>JAGSMP010000024.1:2657129-3985694 GCA_029286625.1 Parnassius orleans
CCTATGGGCTTCCCGAGAAATTGTGCAATTGGATCACTAGTTTTCTTGCAGATCGGAGCATCAAGGTCGTAGTAGACGGTGCATGCTCCGATTACAAGCCCATTAACGCTGGTGTTCCACAAGGCTGCGTGCTATCACCAACGCTGTTTCTTCTGCATATCAATTATATGTTGCAAACTGGTAACATTCATTGCTATGCGGACGACAGCACTGGTGATGCTTTATACACCGGCCGTGCCAATATTTCTCGGGAAAACGTCACTGAGTACCGGAACAAACTTGTGTCTGAAGTCGAGACTTTGTTGAACAAAGTCTCAGACTGAGGGCGACTAAATCTAGTCCAGTTCAATCCCCAGAAGACACAAGTTTGCGCGTTTACCGCTAAAAAGAACCCCTTTGTCGTATCTCCTCAGTTTCAAGGCACTCCCCTTGTTGCCTCAGCCACTATCGGAATCCTCGGTGTCGACATATCGAGTGATGTGCAGTTTTGTAGTCACTTGGAAGAAGGCCAAATTGGCCTCTAAAAGCTTGGCGTGCTCAGCAGAGCGGGACAGTATTTCATGCCGGCACACCGCTTGCAACTTTACAAGGCGCAAGTTCGGCCCCACATGGAATACTGTTCCCATCTCTGGGCAGGGCTCCCAGTGCCAGCTCCTTCCACTTGACCGCATCCAGCGCAGAGCAGCTCGAATCGTCGACGACCGAGTTCTGTCCGATCGGCTTGACTCACTGGCACTGCGTAGAGATGTTGCATCTCTTTGCGTATTTTATCGCATGTACCACGGGAGTGCTCTGAGGAATTGTTCGGACTAATTCCAGCCGCTCAATTTCACCATCGCACATCGCGACAGAACTCGAGATACCATCCATACCATCTGGATGATTGGCGGTCCACCACTGTGCGATTTAGAAGAAGTTTTCTTCCTCGCACAACTTCCTTGTGGAATCGATTACCACCAGCGATTTTTCCGGACCGATACGACTTAGGGACCTTCAAGAAAAGAGCCTACTCCTTCTTAAAAGGCCGGCAACGCATCTGCAATTCCCCTGGTGTTGCAGTTGTTCATGGGCGGCGGTAATCACTTACCATCAGGTGAGCCGCATGCTCGTTTGCCCCCTCTCATATAAAAAAAAAAACTAGGCGTCAATTAGTAATAGTTAATAGGCTTATCGTGTTATCGTTTTCCTTTAAAAGCTTTAACATTAATACCTTTTACGTATAGAGCATAAAAATAACAAAATAAAAAGGAACACATTTCTTGTAACTTTATTTCTCGGTCGTCTGTCCCCGCTCTAACTTAGTTTTAACTCTGCAAAGCGTCTTTGAGATCGTGGCGATTCTGCAAACTTGCCCTTTTTCGTTTTTTATTTGCAAAGCTCTACTCCGGCTGCACTATCAAACTTTTTTTTAGTAATATTAGAGTGACAAACGACCTAACAATTCATGTGAGATTAAGTGACTGTAATTTATGGACACGTGCAACCAACTTCAATCAAAACCGCTGCCTTTTTTAGTGGCCATTTAAGAAAATCTACTACGCAATCTCTCTCAAGAATACTCTAGCAAATGCAAAGAGTGTTGTAAGAAGTGATAAAGGAAAACAAACCTGATATGGGCCGCAGTGTCTTCCTAATGAAAAATAGAAAATAAATTCTCCGGTTGTCAATCCATCTGCCAAGCGTGGCAACTATATCAAATATCCCCCTTATGAGGCAACAGTGGATTTTGATAGGTTGTAATGAACGAAGGGACACAAACGAGTACAAAGTTAACCTGATGAATAGTGGATGCTGAGGCCCATAGACATCTTCAGCTAACATGGATTATTAATTAAAATACAAATACGTCATCAGCCTTGAGGACTTAGATAGAATGCCTAGTAATGAGCAAAAATGGTATCACTCACACACACACTCGCCGTAAGAAACAGCGGTATTATGCTGCTATTTAACGCTGGCATTCCGCATATAATTATACTGGTTTCCTTACCCTTCAGACCTGAACACAGTAGTGTGTGTACTACTGTTTTGCGCAGAAGTAGATAATAGGGTGTTATCAACGGTATCGAACTCCAACACAAACACAGTAAATTGTTAGAGGCTGAAAAATAAAATATGTTATAATTGTGTGTGTGACAGTTCCCTTTAAAGGTGGTAGGACTTCTTTTCTGTCTAGAAGCTCATAGTTACCACCCTCTGCCGCCAAATAGTAATGCGTAAAGAGAGCCAGTATAATTTCACATTGTGACACATCCCATCTTAGTCCTCATAAGTTTGTCACTTTTACATTTGTAGGCTTCTTTATTTGAAATCGCATGCTAGTGTACATGGACTGTAGCAGCCAGTAACCATCAGGTGGTTTGTAAGTTCATTAGTTACTTTAATATTTTTATAGATAAAAATAAATCCATAACACCATAATAAAACAAAACTGTTTTCTAGCTAAACTAGATGAATTTCTATTTATTACTTGGGTTGTTTAACACAATCAAAAAAATAACGTGTTTATCATATATGGCTATCTATGTTGAGTCTATTTTAATTATGTAACTTAAAATACATATATACTCACAAATCGAACAACGCTGGTTGGTTAGTAAGTAGTCGGATAAATCTCCTCAAATCGCGTAGATTAAAAACGCAACTCGCACGTGTGCCGGCAGAATTATGACGGAAGTTTTCCGCGCCGTAATTGCTGTAGTTCATAGTAGCCAATCGTCACTGGCAGAGAATGCTTTTAGCAATAAGTACGCCTTTTGTAGTACCTATACATAGAATAAGGTTCAATAAAAAAAAATAAGTTTAAAATAGGTAGCTAAAACAACATTTTAAATTATCTGTCAACTCTTAGAATTTTTTTTTTCATTAATATATAACGAAGACGAATTAATTAGATCCGCTACGATTATTTTTGCATGCGCATGTCAATAAATATTGTCATCTTTATATTTTTTGGAAAATATATATTACATGTGAAATATCTTTATGTATATAATAGTTGGTGCATCTGTTAGTGATCAATGTAACTTCTGAATGACTTGGCTGATTGGGCTCATATTTGCATATAATATATGCAAATATGATTATGTGGTTGGCAGCAGTTTTTATATTTTTTAATTGTATTTAAGATGACGCTGCTGTCTTTGATTGTTCCCCTCCTGGATTGTTTCCCTCTGTCGCCTCTTACGACACCCCCGGTACGACATGGGGTATTGGATATTCTTACACTGATTAATAATCATCAAAAAACCTTATTATTTTGACTAAGACAAGAATGTAGTCGATCTTTGCCATAAGCTTGATTCATTTTCCAAATAATTTGATTATATATATAAGTTTGAAAACGACCCTAACTCTATTCAACAGAAAGCAAGGGGACCATCCATCATTCCTGGAGTCGTTTGAATTGCGCTGTTGGTGACATCCGGCGATAAATTAACGTAAAGTCTAAACTCTCATTGATAACTTTCGAAATAGAAGTTAAAGTTTTAAGTGTTTTATCGCATCATTTATAATTATTAATTAAACACTATTATACGAGCAATATTTACATTATATTCGTTTGTAATCGAATTCTCGAAAATGCTAATGATGATTTCGATGACATTTACAATTTAGAGGTTTACGGGGACGAAAAATCAAATATTTCGAATTTTTTGGAAAAATTCGTATTGTCTGTTTTTACGCAAAAAGTAATCAACTTGACTTGCAAAATGATATTAAATACTTTTTAGTTATTAAAATAATAAAGATATATATATTTACATATATACGTATATATACCAGTATGTATATATACAACTACTAGCTCACTGATCCGCTAGGCTATGTCCGTAACTCTGGTTCTACTGCTAATATCTTCATTACAAAAGGGCCAATAATTTGACCGTTTATTATTCCAGTCCACAAATTAATTTTAAATTGGCATTGCGATCGCGCCTCTCGCATTAAATGTGGGTTTTCAGTATGCCAACCATGAACATTCATCATTATCATCATTACAGCCCTTCACAAGTCCACTGCTGAACATAGGCCTCCCCCACGGAATGCCACAAAGCACGGTCCCGAGCCACCTGCATCCATTGACTTCCTGCATGTCTTACCAGGTCGTCACTCCATCTAGTGGGGGAACGCCCTACACTTCGCCTGCCGGTACGAAGCTGCCACTCGAGAACCTTTCTTCTAAGTTCCCTAAGTTCCCGTTCTAAGTTTATCACGCAGAGAAACCCCGAGCATAGCCCTCTCCATAGCTCGCTGAGCGACCTTGAGCTTCCTCATACGGCCAGTGAAGGACCACGTCTCAGTTCCATATCTCATCACTGGCAACACGCACTGGTTGTACAATTTAGTTTTGAGGTTTTGAGGTATGCCTGACGAGAAGATGGGTCGTAATCTCCCGAACGCTGCCCAGCCGAGTTGAATCCGTCGATTGACTTCTCGGTTGAAGTTGGACTTACCTAGTCGGACTATTTGTCCCAGGTAAACATATTCGTCAACAACTTCGAGCTTAGTGCTCCCAACAACTACCGGCATAGGTATGACATGGACATTAAACATGATTTTTGTTTTGTCCATGTTCATATTGAGACCTATCCGTTGGGAGACACTATTGAGGTCATTGAGCATAGTGCTTAGGTCCTCAGCGATTCTGCCATAAGGACTATATCGTCGGCAAATCGAAGGTGAGTGATGTACTCGCCATTGACGTTAATACCGTATCCTTTCCAGTCCAGTAGCTTGAAAACGTCTTCCAATGCAGCGGTGAAGAGTTTCGGGGATATTACGTCACCCTGTCTTACACCTCTCTGCAGTTGGATAGGTTTCGTACTCTGGTTCTGTACTCGGATAGCCATCGTAGCCCTACTGCACAAACACTTCAGCATCTGGATATACCGACAGTCCACTTGGCACCGCTGAAGGGACTGCAGCACCGCCCAAATTTCGACGGAATCAAAGGCTTTCTCATAGTCCACATACGCAGGCAAAGTGGCAGATTGTACTCGTCGGTCTTCTGTACAATTTGCCGAAGGTATGTATGTGGTCTATGGTGCTAAAGCATTTTGGAAACCGGCTTGTTCGAGGCTGGAAGTCGTCGAGTCTGCATGCGAAACGATTCGTAATGACTCGAAAACAGCACGTAGACGCGGCTCAGAAGGGAAATCGGTCTGTAGTTCTTCAAGAGAGCGTTGTCGCCTTTCTTGAAGAACAAGACTACCGCACTTCTGTTCCACGCCTCCGGTGTAATGCCACCATGAATGACGGAATTACAGAGCTTCTGAAGGACTTCAAGTACCGGTTTTCCACCCGCTTTCACAAGTTCCGCTGTAATTCCATCCTCGCCTGGGGCCTTGCCGTTTTTAAGGTGCTGGAGAGCCATTCTAATCTCGCTCAGACTGACGTCCGGGATATCATCGGAATAGTGTCGGATAAGACTTGCTCTTGGATCGTTACTCACACTTGCGTGTGGCTCCAACGATGACGCGTACAGCTGCCCATAGAACCTCTCAATCTCACTCAAAATCTCAGGTGTCCCGGAAACGATGCTGCCACATTCGGTCTTCAGCTTCGACAGTTGGCTCTTTCTGGCAGACAGATCTCTGGCAAAGACTTTGGAGCCCTGGTTCCGCTCGATCGCTTCTTCAATACGAGCTGTATTGAAGTTGCGCAAGTCCCGCCGCATGCATTTGGAGATCTGTCTGTCCATGAGATTAAGAGTGTGATCGGAGAGTTTTTGTGTTCTTCTGCGACGGGTCTTACAGAACTTAGCTCCGACCGCATGGACAGTTTCCACAAGCTTGTCATTCATATCGTCCACTTCATTGCAAACTTCTAGGTACTGAAAACGATTTTGTAACTCGAGCTGATAGTTTTCGGGAATTTGGATTAGAGCACGAGGGGGACGGAGCGTTGACTTCATTAGACGTGACCTCTCCAACTTAACGTTTAGGTTCAGTGTGCCTCTCACCATTCGGTGATCGCTGCCAGTTTTCACCCTCGCGATCACTGAGACATCACTGAACAGCTGTCGTCTGGTCGTCATAATGAAGTCAATCTCATTTTTTGTCGAACCGTCGGGGCTCGACCAGGTCCACTTTCTGTGGGGCCGCTTTTGGAAGAAAGAGTTCATCATAAAGAGTCCCTCTTTCTCCATAAAGTCGGCCAGCTGCTGGCCCTTGGGTTCCGTTGCCTATTCCGAATTTCCTACTTTCAGCTCACCGCTCTCTCTTGTGCCTAGTTTTGCGTTGAAGTCTCCCATTAACACCGTATAGTGGGTTTTGGAGGAATTCATTGCTCTAGAGATATCCTCATACATTTCCTCCACCTCCTCATCGGGGTGTGCCGAGGTTGGTGCGTAAACCTGTATGACCTTCAGCGAATACCGTTTGGTGATTCTGAGTATAAGGTACGCAATCCTCGTCGACACACTCCCGATCTTTACAACGTTGTTAACGAGAGACTTGTGGACGATAAATCCGACACCTCCTTGGGACAGATGGTCGCCCTCCCGGTGATAGAATAAGTTGCCGGATTCGAGGATTACCGTGTCCTCCCCCTCTCTTCGGACCTCGGATAGTCCTATTATATTCCAACGTAACTTATCTATCTCTTCTTCCAGCTCCAGGATCTTCTCGTCAGTCCTCAGGGTGCGTGCGTTATATGTTACCAGGTCGAGTCGTCGTAGGTGGCAACCGAACCTCCACCGGAGATTCTTAGCACCCCCTGCTCCGCCGTTACCATGGTCGCCATCGTAGCCAGGAATAGCGGGGCCGCCGGGACTGGGGGCCGTTTATTTGTGTCGTCGCTCATAGGGGGTATATTGCCATAGTTGCCACGCTTGGCGAGCGGGTTGGCAACCGCAGTTTTTTATTGTTTTTTGGCTTTTATCAGAAAGATGCTGCTGCCCATCTTCTGTATCAGTTTCCCTTTGTCGCCTCTTACGACACCCACGGGAAGATATGGGGTAGTGGGTATTCTTACCCGCCACTACACGGGATTGACCATGAATATTATGAATGTTGAAATAACCATCTTTTTTGCATGTTGTTTCATCTGTCCATCATATTTTATCAAAAAATTGCGGATCTTCGCTATTTTTTGGTAACTTTGTTCTGCAAAAGTTATTGTAAGAGAGTATACCTGTCTCGCTCTAACTCACATGAAATAGCGTCATTATCTGTTTAATTCAAAAACCTTTCTGTCACATTTGCACTTGTTGAATTCAATATTTAATAGAAGAAATGTATTGTGTTGTAGGTGTGAAACTGTTTTGATTATAGGTCTTATTTCAAAAATCAAATTAATTTTATTTTTTAAGGACGAAAAGTGATACGTATTATACTATTTTAAAATCAAGCATAAATGGGCCATCGTTTAAAGTAACATGCCTAGGATAGTATAGTATGTTTTTTTAATGAAGAGTCAAAATTAGGTGATCTTATTTTTTTCAACTACGACTAAAAGAAACTTCGTTAATTTTAACTAACCTAGCAACCTTTTTTGCTTCATTTGTAATTTAGATAAGGATACTTGTCATGCTTACAAAATACATATTTATAAACAATGCATCTTGGGTCCTATAAATATTGACTGATATTTGCTATGTTCGCCATACCGTGGAAGCTCACGGAAGACCAGCTTTAGGGAATTGCATCCGCAACTTATACCGTATCTGTTTATTTGTAACTTAAGTTTTATACCAAATTTCCAATCTTTTGCTTTACAGCTCTGCATTGTTTGGATAATTGTTGTAAATCAATCAAATTTTTTTAATTTATTTGTTTCAGGTAATTTTTTACAACCACATTATCGACAGTCAACGAAAACATCCTGAGGTATCTGTATGCCTGAAAAATAAAAATCTATTTTGAGGATATATAATTTTTTGCCTCCTTGCATTGAAGCGGCATGATTTCCATATGGTAAATCTGTAAGGGCTTCTATCACAACACTTCTTCGAGCCTCCTTTTCAGTCCAGTAGCTAATATAATTTTTCAGTCAAGTGGCTAATATAACTACGTTTACATGTTTTAGCAACATCGAGAAACGTCTTTCGTAAACTCGTAAGCTTTTTCACTAATAGACCAAAATGCATTGTCGCTTACACGCCTAGCTGTACTCAGTCTATAATTGAAGATTTTCTTGATTTTTCTTGAGTTTTGTTTTATATCAAAAAGATACAAAAAATAGAAATAATCTGTCTAGTTTTGTTTTATATATGTCGGAAATGTCGGTAATACATCAGAAGGTTAATTGTGAAAAATAATAATGTGAGAGCATGTTCAACTTACTCTCCTGCTTACGCAATTAATCATTATCAGCAATAAAACAGCGTACTGCACTATACATTCAGTATAGATCAATTACAATTCGTCCATACCGTAGTATGTCTCCGTCAAATTTACACAGTAGTGTAATGTGAGGGACGTTTTTACATGATAACACCTAAGTATGCAAACCAACAGCAACATTAAACATCTCAGTGTAACAAAGAGTAGCCTCTCAGCAACACCATCTTCCTTGCCTGCACTAAAGAATTACTACAACGGAGGATTCACCGCGGTTCAATTGGCAAATCTATAGTCTGTTAGAAATTGGAACGCTATTAGTTCATCATGCTTACTTTTTCCGTTCTTACCAACCCATGCAGCTATATAGATTTCGTTTTACTTTGTCACCTCACCGTCACCAAATTCATGCCATGATAAAATGATTTCTTATATTTACGCGAACACTGCACATTTAAATAAAACTAGTTTTTACGGATTTTATCGCGTATATAAACTTATTTTATATTTCCGACGTTTCGAGCACTTTACAGCACCCGTGGTCACGGTGATCTGAGGTGTTTGAGGTAAAAATTATTAATTTTTGTTCCGATCTACACAGTATGAACTTATAGTGTCTTGAAGTCTTGCAGTTGTATGCTTGGATTGGGATTTAATTTTATTAATTATAGGATCCCAAGCAGACGGTAGCACCCAGCCATCTTCTCTATTTTTTTTATTGTTGTTTTCTTTTTTCTTTTGTTATTTTTTATCTTTTAAAAAACGTAACCTCCACACTAGGATTTTCTCCCGTATCGTGGGGGCAGTTTACAAACATAAATTGCACAAGGACAAACATCCAGACCCGGAACAATTATTTGTAGGCCATACGAATACTTGTTCCGTGCTTGATTCGAACCCGCGGCCCTTAGCGCTGCAACTCAATTGCTAAGCCACTGCGCCACGGAGCCGTCAAATTAGGATGTTTTTTGATTTCAATAGCCTCGCGAATCAACCTTGGAAGGAATCGGTGTTCTTTAGTGAGGACTTGTCGTCTATCAAATCTGATCAATCTGCCCGCGTCACAACATCAGATTCAAGATTCAAGACTTCAAGATACTATACGTACATACTGCATAGACCGGAACAAAAATTAATAATTTTAATCTGGAGATAGCCGTGGTTAACTATGACATTGGGACGTCGAAAACCTCAGTCCCCCCGTGACCATGGGTGCTGTAAAGTGTTCGAATTGTCGAGAATATAAAATAAGTTAATATACGCAATAAAATCCGTAAAAACTAGTTTTATTTAACAGCTTATTTCAAGGTATTAATTTAACAATCTCGATAAGTCGTCTACCTTGATTTCCTTCGGTACATACTCAAGTATCACGCTTTAGACAGGCATAGCTCTTAACATTAGCTCCAAATCGGCAAATCTGCAATCCTCACAGCTAAGGGAAGCAATATCAAGTGAAATTCAAGGTATCCAAAAAATTCCAAAGAGTTTTAATCCACAATATTAGTTTCTTATTGATATAGAACCTCAGTACTCACAATTAAGATGAACAGTAAAGCAAGAATAAATAGGTTCTTTTTATGTAGGGTTTACACATGTACTTATTTTGCTTATATTATTTTTATTTATTAACTACTATCTTTTACTTGCGTGGATGTCTGAAATCGACATCATATAAAATAATTATAACTTTAACAAAAATTAAAATCGACTTAAAATTGCTAAAAAAGAAGCTGTTTATTTGCTACCCTTAGGGCTGAAATTTTATCTCCAAATCTATATGGGACCACCCTTGAAATATAACCTATTTAATAAAAAAAGAATCATCAAAATTGGTTCACAATCTACAAAGATATCGCGTAACATACATACAAAAGAAATACACTCGAATTGAGAACCTCCTCCTTTTTGAAGTCGGTTAAAAATCACAGCCAATGTGTGTGTGTATTCCAAGACCTAGGCAGCATAAAAGGATAAGTACAGAATTACGTTTCAGATCTATCTCACAGGAACCGTACATTTTTCCGCGATAAAAAGTTGCAAGTAGCAAGAGGTAAGTAGTCTATGATACTATCCAGCCCATAAACTATCTCTATGCAAAAATAAATGTAGATCCGTTGCCTCGTTGCTGTGAAAGAACGACAAACCTACAAACACTTGCTTTAAATAACGATATGTAATTGTACACTTACTTTTCTTGTTACCCTCAACATTGCGAGAAGATTGTGCATATCCAGGTAAATAATAGATCATTTACAAGTACCTGCCGTTCTTCATAAGTTCATGTATTTAGTATCTTAGATTAACTTGTTATTTCTCATGATAAGTGAATTGTATTCTTTTTGAGGAATAAATGTCTTAAACCACAACACATTTTCGCATTTATAATATTAGTAGGGATGTAAATCGACCGGTTTCGCCTTAAGCATTATCAGGGTGGGTATAAGTAACAAGAACAACAAGCAATAGGCTTTCGTAAAGCTAAGCCTATTGCTTGTTGTTCTAAGAAGTAAATAATATTTACGTTAGTCGGGATCTTAGACTATACTAATAGTAGCGTGTAGAATAATTATTTTTTATTTAATAATTTTTGATATTGAATAAATTTATTACGAAAACAAAATGGTGACCAAATAAAAGTGTAATTTTTACGTTAAGCTACTACTGGTTACGTTAAATATTTTAATATTTGTAGTTGTATATATTAAAGGACGTTGTGTAATTTAAACCATGTAGTGCCGGTGTTGAATATCTACTACCTCTTATCGTCCCATGGGTGTCGTAAGAGTCGAAAAAGTAATAAGAGAAAATAATAAAAAACTTCGGTTGCCAACCCGCCTACCAAGCGTGGCAACTATGGCAAATACAGCGGGAGAGGCCCATGTTCAGCAGTGGACTTTAACGGGACGCTAAATAAATAAAATAATAAAAGAGACTCATTAAGACACACCTACTATTATGGTAATCACTACCTACAAATTCCGTTTTACAAATTACTTTATGCTATAAACGCGATGAAAGCAACGTTTTGTTAAAACTAGCATATCTGAGAAATAATATCTCTCGAGGACAAATTGGAGATTTCCCTGCTACATATCCTCACAAAAGATTAAAGGAAGCTCGTGTCAAACGGTCGGAACGTACGGCTATGCGGTAACTGAAAAGAGTTAAAAATTACAAATATTTGCGATGATTCATCCAAATAACATGCCATCGTCAGTCATGAACAACTGACAGCAACACGGCTGTTCTATTCGAAACCGGAGGGTCTTCAATAACTTTTGACAGGAGATACAAAAGCGAATTGGTTTTGTGTACGATATTTTTACATAAACACGAATAAAATTTCTAACAAACTGACATGTGCTAAACATATGTTAAAACGATTATATTTATAAAGATTTAAAAGCTCAATTATCAACATTATCATATTGCCATATTATTCGTTGTAACTATACTTGGCACTAGCCAAGTATAGTTACAACATCGAATCGATCTATTTAGGCTGTGAACTAGAAAAGACCCGGTCATCAATGCCAATCTACGATCATAACGTTCTACTCAAAGGTACCTCCTCCTAAAGGATCACAGCCATACCATCGGGTCTTTTGTCATCTTTTAAAAATTCCATGTAGCTCTAAAACCAATGGAATATTTATAGAGACAAGAGCTCTTCGAATTCCTGTCTCTTCGTTCAGAGAACAGTGATGGAACACGGAATAAGTGTTCGCGTAAATATAATAAATTAAATTCCTTGAGGCCTCAAATATTATCGTTTGCAAGTTAAAAAGCAAAAAAAAAAACTCAATTTAATTGTCATTCCAGAAACTAAATCTTAGTTCTGATAAGCATATTGCAACATGTTCATCCTTTTGCATTTTAAATTTTAATTTAACTCATGTGTCTACTCTTGACTTTGTTATAGGTGTAACCGAGGGCTGTTCCTTCGCTCCGCGGAGTTTAAGATTATATTACATAGAACGCGCAATAACTTCACCCGTTTCCATCCGTACGAATTTTAAAGCTTAGAGATATTAAGACTAATACAGTTGCAAGTTGGAATCGATTACGTTTCTCAGTTTCGAAATAAAGTGATAAATTGCGTTACGACGAAACTTAAGTGGTCGTTTGTTTGTGTTTCGAATGTTTGTAATTAAATAACAGGTTTTGTGAATGAAATACTTTTTTGTAGTTTCTTAAATTTCATGTGTAAGTTTTAAATTTCATTGAAAGAGTAGTCTAGTTTTAAGCGGCCTTGCGTTCTTAAATTGGGTTGCCCCGTACCCATCCAATGACGTCTCCTACTAGGTATGTTATTCTAATTATAGGAAAAAGCTAATTTATGATAATATAAGGAGTGTTCGTAGTAGTAGTTAGAAGTGTTATACGTCCCAATGCTGGGCACAGGCCTCTAATATTTAAGAAGTAAAAGCTGTAATAGCTCAGACGGTAAGCACTGCTGAAAATCTTAGTAGCAATTTTAAGTGCTGATTTACCACTTGGGCGCCGGTAAGAAACATATCTAAAAAAATATTTTGGAGACATGTAAAGTTCACCAATAAGTATTGAAGCAACGCGGCTGACTAAATCCTCCTCTTAGGTTCCTTAATCCACTTCGGCAAGTCGCAGTGTAGTGTATCAGTAAGAGAATCAGGCAACAATGACAAATAATGCAATTCATTTTCCCCTTTGAGGTTAATATATAAGGCAACGTAGATCTTCTCCATAGCTTGACTCTTAGGCGGATATTTGCCATAGTTGCCACGCTTGGCAGGCGGTTTGATAACGCATTTAATTATTTTGTTATCATGAAGACGCTGCTGCGCATCTCCTATTTCTTTTCCCTCAGTCGCCTCTTACGAAATCCGCGAGATGATATGGGTTACTAGTAGATACTCTTACGCCTCCTCCATACTGACTGACTTTTCGGGTGCTTTATAGCGCCCATGGTCCTTAAAAATCTCCTAATTACCATCTGCTTGCGATCCAAATATTAATTGCGACTTCAAGATACAGTATGCTCGTTCTGCGCAGATCGGGAGAAAATGACATCAGGACGTCAAACACCTCAGTTTCCCCCGTGACCATCGCGTAAATATAAGAAATCATTAAATAAATAAGTAAATAAAATTTAAGAACTGATGCTTAAATGGTGACAAAGTAGAAAGAATTTGAAAAAAAAATAGTAAGATCTTCTATCTGGGTTCTATCTTATTTAATGTTAGAATACTTAATATATTGTAGGCAATTCTAATGTGCATTCATGAATCGTATTATAAAGATAAGAAAGTTAAATTTGCATAAACACTTTATCGTTTTACTATACGTAAGCGTAGCATCTTTTATTCTCCCAAATGAATCGTGAATTAATAATTCAACCGCTCGACGACTGACATTACCAACCCTCAACTTAAATACAATTTTCACCAGTTCTTATTTGTTTTTGTTTTACTTTCTTATTCTCATTTTTTTTTTATTAAAGTCATTACCGTTACCGTTACAGCCTATTAAAGTCCTATGCTGGACATAGGCCTCTCCCTTGGGTTGCCTCATAGTGGGATATTTGCCATAGTTGCCACGCTTGGCTCGTCAAATAGTGAAACTGATTTCTAGGAAAACCTTCCACTCAAACAATAGATTTCTTTTTATAATTTACTAAAAATAAATTATTTTACGCTCGATTCTCTGTAAACTTAAAATTAAAACTCTGCATACAGTGTGACTGCGACATAAAATCATTTAGTTAGTTTGTGTAAACTGGCACAAACTTGACAAAAAAATTGTAGCGATGGCCAGTCTATCTCCATAAATAATTTAACGGCTTCGGTAAAAGGCTACTGTTGTGTGTTAACTTGTCCATAAAAACTACAAAAAATAAAAGTGCGCTTCTTTCCTGATCGTTGGCTCTAACACAAATTTAGCACGAACATCAGTTGAGCGCCTTTGAGCTCACAGTATTTCTATACACATTTTTTTTAGTCTACGCTTCAATAACTCTTTCAACCAAAACGCTCAGGTTCGCGAAATAAACTTTAACAATAAATTCTACATTACTAAAGTTAAAATTACAGCCTATATACGTCCCACTGCTGGGCACAGGCTTTTCATTTCTGAGAGGGGTTTAGGGCGAGGAAATCCGCCGCAAATCCTAATGCGTGTTGGCGAACTTCGCATGTCTTCGATTTACGGTGTTTTCCTTCACCACCGAGCAAGTGGTAAATCAGCACTTAAAATTGCAATTAACAATTTCATTGGTACCGGCGGGGATCGAACCCGGGTTGCTGTACTGTGAAATTTACACCGAGCGTTTAGCCCTTGAGCTACCACGGCTCTCCATAATTCTACATAATACATAATTGTGTTTTTCTATTGTATACTTATACCTTTACATTGTGTAGGATCCGCTACTCCATATTATTTCGTAGGTGTAAGTGGCAACACAAGGAAACTGAAATAGGAGATGGCCAGTAACATCTTCCTAATAAAAACTCAAAAATAAAAATGAACTGAGGTCTCCAACCTACTTGCCATGCGTGGTAACTATGGCAAATATTTTCTCTATGAGGCAACCTATGGAGGGCGTTTGTTCAGTTGAGAAATTTTGACTGGCTGTTCAGAATCAATGAAACGGGTACATATATTGATCAACGTCAAATTAACAATTATTCACACCAGAAACTGTGTAAACGTCATAGTAAAAAAAAAACTCTTTTTACAACAGAAACAGTGGCTTCATTTTCTCTCACCTCAGAGAAGTATTAGGTGAATTTTTTCTCTGAATCACTCAAGTCAATATAAATTGTGATAAGGTAACGTGTGATCCAGTGAAGTGGCCAAGACGGGTTTGATTTATTGCTTTTATTAGGACACTAAGCCAAGGAAGTTACGTGGAAAGTGGATTATTCGTGTAAAGAAAACTGGTTCTTTAGGCGCTAATATGAATTCTTCTATGGAGCACTTCTGCTGCGATGTTAAAACTTTTTTAATACGTACCACATGTGTGTTCCAAATGATCATTTGACGAATAAAATATTTTTAATGTCTTCTGAAATGCAAGCATTTGTTAAAAATGCTTGCATTTTAAATTTAAATTTGTTATGATATTTTCCTGGTCGATTTTGAACTACCCCGAATCGCAGAATATTACAGTAAAACACGTGTTTTTTTTATAGAATAAGGGTGACAAACGAGCACACAGTCCACCTGATGGTAAATGGATGCTGTGGCCCATAGACATCTACATCTATCTTCGATTTAGAATCAAAATGCAGATGCGTTTTCACCCGTGAGGACTAAGATGAAATGCCTCATTTCCAGTAAAAAGGGTCTCCGGTTCTCTACACTCACCGTACGAAACACAGCAGCATTGAGCTGCTATTTTACCCTGGTACTCTGTGAGAGCGTGATCCTTTCCCGATCAAGCCAACCCATTCGTTTTACAACCATAGTACAGCTTCACCTTGGCTCTACCACGTTGAAACGGAATGGAAGAAAGGTACTTGATTGGCAGTCCTATGTTCAGCTATTAACATGTGAAAGGCTGTGATGATGATGATGAAATGATGACATGTGTACGTGCAAACATAGAGGCGCTATCTCGTCCTAACTTGCCCGTGATGAATAACATCATAGATGGGCCAGTATGGAGTGTCAGGGACACAGAGACATTTCCCACACAACCAGACCTGAAAACCAACAATTGTCTTTGTGCACTAATTTTGACTCAGACTAGGTTTTAAGCCCTGGATTTGCAGCGTAATAGTCAGTTACTTTAACTACTAGGCCACTTCAATTTCCTAACACTTTTTCATTAATTCGTATGTATATATGTCGTGTAGTGACGAAGGAGAATTCTATTAGGTCCCTTAATTAGTTCAGGATAGTAATAACGGCAAACATTTAGTAAAATGCAATATGTTAATTGTATCAACATGGAAAACCGCCCCGGGAATAGGCCAAAGACATTTTAACATTTCAGAAGCATTTTTCAAAATCATAATAAAACTGCATCGCAAAAAATAGACTGTAAATTTAAATGGTCCAGGTTGTACTTCAAAATTTTGCTACCAAAGGTATTCCTGAGTCCGTTTATCAAATAATTTTAAAGCAAATAAAATGTCGAAGTAGATTATTGTTTTGACTGAAGTGAATTTATATAAACAGTATTACATTTTTTAACTAAAAAAATATAATTGTCTCGGCAGGCGAAGTGGAGGGCGTCCTCCTACTAGATGGGGTGACGACCTGGTAAGACATGCAGGAAGTTGATGGATGCAGGTGGCTCAGGACCTTGCGTTCCTCGGGGGAGGCCTATGTTCAGCAATGAACTCGTGAAGGGCTGTAATGATGATGATGAGGATGAACTAAAAGAATAAAAAATATTTGTCAGTGGGTACGCCATTTTCAAAAACGAAGTACGTACATATTTATTAATTGATTTATTTATCCATTATTAAAAACACTTTCAACTAGGGATTACAAGCGGACTTAACGCTCCTTTCTTCGTAACAATAAACGTATTCTTGATTGAAGATAATCCTTTCTATCTACTAATTATTGGTCTAAGAAAATTTTAATTTTAATGGACATAATAAATTTCTTAATTTAATTAAAGTCTAGTTTATTGTTTAAAAGAAAAGGAAATCTTGAATTTAAAGTGAAATTGTATTAGACAGAGAGTTAAAAGAGTAAAATACATATTATTAAATATAATTTTATCCTTTTTTATTATTTTATGTTACTATTCTAAGCCCGCGCCGCTTAACTAATATCCCACCTGATGTTAAGTGGTGATGCAGTCGCAGATGGTGAAGCGCACTGACTTAACAAAATCCTATTCACTCTTGCCTTGAAGACACCTAAAAACACCGAAAGACAGATGATAGATTTTGGCATGCTTTTAATGTACAAAGTCAAATTTATTCAATCTACGTATATTTAAGTTATACATTTGTATATTCTTTCTTTCATATGCCATATAAAAAATGTGGTGACTGTGGTGTTGGGCTCCTTTTCTGACTAGAAGTCCGTCTGGGTATGTACCAACACGCTTTTTCTGTATTCCGGTCTGAAGGGAGAACTTGTATAATTACAACAAGCTGTGAGGTATTCCATTTTAATCCTCAGAGATGACAACGCATCTGTAACCTTCTTTATTTGAAGTAAGCTGCAGATGTCCGGACCGTAGTTTCAGGACTGTAAGTTCATTTGTCACTTAAATTTTATAAAAATTGAAGACTGTGGAGACCTACATATATGCTTGATTCAGAAGTTGGAATGAACTGTTACCAAATAAAAGCAGGCCAAGTGCGAGTCGGACTCGCGCATGAAGGGTTCCGTACCATCGTAAAACACGTTTCTAGTGGGGGAGCCCCCTTTAATTTTTAATTTTTTTTATTTATATTTTTTTTTATAGCGGCAACAGAAATACACATTTTGTGAAAATTTGAACTATCTACCTATTACGGATCATGAGATACAGCCCGCTGACAGACGGACGGACGGACAGCGGAGGCTTCGTAATAGGCTCCCATTGGTTACCCTTTGGGTACGGAACGAGGTTTACGGATAGACCCTTTTTTAGGGTTCGTGTCCATGTTACTCAGCATATTTTCCGCTCTAATTCTATGTTTGTAGCTCCGATCTAAATCTCTATAGTATCTTCAAAATAAACCTACCCCCAAGATAAAGCCATTCAATTTAATTGACACGATGACGCGGCGAGACAGAAACAATTTTGTGATTTTTTTGTATAAGCGATACGCCTTCATTACTTATGGACATGTGATAACGCCCTCGCATTTTTTACGTGTATCGTGAAAGCTTGTCGGATGAAGCCTTAAATAACTTATGACGTGGCGATACACGAGGCTGTCCGGTACACTTGATGTTTCGTTTTATACTCGTTTATACATATGTGCATTCTACTTATACCTTAAAAGATTATACAACGAATTCGCTATATGTAATATACGTATAAAAACACCTTGAATGAAACCAGTTTTACGAATTTTATTAACTTTTTTTATATGCCCGACGTTTCGAGTAAAGTGACTGTGCTGTAAAGTTTGATAGATCACAAATCTTCACAAAAGAACACCGATTCCTTCCAAGGATTATTCGCGAGGCTATTAGAATAGATAGCTAAAGGTAGTAGTAGAAGTACTTAGATACCTACTAAGTATCTTTTCTAGGGTGTAGGACTCCTTTCCCACCTAGTAGCCCGTCTGGTTAGATTACCACCTTCTTACCTATTTCTGCCACCAAATTGCAGTGCTTGCACAGGGTATAGAGAGCCGGTATTACTACAGACTGTTAGGCATTCCAATCCTAGTCTTCAGGTGTAAAAACATATCTTCAGCCTTATTTATATAAAATCGGCTGTAGGTGTCCGTGGACTGCAGTAGCAAATTACCATCAGGTGTATTTTAAGTTCGTTTGTCATTTCAGTTTTATAAAAACATTGAGTGCTCCCCGTGACCACGGGTGCTGTAAAGTGCTCTAAACGTCGGTAATATATTATAAGTTAATATACGCGATTAAATCCGTTAAAACTACTTTTGTTTAAATGTGTTGTGTTCGCGTAAACATAAGAAATCATTGAGTGCTCCATTAGTATTTGGTTCTCCAATTCTCGATCTCCACCATACTGCTATTTTATGGCATTCCCCTGACACATAAATGATATAGATATAACCTTATGCTTCTTATAATTGTGTTATATGAAAATTATATGACCTGCTAATTACAATAATTGCAAAGTATTCCGGTGCAGTACTTAGACAAAACAGAAGGGGAAACGTCGGTCCGCACTAGTCCACATTAAACGTTCAAAGGTGCAATTGAAGCGGAGCACATACCGCTCATTATAATAGCGTAGATTAAACTTAAAAAACACGCTTTGAATTGGGTTGAGAATATCTTGGGTTCCATTACGTTCCTTAACTACACTCCATAAAAGGCAGGAAGATCATTCATCATAGCCGGGATAGTGTGAAATTGGAAGTGATCGGTCATTCTGCTTCCAACACTCAACGATAGGTTGATCTCAAATCACGATGGCATTTCGGGTTTGATGACCGATTTACCCGACCTCAGATCAGGTTTATGTAATTAGTATTATTCTACTAATGTCCCAGGAGACGTTGTTAGATTTGAACTATATAACTGTCCAGGACAGTTATAATCCTTCTTATAATTATTTTAAACGATAGTTAATTGCTAAAGTATTTAATTAAGTAATTAAATTCATTTTATTTAAAATTAAAAAAAATCTCTTTAGCCCTAAAATATGTTGAATATGGGCCTCTCCCGTTGAAGGAGAGTTTGCATTAATCATCAAGCTTGGCAGGCTGATTGACGATAACACCGGTATGAGAATTTTACAAAATATAAATAAAAGTCACCTCGAATGACACCCTCAAGGTGGTATGGAATTTTGGAATCTTTTCTTTCGCCACCGCACGGCATTTATTATAAGAATGTTACCATCTCACAGATGCCAGATGAAAATCCAGCTACCTGTCCAAACAGGCGATGGGAAGTAGTGCTAACGGTGGGAAACGTCTTCTACTACGTTCGCCAATCCACAAGCCAAGCGAGGGATATGGTTAACCCGTAAGTGAAGCTCTTATCCAAAATTTGTGAGCTAATCATTCAATCAAAATTTAACCTACCACACTAGAGTTTGGCAGAGAATGCCGGCAGATATTAAATCTGCCCCTTATTATTTTAATTGTTTAAATATAATATAAAAGAAATAAATAAATAAATATCGGTGACCTTAATTGGAATTAATGTTTTCAATTTTAAATCTATAAATCTACTAGAACTCATTACATAAAATATTTACTTGTACCATTTAATATTAACATACTTTAAATACATAATTTAAATGAGTCTCGTCGCATTTATTTCTATATAGATACCTAAAAGCGTTTTCTAGTATTCGTTCTTTTTTTTCAAAAAAAAAAAGAAGAATATAATGAACAATGCTTTCCCAACTTTAAATCTCATGCTATACGGACAGGAATCCACTTGTTAAGACATAATTTAATACGAATGCGATATGCTGCAAACTAAATTCGCAATGGTTCACAGGCGGTAACTAGTCGGTCGTCGCATGCAGTGTCAAACCGCAGCTGATAACAGCTTGTTTGAACTACTCGGCGGCGGTTTCGCTTCATGGCATCATTACGCTAACTTTTCATTTATGCGAGGTTTAATAAAATACTCCCAAGTTTATTCTGGCTACACTCAAACATTGCGCCCATATTTATTTTTCAATAACTTCCTTTTTATTATAGTAGTATCCGGTATACAGGGTTATTTTGCAATATACGCCCAAATTTGCAGAGAACGTTCAGAATAAGTAATATAGGCGAATAGCGAAAAAAAATTAATTAAAAAAAATCTTAAACATTCTGTCCTTTTTATTTTTTTATTTAGAATTCGTGGTAATAACTGATTGTCATTCATTAATATCTAACGCCTACTATTTTACTACGCACGCACACATTTGTAAGGTTTGCTCGGCCGTCAAAAACGTTGTGAATTGAATCGCATATAGAGGAGCGCGAGTACGCGTAGTTGTTGTCCATAAATCACATTCTATTTGGGATAATTTCAAATGAAAGTAGAAGCCTCATTTTCTCGTATTTTCAAAAGCTGCAATAACTAAATACAAAACGGTATACTTATCATTATTTATATATTTGAACTTAATTATAAAATTTGGATACTCTTTGACAAATAACCCTATATCATGGTTCTAGCATGAATAGGTTGGCACGATCAGAGAAAGACCACGCTCTCACACAATAGGGCCCGTATTAATAAACGTTACTCAACGACGAAATCAAGTGCGTAATCAATTGATACGCCCTCAATACGAAATCAGCATCTCAAGATCGTTGCTAATTAATAAACACATAAAAACAGAATCTCAAAACGCTGTACTTAGGAATTCTGTTCTGTGACTTGCACTCAAGTATACACACTTGAGAGTCGAGTTTCGTTTATTAATCAGTGTGGCACTCAGCTGATATCGTAAACCTAAGCCGCGTCTTGAAATATGTTTATTAATAAGATCATAACCTCAAGATTGCACTCAAGTGCGTTTACTTGAGCTGAGTAACGTTTATTAATACGGCCTAGGTGTGCAATGCTGCTGTGTTTCGTACGGTGTGTGAAGAAAACCGGCGGCCCTTTTTACTGGAAATGAGGCATTCCGTCTTAGTCCTCAGGTGTGACACCGCATCTGCATTTTGATTCTTAATGTAAAACAGGCGAAGATGTCTATGGGCCATAGCATCCACTTACCATTAGATAGACTGTGTGCTCGTTTGACATACTTATTCTTTAAAATCAATTCGATCAAAACCAGCGCTACGAGAGTATTGATCACAGCAGGATCAATTTTGAGAAGGAATAATAGATAACTGATAAACGAACGCTCTGTAGTCTAAGGCCCGTATTAATAAACGTTACTCAGCTCAAGTACGCAAAAAAAAAACGTTAAAAACGTTACGCACTTGAGTACAATCTTGATGTTATGATCTTATTAATAAACATATCTCAAGATGTGGTTTAGGTTTACGATATCAGCTGAGTGCCACACTGATAAATAAACGAAACTCGACTCTCAACTGTGTATACTTGAGTGCAAGTCACAGAACAGTATTCATACGTACAGCGTTTTGAGATACTGTTTTTATGTGTTTATTAATTAGCAACGATCTTGAGATGCTGATTTCGTAATGAGGGCGTATCAAATGATTACGCACTTGAGTTCGTCGTTGAGTAACGTTTATTAATACGGGCCTAAATGTCGTAGTAGTAAATTTTAACGCATTTGAATTGATCGGTTTACTTCGTCTTCCGTAATACGTACAGCAACAGAGTGGAATATTTGCCAGCGTCTGTCTTTCCGTCCAAATACAATCGGGGCGTCATCAAGGCAAGCCATCTAGGGCTTCATAACAACTTACCACCGGATGGGATTGTGGTCAAGCACTGGCTTATAATAAGTTAAAAACACTGCTTAGCTTGCGTTGATATTTCTCGTATCACACCTTATGTAATCATTCTTTCAAATTCCATTACGAATGTAATATCGGAATCGTTGAAACCGGACGTTTCGTAAAGCCTTGTCCGGTCATCCATCAGCCGTTGCCGTTAACTGTAGCTAATCGCTTGCCAGCTTGCTTCATTTGCTTAATACTCACCATTCGTAGATTAACCGTTGTAGCGCCGTTTGATTTCTGTTGCTTTTCAAATTACAGCTTTGATATTTTTTTAGCCCCTCATATTTATTATTTGTTGAGACAATATTTTTTTTTAACGTAATCAATCATTTGTAGGTTTCATTAATTCGCAAATATTATTCGAAAAACAAAATTCAAAACACAACTTCATTTGCGAAGAGATTTTGATACATAATTAACAGTTATGTCGAGTACTGTTGAATATTTAAAGGCAACAGTTACTTACGATAATTAATAATGTAATCAGTTTTGTTTACTCTTACCGTTACAGCGTATTAACCACTGTTGAACATAGTCCCCACCCCTAAAAGATAACCTCATAGGGGGGATATTTGCCATAGTTGCCACGCTTGGCAGGCGGGTTTTTGTTTTTAGTCGTTATTAGAAAGACGCTGCTGCCCATCTTCTGTTTTAGTCTACCTGTATCGCCTCTTACGGCACCCACGGGTTGATATGATATATAACAATATTGATTAACATACTAGTAACATATGGTAATCAGTTTTGTCTAAAGTTACAGTTTTTACGTGGTAGAGCCATGCTGCAGCTATATTAGTAGTATAGTTGTAGCACGTATAGGTCGGCTCGACTGGGGAAGGACCACACTCTCACAGAATACCAGCGTAAAATAGCAGCTTAAGGCTATTGTGTTTCGTATGGTGAGTGCAGAGAACCGGAGACTCTTTTTACTGGAAATGAGGCATTCCATTTTAGTCCTCACTGGTGACAACGCATCTGCATTTTGATTTGTAATCGAGGGTAGATGTAGATGTCTATGGGCCGCAGCAACCACTTACCATCAGGTGGACTGTGTGCTCGTTTGTCCCTATAATCCTATAAAAAAAAATACGTCCCACTGCTGGGCACAGGCCTCCCCTCATTTCTGAGAGGGTTTTTTAGGGCAAGGAAATGTCGGCCGCCCGCCCAATGCTTGTTGGCGAACTTCACACGTCTTCGATTTTTTTATTTAATTCATAAATATTGTTAAACGTCGCATTAATTCATAGCCGCAGCTCCCCACTGTGTCGACTATTACCGACTTACACTATAAGCAGCCTGTATGTAAACTTCAACAGCGATTCGACCCATAAAATGAGCCGAGCGATGGCAAGCGGCCAAAAGCCGCAGGATCATAGCCAGCCTGACCTATGACCTAGATTCATGTGCGTGCTGTAGCGCAGTATGACGGGAAACACTGCATATAGGGTTTTCGCATTGATTAACACCTCTTCGAGATAATCTTTATCATATGTGCCATTAAATAAGATAGGACCTCGACACCACAAATCCGGGCAAAATAATACCCAATACTGTCAATTATGGTTTGTGAGGCTATTAAAATAAAAATACGTACTATATTCAGTATTTTCTATTGGCTATAACTGGGTGCTACCATCGGCTGCGAATCCTATAATAATTAAATTAAAACCAAAACCAAGCATGCCATTGTAAGACTTTCCGATATTAGCTCCCAATGCATAGATCGGTATATTTTTTGGCAAAGCCACACCGCAGCTATGTAATGGTTGTAGCACGAATGGGTCGGCTCGACCGGGAAAGGATCACGCTCTCACAGAATACCAGCGTGAAATAGCAGCTTAATAATGAACCGGAGACCCTTTTTACTGGAAAGGAGGTATTCCATCTTAGGCCTCAGAAGTGACAACGTATCTGCATTTTGATAACTTAATCGAGGATAGATGTCTATGGGCTACAGCATCCACTTACTATCAGGTGGACTGTGTGCCCGTTTGTCACCCTTATTCTATAAAAAAAGCCTTAATTGATTGTCATAGGCGAGACGTCAACCACCGCAATCCTTAGTTTCTAGGAATTTCGAAACAAGTTCAAAGTAAACGCAATAAAATCCGTAAAATTAACATTATACAAAAAGTACACTAAACGTATATATAAAATATTTTCATACTGTAGTGTCAGCTTGATAAGATCCAATACTGCATCTCTTCTCGTTGTAAAAGAAGATAATTTTCTTTAAAAGTAACGTGAATTATCCCCATATTCGCCAAACCTTAAAACCACGGGAAACGTCATTTCATATACGAATCTTCAAATTTTGCAGTTTGCTACTGCAGTCGTCAGTCCGTTAGCCCAGCGCGACGTTGATATATCAAACATTGTCCAAACATTTATATTAATTGAATTAGTTACTAAATCTATACATATAAATAAAATTTAAGCGTCTGTCTATAATATTGAAATAACTAGCTTCCATTACGCTCAGGGTATTATTTGCATGATATCAAGACATAAACATCCATTTTTAAATTTTTTGTCTGTCTGTCTGTCCGGAGATTATGATAAAAATTTATAAATAGTTAGAGAGCAATACCAGGCGGGATCTAGGCTATATTTTACCCGAAAACCTTTTAGATTTAAACAAAAAATCTACAAACTGATAAAATGGTCTTTGATTATTATCTTAAATCTAAATAATGTTACATATTATTTTATCTATATTATATATATTCTATGCAGGCGAAGCAGGAGTGGATGGCTAGTAAATAAACTATAATATAATGTATACCAATCTCATAATACCTTACATAAGTAATTGTCCAAAACATATACAGCTCAATTACATGATCTACATTTTAAAACCCAGCTCAGAAGTCTTGTGAAGCTTTCTAATCTGAAAAGTGAAATCGAAATGTAAAGTTATCTCTGTATCTGCCTCTTCCTATAGTCATTAAGTGAAGAGAGATAGAGAGAGAGACAGAGAGCAAGCAAATTACAGAATTTTTTAAATTAACTATCCATTACGACTTACAGGCCTGCCTTATAGGCTTAGCTGCCACGCTTGGCAGGCAGGTTGCCTACCACAGTTTTGTATAATTTCTAGTTGCTATCAGGAAGATGCTGCTGCCCGTCTCTGTTTTCAATTTGCCTCTGTCACCTCTTACGACACCCACGGTACGATATGGGACAGTGGTTATACTTACACCGTCACTACTTGGTTATTGTAATATGTATTATCTAGACATGAAATGACAAAAAAGAGAATGCCTTCAGAGTTTCTTTCGCTGTTTCTTCTTCAGTCAGGGAAACCTCTTTTCGTAACGATAGTATTCGTAGGTTTGGAAATATATTGATGTTTGGCAATCGAAGTTTAAATTGCTTACGTAAGAGAAATAAATATATTTAATTTCATTTCATATAAGGCAATGAACTAATGATAAGTCATTGTGGAATTACAAGTAATAACCGCTGGTATCATTTTGATATCACACTGGTATTATTTTCTTTTTTGTTTTCTGAAAAAATTCATTACGGATGTTACCCACGGGTATATCACAAGCCAAAAGGCCATCGTTCAAGCCAACTTTGATATATCATACGGCAGGGAGATTAATAAGTTGTCTCCCTAGACGCAAGCTTGGAGAGGAAGTTTGGCGTGAAGTTGAAACTTCTCTCAAAGTAGTATGTCCGATAAGGACTGCTATTCGGTATAGCCAAGGAAATACTTATATACACATATTGTACACGCTTAGTTAGGCCACAGCTTTAAATGTCACATTAATTTATTTTTATATACGTATTTATTATATACCCGTAAAAATATGCGTGTAGTGGCGGTGCAAGAATATCCACCACCCCATTATCATCCCGTGAGTATTGTAAGAGGCAACCACAGACAGAAATCTAAATAATAAGGTAGGCAACAAAGGAAAACAAATCAGGAGATAGCAGCAGCGTCTTCCTAATAACGACTTAAAATTTAAAAAAAATGCGGTTGCCAACCCGGTTGCCAAGCGTAGCAACTATGGCAAATATTCTCCCCTATTACGAGGGCATCAATGGGGGAGACCTATGCTCAGTGGACTGTAATAGCCTGTAACGGTAACGATAACGGTAACGGTAAACATATGCGTGGTAAAGTCACACTGCTACACGTGTAGGTCGGCTGGATTGGAAAAGAACCACGCTTTTACAAGATACCAGTGTGAAATAGCAACATAATGCTTCTGTTTTTTTTTTTTTATAGGATAGGGTGACAAACGAGCACACAGTCCACCTGATGGTAAGTGGTTGCTGTGGCCCATAGACATCTACATCTATCTTCAATAAAGAATCAAAATGCAGATGCGTTGTCACTCGTGAGGACTAAGATGGAATGCCTCTTTTCCAGTAAAAAGGTACTTTTTACTGGTAACAAGGCAATTCATTTCAGTCCTCAGAGATGACAACGCATCCACATTTAAATTCTTAATCGAGGATATAGGTGTCTTCGGCAACAGTATTCGCTTACCATCACCGTTACATAATGTAAACGGAATCCGTCTGGTAGTCCTTACTTAAAAAATTAATTATTTTAAAGTTAGTAAAAATTACTTTGCGTATATCTACTTAATGAAATGAAATTATCTGTCTTACCTAGTTTGAAGAGCAACTCCCGCCTTCCCTCATCGTGCACTATCCCCGTCACCACTACACTAGAAAAAACACACCACCGACGATAATACGACACGTGTTTCGCCTCTACACGAGGCATCTTAAGGTGAAGTAGACTTTGCGATGGCTCACCGCTATATAGCGGTATACAGTAGCTATAGCTAGTAGTGGTGCTAGGATTAGTGGTGACGGGGATAGTGCACGCAATTGAGGGAGGGCAGGAGGTGCTCTTCAATCATTTTATGTCATTAAGCGGATATAGGATAGACAAAGTCATTTTTGCTAACTTTAATATAATGGATTTCCGCAAAGTAACGCCCGATTCTATTAATTAATTATTTGTTTTTACGACGAGCGTTTGACAAAACTTCAACGCCGATGATGCTTACTTTATAACTATTTGTAAAACTCGATTGTATTCTATCGTAGCTAAAAGAGCCCTGTCCTTATAAACTTAAATAAATTGGTTTATGTATTGTTAATTGTATAAAAGACTAACTTTCTTTACTAAGAACTAAAAGCACGACCTAAAATTTCATTTTTACACTAATTTAATACTAATTACTTTGTTACCAAAATTGTGACGAGACTTAAAGAAATTATATAAAATTACCTAACAAAACTCTCGGAACTCCCCAAGAAATCTTTAATTAGTTAACTTATACCATCCCATTTCAGGACTTGGACAGTTTGCCTGTGTCAAAGTCCTTAATCCGGGATGAACCAAGTCTACTTATTGACAAAGTTTTTTTAGCGATAGGGCGAAGTAACAAATGGAAAATATTTCTAATGCTACTTAATCCACATTTGGAAGGACTTACTCTTAAACTCAGATAAAATATGTGAGACATTTCGGCCGTTACATTCAGCATTTTTTATATTATAATTTAATTTTATAAAAACCATATCAACGTACTTCAAATATCATCAGATCTCGACGAAACGAATATGAGACCGTATAATCTCGATAAAAATAAGCTGCAAAATCGGTTAGGGCTAATTCATAATCGATCGGTACGATAAAAGTGCAAGAAACTCTGAGCGATTTTTTTAATGATATTAAAGTGACCAAAGAATTTTGAGTCCTCCTGATGGTACTGCAGCTCTTGGACACCTGCGCCTGAATACAAAATCAATCAATCAGTAAAGAAAAATCTTCAAATAAGGAAAGCTACGGATGCGTTGTCAGTTGTCACCTCTGAAGACTAAGACGGAATGCCTCACAGCCTGTAATTATTCTATCAAGCACTGCTATCTGTCGGAAAAGTTAGGGTAGTATCTACCCAGATGAGTTCCTAGGCAGAATAGGAGTCCTATCAACTAGTAAAGACATTGAGCCAATACCGAGCGCATATTAAACAAGACTGACTTTTAATATTCGATATGACGTCATTAAAGACACATTAACATATTAAAGTTAAACATTCAAACTGCTAAAATTACCTGAGTGATTACATAAATAATTGAATAGTTATTACAGTATCATGTTATGAAATAATACAGCACGTTTACTTATCCACATATTAAGTGAAATCAGAAATTAAATTTGACGAAGTTATTCGCTTTGAAGAACTGTATTAGTTTTTCTACAGATCTAGTTTTTCTGTAGGTTGTCCTTGCACTAAAGTAATACAACCATTCAACGCATTGTCAGTGATGTGTCCACCCGCATGCACTATTATTACGCAATTTAGAAATATTGATTTTGAATTTTCTAATAACTTATTTTTAATGTTTTTATTTATATATTCTATTTCAGTTACTGAATATGTTCTCATGTTTTTCTAGTAATAAAAAATGGTAGTACATGTTTTGTATGTCTTTTCAAACTTTAAAGCTTCAGCAGTTAATAAAGTTATGGATATTCGTTAATCCGCCACCCACTACGGGAATGAAACTGGATAATAATAAAATATTGATCTTTAGGGAGTTCTGGGCGACTGAAGCCTCGCCGTCCCAACGGAATTTTCATAATTGCTATTTATGAACCGTTATTGAGTTTACTTTTGCTACTATTATATTTAATAGAAGTTAAGGCTTCGTCCACGTCAATTCTTTCATCGTACTGGAGTTTTTTTTTAATTCAATAACAATACTAAATAGACATAGACATTTGTTTTATTGACATCCATACACTTTCACATAAATATCTTTAACAATGAAATACTATTGTTAACATTGTTATCAGTTTCCCTGTCCGCGAAATATACACAATAGTAAAACAATCGGAATGTTTATTGTATGATTCACGATAACGGAAAAGGGGAAGGGCATCATCTGATATAATTGAAGTGCGCTCGGACTTATCTGCTGATTATGTTTACTAATAACATAACACATACTGAAAAAATGCATAAAGCACAGCAAAGTCAAAAATACTAATTTACTACGTCCATTCCATTATAGCCTATAAAAGTCCACCGCTGAACATAGGCCTCTCATAGATTGTTATGATGGGATTTTGCCATAGTTGCAACGTTTTGCAAGCGGGTTGGCAACCGCAGTTTTTTATTATTTTGAATTGTTATCAGGAAGATGCTGCTGCCTATCTCCTGTTTCATTTTCCCGCTGTCGCCCCTTACGACACCCTCGGGACGATATGGGGTTGTAGATATTCTTACACCGCCACTACACTGTTTATTTACGACGTGCTTAACAAAAAATGAATCCTTAAGAGTATTATATGTCTGAAAAACAAAAATCTTTATACAAATGATTAAAATAAATCTTTACGTGGTAGAGCCATGCTGCAGCTATATTAATAGTATAGTTGCAGCACGAATGGGTCGGCTCGACCGGGGAAGGACCACGCTCTCACAGAATACCAGCGTAAAATAGCAGCTTAATTCTGCTGTGTTTCGTATGGTGAGTGTAGAGAACCGGAGACCCTTTTTACTGGAAAAGAGGCATTCTATCTTAGTCCTCACGGCTGACAACGCATCTGCATTTAAATTCGCAAACGAAGATAGATGTATATGTCTATGGTACCACAGCAACCACTTCAGGTAGACTGTGGTCGTTTGTCACCCTTATTCTATAAAAAAAAATCTATTTATGGCTTGTATAGTTCCATATATATGTGCAATTGTAATGCTAAGTATGATACGAAAACATAATTATGATCAGATGTTCAGGATTGTCCATGTCATACGATGTAATAGACAATCCTAAACATCTGATTTAATAAATCACACATCCTTGCACACCTACTTCTACCAAGGATGATTCGTTAGAATATTGAAATTAAAAACATCCTAATTTCAATAGAGGAGGAGGCTGTGTGCTATCATCTGCTTGAAAACTTAATCGAAGCCCAAAAGTAAACTGGTTCTGCGTAGATCGGATTGAAAAAGCTGAAGTTAGTGCAGGTAATCTTAGTACTGAGGAGAAGTTTGACTTCATGGTGCGTTCAGGACGTCAAACTTTCCTCAGTCCCTCGTGACTATGGGGATTGAAGAACACGAAACGTCAGGAATTCGATAAAATCCGTAACATTTGTTCAATCCAATGTCTCAAGATAATTTAATATTTTTTATTTAAAACATGACAGCTATTATTAAAAAAATATAAAAGATACAGCGATTGTACGGTGTAGATGAATAATAACTTGGTCCCTTTGTTTCCGCTATATCTTTACAGCTACTATCGCTTGCATTTAGAGAGATAAGGTTGTCTCTGAAAAACTTACCGCACCTGGGTCCAAAACAATTTCACCATAATGCTGTATCCACTTACCGTATTTGTGTAAGCAATGTTTATTTGTTCATCCCTTACGTAGAATATGTTTTGAACGCTCTGTACGTGACTGGACTCATAAGTGAATGTTTAATATAGCGCCAGCGTTGTTAGCGAAAATGGTTCAAAAATACACGGAAAACTCATTTAAAAAATATAAACACTTATAATATATAAATACTTATTTCAGGATTTTATTTTCAATATGTGTTGCCCGTGATGACATATGGATCTGAGAACGAGCTATGATGAGGACTATGCTCGGAGTTTCTTTGGGTAGTAGAATTTGTAATGAGGATATCCACAGTAGAACCAGAGTAACCGACATAGTCAAACCGATCAGTTAAATGAAATGGCAATGATACGACCATATAGCTCGGAGAAGAACCGACGTGGAAGAAAGATTGCAGAGAGAAGAGAAGATTGAATACATGCAAGAAGTTGGTGGATGTAGGTGGCTCTGGACCGTGTTGCGTGGTGTTCCTTGGGGGAGGTCTATGTTGATCTATGGTCTATGATGAAATTATTAATGTATAGCATAAATATATGATACTTTCAATGGTGTTACATGGCTTGCTAAGATGTTATCTCATATTTTGCGTTTATTGATATGTAAATATCCAATAATCAATAATCAAAAAAAAAAAAACAATAACCAATATCGACATAATTTTAATTATAATTCATATTAAATCGATATTATTTAATTGAAATATTTGATATATTACAGCTATATAATTGTAGCGCTAAGAGTTAATTAAAAACATATAAATTAGGTCGCGTTAATGGTTAGGTTAGGAAGTGGATTTTAATACTTAAAAATGATGCGATTTTGTGTATTAAATATCTGCGCATGTGAATGATGAAACAAGCACTACGATGTAGATATTAAACTTCCAGTTATTTTATTCGCTGAGGCGTCTTGAGAATTTGAGACACTATCGCCATTGACTATCCGCAAGGCGTCGTCAAAATTTTCCAAAGACTTCGCAATGTGAAGCATCAGCACATTGAGAAGAAGTTTTTTAAATATTTTAGAGCATACTGTCTTGTTACTTGACTATGGCAAAAATTAACCGTACGAGTCCATAACTAAAATTAAGTCTAACATAAATTAAGTCTACTACTTTGTTAATAAATCCCCAAACTAACTTCGAACAACTTCAGTATGCTATAAACTTAACAAGCACCTTGTCACCGCCAACACTCCGTAACATCAATTCAAAACGACGCTCTACAATTTTAATTTGCCCCTTCGTAGCGAATTATGCAAATTTGTAACCATAGGGCGGCGACACGCGATGTTTATTAGCTAACACTTTGAAAAGTATGTCCCGAGACCGTTCGCAAAATATCCTTTTAATAAAATAATTCCTAGTTTCTAGAGAAGAAATTTCCTCTGTTATATAAAGTAGCCGCCATAAGGCAGCGGCGTAAGAAAAGCCTCTACCCCATAATCTCATATCATCCCGTGGGTCGATAAGAGGCGACAGAGGGAAACGAAACAGGAGATAACCAGCAGGATCTTCCTCATAACAACCCAAAATAATAAAAACTGCGGTTGCCAATCCGCTTTTTATAGAATAAGGGTGATAAACGAGCACACAGTGTACCTATTGGTACATGAATGCTGTGGCCCATAGACTTCTACATTTATCATCAATTAAGAATCAAAATGCAGATGCGTTGTCACCCCTGAGAACTAAGATGGAATGCCTCGTTTCCAGTAAAAAGTTATGATGTTTACCATTGTTGCTTAACATCTATGGTAAATATCCTCTTATGAGTTAATCTCCCATAGATGTTGGAGAACTATGTTCAGCCGTCGACTTTTGATAGGCTGTAATAAATGAATGAATGGATGATTAATAATAATGTTCTTTGAAATACCTAAAACTAGTGTTAGTTTAAACATGGTTTGAATTTGTTTATTTCAAATGCTTCATCAGAATAAAAATGACATGACATCAGCAATGCTTATTTTTCATTTGAAAAAGAAGCTATATTGGAGCGTCGTCAGTGGAACTGCAAAGTGTTTCTAATTTCCTATGGTATGCTTCGTCTATCTCTGTCTCTTTCCATGCATATGTTAATTAGTTTTTAATTAAATGTAACTTTTGGTTTATACCTTCTGGCTCTTGTAAGGGAGAGTCGGTTTCAAAGACATCAAAAGATTAATTATTTCTTAAATTTTGTATAATTAATTACGTTAAACTCCACCTGCGCCTTGGGAAAGTTTTATAAATTTTCTAATTTTTGACGGAGATTAAATGTTTACTGTGTTGCGCTTGATAAATTGTAGTGTTAACAAAGTTTTTAATCGTCTTATAATCTAGTTCCTTAAGGCCAAGTTAAAATATCGTATTTTAGACACGATTTTGACGCTCGAGAACTGTTACTTCTTTAAATAGTTTACGCTCGAAAAAAATATGCGCGTACATAAAATACTCAATTAAATTTTTTGTCAAATTTATTTTTAAAAAATATTAATCGAGGTAAAAAAATTCATCGCCGAAAAAAGTTTGACGTTCGAGGTCTCATTGTTTAAGCAATAACCATATAAAATGTTTCGATAATAAGAAAGGCATGTAATTTAATAAGTTTTTTATCGGCTACATTTTTATTTAGATTCTTTATTTCCTGATAATAAACAATAACGATTCAAATAAAGTAGCCTTTTGTTCACCGAATGTCGCGCGTTTACTTTGTGCTGGAAAAATATGCGTGCAGTGGAGAAAGGAGCACTAAAAGCCTGTTATCATAGGAAATGCTCGCTAGGTTTGATTTTATTTTGCTCTGGTTAAAATTAAAAAAAAACTATTTTTTATACTTTTTCGACCTTTTAGCGTTGTAGCTTCTTAAGTATTTTTATACATCTACGAGATACTTATGTAATTGCAAACTGATTCTATATCCATCATGATCTCGTTCGTAAACCAACATCTTCGAATATCTAGTCGCCTTCTCGAAGAACAGAACTCCATCCATTCCAGCTCATAATAAATTCACTAATCAATATAAGTCGCAACTTTTTTTAATTCTTTTGATTTTAAAGTTATCAATTATTCTTAAAGTTGCCCTGATAATGATTCTATGTAACTAAATTAAAATGTTGTGGATACTGCTTTACTAAAAGCTGCTTTAAATTTTCCTACTTACGCATTTATCATTTCAATAGGCGCGCCTTTTTGCCTTTAAAACATCACAAACAACCACTTCCTACTTACCATCAGGTGGACTGTGTGTGTTACCCTTATCCTAAAAAAAATGTACATATATAATTTTTGATGTATATGTATATTGATGTATGTATATTGTATTTATTTGTATGTATGTATGATGTATATTGTAATACAGCTTAAACCGAATTTTAGAATTATTTAGAATTTGCATTACCCCATATTGTCTCGTGGATCTCGTAAAAGGTGACAGACGGAAACAAATCAGGAAATGGACAGCAGTGTCTTCCTAATTACAACTAGAAAATAAAAAGCTGCGGTTGCCTACCCACATGCCAGGCGTGGCAACTATAACAAATATCCTACTTATGAGGCGATCAAGGGAGGCCTATGTTCAGCTGCGGACTTTTGTAGACTGTAATAGATTTTTGAACTGCCTAAATTGGCAGACGTTAAAGTTTTCTCACACAAGGGATGTTACTTATTTCATTTATGTTCGGCAATTTGAGACCATGATATCTGACTAAATAATGTGAAATGATAAAGTAAATGTTGATTTCGCATTCAATTTTTACGTTGTGTTATTTTTAAACATTTTCTTTCGTTAACTTTAACAACTTTTTCTTTTTCTTTCTTTGTGATAATCGAACCTTTACAGCCAGTCTCTTAGTGTGAAATTGGTTTCAGGTGTCTATGGGCTGCACCATTGTGATCCAACTTTGTATGAAATCCGAGAAATTTGCACACAATCATAATTTTGTCTATGTGTGGGTTGGACGTATAAAAATAAAGCGAAAAACGATATCGCTGTTTTTTTCCGTCGCATTGCTTCAGATTGCCATTTAAAAATTGGATACAAATATACATAATTATTATATCGGAAGAAACTGAAAATGTTAATTCTGTGATATATGTTTTTTTGTTTGCACCTTACTAGCTGTTCCCCGCGACTTTGCCGCGTGTAATTTAGGTTTTTTTTGCGCGGAACACTAATAGTTTTTCTAAAATAAAAGTAGCTAAGTTACTCCTTATAACATCAGCTATCTGCCAGTGAAAGTCCCGTCAAAATCGGTTCAACCATTTCGGAGATTAGCCGGTACAAACAGACAGACAGACAAAAATTTTAAAAATTGTGTTTTTGTTATAAATACCGTATATAATTTCATATAAGTTTAGTAAAAAGCTGTTATTTTGACATTACAAACAGACACTTCAATTTTATTTATTTGTATAGATATACATATTACTCTGAGCTTTGCACAATGAATTGACCTATAAATTGATTTAAATCAAGTTGTTAAATATTAGCAGAATTCTATCAAGAGAAGCCATGAATTAAAAGAAGAAAAAAATGACATTTATATGTCAACTTCTTTCATGCTGAAAAAAATTATCAAATTAAATAATTTGAGATTTTTTTTTTTATATTTATAGGTTTAGATTTTAATATTTATTATTGCTTTTTGCTTAATCGCAGTTATTGTCGGTTTAGAATACTTAGTTTTCGTTTGTAGGCATTTCCTCGCGATTGTATATGTAAAGATTTTTGAGATGTTGACTCTGTATTAGATATTGACTATAAATTAATTTATTATATAAAAAATATGCACGATGTATGATTAGAATCGAAAGTAAGTTAAGTGTTGTGCAAACAAAAAGCACAAAATTATCTCATCACTTTCCGCAGGTTTCCTACAATAGGAGCAGAAAAACTTTTGACAATATTGTGGTAAGTCTTTGTAGGGATTATTACTATATTAACTCGAATTTTATCAGTTTCAGATCATGTATTTGGGCTGAGTTAAGTTTTTACTATACGAATTTTGCTGATTTAAATTTACGTTAATGTTCTGTGAAGAACAACTCTCACAATAACGTATATTATATATCAATAACATGCGTGGAAATATAATCTGCAAAAGCAATAAAAACATCAATAATAAGTGTATAGTGTATAAAACAATCTGTCTTCCAAAAATTACATTACATAACTATATGTACCTATTTTTAGTTTTATTTTATCCCACATGCTCCTCTAAAGTAAATTCGAGTAATTTTGGTGCAACCTCTCAAATGTATGGGAATTTACCCAATAGGTTTCTTAGGCTTGAGCCAAAATTTTCTTAAATAAAAAGTTTAAAAATTACAAAGTACAAAGGTTTGGAATTCCCGCTAAAAAGTTTTATATGGGCGCCCACCGTGGCGCTTGTAGTGTACACTCATAAACACGTGTTTCCTTTTTTTAGTATGAAGTTGGCGTTCGTCTCTCGGTAGAGAGTAATTGTGTTCTGTGGGCTGCACTATTTTCAAGCAGTGACGAATATCCTAGTTGGAATATACAACTAATAAACTACTTTAATACGATAATATACTCATATTTTATAATTTCGTTCATTGTTTCGCTCGTTATGGTAAAACAACAATAGTTTACTTTAACTTTCTACGACTCCAGACTAGTATAACAATGCCTACCTTTTCAAAAATTTGAGTTGTAGTAGTTCATTGGCTAACTGCTCGCTGTAAATTTCACAGCACATAAACCTGTGCCCAGCTGTGGGAGGTGTATAGGTTGTAACTTTACTACTTTAACGACATCACTTTCATAAATGTAAATTATATTATGTGTTTCCTTATACGTAATATATTTTTTAAATAGGTAGCTGGCTTGACGGGCGTTATTTTGCCTTTTCAAAATTTATTATTAATTCAACCACCGTGCTGCGCCATCCATCGGCTATGATATGATTATGTGATTTTCTTTTTTGGCACTAGACCAACGTATATTGTGAATGTGAGTCATTTTGTTTTAAAAATATAGAATTTGTTAATAACTTGTCTACTGCGTCACCTATCGGATCCTATCATAGCTATGAACTACCGTCGCGACAAAGTCAATATATCGTGTGAATATGTCTTTAACTGGTCAAGTCGCTTAGAAGTTGGCTATTTCTAACGGTTGGTATTTTTGTTGCTGGTAAGTAAAGGAGAACGCAGTGGAACCAGAGTAACCGACATATACCGACGGACCAGTAATCTGAAGTGGTAATGAGCCGTCCATGTAGCTCGTCGAACAGACAATCGATGAGTAAGAAAGGTTCTAGAGTGGCTGCCTCGTACTGGTAACGGAGTGTGGGGCGGCATTTCACTAGATGGAGTGACGACCTGGTAAGGCATGCAGGAAGTTCGTGGATGCAGTTGGCTCAAGACCGTGTTTTGTAGCATTTCTTGGGGGAGGCCTATGTTCAGCAGTGGACTTGTGAAGGGCTGAAATGATTATGATTATGATAAAGTAAAGAATCGTGGTTGATCAATAATCTTTAAACAAATAAGCCGAATTAAAGAAGCGTAGTAACCATCTGGGCACGACTTTCCGGGAATCCGCCAGCTTACATGCATTACTGGGAAGATGATATGCTTACCACGCTGGGAATGTGGGATAGTGAGCGCAGGTCTAATATCTTCGCACTGGTGATACTGCACAAGTCTGAACATTTGAGCTCAGTGCTCTTCAATGTTTTTTTTTTGCTATCACTCGGTTACCAAATCCTCGACAGTCATCGAGCTCCATCTTTAGAGTAAATTTAATTTTAAAAAATGATATAATTCATTCTCTATAATATCTTTGGAGTTAGTTTTAACGAAGCTCTCAAAGCCATAAAGAAGAAGGTGATACTTTAACTACATGGTAAGTATTACCTTCTTTAGGTAAGTATCACCTTCTTGTAATTATTAGTACGTAGTATCATAAAAAGTTACAGCCTATATACGTCCCACTGCTGGGCACAGGCCTCCTCTCATTTCTGAGAGGGTTTTAGGGCAAGGAAATGTCCACCGCGCTGCCCCAATGCGTGTTGGCGAACTTCACATGTCTTCGAAATATTTTTTTTGATTTCTCAGACATGCAGGATTCCTCACGGTGTTTTCCTTCACCGTCGAGCACGTGGTAAATCAGCACTTAAAATTGTAATTAACAATTTCATTGGTGCCGGCGGGGATCGAACCCGGGTTGCTCGCGTACTGTGAAACTTACAGCGAGCGCTAACCATCTGAGCTACCACGGCTCTCGTAGTATCATACTCACTTGAAAATAATTTAAAAAAATGTCTCGATTAATTATGTGTGTAGTATCAGTAGTATCATAGTAGCTATCATACAAACCAATTAATTTTATATATCAGTTTCCTCTTCAAGTGACTTGTGGCTTGTTTTCATAATAATCTAAAAAAACAAGCTATTTGTTATTATATTTGTTCCGGGTCTGGATGTTTGGAATCCCGCACGAATCAACTATTTGTATGGCCTACAAATAATTGTTGCGGGTGTGGATGTTTGTCCTTGTGAAATTTATGTATGTAAACTGCCTCCACGATACAGGAGAAAAACCTAGTGTAGGGGTAACGTTTTAAAAAAAATGCCCTATAATATAAAAATGTCATTATCAACAGTCTGTAAAACTGCTGAACTAAGGTCTCACATTGTAGGGAGAATTTGGCCTCAGTTTGGCAAACACTTGGCAGGTGGATTGGTGATCGCAATACCATACATCCGTTGTCAGATTAGGTTATACTGCCATCTGTTGAAAGCCAGAAAGATTCGGGTCATCATCAATCCGTCTAAATTCTTTGAAAAATGCGATACGTAACCTGAGTTACCTGAATTCATATTTAAGGCTAAAACACAAACATTTGCTCTAATAGTTGTGTAAGTCGATCGCTTAGATAACGATGTTTCATTCTTTCGTTCGTCATGTGGTAAACATTTGGATAGAAAGGGTCCCATTGCGAAGCCTTTGTATCCACAGTACAAGATCATTGATAAACATACTAGACCGAATCTTCCCTCTCTTTTACCCTACCCCCACCCGTTACCACTGCCTTTTACCGCCCATTGTAGCCTTGGGAGATATCGATGGGAAAACTAGGCCACAGATACGTGTGGCGTGCGCCAATATTTTGCGACGCGATCTCATTCAAGTTCTTATAATCGAAATACATGCTTGTTTATTTTCTTTTCGAGTGTGTGTGTGTAGTCAGAGTGTTGCGAATGTAGTATCTGTATTTTACGTAGTGCGAGTGAATTTAAAAAAAACTGTGAAGAGATTTTTGTTCTCATCTGTGGTCTCTCAGGATTTAAGTGAAACTTTTAGAAACGTTATAGTGCTGAATTGATGTTATGTACTCGTAAATGACAAATATGACAACAAACAAATGCATCTAGTAATAATCTGTGAAAGACTTGAAGAACTAAAAATTGCCATCAATAAAATAATATATTTTAATAATAAAAAATAAACGCTTTAATAAGGTCTCCTATATAATTAAAAAAGTTACATCAATCGACTTTAGGATTAATCGTTCCGATGCCATTTAAATAACTCAGAGCTTTAAAGATTAAAACTTTTAACCGCCGGTTAATATCGTGTGTATTTTAATGCTTACATTGGGTATTCAGTCAAACCGCGAATCTGATTACTGTAGGTGATAGCCCGGCAAATTTGACTTCTATTTGAGTATATCCAGATAACCGTATGATTTCAACGGAGATTCGTTGCACTCAGCTTTATTATAAGTTACATAAGCTAGTGCATGAACATACAGAAATTCCAATACTATTATTACAAACTTTAATTATTATTCAATGTATTTCTGCCTGTCTTTCCATCCGACTACAATGTGGGTATCAAGGCAGGAGTGAAAAGGATTTTGTCAAACTAAATTAGTGGCTTTCACTATTTTCGGCTACATCACTACTTACCATCAGGTGGGATAGTAGTTTTCATTTATGTACAGATAAGTTAATAATAGAAGTTTTATAGTACTAGTAAAAAAAACTAAAGAAGTGTTTGTATAAACTTTAGAAAAAAAATTGTGAATTGCAAATTAGGGATGTGAATGCAGAAATGGTACAAAATAAAAACGAGGACTGTTTGTGGGTACTTTTGTCGCTACTCTGTGACCAGAAGAAGCCTTTAAAAAGGAATCCGATCGGAAAGGGTAAGTTTGAGAAGGGCCTGAATATTGAATACAGTACGCCGTAATTCGCTTGTGCCGTTCTTTAGCAGTTTCTCTTTTACAATTTCATTTTTCATCCCTAATACAGGTTACGGGTAGGCTGTCCTTTTTATGTTTTTAATTTATCTAGATTCTAATGGTACATAACAAAACAAGCTTCCCTTTTACTTTAATGGAAAACGCTAAAGAATTCTTATTTAATGAAATTTAGATAAATTTTTTTCCAAAAGAAATCAATTTTTTTATTTAAACTTTATTGAACCTTACACATTAAGTACAGGAACAAAAGGCGGACTTAATGCTAAAAGCATTCTCTGCCAGTCAACCTTAGGGCAGTGATAGAACTACGAAGGCGTTTACAAATAAATATACATACACACATACATATGCATATTATTCATACATATACATATATACATACATATACACACATACATACATACATACATAATATATACATACATCAATATACACAAATATATAAATTTATATATTATAAGAAAATATAATATAATACAAGATACATAAAGATACGTAATAGAATGATGAAACTAATATACAGAGATTACAACTATAATGATGACGGAACTTAGCAGTTGTAAAGCAATTTTAGAAAATGATCTCGAATATTCTTCTTAAATGTTTGTTTGCATGTAGGTTGTCTTAATTTTTGAGGCAGGTCATTCCATAGGCGCTTTTCTGACTGAACTGAACCCAGTACCATATGATCAGCAAGATCATATGACCTTAAGATCACTAGACCACTGAGGCAGTCAAATAAATGTAAAAAATATTGCATAGGGCGGGACCACACCATATTTTACATATTTACCGAGCACGTGGTGACGAAACTTTCATGCCTGAGAAATAAAATATATCGAGGATAGGTAAAGTCGCCCAACACGTACTGGAGAAGCGCGGCGGAAAAACTGCTAGAGCCCTCATTATAGATGTAACGTTATTTTTATACAAGGGGGCCATAACCAGCAGTGGTCTGTTTACGAGATGATGATGACGTTTCAATAAAAAAAAAGGTATAATTATTGTTAAAAAAATTACGTTATAATATGATACCGCGTACAAGAACATATAGCTGATGTGAACCACCGACGCTCCGGGAAGTGTGCAGTCTGTCAACTTATTCAAAATCATTCCAACCATTACATCAAATTTAACAGACGACAGAACCTCGCAAAATAACACCGATTCCTATCAAGGATGATTCGCGAGGCTGTTGAAATTAAAAACATTCTTATTTCTATAGAGAAGATGGCTGGGTGCTACCATCTTATTGGGGGATCTCATAATTAATAAAATTAATTCTAAGTCCAAGCATACTACTGCAAGACTTCAAGATATTATAAGTTCGGACCAAAAATTAATATTTATAAAAGTTATTTATAAAGGTAGCCTTCGTTTACTATGACATCAGGACGGCAAACATCTCAGTCCCCCTTATGACCTAGGGTGCTGTAAAGCGCCCGAAACGCTGAGAATCAAAAACTTTAATTTTAAGCGCGATAAAATGCGTAAAATTAGTTTCATTTATGATAATCAATCGACATTATAGGTCAAAATGTCACTATATCTTGTAAACTAGTTTCTTAATCTCTGATACAGTGTTTAATCGTTATCATTGAAAATACGTAGCCGCTATCAGTTGTCCAAGGTTCGCTTAATCTAAAAGGTTTCAAACATAAAAGCATTTCTAATTCTATTTTTCCTTTTTTGTTTTTTTCATTTCCTTTACAGTCTAAAATATTCCTGGCCGAAGATTCTTCTCAGCTGCATTAGGAACTGATTTAATTTAATCGTTATCAATGAACAGGTGTACTGTCGACTGTAATACACTGCATATAGGGTATACTGCAATATTAGCTTAACAAGAGTGGTACCACCCCAGACGGACTCAGAGTTATAAAAAGACATTAAAAAAATCTAAATTGTTTCGACAACAAAGACAATAGAACCTACAAATTGTACGATATGTGGCAGGGTCGGCATGGGTCACCCTAGAACGAAGTTTATTGACCTAACTGAAAATAGGCCGAATTAAGAGTATCCTTCACCGACGAGCATGTATACGAAACATGGACGAAAATGATGCGAGAAAGGTATGTCAGGATCTCGCCAAATGGAAGCCCGTAGTCTCTGCCTACACCTCTAGGTGACAGGCGTAAGAGTTTATGTTTGTATTATGAACGATAAGTTATGTCATAATTTCCCTTTTTGAATTTTTGTTCCTAATATTTGTTACTATTTGAAGTTGGACGGTATGGAATATAATTATTTTCTAAGCATCATTCACGACGAACTTAAAGAAATTTCTTCTAAAAATAAAACGGAAAAGTACGGTACCTTCGCATGAGTTGAGTATTTGAATTTCGCATCAAAGCACTTGACCTGGACAAGTATATTTATTATAGCGAATGTAACGCCAAAGGAACCGTGTTTTAATAATATAAATACATTCTATTGAAGTTTCGTTAAAAATTAAAAAAAAGCATATTAGCATGATAGTTCAGAAGAAATCACACTGGCCTTTTCATTTAAGTTAATATTGTTAAAAGTAACGTTAATGAATCAACCTACTTATTAAATTAGCTTATAATCAGTAATATACTATGGAAAAATACACAATCCCACTTAAATTTTCATTTTAATATCAAAATGTTTTTTAATTAGTTTAAATTGTATGTGATTGGTCATAAAAAAAGTTAAGTTTCAGCCTATATACGTCCCACTGCTGGGCACCGACCTTGTCTTATTTCTGAGAGGGTATTATGGCAAGAAAATGTCCGCGCTGCCCCACTACTGTGGTGGAAGATTACCACTAGCAAGCTCAGTTTTGAGTCTTCTTTTTTACATTATGAAATCATGGATACCTGGCTGCTCTAAAGAGGCAGTCAAGTTATGTCGAAATACTATGGATAAAACTACTGTGGTTGCTTTCAATGTCAATGAGAGGTTGCAGAATCTCCGTACGTAACGTGAGTGTGGCTCCTCCAGTGAAAGAAAGAAAGAAAGAAAGATAAATAAAACAAAATATTTACCAACATAAAATTTATCATTTAATATCTATTAATGATCATCGTTATCCCCAACCAAAGCCCAAATGACACAATTTATAGTAAAGTATCACAAGTAACAGGAGACCCGTAAGCCCGTAACACGCCACGCTGCAGACACATCTCTGAGCATGATCTATCTATCCTCACTCACGTTCACGTTCAGCAGCCTTTTCCTGGAAGTTTTCGAGTCCTTGGTACTATTCCCCTTGAAGTTAACTTTAATGCAACTCAAAATTACTGATTTTCGATAGTCCCTTCGCTTTTAACATTGCATCTGTAAGTTTTATTTTTTTAACCGACTTCAAAAAGGAGTAGGTACTCAATTCGACTGTATTTTTTTTTTATGTGATGATTCTTTTTTATTCTTTTTTCCTTTTCATGTGGTCCCATATAAATTGATCAAGGTCTGACCAGTAGTTTTTGAGTTATCCTTAATAATTTATATTGAAGTCGGTTGTACAAAATGTTTAATTTTACTATTGTTATTCTATCGCGTAGGAATATCAAACAAATATTGAGTATATGTAAATGCCTTGTGCGCAGCATTATGTTGTGCTATTGTCATCTTCCTATAATGATGAAAAGATGTCCCAACGGTCTAAATCTATTATGTAAATGTTGGCTCCGATCCATCAAAATTCACAAACATTTTCTTGACGGACCGGCGCGGATTGTGCACATAAATTTATCGTTGGGTCGACCTACTTAAGCCGATTGTGCACCGACTTATCGATATAATATTATGTACATATGTATCTTGATACAGCAGACATTTTAGATAATAATACTAAAAAGAAACTATTATGTTTTGTGATTTGTAATTGACAATTGCTCTATTTTTTAAGCAATTGTTTCTGTAGTTTTTTTTAACATAATTGTATGGAACTTTTTAAGATGTCACCTGAATATCTACATGATATTCTAGTGTTTTTATTTAAAAGTAAAAGTGATAATTAAATACAGACAACCTGATTGTAAGTGCATTCTGTGGTTAATAGACATCTACATTTATCCACGATTAAGGATGAAAATGTGTGTATATGCGTTTTCACCTCTGAGGAGTAAGATGGAATGCCTAGTTACTAGTAAAAAGGGTCTCCGGTTCTTGTCCTCCAGACCAAGTTTTGGTCACGACGGCTAGTCATAACGGAGACTAGCAATCTGCGTAGGACAGGATTATAGCGCCCGGGTGTATGCGCAAACACAACTGTACTCTCTTTTCCCTCACTCTCGTAGTCCTGTGGGACGGTTATCCGCCACGACCAGAGAGAGATCAGGCGCAGGACCAACGGTTTTACGTGCTTTCCGAGGCACGGGGGTGAGACACCGCCAACTTCCTGACTCCGGGCAGCTACTGAGAATTTCTTGACGGAAAAACTCAATAACTGATTTTTTTTGGCCCGACCCGGGGTTCAAACCCAGGACCTTATGATAAGCAGTCTCTCTACTACAACCACTAAACAAACGAGGTAGTAAAAGAATCAAAATGCATATACATTTTCACCTTGGAGGACTAGATGGAATGCCTCGTTACGAGTAAAAAGGGTGTCCGGTGTTGTCACTCAATATACGAAACACAGCAGCATTAGGCATCTGTTTCACGATGCTATTCTGTGCCAGTACGGTTCTTTCCCCGTAGAGCCGACCTATTTTGCATCTCTTACGTTAAAGGTTAATAAACGTACCTATGTTTTTCATTAAATTTGCTTATGTCCAGTTATTAATTGGAATTTAACAATTCTACATTCATTTATGATCGTGTGGTGCCGGCGCAAAGAATTTATAACCCCGTCTCGTCTTATGGGTTTTTAAGTTTCGATAAAGGAAAATATACGAAATACCTTGTGACCTCCTATAGATAGCAACATAATCATTCCTTATACATGACTGATGTTAAATAAAGATCCAGACAGGCAACGTGATACGGCGTCAGGAAGTACGTGACATCCGGTACTACGATCGCTAATATCTCTGCAAAGCTTGGCAATTAAGGCAAATCCTCCCTTACTAGGTGTAAGACACTCTTTTTTCTTACACTCCATTTTTTGTCTGATAGGGATGATTAAATGACATTATTATAATATTAGGTAAGAAAAAAAAGACGTAAATATTTATTTATTTATTTAAACTTTCATTTACAAAGTTGTACATATGGCGGACTTAATGACATAGGGCATTCTCTCCCAGTCAACCATTAGCCTGAACAGAGATAGACAAACACATATACACATACACACACACATACATACACATACACATGCATACAGTACATATATAAATAATACATATAAATATTATCTATGTCAGAACAAATAATATGAAATATACATATGTATATGAAAATACATATGAAAATATTCCCCAGATTGAAGTTTTCATAAAATCCAATCTGGGAAATATTTTGTTGTCTCCGAAGTAAAACGAAGCATGTGATTTTTTGAAAAACATCGTTTCATTACTCTTTGTTTATATTAAAGCGAACTCATTTTGATTATATAACTTTTAAAAACTACAGGTTTTTTTAAAACAGTTTGTAAAAAAAAACTACCAAAATTATAGAAAATGGCTGCCCTGTATAGTTTGATAAAACGTCATTGTTCTACGATCATAAAGATTTGACTAATCGTTTGATTTGACTAAGCATTCATCATTGGCCATAATACCGCTCGAACAAAGCCCATATCACCCGTTCCACCTAATTGCAACGAACGACGCTTATCAACGCGATACGAGATCGAGACGACGCCCGATACAACGATAAAGAGCCAACAGTCGGCCGCGACACGCTACCCGCGCCGTGTTTACACAGCAAACAATTCACATAATATTTGACGTTCAGAAACACAATAAACTTTAACACGCGCTTTATACGCCACGGTTTCAGATTATAAAACATTTTTACAACCAGCCCTAGTGATGTGAACGTATGAACGATGATGCTGACGTTACACCGGTGACAGTGGGGGCACAATGCGTTCGTTTTGGACAGAGTTTTTGAACGCAGCCGCGAATCATCCGTTTCCGGCTGTTAGTGGTGATATTCTGTCGCCTTTCGACTTGAATCTCACTGACGAATGTTAGTACAAATATTTTTTAATTCATTTAAATTATCATGCCTTTATACTGGACAGAGCTCATAATTATATCGCAGCCGCAAAATGCCATTGTAATGATGAGATGTTGCCTTAAAATAAGCTTGACTAGCGTATTACTGGTTGGCATATTAGCGTGGGGGTGCAAGTTAATTCATCACCCCATTTAGTCCTGTGAGTATGAAAACATGCGACCATGGGAAATGTCAGAAAAATATCATGACTATTGATAATGGAAGAGCGCCATAAGTGGAACGTCTGGTACTGCGATAGACAGTTCACCTGCCAATCGTGACGATTAATACTCCGTACAACTGGAGCGATCCAGAAATTTCCGGGCTGAAAAGGAAGTTTATCTCACATAGAATTTTAAGGTATATAAATAAGTCGTTTTTTCAACCAACTTCAAAAAGAGGTTCTCAATTCGACTGTAATTTTTATATGTGTTACCTCAGAACGTTTTCTAGGTGAACCTATTTTTCGTGCTTCTCATGTGGTTCCATATAAATTTGATCAAGATCTGACCAGTAGTTTTTGAGTTATCTTTAATAATGTGTATTTAATTGACTTCGACTACATTGATGATTTTCTCATTTGATTTATATTGAATTCGGTTGCACAAAATTTCTAATTTTACCACTTATTACGGTCTCAACAGAAAATTTGTGAGAATAAATCTTTAACCAATAACTATGCGATGTAAAGCTACAAAATCTGCAACAAATAGGGCCTTGTTAGCTCAATCATATTTTTTATAGAATAGAGTGACAAACGAGCACACAGTCCACCTGATGGTAACTGGTTGCTGTCACCCATGAGGACTATGATGGAATGCCTCTTTTAAAGTAAAAAGGGTCTCCGGTTCGTTATACTTACCATACGAAACACAACAGCGTTGAGCTGCTATTTTACGCTGGTATTCTGTGAGAGCGTGGTTCTTCCCCGGTCGAGCTGACCAATTCGTGCTACAACTATACTACTAATATAGCTGCAGCATGACTCTACCATGTAAAAATACATATACATTAATTCATTCATTACAGTCGTATCAAAAGTCCACTGCTAAATAGGTCTCCTCCATAGATTGCTTCAAAGGGGGATTTTCGCCATAGTTGCCACGCTTGGCGGGGAGGTAGTCAACCGCAGTTCCTTATTATTTTCAGTTGTTATATGGAAATTCATCAGCTAGCTATTTCTGGTTTCCTACGTTGCCTCTTACGATACCCACAGAATGATATGGGGTAGTGAATATTCTTACACCGCCACTACACAGCACTTCTGAATTTCAGTACTTGCACACGCTATTTAAATAAAAGCTAAAGAATCTTCACCTCTAATACATTGCTCATTTCAGATTTCGTTTATTACACCTTGTATTACTCAGTTGTTAAAACTTCCTCATATAATATGATAATATGTACTTGAAATTACAATCAACAAATTAGTGTGAAACGCGATTCGATCAAGATCAAACCATTTATCGCATTAAAACTCTTAAAATAAATGAGCTAAGATTTGCATGAAAAATAAAATGACGTACCTTAGTTTGAAGAGCGCTTCCCTTCCTCCAACAAAAGCGCATGCTATTACTGCCACCACTAAACCCAACACCTCTATCCCCAATACCATTACAATCTTAGCTTATTAATTTTTACTTCTTTAATATAACAGTTTTTTATAGAACGAGCGTGATAAGCGAGCACACAGTCCACCTGATGGTAAGTGGATGCTGTGGCCCATCAACATCTTTCCCCAATTAAGAATCAAAATGCAGATGCGTTTTCTCCCCTGAGGACTAAGATGGAATGCTTCGTTACCAGTTAATAGGGTCTCCGGTTACTGACACCATAGGAAACACAGCATCATTCTGCAGTTTCACGCTGGTATTCTATGAAAGCGTGGTCCAACTCCGGTAGAGCCGACTCAATCGGGTTGCAGTCATAATATAGCCGGCACCGTGGTGCAGTGACTTAGCAATGAGTTGCGGCGCTGAGGGCTGCGGGTTCGAATCCCGCACGGAACAAGTATTTGTATGGCCTACAAATAATTTGTCCTTGTGCAATTTATGTATGTAAACGTTTTTTTTTTTTAAATAAAAAAATACAATAAATTCTAAATATATCATTTATTTTAGTTGAATGTTCAACCTGCTGTATTAATCCTACTAATACAAGATATTAAAAAATATACGAGTGATGCGTTTTGCGATGCGTTGATTAAATTTCCACGATTGTAATATCACACACCACAGACAGTTCGATTAACACAGTTCAGGTTATACAGACAATACTGGCCTCTCAGCATAATAATTATACTGTACCAACACCAAAGCATAATTTTTATCTTTTTAATCATAAATAATCTCTACATAATTTAAGGCACAGTTACCGTTTTATATATTTTTATTTTTAAGTTGACAATAAAACATTTTCTTCAGTTCTTATAATTATTGATTAATTAAAAAATATTTTACCTTATGATATAAAAGTTTTGAACTTCACTGTACACTCTCTAAACATAAGCAAAGATTATTAAAAATCATTTTTATTAGAGATATCCAATTTCTGCTATAATCTATCTACTTTCTTCCTTATTTCGATAGTTTAAGGTTTAAAATTGAGAGCAAAGCGACTTCTTGTTTATAGTACAAGATAATCTGTTCTAAAGCTTCTTATCGACTATCTCGATCGACGCTTACACTGTAATGCTAAACTAAGCTGCATTATGCATTTACCGATCAATTATACAATAAATTACGCTAATAATGAATAATTAACTATATTAGATCTAGTCCCATTTTTTTTACATCATAGTGGTGACAAACGGGCACACAGTTCACCTGATGCTAAGTGTATGTTGTGGCCCATAGACATCTATATCTATCGTCGATTAAGAATCAAAATACAGATGCATTGTCACCTCTAAGGACTAAGATGGAATGTTTCGTTTACTGTTAAAAGGGTCTCCGGTTCCCTAGTCACCATACGAAACACAGCAGCGTTAAGCTCCTATTTTACGCTGGTATTCTGTGAGAGCGTAGTCCTTCCTCGTGAGGCGTCCGAGCGTAGACCCATTCGTGCTACAATTATAATATAGCTTCAGTTTGCTTCAGCTGCAATTTGCCCATTTCTCGAAAGTTCATATTTTTTACATTATCCATGTATAATGGAGGACAGTGTTTTAAATTTCTCTATAAAATCTTATAAAAAACTTTATTACCCTATCGAACATGTTCGTGCAATAGGGTGAGAATTAAATCATCAGATCTTCATATACAGAATATTTACCATTCATATAAAATATCGATTAGATCTGCAAAGATTAATTAATTGTTCCTTCTTGGTTAAGAAAAATAACGAAAGTTTTAAATTGAATAAAGAATTTTCCAATTGATATTTTTTTATGTATTGATTAATTATTTTCAATTTTTATTTATTACTCCTTACATATACTACAGTTTAGTGTAAGTTTTTATCTTCAAAATGAAAATAGTTTCATTTCTCATTCAATACTCATAATTTAAGAAATTGAAATTAGTGGCCGACGTGTTAAATATTTGTATTTCCCTCGGTTAGAAAGAAGGAGCGCTGTGTATATTTTAAGTGACGCAAATCCTTGCAGAATCAAATCATGCTTATTGTAAAGCCACGCACTCACATACTAATACGCTTCTACAATCATTTGCAACCAACAACATGGTTTTAGGTGCATATGCGTTCGGCCAGCTGTAAACTTCCAGAAGATGATAAAAAAAGAAAGAAGAAAGATTAGTGCTCGAGTTCGTGTTAAGAAGTTGAGCATGGTTTCGGCATAACTTGAAATGTACGCAGCGCTCCGTCTATCTTTAATTTTAGCACACTTAAAAAAAGGGCGAGGTTCTCAATTCGAGTATATTCTTTTTTTGTATGTATATGTATGTATGTTATGTATTTTTTATTTTATTAAATAGGTTTTAATTTACGAGTACAATATAAATTTGAAAAAAAAATCCACCTCCAATCGTGAAAATATAGGGAATGAACTTCTAATGTGACTAATTAGACGACATTTAAATTTTTGATATTCCTTAGTCCACTTAAAAGGGTCAAAAAAGTAAAATTTTAATAAATTTTAATAATTTCCGTATAATAGCCCCAGAAGTCAAGCTTTAATATTTTTATACACTATGTGTTAGCAATGACTTTTCAACTAGTTCTTTAAAGTCGGCTTTTCCTTTTAAAAGTCAAAGTTTTGGTCTGATGTATTTAGTTGTAAATTTATAGAGCCACGCTGCAGCTATAATTATAGTTGTAGCACGAATGGATCGGCTCGACCAGGGAAGGACCTCGCTCTCACAGAATACCAGCGTGAAATGACAGCTTAATACTGCTGTGTTTCGTATGTTCATTCAAGTGTAGACCACTAAAGACCCTTTTTACTGGTAACGAGGCATTATATCTTAGTTCTCAGGGTTAGAAAGAAACGCATCTGAATTTTTATTCTTAATCGAGGATAGATGTAAAATGTCTATGGCCCACAGCATCCACTTACCATCAGATGGGCTGTGAGCTCAATTGTCACCTTTATTCTACAAAAAAAAACATGCGCAAATTATCACAAAACACCAACGAGACAATAATTAACTCGAAACACTATTTACATAACGCTTGTACATGAACTAAATGTTGAACAAATAGAGCGTTGTGCAAGTACGTTGTTATCGTGGTTTTATCACACCAACGACTCTTATCATTTAATGTGAGCCGTGGAACGTCCTTACGCCTACGCAATGTACTTTCTATACACAAAACGCAATCCTGTCTATCAGTACTATTTTTCGCGCAGATGAGCTGCTCGCTACTGTGACCGTATACGTTATCTTATCGATAAAGAAACATCGATATTCTGTAGAATCACGCGCAACGTAGATTCGATTCTATTGGATTGGATCACGACTTATCTAATCTCATTTAGTTCAAGGAATGTGTTTGAAACATACTAATCGTGGACTTGTGTGTAATGAAACGGAATATATTACTCTTAATTTCTCGATAGGTTTTTGAAATGTGAACGTCGCGTATTTGTGATAGTGCTTACCGTGGATTAAGATATGCGAATTCCATCGGTCTCATGGTCCCAAACGACCGAGTGTTTGAGGGAGAGCGCGTGGCAATGCTTCTACTGCGGGCTGGAGGCATGCCAGAAGCTGACCATCGCACAGCATCTTCTTTCGCAGCCCTACCCAACTCTGGATGTCATCGTAGTCGCCCCAACAATAGCTAAACACCGTTAGTATCTAATGTAGTTTTTTTGTCGATATTGTATGATTGCTTTCTGATGAGAGTATGATTTCTGTAATTTCACACACGTACTCTGTAAATAATAAATTTTCATTTTATTGCAATACAATAATAATTTTCCAAATAATAATTATGCAGCTAAAAGTAGAGTTTCTTGTTGTGTTATAGGTTTATATTCAAAGATTAAAATATTTACCACCCGCTTATTCACAACAATGCGGTGTGCCGATATCCAAATCGGAATTTAGTTTTATTGTTTTATAACAACTATATTCACTTATAACGTAATAAAGGAAAACAATAAATTATAATAGGAATAGTGATTGTACTGGACTAAAGTAAAATATTTTTAATTCATTATTAATTATTATAGCAACACTTCTTGTAATTTTAGCTATGGTTCATAAATGCGAGTATCTCCATCCTGTCAGTCTTAGGAAGTTCAAGTAAGAAACCCAGCGGAATTATTCTTCACTTTTAAGTAATATTTAGTCATCATCATCATCATTACAGCCTATCTAAAGTCCACTGATGAACATAGGCCTCATAGGAAGGATGTTTGCCACGCTGCCACGCTTGGCTGGCAACCGCAGTTTTTTTTATTTTGTTAAGTAGTTATCAAGAAGAGACTGCTGTACATCTCCAGTTTCATTTCCTCTCGCCTCTTACGACACCCACGGCATGATATGTGGTAGTGGATTCTCATACTCCGCCACTTCACGGCATATATAATTTTTATGCACCGTTAAAATATATAAAAGACATTGTACATATTGCGAACACCTCACCCCTACACTTATATCGTCAATCTATTGCAGTATTTGTTTTGACTGACTCAAATGGTTGTACATGTCTTATATGAGGCAGTCATTTTTTCTTTGTGTTATATTGTTAAAGCGACATTGACCCCTGAATGAACAACTATATCTGTGGAGACAAAAAACTGGTAGTTACAGAATTATTATTAATGTTCTAATTAAAGCTTAATGTGTTTTATGTATATAAATTATTTTCCTATAAATAAATAATAATATTGAGATACCAAATTTCGTGTATTAATTTCTTATGAGAAGTCTCTCTCTTCTTCTAGGAGAGTCTTTACAGTTTAACTTATGATTTGTTATTATAGCCCAGTCCTGCAACCAAGCCCTGTGGCATGAATATAATGCAATTATTTGTTACAATAATACATCATATCCAATGCCGTTCGAATCTGTAATTAATCTCACCTTATATTTTATTAGTACAATCAATCATAAGGCGTAAAATTTCACGATTCAAAAATAGTTATTTTAATTAAAAACTCAGAGGCGAACCTCGTTAGCTTCCTAATTAAATTTTAAAATACAATCGCTTAATAACACAGTAATAGGAAACAGATGCTGTAATACTGTGCACGTAAGTTCTCTATCACGTATAAGTTAAAACGACATATGAATATAAATCGAGTTTTTACGTTTACCATCGAGATGGAAAATATTATACATGTTATATGAATGTAAGTGGATTTAGTTATGAATAAAATTTCACTAAATTTTTCTTGGTATAGGATTAGTTTAGTAAGGATCTGGATATTTTATACCAGGTTTCTATTTGACTTTGTTGTTTGTATAACCCTCAGCTCGTAGCTTGAGGCATGGTCTTCAGTTTGCAGCAGATAATTTTTAGACCTGCTGGGTGGTGGTTATTTGAACGCGGGGACGAGAAGAGCCCCATTCATGTGTTTTTATAGAATAAGGAAATAATCGAGCGCACAGTCTACCTGATGATAAGTGGATGCTGTGATCGAAAGACACCCACATCTAACCTCGATTAATAATCGAAATATAGATGCGTTGTCACCTCTGTAGACTAAGACAGTGTGCCCATTTATTAGTAAAAAAGGATTTCGCTTCTCTACACTCCCGATACGACAGCATTCATATTAATGTCACTGCAACATTAAGCTGCTATTTTACTCTGGTATTTTGTGCGTGCGTGGTCCTACCAAAGTTGAGCCAACTCATTCGTGATGCAACCGTAATATAGCTGCAGCGTGTCTCTATCACGTAAATAAAAGTAATAGTAACTTAGTTGTGCAGAAATCAAATTCACCTCTCCGATATTATCGTAAACTTCCTATCAAAGCTAGTGCTTGTATATTTATTATGCCTGATCGGCTTCCAGCTACATCACCACTTATGATGTAGCTGAAGATAGTAAAGCTTACGAGTTTAGTTTAAAAAAGTATATTCATTCTTACCTTGAAGACATTGTAATCGGATACAAAAACAGACGCTGACAAATTATTCCACCCCTTTGTACATTCGAACAATGAAGCAAACCGATCGGTCGATAAAAAGTGGTTGAGTCTAGAAAATAATTGTAAGTATAAAGTTTTATATATTTTTTACCCATGTTGTCATAGTTTCAGACCAGTACTAAAATTTTCAGACAAAAATATTATACCTATTATTGCCTTTTTCAACGAAATCATTTATGTTTTAAAATCTAAATGAATATTTGTTTGTTGTTTGTCTTCTATGCGTTCATCTATCATTCATCCGATTACAATGAAACTTTTTAGCGCGCCCACGGCTATTCCTGTAAAAAAAAATGTGATTGTTTGTTCGTCTTCTATGCATTTCTATACCATTCATCCGTTTACGATGTAACTTTGGTGAGTTATTTTGCGCGCGCCTGTGAAAGTTTCTGACAAAAAGAGGCATTACAATGCAAACCTTGCACAGCTAGTGAAAAATATATGTAAATAATGAACATTAAAGTACGACGGAAACGTGCACTTAATTATGAAGAGCGTTAAATATCACGTTCAACCGGCGCGTATTTAGCAAATGAGGCAATGGCGGAACGACCGAGCGAGGTGATTGCGAATTGTGAGATTTAGCGAATTTCATACAAATTAACGGCACGTGTTTAATACATTCATTGATTAATCGAAATAATTATGTTTAATTTGCTTTCGTTGCCTGCGGAATGATGGCGTTATAAAATCAGTATCAGAGGTATATGCAATACATAACTTAAAACTATTGTATTTATGCTGGTTTTACGTGGTAGAGCCATGCTGCAGCTACATTGTGGTTGTAGCATGAATGGGTCGGCTCGATCCGGGAAGGACCACTACCAGCGTAGTGCGTTGTATGGTGAGTGTATTTTGGGGTGACAACGCATTCTGCATTTAGGGTGAACTCTGTGCTCGTATTTCAGTCTTATTCCGTAAAGAAACTTAATAGAACTAAACCCCTTTTTTCAACTATATTCGCTTCAAAATGACGTTCCCTGGAGCTGAAAAGTTAAATTATTATAATTATTTTAAAAGTTGAATTATCATAGGCTCCTTTTATCGTACTAAGCGTCATGCACAACAGTATGTATTATTGCGTAAAAGTAACTAACCTTACATTTAATAACGGTTTTAATTGCTTTTTAACTAACACGCGGCTGCCGACGATTCGAAAAGTTAAATCGGAAATGGAATTGTAGGAGAAGTTACAAAACAATCCTCCGTATGGCGCCATCATTCTGCACAGTTTGTGCTCATTTCGTTTGTTATTTATTTACGGTTCGTATGAATTTTTCGGGCATTATTCAATCACATTAATGAGGAGTATTTGCCTTAATGACATCAATCACAAAAGCAGCCGAATGGGTGATATGGTTCTGGGTATTTTATGCCTGACGTAAACTAGACGGTATACCGCCATCTATCGAAGTCGTAAGATTTTTCTACCTTTTTCCATATTCGCCTCTTAAGACACCAATGGGATGAAGCAAATGGAACAGTAAATGGAACGGCCCACTGCACGGCAAAAGTTTAGTGTATAATAATAAGATATATAGATATTTTATCTCCTAAAGGCGAAACAATCTTTTTTTATATATACAATAAGTGTAACAAGCTACCCACACCCACACAGTCCACCTGATGGTAAGTGGATGCTGCGGCCCAAAGACATCTACATCTATTCTCGACTAAGAAAATGCAGATGCGTTTTTATCCTTGAGGACTAAGATGGAATGACTCGGTTCCAATAAAAAAGTTCTCCGTTTCCCTACACTCACCATACGAAACAGAGCATCGTTACGCTGCTATTTTACCCTGATGTTCTGTGAGAGCGTGGTCCTGCCCTAGTCGAGCCGACCCATTCATGCTACTGCAATAATTGATGTAGCTGCGTGGCTCTATCATGTAAAACTTTTACTCTGCTGCTTATAAAAGGGCTCATTTATCGTTTACGTTCTGACGGTACACGATAATAATTTTTGATTATCGAGCTTACTCACACAAAAACATGCATATGCACATTGTTTTGTGTTCTGTTATAAACAAGAAACGTTCGCGTGACCTCTGACCTCTTAAAAAAGGGTGTTGGTGCGATTCAGTTTACCCGCTCGACTTCCTATTTGATGACTAATTATAAATTTTGTTTCTTTTGTCAAAAAGCTACAGAATCGATATCAGTGAAAACTTAATGAAGTATTCATTATGCAATTAAGCGTAGATGAAATTGCAATAATTTCTTCCAAGATATGCAAAAAACTTCCTTATAGCAATTATATTGAACAACAACTTACTAAAATATGACGTAAAAATTTAAAACTTTTATATTTCGTGTTCAAAGCAGAGTTTTTAATGAAAAAAAATGGTTTCTACAGACTTCGCATTAAAGTTATACAATTTATGTGGACGATTTATTGCGCGTGCCTAACTTTTCCAGCGGTACAAACTAAAAACACTACAACAGGACAGCGTTCTTTGACCATTTATTACGTTTCACCTCCCCAGTCGGTCGCACAGCTTGGCCGTTTGCCATGTCACATACTTTACCAAAAACAATGCCGGACTCGGACAACTGTATCCTAGCTACGAGTGCAGACTGAGACTTGATTATTTACGTGCGGCAGGTGTTTCCGACATACTTTACAACAATCGATAACTGGATAAATATGAGTTGGTAGCGGCCCTGCCTGCGATAGGTACTAGAAGTTCTTATTCCGCTAGAGCTAGAGAAAAACATTTGTCATGAGCATCAATATTTCGTCTCTAGTCATCAGTGTCGGCGGCCTTTTTGAATTCACTCTTGGACATAAGTCTAAGCTATTCCCAGAATGCACACCTCAGATTGGATATTCATGCTGATTGCTCATGCTGACCAAGCTGGGTGGGTAGGTTAGCAAGCGTCACCAGTCTGTGAAATTTGAGTTTATCAATTTTAAATAGATCTTCAGCCATCATGCGTGTAGATGAAAATGGTATTTTTTTAAAAAGACACAACAGATAAATTCCCTATTGCACCTCACTCTTATAATAGGTATTTTTCAGCGTTTTACACATTAAGGTATAACAGGATTTCATTAAAATCTATACATATTAATTTTAGTGTCTGTCTGTAATATTGAAATAACAGGCGTATTTTATTTATTTATTTATTTAAACTTTATTGAACCTTACACATAAAGTAAAGGAACAAAAGGCGGACTTAATGCTAAAAGCATTCTCTGCCAGTCAACCTTAAGGCAGTGATATAACTACGAAGGCGGTTACAAAGAAATATACATACACACATACATATACATATTATACATACATATACATATATACATACATATACATATATACATACATATACATATATACATATATACATACATATACATATTATACATACATATACATATTATACATACATATACATATACATATACATATATACATACATATACATATTATATATATATATGAAATACATAGTCATTTCTTAAAATATGCCTGTAAATCTAAAACGAACTAAAAGTCTTTCTTCATTGTATAGTATAGACTTTTTTCAAGTTTAATAAAACGACCTTTTTCATATCGATTTGTGAGTCTAAGTATTGTGATTCGAACTGAAAGCTATCGTTAAATTTATCGCCGTCCTCGCAAATTTATAAAATTGCGGTGCCAGTTAATGAACCGTAAATTTGATAAATTATACCAGGTTTAATTTTTAATATGAATGACGCTTGACGTTTATTGATAAAATTTGTTTATTTGTTGTTCAATGCTATGGTTTATTTTTAATATGATTTATTAAATAAATTTAAAATGTTATTATTTTAAGCACGAGGATGAAAATAAAATCGATTTTTATTACCCTTTTTATAGGCTGAGGAAGAGGAAGATATCATAATGTTTTTGTGAGTAACTGTTTTAGATAGGATAATTTTAAGGATATAGAGGATATAAATTATTTGGATGGAGAACCTGTATAATTTCAGGACATTCCACATTCGACATTCCATCTCAATTCTCAAAGGGGTAACGCATCTGTATCGTTCTTTGTTTGAAACTGACCGTAGTTATCCATGGACTGCAGGCTGCAGTAGCTACTTACCATCGGGTGGACTGTGAGTTTGTTTTCACTTCATTTTTATCAAAAAAAATAACAATTTTTGAAGTTTTTTTCAAAGTGGCCTATATGTAAGCTATTATTACTACATGAATTAATAAACTTACACTTGATTAAATGACCGAGATAATATGTATAACTCAAATGGTAGTCCGTAGTCACTGCCTACCCCTCTGGGAGACAGGTGTGAGTGTTTATGTTACTTTTATGTTTTTTACAATAACTCGGTCATAAAATAAACGAAAGATACAATTTGTTTATTAATTTTGTCAAACCGTTATACCTCCCTCCTCCCCCCACACTAGGATTTTCTCTTGTATCGTAGAGGCGTTTGAGATATATAAATTAAAACATAGATAAATTTAATACATAGTACATAGTTAAATACTTAACATACCCGATACAATTATTTGTAGATCTGACACTCACCGTGAAGTGACGGTGTAAGAACATCCACTACCCCTATCCCCTATCCCTATATTGTCCGGTGTATGTCCTAAGATGCGACAGAGGGAAACAAACCAGCAGCGTCTTCCTAATAACAACTAAAAAATTAAAAAAACTGCGGTTATAACAAAATGCTTAGCCACTGCACTACGAAACCGTTAAATTATATAGCTACAGCGACTTTAATACTGATTCTTTACAAAAGTATTTAAATAAATGTGGGAAAAACCGAATCGTGTAAATCGTTTGTACACACTAAAATATAAACTGTGACATTTACCATATTTACGTGAAGTTAAACTTCAGAACGTAACTGCTGCGATCGTAACTCGACGCCTTTTACAACCAGGAACTGCTCATTTGATTTGTTAGCTTATCATTTACATCTACAATTAATCTTTGCGTGCCTAAAACCACTCAGGTATATTTTATCATAACAACATCAAGAAAGCCTTTGTTTTTTTTTAAATTAAAAACTCAAAGATAAGGCAAAGGAAATATTTCATTCAAAAGGACTGCCTTTTTTTGCGTACGAGTCCGTCTAGTTCCGGGTATGTACCTACCACCCTTTTACATATTTCTGCCACCAAATAGCTGGCAACACACTACTGTATATAGGTCTGAAGAGTATAAAGAGCCAGTATAATTACAAGCTGTGAGGCATTACTTATTAACTCTCAGAGGTGACAACATATCTGTAGCTCTTCTTTGTTTAAACGTGGTTGCAAGTGGCCATGGACTGCAGCAGCCACTTACCATAAGGTGGATTGTAAGTTCGTTTGTCACTTCAGTTTTATTTTATTTTAAATTAAGTTTTCGCCATGTTATATATATATATATATATATATATATATATATATATATATATATATATATATATATATATATATGGTTATTTAAACAACTGCACAAACAAATTTGGAATACTTTAATGTAATGAATGTAACTACTAATCACCAAGTAGCAGCGTCCGTTATCAGAATTAGCGTTTGTTAAGATTAAAAAAGAATTCAAAGTCATTTATTAACAAAGTTCGCCAACATAGAACGGAGACTGCAATTTGGCGAGCGTCCACACCGATGTTATGTATAGCCCTGACCCCGTTTAAAAATACGACGGGACAGTTCCACTGAAAAGTACTCGTATATTCCATACCTTAACTCCGGAGAGGAGAATGGTTCCGTATATAAATTACCGCGTTAATAGTTTTTATGGGCTTAAATTTCTTCTTACTTTTTCTTCATCAGCCCGTAATAATCTTCTATTGGACATGGGCCTCCCCCATTATGGGAGTGATTTCCCTTAAACGCCATGCTTGGCAGGTGGATTGACCAAGGTACTACCCGACGTCTCGCATTTTTGACGCTGCTACCCGTCGAATTTCTAGATATTTTAGAACTAGATGGTTACCGCCGTATAATAAGTCATGAGGTCTTTCTAGCATGTCCCATAATCGCCCATAGTCGTCTGAATTCTTTTTTATAGCTAATAGTGACAAACAAGCACACAGTCCACCTGATTGTTAGTGGATGCTGTGGCCCATAGACATCTACATCCATAGTCGATTAAAAATAAAGATGCAGATGCGTTGTCACCCCTGAGGCCTAAGATGGAATGCCTCGTTTCCAGTAAAAAGTTTCTCCGGTTCTCTACACAGTGATACGATGAGTGTCACAGCAGCATTAAGCTGCTTATTTACACTGGTATTCAAATTCTCTTCGGCCACATATGGAAAATTAAATTTGTCGATCTTAAATTACGAAATAACTGGGTAGACCAAGTTGACTTTCTGCAACCGTTTCGAAGTAAATAGAAATCTATTAAAATGAATGGGTTATTTAAAAAATGTTGATTATATTCATTCTTATTATTGTTAACCGAATTCCAAAAAACTAGAAAGTTCTATATTCGACGTCTATTTTTTTGTGTAGTGTGTTCACCGATTTTCTTTTGAAAAAGGGCTGAATCGATTTTAATAATTGATTTTTTATTAAATAATATAATTTAAAAAAAACCGCCCAAGGGTGAAAAATAGGGCATGAAGATTTTAATATATTACCTATTTACGACATTTTAGTTGTTACCTTAAACTTGTAATTATCCTTAGACTACTTAAAAGGGTAAAATAATTAAACTTTGAAAAAGTAATACTGACTATGCTATGCTAAGCTAAGCATGCAGTTGTGAGTACTATATACAATTGGAGAAAGTCACTATTATAACTCTGACTTTTTTTTCATTGTGATTAGTGTTTTCTTTGTCATGTTATGAGTAGTATGAATCATTTAAGTAATAAATTAAAATAAGTAACAAATTATTAAAGCTATGCGCTCCGTTAAAATGTCTTTATTTATGAGACATTAAATACTTAGATCGGCGACGGACGGCAGCGTCAGAGGTGGAACCATCTGCTACTACGATCGTCAAGCCGCCTGCCAAGCGTGAAGATTAAGGCAAATCGTCTCTACGGCGGAAGGGGCCAGTGTCTAGCGGAGGACTTTTAGGGGCTGATGCAAATGAAATTATGCTATACTAACTCACATACAACACAATGCTTCAAAACAGGATTAGCCTTGTACTAACGATACTCGAGACATCAATAAATTATTAGCAATATATTAATAATTCTATATATATTTTTTCTTAAATAATAAATATATGCACAACTTACTTACGAGAATAAGAGCATTAATGTGCATCACACAAAGGTTTCACCATCGCCGGAACTCACACCGTCTAGTGTCTTGTTTCGCAGTCAGCCAATGTTATTCGCTACAGAAATACAAAACGTTTCCTCACGCAACAATTTTTTGCCGCTACGAAACGTAGCGTAGTACGTAGCGTTCCACTCATATTTTATTACAAAGCTACGAGTGCTACGCGCGTAGCTGGCTCTACAATACGTCTACGTGAAGTATGCTACGGCTACGAAATTATTTTGGAGCAATGCTTAAAAAGTTAGTATTAGGATTTAGTATGTTTTTTAATGTAATTCATCGTAACAAGTTGTTATAAATTTCTGATCAAATTATGTTATTATTTCATAAGCTGATATTTGCACACAACCAATAGTAAAATTAATAATCTAGTCGTAAGAAGATACCTTGGCTAGTAGTGACTGTGCTAAAGAGTGTATATTTTTTACACTTATTACGGGGTTTTCTCTAATAAGACGAACAAGAGGCATCATTTAGGGAATTGACAAACCAATATCATCCCATGGGTGTCGAAAGAGGTAAATAAATTGTTGAATTTGATCATGACAACCTAACTGCTCAACTCACTCTTTGTTTTACCCAAGGTTAGCTGGTAAAAAGTGCCATATAGCATTAAGCTCGCCTTTTGTACAATTTTTTTTTAATTCTTGATGAAAGCGTGGTCCAACTCGGTCGAGCAGACCCAATTGTGCTGCAATCATAATACGGCTATATTAATACGGCTCCGTGGCGCAATGCCTTAGCAATGAGTTGAAGCGCTGGGGGCCGCGGGTTCGAATCCCGCACGGTACAAGTATTTGTATGGCCTACAAATAATTGTACCGGGTCGTGATGTTTGTCCTTGTAAAATTAGTGTATGTAAACTGCCCTCACGATACAGGAAAAAATCCTAGTGTGGAGGTAATGTTTTATTAACAAAAAAATAAAGGATGAAATATATAAATAAAATAAATGAAACAGGAGGTGGACATTAATGTTTTATTAACAAAAAAATAAAGGATGAAATATATAAATAAAATAAATGAAACAGGAGGTGGACATTAATGTTTTATTAACAAAAAAATAAAGGATGAAATATATAAATAAAATAAATGAAACAGGAGGTGGACATTAATGTTTTATTAACAAAAAAATAAAGGATGAAATATATAAATAAAATAAATGAAACAGGAGGTGGACATTAATGTTTTATTAACAAAAAAATAAAGGATGAAATATATAAATAAAATAAATGAAACAGCAGGTGGACATCAGCATCTTTTTGATAACAACTCAATATATTAAAATTTTGCGGTTGTCAACTCTCCCGCCAAGCGTGGCAACTTGGCAAATATCCCTCTTCCCCTATGAGGCAATCTATGAGGGAGGGCCATGCACAACAGTGGACAAGTTGTAATAAATAATTAAAAATCTAATAAGACAGGATACATATTCTCTCTTGCTCAGCACTAAACATATCTTAAAATAAGTTGATTTCTGGATCTCGACAACTGCGCCACCTACCGGGTACAATTGTGAATATAATTCTCGAATCAACTTAATCACACACAGAAAACTTCATCAAAATCGGTCCAGCCGTTTAGAAGGAGTTCAGTCACATACACACGGACGGAAAAATTACATAGATTTATAATGATAAATTGTGCAACGAAATCGGTAAAAAAAAAAAAAAACATTTAATTATTCATATAGAATAGACGGGACCAAAGTATTTATGGTAGTGCTTTCTTAACTGTGTACCGTATTTAGGAAAAACCTCGGCCTCAACCAATAGGTGTCATAAGTTAATAAAAAAAATTGTGTAATTATTGTTTCGTTTGGTACACTCGTATCAGTACAACAGTACAACTCGAATGACAAAGAAATTGTAGAGATAAACTGTCCCCAGTTTATCTCTACAGATATTTAATGTCTGTGGTTAAAAACGAACGGAGTTTAATTTAAAAAAGAGCTTCAGTTTTTATACAAATACAGCCAAAATAAAATAAAAGACAAAGAAAGATAAGGAATGATCTGTAACATCGCTTCTAGCAGGAAACCAAATCGGCTTAAGATTGCAAAACACGAGCAAAACATGTGGAGATGTTTTTCGCGCCCTTTTTCTTGGCGCCATTACAACTATCAGCTCGCGGCTATCCCGAAGAGCGCTCTGAGCGGTCAAGGGCGCTATGATGCAATGCCTGCCTTTTGTTCAATTTAATTCCTTGCTTTTCTTTAATAACAACCAACGGAATTAAAATTAAACATTAGAGTCTTATATTTTCTATTATGTGTAGGATTGCCTCGTTGAGCTAGTAATCTTCAATGCTATTGCTGATTATGAGGTCTCCGGTTCGAATCCTGGGTCGGGACGATAAAAATCAGTTATTGAGTTTATTTTTTTGTCAAGAAATTCTCAGTAGCAGCGCGGGTCAGTAAGTTGGCGGTGATTCACTCCCGTGCCTCGGAAAGTGGCGTTGGTCCTGCGCCTGTTTCGCTCTCCGGTCGTGTCGGTTTACCGTCCCATCGAACTATGAGAGTAAGGGAATAGAGTGCACCTGTGCTTGCGCATATGTTGTATGTTACGTTCCATTATTTCATAGATTGCCTCATATTTTTGGGGGATTTTGCCGTAATGTTCATGCTTGGCAGACAGTTTGGCAACCGCAGTTTTTTTATTATTTTCAGTTGTTATCAGGAAGATACTGCCGCCCATCTCCCGTTTCAGTTTCCCTCTGTCGCCTATTTAGACACTCACGGGACGACATGGTGTAATGGATATTCTTACACCGTTATTATACAGTGAAACCATGGGAAATTTGACGTAGGTACAATATAGAAAAAATAAACAAAAATGATGTTTGTTTATAATAACATAAAACAATATTTTACTACATACAAGTTTATATTACGTATAGTATACTGATAAATTAATGCTAAGATTTTTTGAGCCGTGGTAGCTGAGATGGTTAGCGCTAGCTGTAAGTTTCACAGTACGCGAGCAACCCGGGTTCGATCCCCGCCGGCACCAATGAAATTGTTAATTGCAATTTTAAGTGCTGATTTACCACGTGCTCGGCGGTGAAAGAAAACATCGTGAGGAAACCTGCATGTCTGAGAAATCAAAAAAAATAATATTTCGAAGACATGTGAAGTTCGCCAACACGCATTGGGGCAGCGCGGCGGACATTTCCTTGCCCTAAAACCCTCTCAGAAATGAGAGGAGGCGTGTGCCCAGCAGTGGGACGTATATAGGCTGTAACTTTACTTTACTTTAAGATTTTAAAAGCATTATCCAAGAATTACACGCAAAGAGTATTAATATCGATTGTGCGCTAGCTTTCTCTCCAGCTTTTGTTCCATATGGAAGTGAAAAGAAATGTGCGCTATCATTTGTCTTCGAAATGTCCTAGGCCACGTCGTATAAATATGTTGGAAAACATTTAAGGCCATTACGTAATGTTTTATTTTAAAAATATCTTACATAATAGGCTTGTGTTTGTCATTTAAATTAATAAAAGGGCGAAGTAAGGAAAAACTAACTTTATTTCACGTTGAGGATGTTACAATGGACATGGTTAGAAAAACGTCTTTTTTTTGTATTTTTACTCAAGCTTCTTAATCATTTTAGATATTAAATAATATGTTATTCTTTTATAACTCCCATCACTGCATTAGATATGGATAACTGATTAAAAAGTAGACTACATATCATGTCTGTTAAAGTCAATCCTACAGCAAGAGAAAATAGTAATTTTTAATAACATCATAATACTTTATGGAATATTTTCGAAACTTCAACTATTTTTTAGTAAAGCTGACGTTTGCAGCTGGCTCCAAATCGCAAACAAACTTTTTCTTTTCCTGTAACGTCGTGCAAATTAATTTCAGTCTAAGCAGAAAACATACCCTAAATAAAATATACCGCTTGATTGGAAATATTTACTCCTAGCAAAATAAAAACCACACACGGTTTTTATTTTATCTTCAAGAATACTTAATCTTTAGCATGTATATCGTTATAATTACAGCTTTCATCTGGTCAAGATTCCTTTATGTGGCTAAATAAAGAACATGGTTATGTAGCTCACAATATAAGAAACATGGTTGTTTAAGTGATAAAACTTGATTTACGACCGATTTACTACTTTGAAAATACCATCTACCGCAAAAATCCAACCAACGCATAATTATTGTACGCATCTAAAGGAAAACTGTTTTGTTGCGTTTATTTTAGCGCTTAGTTTCTTCTGAATGGCGCATTTACGTAAACAATTTATTTTCAGCACGCCTGAAAACGTTTTACATTTATAAAGCTTTATTAATTCTGAAAGGTATTTTATCAATTTAAATTAAAAGCCTAAGAAAGCAATTTCTTGCTTGATTTCACTATAATAATAAATATTGACCTAAAGAAGTCTACTACGCTTGGAGGAACATTCAGGCATGCAAAGTTAAAAATTAAAATGCAAGTTTCTTTTCGCTGTTTACCTCCTTTACAAGTCACGTAAGAAATTGAGTATATGCAACAGTAAGTTTTTAAAATATATTCATTAATTGTATGAGCAGTAACTAGGGCCGAAGGTATGAAGTGACTGCCTCATTGGTCTAGTGGTCGTAAACGCGATTGCTGATCAATTGGTCTTGGGTTTGAATTCCGAGTTCGGCCAAAAATCAGTTATTGGGTTTTTCTGCAAGAAATTCTCAGTAGCAGCCCGGAGTTAGGGTGTTTTACTGCCGACTATTCGTGCTGCAACTATAATAAAGCTGCATCATGGCTTAATTACCACTTTTAGTGGTAGACTGTGTGATAGTTACAAAAACCTATAAAAAATAGTTGGCTGTAATTCGACTTCAGCACTGTAAGTAAAAACAAGTGTCACTCGCGAACATTTGTCTTCGTGTTATCCTTGACGGCGACGTGAAAATATGTTGGAAAACACTGAGAGAAACTACTGAAACTGAAAATATATTCCATATGTGCATTTACTCAGTGCTATTCCAATATTTAAGATCTTCTTTCATTTGGAAATATTTAATTTTAGTAAAGCCACACTTTAGCGATTATTTGCTTTTTTTTTCTTTGTCACCCTGTTCAAAGTTCACTACTGGACGCATGATATGACCATAAGAGGATTTGCCTTAATTGTTCAGCTCGGCTGCGGATTCCAAGCTGCTAGCTTCTTGCTAGCTACTGCTAGTTTATTCTCGTCGCCATTTTGAGCATTTTCCTCCTGGAATAAACGAAATAATTATGCCGCTATCTATCGGAAGTCATATGATTTTTCTGGTAATTCTCATAGTGCCTCTTAGACACACACCCATGAGGCGAAATTGGGTGATTTCTAACGCCACTACCACACGTAAGAATTATTGGTTGTGACATGCAATAATAGAGGCTCGTCCGGTAAGTATTTTTTTTTACATATTGTCTTTTTAACTGACTAAAAAAAGGAGTATGTTCTCAATACGAATGTATTGCAGTATGTTTTTTGTATGTATGTTAAGCGTTATCTTCTTCAATCATGAACTGATTTTTAAATCTCTCTTTTCTTTTTATTACATTCGTTGTAATTTAGGGTAAAGATGGAAAATATTTTCACCCCTAAGGTTAGCTAAATAGGGTGAAGTTTTTAGTGTAACCTATTAAGGCACTCTTCAAACTAGGTAAGACATATCATTTTTATTTTTAACGTCAAGGTTTGCTAATAAATTTTGATCATCTTAGTGTCTATATCGCATATAAAAATTCTATTCTATAATCCTCACCTTTAAAATAAAATGAGACTGATTATGTAATCAAAGATGTCTACTAAGTGCATCTTTTATGCTGGAGAAATTCGTAGTGTCAAATGGATTTTCTATATATAGATATATTCATAGGAAGGAACCTAGACAAAATTCTTGGTTTTGGATCGCCTCTTCAATCCTTATTTTTAACTGGTGAAGTGCCGATTCTGTCTATTTGACAAAGCTGTAGGCATGTTGCTTTTATTTAATTTTTAAAATTAAAAAAATCGTTATCGCCGTAAATAAATGTTAAACCAGGCTTTTATTGACTACGTGTTAGTTTTCCCAACAGATTCTTTTAACAAGGTTTCTTTGTAAATAGTTGAAGTTCCGCTTGATGAGCTATTGCGGGTTCCGAATTCATGGCTTTGTTTACCGCTGTAACACGAATGCTGAGCTTGCGGTTATCATCAACCGTCTTATCTATAAATGGTTTTCTTCATAAATGTTGTAGGAAAATATTCAGATAACGTAAACAATACTGTTATGAATTATCTTTGATCGTAGTGTCAGGTTTTTTTTGCTTTAAATGGATACTTAATATCTATGTATAAAGTAACTTCTTTTCTAAAAGAGTAGCATCGCACTGGCAATTCCTTCGATGTTGCAAATGTTCTGGCCGATGGTGGTCACCTTACATACGAGTATATCATCAGGTAAGCTTCCTGGTCCCTTTCATCTAAACAAAAAGCAACAAACATGGTTGGGCACAGGGCTATTTTATTTCCGAGATGTTTTTTTTACTGGCCCGTCACCCCGTCCACCCCGATATATTTTTATTTCTTGATTGTTAACGTCACGATAATAAATGATCGGTTAGATTTGAATGATGACTTCATTGGTGCCGGTTAAGATCAAACTTGGGTTACTCGAACAATGAAATTTAAGGCGATGTAAATATATTTAGTAACAGTTTGTCTAAATTCTTTATATTTTACTTAGTTTAGTTTTGATAAACACGACAGTAACATGAAAATATTTTTTATACATCATCATTATCACTACCATACCATTACCATTACCACACTGGTACAGCCTATCAAAAGTCCACTGCTGAACATACTAAGCCTATAAGAAACGCACGAAAATCTAGTGGTGACCGTTATTGTGCATAAGTCGCGCTGATTAGCTTATTGCGCATAAGTCGCGCTGATTGGCTCGTGTGTATCGTTCGCACGCGCTGATTGCCTCTCCAGTCGCATTCTTGCAATTCAATTCGTGCGCGTCCCCTCCACGTTTCGTTCAGCGCTAGACCTACTTGCCGCGACTTGTACCTCATAGATTACCTCGTGGCAACCTCAGTTTTTTTTATTCAGTTATTATCAGGACTAGGACTAGATGACTATCGAAAGAAAGATCACGTGACCTCCGAAAAATGGGAATACAAGATGGTAATCAGCAGAGCCAGAGAGTAGCGTCAAAGGCTTTTTTTATAGAATAATGGTGAACGAGCACACAGTCTACGTGATGGTAAGTGGATGCTGTGGATCTACTGGTGTTAAACCGGTGCTCTAGGTGCGATACTTCTGGTACTCCGATCACCAATCAAGCTAATCATTGTGATTACAAATCCTTCCTACTATAGAAAAGGCTCCTGTCCAACAGCGTACTGTTATGGGTTGATCAAGATAAAAGAAAAAAAATATAAGTTCTATATAGATCTAAAGGCACATCTCGTTATTATTAATCGGGAGCTGTGACAAGTAGATGGAGAGATATTTCATATCGCAATTTCCTCTACTGTTTTCCACGGAAGGATAATAGGAAGAAAAATGGCCGCGCGGGACTTGTTACTTTGTCAGGAAAAGTTTCAGTAAGGGAGTAAAAATCATTAAGCGATGAGACTGTTTTCTGTTTTATTTTTTTCATAAATAATACTGGCAACGCTTTTAATATTGCTAATATTCCTACGCCAACTAAGCTAGAATGCTTGACTTGGAGTTCACGACAGTAGTTGTTTGGTGGATTTGAAATTACGACTTTATATTTTAGTCCGCGCTCTTAACCATAGGGCAACTGCCGCTTTTACTATATGTAAGTACTTTAAAACAGAGTTAATTCAATAAAGGTATCTTCTTCTATATCAGCCCGTAAACCTCCACAGCTGGATATGGGCTTCTACCCTAGTAGGGATTGGCTAGAAGTATTACTTTTGGCCGGCGAATAGACGCTCGCAGTCCCAGACGTCTCGTACCTTTGATGCTGCTCCCTCGCCTTCGCCGGCCTGTGTATTTTAAGCATACCGAAAAGAGACGATTATACTGTCATCTATGGGAAGTTACTAAATCTTTCTGGCATGATGGTACGCTACCAAAATGCAGATGCGTTGTCACTCGTGAGGACTAAGATAGAATGCCTCTTTTTCAGTAAAAAGGGTCTCCGGTTCTCTACACTCACCATACGAAACACAGCAGTGTTAAGCTGCTATTTTACGCTGGTATTCTGTGAGAGCGTGGTCCTTCCCCGGTCGAGCCGACCCATTCGTGCTACAACTATACTACTAATATAGCTGCAGCATGGCTCTACTCCTAAAATGGACTCCTAAAGCAAAACCGCGAAAAACTGACTGATTGATTATATATTATGTAAAAGTTGAGAAGAAATACAACATGGAACGAATATTTTATATCTTGTAGAAACAATGTAATATAATGGATTCGAAGAGCCTGGAACGTTGGCTGAAGATGTTAAAGATTAACATTAAAATGCTTTTATCCTCGTCCCGTTACGAATTCCTACGGGAGTAACCATTAAGCCTTTCTTCCCAAAATTGTGGGAAATGTCAGGTGAGGTATGTAATTACGAAAAAAAATTGTCGTTTTTTACGAGATTAACTTACACGATTTTGATATTAACAGATAAAACTTATAGCAATTATTATAAAATTAATTCATAGTATTATATATAACAGTATAAATTTCATAGAACGCGAGTAACCCGTGTTTGATCCCCGGTGGCACCAAAAAAATTGTAAAAGCTAAGAAAAACATGGCGAAGCATTCTGAATGGCTGAAAAATAAAAAAATCGAGGATACGTGAAGTTCTTTAAGAAGCAGCGCGGCGGATTTTACCTTGCTCAACTATATATAATCCCTTCCCCTATCAGAAATGACAGGAGGCTTGTGACCAGCAGTGGGACATCTAAAGGTTACTTAATTTTTAATTTACTTGAAAGCTTAGTTCCAGTTTCGAAAACATTTTGAAAGTTTTTTAATACGTGGTAGAGCCATGCTGCAGCTATATTAATAGTATAGTTTTAGCACGAATGGGTCGGCTCGACCGGGGAAGGACCACGCTCTCACAGAACACCAGCGTAAAATAGCAGCTTAATGCTGCTGTGTTTCGTATGGTGAGTGTAGAGAACCGGAGACCCTTTTACTGGAAAAGAGGCATTCTATCTTAGTCCTCACGGCTGACAACGCATCTGCATTTAAATTCGAAAACGAAGATAGATGTAGATGTCTATGGGCCACAGCAGCCACTTACCATCAGGTGGACTGTGTGCTCGTTTGTCACCTTTATTCTATAAAATAAAAAAGTATACCAACAAAACAATCCGTCTGCGAAAAATATTTCTACAAATTTCTTTGTTCAATGAAGTTCAAAAAGTTCAACTTCAATTACGCCGGAGTTTCACAGTAGTTTCCTAAACTACCTCAAATAACAAAAGAAAACCAACAATTGCTCCTTCTTTCAAATATCACAGAAAAGTTTACATTAAATTCCAAAGTAGAAAAGTAGCGACTCGGCGGGAAAGTTAAGCTAATAACGTCGAAGCTTCTGCAGCTCGGTTGTTTTCTTTTTTACCATCTTATTTTCATCTTAAAAGAGTAAAAAAGTAGTAAAATGCACTTCACTCTTAATGTTGATACCGCAGATATTAGAGTTACAAAATAAATCTAGACACGGCACTGCGTGAGTTAAGTTCGGATAAGAAAAGGGCGACGCACCGGCAGTCTGTATATTCGCACGAACCATTTCGGGCTGCTTCCAACCCCCCCATTACTTAAAAACTATTAGACTCTCAATTTTGCATATCTAATACGGACCCTAACAAGAAGAAATAATAATCGCAAATTTTATGAATTAATCAAAGTGCTTCAATAATTACTATATATATATATATATATAATAGTTCTAAGAGTTATTAAGCTCTGAAAAGTGCCATTTTTGAACTCACTGACACTCATCAAAAACCTTGGCCACTTTTAGGTTACTTAGAAACTTGAAATTCATCTTCAATTCAAATTCATCTTCAATCAAGAGAAAATTTGAAAATGCAAATTATCGATATTCGGCGTTGTTGACAGGTGTTGACAAACTTACTTTGAAGTACTTGAAATTAATTGCAACATTGGGTTTGTTTTTTTTTAGGATCAGTGACAAACGAGCACACAGTCCACCTGATGGTAAGTGGTTGCTGCGGCCCATAGACATCTACATCTATCCTCGATTACAAATCAAAATGAAGATGCGTTGTCACCCGTGAGGACTAAGGTGGAATGCCTCATTTCCAGTAAAAAGGGTCTCCGGTTCTCTACACTCACCATACGAAACACAGCAGCATTAAGCTACTATTTTACGCTGGTATTCTGTGAGAGCGTGGTCCTTCCCCGGTCGAGCCGACCCATTCGTGCTACAACTATACTACTAATATAGCTGCAGCATGGCTCTACCACGTAAAAAAGAGTAGTCTATTGTTTTTGTCGACATTTAATTCTTAATTTATATAAAAAAAATTAAAAATGTGAGGCGTAGACGCAAGAAAAACATTGAACGTCATGTATTTATATATTTACAAATATTTTTTATAAGATTTGTAAAATGATAAAACTTTTTTTCAAAAATTAATAATATCCTGCCAAAAACATAAATGTGAAAATGGGGCCAAGTTCGGTACAAACGAGATTCGAGGTTGTCGGCTTCGGCGATAAAAGAGTTGATATCCGAACAGGCGCCTTGTTAACAGTATTAAAGTTGTTCGGTTTCCGTCACTCGCTGTACGAAACACAGCAGCATTATGCTATTTCGCGTTGGTCTTCGTTGCACTTTTTCGGTCGAATGAATCGTCATTCATGCTGGAGCCATACTGTAGCTACAGCATAGCTTTGTCACTTCTAAAACATAAATTTTTATATGTATATATATGGGTGAAATATAAATATATATTTTACGTAATATACGTGTGTATATTTTTACGAGGTAGAGCCACGCCGCAGCTATATAATGTTTGAAGCACGAATGGGTCAGCTCGGCTGGGGAAGGACCACGCTCTCACAGAATACCAGCGTAACCATAACAAATAAATAAAAAAATAAAATAGCACTACTGATGTTTTGATTAGTGTAGAGAACCGGAAACTCCTTTTACTGGAAACGAGGCATTTTAGCTTAGTCCTCAAGGGTGACAACGGATCTGCATTATGATTTTTATCGAGAATAAATGTAGATGTCTATGGACCACAGCATCTACTTACCGTCAATTGCACTGTGTGCTCGTTTGTTACACTTATACTATAAAAAAATATAACACGTAAGAAACTTAGTAAGTAACTTGGTAAAATATCATCTGGAAAAGTTTCAGTTCGATTGTACTTGAGTGCCAACTTTCTTTTACGACCGCGTAAGAAACATTTACGTTATTTTTTAACAGTTGTACTGTGCTACGTTATGTTGAAACAATAGCTTTCAAACACAACCTTAATATTATTTTAACATAATGGGACATAAAGACGACTTAGTGCGAGATTAAAAGCAAAAATGAGATATAATAATTTCAAAGCATTATTATAATGTTAGCTAATTGACTCTTATTGTTCTTATTTTTATAGTGTGTCTTTCATAATAATTAGCGCAATATAGCACATAAAAACAAGAAGGACCCCAGTCTTGTTGAATAGTAATTAAACTGGCTCAAGCCCTCTTGAGTAGTGAAAGATGCCGTGAAACCATGTCGTATACAAGAGCTAATTAAACCATCGGACTTAAATTTCTTGCCTCTTGCACGACAAGAAAAATAAAAATGATACTGGAAATTCCTACAGTTAAATTTTGTATTATCGTTTCAAAGAACTTAATTAAAATGCGTTACTTGTTCATAAAAAAAAACATTGAATACATTTCTAAATATTTATGTATATTTATTTACAAGATTTGCACTTCAAGCAGACTCGTCAGCGCAAATCCTACTTGTAAGCCGGAGCTCACTGCAGGTAATTGGGTTTGCGGCGACTTGTTGACTTAACACTTTCCGGTCATTACCTCTCACGACCTGAAAATGAAATTTAATAACAAAGTACTTCATTTATTATTTTTAAAACCACTTAGGTATTTTAAATTAATGAATATGATTTTACAGTTCTTAGTTAGTAGACATTAAGTTGAACCGGCACGGACGGACTGACTGGATAGTAAACATGCTCAGTACACGAACAATAAAGATTGCTTACAGGGTGGTTATTGCCCACAGGGTGGGGTTCTTTCACCTCACCTGTGGAATATGGTCATCAATTAACTCATCAGCAAATTAAATGCCAATCACTTCTACACAATAGCTTATGTAGGTGACCTGACAATACTCGTCTCGGGAAAGACAGCAAGCATGGTGTGCGACCTGACCCAAACAGCTCTACGAATAGTGGAGAGTTGGTGCAAGGGATATGACTTAACCCTTAAACCCAAATAAAACGGTTCTAGTAATGTATACATAAAAACGAATGCTGTATAACTGTCACCTTCCAAGTCTTTTCAGCACAAAACTCCAGCTATCCTCTGAGATAAAATATTTAGGTGTTACCTTGTACCAGCTACCAGTTTCCAGTTTAAACCAAGAAAGAAAAGTATTGAAATTTTCAATGTCACATTTCCAAAGGGAGATTTATGAAGATTAACCGATGTTTCATTTCACGAGTCAGCTTCATTCCCAAGAATATACAGTCCACTGATGACACTGATGACCACTGGCACACCTACTCAGGGTTCACGCCCACCTCGTTGTTCCCGAACCCAAAGTGATGTGGTATTAGGATCTGTGAATAGAAGGTCACTAATTGGTCGATCTCTGCTGCAGGACGGGTCATGAGCAGCCGCTGTTACCTTTCAATTGGTAAACAGTAAACTCAACTGGAATAAACACATAGAAAACAAAATCAACAAGGCTAGTATAACTTTCTGGCAATGCAGAAACATGATTGGCAAACAATGGGGTCTGTCGCCAAAAGTTATAATGTGGTGTACAAAACTGTAATTAGGCCCATGATCACATACGGCGCTCCGGTATGGTGGACCAAAACTAATGAAGCCACCACTATAAAGAAGCTTCAGCGATACCCGAGATTGGCATTATGGCTGCCACAGACGTACACAGCATAAGGACTACACCAACAGCAGACTTAGAGGCTATGCTTGAGCTAACACCGCCTCACCTACACATACAACAAAAAACGACTTTTGCTGCCATTAGACTCAAGACCCTATTTGAAGTAAGAGTAGAGTCCCTCATACAAGTATAACGTATAAACATAAATTTTCTTACTTATCTACACACAATGAATTGTTTCTCTTTGTTATACTGATTCACTCAACTTTATCCTTACGCTAATTTAAATTTTCATTTACGATAACATCCAAAAATAATTGACATAACTTCTCAGAAGCTTTATCCGTGGAAACATTTTAACACATATGAAATTGTTTGTGAGCGTTGTGGGACATTTCAAACAGCGGTACCACTCACAAAAGTATGCAAAGTCCAAATTAGCCCACTTTGTAATCACGGCCCGCCGCAAAATTTTGCATGAAACAAACAATACAAATAAACGAAAACAAGATAATTGCACGCATCCGAGCGAGAATGGTTTCGTTTTATTAATCTCTCGGCTCACTGTCTCAGGAAAGGCTCTTTTGAGTTAATTTAAAAGGTGTATTTGAAATTAATTTTCTTTTAAGGAGCCTTCCTAATTCTGTTTAAAGAGACTAATAATTTATTTAAATCTTGTTAACGATTTTCAGTTATCTGGTTTGGGTTACATCCGTATTTTACATTTTTCATGACGTGGCCCTACCACCCAAAACATATTAATTTGAATGAAGAACCCTGGGTTGGCTCGACCGGGAAACGACCACGCTCTTAGAGAATACCAGTGGTACAACAACTCCATACTTACTTATACAAAAACCATAAATGTATTACAATTTTTAGATTTTTATTTAAAATATGCAAAACGAATATTTATAATTGATAATTTCATATAATGTAATAAGATGATACACATTTTAAAATTGTAAAATTATTTTTATTCTTTAAGAAATCGTGTTAATATATAAGAAATATTCAAAAATATATTTATGTTCTCATTGTTATTTATACTTTAAAACTTTCTGTCGGTAGCCATTTGCATGTCGACTCGAAGGCAATATTTTACTTTCGAATTTGAACAGTGATACGTAAAAAACGGCTGTCATTTATCTTCTTTTTGTACTCGGCGGCACTGTGAAAATAAGTCGAAAAATATCAAAGGAAATTGCAACACCGAATGTTCTTCTAATCTATATCTTTTTATAATATAAGAGTGACAAAGTGCTGTTAGTCCACCTAATGGTTAGTGCAACTTAATTCAAACAGGGCCACAGGTACGTTGTCACGCTTGCTTATTAAAACGTTGCGAGTACCTGGTGAGATATGCGGGAAGTCGATGGATGCAGGAGTCTCATGAACATGTGTCGTTTACCACCGGCGATTTTTCCGTACCGATACAACTTAGGGACCTTCAAGAAAAGAGCTTACTCCTTTCTTCTACAAAATTTTGCTTTCTAAAAGGCCAGCAACGCACTTGCAATTCCCCTAGTGTTGCAGTTGTTGTTTATGTGCGGCGGATGTCACTTACCATCAGGTGAGCCGCATGCTCGCTTGCCCGCTCTTTTATAAAAAAAACGTGTTTTGCGGCATTCCTTGGTCTATGTTCAGCAGTGAACTTGTTAAGGGTGTAGGAATCTTTTTTTATGTATTTTCACCGATTACTCGAAGACGCCTGAACCGATTTGGATTTTTTTTTGTTTCAAAGGTATACTTCCCAGGTGGTAAATTTGATCAAGGTCTGACCAGTAGTTTTTGACTTATCCTTAATAATTTATAATGAAGTCGGTTGTACAAAATTTTTAATTTTACCCCAAAATATGGCCCCTGTAGCCCCCAAAATATGGCCCCTGTAGTACAGGAAATAAAGAAAATGCAGGACGACTTCGAATCGCGCCTTACCATGAAAATTTGCGCACTACTCAATGAGCAATTTAATGAATTCAAGGCCTCGGTATTTGTAAAAATTAGCAATTTAAGATTGACATATTAGAAGAAAGAATCCTAACAATTGACAAAAATAATAGTGTATCAACGCAGGGCTATGCAGCGGCGGTACAGCACCCATCAAACCCATCAAACCTTGATAGTGGGAAGACAAAGCCGAAAGTAAAATCTGGCCCTCAGCAGAAAAATAAGGGAGCTTCGGGCAAACCTAATCCACCCGCAAAAGTAAACGCACCCATCTCTTCTTTAGCGCCAGTTTCAACTTTAGTCTCTGATCCCGACACTTCAATAGTGAGTGTGAGCCATGAGGCAAATCTTGCGCCCCGGGATGGAGCGGAGCAAAAAGACCCGGAAGAGTGGATACAAGTGAGACGTAAATCTGGACGCGCATCGTTGCCCGGCGTGCTTCGCGGAACTGCAGCGCCGGGAGTGACGAAACTGCGTGCATCTGAGAGGTGGAGGTACTTGCATCTTTACTATGTCCAAGAGGGTACCACAGTGGAGGAGGTGCGTGCTCATCTCCACTCCATTATTAGTGGAAACAATGATTGCACAGTGGAAGAACTAAAACCAAGGGGGCGTTACTCATCGTTCAAGCTGGGAGTCCCGTCGAGGATTGCCGACAGTGTTATGTCACCAAATAACTGGGCGGAAGACATCTGTATAAAACCGTGGCGTCAGAACTTTCGTGCGAAGGAAAAAGTGCGTAACCTATATTTTGTTATCAAAACGTAAGAGGTCTACGTACAAAATCGGATACTTTTAGGAATAATGTGACTCAATGCAATTTTGATGTTATAGCCTTGACTAAAACCTTTTGAACAGTTCCGTATCTGACGGCGAATTATTTACTTCAGGTATTTAGTAGTGCGTAAAGACCGTGCAGGCGACGTCGGGTGGGAGGAGTGCTCCTTGCTGTACAAAACTGCTATACAGTGCAACAAGTAACTAATGTAGATGCTTATACGCCTGATATGGAACTGCTTTTCGCCATTATTGATGGAAAAAGTGTTGAAAAGTTTTTATGTTGTGTCGTTTATTTGCCTCCTAAATGTAGTGATAATCTATATCTCAACGTGTTGACATGCATTGAAAATGCTATTATTTTATATTCTCTGAATGTCTTAATAATGGGAGATTTTAATTTGAACTCTTGTAGCGTTAATGTTAAGTATAATTTTAATTACTTTTGTGTCTATAGTGGGCTTCAGCAACATAACATTGTGTATAACAAATGTGATGGCATGTTGGATCTCGTGTTGAGCAATTTTAACCCGGAGCAGGTCTTAGTGTGCGAGGGTTCAGAACCTAGTACCAATTGATAAGTACCACCCCGCTGGAGGTGACGCTCAGGTTTCAGTGCGACGCGCTGGCCCAGTCGCCGTCCTCTCCACCGTCGGCTCAGCGCCCGGGAGCTGCTCCAAACTGGAATTGGCGTAAAGCAGACTTTCTGGGCCTATACACGGCATTAAAAAGTATAGATTGGTCGGATATGTTTGTAATTGCAGACGTTGACGACGCAGTTGCGTTATTCTATCACCGTCTTTATAATTGTATCAGTCAATATGTTCCAATTAAATCCCGTTACATGCCGAATAATAAGTACGTATATCCAAAATGGTTTAATGCTGATATTATAAGTAATATACGTAAAAAATATTATCATTTGAAACGGTATAAGGCTGAAGGTAAAGAGTTCAACAAGGAATTATTTAAATATTATAGGTGGCATGTTAAAAACTTGATTGACAATGCATATAAGCAGCACTTACATCTGACAGAACAAAATATAATTAACGATCCAGCCAAATTCTGGGAGTATGTTAAAGATAGGAAGAATCACAGGCAGCGTACGAACGTTTATTCGTCCGGTGGTGTCGAAGTTGTTGGGCAATCCGCAGCTGACGCTTTTGCAGATTATTTTAGTTCGGTGTATCAAGACGAGGTACCCGTACTGGACCATGTTGATGCGGTACGTGCCGCAGATAGTCAATATGACTCTACCTGTATTACCATAAATACTGTTGACGATACCAAGCTGAAGGAAGCAGTAAGGCGGCTTAAACCGAGATCTTCGGATGGCCCTGATGGTATCCCTGTTTTTTTAGCAAAGGACTGCATATCCGCTTTTGAGAGTCCGCTTCTGTACCTCTTTAACTTGTCACTGACTCACTCTAAGTATCCAGAAATTTGGAAAGTTTCTAGGGTCACTCCAGTTCCTAAGAGTGCTGGTGAAAATGACGTTTCGTCTTTTAGACCGATTGCAGTCTTATCAGTCTTTGCAAAATTATTTGAAATTGTCTTATGCCAGCAAATTAATAAGCAAACTCAGAATTTATTGAACGATAGTCAACACGGTTCTCGAACTGCCCGTTCTACCACTACCAATCTTGTGGCTCATCTTGACTATACATTTGCTGAGTTGGATGCTGGTAGGCAGGTGGATGCTGCGTACTTCGATTTTAAAAAAGCATTTGACCTGGTCGACAATGATATATTGTTACGTAAATTGGCGTTGATAGGCTTTGCCCCGAAACTTGTCGAGTTTTTTTCAAATTACCTACGTGATCGGCGTCAGTTTGTTAGAGTGGGTGCATTTGAGTCTAGTGACTATTATACAAGATCTGGGGTGAGTCAGGGAAGTACGTTGGGGCCATTGCTTTTTATTATTTTCATTAATGACTTACCGAATAGCGTGATTGCCTCCAAATGTCTGTTGTTCGCGGATGATCTCAAATTAAGCCTAGGTGTAGATGACCCGTCTGACTGCGAGGCATTACAAAAGACATCGATGCGGTTATGGATTGGAGTATATTAAATCGTCTTCCATTTAATAAAAATAAATGTAAAATAATAACATTCACGCGTAAACGCTGTCCACTAAATGTAGATTATAATTTATCTGACACGCCCTTAGAAAGGGTAAGTGAAATTTGTGACTTAGGAATATTATTAGACGCTAAACTTGACTTTCATAACCATGTGACTACTGTTTGTAAAAAGGCCAGTAAAATGCTTGGCTTTGTTATTCGCACTTCTTCACAGTTCGACGGATTAGGGGTAGCTTTGGTACTTTACAATGCATATGTTCGTAGTAAGCTTGAATACGGTGCCATAGTATGGAATCCTATGAGGAGAAATATATTTTGATGATAGAGAATACAGCGCAAATTCGCGCGATGGCTATATAAGCAGAAATACGGTTATTATCCCTATCTATATCCGTCCTTATTTGTTACTGGTATGGTGGGTTTGGACACTCTTAAACTTAGGCGGATTATGCAGTTGATAACATACTACCTAGCAATCATCCATAATAGAATAGATAGCCCGACGATATTAAGTAGAGTGGGGTTATTGGCTCCGAAGCGGTTGGGCTGTAATGTGGAGGGGACGGTGGCACCGCGGCGGCTGCCGCGTCTTCTGTGGCGGCCGCCGGCACGCACCAGGTGCGGCGCTCACGCGCCCACTACTCGCGCTATACGGCTTATTGGAGATATGTTCGCATATGATTACGAGACTGACTTATTTGCTGATAGCTTTGGGCAACTATGTAACAAAGCCCTTCTATTTTTGACATCCAATTTTGACATATTGTAATATATTAATTTAATCATAGATAGTTAATTTGACAATGACATTTTAGTTAATCTATTTGCATGTAATCTATTTGACATGTAATCTATTTGGCATGTTTTTTTTATTTAATTTGATCTATTGGACATGTATTCTTTATTTTATTTGACCTTTTTGACATGTATCTTGTATTATTATTTATTATTTAAAACTGTAATTTGTAAATTAGCATGCTGGCGTTTTGGGCATACTGTAAGCCAGCATGTACACTGTTTAATTAAATTAAATTAAATTAAAAAAATTAAATTGTACTTCAATAAGAAAACCCTCGAGAACTATAAAATAAAGTTTTTACTGTTAGAGACACGCTGCAGCTATATTATTGTTGTAGAACGAATGGGTTGGCTTAACCGGGGAAGGACCACGCTCTAACGGACTACTAGCGTGAAATAGCAGCTCAATGCTGCTGTGTTTCGTATAATCAGTATAGAGTAACGGAGACGCTTTTTACTGGAAACGAGGCATGCCATCTACTTAACATCGAGTGGACTGTGTGCTCGTTTGTCACCCTTATTCTATAAAAAAAATAGTTAGATAATTTCGGTGATAGTATTGGAGCAGGGAAAAATACAACACGATGCACTAAATCGTGTTGCTGGACTTTACATGCCTTTGAATACTTTTTTAATATCACTGGCACGCTGGTTTTCTTACGATTTTTCTTCTCTGCTAAGCATATCTCAGCACTGCAAAATTGCAATTAACAATTTCATCGGTGCCAATGCCTCTGAACTACCTGAGCTTCTCGAATGTTACCAAGATTAGTGAAAAACTTAGCAAATTCTTTTAATTTTAAATAAGTTCTCAGAGCAGTTTAATTGGTGAACTATGTATTAATCTTTAATACTCCTTTTAAGCCGTTTTGATTAATAATAAGGAACAAAAAAATAACTTCGTTTTTTAAAATAAATTCGTCATTGCCAGTATTTTCCACGACAACTGGCTGGTCTCATTAATTAAAAATACAAAATTGCTACTCAGTTTTTCTTAAACTGTTGACGAAGAACGCCATAAAGCTGAAAGCCTCGAAAAAGAGTTTAAAATAAATTTATTTACAGTGAGCGAGAGATAACGACTTGGAAGTGTTAAGTCAACAAGTTCCCTCAGATCCAATTATGTGCAGCGCGCGCCCGCCTCAACTTATTGCGGGGATTATTGCACAGAAGACGTCGTTCACAGCCGCTCTCGCAACTGTTCAAAATAAGTTATTACCGAAGAGTAGTCTAAAAGAATTTCGCAGTGAAAAGAACTCACTGATGCTATTTAAACGTTGATAAAACTGGGTATTTTTCTATTCTAAAATGAGACAGTTTAGTGCGGCTTATGCATTTTTAAATTCCACTTAGACAAAATGTTAATATTCTCGCCTCTTACTTTCAAATAGATTCAAATGTATTCTAATTTATTTTTTATCCGACTCATAAATAAAGGACAATTAATTCGACTCTAATTTTTAAAGGAGTAACACGATGGCTTGGGAGGTTAGTTTACTGATTTTTATGTGACTGGTAGCTGATTTTTATTTTTGGATAGTAATAAATTGCATAAAAACTGAATCAGTTAAATCGAAAAGGAAGTTCGCTTATGTTTTTTAAATAATCAATTTAATTATTAATATTATATTTGGTGGAAACAGTTTTGGGTGAAAAATTCTTTATACTTTAATCAATAGTTCATGGGACTGTATCCTCCATTAAACATCAGTTGTAATTTTACCGCAACAATATACCATTTTAGCATGGTATACAACGTACAATAGCCAAGCTATCAATATACTCTAATATATAAGAATTGATGTTTGTGTGTTCGTATTTTATGCGCTGCCATACCTTTCATCAGATTGAGGTAAAACTTTGTCAACTTATTGCTTGTACTTGCGCGAAGGCTATAGACATAGTATTATTTATTTACAGTAGGTGGTGCGCATATCGTACCGACAATTTTTTCTGAAAGTTATATATTATTCAATTTCAATGAATGTGTTATCGTTCCTATTTTAAAAATATAACTCTTTGATATTTAAAACGATATTTCCACAATTATTACAACTGCGGCAGAAACGCGCCGGGTACCAGCTAGTTTTATATAAATATTAGCAGTTTTCATTCATTCATTACAGTCTATCTATACTCCACTGCTAAACATAGGCGTCCTCAACAGATAACCTTATTGGTTGGATTTTGCTACAGTTGCCACGCACGCTCTTCAGGCGGAAAGGGAACCGCATTTTTATTATTTGGAGTTGTTATCCGGATGATGCTGCAACACCACTCCTGTTTCATTTCTCTCTGTCGCCTCCTACATTACCCACGGGATTATATGGTGCAGCGGATTCTCTTTCGCCACCACTACTTTTTATAATATTAAATATAAGAGTAAGAAACTAGTAATAAAAGGAATACCCACAAACATATCTAGTTGTATCTATTTTGTTATTGTTAAAAAAAATCTCTTTCTATTTTACATGTTCAACATGAAAATAATATCTAGATCATTAGTTATCATCGTTATTAACGTGTGTGAATACCCATTGCCACAAAAACGGGTCTTATTCATTAACGTATAAGTACAAAAGTCCCAGATCAAAACGCATACACGATCGAAAATCCAAATGTAGAAAATTCGTCAGTAAAACTTTTATGACGTGGTTTTTATTAAATTTGCAAGGTTCAGGGCCTTTTTTATCTAAGAGTCCAGGTTTGATCAATGTTCTGGATTAATAAGTAAGGGAGCGATGATTATTACAAACTACGAGGCATTTCATCTTAGCCCCAGCGTTGATAACACATTTGTTGCGTTCCTTAATTGAAGATCGTTGCAAATCTCTATAAAATTTTAGTAGTGTTAGAATGCTCTTGAAGCAAGCGCTATATTGTTTTTGGGAACACCTGAAACACCTGAAGCCTAAATCGCGCTATCAAAGTTCCGAAGTACTGCGCTATTTATAGAACAGCTCTGTACTAATACATGGAGCGTTGGCCGCTCCCCGGGCTGAACACCTTGCCCGGCGGTAGATCCCCCTATTCCTTCCATGATCAAAACTGCAATAATATTATCATTAACATAAAAACTATCATTTGACAAACACTCTGTAGTGAAGACAAATTTGACAAAACCTCACACTCTTTAATTTGGTCAAGTCTTTTAGGTTACGGGAGGTCGCAAAGACACAGACAAACCTATATAGGTTAAATATAAAAACTAAAATACATACATACATACATACACCTGAAAAACATCATCTTCCAACTGAGCAGCCAGTTGAGCTAAAAGCTAAAAACAGCTCTGTTTTATAACAATAATGTCATCCACACCAAATTTCGCTCAGACGGCCAGTTTCAACGGAGACGCAGGTGCACTCTCTATTCCCTTATGCTTGTAGCATGCGCAAAATCGACGGCTTTACGTGCTTTACGAGACACGGGGGTGAAACACCGCCAACTTCCTGACACCGGGCTGTTATTGAGAATTACTAAACAGAAAAACCCAATAACTGATTTTGGTAAGATCCGGGTTCGAACCCGGGGCCAACAGCAGTCGTGCTTATGCATCATGGTATTCTGTTTTTAAGTAGTAACGAAAAAGTTTCATATATCTTATATATGTACAAATACATACATACATAAACTCTCACGCCTGTCACCCGGAGGGGTGAGCAGAGACTACGGAATTTCATTTGGCACGGTCCTATACTCGTATAAATGGTATTGTATAATGCTCACCCTCAATTACACCCTCGTTAATCTAGCGCACTGTTCTTGGCTCATCTTTTGTTTGCACGGATGTATCGCGCGCCACTCGACTCAGTTCCCCTATTAATGTAGAAACTGCAAACTGTTTCTGCTAACTAGGTTAAAAATAGATAAAACCGTTTCCACAACTATTTCCATGTTCCACTACTAAGTTACAGTTTTTATGATAACGGGGAATTTAAATTTCATTGTATTATTTTATATGTAGTAATTTTCGTTGTAGATTTATTGTGATTGTTAATTTTGAAAAATTATGTAAATTATGTAAATTCTGTAATAATGTAAATACCGTTTAGTGGCGGTGTAAGAATATCCACTACCCGATATCATCACATGGGTGTCGTAAGAGGCAACTGAGGGAAACAAATCAAGAGATGGGCAGCAGCGTCTTCCTAATAACGACTAAAAATAAAAAATGTAGTTGCCAACCCGCTTGCCAAGCGTGGAAACTATGGCAATTATCCCCCTATGGGACAATCTATGGGGGAGGCCTATGTATATTCAACAGTGGACTACTGTAACGGTAACGGTTAATTATGACAAATTGGGAAGTGCGTATTAAAACACGCGTATAGTACCGCTGCGCAAATTATCTCAGAATATCATCTAAAATGATTTCGTATATTTACGCGAATTTATTTAGACATTCCGTTTCAAATTTCAATCATTTTTAAGTAAGTGCTAATTTTTCAGTTATTATTTTTAAGGGCACACAAAAAGGACACAGTTCAATATTTTATACGTGTCTATTAATATCCCACTCGTTAGAGGGCCGAAAAAAGTTGATAAAATATTTTTTATTCAATCATATGTAATGATAATGTATAATTTGACGATGCTATGACATAAAGATAGAAGGATAGAAAAGTATAACGGCTCCTTATACAAATTTTTATGTACTATGTACTATGTGACTACGAAACCCTAAAAGACAGTTAGCGATTTTAATGTAAAAGAAAACAAAAAAGCAAGTTTCATTTTCAGGAAATTTGGTTTTACGCCGTTAGATGCGGTTTATTGTTTTACCTTATATTTTACGGACAGTTTCTTCTATTGTGAACCTTAATACTTTGTGCTGTGAGGTGGCGTAGTAGAATCCATTCCTCATTTCGTCCCGTAGGTGTCGTAAATGATGACTATGGAAAATGCTACAAGGATCTAATTGATAAAAGTCAATGAGATCAAGTTATAAAACCATCTGCTCTATACCAGTCATAAAATACCCAGACCGATGGCAGAAAGGCAGAGGCAAAGGGCCAAGACGTCTGATACTGCGATTGCCCATACGCCTGCCAATTCGAAGTGTAGCGATTATACTAAATCCTCCCTAAGGAGTAGTCAGATACTTTAATTCGTAAAGAAAATTCACGTTTGCGTTTTCTTTTCGTCTATCCTTTATTAGCCGGTCCCCACAGTGGTTATAACCATAACGTTCATTTCTTAAAGACCCACACAATATACGTTGCCTAACAAATCCTCGAAATCGCCGCCCAACGACCCGAAACTTAATTGGCTGTGGCTCCTAAATAAGTATACTCGTTTCCCTTTAAAATTTGGCATGGTTTTGTATCCCGGACACTTAAGTTAAAAGCCCTTTGAAGTTCTATCATAACGTCCGTTTTTATGGAACTTATTTCTTAGGCCCGTATTAATAAACGTCACTCAGCTCAAGTACACGCACTTGAGTACAATCACAATTCACAACAAAAGGTTATGATCTTATTAATAAACATATCTCAAGATGCGGTTTAGGTTTACGATATCAGCTGAGTGCCACACTGATTACTAAACGAAACTCGACTCTCAAGTGTGTACTTGAGTGCAAGTCACAGAACAGTATTCCTAAGTACAGCGTTTTGAGATACTGTTTTTATGTGTTTATTAATTAGCAACGATCTTGAGATGCAGATTTCGTAATGTGGGCGTATCAAATCGTCGTTGAGTAACGTTTATTAATACGGGCCTAAGTCTTTGTGATCATAAGGAGTTAAAAATCGGAGTAGAAAATTACACCTAGCTCTAAAATATACACCTTTCACTTTATCTTATTTGGTTATAAAGGTATGGATGGATAAAATTAACACTTTTACTAAGAAAGTAAAAACCGGCTTTAAAAACAAAAATAATAAAATATGTTTTCCACATAGTAGCTTCTGAAGTTGGTGCTAAGGCATAGTGTATCGAAGAATTAAAATAGGGATCAAAATGTTTAATATAACTAGACGAGATATTCCGTAGACTAACTTTAAAGGGACAAGCCGACTTCAAAGAACTAAAAAGAACAAAATAACTTTCTACCGACTTCAAAAAGGAGTAGGTACTCAATTCGACAGTATGTTTTTTTATGTGTGTTACCTCATAACTTTTTTCTAGGTGAACCGATTTCGATGATTCTTTTTTTATTTGAAAGCTGGTGCTTCTCTTTGGTCCTCGTGCATCACTTGATCAAGGTCTGACCAATAGTCTTTGAGTTATTCTTAATAATTTATATTGAAGTCGGTTGTACAAAATTTTTTATTTTAACTTATCACGTAATAGCTTCAGAAGTCGGGGCTTTGGTACTTTTTAGCGTCGACTCCTGAAGCTATTATAAGAAAACTATTCATTATTTTAAGTTCTTAGAAGTAAGCTTTTAATTTTTATTAAAAGTCTATTTTTTGTTTTTGTAAGTCGGTTTGTATTTTTTAATATTAGGCTAAGAAATAACACACGTTATTTCTTAGGTAAAAACTAGAATTTCGTCCAAATATAACTTGATAATTTAGGTAGTTTTCTTTACGGCGAAAACAAAGTGCAATTTTACAAAGCAAACAAAAGAAACCGTCGGACGCTTGCTCCGTCCGCTTGGTTTATCCGCGTATGTTTTCTGTTCCGTATCACTAAAGTTGTTATTCTCTTGTTTCAGTATTCCCGAATGTTCCCGCGGCGCCTGGGATGCCCTGCGCGGGCGAGGACCGTGAGTGTTGACCTCCTTTTTTTTTGCAGTAGATTGGATTTAATGTTAGCTTACAAGTTACTCTTGAATATTCCCGATGGATTTAAATAAAAAAAGGAAAATGATCAACCTGGAATTTTGAGTGGGGGGTTGCTTCGACCTCGGGCAGATTTTACGTGGCATTTTGGGAATTTAAGTCAGCAGACAAAATATCGTTATATAATATTCAATTTTAAAAGAAAAGACCAAAGAAGATTTCTTTCATTCAATTTTAAATACCAGAGAAAAAGAAGAAAAAGGAGTACTAACAAATATTATGTATTGTCCTAAACCCCGTTACTAATCCACCGGTGAACGTCATCACCTCGTTTTGCTTCCCTTCATTAAAGTAAAAAAAGTAAAGTTACAGCTTACACAGCTCACAGCTGGGCGTAAATCTCCTCTCATTTCTAAGAGGGTGTTGGTATTTTACATAGTCTGTACAAATTCATGAGAAGCCAAATAAAAAGCCTGATCAAAAGCTAGATCTTGAAAAGGCACCTATCCACTGTGTGTATCAACTTTATTATAATTTTTTAAGTTTTCCTTACACCAGGAGTTCCTCCCGTATCGTAGAGACTTTTAAAATGCATAACTTCCACTTCGGCAAACATCCAGACTCGGAACAATTATTTATCGGCAACACAAACACTAAACTTGTTCGAAGTTTGAACTCGCGTCCTCGCGGCGATTCAGTCTAGCGCTAAGCTATTGCGCTACTCAGCCTTCACATATAATTGTAGAATTAATTTATTAAAATAATTAAAAAATGCTGTAACTTGAGATTCCTTACGTAAGTCACAATCTCAAGTTGTTTTTTTTTATTCAGTGTTGTTTATATTCATAAATTTAAGTGAAATTTATGAAAGACCAAAAAAGTGTAACTGATATTACTAAATTAAATGTAATTATAAAAAGTTCACAATTGCCAATAATAATTTGTGTAAGGACTGCCTCCTCCAACTGGTACCATTGGTCTCTTCTTCTAGAACTAGAAAGTCTAGTTTGTGTAACTTGTTAAATCATTGCTTCACCTTTTAAAAGGTCTGTCTTTTTGATGTTGTCTGTCTTTTTGACTACCTGCGTGTTTCATCAAGTCGTCACTCCATTTAGTGGGGGGATCGCTTAATACTACACTTGCCAGTACGAGTACGCTGCCGTACGATAACCTTTCTTTCTAATCGGTTGTCTTTTCTTCGAGCTATATCAATATTCAATGCCACTTAGCTTATCGCTCTACTGATACGGATATCCATATTTTCTCTCGTATTTTATCGAGCAAAGAAAGTCCAAAAACAGCCCTGACGTGGTGAAATCACCTCACTTAATATGTATGTACATATTTCGTGTCATGGTCGAATAATTTCGCCTTATATCGATAAGATAGCATCGATAACTAGCCAGTAACACAGCGATCAGTAGATATACCATGTGTGTAGATACAAATGTCTTGCGCGTTCGGTGCCGTCAAATATTTGACAGGTGTGTGTAAATAACTACCACGTGTGGTCAAGAGTCTTAAGGTGATTTTAAAGCTTTATTATGAGTATATATATATTTTAAAGTATTTATTATAAGTTTTTTTGGAAACATTATCCCAGAATAGTATCTATATCTGTAATGATTTCTTATATTTACGCGAACACTACACATTTAAATAAAACTAGTTTTTACGGATTTTATCGCGTATATTAATTTATTTTATATTCCCGACGTTTCGAGCACTTTACAGCATCCATGGTCACTGGGGGACCATGGGTGCTGTAAAGTTAATATACGCGAAAAAATCCGTAAAAACTAGTTTTATTTAAATCTATATCTGTATTACAATCTAGCTCTAATGGCTAATAAGTAACTTTATTTGTAACACTTTCTTGTCTTAGCTTGACTTATATGTAGAGATCGTCTAATTTAAAACTGCACCACATGAGTAAACAAGTAAACAAAATGCACAGAGACAAAGCTTCTAAGGAGCTGTCAAATTTTTATCTATTTTGATAGGGTTGGCACAGAAGGATAAAATTAAATAACAAAACGTTTATCAACTTTTATTATATACTTAAGATAGAATATTTTTTATGAACTACTTATTCTAAATATTTTATTTTATAATTTTTTTCTTCAAAAATTTGTTGTGCATTTTAATTAAATAGGAAATTATGAAACTAATGTAAAGTTCTTTTAATAAATCTATTGGAAAACACTCATATGGCATAACAAATATACAATCTCACACACGTATTAATATTTCATTACCAATATTTACAATGTTTCTTTCGAGATCAAAATATTCGCATAATTTTTGCTCAAGCAATTCATTTTTGCATTCTCACATTGGCTGGAACTCAAACAAGCATTTTCAAATAAATATTTTACAGTTTTACAGGTCTTTTTTGAGAAAACTTAATACAGGATTTTTCGAAGTGATCCGCACAGAGTCTATATTGTTGCCTTTTTTATAATCAAAAAGTTTTTAAAGGAAATCTTCTCGTCCGACAGCTTTTAACCATTCTTGCCGACTGAAATAATAATAATAAAAACATCATGCACCTACGTATTTAATTTATAAACGTAATTATTCAATTATAAACATTATAAAAATAACTATTCAATCACTTACAGGTAGGTAGGTCACTTATAGGTGAGTTTCTATCTACCACATTAAAAATATTAAATTATAGTCAAGTTACTATAATTTAATTCTTATCTTTAGTTACTATAGAATCTTTCAAAAAATGATATATTTTTATTTGTCTTTTATTGTTCATACAAACAGCACAGTAAACCATATTAACACTTTTTTATATTTCATTTGATACGGTTAATTCTTTAAAAACTAAAATTTGAAACTTATCATTCTTTACACAACCCTGAGTTTGAGCACTGGCCGAGCCGGTTTAAAGCAGTTTCTCGTTGTACGTGACGAGCCGCCAGTGCTCACGCACACACGCGCCTCATGCTTGTAGTAGTTTAATTATCATAGCGCGGTTGTATGAAGCTTTGCCTCTGTACGGTACGGTTTCTTTTACGGTACGGTTTCTTTGCTCATGTGACTGCACGTAGTTTTTGTAGATTTTGTCCGCGCGACCGCGTGGGCAGTAAGTACTTGATTGTACAAAATTTGCAATAACAAATGTACAAAAATACAAGGTGTTGGTTTTTGGGCCTTAATTAGTTTTCATTATCATCGTGTTTCTCAAACTGCATCCTATCCTTTCTCCGCACTCGCGTAAGCGTTAACACGGAGTACCCTACCTGTGGGTGTGGACGAGTAAAATAATATTTATAAAGTTTGCGTGTATACTTTAGACAGAACGAGCCGAAATTATTTCAAGGAAAAATTCTGCTAGTGCTGATAGCACGAGATACTAATTGTCCTAGTATAGTTTGCATTCAATAATTTTATTATTCATAAATAGGCCAGCATTTGACCATAAACCTACCTAAAAGTATTACACACCTAAAATGATAAGCTCATTGAGCTACATCGACTATTGATTCCGTTCATAGACCGATATTTTGTTCAGTGCACAATAATATTGTTAGATTCGAATCTAGATCTCACAAGTCTTAGCAGTTACACGTTTACCAAATGGCGTCACAATTTTCTCATGCGTCATGTAAATATAAAAGTACTGAAGCTTCTCGTAAATTGAATTAATAATTAATTCAATTCAACATAAAATATTACCGTCATAATAAACAACTCAAGGCAATGTAAAGGAGCAATTAACGCTTTATGAGAATATATTGCGGTTGTATGTCACCGCTCTCTTATGTTTTAATTGTGACCCAATTCTTTGCTAGATTTCTGTGTATGTATACAAAATAATTCCTAGAATATTATTTGCTAAAGAAGGCTGTAAAAATTCACTAAAATAATAATAATAATAGAACTTATATTGCCGAAATATTAAGTAAGTTTGTTGATTTAAAAAATAAGTGAATTGTGATTCACACGTTTTTGTATCCCTACTGACGCCCGCTCGAGTTCCTTGCCGCTTCGATGCCTTGCTGCACGCACCTGTCAAATGCTTCCAATTTATGATTTAGGCCCTATGCTGCGACACTGAATGTTTTTAGAACTGGCCACTTGTAAAAGATTTAATTAAAAAATAAGTTCAAATATTGAAAATGGAACTCTTTGTATTTTATTAATTTGTCATTTGTTTATGATTTGGCGGCAAATTGAAAATTGTCTGTGTCACATCAGCATGAATTTAACGCGAGAAAATTTTCGTACAATGATTTTTTATGACTTTCGATTTCATTTAAGTCGGCAAGAAAGTTATGATAGACTTCGATTGGCCTTTCACGATGAAGCCCCATCTCGTGCCACTGTTTACAGCTGGTTTAATGAGTTTAAACATGGTCGCACTAATCTCACCGATGATCTGCATGAGGAACGGCCTTCTACGGCGACGACTGAAGATAACATCAGTGTTGTGCGGCGTATGATAGAGACTGACAAAAGAGTGACTTATCAGCAGATTCGGACAAGCTTAGGCATCGGTATGAGTCAAGTGCACAAAATCCTCCATGAACATTGGTTTCCTCACGATGTTTTCCTTCACCGCCGAGCACATGGTAAATTAGCACTAAAAATTGCAATTAACAATTTCATTGGTGCCGACGGGGATCGAACCCGGTTGCTCGCGTACTGTGAAATTTACAGCGAGCGCTTAGCCTCTGAGCTACCACGGCTCTTTTTATTATGTATTATTTTATTCTTTATTGCACCAAATATTTGTACAAAAGGCGAGCTTAATGCTATATGGCATTCTCTACCAGCTAACCTTGGGTAGAACAGAGAGTGAGTTATGGGCAGTTAGTAGTTATGATCAAATTAAGTTAAAATATATACATGCAACACATACATATAATATACACATATATATAATATATATATAATTGATACACATATATAAATAAATACACACATTTATACATATATATCTCAATAAATGTATATATAAATGACTATAAACATATAAAGTAAGTTGATTCAACTTTGTGGGCTACGGATATGTTCGTATAGTTTTCTTTTAAAAACATCAACAGGCAATTTGTTCCAGAGGGAGATGGAAGTAACTGTGAAAGAATTTGACATAAACCCAGAATGGTGGAGAGGAGAAAACAGTAATAAACTGTGTGAAGAACGGAGGTTGAGAGAATGAGTTTCACTACGGAATTGAAATCTTTCTTTTAGATAAAGGGGTGAAGAAGAATCATTAAGAACTGAAAACAGGGTGGACAAGATTCGGAAATCTCTGCGCTGGCGTATAGTCAACCACTTTAACTGAGAGCGAAATTCTGAAATGTGATCATATTTGCGCAGGCCAAAGATGAATCGTATACATTTACATATCAAAACTAAAAAAAAAACCACTTTACTTGAAAAACCTACAATATGATATACTACCTGCTGTACGCTACTTTATAAGGCTGTACCGCGTGAAGGAATCCATCACCTCATTTTGTCCTAATTCGCTAATTCGTCATAAGTTGTAAATTTACGTGTCATCTTGTCCTAATTCGCTAATTCGTCATAAGTCGTAAATTTACGTGTCGGGCTAATCTTATAGCTTCCGATAGTTGGTGGTATTATCTCATTTATGCCAGACGAATACCCAAACAGCGATAGACAGTAGCATCAATGGGATGTCAATAGAAGACGTCTGGCACTACGATTGTAAATCCAAGACAAACGTGACGATTATGAGGAATCTTTACAACAAAAGAGGTCCATATCTAGCAGTGGACTTTTATGGTCTAATAAAGAAGAGGATTATGTCATGGGGCGTAGCGATGAGTGATTTTTACTAAAAAAAAGACAAGCGTATGAAACTTAATACTAATTTACTCGTGAGCTACCACGACTCTGACTGTTAATTTATCTTTTTTCTTTTTTTTTCTTTTTTTAAAAAGAAAAACGAAACCTCCACACTGGGATTTTCTCCTGTATCCTCAATCTGTATCCTGTATCCTTGTGCAATTTATGTTTGTAAATACAGGATGATTTACAAACATAAATTGCACAAGGACCAACATCCCTACGCGGAATAATTATTATTTGTAGGCCATACAAATACTTGTTCCGTGCGGGATTCGAACCCGCGGCCCTTAGCGCTGCAACTCAATTACTAAGCCACTGCGCCACTGAGCCGTCAATTTATATCTTAGTAGTACGCAAATAATATTTTAATTGTCGTTGTCCCTGCCATTTCACGTGGGTCGCGTGCAAACAGTAAGACAAACATAAAAAAATGATGTACTACTTTCTACACTGTTAATGTAACAAATTTCAATATTATGAATGTTGTATATTACATGGAGTGTTTGCATATTCTATATCAGATATGATTTTTTATATAATAAGGATGATAAACGAGAATACAGTCCACCTAATAGTAATTGAATGTTGTAGCCTATAGGCATCTACATCTATCCTCGATAAAGAATCAAAATGTCACCCCTGAAGACTAAGATGAAATCTCGTTGATGTCTCGTTTTCAATAAAAAGTAAGTTTACGCTGGTATTCTTTTAGAGCGTGGTCCTTCCCACCATTCATGCTACATATCTAATATTATAGCTGCAGCGTAGCTCTACCACGTATAAATGTGTACTGTACATGCATAGTTACACTAAGTTTTGACGTTACAGGAAGCATATACAGGAGAGGTGCGAGGCGGTGGCGGAAGCTGTACCGCGTTAATGGACACATCTTCCAGGCAAAACGGTTTAATAGAGTAAGTATATTGTGGTTTTATAACTAAAGCAAATAAATCTTATACATTATCAGACATACTCAAAGTAGACACCTACAAGTTACCTTCTCTCTCTTCACTTAATGACAATAGAAAGAGACAGGCATAGATATAATTAATACTTTTATATTATAAGTAATATTTATAATTATTATAAGTAAGGTCATTTAATATTAGTAACTGGATTCTCTAAATACGTCATAAGTAAATAGATGTGGATACGATTCAGTATAAATGACAGTATAACTGTCACTAACAAGTTCTTATGTTTTTTTTTACTGTAGTACGTGGGGTACTCTAAAAGTTTTGTGTAACTCTATAAATAAAACAATTGGTATGTAAACAAATATATTTACTGTTGTTTAAAGTATTCTCCGTTACATTATAAACACTTCTTCATTAGTTCAAACCATTTTTATAAACTTAAGGATCATTGGTCTGAAGGCATGTTTTCTGTCTCCGTAAATATCAAATCTCTCACCAAAATAAAGAAATCGCCTGGTGCGAGGTTTGGACTGTGTGAGAGATGTGTCATGAGCTCTACCTTTTCAGAAGCCAAACATGACTGTGTCTTGTCCGCGGTGTGGGCCTAAGCATGGTCATGGTGCAATAGGATGCGACATCTTGGTCGTTTTTCCCTAACTTTTTCCAAGACACCGGGCAAACAAATTTTTGTATACCACTTAGCATTAACTGCCTTTTGCTCGTCAAGTGGGATCATGCAGACAGGACTCGTCTGGGAGAAAAAAACCGCAATCTTTTTTTTTACCCCCGCTTCTTTCCTTTTGCCTATATCCTATTTTTGCTACGGATGACAAACTTTAACATCTGATAATAACAATTTTCACGCGACTTCCCGAAAAATATTATTTTAATCAATATATAAATGAGGTTTCAAAAGATGTGACATTCGAAATTCAAACATTTAAGAGCGGCCAGGAGCGCAGAACGATCAGTGTGCCCTATGTATTAACTTACAAGACCTTTAGCCAAAAAGAATACATCAAACGCTGTTAAACGTTGTACAAAATATAAATGTATTTACAAATTTCATCATCACAATTTATAAATGCGTCACAACGCGATGTTTAACAGTTTAAGCCAGCAGACAGTCGACGACGATCGTATCTTAAGGCTCTTAAGCGGACAAAATAACTTGAGGTTTAAATCATTATCGGAGCTTTGTTTAATAATTTTTACTAATAGTTCACACGCACAAACATTTTATACGCAATGTAGGTAAGGTATTCACTATGCAATTACGCGTCGAGAAAAATCGGCTAGGAGTCGATATCGTCATTTGTTTTTCGAGGTATGCAAGACGGAAAAGTTTCCACAGACATTATTTTTAAAACATTCGAATCAGTGTCTATGAGCATATATTAAAATTTTGACTTCTCAAAACCCGACCCAATGCAAGAACTTCGAAATGGGATTTTAAAATGTGTTGAATGCTAAGATTCAATTAATTTCGTAACAAGCAAAAAGAAATCAAAAAAACGCTAGGATTGACTTCCCTATCCCTTCCTATCGTTGACTAATTTTAGTGAAACAATCTGAATCATTTCACTATCAAAATTAATATGAATGATAAGAAATTACAGTATAATATATTTTATTATAATCTTTGCTTCCTTCCTCTACCGCTATATCTTTATACAAAAGTCTGAGTTCAAACCTTTAAGTTCAGAATTGAACTTGCAAATTCAAGCTCAGAAGAACTTTGTCATAGCTTATACGTTTTTTCCTCGCACTTTTAAAAATAGTAATAGTATTTGTTATTGTGTACAAAAGTTAAATTTATTAAGAATAAAAACCTAAATTTAAGATTATTAGAACAAAGCATGAATTTCATATATCCCCCAGTACTAAACAATGGAGTTCACACCGCCTTTTTAGCTTTTTACTCCGTCTAGATTCTTTCTAAAAATCAAACCTTTTAAAATTTAGATTTTATTTGACTAGCGACAGTAGTTTTATTTACAACAAAATAATTAAGTTATTTTAAGTTATAGGTATGTGTAATTTATTTTTAGTTTAATTATAATAATATGAATTGTGCGATAAATTACAATATAACTTTTAATTGTAATTCTCGTCAATACGAAACGATTGCAAGTTATATATAATATATAAAAATTAATGTTTGTTCGTATTTTATGCGCTGCGATACCGTTCATCAGATTGCGGTAAAACTGTCAACTTTTATTGCTTGCACTTGCGTGATGGTTATAGCCATAGTACAATTAACTTAAAGTAGGTGGCGCGCGTATCGTACCGACAAAATTATTTGAAAGTTATATGCATTGAGTTATATGTACTACGTACTAGAGAAGCTATTCCAAACAAAAATGTGCACAACTCTGTTTCCATGCATGCGAGATAGTAGAGTCGCGTATGCGCAGTTGATATAAGCGCGTTGCGCGTTGTCATAATAGATTAGATAGGTATTTAAATGAAGAAATTATTTTTCTATTGTAATATTATTACCTATTTATTCATTTCACCACTGAATTATTATTTACATTCAGGTTTAATTAAACTTTAATTTGAAATCTCGTATTATTAGCGCAGCTCCACACTCTATGAATATTGAAGCCACACTATCATAGATAAATAGATATGTAGCACACTATGCGTAAGCATCATATTAGTCTGTGGCCCCACTAAATGACACTAAAGGTGTACGGATTGCAGTACAGTTTATTTGAACATAGTGAATGTTCGGAATGCCAAATCTAGTGCGTAGTACATATATATCGATGGTTATATGTCATTCAATTTCAATGAATGCATTATCATTCCTAATTAAACAATATAACTCTTCCAAATTTAAAACTATATTACCACAATTATTTCTTCTGCGGCAGCAACGCGCCGGACACCAGCTAGTATATTATAATAAAATCCAGAATCGTTTCCCACATTCACCCGAATTTTCGCCGAACTCAATGTTCTAACAACTGTCTAATTAAATCCTACCTTTTCGATTGTGCTGAGTATGGTCTAACATCAACACTTAGCATCAGGCGGACTATAAGCTTGTTTCTATGGAGTATTATAAAAAATACAAATGAAATCTTTGTCATATTTTAATACAGAATAAATAGAGACAAAATTATCTCATATTTTTATCTGTTTCCTTCCAGCGCGCATTTTGTGCCTTCTGTCAAGACCGAATCTGGGGTCTGGGGCGGCAGGGCTTCAAGTGCATCCAGTGTAAGCTACTTGTGCACAAGAAATGCCATAAACTCGTCCAGAAACCTTGCTCCAATGAACACGTCGACCCTGTCGAAGTCAAAGAGGACGCAAATGGCGAGAGCACATTGGGTCGAGCATCCTCCGTCAGGTAAATTTTAATTATAGTTGAACATTATATTGAAATAACAACTGTGTGACTTAGTAATCAGTGTATATGCTGCTGTTCGTGGATTCATTCCAGCCGCAAACAATAAAAATAGTTGATTTTCAAGTCTTGAATAAAACTGATAAGAAAACTTCTGCCTCCGATTTATCACATGAGTTTTACATTGAACGCTTGTAAGTTGGTACGAATAAATGCGCTGTATTTACGAGCATACGAATTAGACTCTAGTCTAAATCATATAGTCATTATAGTAATTTTCAACGTAGTTGCAAATTTCTCATTGTATTGTGAAAGTGTTGCCGTTGTGGAAATTCTTATTTTCCTAAAATTTAATGGGATCGCCCCCAAGGTGGGCTCAATAAAAATAAGGAATCATTTAAATCGGCTTACAATCGGCAAAGATATCGCTTGGTGACATACAAAAAGCAATACATACAGTAGAATTTAAAAAAATTACCACGTTTTTTTATCACATTCTTGCGTTGTCATCCGAATTTGAGCTATATTCAAAATTTCAAGTTTCCATCTCATCGGGAAGTTGATTTAAAATCAACTACTAAATTCCATCCCGAACGACAGACAGACAGACAAACAAGAAAGTGACTTAATGAAAACGTGGTAAAAAATGAATGTCGTCGTAAAGTATTATGGTCAGAATTTTATTTGCATCTTTTTTTTTATAGGATAAAGGTGGCAAGAGAGCACACAGTCCACTTGATGGTAAGTGGCTGCTGTAGCGCATAGATATCTACTACTATCCTCGTTTGTGAATCAAACTACAGATGCGTTGTCAGCCGTGAGGATTAAGATGGAATGCCTCGTTTCCAGTAAAAAGGGTCTCCGCTTCTCTACACTCACCATACGAAACACTGCAACATTAAGTTGCTACTTTTATTATTGCAGCCCATCACAAGTTCATTAAAGGTCTTTTCTACTTTTATAAAACACAGTCCCAAGGAATACACATCCATCAACTTCTTGCGATTTCATTTCGAGACTGTCAGTCACGAACACTTCTTCCCTATCAGTTTATCTCGTAATGCGCATTACAATACTTATGAATATAAAACTGAAAATTTGATGACGCTTTTGCGTCAATAACCATACGACTACGTATGTCACGTGGCCAATGTTCAGTATTCTTATTGTTAGCTTATAGCTATATAATAAGACCTCTTTTCAACCGACTTTAAGAATTATTTGAAGGAGAATGGATGGTTGTTAATTCGTCGGAACATTTTTTTATGAATGTTCAACGATAATTCTTTACCATGTCGTCCAATTCCAATGATGTTTTTTTTTGTTTTATTGGGGATAGGTACCTCACAGGTAGTTCCATTTAAATTTGGTCAAGATCTGATGATGGGATCCATAACAAAAGCATTAAACTCTTCAATTCGCAAAGGTATCTGCACGACATATAGGCGAATAATTCTTGACCGCGTCAACCTATTTCGATTATTATATTCTTTTAATATATGCGTGTAGATAATGTGATCTATGCTAAGACTAAAGTTCACCTCTAAGTCTTTCATTCACAATGAATTGCAGAAGTTTCTTATCTGTGCGTGCTTTTACTTCCTCTGAACTTAGTAATACCTACTCCGTCTAACGTTGCGTCTAATAGAGGTCCAAATACAGTTGGAATATATAGAGATATTTTATCTACTATGGAACAGAATCTACACATCTTATTTTATATAATTAGGGTGACAAACGAGCACATAGTTCATTGGATGATAAGTGCACGCTGAGGCCCATAGAACCTACAACTATTCTCGAATAAGTATCAAAATGTTGATGTATTGCCGCCCCTGATTTTAGAATGCCTCGATGGCAATAAAATACTGCAAGCTGCACTTTTACGCTGGCGTTCTGTGAGAGCGTGAGCGTTGTTATTTCCCGGTCGAGCCGACCCATTCGTACTGCAAATAATATAGCTGCATCTTGGCTCTACTTCGTTAGTCGTATAATAATATGTACTTTTTAAGCAACAGTGTAGTCAAGATTTATCGTCTGAAACCGTTTGTAATTTAGGTGACAAGCAAGTTTATTAACAAGGTAGAGCGACATTGCAGCGTAATGAAAGTAATGGCATAAAATAAGCGAAATGGACTAAAAACCAGTGCTATCACGGAGACCGGTCCATTTTGCAGTTTCATGCTGCAGCTCAAGATTTTTAAGTGTCTTTTATATTTACGATGTGGGTCATACTTCGGTTTATTTGTCTTTTTCCTATTAATTACTATTTTATTTTTTATGATGTATGTAATAACAGTTATAAACGTGTTTTCTTTCTTCCTAATAGGCTACAACACAAATAAGTTGGCTTAACCGGAGACGAACCACGCTTTCACAGAACACCAACATATCAGCATAATACTGCTGTGTTTCGTATGGGAGTGACGAGTACCGGAGATCCTTTTAACTGGTAACGAGGTATTCCATCTTAATCCTCGTGGGTGTCAACACAATATATTTTAATTCTTAGTGGTATATAGATGTAGTTGTTTATTGGCCACGGCATCCACTTACCATCGGGTGGACTGTGTTTTCCTTTGTCCATCTTACTTCTATGAAAACATATGATGATTGTGTTTGCAGGTCTCGAGCGGAGCCCGAGCCGCTGCCAGAAATTCCGCCGGCGCCGCCCGCGGCCGTGCGGCCCGAGGACCTGGAGCCTGGCTCTCAGCGGCAGTACTCGCTCGAGGACTTCGAGCTCATACGAGTTATCGGACGCGGCTCATACGCTAAGGTATGTGCTTTTTGAAAGGGCTTTGACAAGCAGCCTTACAGGTGTCCCATCTAGGGTTGCCAACCCTACTATAATATAATATTTCTTTAAAATATCTTACTGTTAGTAGGGGTATAAAAAATATGTAGTTACTGCTAGTAAATATTATATTAACAATAAAAAAGTTGACGAAACTATTTACGTCCCCCATTGTCGATAAAAATCTTCCGATTTTTTCTTAAGTTAACACTAGTCCAGTGAATGATGACGGACGTTATATATTTCTCCGCTATTTCTTTTATTCTACAGATAAAAAGGTCTTTTGCATAAAGCTTAAGCTGTGTTCTATGTTGTCCTGCAATTCCCCTGGTGTTGCAGTTGTTCATGGACGGCGGTAGTCACTTACCATCAGGTGAATCACCTGCAGCATGCTCGTTTGCCCCCACTTCTATAAAAAAAAACTTGCAGGTACTTATGGTGGAGCTGAAGCGCACGAAGCGCGTGTACGCAATGAAGGTGATCAAGAAGGCGCTGGTGACGGACGACGAGGATATCGACTGGGTGCAGACGGAGAAGCACGTGTTCGAGACCGCCTCCAACCACCCGTTCCTCGTCGGTCTGCACTCCTGCTTCCAGACGCCCAGCCGACTGTTCTTCGTCATCGAGTTCGTGCGCGGCGGTGATCTCATGTGAGTTCCTTAACTGCCCATTACGATGTTCGTTATAATATTATGGTCCCATTTTTGAAAGTTCAAATTTCTTAAATAAATTTTGTAATTACTAGAGAATTTCAAATGTTGATAGTGTAAAGCAAAAGCCAATATAAGTTCCACATCTGGACACAGGCCTCTTTCCACTCTAAAATGGTTTTAGAAAGTAATTCCTTCGCGCTACCTCAAGGCGAGTTAGTGGAATTAACGTATGGTGAGTGTGTAGAGAATCGGAGACTCTTTTTACTGGAAACGAGGCATTCCATCTTAGTCGTCAGGGGTGACAACGCATCTACATATTAATCGAGGATAAATGTAGATATCTATGGGCAACAGCATCCCTTTACCATCATGTGGTTGTGTGCTCGTTTCTAACCCGCTTGCTATTATATAAAATCTACACGGTATCTAACTAAATCACCCATTCATCGTTCCAATTCCAATCAACTTCTCTTACGCCGCTACCACACTGATTATTATTAAAAGCCAAATAGCATCGGCTGCATAGCAAACCTTAAATTACTCCCAAATGAAAGTATAGTTGCGCTAGCGTCGCGCCACAAGCGAAACGCAACGAAGCCTAAATCACACTATTAAAATTTCCGAAGTACTTTTGCATATATAGAAGCTGCATACTACCATACTGGCGTGAGATCTTCCCTTTTCCATACGCGGCCAAAGTTTTCACGCATTCAACGAAAAATTAATTCTAATAACGTGTCAATAACGTTGAATATTGTTATTCAGGTTCCACATGCAGCGGCAACGGCGGCTGCCCGAGGAGCACGCTCGTTTCTACGCGGCGGAGATCTCACTCGCGCTACATTTCCTGCACGAGCGTGGCGTCATCTACCGCGACCTCAAGCTGGACAATGTGCTGCTCGACCACGATGGACACATCAAGCTCACTGACTACGGCATGTGTAAGGTACGACACAAGATCACACATAGGCTTCTAGTCTTAACTCGGTGTAACAATAGATACACTCACACACTCACAGTGCGACACAAACATTCTTACACGCTTTCAGTGTGACACAGACAAAATTCCACGCTCACCACAGACAACACAACAAACTCACAATGTACCATTGACACACTCACATGCTCACAGTCCGACATAGATACACACACTGCTCTTATTTTAATATATTTTGATTGCCATTTTTATATAAAATCATTATCATATAAAATCCCATTACTAAACAAGGTACAGTCTCCTTATAGGGAGGATTTGCTATTACGGATTGGCGATCGGGCTCTGCTGTATGTCGTCGGTTCTAGTAATAAGAATACATCATACAATTTATATAAATAAAATAATAATAATAATAACAAAATATCTGGACCTGGCTCACGAGGTGACCGACTTGTGGGGTGGCCTACCGACCGAAATTATACCTCTCGGGTCATATGAGGCGACTCGAACTCCGTGACGGACCGCTCCAAGCTCAAATGCAGAAGGCGGTGATCCTCGATACCGCCCGCATCGTCCGCCGGTTTCTTTCCCTTTCCCCCTAACCTCGGCCGTTTGGTCTCCCCTGCCGAGGACTTCCATCTGGTTGGCTTATTATTTATTTACGTATTGTTTATGTATTTATTTCACTATATTAATATATGGTGAGAAAACTATTTAAATACCCTAGAATAATAATAATAATATGTTACTTTTTCTTTAAGGCGAGGATTTCTTATGTTAAAAGTGTTTTAGCGCTCCCTTCTCCATTGCATCTGTATTTGTCCACCACGAAGTAAGCGTGCGACATTCGGTAGAGAAAAACCTACTTTATTTCAAACATTTTTATTTACTATCAGGAAATAAAGGATCTAAATAAAAATGTAGTCGATTAAGAATGTAATTCAATGCCTTACATCCTCACGTGCCTTTCATATTATCGAAAAATATTATATGGTTATCGTTTAAAAAAACGAAAACTCAAACGTAAAGTTTTTTCCCGGCAATTAAATAATGTTTTTTTTTATTATATTATTTAATTGAGTATTTCATGTATACGCTTATTTTTTCCGAACATAGGCATACTATTTCAGGGATTATCAATTTTCTAGCGTTAAAGTCATGTGTAAAATACGATATTTTGTTCCAACCTGGCCGTAATACGAATACCTCGTAATTTGTATGATACGTTTTCCTTAAACTCGGTGAACTTGCATCGACTAAGTTCGTTCCGCTCAGCACTGAACTGGTATCCCGTGTGTTGGGCAGGAGGGCGTGCGTCCCGGCGACACGACGTCGACGTTCTGCGGCACGCCCAACTACATCGCGCCGGAGATCCTGCGCGGCGAGGAGTACGGCTTCTCCGTGGACTGGTGGGCGCTGGGCGTGCTCACCTACGAGATGCTGGCCGGCCGCTCGCCCTTCGACATCGCGCAGGCCGCAGACAACCCCGACCAGAACACCGAGGACTACCTCTTCCAGGTCTGTACCACCGGGACACCAACTAGGATTACGGCTTCTCCGTGGACTGGTGGGCACTGGGCGTGCTCACCTACGAGATGCTGGCCGGCCGCTCGCCCTTCGACATCGCGCAGGCCGCAAACAACCCCGACCAAAACACCGAGGACTGCCTCTTAGGTCTGTACCACCAGGAACCTGCTTCTTCCAGGTCTGTGAACTCCGAGATAGAACATCGAGGACTGCCTCTCACAGGTCTGTGCCCTGATCTTGAAATAGAACACAAAGGACCGCCTCATCCAGGTCTATGCTCTGATCCCTAAATAGAACACTGAGGACTGCCTTTTCCAGCTCTGTGCTCAAATCCCCACTGGAATATACTAACTCTTCAAAGGAACTTTCTCATATGACCTCGACCAGCAGAGTCATCTTTTCTAAGGCTTATAGGCTTATTTTAAAATTATAGCGGCGCTGCCTAAATCACGCTATTAGAGTTTCAAGCCAGTGCTAGACTAATTTCTGACCTGATAGTAAGTGGTGAACATGGTAGTTATTAAGCTTCCGTCATCGTTTTCAAGAACCGCCCTCCATTCACTCACGAGCATACTGCAAATCTGCAAGCCAGCTTTACAAGGTCCATCGCAGCATTGAAATAACGCTTTGTGTTCTTTCAGGCTACCATCTACCCCACAGTGTTCGGCATGGCTCTGAACCCTACTACTCATTGCTGCCTTTGACAACAATATACAAATGCTGTCCTCACACTGCGAATGTCTATTCCAGGTGATCCTAGAGAAGACGATCCGTATCCCGCGATCGCTGTCGGTGAAGGCCGCCTCCGTGCTGAAAGGTTTCCTCAACAAGAACCCGGTGGAGAGGCTCGGCTGTGGTGAGGGCGGCTTCCTCGATATAGTCAACCACCCCTTCTTCAAGAGCATCGAGTGGGAAATGGTGAGAAACTTATTTAACTAACCGTTAGTTTGCACTGGTGAAACATTCACATAAAAACATGTTTCAAATTCTGTTTTTGACAATGTATCATATTTGGTTTGCACTGTCAAACAATATGTTGAAACATGTTTGATATTTCATAAAGAAAAGATGTTTTCCAACAAGTTTCGAAACCCAAAAGATTTCGACACAAATCATTCAACATTTATTGAATGAAAACGGCTTGGAAGATTTTTTACGTATACAATTAATATCATATGTAATGTAATAATAAACATCATTAAATAATTGGTTTTAACTTTAAACATATAATCTATTTTCTATTACGGCATTAAAAAGAAGTTGTCCTAATTATAAAGAAAAATAAAACAAGATTGAAACCGTCTGTACCTGTGCTTAATATTTTATTTCTTTATTTAATTTTATTAAATTAGCTGTGCCCGCTATGCGTTGCAATACATTTATTTGGAGAAAGCATTCACTGGCGTGCGCAAAACAACGCACCGAATTTTCACCGTTCTCAGGTGAATGGTAGGTATAGGAAGGAACGCATATAAAATGAGCAAATAAACAAACTTATGTTAAATTTTTGTCAGACACATTCGCGGGTGCGCACACAACAACTCACTAAATTACATCGTAGGTAATTGGATAAGTGGTATAGGAACACGTACGGGACAAAGAAACATTCACTTTTATATATAGAAATAGTGCCAGATACCAGATATATTTGAAAGTATTTATTTTTATCAACTTTATTTTACCAACCTTTTTGGATAACATCAAAAGCATGCATAAAAACAAATTGCGAGACAAATCAAGCGACAGTGCGAACGTAAAGTTTGACAAACCCTATGTCAAACATATACATTATACTGGATGACTTTTTTACCGTCTGGAAAAAAATAGGCTGTAACAGGTGAACGGGTAGAAGCCTATGGCACTGATATTTTACAATTTTTAATAAAAAATCGAATTATGAAATTGGTCTATCAATAATTACTATTAATCTGAATTAAACTTTCCATACTAAAAAAATAGAAACAAAAGTTTTGAAATAAATGAATAAATCAATTAAAAACTACTTTACGAGCGGCAATAAAACAATGAATATGTAACGCAATCGCCGGTCTTTGTCCTTGTCCTTACAAGGTCGCAAGCACAAGGCCGCCCGCGATCAGCTGCGGCGTGACGTCGTAAGCCCGCTAATAGTTATTGTAAACATCTACCAATACTCTAATGTCCAGTACCTAGCAATGGTGAGATTTTGTCTTATCTGCTGAAAACTTAGACGGTGCGACAACTCGATATTTACCCGCGTTGGAATTTACAACGTGCACAATCAATTCGACAAGACAGCCAATTCGGTGATAGGTGGATAGGTTGCGGTTGGCCTGTGAACTGGCCGGCGAGATTACCAGACCTAACACCTCTAGACTTTGATTTGTGGGCCGAACTAATACGATTAGTGTACACAGAAGAAGCACAAAGTGTTAGTGAAAGTTTAACACACAATTTACAAAGACGTGCTAGTTTGTGTTTAGAAAGAAACGGTAGACGTTTTAAACGATTACTGCGATATTGCTAAAAAGGTAAATAACAATAATGTAGTATAATTTTGTAAATATCAATCAGTGTAATTTGTAAATATGTTGATTTCAATCTTTTAAATACGCCTAAGATGTTGTAGTATACGGTAGGCATAAGAATTATTATTAGAAATATAAATTCATTATAATGCAACATATTTAACATGTAATTAGCCCGTAAAAGTATGAAGGAAAGATCGAAATCACAAAAACTATAATCTGAAACGAAAGGTTTTCGGTTCCGGCGGGAATGGGTTCGGGTGTATCCGGTCGGCACGAATGTAACGATGATGTATACCGAAAGAACGAAAGAAATGTGCATGCGTCTCGCTCGCGCTACAACTTTCATTCGCCAGCGATCGTAGCCTACGCCGTTCAAAATAATATCACTTATTTATAGTTTTACTTTTACGCAAATGCCGTAGGATGAATTGCTTTTATGTATTTTTTTGGATATTCAATTTCCTATCAATTATATTTTACAAATATTTTCGAGGATAGCTTCTAATCCACTTGCAAAAAACACCATATTATTTTCCAGGCCGTAAAAAAAGTCACCCGTATAAATTTTTATTCAGTGCGAACGCAAATAGCAACAAATCTTAAAATTAGTCGCAAAACTTTAGTTTCGTGGAGTGCAAACGCAAGCACCAAACAGAACTTTTTATGCGACATATTTCGAAACATTACAAGTTGGATGTTTTTCTTGCAAATGCACGGTAACATGTAGTCATAGATCAAGGTTAAACCGTTCAGGAAGGTAGTTTGATAGTATAAGTGAAAATGAACTAACAGTTCATCTGATGGTAAGTGGCTACTGTAGGCAAAAATTTGTAACTTCTTGTTTATCATATTCATCAGTCTCTAGAAGTCTACTGCTGGACATGTTACTCTGCCACTGTAGAGTTCATTTGCCTTGAATAAAACTAATTTTACGGAATTTATCGCGTTTATTTCCGAACTTTACGGGCATGTTGCGATACACGTAACACAGAAACTGAGCAGGCCACAACACTAGATATTTTTTTATTATTGTACTTTTTAACAACGCATCTTTAAATTTTTGTAAAAATAACCTCAAGTAACCTGAGATAATATTTTTTATATAATGAGACCGCTTTTCTACTAAATATCGTGCATCTGAGTGGAAGAAAGAAAAATGCCACTTAATCATTTAGTAAAGGCACTTTACAGCACCCATTTTCAGAGACTGACTGACCATGGGTGATGTAAAGCGCCCGAAACGTCAAGAGTAAAAAAAAGCAAAAATTAAACGTTTATTCAACGTGTAGTATAAGAATAAACATAAGATATCATTAAGCAATATAGAGAAATCATTAGGAAGTCATTAATCGTTGGCAGGCAAAATCCATGAACTTAAGCCACCCTGTAAATTGCCTTATAAGGGGGATATTTGGCAAAGTTGCCACGCTTGGCAGGCCTAGGCAGGGTTGCCTACCGCAGTTTTTTATTTTCTTGTTATTATTAGTAAGACAGACAGACAGTCAAAAATGAATGTAAAAGGGATGGTTAAACCGCCATCTATCGGAGGCGAAGATATCTTTCCCTAAGTCACCGCTAACGATACGCATGGGTCGAAGTGGGATGACGGATTCTCCTCTGCCTCTTCCTCTATAATATAATATAAATTATGAAGCTTAAGAGATTTCACGAAGACATTTTGTTTCAGTTGGAACAGAAGCAAGTGGTCCCGCCATTCAAGCCGCGATTGGAAGGAGAACGCGACCTGGCCAACTTCCCGCCGGAGTTCACCGACGAGCCGGTTCACTTGACACCCGACAATGAGTAAGCGAAACAAGTTTTCACTATCATATAGATATAACTTACAATAGGTTTTAAATGAATCCTAGAGTGATAATAAACCATATAGTTTTTATATAATTTTTTTAAACCGAATTACTATACCATAAAAATTAAAAACGCCAGCCGCCACGCTGTTCAGCTCGCGACGTCACTGCTTTAGTTTAGTAAATAAAACGATTTTGCAAAGGAATGACATTTTAGGATGTTTAATAATGAGTTATAATCTTTATCATTGCTGTGTTGTGCCTGAATGCAAAAATACGAGCATAAGAACGCCCGGGAAGTTAGAAATTCAAGTGCCAACTGATTTAAATATGAGAAATACTTGAACATTATCTACAAAAACTAGACTATACTTCTGTGAATATCACTTTGATGTAAGTACGACTTGTATTTAACTATCGTTTAAGCAAAACAAAATATCATGAGGTAATAGGTATTGCAAGTCAAATTTTGTGAAAGATTAAGTTATCTTAGATATAACTAATGATTGCTAATGATTTTAATCATAGATAAACATACCTATGTAATGTATTATCAAAAAACACTCTGACCTGATATTGTGTTATTGTATAAACTAAAGTTGTTAATAGGTATTTATATTGATGTTTTAACATTCCTATTTTGGCAGAACAAAAAACAGGATAGCATGCAAAAAAAATTTCCACTATCAATGTCCTTGGTAGATTAGTACATTCTGTTTTTAAGGATCCGTCTTCCATGATGCCATTTCAATAAAATACGGAGTAAAAGCCAACAATCGTGATGATAACTTGAAAAATTTCGAAATAATACACATCACATTAGCTTGTTAACTTTATCAGTGACGTCACAACGGAATCTAATATGGCGGATAGCGTTTTACAGATTAAAAAAAGCTCAAAATTGAATTATAAAATTTATAATACTTACATTTTTATGAATAGACATCAACATTTCTCGTTTACTTTTTACAAGACCTATCATAAATATGTGTTTTTTTTTTACATGGTGTAAAATACCCTATTGCTGAATTGATCTATGTTTAATAATGAACTTTCAAATAGACCTTACTATTTATTATAGCGGCAGGTGAGTTGAAAACCGCAGTTTTATTATTATTATTGAGCTGTTATCAGGAAGATGCTGCTGTCCATCTAATGCAGTTTTCCTCTGTCACCTCTTATAACACCCATGACATGATATGGGATAGTGAATTCTATTAAGCCGCCATTACACCGTAAGAAAAACATATAATTTCTAATTAATTTAGCAATAGAAAAATTGTAACGATTGTCATTATATATAATTGTTAACTGCTTTGGTTTATGATAAGAAACATTAATTTTGTTGTACAGTACGGTGATAGCGGACATCGACCAGTCGGAGTTCGAAGGATTCGAGTACGTGAACCCGCTGCTGATGTCGCTCGAGGACTGCGTGTGACAGCACGCCTGCCGCCTGCACCCGTACCATGACCCCGCGCAGGTCAGTGGCCCACGACCAGTGACCCAATACCCGTAACACATGACCCATAACCTAGAATCTGTGGCTCAATGTAGAGCTACGTAAATTACATACATATGTACCACCATAATTAAAAAAAACTGTCGCATGACCCGATAAAAAAAATCGCTAATATTGTTTACCTACATCATGACTATATATATAAATGAGCGACCGTGTTAGGATGTTACCACACCAATCGATCGATTGTTGATCGATGCCATTGATCGACATCGATCAATTTCGATCGATTGGTGTGGTGGTAGCTTTAGCTGATCGACGGATATTTGTCGATAAAACGTTCAATCATCGATCGACGTCGATCGACAACTAATCGATGTGGTTATGGGTTCATCATCAGTATCTGTCTAAATGTATTCGAAACTATCGATCGATTGGTGTGTTAACACCCTTAGACCAGGACCTTTTTTATGTATACCCGCGACTTTGTTAACGTACAAAAACAATAGTGGTTTTTAGGCAAGTAGTTCAATTATCAAATAAATACTTTAACCTTCGCTTTTTAAAAATCGATATTATGCGGCTGTCCATCTTCTCTATTGATGATATTGGGTATCCATGACTATGCGTAAACGTATGCGTATAAATAATAATTCCTAGTAGAAGACAGTTTTTATCGTGTAGTGGCGGTGTAATAATATCTACTATCCTCTATTATCCCGTGGGCGTCGTGGAAAATAAATCAGGAGATGGGCAGCAGCTTCTTCCTAATAACGATTAAAAATAAAAAATTGCGGTTGCCAACCCGCTTGTCAAGTGTGGCAATCCCATGAGGCCTATGTTACATGTTCTATGGGGGAGGCCTATGTTCAGCTGTGGACTTCAATAGGATGTAACGGTAACGACAATTTTGCGCGCAGATAGTTTCGAGTGGCTAACCATAGAAAAAAACGCTAGTGTGAAAGGATCTTTAGTGTCCCATACAAGTTTGGTGGCTGATGCCCAAATACTCAACCGCTACTCAATTTTAAGACGCCGTTAATTCTCGTGCTGACTCTATCACTTTAAGTCAAAGTGACTGTGACAACACGAGACATAGCGTAACGACCAAGGCCCGGAACCGGTTTGAAAATAACGGTTAATAAAGGTTAATAACGGTTTTGTGTTAACGTTATGTTCAGAACAAAACCGGAATTCATTTGTTCTGTAAACAAAATAAACCGGTTTTGAATCACGATCCGCGGTGCTTGATATCGGCGGATAATTGTCTGTGCGACGTGATTTTTGTAGCTATCTGCCGCTGCCACTGGCGTGTGTGGCGCGGCGGCGCGCGGCTCGGTGGATTCTATCCCCGCCTTGCCTTAAATCTAAAGAACGAAAAATAGTGTTCAATAACGGTTAATGAACACTAACCACAATGGGAACTTTATTTGAAAATACCGGTTAAATTAAGGTTACGTTGGAACGAAACTTAATATTTCGTTCACATGTACTTGCAAGCCAAACCGGTTTGAAAATTTTACCGGTTTCCGACCCTTGATAGCGACATCTTAAAATCGAGTTGCGTTTGAGTATTTGGCCGTGAATGTAGTATCGGTTTCTCCGCGGTGTTGTCACCTTGTGTTGCTACTTTTCGATTTTCCATGTCGTATTGTGTTTGTAATTATTACATTTCACTTGGCAGGCATACGGGTACGCCGCGGAGTCGTCGTCGTCGGACTACGACTCCGTGTGCTCGGAGCTGCCGGCGCGCAAGCCCGCGCTGCTGCGCCACATGTTCTGCTTGCCGCTGCACTGACGCACACACGCACGCACACGCACACCGCCACACCCACACACCCACACTAAACCGCGCACGCATACATACACACATTGCCTAAACACTTAAACGCTACTCAATTTAAAGATGCCGTTAAATCTCGTGCTGTCTCTATCACTTTGAGTCCAAAGCGACTGTGACACCACGAGACTTAGTAGCGTTTGAATATTTGACCATATACAAGTTAGAGGTAAGGAGGAACATTTCATATAAGGCATGAACCGAAACGAATATTTAACAAAGAGAATGAAACAGTTATTCAATATATAATCGGAACTAACATAACGAATGGATTTGAATTTTTTTTTGATCGTGCTATCACGATAAAAAAAAATTACGTAACAAATAAGTAGTAGATACAAACATCGTAAATGAATGTTCAGTTGCTAATTATCAACTTAGCTTGAATATAATTATTATTAAATTATTGATGTTTTTATTATTTGAAATCTAGAGATAGGATTATTTTTGCTTTAAAGTTATTCGAGGGGAGCATTTGTGTATTTATACACTGAAATGATTCTGCTTACCTTTACACTTTAGGACAGCAGTCAAATATTATTCAACTCAGCTCAATTATTTGTGGATCATAGTTACTGTACAATAAATGTGGGCGAAAAAAAGTGGACAAACGTCAGATTTATATTTAACTACTAAATTTTGAACTTTATTTAAAATAAAAAGAATATTTTATAATGGTTCTCTGTTTGGATAAAATATATTCCTTAATTGCAACTTCATTCAGACACTTGCAAATTAATTTGATATTTATTTATTTATTCTTTCTTTATTTCATTCCCTTTTACAAAAGAATGCAACATTGTTTCAATCTTCTCTCATTTCATGTATTATTTTTAAAAAAAACTAACAGTCATTCTCTTTACTTTGAGATAAAATTAATTCAAGGTTCAAACATTTTCTTACCCATACCCATTAAATCTAAAAGACCGAAAATATGTATTGGTTTCTTTGAGCATGTGCATCTCGAACTCATAACCTAACTATACTCAATAAGAATTGAACTGGCAAATTGACATTTCGCTTTGCATTGCGAACTAACTTCAAGCACATTATGATGTATGATTTGAAAATAAAACTAAAATACATTTATTAAATATTTATTTTCACTTCTGTTGTTAGTAATTCCATATAGTGACTGCATTTTGTGTAATTTCCTAATAATTACTAGAATGATAATCTTAAAATGGTGTTCTATCATAACGATGTCAGGAAGAGTGACATTTATAGTGGTGTTATCAGGAAACTCAATCAACTCTGTATATTATGTAAAGTCAAATGAAAATAATGAAGAGAAGTAAATGACGAAGAAATGTATGATTATTATTCTTATGTAGTGTTATGATCGGTCTTTCAGTGAACTGTGGTGTGAAATTGCGACTACACACCGAAGTCACAATTTATTCTTTGTAGTATAATCTTAGATCCCTTCATAAATCTTTCAGAGTCGACTCTGGTGAAAATGCGCTTCTAATGTACATAATAAAATATATTTAATAATTCTTAAATGATACGAGAAACATTGTAAGACTTAATATTTTTGAAACTATTGTAGTGTCTATTCACACTTTCTGTGAGAAAGGTAGGTTATGAAAGTGTATGTGTTACGTGTTACACCTTCCGATGTATTTTATGAATGAGTTGTCAAAATTAATTGTATTGTTAAATTAATATTGTAATGGCTATGTTGTTGTGTACCGGAATGTCATTTAATTGATAATACGTTGAGACCAACAAAAGTTTGTCTAATTTTATAGTTTTACTTCGAGATCGAGAGTTAAATCTTGAAATTTATTTCGTGCAATGGTTTTGTGCGTGTTGTGCGGGCATCAAATGCGCCCTCGAGCTTTTTACGTGTGCTTGTTAAATGTTTCTTTGATAGTTTATGCTATTTTTATTCTGGGTGGACGATTAAACTTTTTAATAAATCTGTTATATTGTTGGCGAAATAGGCACGGCAATGCATAAAAATTATTGTAAGCTGTTGTTTTTATTGCGATATATTTAGTCTGCGCGGGTCATTTTTGTATTATTGTTTTAAATAAGTATTTAATTTAGTATCTTGGTACTATTAAGTATTTACACTTAGTTTATAGTTAGTTAACATTCCATATTGTATCTCAACACTAATGCGTCGTTTGGCGACCTTTTGTATTATCTATACAAAGATAAACATCACAGATTATAAATATAGAATAACATTCCTCATCGAGCTGTTAATTTTGTATAAAATTATAGAGGTATAAAAATTAAGTAGGTCTGATTGTATACTTTTAAGTTATACAAAAATATTCAAAATTATTACTTATTTATTTTTCTAACTGTAATTGAGAAAAATCCATTATTTCCCTTCTATTTTATAGATCTTTATGATTATTACAAGTCATACAGTAAAGTTTATATTAATGCTCGTCCTATAATATATTTACAAAAAAAAATCAATTATGTTAAAAACAAAAATCACTACTAACTGCATGACAAGTGACATTCTAACGTTTAATTATTAATTACTATAAGTCAAATCGTTAATGTAAGTGATGTTTCATTCACAAGAGAACAAATGTATCCTAGTTGAATACTTCTGTTTAAATATGACCGCATGCGAACACATTTTTTATAAACCAAACGACACTATACAATTTTACACGCTGTAAGTTTGTTTAGTTTAAGACTTATTTAATTTCGGTTTCTATATAGTTGTGTATTGTGAGACAACGCTAAAGAAGCGTGTCGCGTTGCATCTTGAACGGCTTGGTGCGAGATCGCTCCTTATTGTCAAACTAGACTGGAGAAATTGAGGTACTGTATTATTCTATGCTTAACTGAAAATAAAGAAAGATTAATCAGAGTTCTTTTTTTTTGTTTCCCTCGAAAAATATGCATGTGTAACATTCACATTTTGGGTTGAAAAAAATATCCAGATTCGTTAGATCATATTATACTGTCTAGATACCACGACGCGCTGTGATTATGTTTACAAATATGGAGAAAATATAGGGAAATTATATACTTTTTTCTTATTTCGTATATATTATATACGTAGGATTGGGTTCAGGCAGTTTAAAAAAAACCTTCATCCATCACTGAAAATTTCAAATAATGGAGAAGAAGAATTAATTTTAGCAATTATACCACACCTTATGCAGCAATTAAAATAATACACTATATCATGCTTATTGCACTAATAATAAAGATTACATTTAACTTATTTTACCTTAGGGTGGCTGTTTTAATTTCGGCACTGAGCTTCGACGTAACAAAGACGAAATGTCTTGACGTATGGCCTCTAAATCTTCCTTACAAATATTATTTTTATGCAGACAGTCCTCAACACTACAGATAATGTTTTCATACGGGATTTTTCGCGGTGTTATTGCGAAATTCATACCTTTGCCAAAACTTTTATTGTCGCGTCGTCCAGAGATTGTTTTGACAGGTTATAGACCGCGCGTTGTTTATTACTCGCGTCTGTTGTCAATGGTTGTGTTCCGTTCTTACGTTGAAAGGGTGGAAAACGGAATAACCCCATCATGCGCTGAAGCAACGCTTACAACAAAAGTATAAAGAATGATACATACTCACAGAATGCCCCAAATACACACTTCAACAGCTTGATTCAAGCTTCGGTTGTAGATTTCCGCAGGCGTCATATGGCGCCATCATATGGTTGGCCTAATCCGGCTCCTCTTGCTATTTTGCTAAGTTCTACAACTTACTGTTTAAAGATATCCAACAAGTCAGACAAACATATTTAAACATGGGTAGATAAAATTACCTATCTTTAAAAAAAAAACTAAAGCTATTTGAAATTTTACCGTGTATATCGTAAGAGATAACGATGTGAAAAGACAAAAAACATTAAGGCGTACGATATATGGTGCTCTAATATCTTTTACGTATGACGTAAAATACCCAGGCCGACGGGAAGGATCGCAAAAGGTTACTGCGATTGTCAATTCGCCTGCCTATAGAAATTGAAATTTATACATTTTATGTAACGGTATTGTCCGAAGAATAAATCCGCAGAAGAACAAGAGTAACTGACATAACCCAGCGCATAAGTAAGCTGAAGTGCAGACTGCGGGCCATATAGCTCGTAGAACACACAGCAAATAAGGAAGACGCAGTGTTTGGCGACTCCCCCTAGATGGAACCACTGTTATTTCATAGTTTTAAGCTTTCACTTCTATCGGCAGTCCCCAATGACTGCCATTTTTATTCGTATTTTACCCAATTCACCATAACTTCATGAAAATGTTAATAATTTTTCATGGGAGCTGTAATTTCTATTGATTTAAATTTAAAATAACCGGCCAAGTGCGAGTCGGACTCGCGCATGGAGAGTTCCATACCATCTTTATACACGTTTCTAGTATGGGAGCCTCATTTAATTTTGAATTTATTTTAATTTTTATTATTTGTTGTTATAGCGGCAACAGAAATACACATTCTGTGAAAGTTTCAACTGTCTACCTATTACAGATCATGAGATACAGCCCACTGACAGACGGACGGACGGACGGACGGAAAGCGCAGGCTTAATAATACCCCCTTTGGGTACGGAACCCTAAAAAGGACCAACAAAGTTGGCCTTTTTTCCATTCTGTTAGCAGCAGCGAAGTATAACTTATGATCAATGGAAATTATCTGAAGCAAGTAAACCGAAATAATACGGGTTACAATTTAACTTTTCAATTGTTTTTTTTTTTTTAGAGATCGGACATGTTTAATAGTGTAGTTGAAGTTTAAATGAAACACTTCGTAATAATATAAAGTTTATTTGACACAAACATAAAATACACATGAGCCGCACGTAATGATTACGTTAGGTGCTTGCTACTGGTGCGTGAGACGGTGCCATCCACATCGGTATACTTTTTCAATTTACGGAAAATACACTTGCCTCTAACAATTATTGTTAATATGATTTTTAATCTGTAAAATATAGCCTCGACAAACGAAACATCAAAAAATCAACTACTTATTGTATTAAAATAAATTCTGTAATACATTTGAACATAAATATTTTAACAACAAAAATACCAACAAAACATAAAAGTTCAATTAACTCACTTAAGTATTTAATACTGACGAGAGATTTCGAGAAAAGTGCTACATTCATAATAATTATAATACGATATCTGTGGAATGGACTAAACATAGATATTTTTTAATTTATTGTAAATATATCATAATTTATTGTAATAAATGTTTACACTACAAAGACGATATTGACACATTCATGAATACATGTGGCTTCAGTTTCAGTACATATCATAGATATTGTATAAATTTTCCAAAAAATCTATCAATTATTCTGAAAACGTTAGTTAACACTTGACTGGAACTATATAATCGAAGATGCCACAATTTATAAATGTTTTACATATAAGATGAGTTTGTATAAAAGGAATTATCGGCATGAAATAATTTCAGGTTGTTTTCCTAAGGTAGACAAATTATACATATTTTGTGAGATGATTTACTACAAAATCAGATCAGTTTCATTTTATTAGAAATCATCAATGAAATCTCAGTGAAGACTCCTATATATATTTTATTATAAATATTGGGTATTATATTCAACTATACTTAATATTATTGGACACCTACTAATCGTATATAATAAATCTTCAACTTAGCCGGTCGATAAGCCGGTAATATGTCAATAGAAAATAAATACAAATTAAAAATAATTTTTTGAAACGAATACTGAAAGTAACTAAATATTAACACAGCCAAAAATGCCTTATTATTGTTTCTTTTATTCCATATAATATAAATAAATGTGACATAAATATCAAAATATTTCTTACTGTGTCATGTGTCATAACACTAAACTATTGGAAAAATGCTTAGAAATTTAACAATGCTTGAGGTTCCTAACACTGACCATTAAATCACTAAAAGTAAATATATTTACTGTCAGAACGAAAATGCTTTGCATTCAAAATATTTGAGAGTAACAAGACATTTTACATCTCAAACAAATAAACAATACAAATACAAATTAAAAAAACTTTCATCGTAACCTAAAACATCTTGAAAATAATGCCCGCTTCACGCTAAGACTGAAATATGCATAAAGGCGCGAATTTTGTTGGATCGCTTAATGTGGAACGTTTGTTCCTCAAGTTTTGCCGGTTTTTTGGTGCGCGTCAAAAGAAGCGCAAAGGCAGGGTTTCCAATTTAGATATTTTCCCCCTAAATTTAGGGGGTAAATAAGTGGATGGGATTGTTTTTTCCACTTTAGCTGATTTTTGTTTAGAAGTTTACGATGATTGCAGCGCAGCTGACTGTAAACCTTTTGAAAATGTCTCAAAATTCGGGTTGTATGTTTTGCATTAATTATCACGGTTGCAATTTCTTGTTATCTATTTAAATGCTACCAAGTGTGATGATGATCTGATTCACATTGCAACGAAATAGCGCATCATTTATAACATTTAATCCATTAACTAAAATGTATGTTTATTTAATATCCAAATGTATGATTTTAATATGTCAGAACAGAACACAGCATTAGAGTTAGGACTAAACATTTACTAGGTAATTATAATCACATATAATTTTGAGATAAATATGAAATACTTTTTCTATAAATATTTTTATTTATACGACCAGATCACGTTTTGAGATATAATTTCTACGTAATTCTAGCATTTTAAATTAAGTACAGTCAGTGTTCCCCGAAAAACTTATGGAAGTTGTTACCATAACACTATTCCTAAAACAAAAATACAAAAACTAATCAAAAAGGAAGATAATATTTCTAATAAAAAAGAATAACTATGTAGTTTAAGATTTTTCTAAGAACAGTTATTTTTACGCTAGTCAATAAATGCTACTTAAAACCTAACACAAGCCCAGAAGTTTGTGTACAAAATATGGAGTAATACTGAATGGACATTAATAATATGGTATCTTTGATTTACTTCTTAATCTAATAAGCAATTTTTCGAATTTTATCCAAAATATATAGCAAAATACCGCCTTGTTCAATTTTTATATCCTCTATATTATTCATGTTGACTTGAAGTACGTTTCAAGTGTTTGAAACGTAAATGACAGATATACAATTATATTGAAAGCGTATTTGGAATGTTTCCCAAATCAAGTGTCGAATTTTTTGATGATTAAGTGTCGGAACAACTATGCTTACTGAGCGCCGTTCTGTGCGTTACGTTGACGCTTGGCGGGCGGGGCGTCGCCAGCGAACATGGCGCCCGATTGCAGATCCGAACGCAGGAATGGCACCTGAACCAATGAAATTTTTGTCCATATACACAATAGTCAAAGAGTCATCGCCATTACCATTAGCCCTTCAAAGTTGGACATTGCCTCACCCGTTGCAGTGCAGATTTTCCTTATTATTGAAATAAAGTAAATGCGAGTATTGTAGGTGCAAAAGCTTTATATGTACGAATGCCTGCAAGGTCTTTCTTTTTAACTAATTAAGCGTGAGAAAAAATATGTCAATATGATGTCGATGTAAGAGTTTACAATTCGAGAAAGGGGGATGCGCTTCCCTGCATTGGCATTAAAGCAATGTGGCATAAAATGGCGATGGGGTCGCGCATTCGTTATTAGCTGAGATTTACTGGGTACACGGCATTGGATTTTATTGATCAAGTCTGTAGCATCAAAACTATTATGCATTAGTTTATATAGGTAAATATAATCCAAGAGTGATCTTATAACTTTAAAGGAGTTCAACTTGAACTTTTCTAATAAGTGGCTATAAGATTAAGTCCGATCCACGAAACCGTATTTTGCAGCGAGCTCCTGATGTAGAATCCCGGCTACTAAGTTGCGTCTGTGCCCAGTGATAACACCATACCCCTTGACAGATGTCAACGGTGCCTTTAGTTTAGGAGATACATCTGATAATTGTTAGTCATTAATAAACTGATCCTTGCCACACAAACCCTTCGATTTCCCCAAAGAGGTCACCGAAACAATAGTGGGAGGACGAAACAAACAAATGTATCTACCAAAGGCTCGTAAAGAGCCTTGTAGAACTCCTCCTTCTTTCATACGATATCCCGATTGGAAATGCTTTATATAGCGATAAGCCCTTTATAACACAAAATGACGTCCGTGTAGAATATCATTCGATCTCGTCAGGAAGTTTTATTATTACTAGAAATCGCCTGTCTTTATATTAAAGCAAACTGTATTTAATTTAATTTTGAACTCTCAGTTTCAACACGTATTGCTTTTAACTCCAAAATAATATATAAATCTATAGCGACAATCTATTCCCTGTAACACATAATAGTCTGTGACTATTATTTGTTTGATATAGGCAGTATTTTTTTATAGAAGAGGGGGCAAACCTCACCTGATGGTAAGTGACTACCGCCATCCATGAACAACTGGTTGCAGGTGCTTTGATGGTGTGAACGTAAACAATGAATTGAAATTATTTTATTTCATTTAATGTATTCGTAAGACATATTATATAAAAATGTGTGCTTTCTGCACTTCTCCTCCCAAATAAACTTCTATGCTAAATCTCACACACCTCCGTACGATTAAATAATATGTGGTATATCAATAATGTATTATTAAATAGATTACTGTTTGTAGCAATAAATGAATGAATAAATGAATGAGGGATTAAGTGAATGATAGAGTGAAAGAATAAGAGCGCGTTGTCGAGCGCGGCGCGCTGCTTGAACAGTGCGGAGTGAGGAGTGAGTGAACGAATGATGCGGTACGGTACCTTGTGCTCGAGCTGCATGTGCGTGGCGGGGCGCAGCGCCAGGCAGGCGCGCAGCAGGTTGTCGAGCGCGGCGCGCTGCTTGAACAGTGCGGAGTGAGGAGTGAGTGAACGAATGATGCGGTACGGTACCTTGTGCTCGAGCTGCATGTGCGTGGCGGGGCAGCGCCAGGCAGGCGCGCAGCAGGTTGTCGAGCGCGGCGCGCTGCTTGAACAGTGCGGAGGAGGAGGAGTGAACGAATGATGCGGTACGGTACCTTGTGCTCGAGCTGCATGTGCGTGGCGGGGCGCAGCGCCAGGCAGGCGCGCAGCAGGTTGTCGAGCGCGGCGCGCTGCTTGAACAGTGCGGAGTGAGGAGTGAGTGAACGAATGATGCGGTACGGTACCTTGTGCTCGAGCTGCATGTGCGTGGCGGGGCGCAGCGCCAGGCAGGCGCGCAGCAGGTTGTCGAGCGCGGCGCGCTGCTTGAACAGTGCGGAGTGAGGAGTGAGTGAACGAATGATGCGGTACGGTACCTTGTGCTCGAGCTGCATGTGCGTGGCGGGGCGCAGCGCCAGGCAGGCGCGCAGCAGGTTGTCGAGCGCGGCGCGCTGCTTGAACAGTGCGGAGTGAGGAGTGAGTGAACGAATGATGCGGTACGGTACCTTGTGCTCGAGCTGCATGTGCGTGGCGGGGCGCAGCGCCAGGCAGGCGCGCAGCAGGTTGTCGAGCGCGGCGCGCTGCTTGAACAGTGCGGAGTGAGGAGTGAGTGAACGAATGATGCGGTACGGTACCTTGTGCTCGAGCTGCATGTGCGTGGCGGGGCGCAGCGCCAGGCAGGCGCGCAGCAGGTTGTCGAGCGGCGCGCTGCTTGAACAGTGCGGAGGAGGAGGAGTGAACGAATGATGCGGTACGGTACCTTGTGCTCGAGCTGCATGTGCGTGGCGGGGCGCAGCGCCAGGCAGGCGCGCAGCAGGTTGTCGAGCGCGGCGCGCTGCTTGAACAGTGCGGAGTGAGGAGTGAGTGAACGAATGATGCGGTACGGTACGGCAGCACCGAGGGAATTTCACTCGGTGTACGCCAAGTGTGTGGTGGAGGGGTCTTCCCCAGGTATGGAAGGACGGAAGACTGATTGTCATTCCAGGTAATGACAAACCGCTCACCGACGCCAAGGCATACCGTCCGATAACGCTCCTCCTGTTTTGGGAAAAGTATTGGAACGCGTAATGTTAAGATGTGCTCCTTCGATTAGTCGCGGATATCTGAGCACCAGCACGGTTTCTCTCGGGCGATCTACGGTAACAGCGCTGCGTGTCTTGCTCAGCACGGCTAGGTATTCTCGGGCATGCTACGTGCAGACAATCTTTCTGGATATCTCCGGCGCCTTCGACAATGCCTGGTGGCCGATGATGATGGTCAAAGCGAAACGAGGTGGTTGTCCACCCAACATTTACAAAATGCTGGTGGACTACTTCACCTCCAGACGTGTGGGCCTCTACATCGGCGACCGGGTAGAGTGGAAGACGTCGACCATGGGATGTCCCCAAGGCTCTGTGCTGGGCCCTACACTGTGGAACGTATTGATGGACGACCTACTCCGACTCCCTCTGCCTGAGGGAGTAGCCATGACTGCCTATGCTGATGATGTTACAATCTTGATTGAATCTGATACCAGAGCGGGTATCGAATCCAGGGCCAGAGTCACTTTGGACCTTGTACGGGAGTGGGGGCTAAGGAATCGACTGGAGTTTTCCTCATCAAAGTCGACCACCATGACTATTAGAGGGAAACTTCAGCGCCCCCCCATTATTAAACTTGGTGGTGAATCTGTAAAGACTGTAACTAATGCTAAGGTACTAGGAGTGATATTAGACTCAGGACTATCGTTTGTGCAACATGCGTCCGATATTTCTGAAAGAGCGACCAAGGGATTCGGCAAGATGACCCGCGTATCGACGTCCTCATGGGGTGTCCGATATCCGAGTCTAAAAATAATATACAGAGGAGTGTTTGTATCCACGCTTACGTACGCGGCGGAATGCTGGTACGAGCGTGCGAACATGTACACAGTTCGCAGCGTACTGCTGAGATCGCAGCGATCAGCCCTGATACTGCTGACTAAGGCGTATCGATCCACCAGTACGGCGGCCTTACCGGTACTGGCTGGTGTTCTCCCTTCTGACCTGGAGGTTATCCGTGCTGGTAGGATGGGTATAGCACGTTTGACCGCGCCCAAAGAGGAGTTGAGCAGACGGAAGCGCGAAATTTGGACTGAGGTGATCGGTGTATGGCAGGATCGATGGACGAATGAGTCAAAAGGACGCGAGCTCTATAGATTCTTCCCGGAAGTGGCGCTGCGACTCAGGTACACCTGGGTCTCACCGGACTACCAAACTTCCCAGATTCTCACCGGACATGGATGCTTTCGGAAGAGACTGAGTGAAATGCGACTGTGTGAAACAAGTATGTGTGAGTGTGGCGCGATAGAGGAGGACGTTCACCATGTTCTATGGGAATGTCCTCTGTATGATGACCTAAGAGCGAAAATGATGGATGGATTAGTTCGTACGGTTCAAGGACCGATTTACTACTCGGATCTCGTTAGCGATGGGTGAACTACGGGCTGTTGCGCCAGTTTGCGCACAGGTGGCATGTTCGAAGAACAATGCAGAAGAAATAATGGCAGGCCTGACGACGTAGGCGTATTAGTGCCGTCAGCCCAGAAGGGGAGAATGACAAACTGGGACAAGGAGTAGAATAAATAACTTGTAGAGAGTCAAGAAAGTGCACGCGGAAAGAGACCTGAGCAAGTACCGCGTATCTCTCGAGATTCGGCCCATAACCGCAAGGTTGGTGGGGCCATGGAGGTGGTGGTACCTTGTGCTCGAGCTGCATGTGCGTGGCGGGGCGCAGCGCCAGCAGGCGCGCAGCAGGTTGTCGAGCGCGGCGCGCTGCTTGAACAGTGCGGAGTGGGGTGAGTGAACGAATGATGCGGTACGGTACCTTGTGCTCGAGCTGCATGTGCGTGGCGGGGCGCAGCGCCAGGCAGGCGCGCAGCAGGTTGTCGAGCGCGGCGCGCTGCTTGAACAGTGCGGAGTGAGGTGGTGAACGAATGATGCGGTACGGTACCTTGTGCTCGAGCTGCATGTGCGTGGCGGGGCGCAGCGCCAGGCAGGCGCGCAGCAGGTTGTCGAGCGCGGCGCGCTGCTTGAACAGTGCGGGTGAGGGTGAGTGAACGAATGATGCGGTACGGTACCTTGTGCTGCATGTGCGTGGCGGGGCGCAGCGCCAGGCAGGCGCGCAGCAGGTTGTCGAGCGCGGCGCGCTGCTTGAACAGTGCGGAGTGAGGGTGGTGAACGAATGATGCGGTACGGTACCTTGTGCTCGAGCTGCATGTGCGTGGCGGGGCGCAGCGCCAGGCAGGCGCGCAGCAGGTTGTCGAGCGCGGCGCGCTGCTTGAACAGTGCGGGTGAGGGTGAGTGAACGAATGATGCGGTACGGTACCTTGTGCTCGAGCTGCATGTGCGTGGCGGGGCGCAGCGCCAGGCAGGCGCGCAGCAGGTTGTCGAGCGCGGCGCGCTGCTTGAACAGTGCGGGTGAGGTGGTGAACGAATGATGCGGTACGGTACCTTGTGCTCGAGCTGCATGTGCGTGGCGGGGCGCAGCGCCAGCAGGCGCGCAGCAGGTTGTCGAGCGCGGCGCGCTGCTGAACAGTGCGGGTGAGGTGGTGAACGAATGATGCGGTACGGTACCTTGTGCTCGAGCTGCATGTGCGTGGCGGGGCGCAGCGCCAGGCAGGCGCGCAGCAGGTTGTCGAGCGCGGCGCGCTGCTTGAACAGTGCGGGTGAGGGTGAGTGAACGAATGATGCGGTACGGTACCTTGTGCTCGAGCTGCATGTGCGTGGCGGGGCGCAGCGCCAGGCAGGCGCGCAGCAGGTTGTCGAGCGCGGCGCGCTGCTTGAACAGTGCGGAGTGAGGTGAGTGAACGAATGATGCGGTACGGTACCTTGTGCTCGAGCTGCATGTGCGTGGCGGGGCGCAGCGCCAGGCGGCGCGCAGCAGGTTGTCGAGCGCGGCGCGCTGCTGAACAGTGCGGGTGAGGGTGAGTGAACGAATGATGCGGTACGGTACCTTGTGCTCGAGCTGCATGTGCGCGGGGCGCAGCGCCAGGCAGGCGCGCAGCAGGTTGTCGAGCGCGGCGCGCTGCTTGAACAGTGCGGAGTGAGGGTGGTGAACGAATGATGCGGTACGGTACCTTGTGCTCGAGCTGCATGTGCGTGGCGGGGCGCAGCGCCAGGCAGGCGCGCAGCAGGTTGTCGAGCGCGGCGCTGCTTGAACAGTGCGGAGTGGGGTGAGTGAACGAATGATGCGGTACGGTACCTTGTGCTCGAGCTGCATGTGCGTGGCGGGGCGCAGCGCCAGGCAGGCGCGCAGCAGTTGTCGAGCGCGGCGCGCTGCTTGAACAGTGCGGGTGAGTGGTGAACGAATGATGCGGTACGGTACCTGCTCGAGCTGCATGTGCGTGGCGGGGCAGCGCCAGGCAGGCGCGCAGCAGGTTGTCGAGCGCGGCGCGCTGCTTGACAGTGCGGAGTGAGGTGAGTGAACGAATGATGCGGTACGGTACCTTGTGCTCGAGCTGCATGTGCGTGGCGGGGCGCAGCGCCAGGCAGGCGCGCAGCAGGTTGTCGAGCGCGGCGCGCTGCTTGAACAGTGCGGGTGAGGAGTGAGTGAACGAATGATGCGGTACGGTACCTTGCTCGAGCTGCATGTGCGTGGCGGGGCGCAGCGCCAGGCAGGCGCGCAGCAGGTTGTCGAGCGCGGCGCGCTGCTTGAACAGTGCGGAGTGAGGGTGGTGAACGAATGATGCGGTACGGTACCTTGTGCTCGAGCTGCATGTGCGTGGCGGGGCGCAGCGCCAGGCAGGCGCGCAGCAGGTTGTCGAGCGCGGCGCGCTGTTGAACAGTGCGGAGTGAGGGTGGTGAACGAATGATGCGGTACGGTACCTTGTGCTCGAGCTGCATGTGCGTGGCGGGGCGCAGCGCCAGGCAGGCGCGCAGCAGGTTGTCGAGCGCGGCGCGCTGCTTGAACAGTGCGGGTGAGGGTGAGTGAACGAATGATGCGGTACGGTACCTTGTGCTCGAGCTGCATGTGCGTGGCGGGGCGCAGCGCCAGGCAGGCGCGCAGCAGGTTGTCGAGCGCGCGCGCGCTGCTGAACAGTGCGGGTGAGGTGAGTGAACGAATGATGCGGTACGGTACCTTGTGCTCGAGCTGCATGTGCGTGGCGGGGCGCAGCGCCAGCAGGCGCGCAGCAGGTTGTCGAGCGCGGCGCTGCTTGAACAGTGCGGAGTGAGGTGAGTGAACGAATGATGCGGTACGGTACCTTGTGCTCGAGCTGCATGTGCGTGGCGGGGCGCAGCGCGGCAGGCGCGCAGCAGTTGTCGAGCGCGGCGCGCTGCTTGAACAGTGCGGGTGAGGTGGTGAACGAATGATGCGGTACGGTACCTTGTGCTCGAGCTGCATGTGCGTGGCGGGGCGCAGCGCCAGGCGGCGCGCAGCAGGTTGTCGAGCGCGGCGCGCTGCTTGAACAGTGCGGGTGAGGTGGTGAACGAATGATGCGGTACGGTACCTTGTGCTCGAGCTGCATGTGCGTGGCGGGGCGCAGCGCCAGGCAGGCGCGCAGCAGGTTGTCGAGCGCGGCGCGCTGCTTGAACAGCGCGTTCACGACGGGCGCGCCGCGCGCCGCCAGCGGCGCCTTCACCAGGTACGACAGCGCCGACAGCACCGCGTGTAGTCCGCTCCACTCTGGACACGAACACGGATAGCATCAGATAATATACTACTAAATACCGCAACGCGCTGTGGTGCGCTGTGGCGCACACCTGTAAGCACGCATGCACGCACGCACGCAGGTACGCACGTAAGCACGCATGCACTCACTCACTGACTCACTCACGCACGCACGTAAGCACACAAGCACGCACTCACTCACGCACTTACTCACGCACTCACTCACGCGCTCACTCACGCACAACTTACGCACGCGGGCCCGGTCGAGCCGACCTATTTGTGCTACAACCATAATATAGCTGCAGCCTGGCTTTACCACGTATAAAATTCCTTGCCTAAGAGTGTGAGTAGGTACAACATTATTACCTATATCTAAATAGCAGTTCTTGAACAGCAGGTGAGCCGAATGCGCGCTTGCCTCGTGCACAAGACGATCAGTATCAAATACTTTTAAATTCCATAGAGTATTGCCAAAAGATATCGTTAAATATTTTAAAACAATTGATGTTAAGAAAACGGCAGATTTATGGGGGATTTCCGTTAAAGTTATTTTATCTATAATAGATATAATAGCACCTTATCTAGCCACTATATTTAATACAAGCGTCGAATCTGGTGTGTTTCCTGATTTAATGAAACATAGTAAAGTCATACCTTTATTTAAATCTGGTAGTACATTAGACCCCGCCAATTTTAGACCGATTTCTGTACTACCAACATTTAGTAAAATTTTGAAAAATAATTTTAGATCAGATCTTAAGTTTTTAATATTAATAAATTGCTACATAAAAATCAATTCGGTTTTACAAGGGTCGCCTGACAACTGACGCTGGAGTTGAGCTTATTAAACATATTTTTGTGCATGGGAGAATACGGAGGATGCTTTGGGTGTATTTTGTAACCTTTCAAGGCCTTCGACTGTGTTCACCATGAGACATTAATCAGGAAGCTACAGTACTATGGTGTCAAGAACACAGCGCTTAAACTTATTATTTCATATTTAAGTAATAGAATGCAGAAAGTTATTATCAATGGTAAAAGTTCTTCCGGGTCACCTGTACTAATGGTGTCCCTCAGGGCTCGATTCTCGGCCCATTTCTATTTCTGGTATATATTAATGACTTACCTTCCTGTAGGGGATAATCATGATATAGTATTATTTGCTGATGATACTTCCTTGATTTTTAAACTTAAACGTCAATTATTTAAATGTGACGTGTAATGCTATATCAAAATTAGTGCATTGGTTTAACGTTAATAATGTACATTTAAACGAAATAAAACTAAATGTATTAAATTTACAACAACGAATGTTAAAAATCTGGGTACCAATGTGTTTTAAATGGGAAGAACTGAGCCCTGTTGAATCCACTGTTTTTCTTGGCATCACTCTCGACGCAAAGCTTCAGTGGGGCCCCATATATCCAAACTAACAAGCAGACTAAGTTCTGCAGCCTATGCTGTAAAAAAGATTAGAGGTCTCACTAGTGTCGAGACAGCTAGATTAGTTTATTTCAGTTATTTCCATAGCATAATGTCTTATGGGATTTTGCTATGGGGAAATGCGGCTGATTCAGAAACTATTTTTGTTTTACAGAAGAGGGCCATTAGAGCTATTTACAACCTAAAACCGAGAGAGTATCTTAGAGATAAATTTAAAGAAATAAATATATTAACTTTGGCCTCTCAGTATATTTACGAAAATTTAATGTATGTTCACAAAAACAAAGGTAGTTTTAGTAAAAAAGTGATATAGTGATACCAGTTTCTCGACTCCACAGAGTCAGTAATTCATTCTTGGGGCAATGTATACGCTATTACAACAAGGTCCCGGAAAGTGTACAGGCTTCTCTATTACCAAGTTTAAATGTTTTGTTGGCTGAAACTGTATAAAAGGGTTATTATAGTATAAATGAATATATAATTGATAATAACCCTCTGGGAATGAGGTGGTCGCTACCAAGCAGTTTCTAAAATAATTTTGTACTTAAATAGTTTGTACAACAATTAATGTAAAATTTACGTTAAAAAAAAAGTCCCGCTGGGTTTTTTGCTGGTTCTTCCCAGGACAGAGGTTTTTTTTTTCGAACCAGTGGTAAAGTAAAAAATGACTTTCAATAAGAATTACACTTGTAATCTATATTGAATAAAAAATTATTCTATTCTATTCTATTCTATTCTATTCTAGTACCGCGTGTGGTCGCAGCGGACGTACACGCGGCCCAGCAGCTCGGCCAGCAGCACCAGGTCCAGCATGAGCGGCGCGGCAGCAGTACAGCAGTACAATAGTACAGCAGTACGGCAGTACATCAGTACCGTGCGTGTGGTCGCGGCGCACGTGCACGCGGCCCAGCAGCTCGGCCAGCAGCACCAGGTCCAGCATGAGCGGCGCGGCACAGTACAGCAGTACAATAGTACAGCAGTACAGCGGTACAATAGTACAGCAGTACGGCAGTACATCAGTACCGTGCGTGTGGTCGCGGCGCACGTGCACGCGGCAACAGCTCGGCCAGCAGCACCAGGTCCAGCATGAGCGGCGCGGCAGCAGGCAGCAGTACAATAGTACAGCAGTACAGCGGTACAATAGTACAGCAGTACGGCAGTACATCAGTACCGTGCGTGTGGTCGCGGCGCACGTGCGCGGCCAGCAGCTCGGCCAGCAGCACCAGGTCCAGCATGGCGGCGCGGCAGCAGTACAGCAGTACAATAGTACAGCGTACAGCAGTACAATAGTAAAGCAGTACGGCAGTACATCGTACCGTGCGTGTGGTCGCGGCGCACGTGCACGCGCCCAGCAGCTCGGCCAGCAGCACCAGGTCCAGCATGAGCGGCGCGGCAGCAGTACAGCAGTACAATAGTACAGCAGTACGGCAGTACATCAGTACCGTGCGTGCGTGGTCGCGGCGCACGTGCACGCGGCCCAGCAGCTCGCCAGCAGCACCAGGTCCAGCATGAGCGGCGCGGCAGCAGCACAGCAGTACAATAGTACAGCAGTACAGCAGTACATAGTACAGCAGTACAGTACAGCAGTACAGCAGTACGGCAGTACATCGTGCGTGTGGTCGCGGCGCACGCACGCGGCCCAGCAGCTCGGCCAGCAGCACCAGGTCCAGCATGAGCGCGCGCGGCAGCAGTACAGCAGTACAATAGTACAGCAGTACAACAGTACAGCAGTACAGCAGCAGTACGGCAGTACATCAGTACCGTGTGTGGTCGGCGCACGTGCACGCGGCCCAGCAGCTCGGCCAGCAGCACCAGGTCCAGCATGAGCGGCGCGGCAGTACAGCAGTACAATAGTACAGCAGTACGGCAGTACATCAGTACGTGCGTGTGGTCGCGCGCACGTGCACGCGGCCCAGCAGCTCGGCCAGCAGCACCAGGTCCAGCATGAGCGGCGCGGCAGCAGTACAGCAGTACAACAGTACAGCAGCAGTACGGCAGTACATCAGTACCGTGCGTGTGGTCGCGGCGCACGTGCACGCGGCCCAGCAGCTCGGCCAGCAGCACAGGTCCAGCATGAGCGGCGCGGCAGCAGTGCAGCAGTACAATAGTACAGCAGCACGGCAGTACATCAGTACCGTGCGTGTGGTCGCGGCGCACGTGCACGCGGCCAGCAGCAGCTCGGCCAGCAGCACCAGGTCCAGCATGGCGGCGCGGCAGCAGTGCAGCAGTACAGCAGTAATAGTACAGCAGCACAGCAGTACAATAGCAGCAGTACGGCAGTACATCAGTACTGCGTGTGGTCGCGGCGCACGCACGCGGCCCAGCAGCTCGGCCAGCAGCACCAGGTTCAGCATGAGCGGCGCGGCAGCAGTACAGCAGTACAATAGTACAGCAGCAGCAGCAGCAATAGTACAGCAGTACGGCAGTACATCAGTACGTGCGTGTGGTCGCGGCGCACGTGCACGCGGCCCAGCTGCTCGGCCAGCAGCACCAGGTCCAGCATGAGCGGCGCGGCAGCAGTACAGCAGCACAATAGTACAGCAGTACAATGGTACAGCAGTACGGCAGTACACATCAGTACCGTGCGTGGTCGCGGCGCACGTGCACGCGGCCCAGCAGCTCGGCCAGCAGCACCAGGTCCAGCATGAGCGGCGCGGCAGCAGTACAGCAGTACAATAGTACAGCAGTACAGCAGTACAATAGTACAGCAGTACGGCAGTACATCAGTACCGTGCGTGTGGTCGCGGCGCACGCACGCGCCCAGCAGCTCGGCCAGCAGCACCAGGTCCAGCATGAGCGGCGCGGCAGCAGTACAGCAGTACAATAGTACAGCAGCAGCAGTACAATAGCAGCAGTACAGCAGTACGGCAGCACATCAGTACCGTGCGTGTGGTCGCGCGCACGCACGGCCCAGCAGCTCGGCCAGCAGCACCAGGTCCAGCATGAGCGGCGCGGCAGCAGTACAGCAGTACAATAGTGCAGTACAGCAGTACAATAGTACAGCAGTACGGCAGCATCAGTACCGTGCGTGGTCGCGGCGCACGCGCACGCGGCCCAGCAGCTCGGCCAGCAGCACCAGGTCCAGCATGAGCGCGCGCGGCAGCAGTACAGCAGTACAATAGTACAGCAGTACGGCAGTACATCAGTACGTGCGTGTGGTCGCGCGCACGCACGCGGCCCAGCAGCTCGCCAGCAGCACCAGGTCCAGCATGAGCGCGGCAGCAGCACAGCAGTACACAGCAGCAGTACAGCATACAATAGTACAGCAGTACGGCAGTACATCAGTCCGTGCGTGTGGTCGCGGCGCACGTGCACGCGGCCCAGCAGCTCGGCCAGCAGCACCAGGTCCAGCACGAGCGGCGCGGCAGCAGCACAGCAGTACAATAGCAGCAGTACAGCAGCACAATAGTACAGCAGTACGGCAGTACATCAGTACCGTGCGTGTGGTCGCGGCGCACGCACGCGGCCCAGCAGCTCGGCCAGCAGCACCAGGTCCAGCATGAGCGGCGGCGGCAGTACAGCAGTACAATAGTACAGCAGTACGGCAGTACATCAGTACCGTGCGTCGCGGCGCACGCGCACGCGGCCCAGCAGCTCGGCCAGCAGCACCAGGTCCAGCATGAGCGGCGCGGCAGCAGTACAGCAGTACAATAGTACAGCAGTACGGCAGTACATCAGTACCGTGCGTGTGGTCGCGGCGCACGTGCACGCGGCCCAGCAGCTCGGCCAGCAGCACCAGGTCCAGCATGAGCGGCGCGGCCAGCAGCGAGTCCTCGCACGTGTTGTGCACCGCCAGCGTGTTGGTGCCGTGCAGCAGGATCTCCGACGTGTACTCGTCCATCGCGCGCTTCGAATCGCCTGCATCCCGTAAAGGCCTTTGTTTCATTTGATTTCAATTACATCATCATTCATCATCATTACAGCATGTCAAAATCCACTACTAAACATAGGCATCCTTCATAAATTGCCTCGAATAATATTTCCGATGATTAACACGCTTAGCAAGCGGGTTGACAAGCGCAATTTTTTATTATTTTGAATTATTATTAGAAAGATGCTGATACCCGAACTGACGTAAAAGGCGATAGAAGAAAACTAAATCAGGAGAAATCCTGATTTAGTTTTCTTCTATCGCCTCTTACCATATCCTAATGGGACACCCACTTACACCGTCACTGTACGTCGGCTAATATAATAGGTCGGGGAAAACGTTTCCTCGTATTTTGTTAAAATTGAAGAGAAAAATCTCTTTGGTTGTACTGTTTGTATCTGGCAAATTTTAATATCAATACATAATAGGACATTAAGAAATAGAAAAATAAAAAGTAGAAAACATTTTCCCGCCATTTTTCAATTGTTTTTCTGTCCGCCAAAATGACTGAACCTAAAGAAGAAATTCGATACATTCTGAAGTTTTATTTCAAAAAAGGTAAAAATGCAACTCAAGCCGCGAAAAAAATTTGTGACGTTTATGGACCTAATGCAGTGTCAGTAAGAGTAGCGCAAAGTTGGTACTTATAAGAGAAAAATATTTTGTTATTGTTTTTGTTGTTAACAGCTAGAGCGCGCGTGATAACCTCACGGAATAGGGTATTTTACACCATGTAAAAAAAATCTAAAAATATATATTTATGATAGATTTTGTAAAAAGTAAACGAGACATATTAATTTCTATTTATAAAAATGCTTATAAATTTTATATTTCAATTTTAAGAATAATTTTTTTATATGTGCCTCAAATCTGCAAAACGCTGTCCGCCATATTAAATACCGTCGTGACGTCACTTGTGAAGAGAACTAGCTAATGTGCTATGTTATTTCAAAAAATTTCAAGTTATCATTACGATTGTTGAGTTTTATTCCGAATTTTATTGAAAAGGCATCATGGAAGTCGGATTCGTAAAAGCAGAACGTACTAATCTTTATTCTATTAATTTGAATTGTTTAACAGAACCCATAATCTTATTGTGTGTAATTTTCCAGCTAAAACATGCATCTTTATGACATTTTCCGAGTTTATTACTTGCTTTTAGCATATGCTTAGGTGGAAACTTTTATATATTTTTGTACAAACCATGTCATTATTCCATATAATAGAAGAAAACACGAATTAAGTAAAATAATGCACTGCACTTGCAAGGGCTGTCAAATGGCCCACAAAGGGCGGACAGACGAGCGATTAACCTAATCCACAGAACACAATTACACCTAATCTATTACAAAATTTGACTTGCGATAGATCTTGCACATTTCATGTCATGATTTTTGTTTTATATAATAAACGATAAGTCATACTTACATCAAAGTGATCTTCACAGAAGTATAGTTTAGATTTTGTAGACAATGCCTTTGGGTCTCTCCTTGCCAGTTTTAACCAATAACCAAGTATTTCATATTTAAATCAGTTGGCACTTGAATCCATAACTTCCCGGCGTTCATATGCTCGTATTTATGCATTCAGTTAAAACACAACAATGATATAGATGATAACTCATTATTAAACATCCAAAAGTATCTTATTCCTTTGCAAAATAGGCAAAATTCTAGGACAGTGACGTCACGAATTGAACAGCATGGCGGCTATCGTTTTCATGCTGGGGCTACACTAACGAGAAATGCGTTAATTATCGCGTTGATGGGCGGAACGGTGGCCACCACTTAACGCGATAATTTGACAACGGCATTAACAATGCCGTTTGCCGTTAGGGCGATAACTCGAGTGGCAGTACATCAAAGAGATTAACGCACGAATTAACGCATTGAAGCGGCCACACTACGTTTGTCTCATTATACACGGTGAGCGCAACGGGTCGCACGTAAGCACGCATGCACTCACTCACCGACTCCTCACTCACGCACGCACGTAAGCACACACGCACGCACTCACTCACGCACGCACGTAAGCACACGCACGCACTCACTCACGCACGCACGTAAGCACACACGCACGCACTCACTCACGCGCTCATTCACGCACAACTTACGCACGCGGGCCCGGTCGAGCCGACCCATTCGTGCTACAACCATAATATAGCTGCAGCGTGGCTTTATCACGTATAAAATTCCTTGCCTAAGAGTGTGAGTAAATACAACATTATTACATATATCTGCCGCCAAATAGTAGTTCTTGCACTGCTGTGTTGCGGTCTGTAGGGTATAGAGAGCCAATGTAATAACAAGCTGCGAGACATCCCAATTTGTCCTCACGAGATGACAATGCATCTGCAACTTCTATGTTTGATGTTCTTTGCAAGTGTTCATGGGCTGTCGTAGCCACTTACCATCAGGTTAATAGTAAATTCCTTTGTCACTTCACTTTTACAAAAGAAAAATATTATTTTATAAAAAAAATCTTATAATGTTTTATCTCTCATAACAACACTTAAGAACAAATTTGAACACGAAATGAAATAGGATAATAAAAACAAAATTGGTGTTATCATCTTCACGGCCCTCAAGCGTGGGTTTATAAGGAATTTTCTGCCAGGCAAGATCACACTGTGAAATATTCAGCCACAAACGATTTTTCAGACCGATACGACTTAGAACCTTAAACAAAAGAGGCTTTTTTAGAAACGGCCACCAATGCGCGCAATCAGATTGCAGACCTCTGGTGTAGCAGATATTTACGGGCGACGATAATCAGATCTAGAACAGCAGGTGAGCCGTATGCTCGCTTGCCTCGTGCACAAGACGATCAGTACCGCGTGTGGTCGCGGCGCACGTGCACGCGGCCCAGCAGCTCGGCCAGCAGCACCAGGTCCAGCATGAGCGGCGCGGCAGCAGTACAGCAGTACAATAGTACAGCAGTACAGCAGTACAGCAGCACAATAGTACAGCAGTACGGCAGTACATCAGTACCGTGCGTGGTCGCGGCGCACGTGCACGCGGCCCAGCAGCTCGGCCAGCAGCACCAGGTCCAGCATGAGCGGCGCGGCAGCAGTACAGCAGTACAATAGTACAGCAGTACGGCAGTACATCAGTACCGTGCGTGGTCGCGGCGCACGCACGCGGCCCAGCAGCTCGGCCAGCAGCACCAGGTCCAGCATGAGCGGCGCGGCAGCAGTACAGCAGTACAGCAGTACAGCAGTACGGCAGTACATCAGTACCGTGCGTGGTCGCGGCGCACGCGCACGCGGCCCAGCAGCTCGGCCAGCAGCACCAGGTCCAGCATGAGCGGCGCGGCAGCAGTACAGCAGTACAATAGTACAGCAGTACGGCAGTACATCAGTACCGTGCGTGGTCGCGGCGCACGTGCACGCGGCCCAGCAGCTCGGCCAGCAGCACCAGGTCCAGCATGAGCGGCGCGGCAGCAGTACAGCAGTACAATAGTACAGCAGTACAGCAGTACGGCAGTACATCAGTACCGTGCGTGTGGTCGCGGCGCACGTGCACGCGGCCCAGCAGCTCGGCCAGCAGCACCAGGTCCAGCATGAGCGGCGCGGCAGCAGTACAGCAGTACAATAGTACAGCAGTACGGCAGTACATCAGTACCGTGCGTGTGGTCGCGGCGCACGTGCACGCGGCCCAGCAGCTCGGCCAGCAGCACCAGGTCCAGCATGAGCGGCGCGGCAGCAGTACAGCAGTACAATAGTACAGCAGTACAGCAGTACAATAGTACAGCAGTACGGCAGTACATCAGTACCGTGCGTGTGGTCGCGGCGCACGTGCACGCGGCCCAGCAGCTCGGCCAGCAGCACCAGGTCCAGCATGAGCGGCGCGGCAGCAGTACAGCAGTACAATAGTACAGCAGTACAGCAGTACAATAGCAGCAGTACGGCAGTACATCAGTACCGTGCGTGTGGTCGCGGCGCACGTGCACGCGGCCCAGCAGCTCGGCCAGCAGCACCAGGTCCAGCATGAGCGGCGCGGCAGCAGTACAGCAGTACAATAGTACAGCAGTACAGCAGTACAATAGTACAGCAGTACGGCAGTACATCAGTACCGTGCGTGTGGTCGCGGCGCACGTGCACGCGGCCCAGCAGCTCGGCCAGCAGCACCAGGTCCAGCATGAGCGGCGCGGCCAGCAGCGAGTCCTCGCACGTGTTGTGCACCGCCAGCGTGTTGGTGCCGTGCAGCAGGATCTCCGACGTGTACTCGTCCATCGCGCGCTTCGAATCGCCTGCATCCCGTAAAGGCCTTTGTTTCATTTGATTTCAATTACATCATCATTCATCATCATTACAGCCTATCAAAATAAATTGCATCGGACAATATTTCCGATGATTAACACGCTTAGCAAGCGGGTTGACAAGCGCAATTTTTTATTATTTTGAATTATTATCAGAAAGATGCTGATACCCGAACTGACGTAAGTGGCGATAGAAGAAAACTAAATCAGGAGAAATCCTGATTTATTTTCTTCTATCGCCTCTTACCATATCCTAATGGGACACCCACTTACACCGTCACTGTACGTCGGCTAATATAATAGGTCGGGGAAAAAGTTTCCTCGTATTTTGTTAAAATTGAAGAAAAATCTCTTTGGTTGTACTGTTTGTATCTGGCTGATTTTAATATCAATACATTATAGGACATTAAGAAAAGAAAAATAAAGTAGAAAACACTTTCCCGCCATTTTCAATTGTTTTTCTGTCCGCCAAAATGATAAGAAATTGATACATTCTGAAATTTTATTACAAAAAGGTAAAATGCAACTCAAGCCGCGAAAAAATTTGTGACGTTTATGGACCTAAGGTCGGCCACATACATACGGAATTCCGTTTCGTGATTCCGTTTCGAATCCTGAATCGGGATTCCGTGAATACATCACACACATACGTTTATTTCGTTCGGAATAACAAGGGTCAGTTGAGAGAGGTTAGCCATTGAGTCTAGACATTCTGGCAGCGAATAATGACGACGATTTTCTGGTTGCGATTCCATTGTTGCTGTATCATTGTTACTGGGTGCATCCCTTATCTCCTAAGCTTGCAATATAGTCAATATTATGTAAAAGATCTATCTATCCAGAGATATGTTTTAAATATGGATATCTGTAAACTCTTTCGATGAATTATTAAATAAAATAAGATGAAAGGTTACGAAAAGCTATACAACTATAAGATTAAATGTAAAACATACATAAACACACCTACCCGCTTCGGTCGCGACGAACACTGAGCGCGTTCCGTACGGAATTTTTACGTATGTGTGTTGCGACTCGTACAAAATCTATGGAAGACTTGCGTTCGAGCGGTTTTTTTCCGTTCAGGATTCCGAACGCACAGGCGGTCATACGGAATCTCGAATCGAGAAAATTCCGTACGGAAAAATACCGTACGTGTGTGGCGGGTCATAGATTTTATATGGACTTGCTGCGTTCGGAATCTCGAATCGAATATCGAAACGGAATCCCGAAACGGAATTCCGTATGTATGTGGCCTGCCTAATGCAGTGTCAGTAAGAGTAGCGCAAAGTTGGTACTTAAAAGAGAAAAATATTTTTTTGTTAACGTCAGGCGCGCGTCAGCTAGACCGCGCGTGTGATAACCTCACGGAAATTAGACGCTTATAGGGAACCGCGCAGCGTAAATATATTTTCATGCCTAAAGCACGGAGTGAGACAGGCCTGACAACACATATTTTATGTATCTTCAAAAATTTTCAAATTTGTATTAGTCGCTGTGAGCCATTGACGTATATATAGAAGGAAGGCAGAGTGTGCCCTGCTCACCCACGAATTGTCTGGTGACGACCACCCACGTACAAAATTTACTCAAATAGTTTCACTCATATTTCGACTGCCTCGTTGATCTAGTGGTCGTAAACACGATTGCTGTACATGAGGGCCTGGGTTCGAACCCGCGTTGGGCCAAAATTAGTTAATGAGTTTTTCTGTCAGGAAATTCAAAAGTTAAGCCGTTGGTCCTGCGCCTGATCTCTTTCCGGTCGTGTCGGAATAACGTTCCATCGGACTATGAGAGTGAGGGAATAGAGTGTGCACCTGTGCTTGCGCCCACACTCCTGCACTATAATCCTACTCTGCGCAGACGACTGTCCCCTTCCAGGCTGGCCGCCGTGACCAAAATTCAGTCTGGCGGACATAATATATATGTATGACAATGAACGAAACGAAACGAAAAAGTGTATCTTTGTGTCTATCTTATCCTACTATTTTACAACAGCTAATTTCTAAGTCTTGCATTATTCAAAAATTTTGGATTAACTTTAACTTACCAACATAGGGCACATACTTGATGACGACCACGTGGTCCGGTTTCTCACCCGGCTTGTATAGTATGGGGTTCGATTCCACCATATCATCTACCACGTTGCTCTTTGTGATCTGAAAAGGATGGAAACGAAGACCATAGAAAATTTTACATTTTTATTTTTAAAAGAATCCATTTCCTACTCTCCACCCTTATGTACTTTAAGAATAAAAGTAATGTAAATTTGTTTTTTCAGTACAATTTAAAAATTGATCACATAATGTTTTATAATTTCTTTTATTTTTTGTTATTATATGCTTTTATTATGGAAAGCTTTAGAACTTCACAGTTCCAACGTAACGTAAAATTCACACTGTAACCAAAACATATATATGCCTATTAAAATTACTCGAATCGCCGACAAGTAGTGCCAAGGAAAAGATATGTATATTGATATAAAATTGGCATTATAACCAGTTTAGTATTTTAATTTCGATGTGTATTTATGACTTGTGATATGGACTAGTTCCGAAATAAATATTTTTTTTTATTTAATTTAATTATGTATAGTGCACGACACTAGAAAGAGTTGATAAAAAATGACGATTAAATTCTGTGAAACACTGTACTGAAATCATAGTTTATTACTGTAAAGCTTCAGTTATAAAGAATAAATTACCTCTTTAGACCTAAATTGCTTTGGAGCAGAGAGATTCTTGCCATCGTTATTCCCGAGGTGGTTGTAGCTAACGATAGACACCTTGGAATACTACTGGATATGATGATTTAAATAACTTATCTGGAGCCATTAAAAGGCATATGAATTCTCAAAACACATGAATGCGGTAATTTCGTTCAGTAATGAACGAAATTACCCTCATATACCGAACGTGCTTTCTCATCTCTGAAGCGCATCCATACTTATTTGAGAAATACACAAGGTCAAGAGGTCTTTCAGACTTATCAATTATCGCAATTGAAAACAGTTATTGGTACAATTAAAACGTTCACTAACATTTTACGCGGACGTAATTAAATCTTTCCTTAAGAAGAGAGACGATTCAATTTAGAATATAAATAATTTGTTGTTTTAATTTTGTACATAGTTTGTTTGTACTTTGTTCATGCGTTTTCTTTTCATTCATGTTGTATGTAAAATCTTTTTCTTTCATCAAGCAAACCCAAACGGCTTTTTTCAAAGCCACTGAAGGTATGCAATTGCTGATATGTCATACAATCTATCTAGCAGTAGTATGCCTTCTGTATTTAAACCTTCCTCGACAACTGAATGAAACTGAAGAGTGGAGACAGATCAAGATTGGTGTATTTTATAAAACTGCTAAAACAACAAAACCATATCTTGGGCTTGCCCTAGTTTGGAGCCCTAGCTTCGCCACTGACTGTAACCAAAACATATATATTATTAAAATTACTCGAATCGCCGACAAGTAGTGCCAAGGAAAAGATATGAATATTGATATAAAATTGGCATTATAACTAGTTTAGTATTTTAATTTCGATGTATGATTTGTGATATGGACTAGTTCCGAAATAATGTTTTTTTTAATTTAATTTAATTATGTATAGTGCACGACACTAGAAAGAGTTGATAAAAAATGACGATTGAATTCTGTGAAACACTGTCCTGAAATCATAGTTTATTGCATTCCCTACTGTAAAGCTTCAGTTATAAAGAATAAATTACCTCTTTAGACCTAAATTGCTTTGGCGCAGAGAGATTCTTGCCATCGTTATTCCCGAGGTGGTTGTAGCTAACGATAGACACCGGTTTCAGGCCTGTGAAAATAATTAGTTTCCATTATTACCTAAAAAATATGAATTTTATTAGATGAACGAGTCGCGGTATAAGTGGGGTTGCGCTCGATTAAATTATATAGTACGCGAGGAAACTAAGTTCTCGCGCGTATTACATGAGTAAAGAAACCGACCAGAGGCAAAGCTCAAAGAGCGTTCAAAATTTTTACCTATTTTGGTAGGGTTGACCCAGGATAGTATTAAATAAACAAAAAGTTTATCAGCTTTTTATTATTTATGTACCCATGATAAAATATATTTTTTTACAAACTTACTGTAAAAAAATTATTTTTATATATTTTTTTGTTTTTGAATAATTTGTTGTGCCTTTTAGTTGAATGATAATTTTTAATGTTATATAAAGTTTCTTTCTTAAAAAATCTAATAGAAAGCACTTTCATGACATAATCAAGCTTGCCCACGGTTTAATATTATCACATCCATATTAACAATGACTATTTCGAAATCGAAATATTCGAAATTTTTTTCCTCAAGCAACAAATTTATCGCATTTGGTGGAATAAATTAGTTCACTTATATTATGATGTATGAGATAACTACCTATGTACTACATTAAAAATTATAACTAATAATCAAGTACTAATTACCTAGTGGAGTCTTTGGGATAATTAAAAATTATATATTTGTATTAACTTAAGACGCTTTTACGGGAATCGAGGCATTCCATCTTAGTCCTCAGGGGTGTCAAACGCATCTGTATTTTGATTCTTTATCTAGGATTGATGTAGGTGCCTATGAGCCACTGTATCCACTCACCATCAAGTGGACTGTGTGCCCGTTTGTCACTCTTATACTATAAAAAAAAAACAATGCAATACATGATTTAAATGGGGGAAGATAATTTCTATAACATAACATATCCACTATTAACAATTTCTTGTGCAAATTTTAAGTTGTCACACAGTTGCCAAACGTTGGCTTTAAAATGGAAGGAGCCTACGTCCGGTCGGGGATGATTAAGGGTTGATGATGATGAAGACTCACCGGCAGAGACGAGGAAGTCCACGAGCACGGACTTGAGCTTGGTCTGTCCGGACTTGAAGTCGTCACCGGCCACAAACACGCCCATCTTCTCGGCGCGCTCAACTACGCCGTCCACGATCGTGTTTTGCGGAGACCCGTTTATGTAGTAACACTGAAAGATATTGATATCTGTTATGATGTCTAATAAAAAATCTTGTTCATTACAAAGCATCCATTACGTTACCATATTCCAAATCTTTGTGTACAACTGACGTATCATGTTTTTATATAAATAACAAACGAGCACACAGTCAACCTATTCGTAAGTATGTACTTATAAAATATATAAAATTGCAGCGACAAACGAACTAATAGTCCACCTGATGGTATGTGGCTATTGCACTTGCAACCAAATCCAAACAGACAAGGCTAATGCCTCACTGCCTGTAATTTTACTGGCTTTCTATATTCTTCAGACTGTAACTCAACAGTACACGCACACGCATTGGTGGTGGGCAGAAAAGGAGTCCTACCACCTAGATGTCTGCTTGTCTTGGTGTTGTTTCTACTATAAAATTCTTATTCATATTTAAAAACAAACTATATTTGCCCTATAAGAGATTATTAAAATATAAAGCCAAATACTTACTCCTTCATCAATGGCGGCGAGAGCGAAAATAGTGGACGGTGATATTTCAGACTCGTTGTTGCGGAGAGCACGTTCGAGGTTCTCGGCCGTGTCGTGAATACCCGGCCGTACATCGCAAAATCTAAAAAATATTTGGCTATGTTCATGTGTAATTATTCCATCAATTCTATTTTATAGGACGACGTAAATGGCGACAAGTATAAATTCCTTAAATCGAACAGCGAACAGCGAATCCCTGAGAACATATATACATATAATGATAAATCTCTACGCTTAGCTTTAGTCCTAGCTGCCCGAGGTGTGAGTGAGAAGGCCTGAAAATCAGTGCTGGTATGCACTGATTTTCAACTGACACTAAAATCTAGTGCATACTGAGTTACTGAGGCCGGACCATTTCGTAGTTTATGTTTATGGAAAAATTATTTGTTATTTTCGTTATAAGCTTAAGTTTATGTTTTAGGGTTCCCATACCCAAAAGTTAACCAACGGGACCCTACTACTAAGCCTCCACTGTCCGTCCGTCTGTCTGTGAGCAGGCTGTATCTCATGATTCGTAATAGGTAGTTCAAATTTTCACAAAAAAAAATTTAAATTAAAATAAATAAAAATTAAAGGTGGCTCCTTTACTTGAAACGTGTTTTACGATGGTACGGAACCCTTGATGCGCGAGTCCGACTCTCACTTGGGTGACTTTTTATATTATACTTATATTTTAATTCCGTTGATGTTAATTTATACTTATTTTTCATAAGTTTAATTCTGTTCTTTTTTATATTACATTTCAATAAAAAACATTTACATCGTACGAATATTATATGAAGTTTTTTTAATCATCCAAGTTCGTTTGACTCTTATAACACACGCGGTACGAGATAGGGCAATGAGTAAAAAAATAATGAATAAAAAAGAAACAATAGTCTTATTTCTGGGTGGCCGGTTCAATTCAGGTGAGAGACAGCAGCATTCGATGTAACAGATGTTTAACTTGGGTAAAGTAACCAAGCTACACCATGCTCAGCCGTGGATCCTTGAAATTATTACCAATTGACAGGATTTTTCCTGATAATTTTTTCTTGAATGTCTGACATTCAAGAAAAATTCAATTTGTCAGGAAACTTTGATAGAGAAAGAAAAGTCTAATTATTTTTATAACCAAACAATAAATAAAAGGATCTAATGATTGATATGAAGAACAGTGTAGTGGGTGGTGGATATTCACTAATCCATGTCATCCGTGGCTGACGTAAGAAGCGAGGGAGGGAAATGAAACAAGAGATGGGCAGCAGCATTTTCCTGATCAAAATAATAAGAAACTGCGGTTGCTAACCCGCCTGTCAAGCGTAACAAATAGCAAATATTAGGCAATGTATGTGGGTTGTCCAAGTTCCCCAGTGGACTTTTGAGACTGTAATGCATCATTATTAGTTATTACATAATGAATCAGGGATTTAGTCAGGAAATTTATTATATTTGGACCTTTTTGAACTTTGTACTCTTATATTCTACTTGGGAATGATGATCATACTGAAAGATACGATTGTGTAAAATAAGTGAATGAATCTGCATTGAGCAATTACTCGAGGTTACGTGTTTAGCAACAAAGTACGTTGATCTTGATCGTCTCGATCTGATAACAGAGTTATCGCGGCCGAACCGGTGCATTATTTTAGCTGAGTGAAACGTGACGTGGAAGATTTTAGTAGTTCAGTTTAATGTGGCAATAAAACGAAAACGAATGCGGAACAAGAGTGGATAAACTTTGTTAATTAAAGCATTAGGGTGTTACCACACCAATCGATTGATCGTCGATCGATGGCATCGATCGATGGTGGAATGGATTACACGACGTCAATCAACAATTTATAACCACACCGATCGATTGATGGCATGGTAGAATGGATTGGTCGACGTCGATCAAGCTGCTTGATTATTCGAGAACACGCCGACCGCATTTTGAAAGATACTGATGAGCCCACAACCACGTCGATTAATTGTCGATCGATGATGGAACAACATTTTATTGACCAGTATCCGTCGATCAGCTAAAGCTACCACCAATCGATCGGCATCAATCGACGTCGATCAATGGCGTCGATCGACGATCGATCGATTGATGTGGTAACACCCTTACATAGGCGGATGCAGTTTTGTGTTACTTGTATGATTCATCACGCATTTGGTTTATTTGTTGTCATTATCTGTAATGATCTCATAGATATCTACAATAATCAATCAATGATTTATGTAGATATCTAAGAGTAAACGTATCCGCTTATAATCGAATAAACTGTGTGCTCGTTTGTCAACCATACTTCTATACCAAAAATGGTTACCTTGTTTTGAACACGGCATTTGAATAAAAAGAAAAAAAACTTGGTTTAAAACGAATTCGTGGTTACGCACGACATAAGTACACCGAATAATTTACAAAAGTAAGTATAAATTAAAAACACAGAATTAAAATATAATATAAAAAAATTATAGACTTAAACTTTTAACAAAAATAACCGATAATTTTTCCATAAAAATAAACCATATTAAAGACAATTCCGACAAGCTTGCTCAATGGTTTTCAAGATAGAAAAATAATATTCGGCGGCAATTTGTTTTCTGGTAAAAAAAACATAACTCAATAATAATTCTTTCCCCCCGTGTGCAAGGGTAGAACGCAATTATATTCAACCCACCTCTCAGTATTAGCCGTCCACAGCACAATAATTTTGTCCAGCTTATTCTTATCGCGGAAGTCCTTGATGTCGGCGCGCACCTGCAGGTATTGTTCGTATCGCGTGCCGCGAATTAGATTCGTAGCTCGGTCGGCCTGCAAACCAATCATTAAGTCAGAATATATTTTAGCATTTACTTTCAGGACATTACAAGGGTTACATTCTCACCATACGGGGTTTTGGTACCTTTTTGGGTAAAAGTAAAAGAACTTAGGGCCACTAAGACCTTATTGCTTTCTAAATATGGCGCAAATGTTTTCTAACTAACATTTCCGAGTAAATCATTACACGGACTTATACGTTTTTATTTTTAGTACCGAGCGAAATTAGAGCTGTAAACATTTGCTACGGCTTTTGCTAAGCTGGTCACCATTTTAGTAATAGTAACATTTTAATGCATAAATCCTACTTAAATTCATCCGCGGTATAGTTCGAAAACGCTGGCTGTGTTTCCTCGCTGAGTGGCTTCAGTCTATGGGCGAAAAAGATTCAGCACTTTTGTTACCACGACAAATAATAATAATATTAATAATATATAATAATAATATTAATAATAAAATTAATAAATAAATAATATTAATAAATAAATAATATAATAATTATTTATTTATTTCTCACCACTAAAGACATGGAAGATACATTAGTGTTACATCTCTATTTAACCATATTATTTCATTCGTGTGAGTCTGGTGCCCGTGGTCACCAGGTCACCAGACCCCACCACCACTTAATAATATACAGAGATAACTTATGTTATGGTTAGAAATTATATTATATAGAGCGAATTAACAGTTTGGCTATAAAGAAATATATAAAATAAAAACCATGTATGTATGTACGTATGTGACTGTTAGTATGTCCGTGTGTATTTTTGTGTATATTTACGAGGTTATTTGGAGTAATTGTTCAGTGTCTGTGTATGAAAAAGTCGGAAGATATCCCACGAGTCTATTTTTACATGACTATTTGTTGACTTCATAAATAGACAATTTTTGGTGTAATTTATTATACAAATACGGTCCCAAAAACGTGAAGAGTTTCCTTGCAAAAGACGTGTTGCAAGGCACTGATCGAGCTACAAGATGATTACGGCGATGTTCCTTTTGAGTTGTTTTTGTAATTGTGTGTTGTCTTAAGACTATATGCAGTACGAATAACTGTCGAACTGTAAGAACTTCGCTAATTTTATACAAACAGTCAAAGGTACCACGCGTGGGCCCCACGAAACGAGTCTCGGTAGCATAAGATACAAATATGTATAGTCATCTCTCAGAGACTCTTATTTGCGCCATTTACTGTCGTAACTCCTGTGGGTAAACTGATATGGCATAGCGGCATAGCAGGCAAATTATGAACATCGATAGTGCCGAAAAGAGAGGTGCTGACTGCTACTGTAGCTGTAGCTATTTTTAAAAAATGTTTTTTTTTAATTAGTACCGTATATACTTTCATATGCATTTAGTAAAAAGCTATTATTTTAACATTACAAACGGACAGTTCAATTTTATTTATTTGTATAGATATTATCAAACAATATATAAATAATACAATGTCATTACATTAAAATCAATATTTAGATTAAACTTTAATTATACAAGAATACACAATAAACGACTTAGTACACTTTATAAAATTTTGGCTTATTTATCCATACACATTCCTTATCAACATAATATTTAAGGAATCCTTTTATGAGGAAAATGGTTATTTGAATATACAAAATACCATCGCCTCAGTTTTGTGTTCGTTTGTCGGCACAATATTTGTTAACAGGAAAAAGTTAGTGAATTAGATAATTTATGTGGGAATAAGGTTACGCAATATTTTCTCTGCTTAGCCTGGCGGTAGACTGGTAGAGAATGCCCTGTTGCATTAAGTCCGCCTTTTTGTACTTGGTGTGCAAATAAAGCATAAATAAATAAATAAAATATATATAGATCATCATCACAAGTTTTTTTATAGGATAGGGTGACAAACGAGCACACAGTCCACCTGATGGTAAGTGGTTACTGTGACCCATAGACATCTACATCTATCCTCAATAAAGAATCAAAATGTAGATGCGTTGTCACCCGTGAGGACTAAGATGGAATGCCTTTTTTCCAGTAAAAAGGGTCTCCGGTTCTCTACACTCACCACAGGAAAACAGCAATGTTAAGCTGCTATTTTACGCTGGTATTCTGTGACAAGTGTTTTATGTATCTAAAAAAATCATATCATTGACGTAAGTATAAAATAGTTTCAAAAAATAATATCTCGAAAACTAAGCGCTCCCGCATTATAATATTTTACGAATAGACTAACAAACCTAAGATCTGGTCCTCATTAATTTGAATCTGCAAATCGATTGTAGGTTTCGTAAAGTTGAGCCAAAAGAATTAAGCATATCTATTTAGAAGAAATAAAAGAAACTTGGATAAATTAATGTTATAAAAAAAGTAAAATTAGCGCAAACAGCGGGTCTATGTATATATATGTCGCAGCCAACTAGCTTGATTAGCCTTTCAGTTAACCTAACCTAGCCTATTTACTAAACGGCGCCGATCAACTAGCGGGCTAAATGATATACAACCGATGCGTCTAATACAACATTGCAACTATCTTGTAATATCAGCGACAGTAGGAAGCCGCGTACATATACATTATATAGCATATAGCGCATAATTAGGCACAGACCAGCGACATTATATGGCATGGTCACCTTATTAATTTCATTAAACGAGACGGCTAAATAACGTTTATCACTGCTAGGCTGTTAACTGAAAGGCTAATTAAGCTAGTGGGCTGCGACGTACGAGGTGGATTGAAAAGTACTCGGCTAACACAGATCCATTCAATTCTAAAATCAAATCTACCCACATTATTTAGTTCAGTTCAGACTAGTTCATTGTGAAGTTCGAAACGTGTGCGATAATTAGTTGTGATTTTATAAATTTATTAACAAAGTAATCGGACATAATTTCCGCGAATGGAGCAAATCGAGCAGCGTGCCGTCATTAAGTACCTCCATAAGAAGGACTATCATCAAAAGCCATCCATGATGACATGGTCAGTACATTAGGCGATTGTGCTCTGTCATATTCATCCGTCAAAAATGGATAGCAGAATTTAAGCGTGGTAGAGAGTGTGAAAGATGAACCCCGCTCTGGAAGGCCTTCGACGTCAACTACTGACGAAAATATTAAAAAGTACTTGATTTAATAATGGAGACCGCAGATTAAAAATTAGAGATAGCCGAGATTATAGGCATCTCTTATGAACGAACTCAAAACATCATTGTCAACGAGTTGGGTTTCCACAAGGTGTCTGCGAGGTGGGTTCCGCGACTGCTTTCAGTTGAACAAAAAGGACGCGATTGACTATTTCACGCGACTGTTTGGAGTTATTTGAAGCCGATGCAGACGATTTTTGAATCGTTTTGTTACTATGGACGAAACATGGGTTCATTACTGTACACCGGAAACAAAACAACAATCAAAACAGTGGAGGAGACCTGGTTCACCACCCCCTAAAAAGGCTAAGTCGATTTTGTCGGCAAATAAGGTGATGGCTTCAGTATTCTGGGACTCGAAAGGTGTGATTATGATTGATTATCTTGAAAGGGGTCAGACTATAAACTCTGATTACTACTGCACCTTACGTCGTTTACGAGAGGAAATAAAAGAAAAACGTCGAGGAATGCTCAGAAGAAAAGTCCTGTTTCATCAAGATAACGCCCGTGTTCACACGTCAGTACAGTCAATGGCTGAAATTCACAACTGTGGCTTTGAACTGTTACCGCATCCGCCGTATTCATCTGATCTGGCACCATCAGACTTCTTTCTGTTCCCTAACCTAAAAAAGCACTTGGGAGGTCAAAGATTTTCGACAAACGACGAGGTCAAAGCAGCTGTAGACGCATATTTTGACTCTAAGGAAGAATCATTTTTTCAACGGTCTAAATGCTTGGAAGGAGGTGGCAAAAGTGTATTGAACTTGATGGTGATTATGTAGAAAAATAAAAATATTACTGATTTAGTATGTGTTTATTTTCTTGGTTAGGCCAGTACTTTCAATCCACCCTCGTATATACAGCTGGCTAAGTCTAAGTTGACATTCTACAATCGCTAATGCTAATGGAAAACTATATTAGTTAATTAAATCTACATTATGTCACATAAATGTCACGTTACTTGACGTTGATAAGTGTCATTTTTTTATAGGTTTGCCCCCAAACGAGCATGCGTCTCACCTGATGGTAAGTGACTACCGCCGCCCATGAACAACTGCAACACCAGGGGAACCAGGAGAATTGCAGATGCGTTACCGGCCTTTTAAAAATGAGTAGGCTCTTTTCTTGAAAGTCCCTAAGTCGTATCGGTCCGGAAAAATCGCTGGTGGTAATCGATTCCACAAGGAAGTTGTGCAAAGAAGAAAACATCTTCTAAATCGCACAGTGGTGGATCGCCAATCATCCAGATGATGTGGATGAAATCGGGAGTTCTGCCGCGATGTGCGTTCGTGAAATTTGGCAGCTGGGATTAATCCGAACAATTCCTCAGAGCACTCCCCGTGATAAAAGCGAAAGAAAATGCAAAGCCAGCGCCAATGAATCGAGCCGATCGGAAAGGCTCGGTCGTCGACGATTCGAGCCGCTCTGCGCTGGATGCGGTCAAGTGGAAGGAGCTGCCACTGGGGAGCCCCAGCCCAGAGATGGGAACAGTATTCCATGTGAGGCCGAACCTGCGCCTTAAGTTGCAGGCGTTGAGCCGCCATGAAAAACTGTCCCGCTCTGCTGAGCACGCCAAGCTTTTTAGAGACCAATTTAGCCTCTCTTGAAAGTGACCACGAAACTGCACGTCACTCGATATGTCGACGCCGAGGATTCCGATACGGGCTGAGGCAACAAGAGGAGTGCCTTGAAACTGAGGAGATACGACAAAGGGTTCTTTTAGCGGTAAACGCAAACTTGTGTCTTCTGAGGATTAAACTGACTAGATTTAGTCGTTCTCAATCCGAGACTTTGTTCAGCAAAGACTCGACTTCAGATACAAGTTTGTTCCGGTACTCGGCGACGTTTTCCCGAGAAATATTGGCACGGCTGGTATATAGAGCATCACCGGTGTATGTCATCCGCAATGCAATGAATGTTACCGGTTTGTAACATATCATTGATATGGAGAAGTAACAGCGTTGGTGATAGCACGCAGCCTTGTGGAACACCAGCGTTAATAGGCTCTAGTCGGAGCATGCACCGTCTACAACGACCTTGATGCTCCGATCTGCGAGAAAGCAGATCCAATTGCACAATTTCTCGGGAAGCCCATATGAAGGGAGCTTCGAAAGAGTTTGTACCAAACCCGATCGAAGGCCTCGCAATATCCAAACTAACGGCCAATGCCTCCCTTGACTCTACTGCCTCCGCCCATCTATGACTCAGGTAGACCAGAAGATCACCAGCTGATCGACCCCGACGAAAACCGTATTGGCGGTCACTAATCAGCTGGTGATCCTCAAGATACCGCATGAGCTGGCAGTTTATAATGGATTCCATTATTTTGGAGAACAAGCAGGTGATGGCGATAGGCCGGTAGTGATGGCTTACAGAAATTCCTTGGACAGCCTCGACGAGACCAGAATGGGAACCCGTGTTCCTGAAGGAAGGCGAACTAGTTTCTGCCAATTCTGCCTATGTGCTCTGACTTTGCCTTGGCAATAACTCTTTGAAGGACCTGGAGGCGAAGTTATACTTTTAAGCATGCTGGTGTTTACATCCCGAGCCGCCGAAGCCTCAGCCCAGGCCTGATAACACTTCTGCTTACTGCGTAATGCAGTCTTACAGGAGCGACCAAACCAAGGCTGAAATCGCAACGCAGAGTCAGCAACAGCGCTGGGATCATCTGGCGAAAAGCAAACCTCAGTTTGCCCTGAGCAGTTATTGTTTTGAGCGGAATTTGCATTTTCCCCAGAATACACGGGGCAGCCTGAGCACCCACGCTCAGGAGTGGAGTAGCATGGTGCGTGGATGCTTGTGCTGGTACCCCTGCACACACAAGCAACAGCACAAGCACCAGCACAGCTATGATTTAATTCCGCTACCATGTTGATGGGGAGGGCCTGGTCACATGCACTCACCAGACGAAACGCAGAAGCAGAGCTTTCACTCACGCTGGTATTCTGTGAGGTCGTGGTACCAACTCGGCTCGAGCGGCCCATACGTGCAACAGCAAAGCTGCCGCGTGGCTCTAACACCGTTAAAATTCCCATTCATTTATAAAGTTTTCTACTAGTGTTATCAATTGTAGAAAGCAACTTGACTAACCCCTTAGATATTTTTGTAAGTGCAGTTTAATATACCTATATAATAATATGTTAAAGGTGTGATCACAAACCATATTAATTTATTGCGCTTCTAACCGATTTTTAAGGAAATTCAGCATCAAATTTCTTTATTTCATTCTACTATTGTGACGTTAAGCTATCGTTTACTGTAATCGGATCTTCGTTTTGTGGCGTGTTTTATAAACATTTCCCGCAAATTGACACATGAAAAATTTTCATTACCTACGTGCACGACCTATTCATCTGCACACTAGACGGTATTTCAAATTTTATTATTTTTTAGGTGGCACGCATTGCTATTCAGACGAACTCCTAGATAGAAAAGGAATCTTAACTTTTCTATTTTCATTTCTTTCGTGTGTAAACAGCAGTTGCTGCACTGCTGTGTTTCGATCTGAAGGGTATAGAGAGCCAGTGTAATGACAGGCTGTGAGGCATCCATTTTAGTCCTCAGAAGTGACAACGCATCTGGTCTTTTTATAGCATAAGGGTGGCAAAGAAGTTTACATGTTACTAGAAAACCAATAAAAACCTATAACGATATAAAACAAATAATATACGAAAACTCGGCTTAAGAATCAACATCAATTTAAAAAAAATCTCGTTTAAAAAAAGTTGATTTATAAACTTAGCGATCATTTCTATGTATCTGGCACCGCCTTTTAATCAACCTAAAAAGTATTCTGTCGTTATTAAAGAGGTTTGCAAAAGATTGGGTATCGAAGAGGAATTTTAGCATGGAAGATGTTCCTAGCAAATCCTGAAAAACATGCTAGAAATATGGCGGAGAAGTGTTGACTTATTCATAATCAAAATAAACGAAAGAACTTATATTTAAAATCAACCAAACGTATTTTTTATTAAGAAGCCAAACAAGAAAGATGTAATATAATACTCGAAGGACATTGATAAATTATGTTTCTTACAAATTATTGTGCCTTCAAACTCCATAAAATCATTTTAGTTATGAAACCTTACGTTGTTATTGAAAAACGACCCATAAAATCGATATGTGAATGCTTGTGATCGCTACCAAGCTGTTTCCAAATGTTTATATACTAACTGTATAAAATAATAAATTAAAAATAGAGCCGCTGAGTTTCTTGCTGGTTTGTCCCAGGATGTATTCTATTCTATTCTATTCTTACGATACTCGCTAACATGAGACACTAAATTAATTACTTTTCTATTATTAATTTTGTCATGCACAAGTATCGTAACTAACATTTATTAAAAAATAATTCTAATTCCTTTTCCAAAATATTTTGATTGTTTATCTATTTTTATAACCACAGATTATAATTTTTTGACGTGAAAACAACGTGTCTTCAACGTCACGCTATATAAATGACCTACGTAACACTACTAACGAACAAACTGTGAGTTATTGGTTAAATCGCTTTTGTTCGGGATATTTGACCTCGTTACAGCTGACCGCTATTGTCAAGTATTATAAATGATGTTGGAGAAACTGTTAGTACTCAAACAAAGCAGCATTGTGAACTATTCTTCGTTACTGCTCCTTATGACAACGCCCGGTTGAACACTGCACAACAACAACGTTGGGAAAATTAGCAGAGATAAAACTAGAACACATTATTCATCCACCATAATACTCTTCGTACCCCAACAGACCTTCCACTTTTATCGAAGTTTAAATAACTTTTTAATAAACAAAAAATTCAATTTCGAAGAAGCAGTCTCCAAAGAATTCATTGATTTTCATGCCTGCCGCACGAACTTTAGTGAACTGTACTAGCTTATTAGTCACTCTTAGATTATAAAAAAGGTAGATTATTCAATTTAATTCCGTCTTTATTACGTTAGTGCTATTATTTATTCTGTAGTAATATGTATAATCGGACATTCTTTTTCATTGATGAATATTTTACGCGGTTTTTATGGACAGCAATAACAAAATACCTCCTAACAAATAATTAGAAATATGCAATAAGCTGATAACAAACGCGATTAACTGAAATACTATATATATTTTAAATCCTAATATTAAATCCCAAAGGAAACGGTGACATGACGTGTTCTAGAACTAACTATATAAAGCTCATCGATTTGACGAGTTCTAAATACGGTACTTACTATTCTCCGTTTAAGAGTGAAAAATCAATACAGCCACGCCACATAAAACCGTTCGTAATAATAAACTGAAACAATATATATTATATAAATTGAATTGAATTGAAAAGCTAAACAATTATATATATATATATATATATATATATTTATTATATATATATATATATATATATATATATATATATATATATATATATATATATATATATATATATATATATATATATATACATATAAATTGTTTAGTTTCAGTGCGTAAATAAATACTTCAATTGAAACATTTAAAGTGATGTTGGAAAAAGACCACGTACAATATATTTATTTATAAAGTACTGTTGCGCGCCACTATTAATGTCTTTTACATGGCAACACTAGCCACTAGCGCCCTCTAGTATCGAGTAGCAGAACTAGGAGAGTCAAGATCTTTCTAGAAATTTCGGGACCGATATGTACTGAACATTCTAGATGTTTCCACAGTAGAAGGTTCTGGAAAGTATCGGAGGCGCTATATAAGGCCGGTATAGACCACGACCGAGGCAATATTGAATTGGCGATACAAGCGAATACTTCGAAGCGATACAACTGCGAATTAAAGTGATCTGTAGTACAATTGTATTTTGTTATTAGTGTGGTTTTAGTTGTAATTAGTGTTCTGTAATTGAAGTGTCAATTTTGGTAATTCACTCGGCAGTTTTAATTGTCTCGAACCCCAAGCTCGTAACAATTGGTGTCAGAAGTGGGATCAGATCATGCCGATTTACCAAAGGACGACACGGAGGGTATCCGTACCCGAAGTCAACGCCAGCAAGAGACGGACCAGAGACGATTTGGTAATGCAACGCCGCAAACGTCGGAGGGCCAGCTGCCGACCACGGAGGCCGGCCGTCAGCAGCTCCTGCATCTGCAGCACCTGACTTAGGTGCTCTGATGATGATGCTGCAGGAGCAGGCTCGCCGACAGGAGGAACAGGCCGCCGACAGGAGGAACAGGCCCGCTGACAGGAGGAACAGGCCCGCTGACAGGAGGAACAGGCCCGCCGACAGGAGGAACAGGCCCGTCGGTTGGAAGAGCAGCTGCAGCGTGGACAGGAGGAACAGGTCCGCCAACAGGAAGAGCAGATGCTCCTCATGAAGGACCTTCACGCTACCTTCGGGAAAGAGATAAGGAGGTGAAGGATAGGGTTGCTCAACATGACAACCGCCTGTCGGAAGCTGAAACCCGAATCAACCAAGTGAACAATCGGGTTGACAACGTGATTGCTGACGTGAAGAAAACGCTGGACGACCTCAAACTTGGGGATGGAGTTACAGCCCCGTGGTAGCTACAACACCTTCGCTACGTGGATTCAAAGTGCCGCCGTTCGACGGGACTTCTTCCTGGTCGGCGTACAGAATCCAGTTCGAGGCTGTCATGAAGGCGAACGGCTGGAATAAAAGTCAGGCCATGACTGTTTTCACCCAGGCCTGCGCGACCAGGCCTTAACTGTTCTGGAAGCTCGGTAAGGAAGTGACTTACGAGCAGCTCCTTGAGGCATTGGAGGCGAGATATGGCGACGCTCACCTGGAACACGTCTTTCGTGCGCAGCTCAAAGATCGCGTGCAACGCAGCAACGAAACCTGCAGCAGTGGGCCCTTGAGGTGGAAAAGCTGGTCTGAAAAGCATACCAGTCTGTACCTGCGCTCATTGTAGGGAACCTGGCAGACATTCATCGACGGCATCCGCGACCTTGAAGTCAGAGCTGCTGTGAGGCTCGGGCACCACCAGACGCTTAAGGCCGCATTGGCCCATGCACTGAGGTGGAAGCCGCGACAGGATCATCGTTCCCATCGCGTCAGGGAGGTTGCAGCAGCTACAGTTCGCGACCGCAATAAAGGATACAGGCCTAGGTGCTACGGCTGTGGGGAAAGGGGCCATCTTCGATCCAGCTGCCCTAAGCGAAAGGAAAGGGAAGGTGAACTATCTCGAGGGGGCAGTGCGGCTATCAGCACCGCCCAGCACAGCGGGAAATCTCATGGCAACGCAGATGCATTGTCAAGAAGGCCTTGTCCTGAAGATTGCAAGCATTGTACTAGGCAAGAGGGTAAAGAAGTGGTGTCTGTGAGGATGCTCAGGACAGACCAGCTCAGCAATGAGTGGAAGGACAGCCTACAACATGCACAGCAGGAAGATTCAGACATCAAGCCGATTCTGGAATGGATGAAGGCCAGTGCTCCTAAGCCGAAGTGGAGCGACGTCTCAGCGATGAGTTCGACCACGAAAAGCTATTGGGCCCAATGGGACAGCTTGCTGATTCAGGATGGAGTCTTGTGCCGTAAATGGGAAAATGGTCGGGGAGACAGTTGTCATTTGCAAATGGTTGTCCCTAAAGCTAAAGTACCGGATGTTCTACAGCTGTACCATAATGGTTGTTCAGGAGGTCACCTGGGAGTTAAACGAACTCTACTGAAGATCCGAGAACGGTTTTACTGGGTCCACTGTCGTAACGATGTCGAGGACTGGTGTCGCAAATGTACAAGTTGTGCGGCTGTAAAGGACCTCAAACTCGTAGTAGAGGTGCATTGAAATTGTACAATGTTGGTGCACCATGGGAGAGGATAGCCGTTGACGTTGCGGGCCGTTTCGGAAAGTGAAAGTGGTAACAAGTATTTCATGGTTGTGATGGATTACTTCACTAAGTGGCCAGAAGTCTTCGCCATTCCAAATCAAGAAGCTTCAACAGTTGCAGATAAACTAGTTCATGAAGTCTTCTGTCGTTTTGGAGTACCTTTAGAGATTCACAGCGATCAAGGAAGGAATTTTGAGTCTCAAATATTTCAGGAAACTTGCCGAGTTATGGGTACTATAAAACAAGAACAACTTCTTACCACCCACAATCTGATGGAATGTTGTCACAACTACGTCATGAGGCCACTGAACTGGACTACTATCATCATATGTTGCTCGGTCAGCAATACACGCGCTCGAGACGCCGGCGCGGGCTTATCAACGGTGTCGGATACCTAGCGCACAGCTTGTTCGGTGTGTTAGACGAAGAGTTTGCTCAAAAATACGAGAGAGACATCAATATAATCAGGATGAATCAGAAACATCTTGCTCCTTTATGGAAAATCAAACATCCGTGGTTGAAGCTGAATATAACCTTTGAGTCGAATCGAAGAGTCTATTAACAAGCAGTACAAGATCTTCAATGCCCACATCATAGAGCTAGAAAAAGAAGCCAACATCATAACAAAGGAAATTCAGACCGAAAAAATCATCAATGAATTTATTCTCTCATCCATGATAGCAAACAACATTTTGGCCAATCTTAAAAACATTCAAGAAACGTTGGTGGAGACCATCACAGACATCCACTATGGGCAGTTTAATGTTTATTTATTAACGCCTGAACAACTGAATGAAGAGTTAAATATTATCTCTGGCCAATTATCAAAGGAATTAGCTCTGCCTATAAACAACATCCAAAACAACTTATCCAGACTCTATCATTTACTGGAAGTAAAAGCAAGGATGACAAGCCAATACTTTATTTTCGAGATCAAAATCCCGTTGGTAAGCAGGGATACCTACGAGATTTACAGGCTTATATCTATCGCAGCAAGTACAAAAACAGATGGTCCGCATCACACCTATCGCAGATCATATCGCGATCAACATCCAAAAGGACTCGTACGTACCATTATCAGAAGAAGAAGTTCGAAGATGTACACAGTTCAACGCTGAGACTCACCTTTGCCCGCTACAGAAACCTATTTTCCATATGAATTCGGACGATATTCTCTGCATCAAAAATGAAGACACAGGTCAGTGTGAAATCAAAACTTCGCCCTGCAAAGATATATGGGTTGAACTTAACAAACTAAATACGTACCTGTACTTTTGCTGTAATCAAAGGATGATAAGAATAATATGCGAGCATCATGTTACAGCGCAACGACTTAGCAAGGCCGGTATTATCATTCTCGAGGACGGCTGTCTCATTAAAAGTGAAACATTGACAATATTTTCACACAGAAAGCAGGTCACTAATTATAATATCAAGCCCGACCTTGCAAAGATAGACATACCTCCAATCAATGATGTCATCAACCTATCTATTCCTCTCCAAAGGCTCGAGAAATTCGACGAGTCAGAAAATGAGGAGAATCGAAAACACTTGTCAAGTATTGGACACCAAATAGAGCAGCTGAAGACAAGCGACGCTGATACAGAGATGGTAAATCAGTTATCAAACCACGACCTACATCAATATGTGCTTATTTATCTTCTGCTGGGAGCAGCTATACTAGCATCAACATTATTTGCCTTGCGGAGTCTACGCCGCAGATGCGCCGCATACAAGGTCCCTCTCAAAGCGAAAGATCAGCTGGCTTGAATGTACAGTTCACTGGCACGAACCGAAACACAGAGCAAGCAACATCGGTCGAGCCCCGCGGTATCGCAGTTACGTCATCGGGTGAACTGAGTGCACGCGCACTGGATAAGTCGACGTCGCCTACAGTTTGCAAACGTTTTAGTGATCTTAGTGCAGTGTAGTGAAGTGTGAAATTTATAAGTTTTTTAATTGAAATTTATAAGCTAATTTTTATAGTATAATCATCGTTATCAATTAGTATCAATTTGTAATCGCCTATCAATCATCATCTGTTCTCTCTCTCTCCCTGCAGCATGTACGGTCTTTACAAACCGCACATTTTGCATAAGCATTTTACCATATTGTATCATTTTCATTCTCATCCATTCAGTACGCAATCATTCGCCGTCGCGCATTGTACTCACTATCAATAATATCAGAATAAATTACATAACCAGTTCAAGCCTTTATCATTTCTATCAACTTCTAAGATTGTACAGCACAGCAGCTCGTACACATTTAAAAATATTTAAGCACAACAGATTGTTTTTCTATTGCAATCCGCAACGTGAGAAAATTTAAATTTTTATAAAATATTATTCAAATGTTTTCAGCTCGACTGATAAGAGTTAAATGTAACTAAAATATACACATGATTCACTGGCCAATATGTTTAGGATTTGAACTTAATAAGTCATAATACTTATATGACTTTCTTGTATTTAAATTGATTTAACTTTAATATTGGCACTATCAAAAACGCATGAAACTACTTAGATAATATTCAGAATGAAACAAAGTAATTAAATTTAGAGCTACCAATTAAGAGACAATACAGTGAATTCATAATATCCTCCCTTTGTTAAATTCGATTTATCACATAATATAACAACTGCGTAAACTAAACGTGGTCTACCTGTAAACTAAAGTTTAGTTTTTAGTGTCTAAAATAGAGTTTATGATATTTCATTTGTCGTTGCAGAATTTGCCATCACGTCCTGCCGCACGGTCTCGTCGCAAATATCTCTCGGACACCCATGAAAATGCCTTGATGCTATATATATTTTATCATCGCGTGGGTTAAGCAGAAAATTAAGAACATTAAAGTTTTAAATAAAAACTGAATGATGAATATTTTACTCGGTTTTATGGACAGCAATAACAAAATACCTCCTAACAAATAATTAGAAATATGCAATAAGCTGATAACAAACGCGATTAACTGAAATTCTATATATAATTTAAATCCTAATATTAAATCCCAAAGAAAACGGTGACATGACGTGTTCTAGAACTAACTATATAAAGCTCATCGATTCGACGAGTTCTAAATACGGTACTTACTATTCTCCGTTTAAGAGTGAAAAATCAATACTCTCGAAGAAAATCAATACAGCCACGCCACATAAAACCTTGATTTTTCTTCGAGAGTATTGATTTTCACTCTTAAACGGAGAATAGTAAGTACCGTATTTAGAACTCGTCAAATCGATGAGCTTTATATAGTTAGTTCTAGAACACGTCATGTCACTGTTATATATATATATATATATATATATATATATATATATATATATATATATATATATATATATATATATATATAAATTATTTAGTTTCAGTGCGTAAATAAATACTTCAATTGAAACATTTAAAGTAATGTTGAAAAAGACCACGTATAAAGTACATTTTTGGCCTAATTTTTAGAGTGCGTGCAAAATGGGCTGATGATCTTTAAACGGCTGAAAATATTTTCTTGAATCATAGCTAAGAACACTCGATTAAGTCACCTTTCAAACAAAAAAAAACTAAATCTAATCGGTTCATCCGCGTTTGGGAGCTACGGTGCCACAGCAGACAGACACACAGATACACAAATAATAAACACGTTAAACATATAATACCCCTTTTTTCGTCGGTGGTTAAAAATATACAAGTAACCTATAACCCGAAATATTTCCGAGATATTAACTTCTTAAGCATACTGCAACTGTATAAATCATGCTTTAATTTTTTTTCCAACGTAGTTTAGAAGTGATTGATGTAAAGTACCTATATTTTAACGTAACACAACGAAAAACGTATTATAAGTACCTTTTAATGACAGAGTTTAAAAAAATCGAACAGCACGCACTAATTATTATTGAGCTGTGATGATCCTATTGAGAATACTAGGTCATATTCATGAAATTATTGTTTTGTCACCGGTTCTTAATTCGTTTGTAAAATTTCAAATTATTCAGAAAATTCAAATGTCCGGAGGAGATTCAATTCAAATTCAAATTCAAATTCTAGAATGTAAATTATAATGCAATGCAAACGTTTACAAATTTACACATGTCACATCTTACATTACCGCACGTGATAAACCGTATATAGAGTTGAGTGCAGTAAGCATAATTGATTTGTTAACCAAATGATCTTAATTATTTCCTTTGATCATTATGCATAATTGACTCTCTTGGACATGTGCGCATTGTAAATTATCAAACCTTTAATGCGTACGTACATTCAAGACAAGTTAAAAAAAAATCACATACGACCTCATTTCAAATTAGATCGATTTATTATTTCACTTTAGAACATGTTGACACCTAATCAAATTCATTTAATTTGAGCACCATTTTCTTGGCTATCGATTTTATAAATCCCTGCAATCAGTTCTACTATCCGTGTAGTGACGGTGTAAGAATATCCACTACCCTATTTCGTCCAGTAAGGCCCGTATTAATAAACGTTACTCAACGACAAACTCAAGTGCGTAAACATTTGATACGCCCTCATTACGAAATCAGCATCTCAAGATCGTTGCTAATTAATAAACACATAAAAACAGTATCTCAAAACGCTGTACTTAGGAATACTGTTCTGTGACTTGCACTCAAGTATACACACTTGAGAGTAGAGTTTCGTTTATTAATCAGTGTGGCACTCAGCTGATATCGTAAACCTAAACCGCATCTTGAGATATGTTTATTAATAAGATCATAACCTCAAGATTGTACTCAAGTGCGTGTACTTGAGCTGAGTAACGTTTATTAATACGGGCCTAAGTGTCGTAAGAGGCGACTGAGGGAATGAAACAGAAGATACGATAACAACACGAAATAAAAAATATCTTCAGTTTCCAACCCGCCTGCCAAGCGTGGCAACTATGGCAAATATACCTTCTACGAGGTAATCTATAGTAAGGCCTATGTACTGCAGCACTTTTGATAGGCTGTGGTTGTGATGATGTTTAATTATGAAAAGAAACATAGTTGTCTTTTAGATCACAGTTCAATTATTCACGGGTTACACTTAAATGACGCTAATTTATCAAAGCTAGGATAGCAAGCTAATGTGAGTAGCAGTAGCAAGTGAGTAATTCTCACATCTTTTGATTAAATCAATCACTTGTATTTCAGCTTGGATAGTTAATTAGGGACCCTAGCAAGGATTTCACTATCATACCTTTACGTACTAACTTTGTGTGGAGCGCGAAACTGTTACCCGATGTGCAAGCCTATTTGCCTACTTCTTTGACATCAAAATGTTAGTAGTCACTTTGAAGTACATTGCGTCGTATCTACATACAACCGTACGGTAGTATCAACCCTACGGTTGCCACCTTTTTTTTTCAAATATAGTTTTTTTTTTCCAAAAAAGATGCAATTATATAGTACTTTTGGGAAATTCGGGAAAAAAGTACACATTTATTTTTAATCTTTATGCATTTTTCCATATACATTTGTTATTGCTCTTCGCTTTGGCCATCACCTTCAAAAATTCAATTCATCACCTTTAAAAATTATAGGAATCTGAGCAATTTAGATTCATATTAAAATAAATTAACAATTCATTTTTAATTAAATTCATTATCTATTTCTTTCTTCTTTCCATTTAACATTCATGACGGAAAATTTATTCCGTAAAACTTACTTGTTCCAGACTTCCAGTCACAGTTAATATAAAAATTCTCGACAGAGAGAGAGAGAAAAAATATAGTATTTTCCGTACTTTATTAATTTTCTATAATATATAGTACAATTGACTGAAATATAGTACGATACTATATATTATAGTTCGGGTGGCAACCCTAGTCGTATGCTACATACGTTTTCTATATTATTATGAACTATATAAATAAATGACGTTGTTCTACAAAGTGATGAACATTTTGATGTCAACGAGGTATCTCTTGGCAGTGTGCAGTACCAGTAACATTTGATTTTAAACGAAGTGCTTAAACTGAAAAATGAGGGTACAAAGAACAATGGCCAAATTTCTATAGGAGCTGGACTTGACTTTTATTTTTCATGTCCCAAAACAAACTATAGCTAGATTGGTTTCTTTTTATGTTGTAAATACCATCCCGTTTGAAAATCATATCTAAATAGTCACAATTTTTTATAATAACGTCAACAATACTTTTGAGGTTAGAATAAACAACTACCATTTACACAGAATAATCGTCACAAGTGGTAGTTATCAGTCCGTAAAACATTGCCGAGGTCCAAACAACAGAAGGAAATCTAAAATAGTACAGTACGTATCACTATGAAGTAAGAAGCTACATAATTATTTTTATGACATGAATCCAGTACATAATAAATCAGTATATGAGTTGATTTGATGCCTACATACTAATTAAATTGAATTACAATTAACAACTATTCAGAAAAACGTGAATAATTATAGTCTTTGAATACAAAGTCCTTTCATACGCGAAATGAATCGTCATTAGGTGTGTTTCAGTGCGTTCTGACACCATTATTTTAAATAATTTGGGAACAGTTACAAAAACAAAAATAAACGGATAACTTTTTTTGTGGCTACTTAGAGAGATATTTTAGTGTTTTTAAGACCTTAAAAAATAGGGGTATTTTTCATAAATATGGCATATAGTGACGCCATCGTTTCTTCGTCTGGTACGATTTGACCAACCTTCTTTGTACAGTTGTGTCGTGAAGAAGACAGGCGTATTTTAACTTTAGTCATTGCAAGGAAGCTATGTATAACATTTCCAAATATCGTGTAAACTGCTCTTAGCTTTTGCAAAGCTGGTATAGTAAACCAGCATTTTAGGGCATATATATGTATTTTCAGTAGCAGCGCGGAGTTAGAAAGTCGGCGAAGTTTGTTTCTTAGTGAGAGAGAGTGCACCAGTGCTTGAGCATGCACTCGGGCACTATAATCCTGTCCTACGCAGATAGTCTCCGTTGATAATGGAGCAGTGACCAAAATTCGGTCTATGCCAGCTTTGATAGACTTGATTAGAATCACCTGGGCGTAAGCATTGATACAATAGGTTTAGTATAATTATAACTTTTAACAAAGTTAAAACCAATTCAAATGCTAAAAAAGTTATTTATTTGCTACCCTCAGGGTGGAATTTTTTCTCAAATTTATATGGGACCACCCTTGAAGTATAACCTATTTAATAAAAGAAGAATCATCAAAATTGTTTCGATGTATTCGAAGATATCGCGTAACTGAAATTTGGGAAAAATTCCACCCCAAGAACAAATAAATGACTTCTTTTTAGCAATTTGAAGTCGGCTTTACTTTTGTTAAAGTTATAATTATTATTTATTTAATCATTTATGTACATACAATTTAGAACAAAAACATTAAGGTTAAGTTTTTTAAGAAGGTATATTATTACTTCATTTATATTTCACGTTAGTTTTGAACTTACTCATTAATTTTGCTCTGGGCATTGCTTACCTGATCTAACTTTTGTACAGAAAAGCGAAGTTTTAATTAAAGAAGCACACTCGGTTATCTCTAGATATATCAAGTTGCTGAGTGCTGACATACGAATATTGAATTTCAAACAAATTAGGTACTCAATACGTTTCAATTTACATTATTATTACGAATTTATCGCTGATAATTATTTTGAATATAGTATTCAAATATTATTTTTAATCGCAAGTAATAAAATCAGGTTTCAGCGTTTAGGCAACAGCATTTTTTTAATTTGGTCTGCCATACCAAAAAATATTATATTTTTATTTCTTTCACATTAAAACCGACATAATTCAAGCCACAATAGTTTGGACACACGTGATATCAGAACCACGCTTTATCTGAATTATGGCTGCAGCTCAAATAGATCAGGTCGACCAGGGAAGGAACACACTCTCACAGAATACCCAGATTAATGCTGCTGTGTTTCGTATGGTGAATGACGTAAACCGAAACCGCTTTTACTGATAACAAGGCATTTCCATGTTTATCTCTAGGACTCGCGCCCTAAGGGTTACATGAAAATCTTATTAAGTATATAGATAGTTCATCCATCCCAGCAATTATAGGTAAGCTGAAGTGGCAATGGGCCGGCCATATGGCTCGAAGAACCGACAACCGATGGGGAAAAAAGTTTCTCGAGTGGCAGCCTCGTACCGGTAGGCGAAGTTTTGGGCGACCCCCCACTAGATGAAGTGACGACCTGGTAAGACATGCAGGAAGTCGATGGATGCAGGTGGCTCAGGACCGTGCTTTGTGGCATTCTTTGGAGGAGGCCTATGTTCAGCAGTGGACTTGTGAAGGGCTGTAATGATGATGAATGATGAAGCACCCAACATTGCTTTAACGAAAAGGTAACTCTAATTCAAAGAAAAACGTAATTTTGCAGTGGGAAAATATGTGTACTTCCATCTATATCACGGTCGATCTGCAAAAGTAACTTTGTAGTCGCAAAAAAATTTCCTATGTTATACAACTTAAAAAAACGATTTTACTTATGCTATGAGACCTTGCTTCTTGCCAAATTTTATAATTCTAGGCGAAGAAGAAGTACCACATAGGTTTTAATGTATGTGTGAGCTTGCGAGTATCAAAATAGGTGGTAAATGTGAATTTTTTTACACTTCTAGGGCTTAGTATTTGAAAACTTAATACCTCTACCCGTTCCTGACAAAAAAGGTCTTGATGTCTGTCAAATTGGACAGACGGACGGACAACAAAGTGATATAATATATTAAATATAATAAGAATCTTACGGTAAAAAAAATACAAGCAATTATATATTGATCATCTTCCTTACCTGATTAGCGGCGATAAAGTCAGGGTCGTAGATAGCCGGGCGAGGCTTCATAGTTGCCATCTCCTTCTTCAGCTTCTGCTGGAGATCGTCAGCAAATCGAAGGTGAGTGATGTACTCGCCATTGATGTTAATACCGTATCCTTTCCAGTCCAGTAGCTTGAAAACGTCTTCCAATGCAGCGGTGAAGAGTTTCGGGATATTACGTCACCCTGTCTTACACTCTCTGCAGTTGGATAGGTTTCGTACTCTGGTTCTGTACTCGGATAGCCATCAGCCCTACTGTACAAACACTTCAGCACCTCGATATACCGACAGTCCACTTGGCACCGCTGAAGGGACTGCAGCACCGCCCAAATTTCGACGGAATCAAAGGCTTTCATAGTCCACATACGCAGGCGTGGCAGATTGTACTGTCGGTCTTCTGTACAATTTGCCGAAGGGTATGTATGTGGTCTATGGTGCTAAAGCCTTTCGGAAACCGGCTTGTTCGAGGCTGGAAGTCGTCGAGTCTGCATGCGAGACGATTCGTAATGACTCGAAAACAGCACGTAGACGCAGCTCAGAAGGGAATCGGTCTGTAGTTCTTCAAGAGAGCGTTGTCGCCTTTCTTGAAGAACAAGACCACCGCACTTCTACTCCACGCCTCCGGTGTATGTTACCATGGAGGACGGAATTAAAGAGCTTCTGAAGGACTTCAAGTACCGGTTTTCCACCCGCTTTAGAAGCTCCGCTGTAATTCCATCTCGCCTGGGGCCTTGCCGTTTTAAGGTGCTGGAGAGCCATTCTAATCTCGCTCAGACTGACGTCCGGGATATCATCGGAATAGTGTCGGATAAGACTTGCTCTTGATCGTTACTACACTTGCGTGTGGCTCCAACGATGACGTGTACAGCTGCCCATAGAACCTCTCAATCTCACTCAAAATCTCAGGTGTCCCGGAAACGATGCTGCCACAATCGGTCTTCAGCTTCGACAGTTGGCTCTTTCTGGCAGACAGATCTCTGGCAAAGACTTTGAGCCCTGGTTCCGCTCGATCGCTTCTTCAATACGAGCTGTATTGAAGTTGCGCAAGTCCCGCCGCATGCATTTGGAGATCTGTCTGTTCAGTTGCCTGTATGCTGTCAAATCTGCTGAAGACTGCAGCTTCATCTCCCGTCTAACAACCATGAGATTAAGAGTGATCGGAGAGTTTTGTGTTCTTCTGCGACGGGTCTTACAGAACTTAGCTCCGACCGCATGGACAGTTTCCACAAGCTTGTCATTCATATCGTCCACTTCATTGCAAACTTCTAGGCACTGAAAACGATTTTGTAACTCGAGCTGAAAGTTTTCGGGACTTTGGATTAGAGCACGAGGGGGACGGAGCGTTGACTTCATTAGACGTGACCTCTCCAACTTAACGTTTAGGTTCAGTGTGCCTCTCACCATTCGGTGATCGCTGCCAGTTTTCACCCTCGCAATTTTAACACCCTCAAAAATTTTAGGGCATATATATGTATTTTCAGTAGCAGCGCGGAGTTAGAAAGTTGGCGATGTTTCTTAGTGAGAGAGAGTGCACCAGTGCTTGAGCATGCACTCGGGCACTATAATCCTGTCCTACGCAGATAGTCTCCGTTGATACTGGACCAGTGACCAAAATTCGGTCTATGCCAGCTTTGATAGACTTGATTAGAATCACCCGGGCGTAAGCATTGATACAATAGGTTTAGTATAATTATAACTTTTAAAAACAAAAAGTTAAAACCGAATTCAAATTGCTAAAAAAGAAGTTATTTATTTGCTAGCCTTACGGGTGGAATTTTTTCTGCAAATTTATATGGGACCACACATGAAGTATAACCTATTTAATAAAAAAATTATCATCAAAATTCTTTCACAATCTGCGAAGATATCGCGTAATATAAATTTGGAGAAAAAATTCCACCCCTAAGGGTAGCAAATAAATGACTTCTTTTTTAGCAATTTGAAGTCCGCTTTTACTTTTTGTTAAAGTTATAATTATTATTTATTTAATCATTTATGTACATACAATTTAGAACAAAAACACATTAAGGTTAAGAGTTTTTAAGAAGGTATATTATTACTTCATTTATATTTCACCTTAGTTTTTGACCTTACTCATTAATTTTGCTCTGGGCATTGCTTCCTTGAAGTTACCTGATCTAACTTATGTACAGAAAAACGAAGTTTTAATTAAAGAAGCTCACTCGGTTATCTCTAGATATATCAAGTTGCTGAGTGCTGACATACGAATATTGAATTTCAAACAAATTAGGTACTCAATACGTTTCAATTTACATTATTATTACGAATTAATCGCTGATAATTATTTTGAATATAGTATTCAAATATTATTTTTACTCGCAAGTAATAAAATCAGGTTTCAGCGTTTAGGCAACAGCATTTTTTTTATTTGTTCTGCCATACCAAAAAATATTCTATTTTTATTTCTTTCACGTTAAAACCGACATAATTCAAGCCACAATAGTTTGGACACACGTGATATCAGAACCACGCTGTATCTGAATTATGGCTGCAGCTCAAATAGGTCAGGTCGACCAGGGAAGGAACACACTCTCACAGAATACCCAGATTAATGCTGCTGTGTTTCGTATGGTGAATGACGAAAACCGAAACCTCTTTTACTAGTAACAAGGCATTTCCATGTTTATCTCTAGGACTCGCGCCCTAAGGGTTACGTGAAAATCTTATTAAGTATATAGATAGTTCATCCATCCCAGCAATTATAGGTAAGCTGAAGTGGCAATGGGCTGGCCATATGGCTCGAAGAACCGACAACCGATGGGGAAAAAGTTTCTCGAGGGGCAGCCTCGTGCCGGTAGGCGAAGTTTTGGGCGACCCCCCACTAGATGAAGTGACGACCTGGTAAGACATGCAGGAAGTCGATGGATGCAGGTGGCTCAGGACCGTGCTTTGTGGCATTCCTTGGAGGAGGCCTATGTTCAGCAGTGGACTTGTGAAGGGCTGTAATGATGATGAATGATGAAGCACCCAACATTGCTTTAACGAAAAGGTAACTCTAATTCAAAGAAAAACGTAACTTTGCAGTGGGAAAATATGTACTTCCATAGATCGGTCTATATCACGGTCGATCTGCAAAAGTAACTTTGTAGTCGCAAAAAATTTCCTATGTTATACAACTAAAAATTAACGAATTCTTAAGGATTTTACTTATGCTATGAGACCTTGCTTCTCGCCAAATTTTATAATTCTAGGCGAACAAGAAGTACCACATATGTATGTATGTATGTATGACTTTGCGAGTATCAAAATAGGTGGTAAATGTGAATTTTCTACACTTCTAGGGCTTAGTATTTGAAAACTTAATACCTCTACCCGTTCCTGACAAAAAAGGTCTTGATGTCTGTCAAATTGGACAGACGGACGGACAACAAAGTGATATATTATATTAAATATAATAAGAATCTTACGATAAAAAAAATACAAGCAATTATATATTGATCATCTTCCTTACCTGATTAGCGGCGATAAAGTCAGGGTCGTAGATAGCCGGGCGAGGCTTCATAGTTGCCATCTCCTTCTTCAGCTTCTGCTGGAGATCGTAGTCGATGACCTTGGCGCGAACCATCGACTCCGCCAGGTTCAGCGGGCTAATGTCCCATCCATCGATCACTAATATAATATAACATAGTATTACATTGAGGTGTGGTAGCTCAAGGAAAAAGCGCTCGCCCTACATTATATAGTGCGCGAGTAAACCGATTTCGATCTCCATCAGCACCAATTAAATTGTTAATTGTAGTGCTAATTTACTACTTGATTAACAGTGAAGGAAATCATCGTGAGGAAGGCTGCATGTATAAGTAAAGTAAAGTAAGTAAAGTTACAGCCTATATACGTCCCACTGCTGGGCACAGGCCTCCTCTCATTTCTGAGAGGGTTTTAGGGCAAGGAAATGTCCGCCGCGCTGTCCCAATGCGTGTTGGCGAACTTCACATGTCTTCGAAATATTTTTTTTCTTGATTTCTCAGACATGCAGGTTTCCTCACGATGTTTTCCTTCACCGCCGAGCAAGTGGTAAATCAGCATTTAAAATTGCAATTAACAATTTCATTGGTGCCGGCGGGGATCGAACCCGGGTTGCTCGCGTACTGTGTAACTTACAGCGAGCGCTAACCATCTGAGCTACCACGGCTCTCTGAGCAACCACGGCTCACGGCATGTATAAGACATTGAAATATTTCGAGGAAATGTGCATTTCGCCAACAGGAACTGGGGCGGCGCGGGGCGGCGCGGCGGACCCTCACCTTGCTCTAAAACCCTCTCAAAAATAGGAAGAGAAATATATAAAGTGGGCCGATTCTCATTACATAACAATACATTATTTACACCAAAAGCGTCCCGAATATTATCGAAATCATTAACAGTTGAAAATGCATGCCAGACAATTCGCTAAATAAATAATAGAGTTTTTGAAAATCTCAAATAAATTTTGTTGTAAAACTATGATTCTTAACGAATGGAAAACAAGTTATGACAGATTTTTATTTTGTAGTCATAACGTTTTATGAATTGATGTTACAATAATTGTTTTTCAAAAAAGAAAATTTTTATTGAAGTGCAGTAGTAGGCTTATAAGTAATCGCTCGTAAGATATTTTATTGTGTTTATTTTATTTTAGTTTATTTTAGTGTGCTTAAGAAAATCAAGCAATCACGGTTATACAAATTAATTAATTAGTATTAAAAGGCTAAAATTTTATTAGGTCATGCTACCTGATGACCTATATTCCTGACCTAGCGACCCACCCTGACACCACTCCCGACCCTGACCTTATGTTCAATGCACAAAATCAACAACATATCCTAGCACTTTATTTTATTAACAAGGTAGCCCTCTATTCTTTTTTCAACTCGAAATGTTTCAAACATTAAAAGTAAATTATCAACCATATTATATAAAGTTACTTACCGTTATACATAGTAATAGATTATCCCAGTATTGAACATAGGTCTCCCCATAGATTGCCTGATTTTTTTATAGAATAAGAGTGACAAACGAGCACACAGTCCACCTGATGGTAAACATTTATCCTCAATTAAGAATCAAAATGCAGAAGCGTTGTCACTCCTGCGGACTGAGATGGAATGCCTCGTTTCCAGTAAAAAGGGTTTCCGGTTCTCTACACTCACCATACGAAACACATTAAGCTGCTATTTTACGCTGGTATTTTGTGAGAGCGTGGTCCCACCCCGGACGAGCCGACCCATTCGTGCTGCAACCACAATATAGCTGCAGCATGGCTCTACCATGTAAAGATCATAGGGGGCATTTGCCATAGTTGCCACGCTTGGCAGGCGGGTTGGCAACTGCAGTATTTTATTTTTTAGTAGTAATAAGAAAGACGTTGCTGCCCATCTCCTAGTTTGGTTTTCACCCACAGGACGAATTGGGTAGTGGATATTCTTACACCGCCAACCACACGTCCAATAAAGTTAATTACCAATTTCAATACAAAGTTAAGAGATTTACCATATAATAAAATCACAGGCTAGGGACATCATATTGATTAATTGCATTGAACACAAGGTCATGGTCATGATGCGGATACCTAGGCCGGGAATATCGAACCATGGTAGTGGTAGTTATTTAACTACCTCCGTTTGAAATGTATCAGTTAGCTGCAACTAAGAGACCTAAGACTGTTATTACATTGTTATGTCTATAATCATAATGTCTATAATCATAATATAATAGCGGCCTAAGTAAAGAGTGTGTTTCAAAGTCAGTTTCAAAAAGAGCAAGATTGCTCGCATCGACTTAACTTTTTTTAAATAAGGTAAAAATAATAAGATAGTTTTATGGTTTTTAGGATTCATTCAACTTTTGTTTTCCATTCAACTCTAAAAAACTCGATTATTCGAAATTTTGTTATCAACTGAAGCCGAAATTCTCCAACGTTCGAAGTATTTTACTACAACCAGACGTCATATGATTCACGTCTATTTTCATCTCAAGGTGTAAGCGCTTCAGAGAATTAAATCCTCAAAAAAAAAAACGAAAAAACGAAAATAGAAATTTAATAATTTTTATTCAACCCTTTGACAAAAGCGAAATGTAAGCCTTGTTAAAATTTTACATTATAATATGAAAGTTGAGTGGAAGCTACGGGGGTCGTAACAAGTGTGACCTACGAGTACATTGATATAGTGTGGAGTTGACGTTATTTACAATATTATAGGGCCTTTGCTCGTACATACATTTAATTATTCATGGACAATCAAATCAAAACCAGCCTTAAATTTAGATTTACAATTTATGTCACTGTTACTAACAATAAACAGCCTTACTGAATGAGAATTTTGAGTGGTTAATGGTGTTAAGATATTAGGAATTTCCAGGCAAATCTAATCTTCGAAACTCAGAAATCATTGTGGTTTTTAATCAGTATTGATCACTGGTGAGGAGAAGTGAAGGCGCTCGTTTGAATTTCAGTTATGTTACATAAGGATAAAAGAATACCTTTTACTATTAACCACTTCAACTAAACTTAAAATACTTGTGCTAGAAGTGGTTTACGACAGAAGTCGAATGACGCATTTGATGTGGCAAAAAAACGCTTAGTCACTGCGTTACCAAAGCTATAAATTCAAATATCATTACCACCATCCCCCCATTTTTTTATAGGATTAGGGTGACAAACGAGCACACAGTCCACCTGATGGTAAGTTGTTGCTGTGGCCCATAGACATCTAAAACAGCAGCGTTAAGCTGCTGTTTTACGCTGGTACTCTGTGCGAGCGTGGTCCTTCCCCGGTCGAGCCGACCCATTCGTGCTAAAACTATACCACTAATATAGCTGCAGCAGAGTTCAGAGTGTGCAGAGTTCACTGATCTTATTAATACACGTTCGTCGGGACAAGTGCCAAAGGCAGTACTACACTATATTTTCTACGCATTTGGCAACTTCTAATGGGGAATCTGGACATATTACTCCGGAGAACAACTTTAATCTGAATTGAAGTAGAATAACTTTAATTTGTTTTTTTATTGAATATGGATGACAAACGAACACACAGTCCACCTGATGGTAAGTGGATGCTGTGGCCCATAGACATCTACATCAATCCTCGATTAAGAATCAAAATGCAGATGTGTTGCCACCCCTGAGGACTAAGATGGAATGCCTCGCTTCCAGTAAAATGGGTCTTCCGTTCTCTACACTCACCATACGAATCACAACAACACTGAGCTGCTCTTTTACGCTGGTATTCTGTCAGAGCGTGGTCCTTCCCCGGTCGAGCCGACCCATTCATGCTACAACCATAAAACAGCTGCAGTATGGCTCTTCCACGTAAAAATTAATTTTCGAATTTAATCGAGAATTTCAGCTAGCGGCATAGGCGGCGTTACTTGTTCGTTTAAATAAACTAGAGCGGATCGAATAAGTACGTAGGCGAAATGTTGGTAAAATATGAATGATCTGTGTCTTATATAATTATGTCCTTCCATTTGTCTATGTTGCATAAAAGTAAATAAGTGAAGTTAGCCTAATATACGTCATACATACATATATACGTCTCATTTGTAAGATAATTTTTAGGATAAGAAAAATAAGGCTGTGTTAACTCACGGGCTAAGCGCTCGCCGTAAATTTACCCAGTACGCATGCAACCTAGCTTCAAACCCGGCGGCACCAAAGAAATTAATGATTGCAATTTGCAAAGTGTTGTTTTAAGGGCTAGGAAAATAAGATCGAAAAAAATATTTCAAAGATATATGGAGTTTGGCAAAACTATATTGTGTTGATAGACATATTACAACACATAAATATCATAAAACAATATTAAAATGTTGTTAAAACAAAAAACTATAGAAAAGAAAATTGAAGTAAGAAATTTGTTAAAAAAGATCCTCCAACAACTTACCCAAATCGTCAGGGTGAACCATGGGCAAAAGCTCCGACATCCCGACGTAGAAGTCATTGCCTTTTTCATCAATACCGAGACGGACTGTGGACGCTTGCGTGATTGAACCGTACCTGTTTGAGACTGACTTATTAATCTTATTGTCATTTTACATCATCTTCAGATGATAGAATTATCAGTTCTAAAATGATGTATTTATAATATCCAGATAGAACGAATAAAGCTATGGTGTAAATGTAAGGAAATTAGTGTTTGGCAGAGCAGCAATCGGGGTTCAGGGGTTTATGAAAATAATTACTCACCAATTAGGTTCCATTTTCCCGTTCTTAGTGTTCCAGGAGATCTGATGCTTATTAGCCAGCACCGCCGCGGTGAAGGTGGAGCCGTTGTTACCACCCCATCCCACAAGCATGACTCCCACCCGGCCCACCTTCCTCGCCGTGCGTATACATAACGACGTTTTGTATGGTTTCACCTTAACACAAAAGAAAATAAGTTACAAAATTAAACTTTGTTAATTTGCTCCGATTCAAAAACCTGGGTTTTTCCTTTGAGTCTAGATATGTTAGATTATTGATAAAGATTAATTCGATCACGGCGGCCAGTCCTATATATATAGCGCACGAGAGGGCGCACAAGCACAGGTGCAATGTCATAGTCTAATAGTCCGATGGGAGGACAATCTGACACTATCGGAGAGAACAGTGGAGGGCCTACGGTTTTACGCGCTTTCCGATACACAGGGTTAAAACACCGCTAATTTTTCGAGGCCGGACTGCTACTGAAAATTTCTTCACAAAAACCGATTATATATCTATATACTTCCCAATAACTGATTTTTGTCCGACCCGGGATTCGAACCAGGGACCAGATGATTAGCAGTCGATGACTGAACTACTACTACTTGAACTACTAGATGAACTAGACCAAAGAGAGAATTTGTCAAATATTTCTCTAAATGTTAACCTTATTATTGACTTATGCTAATGACATTTACGACGATTCCCTGCTGATTGACAGACCTCAGAGCAACAAAAAAAGGGAAGACTGAGCGCTACGGACATTACAAGTGATATCGAAGCATGCAACTTTTTGACACACTCACGCACACATCGTTCTTCTTTCTTTTCTTATCAGCCCGTAAACGTTTACTGAATTATTTTATATGCATATGTGTACGTGAGTGCGTGTACTTACAATAAGTTAAATATTATGGTTTTGACTTGGTTTATGCATCACTTAAAATGTACGCAGCTTCGTCTTTCTTTCTTTGTTGGTCTGAGTGATAAACAAGGAGCTGGCGGCCGAATGATAGCGGAAATCTATTCAAAAACCGCTGAACTCAACTTGCACAGGCTCATGATGTGGAGCAGCATAAACAGTCCGAAAATATTAGCTAAGCCAACCCTATGCCCAGTGGTGGGTTTGATAAGTTTGTTGAAGATGATTGAAGTTTATAAAGTTAAGTGGCGAAGTAGTAATCCATTTCGAGGGAACCTATACTGCGGCTCCCCCCATGAAGTCGTACCAGATACAACTAGAACCTTGAACTAGAGAGCAATTCTGAGAAATCGAAATCAAGTTCTTACTTGGACCTGAAATGCAACAATTGTATTTATTGAATTATACAAAAGCAGTTTTCCACTACCCGTACTACGTTTTTTCCTCCTAGTCATATAATTTTGTCAACACAAATTTAAATAAATATAAAAAGAATTTTTCTTTCTTATAGATAATAATTATAACTTTTAACAAAAAGAAAAAATCGGACTTCAAATTGCTAAAAAAGAAGTTATTTACTACGGAGTGGAAATTTTCTCCAAATTTATATGGGACCACCCTTGAAGTATAACCTATTCAATTAAAAAAAATCATCAAAATTGGTTTTAAAATCTGCGAAGATATCGCGTAACATACATACAAAAAAACATACACTCGAATTGAGAACCTCCTCCTTTTTGAAGTAGGTTAAAAAGTGACAAACGAGCATACAGCAAGCTGATGGTAAGTGGATGCTGTGGCCCTTTGACACCTATAAATATCACCGAATCACAACATGATGCATCGTCACCCCTGAGGACTATGATGGAATGCCTCGTTACCAGTATACGAAACTCAGCAGCATTAAGCTGCTTTGTCACACCGATATTTGGTGCGCGCGTGGTCCTTCTTCGGTGGAGCCAATCCATCCGTGCTGCAGCCTGGCTCTACCACGTAAAAAGATTTAGATTTCTGTTGCACATAAACTTAATATGTAAGACGTTGACAAGATATATAAATGCTAATAAATTTACTTTATACGTCTTAGAAAAACCTGAATACAAGTTTGTTGTCAGTTGCATAAAATATAAACGTGTCTAGCATGAATAAGAATAATTACTGACGTTCATGCTAAACGAGCCATTATAAACTACTTTGATTACAAACAAGATACAGGGATATGTAACAGTATAAAGTATATAGGAAAAAAAATTATAGTTTATCGTATTTTTTATTTATTATATTTACAATGGGTGAAGCGTATAATGAATGCATGAATGTTTATAAACCTGTAATAATTCATAACTAAAGATATTAAAGGAAATAAATCAGGAAACGGGATGCAACGTTTTCCTAATAAATACTCAAAATAAAAAAAAACTGCGGCTACCAAGCCGTCTGCCAAGCGTGGCAACTATGGCAAATAATGTGCGAAAACACAAATTGTTGGATTTCGGGTCTTGTTGTTGAGCTTGTCCTCGTGCCTTTGTTTTACTGCATCTGCCCGTACTGCCAATCTTTTCAGCATTGTTATATAAGATGAACTGTTAATACATTTGTCACAGAAGTTTTATACAAAAAAGGACTAAAGGTCTTCTCCGCAATTGATGACATCTAACAGTTTCAAGGGCATCAGGAAATCAGATTAGTATATTACGTGACTAATACTGATTTAGCTGCACTAGATGTTGGCTGTAAAACATAAACGAAACGCGCTTACTTTTTCTGTATAATTAATAAAAGTATCTAAATATTTAAAAATAATAAAAGAGCCGGGAAAGTGGAAAATACAGGTGCGTTTATGGCTCGAGAACCAGAAAACTAATTACTATTGAAAAGGAATTTTATCTCATAAAGAAAATATAGATCACTGCTCATCTAGGTTTCAGATGTGAAGAAAGATGTGGAGAACTATTAATGCTCCATGACCTATAATTATACAGGCTTTCTATACCCTTCAGACAGAAACATCAGAGCCGGCTCTGTCATAGGGCGAACAGAGCGGCCGCTCCAGGAGCCAACTCCCAGGAAACGCCACAGTGGAAGTGGGGTTAGTGTGGTATGACCTTACCTGTTGAGAGACGCGGGCATGGCTATTTTCAATCGATATAATACAGAATATAATATTTAATCGATATGATAAAACAGATTTACGACGATGTCGAGTTCTTCCCAAGTTCCTTGGTTGCACGAACAACTGGCATAATAAAACAGGCCACGCAAAAAGCTTTACAAAAAAGATTTTTGTATAAGACACTAACCATTAATAAATTAATCTTAAAACACGATAATTAACAAGTAAAACTAAGGGAGATTTGAAATACGAATGTTCCAATTTCAAATTTCTCTCTACATTTTTTACGAGCTTAATAATTAAGCTCGTAAAGTGTTATTGAAGAATAGATCGCGCCGGAAACATTTTTTCGCGACGCTTTTATACGATATCGAATGTCGCCAAAAACCATACGAATCGTTTGATAGACTTCAAATGGCATTTATGGATAAAGGCCCTTTTATGGGAACCATGTACCGATGGTATAACAAATTTCAGCACGGTTGATTTACTTCGAAAGATGAAGAAGAAAGTGGTCGCTCTAGCGCGCTTTTACGGAGGAAAACGTGCTAGCAGTGTAAAAATTAATTTAAGAGAATAGGCGACGTGCAATAGTGCCGTGACGTGATTACTAAATTTGTATCAGGCACGTCTCGGCGTGTTTACAGTTGAAAGATTAATTACTGAAAGATTTATCGATACGATCAAGAAACGAAGCGTCAGTCGACGGTTTGGCTGTTACGAGTACAAAATCAACCAACGCCTACCAAAGTGCAGCGATCGAGATGGACAAAGATCTTTTTGATCGCTAGTGTTTTTCACTTTGCGAGGTGTATCAGTGTAAATGAGGGATAATAATGCTACGCTCACCAGATGTCGCTAATACGGACTAAGGTGAACTTATTTGTTACGCAGATGATCACAAAGTGTCATCATTATTGAAAAGTTGCTTTTTTATATAAGTTTTTCAGTTTCTAGTGTAAGCGTAAACACAAAACAATGACTCAGTGCTGTATTTTTTTACACATTTTAAACTTTTTCTTAATTCTTCTACTTTTAGGAATATCCATAATGTGGTTTATCTATTTCTTATATAATTTATATAAAATATGGGTATTATTTCAGAAAGAAACTTTAATCTCTACAATTTTCTAACAATATAACTTCATCTGCTATGAAATCCATCAAATATCGTTCACCTTGTGTCAGCTCGTTCTTAAGTGGCGCCGCCCTGGTTGCAGAAATAGTTGGGGATGCCCTCATTGCTTTACAGAATCAAAGTAGCATCAATGTCAAATGGTATAGCACCTCAGAGCAAAGTTTTCTGCATTCTGTATATACCACCAAATGTTTTCCAGAAGTGTTCCCTACTGAGCAAAAAGCGATCACACACGGGTCACCGCAGGCTGGCTAAACTAAAACAACGCGCTCGCGCACTCTGCGCTCGAAACGAGGGTGGACTGTATAGCACACCAGTCGCACCAAAAACGTAAATTTTGGGCTACCCTCCTTACAGTCCAGATTTGGCAAACAAGATTTTTTTTAATTCTATAAAACGAAAAAAAAATGAAAGAGATACACTTTTCATCGCCGTAAGATGCGCTAGCAGCGTTCTAGCAGGCCATAGAAAAGGTGTCTGAGGCGGACTGGAAAGAGTTTTGAAAATTGGTTCAGCCTTAAGAAACGTTGTATAGATGCTGGCGGAGAGTTCTTTCATCATCATCAAATTTAAAGCAATCGGTAAAGAGCTTTTAGATTTAAAATTTTGAAAGAACCAGTTACTTCCAAAAAATACCAGTACTTTACATCTATACTGCAAGCTGTGGCAACATCGTCCAAGAAACAATGCGAAAGCTGTACAATGCCACGTGTTTTAATATTATAATCTTTGAATGCCGCTAAATGCTTCAGCCTTCAATATTATAAAAACTATAGTGAAGAATCAGTAACAAAAGTAAGTATGCTCTTGATAACCCAACAAAAACAATGTGGGGTAATTTTTGGCATCTCTAGCATTTAAATATCTATCTATGAGTTCCTGCCACTTCATTCAGTACCCTTAGAGAGCCTAGTCAAATGATATTTTTTTGTATATAAGAGAAGGCAAACAGGCATACGGCTCACCTGATGCTAAGTAATTATCATTGACCATGTCATTAACTCACCAGACCAGACAGACAGACCAGAGTCATTTCTCAAACAGAATGTTAATACCTGTTTAAAAGAATTTAGATTTGGAAAAGTATTACCGCAAGATATTGTAAAATACTTCAAAACCATTGATGTAAAGAAAACCGCAGATTTGTGGGGGATTTCCATTACAGTTATTGCGTCCATAATAGATTTAATTGCACCTTATCTTGCTATTATTTTTAATACTTGTATCGATTCTGGTGTGTTTCCTGATTTAATGAAATATAGTAAAGTAATACATTTATTTAAATCTGGTAGTACATTGGACCCAGCTAATTTTAGAACTATTTCTGTACTACCAACTCTCAGTAAAATTTTTGGAAAAATAATTTTGGATCAATTGTTAAATTATTTTAATACAAATAAACTACTTCATAAAACCAATTTGGTTTTACAAGGGTCGCTCGACGTCTGACGCCGGTGTTGAGCTTATGAAATATATTTTAATGCCTGGGAGAATTCACAGGATGCCTTAGGTATTTTTGTGATCTTTCCAAGGCTTTCGATTGTGTTCATCATGAGACATTAATCAGAAACTACAACATTACGGTGTAAAAATTTGGCGCTTAGACTTATTACTTCATATTTAAGTAACAGAACTCAAAAGTCGTGATCAATGGTAAAGGTTCCTCCGGATCGGTAGTATCAATGGGCGTTCCTCAGGGCTCGATTCTTGGCCCATTCCTGTTCTTAATCTATATTAATGACTTACCTTATCTTGTAGGGGACAATCACGATATAGTATTATTTGCTGATGATACTTCTTTAATTTTCAAACTCAAACGGCAGTCAATTAATTATGACGATGTAAATAATGCTCTATCGAAATTAGTACATTGGTTTAACGCCAACAATTTGCTCTTAAACGGCAATAAGACAAAATGTATTAAATTTACAATACCTAATGTAAAACATTCGAATACCAATGTGCTCTTAAATGGGGAGGAGTTGAGTCTTGTGGATACCACTGTTTTTCTTGGTATTACTATTGACGCTAAACTTCAATGGGGCCCCCATATATCTAAATTAGCAAGTAGACTTAGTTCTGCAGCATATGCTGTAAGAAAGATTAGAAGTCTCACAGATGTTGAGACAGCTAGATTAGTGTATTTTAGTTACTTTCATAGCGTAATGTCTTATGGAATTTTGCTATGGGGTAATGCGACTGATATTGAAGTCATATTTATTTTGCAAAAGAGAGCCGTACGAGCGATTTATAACCTAAATTGTAAAGAGTCTCTTAGAGAAAAATTTAAAGAAATAAACATATTAACTTTGGCATCGCAATATATTTATGAAAATGTAATTTATGTACATAAAAACATAAATAGCTTTAATAAGAATAAGGATGTTCATACTATAAACACTAGGAACAAACATAAGCTTGTAATAATTGTTACTAGACTCCACAGAATCAGTAATTCATTTATGGGGCAATGTATACGCTTTTACAACAAAATCCCAGAACATGTTCAAAGTTTGTCAGTAAACAAATTTAAAAGTTTTATTAAACAAAAACTGTATAAAAAGGGTTATTATAATATCAAGGAATACATGCATGAAAATAACCCCTGGGAATAGGGTGATCGCCACCATGCTGGTTCTATGAAAATTCATTTAAAAATTGTATAAACAAAATTATTGTTAAGTGATTTAAAAAATATGTTTAAAAAAATCCGCTGGGTTTCTTGCTGGTTCTTCCCAGGACAGAGGTATTTTTCGAACCAGTGGTAAATAAAAAATGACTTTCAATAAGTATTATTATGTGATCAATATTAAATAAATCATTCATTCATTCATTCATTCATTCATTCATGAACATCTGCAACACCAGCCTTTTAAAAAGTTTATACGTGGTAGAGCCATGCTGCAGCTATATAAATAGTATAGTGATAGCACAAATGGGTCGGCTCGACTGGGGAAGGACCACCCTCTCACAGAATACCAACGAAATTGCAACTTAATACTGCTGTGTTTCGTATGGTGAGTGTAGAACCGGAGACCCTTTTTACTGGAAAAGAGGCATTCTATCTTAGTCCTCACGGCTGACAACACATCTGCATTTTGATTTGCAAACAAGGATAGATGTAGATGTCTATGGGCCACAGCAACCACTTACCATCAGGTGGACTGTGCGCTCGCTTGTCACCCTTATCCTATAAAAAAAAAGGGTCTAAGGCCTCTGGCAAAGGACGCCCAAGAAATCAAAGTAGTGTTGAACTGTACATTAAAATGTTTTCTTCAGCGGTAAATGCATAAAACTGTCTTCTGAGGATTAAGGTTGTACAGCAGTTCTTGGATTGGGTTCGACAAAATCTTGTCATTTAGTTGAACCGAATCCAAGACTTTGATTAACAAATACCCTACTTCAGACCACAGATTTACTGCACACACTTTTCCTGAAAAATATTAGCATAAACAGTGTTCTGTTGTCTGCATATAAATGAATGTTACTAATTAACAACATAAAAATGTTATAAAAAGAAACAAGATTAGTGGGTACACTAGTGAATCTCCAGTTTTAAAGGAAAATCAACAAATAACAAAAAACTGATTTTGCATCCGGTAAACATCACCAAAACAAACATTAACATTTTCTTTATATAGATTGTTTTTTTTTTATATATACTCTTTACTGATTATTCCTATAATACGTTAAAAGTTATCACAAACCAATCTGAAGTGGAACCACAAATAATCATTTAAGTCATATGTCTACTACCATTACGGACTATCAATAGTCCACTGCTGAACATAGGCCTACACCATAGATTGCCTTATAGAGGTGATATATGCCATAGTTGCCACTCTTGGGAGGCAAGTTGGCAACGGCAGTTTTTTATTATTGTTGCTCAGATACTCCGACAGGCAAGTACAACTTTTTTTTATTACTTCATAAAGTGAACAATTGTATAAAACTTGCTATGTATTCATTTTTAATCAGGGCACTGATTACATACTTTAATTTATATATTAAAATGGTGCATAACAATATCTTTGACATATGAAATATAACTAATTAATTAATAATTATTTCTATTACATTATTTTATTTTATTTTTTATTATGTAATTTTATAAAATTACAGGTAGCTTGGATCAGTGGAAGAGCTGGTTCTCCCCCTTAAGCAATATTTGAATGATCAATTAATTAATTTATAAAATTATAATGGAATTTTAAAATTTGAATTGCATTATATTTTTAATGAAATTGTATTCTTGCAACAAAATGTGCATACAATTTCTTGAAAAAAGCAGCAGCATTTAGTCTTAATTTACTTCAGGTTGATTGATAAAAAGCCTGTCTCACAAAAATAAAGTAAAAAAAAAACAGTGATCGTTTTTAAATTAGCCGATCAATAATAAATTCTAAGATTGATAAGTGTTAGTTTTGGTTGATTAGGTTTGTAAATTTAAGTTTTAATTTTTTTTAATGTATTATATATTATCAAATATTAAGATAAACAGAGAAATAACAAGGTCTCATCTTTTTTTCGAGGATAATAGGTTCATGAGATAGATTTATACATAATGAAATAAATGATATCAAAAACTGCTTACCGTTATTGCATTATCCTTTTTCTTCACCAAAGTTTCTTCATATTCGTAATCGGCGTAAATATAGTCTTCGGTATATTTTACATTTGGTGAAATAACCTGCAAGCTCGAGATTTTGTCCATATTTTATATAATGAGTCTTCTGTTACAAAAGCTTTTATGCTTTTGATTGGAAAGTTTTATTTATTTTTATTTCAACTTTCTGTGTAATAAACTTTCCGGTTTCCGCAGAAACACAGCATAAATACTAAACCATCAAACAGCACAGCAGCTCAAAGATCCAACCCGGCTGGCTGACAACCATAGTAGGGATGCTCGATGATCATCGATGTCAAAAATTAAAACATCGATGTTTTAACATCGATGTTACCACATGTCAAACATCGAAACATCGATGTAAATAAGCCCATAATCCATTATTGGGAACTTGCGAACACTGCGAACCCGCGAAATCAATATCAACTAAATCTTGCATCTCCCCTAAAATATTTAAAATTTTGAATAATTCAGAATTCCTGAACGCATCGATAACCTAAACCGATTATGTATCAAATTTAACTGTCAAGTGTCAACTGTAATGTCGCAGTTGTCACTGATTTCGCTTTGCTATTCTGTGGTGTCGTTGTTGGTTGTTTGTTTCTTTATCGGTTGTTTTTAATAAATCCAATGATTGATTTTAAACAAGATCCAATGCACGTTTAGAACAATATTATTGGTTCTACCAATATAAAATAAAAAAAAACTTGCGGTGATACATTTGACAACAATCGCTACATAAACGCCATCTAAGCGATTATCTACCGACTTCAAAAAGGAGGAGGTACTCAATTCGACTGTATGTTCTTTTGTTTTAATGTGTGTACTCCTAACTTTTTTCTGGGTGAACCGATTTCGATTATTCTTATTTTTATTTTATTTGAAAGCTGGTGCTTCTCATGTGGTTCCATATAAATTTGATCAAAGTCTTACCAATAGTTTTTGAGTTATCCTTAATAATTTATATTGATGTCGGTTGTACAAAATGTTTAATTTTAAATTATTTTCAAAAGCTGGCTCAACTCTTTATCAACACAGAAATAGATTGAAAGGTACTTCTTTGGCAAAATTACTATTTCTTCAATCAATTGACAAAAATATTGGACTATATAACAAATGAACTAGATATTTGTTAAATTCTTCCAATTTTTTAAATACTGTTTTAACCTACATTAATTATTAATTTCATTTATTATTAACCATAAACAACATGACTATTCTTTTATTCATCTAATTGTAACCTATTAAATACATGTGCAAAAAAATATCGATAATGGCTAACATCAATGTTTTGAATAGGATAAACATCAAACATCGATGTTGAGCTAACGATGCCAACATCGATGTCATCATCGATGTTTCTGCCACAGACTAGGCTTGGGTAAAAAATATCGATACATCGAAATATCGACATTTTCTTATAAAAATATCGATATATATCGTCAATATTTTTAATCACGATATTTCTATATAGCGATATTTATTTTAGAGTATCGTATTCGTATCAATTTCGATATATTTTAAAATGTTGTATTAATGGGCAAAACATGAAACAACAAAAGGAGCTACAAAATGTGTGGTTGTCGTTTTTTTTTTATCGATGTGTGGTTATCGTTTTTTTTTATCGCGATATATACCGATACTGTTTAAAAATATCGAAAATGTAGTATTCTGAGCCCATAATAACTGAATTTAAGCAATAATCAATAATAAATATTAAAATAAATTTGAAATAAATTTGAATAAATATGAGAAAATATTTTCAATATGTCAGTTTGTTGTTAGTGTCATGTTATCAGTATGTGTATGACAAACAAATGTCATTTTTCTTCTTTTAATTCATGGCTTCTTTTGATAATTCTGCTAATATTTAATAATTTAATTTTAATCAATTAATAGGTAAATTAATTGTGCAAATCTCAGAGTAGTATATATGTAATTATACTTTAAAGAGCAAAACAAAAAAGTTTAACACAGAATTAACATTTTTAGCTCCTTCTGATATAATATGATTTTTTTCATCTAATTTTTAAAATGGCAATCTAAAACAACATGTAGGAAAGAAACAGCGATATTTTTTTTCGCTTTATTTTTACAAGACTTATGGATGCCATACACGTTCAAGTTCGCCCTCAAGTTTACATGATGCCGCATCAGTTGAAACCATGGCGTCTCTCACTTATTTGCTCCGACTACCGTTATGCATACTTGACCGCTCATACACACGTTCAAGTTTGCATGATGCTGCAAGCTTGATCAAGTCGGCAGAATCGAAATTCAATTTTTGCTTCAAGTAGACTTGTCATGCACACTGATAGCCATACACCGTCAAGTTTACCAGACGCCGCTTCAAGCGCGCTGCAAACTTGACAGTAAACTTGATCGTGTATGGCAGGCACTACACAAACATTGACAAAATCATAATTGTGTGCAGATTTCTCAGCTTTCATACAAAGTTGCATCACCCTGCACAGAACGCTATGCTATTACTAAACAGGCGTGAGTGTTTCTAGTTAGTTTGTGTACTAAACATAGTGATTATATTCTCTTTGGCTATTACTCCTAGCCCATAGATAAATAGAATAAGTCGATACCACATACTAATATGATGCTTACGCATGGACGATACCCGTAGATAAACGATACCTAAAAGAGAATATGAATGTAAACTTAATAATTTAAGGAAGGAAACTTGTAGGAAACAGTTAAATAAGACTGCTCTGTTTATAGGCCAATATGTTTATGAGGCTTCATCATGCTTCATGTTTATATTCTTTCATCTGTCTCTGAAAAGTATAAAGTAATAATAAACTTATTATCATTTTAGCTGCATGAATTTTAAAAACATAATGATGATCTTAACATAGTAAAGTGCACCAAGTGTCTGAGGATACAGATGTTCTATTTTCACAATCTAGGTACGTTAAGAAAATGGTCCCCCATTCCTGGACTGACCACGGTAAGAGCAACTTAATATCGCAGATCTATTGGTACGAGCAGCTATTGCTTAACCAAGAGTTCCTCTTTTCTACGACTAACGCTGTAGAGGATGAACCACACTATTTAAGCCCTCGGCACAATGTCGTCGGCCATCAAGCATGAATCGAGCATCGACCGTTGTGAGTATCAAATACTATGGATTTATATTATATCGTCTCAAGCGCGGTCGTCTAGTAGCGCTTCAGGAGCATTACTAAATATCTATACCTAACTACGCTAAAAGTTTTATCATTGTGACTTGGGAATATAATCCGAAGCTCCGCTCAACACCTTGGGGAAAATAGCGTGCTGCTATAAATATTGTACTAGTGTGACCGTGATGTGCTGGTGGTTAAGTAAGGTTATAGATTTTTTTGGTTGATAAATCTCAACATTTTTTATTTTTAATATACTACAGTTTTATAATGTATTAAATTATATCTCTATTTTTAACTAAAGTTTTGAAGTAAAATTTTTGAAGTCTTACTGTAACAATATAATATTTACTGGTACAAATAATGTAGGAATGGCTCCTTTTAATTAAATTGTTTTTATTCTGCTTTTTCTTTTATATTTCTTAAGAAAATTTTTGCTGCAAATTTTCTTCTTTGGATTCCAACCAACCCGCCCAATTAACCTTATCCATTTTTTTATTCTATCCATCTGTTTGACAAACGGCAAAATAAAATTACATTTTAGAACGCAAACCGAGGATTTATTTTTTTGTGGTGTGGGCAAGTCTATCGATTCATTATAAACATTCAAGATCAATATCGACATTAATATTTATATAGTTGAGTCAATCCTAAAATATTTTGTAAATAAATGTATTTACCAAATTCATGCAAATTATCAACAACGTGACTTTTTTCTTTGCAAAATATCAAAATTAACAAAATAATTGAAAACATTCTATATTTTAAACTTTATATAACATAAATTTTAATCAAAATAAAGCGTCATAACATTGACGACGTCTTGAGAATTTACCTGTGAAATGTGCAATTACCAGGATTATTTCTATTATTTACATCACAGCCACTCACAGAACAAGTAACCATTTTGGGAAAAAGTTATTAACTAAAAATAACCACTATTACACTCTAAAAAATTACAAAATATCTAGGAGCTATTTCTTGCGTGCCGAATTGTGCCGACCTGTCATTCAAACTCGGTTACAGAGTCATGAGATTTGGTATCCTTTTCTATCTTGCATTTTTGCCATAGACTTAGGATATACTAGCGTATAGACCAACATAGTGTGCAAGGGAGAAAAAAATTCCTTATGGCAAAATGCAAGATAGAAAAGGATACCAAATCTCATGACTCTGTAACCGATTTTGAATGACAGGTCGGCACAATTCGGCACGCAAGAAATAGCTCCGAGATATTTTGTAATTTTTTAAAGTATAATAGTGGTTATTTTTAGTAAGTAACTTTTTTCCAAAATGGTTAATTGTTACGTGAGTGAGTGTGCTGTTAATAATAGAAATAATCCTGATAATTTCACATATCACAGGTAAATTCTCAAGACATCGTCAATGTTATGACGCGTTTATTTTTGGTTAAAATTTATGTTACATACTGTTTTAAATATAGGATATATTCAATTATTTTGTTAATTTTGATATTTTGCAAAGAAAAAGTCACGTTGTTGATAATTTGCATGAATTTGTAAATACATTTTATACAAAATATTTTACATGTACGCTAGGGATTGACCCAACTATATCAAAATTAATGTCGATATTTATCTTGAATGTTTATAATGAATCGATAGACTTGCCTACACAACAAGAAAATAAACTCGGTTTGCGTTTTAAAAGTTAATTTAATTTGCCGTTTTCAAACAGATTCCTCCGGATTCTATAATTAGAAAAGTGGTTAAAGTTCATTGGACGGGTTGGTTGGAATGCAAAGAAGAACTCAACAATTTGCAGCAAACATTTTCTTGAGAAGTATAAAAGAAAAGTAGAATAAAACAATTTTATTAAAAGGAGTCATTTCACATTATTTGTACCAGTAAGTAAAATATTGTTATAATAAGACTTCAAAAATATAACTTTCAAAACTTTAGATAAATATAAGACAGATTTTCATACATTATAAAACTGTAGTACATTAAAGACAAAAATCTTGAGATTATCCTCTTTAAGCCATTATGAACCCAACTAAGTATCTATTTATCAACCAAAATAAATGTATAACCTAGCTTAACCAACCGCACAGCCTCACGGTCACACTAGTACAATATTCATAGCATCATGCTATTTTCCCAAGGGTTGAGCGGAGCTTCGGAACTTCGGATTATATTCCCAAATCATAGCGATAAAACTTTAGCGTAGTTAGGTATAGATATTTAGTAATGCTCCTCAAGCGCTACTAGACGACCGCGCATGAGACGTGATAGTATAAATTCCATAGTATTTGATACTCACAACGGTCAATGCCCGATTCATGCTTGATGGCCGACGACATTGTCGCGAGGGCTTAAATAGCGTGGTTTATCCCCTACAGCGTTATTCGTAGAGAAGAGGAACTTGTGGTTAAGTAATAGCTGCGCAGATCAATAGATCTGCGAAATTAAGTTGCACTTGCCGCGGTCAGTCCATGAATGAGTGACCATTTTCTTAACATACCGAGATTGAGAGAATAGAGAGTGCATCGGTATCCTCAGCAACTTAGTGCACTTTACTGTGTTAAGATCATTATGTTTTTAAAATTCATGCAGCTAAAATGATAATAAGTTTATACTTTTCAGGGACAGATACTCTATACTTTTCAGGGACAGATGAAAGAATATAAACATGAAGCATGATGAAGCCTCATAAACATATTGGCCTTTAAACAGAGCAATCTTATTTAACTGATTCCTACAAGTTTCCTTCCTTAAATTATTAAGTTTTCATTCATACTCAAGTCGAATGTTAAAATAAACTTCTATAATCTATTTAATTATTAATTATTAAATGTTTGTAATTATCACAAGTAATACTTATATGAAAAATAAAGCAGCCATTATGTTGTACTCCGTGTCCCCGTTTTTGTTTCCCCATCAAAACATTTTATAAAATATATAAAATATAAATAGGTATATACTTAGTGAGGTATCTACCTATTTATATTAACAATATGTTAAAAAATAAATTCCGGGGAAACTGCCCACGGCAGTAAATATTTTTCTTCAAAGATCATAGCTCGAAAATACAACATTCTGATCTGATTATTGGGGAGTTTTTAGGTTTTCGGTAAAGTCACCTGGGATTTTATACATTTGAATTAAAATCCAACAAAAGGCAGGTAGGTTCAGCTTATTCCCAGGAACATGTTATATGAATATTTTTTAATTATTTTAGAACTATCATGGTAAAATTAAGTTAATTTTTGAAGTTATTCAACTTCATGCACTAAACAATTTTTTATAATCTTTTTACCGCTTCCTTAACAATCATTTTCGATAGTCCTTTTAAGTAAAATATACATCACTAGCCAACGCACACAATGACAAATCAAAATTGGTCACGCGTTTTCGGGCTGTCAGGTGGTCTATACGCTAGTATATTCTAAGTCTATGATTTTTGCCATAAGGGATTTTCTTCTCCCTTGCACACTATGTTGGTCTATACGCCAGTATATTCTAAGTCTATGGCTTCACATTATGTTGATGCGTCACTTTGCGTAGTTTTTAGGTTTTGATTTTGACGGCAACTTGTGCTAGCTGACAATTGGCGGCGGTATTTCAAGGCGCCTAAGCAGACATACACCTTATATTGAGATTCACATCACCATCGGAGTACATGTTTCACCGTTCCCACTAATAGTTCACATGCGCTAATATTTAATACAAAAACGCACCACTTTTACATATCAAAATCCACTTCAAACCATTATTTAAACTAGCTAAAAGTACAAATTTGTAATGGCTTGCGAATTCTTATAAAAAACATTTAAAAAAGAATTGTTCTGCAAAAAATATAATTATTATTGACCTTGGCCAGACCATAGATCTGACTAAGGGTTGGTCCAAAACAATGTCGGAACCAGAGAGGTTATCCGACATTTTTTCATCAAGTTATGCTCCCGATGTATTACTTTCCTCTATGGTTATGCTCCATTCATAATTCACAATCAGCGCTATCTAACGTATCTAACGTGGTACTACTACAAAATATTTTTTAGTTTTCTTACAGATGGCGTTAGTAATACAATAAAAATCTAATTAATGAAAATATTAATGATAATACATATATATAATATCTTCTATTTTTTTCTAAATGTGGATAAAATATTTTTTATGATTGATAATACATCTAGACATGAATTGAAAATACTATGTTAAAGCGCAAACCTGAAAGTGTGATAGTTTCTCAGTAAAGTGTACCACAAAAATTCATAGATTGTGGGATAGTACAGGTGCAGCGACCCATCGCCGGTCAAGTTCCCGCCAAAACTCCTTTAAGTGATGTGTCATGAGTTACCTCGCTTGCAAATTGAATGAATTACTCGAATTTCTATAATGAACCACCTCACTCACTTGTTCACGTTCTCACTTTACCGCAGAATACTTCACATAAATGACAATACGAATCGCATTGCGAAAGAGTGAGCGAATCACTCGATAAAAAAGAGTGTATACTAGGTGCATAATGTCACAGAATAAATAATAGTACAAGAACACACGAAACTCCTTGTTTTGGGCTCACAGTTAGACCTTGTTATTGCTACCACCCATTTGTTTGCTAGGTCACGGCTTTTCGGAAATCTTAAATTAAAAATGTATCTTGATTTTATTTAGCTTAATTATGTACTTATATAACAAAGCTATTCATTTTACACATTGATCTAAATGGGTTTGTATTGTAATACAAAGGATCTTAATTTCTAATACTATGATTATATTATTATTACGAAAGAAATCAGGTTAGAATATTACAAAATATTCGTGTACAACGAGGTACGGCACTAGCTCTAATTCGGGAACAGTTAAGATTTTTTTAATTTTAAATAGCGATCGGGAACGGTGTAGTGTACGGGTACAACCTACAACCTATACCGTAGATAGATAGAGAATTTCGGTTTATACAAAGGTACTCTGTGAATTGGATTCTCTGTCTACGACCTATACAGATCAATTACGCCAGCGCCAGTATATTATATTCTAGGTCTATGAGATCAATACGCCTCTATGGTCTATGGGATCACAGACAAAGACAAGAAACAAGAATAGATGAATCCATAGATATTGTATACATTAGATTTAGATGGAGTGATTAGAGTGAGACCAAAAACAAAATGTACCGGTGTGAGTGAAATGTGCATGTTTGCGATACGAATAGTGCTGCAACATGCATCAACTTCAATTATCAATACAGAGCGCTGAGTCCGTGTCATAAAATGAATATTTTTATGTTTGAGGGCATTTAACATAAAAAATAAAACTGTAAACAAAAAGTTTGTGATTTTTATTTTCCACCAGAAATAATTAATTTATTGTAAAAATGTAGTAAGCTCTACTTAGAAGTATTTTGCTTCATACTTCAATCTAATAATCAAATAAGATTCGATTATTAATTTAATAATTAAGTGTGTAATTAAGTGGTTTGATATTGCTGGCGAATCATACATATGTATGTCAAGTATGTTAAAAATTTTTTTGCAGGACCCAAGGCATTCGTTTACTAATTTTTGAAACATATTTTCGTTTACAATTTTTCCTTTCATATGCTTTCGGAAAACTCGTTCAGAATGAATACCTACCTCATGAACGTCTTGAGAGGGATAAACAGAAATAAGCAGCAGTGCCGCGTTACGGCCTGTTGTGTATAGAGAGCCTGCATAATTATAAGCTGTAAGGCATTTTATCTTAGTGGGGTGAAAACACATTTGTAGCTTTCTTTGTTTGAATCTGACTGTAGGTGACCATGTACTGGGTAGTCGTTTACCATCAAGTGATACTGTAAGTTCCTTGGTTACTTTCATTTTATAAAAAAATATACATCATTAGGATGACGACAACAAGTTGTACACATTTGAACATGCGCAAACGAAATGAAAATATGTATAAAATATATAAGAAGGAACTAAGCACGGACATAAATAATGTGGATATTGAACCAGAACGCAGCTTTACTCTTTGTGTACCCAACCCAACCCTAGTCTTCTCTATTTATCATTTTTAACCATTTTTGGTTTACCTCAATATTTTTTATAAATCTGAAGTTTAAATTATCTCATTTAAGTATTTACTATAATGCAATTTGGCTACGAAACACAAAAAATTAAAAAAATTACGATGTTACAAGAGGCTGCATCCAAAGATATGCCTTTGCCTGTTATAAACATATTATCGATAAGATGATATTGATAGTGTCAATCTCTACAAAAATTAGATCAGAATTAGCGGGAATTCACGTATTTGTTATTATTTTTAATATAGTTCATACGCATTTAGAGTGCTAAATATTTGAACGTGTGAAATGTATAATTTTGTGGAATTTCTTTTCGCTATGAACTGCATTTAGGTACTGCATACGTCACCATATTTAATCACACCTTTTAAACACTTATTAATACTCCAAAATCAAAGATATCGTGAAAATAAGCGGGATTTGTTTCGTTAACGATTGACGTCAGCCCGATATAGGCTTATAGTATGTACGTGTATGGTCTAGCCATTTTATCTCGTTCTAACGTAAGCATATGATATGCCCTTTCTCTTTTACATTGCCAATCTAACGTAAGTAGGTAAATACTAAATCTATGGATGAATCACGTACTTAGAGTAGTTATTAGTAGTATAGTTGTAGCACGAATGGTTCGGCTCGACCGGGGAAGGACCACACTCTCACAGAATACCAGCGTAAAGTAGCAGCTTAACACTGCTGTTTCGTATGGTGAGTGTAGAAAACTGGAGACCCTTTTTACTGGAAAAGAGGCATTCCATCTTAGTCCTCACGGGTGACTACGTATCTGCATTTTTATTCTTGAATATTTATATTATATATTCATTCATTTATATATATTCATTTTTATTCTTTAATATGCAGCAAAAAGAGACGAGAACTACTGTGGGAATATAGACTGAAACCAAGTAAAGAAACAAAGCAAAAATTTAAAAACTATACAAAGAGATATAAAAAAATTGTTAAACTGACACAAAAAGCTCAAAACAGTTATTTCATTGAGACAAGTCATAATAAAACAAAAGCTGCGTGGAAAGTGATAAATGCAATAAAGCCAAACACACCTAAAGAAAACATTGAGGGAATAAAGATACAAGGACAGTATGTGACAAATCCTAAATTGATAGCGGATTATTTTAATAATTATTATTTTAATCAAATACATACTAATAAGGAAAAATGGACATATAAAAATAACACTTGCAGACACAAATCGGCCAAATCGATATTCATGGAACCAACAACAACACAAGAAATTATAACAATTATTAAAAACCTTAAAAGTACAAACACCACCGGATACGATAACATACACACAAAGATAATTAAAGAAGTGGCATCTCTAAATGCTCCTATACCATGTTATAATATAAACAATTGCATACAAAGTGGAACATTTCCAGAAAATCTGAAAATTGCAATCATCAAGCCCTTATATAAAAAAGAAGATAGAATAAATGTTAGTAATTATAGACCGGTGGCATTACTATCGATTTACTCTAAAATATTCGAAAAATTTATTTATATTAGGCTATGTAACTACTTGGAAATTAATAATATCTTATGCGAAGAACAAATGGGATTCAGAAAAAACAAAACTACCAATATAGCTATCTACAACTTTCTGGAGAAAATATACCGTAACATGGATAGTAGGAAACCAGCTGTGGCAATGTATATGGACATGAGTAAGGCCTTCGATTATGTAGATCATAGTATACTACTAAACAAATTATACATCTATGGAGTTAGGGGAAACGTGCTTCAATTAATGAGATCTTATCTAGAAGACAGAAAACAAATAACACAAATTACCCGAATAGATATCAAGTCGAAAACCGAAAAAATATACTCTTCCGATACACAATTGATTAAATACGGAATTCCTCAGGGTGGAGTTCTTGCCCCGCTCCTTTTTATCATTTATATAAATGACTTTCCAAATTGTACAAGTCACCAAATGTCGTTATTTGCCGATGACAGCACTGTAAGTTATAATAGTAATAATTATGATGACATTGAAAGTGAAATTAATAATAGTCTTATATCAATTATTGACTGGTTGAAAGAAAACAACCTAAAAATTAATCTGGACAAAACCAAAATAATGACTTTTCAAATAAAACAAAATACCTCAATAAATCTACATATTAAATATATGGGCCAAGACGCAAAAGAAACAAAGGTAAAGAAATTTTGGGACTACATATAGACAATGATATGTCGTGGAAGACTCAAATTGATAGTATTTGTAAACAATTGCACCAATTTGCATACGTCCTTTATATGTTGGGAAAAATTGCAAACCAGAGAGCACTACTAGCAGCATACCATGGCTATATCGCCTCAATCTTGAGATATGGCGTTATATTTTGGGGTAATGCACCCAACATTCGCGATGTGTTCATTGCGCAAAAAAAATGTCTACGTCCAATCTGTAATTTAAAAAGCACCAACACGTGTAAGCCACATTTTCAAAATTAAAATTCTAACATTTCCTCATTATATATTTATGAAACAAGCATTTTGTAAAACGTAATGTTAACTTGTATAAATTTGTGGAAAGTCAACGTCGCTCAGATAAGCTTCATTTAGTACCAAGTAGAACTGTTTTTTTACAGAAGAGTATATACGCAAAGGCACCAAAAGTATATAACAAAATACCTAAGTACATTAGAGATTGTGACAACATTAATATTTATAAACGTAAACTTTTTGATCTACTAAATGATAAAGCATATTATTCCATAGATGAATTCCTTAATGACACATTTTGACACTAAAATATTATATTATTAAACTGCATTGACTACATAACTATCATGACATGTGCCAATGAATACTAGATGACAATTAGATAAAATGACAACAATTATTGTATGATATAATATAAATACCTTTGTTATCTTTAAATTTTTCATAATTATTAATATATTATATAATGATTTTAATTAGAACCATCAGAAGAAGAAAAATTTAATGAATGTTGCACTTGTTAATTTTATATTTTGTATGCCTACTGGCGGGACATAGAGAACCTACCTTGTATTTTATTATGTACATATCGAGATCTGTAAATTAACCAATGTTCACAAAATAAACAGATTTGATTTGATTTGATTTGATTCTTTATTGAGGATAGATGTAGATGTCTATGGGTCACAGTAATCATTTGCCATCAGGTGGACTGTGTGCTCGTTTGTCACCATGTCTTATAAAAAAATCGGACTAATAAAAATCCCTTATTTTACTAAGTTATAAACTAAATTAATTTATCGACAACGTTTTTCTTTTGTTATAATGGCACATCACATAGATTTAGTAACTAACTAACGTTAGAATAGATTGGCAATGCAAAAGAGCAAGAGCATAATTTACGCGTATGTTAGAGCGAGAAAGATAGACTAGACCATTCACGTACACGCTATCAGCCTGTATCAGCCTGGTGTCATTCGTGAACAAAACAAATCCCGCTTGTATTTGCAAAATCGCAGGTTTAAAAGTGAAAATTAATGTTTAATAGACGTAGTTAATTATGACTAGGTGCGTAGTACCTAAATATAACTCACCTCAGAAAGAAACACCACATTATTATACATTTTACTCATAGGTGCGATTGAAATGTTTAGCTGTCTAAATGCTGTCTTTTAGAGCAGGTAAAAACAATTTGTACTTCAATGGATAGGAAATATTATCACATTTTATATTAATAATTATCTCAATGCAAAGCAATTGAATTTAAAATAATTACAAATACGTGAAATTCTGCTAATTTTAACCTCATTTTTTTAGAGATTGACATTATCGATAATATCTTATCGAAATGTTCTTAACAAGCAAAGATATACACTTGCATGCAGCCTTATTCAACTTAGTAATATTCTTTTTAATTTGTAGGTTACCGTAGTTAAATATTCTTCTAAACGTATGAAAAATTATTTTTTAATAGAATTAGGGTGACAAACGAGCACACAGTTCACCTGATAGTAAGTGGATGCTGTGACAGATTTTTACAAAATATTGATATTCGACAAAAAGGGTTGAAAATTATAAATAGAGAAGAATTGGTTCCCAAAAGAAAATAGTCGACTATATGCAGCAAGTACTTTGAAGAAAAATGTTTTCTCATAGAGATGCTCACTGTGTAGTGGCGGTGTAAGAATATATCCACTACCCCATATCAATCCGTGGGTGTCGTAAGAGGCGACAGAGGGAAACAAATCAGGAGATGGGCAGCAGCGGCTTCCTTGTAACGACAAAAAAACGTGTGTATGTACTTAAGTACGCACGTAGGAAGTTATACTTTTTTAGCGTAACAAAACAAAAATAACTACCTTAAATTTAGTTATCAGTTCCCACGAAAACTTGAGAGACAGTTACCCACTGAAGTTGTCGCTTTGAGGTGTCAGTGTGCGCACGCATCGTAACAACTTCATGGTGTCGTTTTTGGCTGTCGGTGTGCGCGCGCATCGTAAAAAATTCACTCGCATCATTTTTCCCAAACGCCCCAATAGAAGTATATCTTCAAAAATACAAAAGCTGCGGTTGCCAACCTGCTTGCCAAGCGTAGCAACTATGTGCAATCTATGGGGGAAGCCTATGTTCAGCAGTGGACTTTAATAGGCTGTAACAGTAACATAGAGGTGCATTAAGGGAAAAACTATAACACATCCAACCATAAACACTTATTAATAAAATTACATATTATTGAAGGTTATTTTATTATAAGAATATTATAATTTATTTATTATAGATATGTACCTGAAAAGCAATAGGTATATGAATATGTTTCGCAATATTCCAAAAATTGACATCTACAGTCAGACAGTCTTGTTTAATACCTTTTTAGTATACATTTCCTATCGCAATTTGGTTTTACTTACTAACTTTTTATTTATGTACACATCATAACACGCATATCATTTTTGGAACGAAGTTCCTTATCGGACGGTACGAATTTGGCGGATGGGGCTAGGCGAGAAAAAGTGTAAGAATTTTCCGTCACGACCCTTGTATTTTCGGAATGTCGAGAATATTCTGAATTATACCTTTTATTGGTTCGCAGACACGAAATTTCAATGTTTATTTAATTAGTATAGCCATTCAGCTAGACAACGCATCCAGCGTTCTTGGCCCAATACCACAAGGAGCAGGACTGTATGATAATTTAAGTTTTTAGTTTGTTTTTCTTATATATAGTTTTTTTTTAATATTAAAAAAATACAAACAATAGTATGTATTTCAATGTCTCATTATGTCCACAATAAGCCGCCATGTTAGTTTATATGTGCAGCTTTAAACCCGCGAAATGGCACAATGCTTTTATAGATATCTAATTTATCTAATTTGTCAATACATAGCGTGCTACAATTGTAACCATCCTTTTGGCTTCTCCGTAGTTGGGTAAAAATATTCAATTACATATATACACGAATATACTGCAATCGGTATCGATAATTATTGTTGAGGCAGGCAATGCATGGCGTAGCACTATTTGCCACCCACATATGTACATTACACGCACACTTGTGTATTTTGATTTTTGTCTCGCCCTAATCACTTCATTGCCAATCTATACTCTACCATATCTATGGCACATCAATATAGGTGTCCACAGACCAATATGATGCATACATGGAGGTGTCTATGGAATGGTAAAACGACAACAACCTTGTAAAAGAAAGAAGGTGAGAATAATATAGCTATCTTATTTTGTACAATGTAAACGTCATATGTATAAAGAGTTTAACTATAAGAATTTTGTTCTTATTTTAGGATTTTCTCTATGCTAGTAATTACTCTGAGATCACGTACTATAGACATAAAACAATACACTATTATATTATACTAGGAGTACTTTATAGTACTCCTAGTATAATACTAAGTCTATGATAAATCACCACTATCACAGATTAGTAGGGTTGTTCCACAAATTATAAAGTTGTGGGTTGATCCAGGTTGATTAAAGTAGTTTAAATAATCAAAGTAATTTATATTTCTTCTATTTTATTGGTTGTTATTGATGTCCTTACACAACAATACTCACTACACAGTATGTGATTGAATCAAATGGAATGGAGACGGAGTTATTTGCTTTTATTAAAACTGGTATTAAACCATTTTTAACTTGGAGTAATATTATTGTGTAGACTAAGTACTTCTTATTGTCTGTGGATGTAACGCTTATAATCACAAACTAATAAGAAGTACTAGCGCACTTATAATATAATACAAAATACGTCTTATTTATATAATTACAGTTTAGTTCAAATAACTTATAAAATATAACATGTTACGTATAATATATATATACTCTGTGATGTGATACATATTGGATATTTGGGAAAATCACTTATTTACCAAACCCAAATTTATTACATTATATAATATTAGGTACCTACCAGGCCCGACGGACTTTTATAAAAAAAATAGACTGGTAAAAAAAATACAATAATCTGTGAAAACAATGTTGGTTATATTAATGCAAACGTAGCACAATTAGAAAATACATATTACAAAAATCCTAATAACTAAGGTAATGCTAGATGTAAATCTGTTAAAACGAAATAATTTCTATATAGTTTAAACATAGTCTGATTAAACAATATGTTGTTGTTTCATATAAAAATGCATTTGAACAATGACTACTACAGTAGTTCTCTAAAAATCTAATTCAAAGACAGGTAGTTAGGTACCTAGTATATGTAAGGTTTGAGCGTTGTCATTTATAATTTATATACTCTTTGGTAGGAAGGAATCTAATAAAAAGAAAACTGAACCCGACTCCTCTCCCCGCTGTTTTTATGTGTGTGTTTGTAAAGACCACTTCACAGGAGTTTATTTATTTATACGTACCTATATCGTCATCGATCACTAATAAAAATATTTTTAATAATATTAATATTTTTTATTAGTGATCGATGTATGTATATCGTATACGACTACATCTTTGAATATATTATATATATGCACAATGCACATTGTTTAAGACAGAGAGTACATTCTATTAATTAATAATAATAATAATAATTTATTTTCTCACCACAATACAGAATTATTGTACATAATATTACAGTATAGCCACAATATTATACTGTGGGAGACTAGCCATATAGTTATTTTCTTTTTGCATATAGTCTTATTAACGTTAAATATAGGAATAATCTTATTGACTTTATTGTATAAAAAACCTCCAAGGTGACAAAAGAAACGTTTAGATAATTTGGTGGATAGAGTTATATGATATTACAATTAATATTATATCTCCAGTCTCTAGGTCTCTTTAAGGAGAAAAGTAAATATTCACGTGCGACAGCCCTTATCTTAAAATGTTTTTTCTTTACATTTATTTTGTTTGTCGAATTAATATTATAATAGGTTGTCGGCGTTATATACTAACTACGAAAATTTAAAAAATTACTTTATACAATTCAATTCACTATAGTTTTAATACTTTAAGAGTACATCATTAACTTAGGCAGAAAATACACTGTTACTTTAGATAATATAATACAAAAACTAGGTAGGTAGGTATAATACCTATATTAGTCTTTCAGAGTTCGAAGAAATAAGATAAATAAATATAAATGGGTACTTTATTACTTAACTTCTAGAGGATAGAGGTACCTCATTGCTCATTGGAGGAATGTATGTGCGCTAGCTAGTGTACAATTTATAAAGTTGTATATATTTAATTACGGTATAATAAAGCATGCGGGGGGCGAGGCGGTGCGGCGCGCTCTCATATTCCGTATATTGATTGTGTGCGAGGGGGCCGGGGCAAGGAGGGGGCCACGGCGTGCCCCACTCTGTTTTTTACGACACGGCTTTCTGTGTAACATAATAAGTATTTTAAAATTTTTGTGAAATGTTTCGGTGTTATTTGTGAAAATTCGGGAAGTCGGAAAAGCGTAAACAAGGTGAGAAAATTGCATCAGGAGGGTTTTTGTTAAAATATCCGTTTTATAAATTATAATATAAATAAAATTTTATAGTTCTAAATTCCGTCGGCGGCGCGTACCTACAGTATTACACTGTCATACCGCGTACGTATAGTGTTTTTTACGGGCATCGTTCTAAAAATAAGTTGTAATAATTATAATTTTATGTAGCGGTCGCAGCAGAGACGGTTTTCTGACGATTTTTTATTTAACTTCAAGTAGTGAGTGATTTGTGGTTGATAAAGTGTTTGTGGTGGTGCAGATGCAGGGGCTGGTGAGCGACAAGACGTTCCACTTGAAATGGAACAACCACCTGCAGAACTTGAGCCAGCTGTTCACAACCATCTATTCATCGTCGGCGCTCGCGGACGTTACGCTCTCCTGCCGCGATGGCACCCTCAAAGCACACAAGCTTGTCCTCTCGGCTTGCAGCCCTTATTTCGAACAGATTTTCAAGTAAGTACATTAATGTCTTCATTCTCCATACTTAAAATTTATATTCATTCTACTATAAATTTAAATACAATATGTACATTCAAAGGATAATTTTTCAAAATTAAATATTGTAGAAAATAATAATTATTTTCATTTTGTAAAGTTACTTCTATGGCAATCATTCTTAATTTTATTTTATATAACAAATTTCCTACTTAGTAAATAACATTAAGAATCACTTCAAATTTTTTATTCAATTAAAAATTGTTTATGTTTAATTTCATATAATCTTTTTTCTCTCCTAGGGACAACCCCTGTCAGCACCCTATAGTGATCCTTAAGGGAATACCATTCTCAGAAATAAATCTGCTTGTCGAATTCATGTATAAAGGCTCAGTGGATGTGCAAGAGTTAGACCTTCAATCACTGATGCACACAGCATCAGAACTAGAAATCAGAGGCCTAGCTTATGAGGCCCGAGATAATGCAGCTCAGTTATTAAATGTAAATTTGGAATACCCCACATACTCGCAGACTGTTGTGCCCACACAGCAGACATTCACGCAAGCACGCACAGATGTTGAAAGGCTTAAACAGGTGAGTTTAATATTATCGTTAAAATTATGTTTTTGGAATACATTTTCACATGGACTTTTGCCAATGCTGCCACATTTTATCCTTCAACATTGTAAATTTTGAATAACCTTGAATCATCCTAACCATCAGTACAGCTCATTACACGTCCACTGCTAAACATAGGCTTGCCCATAGATTGCACTTAACGCAATTCTGAGCTACCTCAATTCAACTTCCGGCTTGTTTCATCAGGTCATAACGCCATCTAGTGAGGGGTTGTATAATACTGAGCTTGCCAGTGCAAGTTTACCACTTAAGAACCCCCCTTTGTCATCGATTGACGGTTCTTTAAGTTATTTCATAAGCTCAGTGCCACTTCAGCTGATCAATTGGGCTATATAATTTTCTCTTGTTCTTATGATTGTTTCTATGATGAATGTTGTCATGTGAAACAAAACTAAACCATATAGTAAGTTTTAAAATAAAATAAAATGTAACTGATTATTATTATTTTACACTATATCCTTATTGAACCCTTCAAAAAGGGCGCTATATTGTAATCTATATTTTTAGAGAATTGAACTTTCATAGCCTAAGAAATCCATGTTGTACATAGTGCATAGAAAAATTAACCATTTAGTTAAAACATTAACATAACAAAAAATATATGAAAAAGTTAACCAGTTTCCATAACTAGACATCAAGTTCCTAAATGATTGTTTGTTTTTATAAATTTATTATGCTCTAAAAATACATTAAAAATTTTTCTAACTCCTCTCAATAACTGCAAAAACTTTAACATTACTAATATTCATATTAACTACTCCAGCCAAACTTAAAATGCTTGTGTTGAGAGTGGGTCATGACTGTGTCGATTTGAACCCAAAGCCTTTCAGTTCACAATGCGCACCCTTACCCAATAGGCTACTGTCACTTTATTTTTTATTTTTACATATTTAAATGTTTGTGCATCTGTTAATTATTGTGTTACACTTTTTGTTACTTCTGAAAAATTTGACCGATTTATGCCATATTCACACAATATATTATTTTGTTGAGAATATTGTTCCTAGCTATGTCAGGCCTTAGCCTGTAATATTCCACTGCTGAACTTGGCGTGTAGTGGCGGTGTAAAAAGTCCACTACCTCATATCATCCCGTGGGTGTCATAAGATGTGACAGAGGGAAACAAATCGGAGACCCCTCTCGTCAGTTTTTTATTTTAAGTTGTTATTAGGAAGGTGCTGCTGGCGGCAGCAGCGTCTTCCTAATAAACAACTTAAAATAAAAAACTATGGTTGCCAACCCGCTTGCGAAGTGTGGCAACTATGGCAAATATCCCCCCTATGAGGCAATCTATAAGGGAGGCCTGTGTTACGCAGTGGACTTTAGCAGGCTGTAATGTTAACAGTAAACATGGGTCAATCATAATTGTCATACAGAGTAGATGAATTGATTGTGACATTAAAGAAAACTTGTCTTAGAATATAGAAGTAAATTTTACCAAACCCAAGTACCAAGGCTTTTTGGAAGCTATGTTATGAGCCTCGTGTTATTATGTAAGTAGCAGGATATGTGAAAATAGAATTAGCTATTTCCTAGCTTGATTTTTACTAAAATCCTGTAAAACACTCTTGTGCAAACCTGGGATAGTAAGCAAGGATCGAATGTCGGATATATAACTTGTCCCAAATTTGATAAACTAACATGTTTAACCCTGGCATAGCTTTATAATTATTAAATTGCTTTAATCTTGTTTTGAGTATTGATACAATTGGTTTAAATTTGGTCATATAAAATTATAAATTTGTTAAAGAAGTTACATTGATGGTAGGCATCATTTAAAAAATACAATACTTAATTTCGTGATACCAAAAAAAGTTATTTAATTCACATTGTTTGTTCTAAAGACTATGAGCAATTTTTTAATTATAGGCAAAAAAGAAAGTGTACATTTCACACTCATATACTGCATGTTAAAAAAAATCTAACAAACCCACCCTAAATTATAATCAGATCTGGTTGAAATTTATGTGAGATAATTTAAAAAAAACCGCCGTGTAGTGGCGGCTTAAGAGAACCCACTACCCCATTTCATCCCATGGGTGTTGTAAAAGATGACAGTACAATTCTGCCCAGCATAGCAACTATGGCAAATAATGATAACCGTGGCTCTTATGAGGCACTCTGTGCAGCAGTGGACTGTTGCAGCAGGCTGTTATGATAATGATGAACTGTGTAAAAAATCAACACAATCATTTAACTAAACATAATGCATTACATCTATTAAAGAAATAAACAGTTAAATTAAAAACTCCTCTTGTAGTTATTTAAAAATATTTAGATTAAGCTCACGCAAGGACCAACACATATTGACAATTCTATTTTTAGTGTCCCCTATTAATATTAATTGTTTTAAACTAATCTCTAGATAAACGATTATAAAATTTAAATAAATCAACATAAATAAACTTAACTCTAAAACATTAATTTCAGTTGTTCTCTAATTTGCTTCATTTACACAACTTATCTCTAATCTTTATTAATTTCTGACTATATTTAGTACAAAAACGAATGATTTAATTTAGGCATACAATGTGAGTCACATTGAAACAATTCTCAAACAAGATTAGAATGATATATTTCAACTATTTTCTTCTATTTATGTCAGCATTCGAAGAGATTTAAATATATATTTGTCAGCATTATTATTGTTTCGTATTTGTATGTTTTATGACGGCGACGGCTTGGTCAGCGTTCACGTTTGATAAATCGTGAATCCAAGATCGAATCTTAATTGAAGTTGTTTGTACAAAAATACAGTTAGGTAATGGTTTTTAGAATTGGATAGTGTGCGTTCAACGATTTTGTCATTTCGTCGCAAGTTTTCGCCAATTTTTATTATACAAGCATAACATCGCGTTTAGAAAGACACTTACTAATCCGGCTATTATTATTTGTAAAGCTACGGTAGCTCAGGCACAGGGCGCTCGCTTTTCAAAGATTTGACAGTTCCTTACAGAGTTTTTTTAGTAGGATAGAGTGACAAACGAGCACACAGTCCACCTCATGGTAAGTGGTTGCTGTGACCCATAGACATCTACCTCTATCTAAACAAATAAATAAAATTTAAGTGTCTGTTTGTAATGTCAAAATAACAGCTTTTAACTAAATGCGTATGAAAGTATATACGGAACATAACAAAAACACAATTTTAATGTTTTATAGTTTCAGGCTTATCTGGGTTAATGTAATAACATTATATTATTTATATATTGTTTGATAATATCTATACAAATAAATAAAATTGAACTGTCCGTTTGTAATGTTAAAATAATAGCTTTTTACTAAATGCATATGAAAGTATATACGGTACCAATAAAAAAAATTTTTTTTTTAAATTTTTGTCTGTCTGTCTGTCTGTTTGTTCCGGCTAATCTCCGAAACGGCTGGACCGATTTTGACGGAATTTTCACTGGCAGATAGCTGATGTTATAAGGAGTAACTTAGGCTACTTTTATTTTTGAAAAATAATTAGGGCGCAAAAAAATTAAACCCTAAATTACACGCGGGCGAAGTCTCGAGGAACAGCTAGTCCTCAATAAAGAATCAAAATGCAGATGCGTTGTCACACGTGGGGACTAAGATGGAATGCCTCTTTTCCAGTAAAAAGGGTCTCCGGTTCTCTACTATCACCATACGAAACAGCAGTGTTAACTGTTAATCTGCTATTTTACGCTGGTATTCTGTGCGAACGTGGTTCTTCCCCGGTCGAGCCGACCCATTCGTGCTACAACTACACTACTAATATAGCTGCAGCATGGCTCTACCACGTATAGAATAATAGCTATCTTCAGCCTCTGAACACACAGTCACATATTGGATTGTTCATTGTTATTTTATTATTGTACATGCCAATTCACCGGATTTGGGTGGCTTAGAAAAAAAAAACATCGTAAGGACTAAACTTAAATGTTGCACTAGATATTAGAATTCCTCTTGTGCCTAGGGCACGTACCACCCTCTTACCGATTTCTACCGCCAAACAGCAGAGCTTGCACTGTTGTGTTCCTGTCTGGACAGTATAGACTGCTAGTAAAGGGTATAATAGAGAGCCAGTGTAATTACAGGCTTACAATGTATCTGCAAAATTCTTTGTTCGAATTTGATGTTCATAGTCGGACCAACGTTTGTCATTTCAGTTTTATAAAATAAAAACTGCATGAATGGGAAAAATATTTTGCTGTTTGTCCGTCAATAAGCACTAGAGCAGCGTGGCGGTGTCTTCCCGCTCGATCTCTTAAAGAGGACTGTCTCCAGTTTATTAAGGCTATATTATTTTTTATGTTATTTTCGTGTGTTATAATCGTTTAAACTAGTTTTATGAAGTCTTAAATGAATATGATGGTACTTAAATGTGTAATCAGAAAGCCAGTTTTTTTTTTCATAGTTAAAGGGTGACAAACGAGCACACAGTTCAGCTAATAGTAAGTGGATGCTGTGGCCCAGAGTCATCCACATCTATCCTCGATTAAGAATCAAAATGCAGATGCTTTGTCACCCCTGAGGACTAAATATGTTTTATACAATTTTTAATGCTGCGGTTATTAATTAGGTGTCAATGTTCCTTTGTGTGGTATAACTCTTATAAAAATTGTATTTCATGGAAGTGGTTTATGAATATTTTGAATGAAAACGCGAGATGTAACGCAAATAATATCTTTAAACATAAAACCAGCGGCGTATTTAGTACTTCTTCATTAGCCCGTTAGCCGTTAAAAGGATTTGCTTTAATGGTCATGCTTGGCAAGCGGATTGTCGATCGCAGTACCAGACGTCTCGCGCCCGCCCTCGATGCATATCCCTGTTGCGGTATTTTGTGGTGGGCTAAAAACTTTAGAAATACACAACAGGTTGTTCTTTGATATCGCAATTTAATTCTTTGATGCACTATCTCTTAGCAGTAACTTCAAAGCTATTATGTTCATATTATTTTTAGTACATATTTAAGTGTTTTTTAATATTTTTTTGCCGACTTCAAAGGAGGTAGTCAATTCGACTGTATTTTTTTAATGTGTGCTACCTCAGAACATTTTTTCTAGGTAAACCGAATTTGATGATTTTTTTTTTGAAAGCTGGTACTTCTCATGTCACAATGCGTATTTAATTGACTTCGACTACAATGATGATGTTTTTATTTATGTTGTCGGATGTACAATTTTATTTTTATTTTACCACTTGTTTATAGTATATTTTTACTCTAAAGCACTCACTGCTCGGACAAAGGCCTCACTCAAATTGAGAAGATGTGCTATAATGCCACGCTTGACAGATGGATTGATATAATAATGGAAGTCGCTTCGACTACACCTGTCTGGATATTTTGGTTCCGGTAATTTTTTTAAATGCAATCTGCAATATTATTATGATACTATTCCCCTATTTCATTTCGACTACACCAACTTTCGAATGTCGTAGGACGTTAACAGCACCCTGAGCATGAGTTTTCTATCGTAGCGAATTAGTATCGCCATCATGTGACTGTGTGACAAAACACGTTTTTACGTGGTACGGCGTCGATACGACCACGCTCTCACAGAATACCAGCGTAAAATAGCAGCTTAATGCTGCTGTGATTCGTATGGTGAGTGTAGAGAACCGGAGACCCTTTTTACTGGAAACGAGGCATTCCATCTTAGTCCTCAGGGGTGACAACACATCTGCATTTAGATTCTGAATTGAGGCTAAATGTAGATGTCGATAGGCCACTGCATCCACTTACTTTCAGGTGAACTTTATGCTCCTGTATCACCCTTAAAAAAAAGACTACACCAGACCGGATATTTTGGACTTGGTAATTTTTGATATGTAATCTGCAATATAATATGGGGAATATTATATTGCAGATTACATATCAAAAATGTTTCATTTCGACTACGACAACTTTCGAATGTCATAAGACGTTATCAGACCCCCTGAACATGAGTTTTCTATCGTATCTAATTCGTATCGCCATCGTGTGACTGTGTGTGACAAAACATAAATCATATTACGTCCAACAGGGACGTTGTTTATACGTATATTTCGAAACCATTAATTTGTGTTTTTGCACAAATATATCTTAGTCCTCAAAGGTGACAACGCATCTGTATTTTGATTCTCAATTGAGGATAAATGTAGATGTCTATGGGCCATAGCATCCACTTACCATCAGGTGGACTGTGTGCTCGTTTGTCACCCAATTCTATGAAAAAAATATCCGGTCGGGATTCGAACCCAGGACTTGTAAACGTTTACTTTTGATCTTCTAGAAACTTCTTCCTCCTGGTTGCATAGATTCTTATGCCAGTTTTTAACGGACGAACATCTGGCATCACAGGCAGGCTCTCCGTCTGTATTTCATATTTCCGATGGTGTTTCATCAGTTTGTTTCACTTGATTTGCTGATTACTTCGTGGCGTGGCGTAAATTCAGGCTATCAATTTTTTTCGTTCTATAATATTTTTAATTATAAAAACATTTCCGTTTATTGAGCAATATTTATACGTGATGGAGCCACTTTATTATGGCTACAGCACGAATGGGTCGGTTCCATCGGGTTAGAAGGGTTACGCACTCGGTGTTTCGAGAAACCGGAGATCCTTTTTACTGGTAAAGGGTGTTCTATCTTAGTCTTCAGGGGCGACAACGCATCTTCATTCGAATCGAAGATAGATGTCGATGTCTATGAGCCACAACGTCTACTTATCAGGTGGACTGTATGCTCCCTTGTCACCCTTATATCATAAAAAAAGTAATTCTTAATCTTCTTTTCTACCTGCTCGTGAAAGTCGACTGCTGGACATAAACTGCCGATCTAAGTACCTACTTATTCCGTACGAGAAGTTCGAAATGAAAAAATGTTAAAAATCAAAAACCTACAATGTTTGTGTTCAAATATCATAGTACTGACCTGCCTCATCATCATGATCAAACAAAAAATCTTTATAGTATTGCCAATATTTCTATTTTACGAAATTATATTTAAGACCTATTATTTTATTTTTACATTATATGATTATGTTTCAGCATGATGTTCAAATAGTGTTTGGAACATGTCTTACTGATTTTAGTTAACGTGTAGTTAAATAAACAAAAAAACCTAATAATAGAATTCGTCATGGGTGGCGATGACTAATGTTTTAAAACGTTGCAACACTTTTTGGCGTTTCTCAAAGGTCAGACAAAGAAAATAAAAACTAAAAAATCGAATTTTAAAATTACAATTATGATTAAAACGAATAACACATTGTTTCAAATTATTTAAATGCAAATTTAAGATACACATTTTAAATATCTATGTTTAAAGGGTCAAGCGACGCAGATGCGACGTATAGATTTTGTAAAACATTTCGCCGACATTTTTATCATTAATATTTTTAATAAATAATTAAATAAATTTAAAAATTACCTCGAATGTTCGTCGAATTAATCCATAAATAAAAGCTATATTTAACCACAATATGAACAAAATCATAATTAGTCAATTGATCGAGTATCGTTATTATTATTAAGTCGTTTAATAATAATTAAGCGTACTTACTATTGCTAACACTTGGTATGTATTACGTAAACATTTTATAATTATTAAATATTGCTTAATTTTATTATAATTTCAAAATAATGGAGTTTTGAACATTTAATATGATATTATTCTTTTTGGTTTATTTAATGCTACGATTTTATTTGAAGGTTGTATAAGAACACGACTTTTATCAGATAATTTTATCATTAAAATAAACATGACGTCAAAAATAACCAGATATACCGGATTGTTTGTGAAATATTTTAGCATTTCATTGTGTTGCAATATTAGTTTTATTTAAAAATTAGTTTTATATAGTGACGGATGATTACGATAATTATTAGGAATAATTAATTCAACTATCTCAAATATTGTTAACTTAAATCTATTGAATTAGGTATATAAATACATTCGTAAAATAATACCTTCTAAAAATAAAATTTGCGGAAAAATAAGTGGATTGTTTTAAAAAAAGGTAAGTTACTGCTTAAAGAGCCACGGCTTGGCACGTTTTTTGTGTTACTCTCGTTTATAAGATGATTTGCTTTACCACGGAGCACGTGCTCAATCAACGCTTATACAAAATTAAAAGTTTAGTGATGTCTGTGCTACGAAGTATTTTTTCTTTTTTTTTTTATAGGATAAGGGTGACAAAGGAGCACACAGTCCACCTGATGGTAAGTGGTTGCTGTGGCCCATAGACATCTACATCTATCTTTGTTTGCGAATTAAAATGCAGATGCGTTGTCAGCCGTGAGGACTTAGATACAATGCCTCTTTACCAGTAAAAAGGGTCTCCGGTTCTCTACACTCACCATACGAAACACAGCCGCAATAAGCTGCTATTTCACGCTGGTATTCTGTGAGAGCGTGGTCCTTCCCCGGTCGAGCCGACCCATTCGTGCTACAACTATACAATTAATTTAGCTGCAGCATGGCTCTACGTTTACAGCGAGGGTCTAAACGCCTTGAGCTACCATGTCTATAGAGAAAAATATGCAAACTTAAAATTTTTGAGCCTGGTTGAAATTTAAATGAAAATTGATAAAACTACGAAAGTATTCATCTTTCTATAACAATTAAACAGAAAAATCAGTTAACTAACGTCGGAGATATTAACAGTTTATTTACTTAGAGTCATATTGTGAAATTCCTCAATATACATTTTTTTCCTCAAAAGGTAGACTAGTTTTAAAATTTGTTTGATTTTGTCAGAAAAATTAAGATCATACAGCATTAAATACTTACAATCAGGAAACAATTAATGATGTATATTTTTTATATACAATTGAATTTATAAGTGTGAATAAGTAGGTTCAAAAGTTTGTAATATTATTTTGCTTTACTTTGTACTCCTGAAAAAGCGTAAATATTTTTTTCCTATTACTTTTCAAAAACATAGTTACGTTTTCATTATTTTGTATTCGCGACTGGCAACTTTAGCTTCAGCTAGACTTTATTTTTGCACAGATTATATATAATTAATATTCAATATCAATATTCAAATAGTAGGTTTACAGTTCAGGCAATCTCCCTCCCTTCTTAAGTGCTGCTACGGATTATCCGTTCGCCGGAAAATCATATATTGCTTCTATGTTTTATTTATATATGAATTGTATTACATCTACGAACTGCGAGCTATAAATGTATGACAAAATACATTTATTTACCAGAAACGTATAAAATTTAGACTAATCCCCAAATTGGCATTATGTTTATGATATATTTTGTCAGACAGTAAGATTTTTCAGTGTCATGTAAAATAAACTGCTACTCTACGGTGGTCATTCGATCATAAATCTGTTAAGCGAATTACAAGGCGAATGTAACCAAGGTGCGCTAGGAAACGTCGAATCGATATTATATATATTATATTCGTGTTAAAATCGTTATCGATTTAGACCAGTATACTTTTAAAATGTTACAACATAAGAGATTTGTCTAAGAAAATAATAATTATAACCAATATTAGTATTAGCCGTGTGATGGTGGCCTAAGTGAATCCATCGCCGTGGCTTCCGATTAGGGTTGGCACCTTTTTTTGAACAAATATAGTATTGTTCTCAAAAAAGATGCAAAATATAGTGCCTTTGGGAAATTGAGGATAAAAAGTAGATAGATAGATAGATAATTCTTTATTGTACACCAAATCAATACATAAACGAAAGAAAAATAATAACAAAATAGTGACACAATGGGCGGTCTTATCGCTAAAAGCGACTACACATTTAGTTTTAATCTTGATGTATATTTCCATATATATTTGTTATTGCTCTTCGCTTTGGCCATCAATGATCTATTCCCTTAAAAAAAATTATAGGAATCTGAGCAATTTAGATTCATATTAAAATAAACTAAGAATTCATTTTTGATTGTATTAATACATGTTCTATTTCTTGGTTCTTTCCATTTTACATTCATGACGGATTTTTTCCCGTGAACCTTTCTTGTTCCACTTCACAGTAAAGTCAACTGTCGCGCTTTTTTAATATTAACTGTGACTTCCAGTCACAGTTAATATTAAAAAAGCGCGACAGTTGAGTTAGAGATAAAAATATAGTATTTTTCGTACTATATTATTTTTCTATAATATATAGTACAATTGACTGAAATATAGTACGATACTATATATGTATTATAGTACGGGGTGGCAACCCTAATTCCGATGGATTGCTGTATGACCGTCTCGTGTATTCATTATATCGTGTGATTTTTTTATAGAATTAGGGTGACAAACGAACACAAAGTCCACCTGAGTGGATGCTGTGGCCCATAGACATCTACATCTGACCTTGATTAAGAATCAAAATGCACTCACCATACGAAACACAGCAGCATTGAGCTGCTATTTTACGTTGGTATTCTGTGAGAGCGTGGTCCTTCCCGGCGGAGCCGACCCATTCGTGCTAAAACCATAATATAGCTGCAGCATGGCTCTACCACGATTAAAAATGGCGGAAGAAGAAACTGATGGCTATAATGGCTATGGTGTGTCGGTCGCAATTTTTTTTAGGGAATGTTTATTGTTGACAAAAACATTTAAAACATCATACCCTATATAGTTATTTATATTTTATTGTTAAACACCTCAATAAAAAAGATTACGTAGAGCGGACTTGATGATTTTTGAAATATTCTTCCAGTCAACCCAGAACCACACGAACATGTAGGAATAATCTGATAGCTACCTATAGGGTCTTATTTATAGGAGTATACAGATTGTAAATAATATAAAATGACACAAAAATAAGCGTGATTTTGTCACTAAATATAATACTGAACACATCTAATACGTCGGCGGCGTCTTCTTTAGTTAAATTAATATTTTTATCTTAACGAAACTCTAAATTAGATAAAAATCTTTTTTGCAAGTCTACGTTTAGCATTCATAGAAATGATTACATCTTACAATTAAAGAATATGCATTCAAAAAGAGTAATAATGGCAGGAAGTATAGTCATTTATATGATTTACAGACAGTTGAATATAATAAATTGTGTAGCTACAAGGCGCAACGGCTGGGTTAATACAAATACATAATTTTATTGTTATAAAGTTTTTTCATCTTTTTTCTCTTACATATCCATTAAGTGTTTTGTTTTGTGTGTTTTTTTTTTCAAATGTACCAGTAATGAGCTGTTTAAAATTAGCATTTGGATTCTTAATCGAGGATAGATGTAGATGTCTATGGGTCACAGCATACACTTACCCACAGGTGGACTGTGTGCTCGTTTGTTATCCTTATTCATTTTTTTCAATTTAAATTTCTATACTATTTCTTTAAGTGTTATTAAAGAGCAACGTAACTTTTTATTTCTTAGTGCTTGACTTACTAAGAAGACGTCCCGTAGCTTAGTGCAAATTTTTCTTTTAGAATCTGATATCGCTGCAAGGTTTTCCAAAATAGTAGAACATCGCCGAGTAGCGTTACTTTGTCTACAGCCTTCTTCTAGTGCTATAATTATAGCGCAGCCGGATCTGCTGTTATCTTTTTATTGTCGATTTCAGAACACAAATATAAACAATATTTAATTTCAAGTCAATTAAATGAAATAATAGGCAGTAAAAACTGATAAAATTTAATTATTGTTATCAAATATATGATATTGTTGCGCGCCACTATTAATGTTTTGTACATGGCAACACTAGCCACTAGCGCCCTCTAGTATCGAGTAGCAGAATTAGGAGAGTCAAGGTCCTTCTAGAAATTTCGGGACCGATATGTACTCGAACATTCTAGATGTTTCTACAGTAGAAGGTTCTGGAAACTATCTGGGGCCCTATATAAGGCCGGTATAGACCGCGACCGAGTCAGTATTGAATTGGCGATACAAGCGAAGACTTCGAACGATACAACTGCGAACTAAAGCGATCTGTAGTAAAATTGTGTTTTGTTATTAGTGTGGTTTAAAGTTGTAATTAGTGTTGTGTAATTAAAGTGTCAATTTTGGTAATTCACATGGCAGTTTTTAATTGTCTCGAACCCCAAGCTCGTAACAATATGTATATTTTGCATAGAGCGGAAGAGTTTTTTGTTTGTTTAAACGCGCTAATCTCTGGAACTACCAGTCCGATTTGAAAATTTTTTTGTATATAATTCCAGATTCATGAGGAATAGTATAGGCTATCTAGCATTAGCCTATAACTCTCAGATAGCCTTAAATATTGATTTTTGTTAGGCCAGTCAGAAGAAAAGGGGCTCTCTAACTGCTTTATCCGTGCGCTGGCGTAACGTTTAGTATTACATAAATACAATGTTCTACAAAAATATTGGTCTTTACTCCATCTACAAAAAAGTCCGTGATACCATATGCCTGTTTCTTATACATAAGCCACAATAAGGTATTTTGTGACAAAAAATTATTGAAAATTAAAAAGTTATTTATGAGCGTTATTATTAGGCATGGCATATTAATCCTTACGGACCAAATTTACTTCATCATCAAGATAATTTTATGAAGATAAACTTTGCTCTTTATAGCATGTTATTTGGACGCATAGTTTAAGAGATAATGAAAAATTAAAATAATGACGATTCGACGCTAGCCACGTATCAAGGTGCTTGCAAAGAAGTAGGATTACTAGAAGGAGATGAACATTGGAAAAATACACTTTCAGACGGGGCTATTTCTGAGTCGGCAGCCAAATTGAGAGAATTATTTGCCGTCATCCTAATATTTAGCCAGCCATCAGAGCCAATGGAATTATGGAGAAAAAATTGTGATAACTTGTGTGAAGACATATTAAATAGAGTTCGAAATGAAAATCAGGACTTGTTAATGCCGTTCAATGACGAAGTATAGAATGAAGGTCTTAAATTTATTGAAGACATTTCATGAAATGTCTGAAAAATTTCTTACAGATTTCGGATTTTCGGCCCCAATTCGCAATAATTCTCATAATATGAAGCCTCTAGAAGAAGTTTTGTGGAGACCATATGATGTAAACGAATTAAATAAGTATATTTCCAAAAATGAACCTAAGTTGGTGCTTGATCAAGTAAACGCTTATAGTTCTGTTTTAAAAAGCGTTTTTTCTGACGAAGGCAAAACATTTTTTTTGGATACTCCAGGTGAAACTGGCAAGACTTTTGTGACCAATTTAATATTAGCGAAAGTTAGGTCACAGGGAAAAATTTCTATTGCCGTTGCGTCGTCAGGTATTGCTGCTACACTGTTGACAGGCGGGAGAACGGCTCATTCTACCTTTAAATTGCCCCTTACTGTGTCACTTGAACGAGACAGTGTGTGTTCTATCCGTAAAAATGGCCCGTTGGGTAAAATCTTGCAAGATGCCAGTCAAATAATAAGCGATCAGTGCACCATGACTCATAGAGCTCACGTAGAGGCATTAGACAGAACTCTAAGAGACATAAGGAGCACAAATAAAGTTATGGGTGGAATTACTTTTATGTTTTCTGGTGATTTCAGACAAACTTTGCCTGTAATAGTTAAGGGAGCAAGAGCAGATATTATTAAATCTTGCTTAAAATCTTCCCCTTTGTAGAAATCTGTTGAATTCTTGAAGCTGTATACCAACATGAGGAGTCACTTGGGTGGAGGAAACACAGATTTCCCAAAGAAGCTATTATTGATTGGTAATGGGGAAGTACCTGAGTCAACCGAAAAAAAATCTAGAGTATACCCAGATGTCGCTAATATAAACCAAAAAAATTATCAATGGATGTAATATATATACAAGCGTTGACGCCATCAACGATAAAGTAATGGCCAAATGACCAGGCGACAACATAAACTACCTTGCTATTGATAGTGATACTGTCATGGATCAAGAAGACGCGGTACATTACCCTCAAGAATTTTTAAATTCTTTTAATCCATGTGGGCTGCCCCCCATATTCGTTGAACTTAAAAAGTGGCACTCCCGTTATTTTATTACGAAACCTGCGGCCACCAAGTCTATTTTTTTTTTATAGAATATGGGTGACAAACGAGCACACGGTCCACCTGATGGTAAGTGGTTGCTGTGGCCCATAGACATCTACATCTATCTTCGTTTGCGAATTAAAATGCAGATGCGTTGTCAGCCGCGAGGACTTAGATAGAATGCCTCTTTACCAGTAAAAAGGGTCTCCGGTTCTCTACACTCACCATACGAAACACAGCAGCACTAAGCTGCTATTTTATGCTGGTTTTCTGTGAGAGCGTGGTCCTTCCCGGGTCGAACCGACCTATTCGTGCTACAACTATACTATTAATATAGCTGCAGCATGGCTCTACATCGTCTAAACGTTTACTATGTACCGAAACTAGGTTTCAAGTTAAATTTCTTAGAAATAATATCATAGTTGCTATAGTTTTGACTGGGCCAGCAGTTGGGCAAACGGTACTAATACCTCGAATTCCTATGATGCCTACATATTTACCATTTAGTTTTAAAAGAATACAATTTCCCATAAAAGTATCGTTTGCAGTCACTATAAATAAAGCACACGGACAGACTTTCAAGCACGTGGGGATAGATTTAAGTGAATGCTGTTTTTCCCATGGGCAGTTATATGTTGGCTTATCTAGAACAGGATTCGGTGAAAACCAATATATTTTAATACCAAATGAAAAGGTTACTAAAAATATTGTCTATACTAAAGTACTATAAATCAATTCAATCAGTAATTCCTTAAATAATACGCGGGTGAAACCGGGGCACAGCTAGTATAATATGATATGTATATTTTGCACTACTTAATTTTTTTCGTTTTAAAAGTTGATTGTCAATTTATAACGCGTAATTTAAATATGGTATACATTTCCTCAATAATACACCATGATGCTTTATTTATATACCAGTAATATTTTCTAATAATTAAAATATTTTTAATATTTTTTTTATCTTTAATAAACGTTACCTCTACACTAGGATTTCCTCCTGTATCGCAGGGGCAGTTTACATACATATATTTCACAAGGACAAACATCCAGACACAACAATTATTTGTAGGCCATACAAATACTTGTTCCGTGCGGGATTCGAACCCGCGGCCCTTAGCAGCGCTGCAACTCATTGCTAAGCCACTGCGCAGCGGATTAATTATAAGCCATGGAAAAAGAGAAACCGCTTTGTTTTTCAAAAGGTTTACCTATGTACATGAAAGGAACTAAACTAGTACGATATCGTTTAGTACTGTACTTGTAATGAAATTGCGGTTATTAAATTTTTTTTTAATTCTGTTCATTTTTAACTCATTAACTTCTAAAGCTGCACTTAATTAAACCGTAACTGTGAAATAAACTTTATCGTCATATTAAATATCGCGAATGCTTGCATATTACCATGCCTTATGAAGTACATAAAAAAGTGTTCATGAACAAAGTTGCGAATATAAGTTATAAAAATAGTTTTAAGTCTAAACAAACAGCCGATCGGTAACAACACAAATTATGTACTATTTAAACCTATAGCCTGACCCAACTATTAGTTCTGGCACACAATAAATAAATATTTAAGAAAGTTATAAAAACATAACATGTATGATTCATATATATTCAACCTATATATTACGAATCATACATATGATTCAAAATATATAATGCTTATATGATTCATATGCAAAAGAAAGTTATGGGCTTAAACATAACGTTAAATTTATTCAAAATGCCCTCCTCGATTTGAGGAGCAGCCTTTAAAACTTTCGCTATTTGTATTCGTATGCGCATATTTTGAAATATTACTTATTCAACGCTGTACCATTCTTAACTTAGCATGTTTTGCTTGTGTTTGTTTTGTGTGGCTAAATAAATAAAATAGATCTTATCGTTGTACCTTAACGAAGAATTCTATAAGCAACTCTTTTAAGCGATTTTCTTCTCTTCTAAACAGTGGCGAAACTAGGGCTTCAAACTAGGGCAAGCCCAAAATATGGTTTTGTTGTTTTTAGCAGTTTTATAAAAATACACCAATCTTGATCTGTCTCCACTCTTCAGTTTCATATTCAGTGCTGTCGAGGACGTGTCTAACAAATCACACAGAAGGCATACTACTGCTAGATAGATTGTATGACATATCAGCAATTGCATACCTTCGGTGGCTTTGAAAAAAGCCGTTTGGGTTTGCTTGAGCAAAAGAAAAAGATATTTACATACAATACAATACATGAACAAAAGAAAAACATGAACAAAGTACAAACAAACTATGTACAAAATTAAACAAAAAAACAAATTATTTATATACTAAATCGAATCGTCTCTCTTTAGATTTGATTACGTCCGCTTAAAATGTTGGTGAACGTTTTAATTGTACAAATAACTGTTTTTCAATTGCGATAATTGATAAGTCTGAAAGACGCTCTTGACCTTGTGTATTTCTCAAATAAGTATGGATGCGCTTCAGAGATGAGAAAGCACGTTCCGTGGAGTAACTTGTGGCTGGAATAGTTACGACAAGATAAGCTAAGTTTAAAAGCTGGGAAAGGATCTACATCGAAAACATTGCGGTCTTTTAATTCAGGAGGATACAATGAAATCAATTGGTTTTCAATGTTTGTTTATCAAAATGGTTTGCGTAATTTTCAAATAATGAATCTAATGCCTCTAAAGGAAAATCTGAACGATATTTTTCGAATAGTTTGTTGTTGAACAATTGGAAAATTTTTAATTGGAAAATTTCAGAATATCGGCCATTAATTTCTGAAGATATGTTATCAATTATTTCAACAAAAAGTCGTTTGTATTCTGTCTGAGCACAGCGCACATTGCGTCTCAAACGAGGAGCAGAGTTATTTTGCAATGTGTTTTCATAAATGTGATCAAAATACACTGATCAGGCGTTGGTTTCGGCGTGGATATGAGCTGTTTTTTCTCAACAAAGTTTAAAGATTTTACCTTTTCCTCGCCGATTAGCACTTTAACACACTTCAATTCATCACAAGGAACACGATTATCCTTCATTTTCACTAAAAATCTTTAAAAAAGCATAAATTTTCAACTCGCAATATTCATTCGCTCCAGTAAACACACAGAGTAAACATTGAAATGTGAAGTGAACTTGCAAACGTATCGCCCGCGCGCCCCCGCGCTTGACTAACTTCACACCGAAAGCCCGGCTTAAGGCTCCATACTAATTGCTATATAAACAATCGTAGTTATATTTCATTATAGAAAATTTTGCCACAGGTTAGAAAGGGAGCGATCGTCTTCTCGAAAGCCCGGTAAAAAGCCCACGCGTGCGAGAGAGACGAATAATCGCTCACTCAACTCCTTTTTTATGACAGCAGTATCGCGCAATTTTGTCGCGACCGGGGTCCATCCATATTGCTTTGCTTTTTGACAGTCCATTGCGTGTTCACTTTGGGACAGAGAACACGAATCAGTGTATTTCGAATTGCCAAGTGTTGACGTTACATAATAAGGCTACGAAGTCATGACCTGTGTAGAACAGAGGAGCGCGCGAGAAATTTGAAATAGTTTGAAACAGTCTTAAGAGTTATTTTATTAGTTGATATTATTGATTGAGCAGTTTGATAACGCAAGCCCGGCTTCTCGGCTTCTATGGAGGCTTCGCTACCGCTTCTAAATGCTGCAATATTTCGCCCAGCGTGTGCACAAGGAGAGTCATTCATTGAACTTATTGAAGACTATTAATTTTAATCTTCGGACGTCTGTATCAAAACTTCCACTAGATTTTCTTAAACTTTTTATAATGGTAGGCCTTAAGAAGGTAGAGCAAAGCATTAATTATAACGGATGATGACTTCGCTAGATACAGGGATACGTGCGCTCATCTATTCAGTGTGCGGTAATAGGGAGTATTCCTATTATTTTTCTTTTTGTGTCTCTCGTTCATGGTGAATTAAAATAATCCGGAATTAGAATAAACTGGAATGCATGTTGCTTGTTTCCACGTAGCCCTTTAACAAAACTGGGTATTAAAAGACCTTAGTGTTTTCGGAAAATAAGATGTTGTTTTGTGCAAGCGCGTAGTCTGAAACTATATTTATCCCAATACTTCAGGAGGGTAATGTTTTTAGTTTTTTTTCTTATAGCCTAACAGCTTCATGATTTATTATTAATTTTATTATGTCGGTAGGTATATACAGGGTGTCCGCCGGCAGATTTTACACTTTATAAAATAAAATAAAATAAAAGTATTTACATAATCTAAATTATTTATTTGTTTTCTTACAAAAGGATAGTGCGGAAATCACTTCTTAAAAATTACTCCACTCAAATGACGTCCTTCTAGTCGCAAACATTCTTGCAGTCTTTCCTTCATATTAGTGAAAACTCTTTTGCAAAGTGCTGGACTGATAGCCTGAACTTCGCGGCGGATATTTTCTTGTAAGGCGTTTATTGTTGATGGAGAATTATTGTAAACGCGAGACTTGAGATATCCCCAGAGGAAAAGTCGCAAGGGTCAGATCTGGAGATCTAGGGGCCAGGCTACGTCGCCGAATCGACTTATTAATTTTCCAGGAAAGCTCTCTCACTTTAAACATTGACTCCCGGGCGGTGTGTGCTGTGGCCCCATCCTGCTGAAAGTGAGTTCTGTTATTGTAGCCGACGTGACGATGCAGCTCGGGTATAAAAAAAATATCCAACATATCACGGTACCGCTCTGCGGTAACAGTTTCACCTCTGTTAAAAAAATACGGGCCAATTATGCCATTTCCAGAAATGGCGCACCAAACCGTGGTCTTCGGGCTGTGAAGAGGTTTTGATGGACTTCGTATGGGTTGCTCTCACTCCAATATCGCATGTTCTGTTTATTGACATACCTCCGAGGTGAAAATGCGCCTCGTCACTAAAAGATGTTAAACATACGCGTAGGCGTAGAAAATCGTTCAAAAACACTCTTGCGTAAGTCTGCCTCTTTGTGTAGTCATCTTCTTTTAATTGCTGGATAATTTGAAGCTTGTATGGATGGAACTTCATCTTTTTTCGAATTATTTTGTGAACTGACGTCTTTTTCACACCGGTTGCAGCTGCAATCTTCGGATAGATTTGCGAGGATTTCGCAAAATTTCCCTTCTCACAAGCTCTGTGTTTTCAGGCGTAGTTACAGACGTTGAAGGTCCAGGCCGAGGCTCATTTATAACTGATCCAGTTTCTCTGAACTTCTTGACCCACGCCCACATCAGTTGATTCGACGGACCATCCTTTAATCGGCGGATACCGAAGTGAGAATTAAAGAACGCCTCGCCACATTGATCGAATAGTTGTTCGCAAAATAGGCTTGACAGCGAAAACGCGATGCGCTCCCGTCCACTGACTCATGGCTACTAAACAACCCGCAACACTCCGCGTCGAACGATACCCGTACCCCGCCACCGCCTTGCTGCACTGTGAGCTCGATGCAAAGTGTAAAATCTGCCGGCGGACACCCCTTATATACATACAAGGAGGTCAAAAGTTCGCGGAATGACAGGGAAGGATAATGAAATGAAACATTAAACTATTTTTCCTTTTAAATGTATTCTCCTTAACCCTTATACATTTATTAAAAAAAAAAAAAAAATTCAAAAAAAAAAAATGTCTTGGGCGTCAAAATAGGCCGAAATTGCCGACTTCACTTCATCATCGTCGCCAATTTTTTTTCCCACGCAGGTCTTTTTTCTTTTTTGGAAGCAAATAATAGTCGTTTGCTGATCTGGGCTGTAGGGTGGGTGGCGCAGTTGTTCAAAACCGCACCGGTGAATGGCTACCTACGGGCGCATTGTCGTGCAAAAGGAGCACGCCTTTTGTAAGCTTTCCTCGCCTTTTTTCTTTAATAGCTTCTTTTAATTGATCTAGTAAAGAAGCGTAGTATTCTCCCGTTATGGAAACACCACGTTCCTTATAATCAATCAAAAGGATACCTTCTGTATCCCAAAAGATCGTCGCCATGATCTTTCCGGCCGATTGAGACACCTTATACTTCTTAGGAGGGGGTGTGCCTTTTTTATGCCACTGCATCGACTCTTGCTTTGACTCAGGTTCATAATGGTGAACCCAAGTTTCATCGCCAGTTACAATTCGGGCCATAACTTCCTCCCTTTGCTCTCCACAGCGGTCCAAAAACTCGCGACAACTTTCGACGCGCTCGTGTTTTTGATGTGATGTAGGATGTTTAAAATGGTTGTTTCTGATACTCCAACTAATGCTGCAAGCTATTTTTCTTTAGCCGGGCATCTTTCCGATACAAGTTTTTCAACTGTTTGAAAAGGGCGTGCCATTTATAAATCATGGTTTGCCCAGGAGCGGAGTCCCCATAAACAGCTGACATCTGTTAAAAAATGGTTTGAGGTGTCTTTCCTTGTTTCATGAGAAACTTAATGACGGTGCGATATTCAATTTTCTTCATAGTGGGCTAGTTTCTTCCCGATTGACTTGTTTACTCGTTGATAACTCAAAAGCTAATGACTCGATTAGGCTGAAACTTGGTATATATACTAACAATGAGTCACTCAACTAGCGCCTACCTGGATGAGTAAACTCACTCTAGCTAACCCCGCCATTTTTGACCTCCCCCGTATAGGTTACATTTTACTAGGGGCTTTCAATAAAAATCAGCGTTATAGTTACTGCTATGTATTTTCTATAACTTTGGTGCTGAGTAGATACCGTTTTCTCCCTAATTTATTTTGTGTTAATTTATATTTTATCTTTTTAAATTATTTATTTTTATTTTTTGGGATATTTTAGTACTCTAGTCTGGTTGGGATTATATCCTTATTATTACTAAAGTAAGTCCCCTTAACAGTAACATTACGATCGAGATACTACCCCATTGATCAATCATTGTTACTGCTTGACTATACTAGAAAGGAGAGTCCACGTCTTACCGTCAGGAGGACTCGCTATGAATTTTTTAGAAGTGGGAGATGATGGTGATATTCCAAGTCATAGACTGTAATTTTGTTTCGGATTCATTTGATGAAGCAACGTTTCGTGCATTGTTTTAAATAGACATAAAAACGCTCAACATCTTGATGCACAGTTCCAAAAAGTCTCAAGAAATATTCATTGGTTTGTTTCTATGCATCATCCCCACTGACCTCTATATATACAAGATCATCCCCAAGCCCCAAGTGTTTACGTTAAATGTTATGCACACGACCTGTGGAATTCGATATCATGTCGATTAGTTAAAACGATATTTATTACTTCTTTTTTAACTATTTCTTACCAATGTGCTCATTTAAAAACATTTAATTTCGCAAAGTATTTTTTTTTACTCGCGCGATCAAAACGAGTCCTGCAAGTATCGCTAATTCTTCGTTTATCTTGCACTCGGTTGACTTCTTTTTCAAATAAACGAGAGACTTCTTTCCTCGTCGTTTTCTGTCCCAAGCCCCACGCCTCTGGAATGGACTGCCTAAATAATTTTCTGACCAGCTAACACATATCTTAGCAGAATGTACGAATTTATTTCCTAGAAATGATTCATAAATGCTTGACTTGTCAATTTCAGTAAAGGTATTCTTTTGTCCTGCTTATTGATTATTTATCATGTGTATCATATATTGCATGCCGTAAGCGCTAAGCGCGCCGGTATGTTCTACTAGGGCCTAAAAATTAAGATTCCATCGTTTTATCGCATGAAATCGTATCTAGCGATCATATTGTACATATAAGTGATATAAAAAGCACATTGTCAGAAAGATAATTTTGTTTTATTTTTATTGTTATTTTTGTAGTTTTTATTATTTATTTTACTGTAACCGCCTTTAACGTTTAACATGGCCAATGTTGATTGGCAAAGTAACGCTTTAGCCGTCTTTTGTTCCTATACATTATGTGTAAGGTTCAATAAGTAATAAATACACGTTGATTCGAATAATTCCTCTTTATAAATTATCCCGAATGAATCATAAATATTAAGAATAATTGGAAATTGGATAAGATTTTATTGTATATCATATTCATATTCATAAATAATATAATAAAAAACTTTCAAAATTCGAACATCATGATTGTAGTCCGCTTAGTCTTAAAACGCGTTCCAAATTTGAATAACGTGACAAACTTATAACCTCACTTGGGTGGAGTCATTATAATATAATAAATAAACAAAGCTAATTATACTTTATAGACTTGACACAAATGATAACTTTAAAAGTTAGTCTTCTCAACAAATAGAACAATGGTGTAAAAGTGACTGTTACAAAAAGTATAGTAGTATTTTAATTTTAAGATAAACAATTATTGTAGCATTTGTTGTTATCAAGTTGAATATATTAAATATTATTAAATTCAAGATAAATATTGTATACGTGATAACTTTAGTTATAATAATAAAAAAAATTATATTAGCAACATGATAAGTTTATTTTTCTGTGTTGTATTTTTTTATCGTTGTTGCTAATATCGTGATGTTTGATTTATTTTTCTCTTTTTCGAACAACTTTTATTCCATCTATATTTTCCTGTTACAAAGTTTCGATTTTCTATTAACCAGAAAGAAATAAATGTTATATTTTTGCCACGAAATTAGATTGATTGTGACTCGTCTTACAAATCCACTATAGCTTCGCATTAATGTTTTATAAATGGCACATAAGTGTTAATATTATTTTTACATCATTTTGATTTATTAACATCTAATGAAATATATACAATGTTAAAAAGCTATAATAAAGAAAAACTAAAACTTAAATTATCATACAGTCCTATTCTCCGTGATATCGTGCTAAGAAACTATAGTCGTTTTCTCGCTGAATGGCTATACTTATCCTTTGAGCGAGAAAAGAACTAGCTCTCTTATCACCAGCAGGGACGACCAGTCGCGTATACAGTTCCTCTAGTAACTTCACTGCACGTGGATCCCACGGACCGATGGTCTCTACAGCAAATGGCACAAATATGTAGTCATCTCTCAGAGACTCATATTTGCGGCCTTCGATTAATTGTAATCTACATGAATATAAATATTTGTTTATTCTAAATCTTAAAACTCCGAAAGTTATGATTTCTTATATTTACGCGAACACTACACATTTAAATAATACTAGTATTACGGATTTTATCGCGTATATTAACTTATTTTATATTCCCGACGTTTTTACTTTACAGCACCCATGGTCACGGGGGGGACTGAGGTGTATGACGTCCCAATGTCATAGTTAACCACGGCTATCTCCAGATTAAAAATTATTAATTTTTGTTCCGATCTACGCAGTATGAACTTACAGTATCTTGAAGTCTTGCAGTTGTATGCTTGGTTTGGTATTTAATTTTATTAATTATAGGATCCCAAGCAGATGGTAGCACCCAGCCATCTTCTCTATTGAAATTAGGATGTTTTTTGATTTCAATAGCCTCGCGAATCATCCTTGGAAGGAATCGATGTTCTTTAGCGAGGATTTGTGGTCTATCAAATCTAATGTAGTGACGGGGGCGATCCTGTACGTGTTCACAGACTGCAAACTTCCCGGAGCGTCGATTCTTCACATCAGCTATGTGTTCTTTAACGCGGGTTTTTATGGATCTTTTAGTTTGTCCTATATAAGAGAGACCACATTCACAATCAAGCTTGTACACTCCTGCATCTTGCAGAGGGACATTGCACTTGACTGATGGTAAAAGCTGAGTAATCTTCTTCGGCGGCTTGAAGTATGTTTTAATGGAAGCACGCTTCAAGATGTAGCCAATCTTGTGACACCTCTGACATATGGCAGTACAGCAGGCACTGAAGAAGATGGCTGGGTGCTACCATCTGCTTGGGATCCCATAATTAATAAAATTAAATCCCAACCCAAGCATACAACTGCAAGACTTCAAGATACTGTAAGTTCATACTGCGTAGATCGGAACAAAAATTAATAATTTTTAATCTGGAGGTAGCCGTGGTTAACTATGACATTGGGACGTCATATACCTCAGTCCCCCCCTTGACCATGGGTGCTGTAAAGTACTCGAAACGTCGGGAATATAAAATAAGTTAATATATGCGATAAAATCCGTAAAACTAGTTTTATTTAAATCTCCGAAAGTATTTCATCGATTGCCTTTAAATGTTGGCATATTGTGTTCGAATACGCGCGTGTTTTTGTTTACTTTTTGAAAAACAGTGTCATCTGTTGGGCCTTAAAGCATCGTATCTTTACTTTTCTTTCTTTTCCATTTAACTGAGACTGGGCCACAGCAATGCGTGTCTTGGTACAGCCAGAAAATAATGAAAGAAAAGTAAAGTATGTCAGAAAAGATAATTTCTTTGTGACCTATGAATTTATTAAAAATGTTACTCAAAGCTTACAAGCTAGCAGTTACGAGCTCAGTTAAGACATGTCAAGTGGTTTATTGGTGATTCTAGCCTCGATTACAGCCAAAAGATAACCAACCTCTTAACGTTCTACAGGATATTTTGAAGCGTGCGTAGAACTTGCATGATAAATTTCCTCGTCGCCTTTGCTTCAATCATTGGATAACAGGACGCATTGCCATTTTTGTCGTGAATATGTCGTCGGGAGATAGTTTGATTCGTCACTATACAAACGGCGTATTTGCCGTATTTCCGACTGTGGAATTGGGTAGATCGTGATCTGTCTGGGCATTTTACTGGGATTTGAGGATAATATTTGAGGATGTGCTTTCTTATTTTTGACAAAGTTAACAGAAGTCATAGTTATAAATTATCGGCCATATCATGAAACGGCGGCATATCATGGAATGCCCAGGCAGATCAAGATCTGCCTGATTCTACGACTATGACATATGAAAATACCCTTTGTATGATGACGCTAACAGACGTCACTCTTATATATAATGTTTAATCATACAATTTGCTAACGACAGAAACATTATATCGTCGGTAGAGATTGTATGATCCGACATTATATAAACAGCGTCTTCTGTTCGCGGATGCTTGCTGGTTGGATGAAATGCCCAAGGTAAATTGTAAAGTGCCTCCTCTTTTTTGTTAAACGCCGTGAAAAACTACTAACTTTCAAAAACAGAAAATCATTTATGTTGTGGTTATGGTTGGTTATCTGTCACACCGTCCTCGTAAATTCGGACGAAGTGTTTTACGAAGGGCGTTCAATGTATTCTCGGTATGGGTATGTTAGAAAAGATATAAAATTATGAAATATTTTTAATTTTTCAATATAGTCCCCCATGACATCAATACATTTACTTGTTCGTGAAAAAAGCTTTTCTATTCCCTTGAAAAAATGTTCTCCGTCTTAGCCTGAAAAATGCTCATTTACAGCGAACTTGAGCTCATTATCACTCAAGCAAATCGCAATCCCCGAAGGTCTTTTTTATGTTTGGGAATAAAAAGTAGTCACTAGGGGCTAGATCTGGGCTGTATGGCGGGTGGTTAATTTCCTCAAACACGCAGTCTCGTACAGCAGCCTTGGAGAGCCGCGCGTGAACCGGTGCGTTATCATGAAGAAGCAGCACACCCTTGGTCAGCTTTCCTCTTCTCTTTTCTCTTATTGCTTCTCTCAAACGGCGTAAAGTGGCTGAGTATTTGTCTGCGTTGATGGTTTCACCTTTCTTTGTGTACTCGCTCAATGGTATTCCTTTGGAATCCCAAAACACTGTGGCCATGAAATTACCGGCCGATGGAGTGACTGAACTTTTGGGGGGAGGGTGGGTTCTGTAGCCACTTTGATTATCCCACCCGGGCAGGGGTCATCTTCGATGCTTTCCCTGCCTCTTTTGAATTCACTTGACCACTTCTGTACGGTTGACATTGAAGGAGCAGTCTTGTTAAACGGCCACCATTTCTTCATGGATGTTTTTTTTTAAAGTTTTTCCTTGTTTAGTGAGGAATTTAATCATCGCACGGTGTTCGATTTTTTCAACATTGTCGAGTCAGTCATTCCCGTCGTCTATGACTGAAGGTTACATAAGAAGTAATGTAGTTATCAAGACGAAATTTCATATTTATACCTTCAGGTAGTGTCGTTAGCTAATGATTTTTTTTTATTTTTTATTATAGGATAAGGGTGACCAACAAGCACACAGTCCACCTGATGGTAAGTGGTTGCTGTGGCCCATAGACATCTACATTTATCCTAGATTAAGAATCAAAATGCAGATGCGTTGTCACCCCTGAGGACTAAGATGGAATGCCTGGTATCCAGTAAAAGGGGTCTCCGGTTCTCTACACTCACCATACGAAACACAGTAGCGTTAGGCTGCTATTTTACGCTGGTATTCTGTGAGAGCGTGGTCCTTACCCGGTTGAGCCGGCCCATTCGTGCTACCCTAATACCGAGAATACATCGTACATCGCCGTTTATAATGCGTACTACGAAGTTTTGGAATGATTTGCCGGCATGAGTCTTCCATCCAAATACAATGTGGGTGTCCTAAAGGGAAGAGTTAATGATTTCTTATACTTACGCGAATATTACACATTAAATGAAACTAATTTTACGTTCAGCACCCATGGTCACGGGGCACTGAGATGTTTGACGTCCCGATGTCATATTTAGCCCGGCTACTTCAGCTTTTGAATATTAATTTTTGGTCCGATCTTCGCAGAACGAGCTTACAGTATTTTTTTTATAGGATAAGGGTGACAAGCTAGCACACACCTGATGGTAAGTGGTTGCTGTGGCCCATAGACATCTACATCTATCCTCGTTTTCGAATAAAATGCAGATGCTTAATAGAATCAGGCGTTACTTTGCGGAAATCCATTATATTAAAGTTGGTAAAAATTACCTTGCGTACATTATACCAAAATTATTACAGAATACCAACGTAAAATAGCAGCTTAATACTGCTGTGTTTCATATGGTGAGTGTCGAGAACCGGAGACCCTTTTTACTGGAAACGAGGCATTCCATCTTAGTCCTCAGGGGTGACAACGCATCTGCATTTTGATCTCAATTGAATATAAATGTAGATGTCTATTGACCATAGCATTCACTTACCATCAGGTCGACTGTGTGCTCGTTTGTCAACCTTATTCTATAAAAAAAATTATTTTCGCAGTCGGTTGTTTCTTAAAATTATGTTCTAACCAATGATCTTTGTTCGAGTTTAATTTTCACCCTTTAAGCGTACTAACACAACTAAGTAACAACCACATAGTAACAACTACAATGTCGTCTCAGCAGTTACACTAAAGATTTCATCCCCTAAAAATAACAATAGTCGAATTGTGAACCTGTTTAAAAGCGAGAAAATCATTTTTATAGCGTGCAGCTGTAGTATGTTAGCAGAAATAATGGGTGGGCTCGTCTGAGGAAGGACTATACTCTTACAGAAGACCAGCGTAGGATAGCATGCATCATAATGCTCGTGTATTCCGTATGGCATGTGGCGACAACCGGAGACACTACAGCAGTATCTATGATTAACGTACCATCAGGTGGATTGTGTGGTAGTTTGCTTGTAACCTTGTAAACCCTTCTTTAGAGAAAAGTTATTGTTTTCCTCGTTGGTCTAGTGGTGCTGATCATGTGGTCCCGTATTCAACTCGCGTTGAGCCAAACTCAATTATTGAATTTTTCTTCTTCTTTAAGAAATTCTCAATAGTAAACCGGAGTCAGGTTGTGGGCGATATTTAACCCACGTATAGGTACCTCGGAAAGCACGTAAAGACAATTGGTCCTGCGCCTTATCTCGCGCCGTTCGTGTTGAATTGCCGTACCATTGGACTATGAGAGTGACGAAATAAGTGTACACCTATAACCCTGGCAAGCGCAGATGGCTTTACGTCGACCAGTCCTCCGGTAAGACTGGTCGCCATAACCGAAATTCGGTCTGGATGAAATTATGTAACATATAAAAATTAATTTTTATTTATTCGTATTTTATTCGCTGCCATACAGTTCATCACATTGCGATAAAACTTTGTCAACTTATTGCTTGTACTTGCGCGAAGTTTATAGGCATAGTACAATTAACTTACAGTAGGTGGCGCGCGTATCGTACCGACAACTACAATGAATGTATTGTCATTCCAAATTAAATAATATCTATACAAATAAATAAAATTAAATTGTCTGTTTGTAATGTCAAAATAACAGCTTTTTACTAAATGCATATGAAAGTATATACGGTAATTATAACAAAAACACAATTTTAAAATTTTTGTCTGTCTGTTTGTTCCGGCTAATGTTCGAAACGGCTGGGCCGATTTCGACGGGACTTTCACTGGCAGATAGATGATTTTATAAGGAGTAACTTAGGCTACTTATATTTTTTTTAAATAATTATGGTTCCGCGCAACATAATTAAAACCCTAAATTACACGCGGGCGAAGTTGCGGGGAACAGCTAGTTAAACAATATAACTCTTCCAAATTTAAAACGATATTTCCACATTTTTTTTGCGGCAGCTACGCGCTAGGTACCAGCTAGTTATTAATAAAAAGTTATATCTATCTATGTCTGTTCCTTCCATTCATCAACTCAACTTCATCATTACTTTCCCAAAAATATCTTTTCAAATAACAATATTATTTAAATGGGTTAGAATTATCAGTTTTTTATTTCATAGTTAGATTGTCATCAAATTTTGAATTATCAAATTGTTTATTCCGCACTCACGGGTACATCCGGTTCACGCTCTGTTTTCATTATGTTCTAGCGTGATTAATTGCATAGAGCTATTAGTATGTACCTTAGTTTTTATAACTAGTTAAGAATACTTAGGTAACAAGCAAACATGTATCTGTAGGAGTGGTTCAATTGGAGCCACAGCAGTGTGACTAGATTTATATTTGCAATCGCATCAGATGTGTCTGTGAGTAGCCCCTTACCGTCATGTGAGGTGTGTACTCTCAGTTATTTATTTCTTTATACACATTTCACGTGATAAAGCCAAAATACATCTGTACGTATATATCTGCAGCACGAATGTCTTGGCTCATCCAGGTAATGGCCTTTCTCACAGAGCACCAATGTAAAACAATAGCACAATGCTATAAAGTTTTGCATGGTAAGCGATGAGGGTTGAATAGAATGTTCCGACGTTACATCTTAGACTTCGGAATGACAAACAACTTTGGGTCCTAAACGAGGATAGATGCGGGGTCTTGGACCACAGCGTCCACTTAAAATTCTGGAAGGCGTGCTCGTTCCCCTTTGTATAAAAATCAAACTTAACACGCAATTAAAATTATACTAATGTAAGAAAGATGAAGAGAGAAGCGAAGAATGTTAAAAATGAACAATATAGATATAGTCTGTCTGTCGTCTGGAGGGATAGCTGAGTCGATTGTAATGAAACTTTACAAACAGAGAAAATGTCAGGAATGATATGTGCTAAATATCTGTTTTTAAGTGGTAGGACCTGTTTTACGCAAGACTAATAAACCTTCAATTTTTATTTTATATATTTTCCCGTTCACACATAGTTTTCGAGATGATAGCGAAAAGCTGAGTTCAAAGTGGTTGTCGATGATTGGACTACGTGTCCCAAAGGACCACTATTATGGATTCGCTAGGTCTTTTTTTAATTTAAGTTCTACGCTGTTGTTTTAATAAAGTTGTGTTTTTTATATAAACAAAATATAATAAAGTTTTTGTAACATCACACGCAAAGTCATAGCGCAAGTACTAGTGATAGATCGGAAACGTTTGAGAAACATTGTTTTTATGTTTACGTAAAATCCCATGCTGAGATGAAGTAAGTGATAACTATATCAATTATGCCATCAAGTCGCCAGTTATTAAAATCACCAGAAAGTTCTGTTAAAGTAACAGTGTATAAACGTGCACAGGTAAAACATTGGCCTTTTAATTGTTAGAGATAATAGTCAAGAAGCGCCCGCCGCACTGCATTAGTATGGGGAGGAAGACTTCGCCTATAGAAATCTATACAAATAAATAAAATTGAAGTGTCTGTTTGTAATGTCAAAATAACAGCTTTTTACTAAATGCATATGAAAATATATACGGTACTTATAACAAAAACACAATTCTTAAAAAAAATTGTCTGTCTGTCTGTTTGTTCCGGCTAATCTCCGAAACGGCTGGACCGATTTTGACGGGACTTTCATTGGCAGATAGCTGAGTTTATAAGAAGTAACTTAGGCTACTTTTATTTTAGAAAAAGAATTAGGGTTCCGCGCGGTTTTTATAAAAATACACATAAGTACTCTGGACGTGTTGTAACGAGGGTTGGTTAAGATAATGAGACTCCTTACAATTATTTCTATCATCAGTATGTAGGATTTCGGTTTGCTATTTTTGAGGATATCCACATTAGAACCAGAGTAACCGACGTAGTAAAACGGATCAGTAAGCTGAAGTGGCAATGGGCAAGGTATATTGCTCGAAAAACATTCTCGGAAGAAAGGTTCTCGAGTGGCAGTCTCGTACCGATAAGCGAGGTGTAGGGCGGCCTCACGACCTCGTCAGGGATGCAGGAAGTCGATGGACGCAGGTGGCTCAGGACCTTGCTTTTTAGCATTCCTATGTTCAGCAGAGGACTTGTGAAAGGCTGTAATGATGATGATGATTTTTATGGTTTCTCCGCATAGGTCGTTCTTCAGAGACTTGTCCAGAGATTGAATAATCGCGTGTAAGTGACATTCAAATTAAGCGAACAAAAAAACAAAATCATTTTTACTTTATTGATTAACTGGATCGTGCCCCAGATACACATGTACCAGCAGTCTATGATGCGAGCGGAGGAGATCCGACGACGGCGTCGTGAAGACACGCCTGGGACCCACACGGCTGTAAACAACATCCTGGCAGCCGCCGCTAGGGAGATGGAGGAGGCCAGGCAGGCGGCGCGTGGCAACGACCGCGTTGTGGCCAGCATACAGACCGAGCAAGAAGGTAGCTTTATATGTTGCAATATTTATCTATTATAATTTAAAATATTTTTGTTCGTCTCCTTCACCAGCTATTCAAATTCTGCTGCTGAACATGGGCGTCTCCTATTTATACTTAATTTTTTTTTCTTTTATTTTCTTTTTTTTCTTTTATGATGATGACAAACGAGCACACAGTCCGCCTGATTGTAAGCGGATGACATGGCACGTGGACATCTCCATCTATCCTCGATTAAGAATCAAAATCCGGATGCGTTGTCACCCCTGAGGACTTAGATAGAAATCCTAGTTTCCAGTAAAATTTAAAATATTATTTTAAATACAAAAAAGTTTTAGTTATTACACCAAAAATGTATGGCGAACTTAGTAGCTCAGTGCATTGACGCATTCCCTACTAGTCAACCTCGAATGAAACACAAAAATCTGAGCAAAAATGATTTCAATTATATTTATTATGATAACATTACTAACATATGTGTTTTTCTGCGCATTTTCCTTGTTACTGTATATAATACGTGATCTTTTGTGGATTTATCGAAATTCTGGGTTGTTTATAAATTGGGCTGCTGTTAGCCCGTTCGTCTTTCTTTTTATATGAAATTGAAGTGAGAGTGAGAGAGAGAGACTAAGATAAAAAGCCTTACAGCCAACATGTAACGACAATGGAGAGATCTGAGATTAGATTCTGCATTTTAAATTATTTTTACATAGACGTTTTTTATACTTATTAGTGATATGTGGTAATACCTCGTTTAATTGCGACACGTAAATGTCATGTTCAACCACGGGGGTCGAACAGACAATACCATAACAATGTAGAACTATAACCTTATGATGGTTGGGTGGTTCTACATTGAATATGGATGCATTCCATCTAAGGTTTCAGAAGCTCTCCTACATCTTAATTTTTATCGAGGGTAGGTACATAGGGTAATAAATATGCATAGATTTTTAGAAGACAGTATTAACTAACTGTTAAATATTTGTTAACTGTTAACTAAAAGTTAACCATCAGATATTTTGTCTTTTTTGTTTTTCATCTCCACTGACACCTACACTGACAACTAACACCCTTGTTATACTTGCATGGAATCATCACACATTGTTTTTAAGCAGGCATATCTTTAACTTTTAATTGAATTTCATTGCCATGAAAGTGACTTATATACTATCGTAATTGTTTTCTTAATATAAGAGAAATTATTGTAATAATTATAGTTCCAATCGCGTGACGAAAAAGTATCTTATTAAATTAAAGTAAACGTACGGAGCATTCACCTCCTGGCTCTGCTTTCTTTTCGATGTTGATAGTAACTTTAGAACTCTATTGTATCGCTACACAGTTGTACATTCATTGTTGAATTTCTTTCGAGAATGATTGACGCCCCGTAATTAATAACTAGCATTTTATCACAGAGTAAGGCCTCTGGATGATTGTTCCGTTACTTAAATGCATTCGTTTTACATAATTTGTTTATTAATTATAAAGCTACGAGCATTATCATTAATTAAGACACGTGTACTTTTAGGGGTTTGTTTTTTATTACATTACCGTTGTTTTTTATTAGCTTAATAAATAACGTCGATTTTTATTATTTATTAATTCTTTATTTGTTTCTGTATTTATTAACTTATTATTTATTTCAACCTTATCATCTAAGAGATTACAAAGGGCGGAATATTGGCATTTTCTGCCAGTCAACCTTGGGTATGGCGGGAATTAGTAACAGGTGCAATTAATTATTTGAATTTTGAAAATAAAATAATAATATCTATGATTTTTTATACCGTATATATAATAATAGAAATAATATTAGATTATATAAAATAAAAAATACAAATACATACACAATATATATAAATGAACTATATATGTACATATTCTATTCTATATAAATAAACACATTCATATAAATGACAACAGCCAACGACATGACACTATCAATTAACAATAGGTTTATAAATATTTTTTATTATAATGTACATAAAAGCAACGGCCAATTTAGCTCAGGGATTAATTGTTCTTAAATCTAAATATGCGTTTGCATCGATAACATTTGATTTCTAATTCCAATGTATCACATGCTCACCGGGGAAGGAACCTGTCCAGGTTCCTCAGAACATACATAACGTCACTTGTAATCCTCAAGGGAACAAGCAGAGTTCAAAGAGCAGCGAGCTACTTAGATCACGTTAAGCCAAAAAATTATGAGTTCAGATGCACAATTGTAAAAGAAAGGATAGGTGGTAATCCCATTGCCTATACCATCACATAATATTCAATATCCAATTAGTTGTCTTTTACGACATACTAGGCAAGTACCACAGTTGGCACCATCTTATTCGTTGTATGCCCTCATAATCATGGGACGCTCTACAGAACTTTTTAAAATATATAACAAAGTCCCTTTTGTAACATGCTTTGCAAGTACTACAGTTGGAATTTTTTTTGTTATATCTCCTACATAAACGTGGAACCTTTAAGTCCCAGACCTACGTCAGACGTTTCTTAGAACTTTTTAAAATATTTTATATAACAAATACTTTGAGGAAGCCCATAAGTCCGCTCGGTAATGGCGTAGCGAACTTCCCCTCGTACATCAAAGGAATAGAATAATTAGCTGGCGTCTTTCCGTCCGATTACAATCTGTGTGTCTTCATGGCAAGAGTGATTAGGCTTTTGTTACGCTCAGACTACGATTTACCATCTAAGGTTTGCATCACCACTTACCACCAGGTGGAATTGTAGACAAGCACAAGCTATATAATAAATAAAAATAATAATAGATAACACTAATATATTAAAAAAGTAACCATAAAAGGCTACAGATACTAGGTTGGTGAAAGATTTACATGAGCATTTAAATAAAAAAAATTACAGATGTTTAAAATTAATTAGCTAAGATCTGCGTAAAAAAATGGCATGTCTTACTTAGTTTGAAGAGAACCTCCCGTCCTTTCTCAATTGTGTGCAAAATCCCCGTCAACACTAATCGCAACATCGCTACACTAGGAAAGAGACACCACCGTCGATAATACGACACATTTCGAGGTATCGTCAGGAGGAATAGACTGTGCGATGGCTGATCGTTTAGCAAAATTAAACGAGGATGTCTCGTTTAGAGGTGTGAAACACGTGTGGTATTATCGACAGTGGTGTGTCTTTCTTAGTGTCGTGGTATTGGGAGCAGTGTTGAGGATAGTGCAGAGAGGGGGCGAAAGGTGCTTTTAAAACTAGCTCTTAGCTGATCAATTTACAGCATCTTTCTTATGATGGATTTCCGCAAAGTAACGCCTGATTCAATTAATTTTCGTACAAATATCTTAAAACGATCTTTTATCGTCCACAAAGAGAAACGTCTTGAATTTTTCCTTCATGTTCCGGACACGTTCTATATACTAAACGACCTTAATATTTCTCCGGGCATCCTTAGCCTACGCCCTTCGCATTCATAAATTTTTTATTCAAAATAAATTACTTTCCTTTTGAGGTTATGAACAGGGTTCCAGACCCTAATGTGATAAATAATAATTTACTACATATTTATGCCGTATCATACGCTAATTCTAAATATATTATATTAAAAATTATGCAGTATATCCGCGCTTATGCAAAAAATATGCAAATTACTCCATATTATTTTAAAAACAGAACTTTTTAGCAAACTGTTTGCAATCTTCTATTATAAAAACTAATATATTCATTATGTAGTACACTTTTTTTTAAATATTTACCACCAGGGATATCCTACAACTTTCTGGCCTACGAGGCAGCCCTAATTACGTGAATATTTTTCGCAACACGTATAGCATCTGGAACAATTTTATGAGTACTTATAATTTTAGTATAACATTTCCATTTATATAAATTATTCTTTATATGCATATTTATGTATGTATGTCATTATGTACATTATTAAACACACAAGCGGAAGTTATGTCTCAGCGTTCATTGCTCTCCAGGCTTAAATCTGCTTATAATAATATTTGGGTTCCGAGAATGAATGGTTGTAATGTATCTATCAAGATATAGTTGATGCATCGATACTTCCTCTGATTTAGGCTACATAGCATGACATAGACTACATAGGCTGGGCATGACATAGCAATGAAATTATTACGAGTATTTAGAAATCTGCATTTACGCTTCTGTTTTACACTGCAACATTCTCGACGGCGAAAAAGTAAGCGCTGTGAGGAAATTATTTACTTTGATGCCATGCACTCGAACAGATATTTCTAAAATGGGTTCCGCAGAACCTAAGGGTTCCGTAGAAAAGTTACCAGGGTTAAATCATTTCACATTTCAATTGCACTGTCTATGATATACAATCATTTGAAGTGGGGTTCCATATAATAAAAGGGATTTGGTAAGTGTTCCATTATCTTAAAAGTTTGGGGACCCCTGCACTAGAATAGGATAAGGGACTCTACTCTTTTCCATATGCTCATGACGTGTTCCCACTAAACTACGTGATTGTCAGAGAACCATCGAATGAATGAACTAATGCAAATTTTGTTAATTTTTTCTTCACTTGAATGATTCTCCGTAAATTATTACCCGATAACGGAACCCGCAGGTCATTACACTAACAAAATACTATTTAGTGTTGATTGACGTTTGATCAAGATAATTTAGCTTCAAATATAAATACAATAAATCGCGTTCCTTTGACGTTAACCTATTTAATTTAAAAAATGAAGTGTTGGCATGTGTGGTAATGCTAGTCTATGCTAAAATTACATATGATTTTGATCCCCGCCAACGGCACCACGCAAATGGTTAATTACAATTTTAGCGCTTAATGGTGAACATAGTGAGGAATCTTGCATAACCGAGAATTTAAAAATACTTTAAAGAGGTGAAGCTCCAAAACCCTCTTAGTTTTTGAGATTGACTTTTGAAATGAGAGTAGGCCTTTTTTTTAAGATAGGCTGTTTTTGTAGATTATTGATATTGTTATATAAACTCGGAAGTTTTTATCATCTTCTTTCTCGCACTATTATTATGTCTCTATCGCAATAATAAAAAAATTATAGGTTTTATGGTTTCTTTTCAACCAAGAAGGGTATACCTGACGAGAAGATGTGTCGTAATTACTCTAACGTTGCCCAGCCGAGTTGAATCCGTCGATTGACGATTATAAACCAGCTTAGTTATAAATAATTGGCAAATAAAATAAAATATATAATATATTTCTTTAGCAGCTGCCACGGTCGTGACAGACTCAAAACGAGAATCAGAAGAGGATCGCCCAAAGAAACGTGTTTCGATCCTTTCGCCGGAAGACGATAAGCTTAGAGCGAAGAAGAAGGCGATGACTGTGCGCTTCCAAGACGACAATAAGACTGAGGAACGCCCTAACAAGATCACTTCGCCGGGTGAGTGGCCTATTTATTTATTTTTATTTAGGTACACACTTTATGTTTTAATTTCACGTGTTTTATTTATCAATCCAGGCTATAGATTAAATTTCATCAAAATTATTTTCGAATTTTTCATCATTACTGTCTACCATAAGTGCACTGTTCTACATATGTAGTTGGCAACCGCAGTTTTGAATTTCTAAATGTTATTAGGAAGACGCTATTGCCCATTTCCTGGTTTGTTTTCTCTTACGACTCCCCACGGGACAATATGGGTTATGGATATCCTTACACCGCCATTATATACATATAATAAATCTATAGAAAAATTGTGTGTTCACGATTAACGTAAAAACAACCAGACGGATTTCCATGAAATTTTGTATGTAGGCAGTAATTGACCGAGTACAACATATAAGCGACTTTTTATCCACTTTCGGAAGAGTAAGAAAACAGGTTATGTTTTTCCTTTTTTAGTTTATTATCATTATGGCTGCTGATGGTTCTATTAGTTCTAAAGAGGATTTAGCTGAACGTATAATAAATCTATAGAAAAGTGTGTGTAGAATAACGTCTGCCGGGCCAGCTAGTTTAAATATAAATCGATTTTTTTTACGGTTTAATAATATTAAATCCCCGGTAGGATATAACATTTTTTTTTTAAATATTATAAGACAAAAAATATTAAATTCAACCGTTTTACACTTGTTTATATAATACGTAGATATATTTTTGTTTAATAAAACGCTCCCACACCGGTCATTTTTATTTTAAACAAGCGTAGGTGATCAGCAAATGTTTTAAAATACTCTATATTATCTTAACATCACATCATACGTATGAAAACAAAAAAATGTCTGACATTTAACAGAGCAATAACTCCGAATGGATTTTTATTTTCATAAATCATAAGCGCTGGCTTGTCCCAACTGTGTTTTACAGAGCAATGTTCGAAACAAGGTCGTAGTGCCGGCTAACTTTTACTAATCTAATTACTAGAATGTCAGCGTAGTCCGTATTGATTTCTCACTAACTATACGGCTTTAATTATGATACTTCATGATAACTAATACAAAAATTACGCTTACTTGATATTTAACAGCGGAGTTAGACAATGGATCCCGTAATTCTGTTAACATAAGCAATTGATTTTTATATATAGAGATATCATACGACTTTGAGAACACAAGTACAATTTTACTTAAGTTCTCAAAGGCGTATGATATCTCTATATATAAAAATCAATTGCTGTCCGTTAGTCTCGCAAAAACATGAAAATGGCTGGACCGATTTTGATGAAATATTTCGTGTGTATTTGTGTGGGTTCCTGGATGATCTGAACGATTCACAATTGTACCCGGTAGGTGGCGCTGTTGTCGAGATCCAGAAAACACCCGCGCGAATCCGAGGCGGATCGCTACTATTAAATAAATATTGATAATATATTCTACGGGCAAAAAACTATGCATTAAACTAACCGTGTCATAAACAGTGTAAATATCCTGGTCAGTTTTGGCCACAGAGCCTTTTTCCAGTAAATACTAAAGGTAATCCATCTCATTTGAATTAAAAATGCAATATCATTGACAAGAGAGTCATAATATATTATAATACAGTGTAGTACCCCGTTTCATCCCATGGGTATCCTAAGGCGACTATGGGATTTTTTTACTTAGTGTTGACTAGAATACCACCTGGTGGTAAGTGGTGATGAGGCCCTAAATACTAGAAAATCTAACGATAGAGAGTTGTCAAACTACTCTACTAAGATACTGTGATCTCTATTACTGTGATAGTCAATCCGCTTACCAAGCGTGAGGCAGATCTTCCCTACAACGGAAGCTCATTTCTAAGAGTGAACTTTTACGGGTTGGTAAAGAAGCGCATAAAAAAGCGTAAAAACTAATTTAATTTTTATTAACGCTTAAATTGAATAAGGACTTAGCTGCGATTCTAGTTGCCCTATCAACTTCCTATTTTGTGAACAAAATTAAATTAGTCGAGATATGCAAAGTAGGCAAAATACAAACATGCGTACACACAACACAAGTTAAAAACGAAACTACTATTTATCTATTCTTTTTAACACGTTTTGCTTTAAAATTTTTAATTATTGTAATTTCCTATATTTTTTTTAATCTAATATTATTCCTGCTCAGTAAAAGCATATTTTTATAACTCCAGTAGCAGAAAGTTCAAACGGAGCTAACAGCACGATATAAAATCGACCGAGCTATTTCTGCGGCGGCTTTATGTATAGAAGAAGAATAAAACTAAATCAACATTAGTGCTACTCAAAAACAAGTTTTAGAAGGGTTAACGTGTTAAAACGTCATAAGACAATGTACCCACAACTGTTGTTTCGAGTTCTTGTTAAAATGTATTTATATACCTATGATAAATACTTACATACTATATTTCTACATTATTTATTATTAAATCGTTTTTTTTTGGTTTAATTTTTATTTTAATAGTTCATAAATAATGGTATGAAATTGAGATATTGGTATTATCGCGTAGCCTAATGAAGAGTACCTGTCTACTAAATTCTAGTCTTGCAAACTTTTTTTTACAAAATCACGAACTGGTTAGCTTTCTTTTTTGGATGTTTTATAATTATCTCGCATGTTCTTGACTCTACAAAGTAAGGTACAGAATCAGTATACTCGACTTTAATACGTGGTAGAGCCACGCTGCAGCTATATTATGGTTGTTGCACGAATGAGTCGGCTCGACCGGGGTGGGACCACGCTCTCACAGAATACCAGCGTATAGTGAGTGTAGAGATCCGGAAACACCTTCAAACCTGCAAAGGAGGCATTCTATCTTAGTCCTCAGGGGTGACAACTCATCTATATTTTGATTCTTAATCGGGGATAAGTGTAGACAGATAGATGTCTATGGCCTACAACATCCACTTACCATCAGATGGGCTGAGTGCCCGTTTGTCACCCTTATTCTATATAAAAAAAATCGACACAACAATTAAACAAAAATATTGTTGTGTTTTATGGGAAAGTTTTTTTGTAATGTAGGTACAATATTTCAATATTTGGTTATTATGTTTAAATTATGTGATTAAATATTTAAAAATTAGAATTTACAATTTAAATAATATACGTCACTGAATTTGATTTTTAATATTCAAAATTTTATTAGTCAATTAGTCTTATAAGAAACTTATATCAATTATTTTGATATATTAGGTAACTAATGATTTATTATGTTTACGCGAACATTACACATTTAAATGAAACCAATTTTTATGGATTTTATCGCGCGTATTAACTTATTTTATATTCCTATTCCCATTAGGTAACTATTTTAAAAAACCTTTCTGAGGAATTTCAGACGAGCTTCCCTCCCTTTCGTTGTCATTTGTCGGCATTGTCACGAGCTCATCGCTGAACATATTATTATCATTTCCAGCATTGAAAGAACTAAACTAAGTCAAATGAGAACCAAAATCAATTAAAAATAATGTTTTCGACATTACCTTTTTGTCTTATATATTAGTACCATTCTTGTATTATATGTCGAAGAACAAGTTATGAGGAAATAGCTTAACAAAATTCTTTAAAAATGGGAAGTTATTACTCACCAATTATAACTACATAAAAGAACATGGAATCTATATAAATATATAAAAATTATGCTTTTTGTTTGTATCGTAAACGTTAATATACCATTCATTTATCATTACGATAAAACTGGTGTACCCGTCCGCGAAGCTTTCTCACAAAAAATTATTTTTTGTTTGGTTGTTCGTTTTCTATGCGTTTCTAGCAATCGACGATGAAAGATGATGTGCGCATAACCGCAAATATTTGTTTCATTAAAAGGCCTTGTAATGTATGCCGGGGGCAGTTAGTGCGCTCTAAATTCACTAAAATATTTCTAGCCTGAACTACCACTGCTATTATATTTAGTAAATTGTTTCTCTATTCTCCTATCAAATATATTGGATACCGCTATCATCAAACTAAAAGAGAAGTGTCTCCATTGCAAAAATTGCATAGAGACACTTTCCTGTTATCTAGTTATCATTTTGGTTGGAAACAGGATGTCGCTACCATTATATGTTTTGTGCTAAGTTTTTTATTAAGAATAAATTTTTATCAATCACTTTTAACATTGTTTTGCAAAAAATAACCACTGAGCAGAATAATTAACAGTAAAATCGTGTACATAAGTTGTCTGCAATATTTTATTATGTTTTATAGCGTTATTAAGCTAATAATAATTTAGTTCTTGCACATGAAAAACGACAATATGATTGACACGCCGCAAAAAAACGAAACATTAACTTTGCTTTTCTGTTATTTTTATACCAAGATTTATACTAGAAATATCAGATTTTAAGTTTAGAAACACTAACATGGAATAATTACTTGACATTTGTATATAGTATACATACATACATACATAAACACTTACGCCTGTCACCCAGAGGGGTAGGCAGAGACTACGGACTTCCATTTGGCACGATCCTGACACACCTGTCTCGCCTCCTTTACATCCTTATATCTACGCATACACGCTCGTCGGTTAAGGGTACTCCCTAATCTGGCCCATTTTCAATATAACGCCAATTTGGTCGATAAACCTTCGTCTAGGGCGTCCCTTCCCGACTCTGCCGTTCACTTCTGCAACATAAATTTGCTTTGTCACTCTTTCCTCGTTCATTCTTTCTACATGACCAAACCACCGAAGCATTCCTTTCTTAATCCTGGTCACAACGTCATCTTGCAAACCACACTTTTCTCTTATCACACAATTTCTCACCCTGTCATTCAGATTCAGCCCTAGCATACTCCTTAATGACCGCATTTCTACAGCATTTATTCTACTCTCGTGCTTCTTCTGCCACACCCAACTTTCACTACCATACATTAAAGTAGGGACTAACACAGCATTGTAAATTGCCATACGTGCCTTTTTTGACACATTCTTACTTTTCATAATAGCGTAGAGCCCCATTCACTCGTATTTCCTGCGTTCACTCGTCGTTCTATATCCTTATCATATCTACCATCCCTGCTAAATACACATCCCTAATATACAAACTCATCCACTTGCTCAATCAACTCCTTCTATTCTTATTTCACATAACGGTTTACTTTCTTCTCTTTCAAAACCATCACTTTCGTCTTACTTGCGTTCACTTTCATACCCTTTCTTTTAATGACCAGTTCATTAAAGTAATCATCATATGCAACTCTGCTGCCGACGGATGCAAATATGATTTGATCATCGGCGTACAAAAGGCATTTGACGGTTAACTCACCCATTCTCAACCCACATTCTTCAACTTTCAAAGTTTGCAAATAACTGTCCATAAATAGGTTAAACAGCCACGGGAAGCTACACAGCCCTGTCTGACACCTTTTGGATGCCAAACCACTCCGAGTAGACCCCGATGATCCTGACACAAGCACTAGAGTCCTATAAATAGACCTTAATGCCTGTATCAAACCAGCGCTCAACCCAAATGAGTTCAGTGTTTCCCATAACACATTCTCGTCCACTCTGTCATAAGCCTTCCAAGTCCATGAACGCACAAAATACTTTCTGGTTTTGGCCAAAACTTCTCCGCAATCATGCGCATGGAAAAGACTTGATCCGTACACCCCATCCCCTTTCTAAATCCACCTTGCACATTCTAAATTTTTCCATCAGTTTCTTCCATAACTCTTTCAATTAACACCTTAGCATACAGTTTACCCACAATGCTAAGCAAGCTGATAACCACGGTAGTTTTTACAGTCCTGCTGTGACCCTTTTCCCTTATATATTGGGACTATAACGGCTTTGCACCAGTCTTCCAGTACCCGCTTCAGTTCCCAACATAAATTAAACAAGGTGTACAGCAGGCCTGCCACCACTCCCTCTCCAGCCCTTAACATTTCGAGTGATACTCTATCATATCCGGCTGCCTTACCTGCTTTCATGCTTTTCATTGCTTTCATTAGTTCATCTACACTTATCTCCCTACCTCTCTCCACTTCTTTGGGAATTTCTATTTCACTTAATTCAGACGACTCTTCACTCATAAACACACTATCAAAGTATTCCTTCCATCTCTTTTGTTGTATATATTATATTATTTGATTACGCAACTGTACTTCATATTATGATTTTTAAGATACATGTATGACTTACATATACATTGTATGTTGTGTTCACGTACAGCAGCCCGGCTAGCATGGGCTGGGGACAAAAAAATTATCCCCCGATTATATCCACTGACAAGAGTTGAAATTATCTTGTCCTTATGCCAAAGCAGGGCAATGGGGAGAAGTATATCCCCGTTTGACATAACGAATAGACATATATCCCCCGTCCATAGCATGGAGCCAAATTAAAGATAAAAAATTATGCTTTTTTGACATTTGAAAGGGACAATTTTATCCTAGTTCATTGGACGTGGGTTTAAGTTTATATTCACACAAAAAATCTATCTAAGTCTAATTCTGTCTCCCATTTTATCTACTGTAGATATTATTTACACCGGTGTGCTCATGCTCGAAGGGTGGATAAAACTAAACGAGGGGATAAACATTTTCTCCTTTCCCCCGGGGAATGTCAAAAAAGCATAATTTTTTATATTATATTTGGCTCCATGCTACGGACGGGGGATATATGTCTACTCGTTATGTCAAACGGGGATACACTTCTCCCCGTTGCCATGCTTTGGCATAAGAACAAGATAATTTTATCTCTTGTCAGTGGACATAATCGGGGGATAAATTTTTGTCCCCAGCCCATGCTAGCCGTGTAGCAGCACATAGCTTTAGTAACAAGCTGCTATGCCACAGGTCTTGGACTCGCATCTTAACTTGAGTATATGTTTAAGCAAAACACAAATGTTGGTTTTCGGGACTGCATTGCAAACCCTGGTGGGATTCATGGTTGGCTTTGTTTTGAAGTTGTATATCAGTATCGTTTATATGCCACCAATGTCTTTTTTATAATATCTTACTTTAGGTTACAAAATATTATCATAATTTGTTAAATGTAACACAGCTGCGGAGCGATTCTTAACGGAAACCATTTAATGCTCCAAAATTAATCGTATAGAACACGAGTCAGCAAAAACAGGTACGAGTGCATGCGTGTCTGCGCGTACACGGCACTGTGATATTTTCTTCGCAGTTGATAATTTTCGATTGTTCATAGAATGCTGCTGTGATCGAAAATCGATCCAGAAGAACACTACATCACTGTCACATTACGTCAAATTAGCCCGACAAATTCTTTCGTATAAGTTTAAGAACCAAAACAAAACTTACTTTTGGATATACATTAACAACAAACACTACAACAATAAAATGACAACATCATCAATTTAGTCGAAGTCAATTAAATACGCATTACTAAGGATAACTCAAAAACTACTGGTCAGATCTTGATCAAATTTATATGAGAAGCACCAGCTGTCAAATAAGAATCATCAAAATCGGTTCACATAGAAAAAAGATTCCGAAGTAACACACAAAAAAAAATACAGTCGAATTGAGAACCTCCTCCTATTTTGTCGGTTGAAAATAGGGATAATTTGATAAGGGGCCGTCCATAAAATATGTAAGCGAAATATTGGAGGGAAGCCATGGTTTTACTTAATACGTGATGAGGCGGGAGGAAAGGGTCTGAACGAACGTAACGTGATGCGATGTTTTAAATACGTCATATATTTTATTTCTTTAAAAAAAGTGACTTTCCTTACCTACTAACACAACAAAACCCCTATTGTGATGTTACGAGGGGGACACTGGAAGTTTTTAGAACTGGCCTCTTGTAAACGATATAATAAAAAAATAAGTTCAAATTTTGAAAATGGAACTCTTTGCCAATATTATTGTGTATGTATTTTATTAATTTATCATTTGTTTACGATTTGGCGGCAAATTGAAAATTGTCTGTGTCACGTGAGCATGAATTTAACGAGAAAATTTTCGTACAATGATTTTTTATGACTTTCGATGTCATTTAAGTCAACAAGAAAGTTATGATAGACTTCGATTGGCCTTTCAAGATGAAGCCCCATCTCTTGCCACTGTTTACAACTGATTTAATGTTAATGTATAATCTCACCGATGATCTGCGTGAGGGACGGCCTTTTACGGCGACGACTGAAGACAACATCAGTGTTGTGCGGCGTATGATAGAGACTGACAAAAGAGTGACTTATTAGCAGATTCGGACAAGCTTAGGCATCGGTATGAGTCAAGTACAAAAATTCTCCATGAATTCAGCGGTCAGGAAGCTTTGTGTCCGGTGGATACCTCATAATTTGACAGAGGCCCAAAAACTCCGTCGTGTTGATTGGTGTCGTGAAATGGTTCAAAGATTTAACGGAGGTTACTCAAATGCTGTGTTCGACATACTTACGGGTGACGAAAGCTGGATTTATTGTTATGATCCTGAAACTAAGAGACAGTCTGCTGTCTGGGTGTTTCCTTCCAAGGAGTTGCCAACTAAAGTGAAGAGAGGTCGAAGCGTGGGAAAAAAGATGGTGGCCTCGTTCTTTTTTCTTTTTCTTTTTTTAATTGAATAAGGGTGACAAACGAGCACACAGTCCACCTGATGTTAAGTGGTTGCTGTGGCCAATAGACATCTACGAGTACATCTATCTTCGTTTGCGAATTTAAATGCAAATGCGTTGTCAGCCGTGAGGACTAAGATAGAATGCCTCTTTTCCAGTAAAAAGGGTCTCCGGATCTCTACACTCACCATAAACACAGCAGCATTAAGCTGCTATTTTACGCTGGTATTCTATGAGAGGTCCTTCTCCGGTCGAGCCGACCCATTCGTACTACAACTATACTATTAATATAGCTACAGCATGGCTCTACCACGTAAAAGAAGTTCTTCGAAGTTCTTCGGAAGGACAGGTCATTACGTAATAATTGTTTTAGAGGATCGAAAAACAGTTAATGCAGAGTGGTACACTAACAATTGTTTGGCACTTGTCTTGGAAAAATTTCGTTAGAAACGACCTCGCAGTAGGATCCTCCTTCACCACGACAACGCCTCGTCGCACACCGCCAAGCAAACAATGGACCACTTGACGACGTCAGACGTGGAATTACTGGGTCACCCGCCCTATAGCCCCGACCTCGCACCTTGCGATTTTTATTTATTTCCGAAAATAAAAGAAAAACTTCGAGGAAAACGTTTTATGGACGCCAAGGAAGCAGTGGCTGCGTTTCAAAATGCCGTCGAAGAGACCCCTAAGGACGAGTGGGCAAAGTGCTTTTCTCAGTGGTTCCATCGGATGCAGCGATGTATTGATGTAAATGGACACTATTTTGAAAAGATATAATAAAACTAATAACTTGCTAGTTTGTTCAGTTTTTGTTTTTCTAAGAACTTTCAGTGTCACTATCGTAATAGGTAAGGAGTCAAAAAAATATGATGCTGGTGCTGAGTGACAAAGGACGTGTTCCGTGTATCAAAAAAAACAAAATTATATCAAATTATAAGTATGAAAAATGCATATAAATAAAAAAGATTACAATACATGCATAATTTATATTAAACTAGCGAACCGATTCGGCTTCGCACGGGTGATTTCTGGATCTCGACAACAGCGCCACCTAACGGGTCCAAATGTAAATCTAAACTAACATTCAAATACACACAAAAAGTTTCCTAAAAAAAGAGTTTAAGTACTTAAAAAAAAAGGAAAGTAAAATAGTCATATTATCAGAAACGTAAATTAAATCTATATTGCTGTGTCATTCTTACTATGTATTTGCTTCAAAAATTCATTTATGTATTTTCTAGAATGACTAATAATTAAGTTAATTAGCATTTGACAATGCAGCAATTTTATATACATTGTATATTATTTATTAATTCTTTGAATTATTATTTCAATAACAAGTATCGGATCTGGTTTTATTTTTAAATTATATATTAATGAAATTCAAAAATATTGTAACCACAAAACAAATTGTCGATATTTTTATTATTATTATTTAACAATTAACAACCTTATGTCACTGGTATAAAAGTATTTTTTGTTATTAACATTTAGTAAATAACTACCTATACAACGGAGTTAGGAGAAACCTTATATTTAAGACACCCGGTCTCACATAACTTTAGCTACAAGAATTTTTATTGTTTAATTTTTTACATATCAAAATAAATTCTTGGAAACGTATACAGTTGAAAAATGAATTAATTTTATGACATAAATAAGTCGTCCACGATTTCTACTAACCCCAAAATCGATGTAATTTAAATCATTACCAAAATAAGTTTTTTTCGTCATCATACGTTCATAAATATTCATAACTGCCACGTACTTAAAAATTAAAACCCGTATTGTTCGTAATGTTTAATATATTTTTTTAATTTAGTAATAATTAGTGAACGTAAAATAAATAAACTGAAATAAAAAAATTACAATTTTTGAATTACTTGTTTCTTACTGGCTAACATCTGCGTTTTAAGTTGTGCGTGTTGGATTCGAATCGAATTTATGGAAAACGTCCATTTACAAAATGTCTATACTACGCAAGTAGTACGCAATCTGCATATAAGTTTATACTAAGAGTTTTGTATATACTAATAGATGTTTACCCTACTAATCTAATGGTTGCTTACTACTGTAACCTTGTAGTGGCGGTGCGGTGTAGGAATATCCACTACCCCATATCGTACCGTGGGTGTCGGTAACAGGCTAGAGAGGAAAACTGAAACAACAGATGCTGCCCATCTCCTATTCTTCTTCATAACCGCTCAAAATAATAAAAATTGCGGTTGCCAACCCGCCTTCTAAGCGCGGCAACTATGGCGAAATTGAGGCATTCTATGGGGGAGGCTATGTTCAGCCGTGGACTTTTATTATAGGCTGTAATGAATGGGTGGATGGAATAGCTGTTTAATCAGTTTCAGACTGATGGCTTCCGAAGCGTTCATTAAGATTATTAGTACAATTTAAAGCTCAAAATTAATCCGGCTTTGGCGGTACATACGCTTATACTGAAAAATCTTTATTAAAAGGTCAAGGCCTAATATATTTTATAATGTCATTTAGCATTTCTGTGGATGCATGTGAATTGATTTTTCAGAAAAATTCATACATTTATCGATATAATACAAGAAAGAGTACCTTTCTATCAGGACATTGGACACAACCGTTAAAAAGTTTAAGACAAGTGATTGGACTAGTCAATCCCTGATCATCGAATTACATTAGCAAGCATCGTACATACTAGTTGATTGTTTAAGTGACCAAAATTTCATTTGAATCGGGCAAACTGATAAGTGTTTACTAAAAAATTCATTCAATTATTCACTCTATTTCAGAACTTGGCTATATATCCGCTTTTCATCGACCCGTAATAGTCCACTGGATATTAGCTTTTTTTATAGAATAAGGGTGACAAGCGAGCACACAGCTCACCTGATGGTCAGCGGATGCTGTGGCCCATAGACATCTACATCTAGCCTCGATTAAGAATCAAAATGCAGATACGTTGTCACTCTTGAGGACTAAGATAGAATGCCTTGTATCCAGTAAAAAGCGTCTTCGGTTCTCTACACTCACCATATGAAACACAACAGCATTGAGCTGCTATTTTACGCTGGTATTCTGTGAGAGCGTGGTCCTTCCCCGGTCGAGCCGACCCATTCGCGCTACATCTATAATATAGCTGTATCATGGCTCTACTACGTATAAAAGCTTCTCCCATTTTGGGAAGAATTTGCTGTAATCACCAAGCTTGGCAGACAGATTAGCTATCTCAGTTTTAGTTTTCTCATACCTTGACAAATCTCTATTACACACTGTCGTAACCGGTGGTATAACGCTATATTTCAGAGGCTAAGAAGTCTTTCCGGATTTTCCCATAGTCTCTTCTTACGACAACTACGGGACATAACTTATTTCCCAACGTCGTCACCACACGGTACGTGCACGCTCCTGAGAGTTTCGAAAGTGCGTTTCTTGGTAATAATTTAATTATGTATGTATGATTAAAGCCGTTGCGCTATTTCCAAGTAGATTTAATGACTCATCTCGCTATCGCTTATGAGGTAAGCGTTATTTTTTAAATCAAAGTTAATTTTTATTTTAATTAATTAAAGTAGCCTCATACAAGTTAAGGAAAATTTTTGGATTTTATTGGATGGATCATAATTTTATATTATTTTAAAGTACCTTTAAATTATTCCGTACATGTTCAACTCGCGGCCGCACGGAGAAGGTTGATATGACGGTTGTTTTACGTGGTAAAGTCATGCCGCAGCTATATTGTGGTTGTAGCTTAATGCCGCAGTGTATCATATGGTGAGTGCAGAGAACCGAAGACCCTTTTTACTGGTAACGGGGCATTCTATCTTAGTGCTCAGGGGTGACAACGCATCTACATTTTAAATTTTAATGGAGGATAGATGGACCATAGCAATCCACTTACTATCAGGTGGACTCGTTTATCACATTTATTCAATAAAAAAAAAATCACCAACTGTAACAAACTTATATAACTTATAGCCGATTTCTATTAAGTAGTGATTTGTTAATTATTAAATACGCACGCTGCTACCTACTTGCTTTACATATAAAACTATTACTCTCTCCCAAAGCGTTTGCTGGAAGAGAACTCTTATTAGGGTTAAGCTCGCCTTTGTACATCTTATTTGAATATTTAAAATTATTATCAACTTACAGTGTGTACAGTAAAGAATAAAGAATAAAAAATAAAGAACAAACTACGCCTAACCTAGCGTTGGCTTTAGATGTAAGCGTCAAATCAATATTAGATAATTAGCAACAAATCAACAAAAGGGTAACCTCATGAACTGAGTGTTCATCATGTTGATGAGTCGGCATAGAAAGGAGGAAATTTTGAGCCGATTTTTTTTTTTATAGGATAGGGTGATAAACGAGCACACAGTCCACCTGATTGTAAGTGGTTGCTGTGACCCATATACATCTACATCTATCCTCAATAAAGAATCAAAATGCAGATGCGTTGTCACCCGGGAGGACTAAGATGGAATGCCTCTTTTCCAGTAAAAAGGGTCTCCGGTTCTCAACACTCACCATACGAAACACAGCAGTGTTAAGCTGCTATTTTACGCTGGTATTCTGTGAGAGCGTGGTCTATAGAATATAGCTGCAGCATGGCTCTACCACGTATAGAATTGGTACCTGCAATAAGAAGTAAATCCTATACGACAATCGCAAACGTTCACCACAATGGTTAGATGTTGGTACTCAAGCCAAACAGTACACAAAAGAAAAGATTAGCCAGAATAAGTTTATGGTAAAAGTTTGGTGGCTAATTAGTGTGGAGATCAGGACCTGATTTACCCACAGGCTAACTAACCAGGCTGGAGCCTAGGGCGCAAGGTTCGAGGGGGCGCTGAGCTTGCCTTTGAAAGCACGCTTATGTACACAATAAAATTTGGGGCATCCCCGTACCAGCTCTTTCCACTTGACCGCATCCAGCGAAGAGTGACTCGAATCGTTGACGACCGAATTTTTTCTGATCGGCTCGATTCACCGGCGCTGCGAAGAGATGTTGCATCCCATTGCATTTACAATCGCATTTTCCACGGGAAGTACTTAGACAAATTGTTCGGATTAATTCCAGCCGCCAAATTCCACCAACGCACATCGAGACATAACTCACCATCCACATAATTTGGATGTTTAGCGGTACATCATGACTGAGCGATTTACTAGTTTTCTTCTTCTTCGCAAGACTTCTTTGTGGAATCATCTACCACCGGCGATTTTTCTGGACCGATACGACTAAGAGACCTTCAAGAATCGAGCTTACTCCTTTTTTTTTTTATGGGCGATGGTCGACTTTTACCGTGGGGTGGAAAGCTAGTAAAATATAAAAATCTCGTATATATATTCGTGGGCAGAGCAGGCACAGACAGAACAGGCCGGTGGGGGGCGCATATTCATAGTTAGCCTAGGGCTGTCGCTATTCTAAATCAGGCACTGGTGGAGATTGACACTCAAACAACCCAGATTGGTGAAGTGTTCTTTGTTATTGTTTTTTCAAAACAAACTGGACATATAACATAACGCCCGGCTCATACAAGCTCGCACAGGAGACTGCCAAAATTAGCAGAGCTTAAAGCATAGGCACAACCTCCAGACCTTGCCCCAACAGACTTCCACTTTTCCGAAGTTTAGATAACCTTTTGGATATGCAAACATTTCAATCCTGAAGAAGCAGTCAAGGGTGCCTTTAAAAAGTTCATTGATTCTCGTGTATCAGACTACTATAGCAAGGGCAATAACAAACTGCCCATAAAATGGCAAGAATGTGTTAATAGGTTAGGCAAATATTTTGAATAATGAGGCTATTTCTTTATTTTCCCATACAAAATGGCAATATCACAGGTAAAGACAAGATAATAAGCCGATATTATTTATATAAATATTAACAGTATTTTATTTTATTTAGTAGTATTTTCTGAATATTTACTAGTCCATAAAAGTCCACTTTCTGGACATGTAGTACACACAGAAATATTATATAATTGATGTAATTATTATTTATAATTATTTTCACAAATATTGCATACCTTTATTTGCCAAAGTTGCCACACTTGACAGCCGAGTTGGCAAAGAAGCACCAAAGTTACTGTTTAGCCAAAAGTTCAAAGTAAGCTAAAATGGCAATGGGCCGGCCATGATGAAGCTATGAGGATGAAAGGTTCTAGAATGGCAGCCTCGTATCGGTAAGCGAAGTATAGGGCGGAATCCCTACACTTCGCTTACCGATAGAACTAACTATAGTGGCTTACAGGTCGGTAAGACATGAGGGAAGTCGATGAATGCAGATGGTTCATGTTTTATCCTATTACAAAAGGCTCTGAGGCCTATGTTCAGCAGTGAAATTGTAAGGGTCTGTAATTATGATGATGATAATGACATTCGAATCCACATTATTTTACACATACATATATATTTTTGTCATTCTTGTCTTGTATTTGAAGTAAATATAAAAGCATTATAACAAACAAAAAAACTAAAACTTGGTGTAACTTGTTTTGCGTGGGTGCTTTAACGAAAGCTAAATCTTGAAACACTAAGTATAACCAACATTTTTGTATGCCAGCGTTTTAAATAAAACCCCAAATAAATAAAGATTTAAATACTTAATATCGCTGTAATTTACCTAAAATAATATCTTGAATTTGATAAAATATGGTATTTACGTATTCAAGTCGCATGTCTCAAGTGCTCATTAAATATAAAAACTATTTTCGACCAATGACCTTTTGTGGAGTGGAAGTCGGCCGGATTATTTTTAATATTATTTTTTGAGTTCGCCACTGGAATTCACATTATTTTTAGCATTCCATGCCAAATTTTGCAAAACAGAACATTAAGGGAATCACCTCCATATCTGTCTATCTCTCTAACTGAGAATTATAATATCTAGAGATCTAGACGATTGTAATTTTATGCGTTATTCAAATACGAATTCTAAATTTGTGACTAAATTTCTTTTAGGTCATGTGGGGCATATAAAAGCACTTTTGAACACCATTTAAAAATATTTTACTTAATTTTATTTAATATTTTTTCCAAATAAATGATTCAGAATTGCTGTCACCCTGTCACACTGTAAAGTATCGGTAAAAAGTCATAAATATACCTATGTTTTATTGTTTGGTGGCGGCAAGTAAGTTGTAAGAGGAGACGAAGAGAAATGCTAAAAAGATTTCATAGCTTCCGATGTATGAATGTATTACCAACCATCTTACGAGGGGTGATCCAAAAGTAATGATAATCGGTTACTTCAGGTCCGCATAAAAATCCAAAAAAAATATTTTTTACTTGCTTATATACTCACTACGTCAGCCTAAAAAAATAATATAAATATATCACGATTTCCGGGAGATACATTAATTTGAATACGAACTGTCAAAGAGATAACATCAACATGGAGAAAAACGAAATTAGAGCTGTCATCAAGTACCTCTGTTTGAAAAAAATGTCTTCAAAAGACATACTCAGTGACTTAGTGGAAACATTGGGGGACTCTGCTCCTCCATATTCTACAGTTGCACGCTGGGCCAAGGAGTTTAAACTGGGCAGAACATCCACTGAAGATGAACATCGCGAAGGACGCCCATCCACGTCCCTCACTGAAGACAACGTGAAAAAAGTCGAAGATGTTGTGTTGGCAGATCGAAGAGTGACCATCAAGCATGTAGCTGAGGTCACAGGATCTCATATGGCAGCGTTCAAAGAATCCTTGCGAACGAGTTGCATATGAAAAGGTCTCTGCGCGTTGGGTACCCAGAATGTTAACCGACGAGCAAAAGAAAAATCGAGTTGACATTTCGAGGTCAATCTCGAAAAGTTCCAAGCAGATCAAGAAAATTTTTGTTCCGTTTTGTGACTATGGACGAGAACTGGATCCACCATTTTGATCCTGAAACGAAACAACAATCGATGACTTGGAAGCGAGCCTCCTCACCGACGCCAAAGAAATTCAAAGTTTCAAGTTCGGCGGGAAAGGTTATGGCATCTGTTTTTGGGACGCTCAAGGCATAATTATGGTGGAATATTTGGAAAAGGAGCCACTATTACGGGCTCTTACTACGCAGACCAAATAAGAAGATTACGGAGGCCATTAGGAAAAACGCGGCAAACTGCGAGCTGAGTGCTGTTTCACCAAGACAACGCACCGGCTCACAAAGCCGCAGTTGCGATGGATGCCATTCAAGAAACGGATTCGAACTGCTCGAACACCTCCTATTCGCCAGATCTAGCTCCTAGTGATTTCTACCTCTTTCCTCGGCTCAAGGAACGCCTCCGAGGCAAGAAATTCGAAGACGATAGCGAAGTAATGGCCGCTGTTGAAGCGTTTTGGGAGGTCAAGACAAAGAATTTTTTCAAAGGAATCCTGGGTTTAGAAAAAGATGGACTAAATGTATTGATTTGTTAGAGACTGTTTAGAAAAATAAATTATTATTTTAACTTTAATTACCGTGTTTTATTTTCATTATCATTACTTTTGGATCACCCCTCGTAGTTGTGCCAGACGGAAAATATTTCTGTTACTGCCATCGCCAATCTGTTAAGCGTGGCGAGAGTATTTAATGTTCCTCAAATTTTTATTCATACTCAGTTTAAAGTTTACACATCAATGCCTGTGATATATTTTATTTTGGATTTTTCTGTGGCCTAATTTAGCTTATTTTCTTAATCAAGGCTTTAAGAGTCGGATAGATGTAAGTGGCTATGGGTCACAGCATTCACTTACCATCAGGTGTACTGTGTGCTCGTTTACACCAATTATAAAAAAAACTTACAGATATATCAAGTTAATTTTACCATTATTACTTTAAGGCCTAACAAAATATATGTTATGTAAATAATGAAAATAATTTTTCTAATTTATTACCCGTAACGGCAATTGTTGTTTTTTCATGTAACACTAATATACTTATTTACGCACACTGTTCTTAACAATGTTTTCAACAGTAATTATTAATTAATTTAATTTCTATCCCCACTCCAAACGCAACAAGTAGGAAGTCTTAAAAAGTGGTGGTCTCACACTGGACCGGCTGGTTGGTTAGCGCAGTTCATACTGCGTATCATCAGCCTGTAGATCTTAGAATTGCCATTTTTATATCTTTCGCCTGCACTTCAGTTCACTTTATACGTGGTAGAGCCACGCTGCAGCTATACATATTATGGTTGTAACGCGAATGGGTCGGCTCGACCGGGGTAGGACCACGCTCTCACTGAATACCAGCCTAAAATAGCAGCTTAATGCTGCTGTGTTTCGCATGGTGAGTGTAGAGAACCAGACGGGACCAGACGGAAGACGGTTTTTACTGGAAACGACGCATTCCATCTTAGTCCTCAGGGGTGACACCGCATCTGCATTTTTATCCTTAATCGAGAATAAATGTAGATGTCTATGGGGCACAGCATCCACTTACCATTGAGTGGACTGTGTGCTCGTTTGTTACCCTTATTCTATAAAAAAAAAATCGTTGATTATCGCTTACTTAAATTAAGTATTAATTAACTCTTTATCTGCCTCTTTTAGTCATTTAGTGAAAGAGAGGGAGCAACTTTAGGCATTTCTTAAATTGACATCTATTTTTATGAGTAAAGCCCTAAATTTTTCAACGCAGTCCTAAATATAGTATTACACGACATTCGGCAGCTGTATTTGATTATAATCTCTATGTATAAAAATCAATTGCTGCCCTGTAGTCTCGCTAAAACTCGAAACTGGCTCGACCGATTCTGATGTTTTTTTTTTGTGTTTGAGTGGGTCCCTGCATGGTTTAAATTCACAATTGGACCCGGTAGGTGGCGCTGTTGTCGGGGCGGAAGCCGGACCGCTAGTATGCAATAATCATTTTTACTGGATACGAAGCATTAATTTAATTGTAGCCTTAAGTGATGACAATGTATCAGCATTCTGATTCCTGATCGAGTGTAGTCTAAAGGTCACATCCTCTATTTACCGTCAGGTGAAGTGTATGCAAATGAAAAAAAAAAACGTTTTTTGCATAAAGTTGTTATAGTTGGTACTCGCTCAACAAGCGTAAATGGAAATGGAACACTTCAACTTAGAAACCGTCACCGTCTGCAGAGTCGTCGTTTACATTGTTCCGATTTTATTGTACAAATAAAATATTATACATAATTGATAGCGAGACAACAGTACATCGACGAGACAATAATTTTGTGTAATTTCCTTTCGCGGCAATTTGCACAATCATATCCAGAGTTGCCTTTCTAGCGCAATTCTCAGTAAGGCTACATACATACATGCATATTGTGTGTATTTAAAATGAAGTTACATTAAAAAAAACTGTTTTTATGTCGTATTCTATTTTAAGTTTTATTTAATTTTTTAAAAGATTTTTAATTATGCAATATTACGATAGGTACGTTAAATAAGCGGTCTAACTTTTGCACCTGTATGCATATTATATAACTTATAAGTAATAATTTATGCTCTAATAATTTATTCTAATTTTTGATTAGTTTCATAATCATATCAATGTATCGATAAAACATTTTTCTTGCAAGCAAAAACAAATTGCAGAGTGCGGACTCTCTCACGCACACTAAACACGAGTACCTCACAATTCACAATCGTTCAATAAGCGCTCCTTAATAAAGTAGTGTGAATTGCTTTATGTTTATTTATTTTAACTTTTGCACATCGTAACTAACATACCGGCCGTGTTATTATTAAAACGTAAAGTGGTAGACAATGACTGGCTACGGGCGCGGACAATGTATTTACACGAGTAGAGAAAATTTCATAGGAACATGATTCATGACATTATCATAAGTTAAACCGTTGTGATAAATGGAGTCGAAATTATACTGCACCTTGGGTTACCAGATGGCAAAAATTTTCCTGACATATCAGTCAGGAATTATGGCCCTCCGTCACAAAATCAGGAAAAATTGAATTTTTTTTTAAATGAGAAAGATTAATACAGGAAAGAGTCGAGAATAATGTATTTATTGAGTGAGTTACCTAATAAATTTGTAACTAAAAACATTTAGAAGAATCACCTTTTAAAAACGAACTAGATGAGTGAATATCACATTCAAAATTAGTGTTATATTTTTAAAGTCAGGAATTTTGACAGGAAATCTTATTTTTGGATCTGGTAACCCTAACTACACCATCTTTATACAGTTAGAACCTTTTGTAATAGTGACTACGTGGCTTAGATCAGATTACCTGACTACTGAGTAGCAGGCTCGAATTCCACTTGGAACCATAATTTGTGCAAAACAAATGTCGTTATATTTAAGGTCTTTATGTGTTCTACCTAATTGGCCCCGTGCGACTTAGACTGCATCCCAAGCGTAATTCTAATCTTATGGCACAAGCGACGTAAGTAATCGCTTGAAATCGCTTACTCGAATCTATAACCCAAACACGATAAACTTCGGTGTACACCAATGAGCTATGTATTCTTCTCTATCATCATCAGCCCGCGAAAATCTACAGCTGGGCAGGGTCTCTCATCATCGTCTCTCTCATGGGATTGGCGATCGCAGAACTAGACGTCCCGCACCTTCTCCAGTCTAGATATTTTACGTCTGATGATTATACAGCAAACTATCGAAAGCTATGTGATCTTTCTGAGGGTCTCGATAGTCGTCTCGACGACACCTACGGGGCAAAATAGGTTGACGGATTCTCTTACGTCGTCATCACACAGAGTATAGAAACAACACAAATATTGCGCCTGAAATGAATCTATGCACCTACGTTCACACGTACGTAGATTATATAGGTATAGTAAGTTTCCTCGAAATCGAACAATTAGTTCCAGACTTCCAGATAGCAATAAAAAAATGTATCCGAGTCGGGAATAAGAGGCGACGCGAGTCATCTACACCGAGCAAAAATCGACACGTCTTTTAATTTTATTGCAAAAGCTTTTACCTAATTCGTAATTGAGTTTAAATTACAAAGATTCATAAACAGGAAATAAATATAATACGAATAAAAAAAATACTGTTAGAAATTTACAGTGAACTGTGAATGTAAAGAAAACACCGTTAGCGAAAGTTATTACGTGTTATTGAGAATATTTACCCACGATTATATAAATAGGTGCACGAGACTGCAGTTGCTAACGAATTAAATTTCTATATACGAACTGAGCTTAGTCAACCTAGTAAAGCTAATAAAATACGATGCTAATTTAAAACGTATTATGCACTCGGGGCACATTATAATTACAAATTACAAAGATTTAAAGTTGAAAATTAAGTTCGTATAAGAATAGATCTTAAAATATGTTTAAAACTTCAATAGTGTAAAATTACCAACTGCAGGTTTTACATTGCACAGGGCTGCAGCAGGTCCTGAATTGGATTTTGAGAAGAAATTGACTTTGATTCTGATTAGGTACTTTAGATGCCATTAGTTAAATGGTGCGTGTGGTGTTTCTATGAACGGAATATTGTTAAATATCCTGAGCAGTTGAAAACTTTGACGTGTGTAACCCGGACGGTGCCGCGATGGTTTTTTTAATGAATAAAATGCAAAAATATTTGAATAAATGCACATATTTATAACATTAATCCAATCCAAGACCAAGAACATTTATTATCTAAGACAATCGGCATTCAATAATAAATATAACTACGTACCTACCTATGTAACGAAATTAAAATAATAAGCTAATTTTTCTCCCTTGAATAACATTGTAATAAATTTAAATGAGACATTTCATAGTATTCCATATTTGTTAAAACGCATCTCTTTCCGCAACTATATTATCATTGAAGTAATCACAAAAAAATTAAAAAAATATTTCTCCTAAAATCACCGGAACACTAAGAAAACTACTGGAGGGTAGGACGCCTTTTCTGCCCAGAGGAGTCTGTCTGGGAGGGTACCACCCTCCTACCTATTACTGCCGCCAAGCAGCAGCCAGGTTGAGAGGGTTTCCATCTTAGTCCTCAGTGTTGACAAAGCATCGGTAGCCTTCTATCTTATAAGTTGCTTGCAGGTATCTTTTTTTATATAGCAGAGGGGGCAACTGAGCATGCGGCTCACCTGATGGTAGTGACTACCGCTGCCCATGAAAAACTGCAACCCCAGGGGAATTGCAGATGCGTTGCCGGCCTTTTAAAAAGGAGTAGGCTCTTTTCTTGAAGGTCCCTAAGTCGTATCGGACCGGAAAAATCGCTGGTGGTATTAGATTCCACAAGGAATTTGTGCGAGGTAGAAAACTTCTGGTAAATCGCACAGTGGTTGACCGCCAATCATCCAGATGGAATGGATGGTATCGCGAGTAGTCGCAATGTGCGATGGTGAAATTGAGCGGCTGGAATTAGTCCGAACAATTCCTCAGAGCACTTCCCGTCTATGGGCTGTAATATCCACTTACCATCGGGTGAACTGTTAAAGCGCTTGTTACTTTAAAAATCATACCAGTGGGTATACACTGCTTAACATTAGACACCACTTGTAAGGTACGCTGGCCGATAAATTGTCATAAAATTAGCATTAAACTTTTAAATTATTCTTACCGCTATATTTTGATATTACTAAAACGTTTTATTACGTCTTGCGTAATAGGTTACTCGCAACTTATTAACATAACTGTATAACTAGCCTAGCCTTTGACGGTCTTGTTATTTTCTATTTTTTACACAACATACTAAGTACATTTGCCGGTACAGAATGGTATTATAAGTGATTTCTTATAGGATGCGTGCAACTCTAAAGAGGAGATAGAAGAACTTAGAATTAGAATACAAGGTTATTAATAATAGTTATTCAAAATTCAACAGATGTAACAGTTGTTACTAACAATTTTATTATATTTAAAATGACTTTAAAAATATTAGATACTTATAATTAAAAAAAATCATATTTAATAAAGAATTTAGTTAGTTTAGTTTTCATTAATAGACAAATTTAAAAGACTTAACCATTCGATGAAATAAGTCAATAATCAGTCGGTTATAGAGGCGATAAGTGATGAGACCCAAAATATTTTACCTTACACTTTAAACACAAATAAAAACTTTGTTACTAGATTTATTAGTAATTGACCTATTAAAGTTCTCGGGGTTTTTCTGCGTTCTAAACTTAGAAATGAGGATATCCGCAGTAGAACCAGAGTAACCAACATAGCGGAACGGGTTAGTAAGCTGAAGTGGCAATGGGCCGGCCATATCCGACAACCGATGGGGAAAAAAGGTTCTCGAGTGGCAGCCTGTTACCGGTAGGCGAAGTGTGGGGCGATATCCCACTAGATGGAGTGACGACATGGTAAGACATGCAGGAAGTCGATGGATGCAGATGGCTCAGGACCGTGCTTCGTGGCATTCCTTAGGGCAGGCCTATGTTCAGCAGTGGACTTGTGAAGGGCTGTAATGATGATGATGATGATGATGATGATGAACCTATTAACAGCAATTTTGTTTAGATCTTGTTCAAATAACCTTCGCTTCGCGAGCTGCGATCATGCTTAACCGATGTTCATTTACGCCAGAACATAGACGAGCTAACTTTAATTGCTCTACATTTTTACAAATTTCTTGCGCACTAGACAAAAAAGGAGGAACACCGCCATTAGTAATTATTTTGTTCTTGCGCTAGTATCGCGAATGCACATTTTTATGTTACAGATTATCAATACAATTTATAACTTAAGATATAAGTATTAGATACGGTTTTTGCATACATCTTGTTATGACTGCATATGAACAAATAGCTATACTGATGATGAGTGATAACAGCTCACCAGACAAGGACACCAACATCCATACTAAATAAATAATCCAGATTAGATATTTCGTAAACCCCTGATTCCGAAATGAAATGCCTCATTACTGTGTCATTGATTTTAATTACTTGCGAATACCACGAAAGATGAACGTTATTAAATATATTTAATAACGTTCGTTATTATATAATAACGAACGAAGGAAAAAAGGGAAAAAAACGAATGGTTATTATTTAAAAGAATTATTAAACATGTTCAATATGACAATTATTTTTCAAGTTGGTTTTATATTTTATTACAATCCCCTTGTATCAGCCGTTAGGTTATTCGTTAGTCGTTACCTGCTTTTTGAGGTTCTAACTGAAGCGACCCCCGCGCGGGATACCCAAAGTGACTCCGCGTGTTTATTAACCGATTTCAAAAAAAAAAATTCTAAAAAAGAGTTTCTTAATTCGACTGTATGTTTTTTTGGTCGTATATTATCTTTGTCCGTTGTGAGCTTAAAATTCCACCTTTAAGGGTTGTAAAATAGGGAATGAAGTTTTAGTATAGAAATGTAGGTTTATATTCTCTATGTCTTAACATAAACTTCATAAGTTACTTATGTGGAAATTATTTTATTCCTTTTAGGTTTTTGAAGTCTGCTTTTACATTTTTTCCTGAGAGTAAGATTTATATCAAATAAATATTTTTTTACTTATATGAAATAAATAATTATAAAATTTATTTATTTAGGTTTATTTTATGGATAATAATTTTTTATTGTATAATATTGATTTAGGATTTAAATAGCTTATATAGAGCATAATATTGAAGATATTAGGGAGATTATATAATCTTTAAGTATTTATAAAAAAGATTTTTTTCATTTTTACAATGAAAATGTAATGTTTTATTTAAACTACATAAATAATAATATTTATGTACTTTAAATAAAACATTACATTTAAACCAACAGTATCGCGTAAATTTCGCCTCAATGGACGCTATTTGAATTAATTCGAACACGCCCATAAAATTATGCGATCTAATGCAATCGACGCGATCGAATCGTTTCCCGCATCACGATAAATAAATATTATGAAGATGATCCAAAATTTTGTTTTTCAAATAATTATTAATTAAAATTTACAGGCGCCACCAACAACGAGCCTAGAAATGAGATCGAAATGAAACAAGGTGGCATCAAGGTGGTGCAGCTGGCTGTTCTGCAGAAACCAACCAACAATGAACACGATGATTCTGATGGTGAGTGTCAATTACACCTGATATTTTTAACTAAAAACATAATAGCTTTAAAAACTGGCTGATATATATATGTATAGACGCAAGACACATACCTATAGACAAAATACTTATTATTTTAATAGGTATTAGAGAATATTTATTACAGGCGGGGCATAGAATTGATAAATATAATATCTCATTTTGTTCCAGAAAAACCTGGCAAGCCTGGAATGGAGGACGATGAAGAGACAGACTCTAGTGGATCCATCTCCGATTCGGCCGCCAATGATTCGCAAGATAGCCGTCCACATGTTTGCGACATCTGTGACCTGAGGTAGTTGTTTAGAAAAATTACTTCTGTAGTACTTAGGACGCTTTGGTTTTGATAATATAGTGTCAGGCGTGGTGCAATATGATTTGTATGAGAAAGAATTAAGGGTTAACAAAATAACTATATGAAAAGTAACTAAGTGTATGTATTACTAAGATAAGATAAGATAACGACGGGCTGCTTTCCGCAACTCCACGTCTAAGCGCGTATTTTGCGTGTGGGCAGGAATAATGCAATTATTCGAGCCATGAAATCTCCCCGAAGAAATTCAACAGTCCTTTGATGTTGCGAGCAACTTCGGGGAATTATCCCGGCGTGCCGAGATGTTTAGCCCTGTATGCAGCGACCTCCGGACATGTCAGCAACACGTGGGCCGCCGTGTCTTCCTCCCCATACATGCCCTGCAGAGGGGACTGACTACCTGTAACATCTGTGGCAAATAAATGTTTGTTAAAGGAGCCATGTCATGTGATAGCACTTGTTACTATTCTGATCTGTGGCTTGTTCAATCTCATTAGAACCTTGATTAAAGGACTGTTTATTTCAGGCAGGGCCTCCCTAGCTTGTCTACATGTACTTACTATGTATTACTATTACATGGTGTTAAAGGTTCATACTGTTGTCGTATCATCGAGCGTTCCTTAACCATTCTTATTAGGCCCCATAATGTTCATATTATTTATAAAATATATCGCTAGTTGCATTCTTCGATTAAAAATAAACTGTGATTTTTAACTTTAATTGGATTTAGAACGTTTATTTAAATTTCACCTTAGCCTTTTAAAATGTAAATAACTTTTACTAAAAGTATTAAAACAAATCCATAAATCTAAAAAGTTTCTTTAATTAAAGCCATACCATACTCCATTCGTGATCTTAATACATCACCCAAAGGGGTAAACTGAGTAATACATTTATTAACTCATGCCAAAAGTCAACAATTTTGGATAAGATGATTTTTATACAATAAGTTAAATGTATATTAGGTTCTTTAATATTATTATACTGTGTAACTGTTCGTTGTCTAAGTAAAAAATCTAACTTCCACGAAATCCAAGTGGTATGCTGAATTGTCTTACTCCCTTGTAACAGGCGACAGCTACAATAATATTTACAAGCTAAAGTTTTTAAAAGAGAATTTAAACTAATTACTGGATTAGTTATCTGTGTAATAAGTCTACATTACCACATGTGCGATGAAAACGTCACGATCAATCTGCGAAATTTAAAAAAAAACTATTTTTGTGTTTAATAATTGAGTTGATAACACCACCATTAATAAATTACTACATCTTATGATTTGAATTTGCTATTTTTATTAGTGTCTTGGTAGATTTTTCATTTTAATTCAAATTCGATTTTTAATATTAAAAATATTCAATTAAGATGATTATTTGACTATATAGGAACTCTGACGTCTTATGCTATATTCTTATTCAATTTCTATGTAAATGTTTTTTGACAAATCTTAAAAATGTATTTCAATTGTTGTCATTTACTCTTTACCCAGAGCTATTGTGGGTAGAGTAATAGTGTTCTGTGGACAAGAGTGTCAAATACCCGATTAAAAGAATCGGGCATCATCAGGAATTCGCGAAAATCTATTAAAATTAGTACTTATTTACTGGGATCACATGCTAGACGACGACGTGACAACCTGGTAAGACATACAGGAAGTCGATGGATGTAGGTGGCTCAAGACCGTGCTTTGTGGCATTCCTTGGGGAAGGCCTATGTTCAGCAGTGGACTTGTGAAGGATTGTAATGATGATGAAGATGATGATGATAATGACGATGACATGCTCGAAGAAAATAGTATTGCTAGTCTATCATATGATGACTTCTTTAGAGAAATTATCTTGTGGATATCGTAAGTCGCGATTTTGAGACGGTCCAGAAGATCCAGTGGCCTCTAATAGATGGCAGTATAATCATCTCGTATCACAATTCTTATACAAATCCAAACCAGTTGTATAGAGCAGAGTTTGAGATGCGAGACGCCTGGTGCTGCGATAGCAAATCCGTCTGCCAAATGTAGCAACTACGGCAAAATCTCCTTAAAACGAGGGAGGTCCAAGTAGTCCATTACGGGCTGAAGAAGAAAAAAGCTTACACAGAAAACTCACACGTATAGAAGTGCATATTATAAATCTTAGATTATGATCAGATCATGGTATAAATATACGTGGTAGAGCCATGCTGCAGATATAATTGTATGGTTGTAGCACGATTGGGTCGGCTCGACCGGGGAAGGACCACGTTCTCACAGAATACCAGCGTAAAATAGCAGTTCAATGTTGCTGTGTTTCGTATGGTGAGTGTACCGGAACCGGAGACCCTTTTTACTGGAAACGGAGCATTCCATCAACATTTTGATTCTTAATCGATGATAGATGTAGATGTTTATGGGCCACAGCATCCACTTACCATCAGGTGGACTGTGTGCTCGTTTGTCACTCTTATTCTATAAAAAAAAATATCTAACAGCAAATTTCCATGGGATGGCTTGAAAGCCATTGGTCTGAGTTGTGAGCTTTAAGTACTTATTTAATTTGATAAGATTTAAGTATGCCTGTGGTTAGGTTCCAGCGTTCTTCGCATCTATCCCGTCACCGGCTGACGCACACGGGCGAGCGGCCATTCACTTGCGGCGGCTGCGGGCGCTCCTTCGCGCGTTCCGACAAACTGAGAGTGCACACCAAGATCTGCGAAAGGGTATGTACATGTTTATTTTTAAACTTCTAATGTTGCCTGCTAATTCAAGTTTGCAGTTCTAGCAGGTTTGCAACAGAAATTTCCCCTTATTGGTACTTTTACTACAGTGTCTACCCATTGTTGATTTTTTACCTATTTCTAAACTAGTGTCTTTATCTCACCTAATGGCGGTTGAGCGTAACAAAAAATTATTCACTCTTGTCGTTAAGACGGGTCACGTAATAGAATGGAAAGATAGAATGATTACAAATTATTCCTCTCTTTTGTTGTATGCATTGTGAACGACGACGTTAACCATTTGGTTTAGACTTTTGATTTCGTATGTTATTAAAAGTCATAGTTAATGTCAAAATCAACAAGTCTTCACACTCGGCAATCACTAAGTGTGAATGCCAGCAGAAAAGCTAGGCTTCTAACGATATCTTTAGACTGGCGCATTCGCTGTGCATTACGTTAAGGCCAGGTTGGACAAAATATCGCATTTTAGACACGATTTTGACGTTTGACGCTTGAAAATTGATACTTCTTGAAATAGTATATGTTCGGGAAAAGATATGCGTTAAAACGTATAACCATAATAGCGAAGCGATAACTATATAATATTTTTCGATAGGATGAAAGGCAATGACAATAACAATGGAAGGCATTGAATAAGATTTTTAATCTGGTACATTTTTATCCTTTATTTCCTGATAATAAGCAAAAACGTTTCAAATAAATTTACTTTTTGTCCATCGAATATCGCACGCTTACTTCGCGTTTCACAAATATATTCAGCGAAGAAATCAGGATAACCTCGCCTTAACGATAACCACGCACTCTTAAATTACTTTGTGCCGGTCAAATATATCCAGCGGAGAAGATAGGATAACCTCGCCTTAACGGTAACGACGCACTCTCAACGCAGGAGGACCCGACCGTGGACATGACTAACGACCAGAGCACGACGATCAAGCGCGAGAACAGCTCCGAGGTGATGTCGGGCATGGTGCGCACGACGCACCGCGAGTCCGGGCACCTGGTGTTCACGCCGAGCGGTGACGTCATGCTGGCGCCCGGCGTGTCGCACGCGGCCGCCGCGCCCGCCGCGCCCGCAGCGCCCGCCGCGCACGCCGCGCACCCCGCGCACCCCGCGCTCGCCCGCGACGACCTGGAGCCGCCGCGCAGGGGCCGCGGCCGCCCGCGCAAGACGCCGCTGCCGCTCACGCCCAAGATCAAGAAGCGCCGCGGACGCCCGCCCAAGACATCGCTCGGTGAGTTGCAAGTAAAATTGCACAACCTATTCAGTTTTTTTTTTAATTTTGTTATTGACTCATCCCGTTGAACTTTTGCCAGTGTCATTCATCATTAATTACAACCCTTCATAGGTCCACTGCTAAGCATAGGCCTCCCCCAAGGAATACCACAAAGCACCTGCACCCATCAACTTCCTGCATGTCTTACCAGATCGTCACTCCATCTAGTAGGGATCCACTCTACACTTTGCCAACCGGTACGAAGCTGCCACTCGATAATCTTTCTTCCCCATCAGTAGTCGGTTTTTCGAACTATATGGCCGGCCCATTGCCACTCCAGCTTACTAATCCGTAGGGCTATGTCGTTACTCTGGTTCTCCTATACAGATATCCTCATTCCAGTCATCATCATCATGCCAGTGTCAAGTCATAAGAAATTATCCTTTAAAATATTTTTTTTCAAAATTTTCACAATACGTCACGTCACATTGAGAAATTCTTGTGAAATTTTGACAACAGCTTAAAGATAGTCAATGACGACAATATCACTTAAGGCGCCTAAACGGACCACATAACTTAGGACTTATATCAACATTGAAGCACTAGTTTCGTCGTTATAATATAATTCATCTACATAGAAAATACAATTAAAAAGTAAATCGCATCACATTTACGTATCAAAATTCACTTCAAACCATTATTGAAACGATAAAAAAGGAGCAAAATTCCACCGGCGGTCAAGTTCCCTCCCAAACTCCACTCTCTATTATACGTACTTCACAAATTTTTTTTTTTCATTTATTGTGGTATTGGCTACAAAGCCTTCAGCCAAAAAGAAGATGTTCAAAAAATTCTGATATTGATGCGACGCCTTAAATCGAGATTGCATTATTTACGAAGTAAAATATTTACTTCGTAATTCGTAATTATTTCACTATTGAAAAATTTCTTTCATTGTGTTCAATCATACCAATTCGCTTGCAGTTTGGTTAACTCTAAAACTCTTACGCTTGTTTATATTTGTTAATTGTTATATATATTTTTTACTTATTATAAGTCAATGCTTCACCACAATCCCACCTGGTGGTAAGTGGTGATGAAGCCCTAGATGGTTACAAAATTGTATTGTAAAGAATGTGAACGAAACCCCTATAATCAAGGCACAAATATTGGTACAATTTATATATCTAATATATATAATATCATATAATATATCATTATTTCAGTTTACTTGTCTAATCTGGACATATTAAATAATTCCCAGAGGATATTATGTCCAATAGAGGAGATTTAACGTCGCCAGAGATAAAATATCCAGAAATGCCACTCACAGAATACTTGCAGTTACTATGGCGCAAATAGAAAAACAAGTTTTATACCAATTACATAATAATAAAGTAATTGAATAAAATTCCGTCTTCCGTACTAATGCACTGTACTTATTTAGTTTGACTATTTCCATGAAGGCTTTGGAGAGTCAACCGCCATAAAATAGAAAGGGCTTTTATTCAGATCCACCGGCAGACGCTTGCTTGCCAGCGATGTTGAATCGATTTTGATTTTGTTAAAGTTATAAAATAAATACCGAAATCTAACACACGGTCGAAAAAGTATACACACTTTCCGAGGGTATGAGAATAATTTCATTGGTGCCGGCAGCGTTCAAACCCGGTATGCTCGCTTACAGAGCACTTAAGACCGATTTACACTTCTACAAGTACAGTAGCGAGTTAACTTACGAACCTGGTGAGTTAAGTAAAAAATCTCATTTGAACGGCAATCAGTGAGTTAAGTAGCAAATTAACAATTAAGTTGAACCGGATAGCCGGCCGGTCTATTTTTCGGCGAGTTAAGTTGGAAGTGTCCTCCCGCTCGTCTCCCGCCACCCGTAACTAAACTCGCCGCTCGTGTGAACGAGCGAGTTTAGTTGTGCTTAAGTTGACATGAGGCAACGTGTTCGTGTTGGACCCTCAAAATATAAAATTGAACTTTTTTTTAACTAAACTTGCCACGAAGATATTTGAACGCTACTGCCCACTTAACCGTTTACTGTCAACTGCCCTGTAACTAAACTCGCTACTGTACTTGTCGAAGTGTAGACTAGTAGCTAGTAGAGTAGTTCGTCAAGTACAGTAGCGAGTTTAGTTACAGGGCAGTTGACAGTAAACGGTTAAGTGGGCAGTACCGTTCAAATGTCTTCTTTTTTATACGTGATAAGCGAGCACACAGTCTTAATAAACTTAATTGTTAATTTGCTACTTAACTCACTGACTGCCGTTCAAACGAGATTTTTTACTTAACTCGCCAGGTTCGCAAGTTAACTCGCTACTGTACTTGTCGAAGTGTAAATCGGTCTCAAATCGGCCATAATGGCGTAATAATTGTCTGTATGGGGTGGTATTTACCTAAATATGTGACCCCTAAGGTTGTAGATCTACTCGTGAATGATATTGTAAACGACGAATTTTCTTACACCGGCGCTGCTTACGTAACTAATCCAACTTCCTCAGACATGGAAGGCTGCGTGCTCACAAGTGGAACTGTTATGGGCCCGAGTCCCCAGCACATGTCTCACCTCACTCCGTCAGGCCAACAGCTGCTACTTAAAAGGAAACGCGGAAGACCGCCAAAGAATTATTTCATGTCTCAAGGAGGTATGCTTATAATAAGTTATTTAATAATACTTTACCTGTTTCTTCGTACACTCTTAACGGCATATATGGTTATGTGGCATTTATTTATGGAATAGGTTTTTAGTGTTTATAGTTTCTAGCTTGAATCGAACTAAAAGTTAGTTAAAACCTTGTAATTAGATATAATAGTCAGCCAGAGCGATAAACATACAAATAATGAAATTGGTGTGTGTATTCCGTGATTTTCAACATTTTCACATTACATTTTTTTTAAATAAACAACCTTAAGATAACGAATGTTGTTAGTCAACACCGGTTATGGGACCTTAAAATTCGTAAATATTCCGTTTAGCTTAACTGTAACTTGAGAAAAACGTTAATATAAAAGTAATTATCTACTTGTACTACACTATTCAAAATTAATACCATTTATTTAAAAATTAAAATAGATTTTCGTTTTTATAATACATCTTACATTCTGGAAATACCTCAATTCATAATTCAAGTTAAACATGGTTCGTCAAGCAAATTACACATAAAAATACAACTTTGTGAAACAAAAATCAAACCTAATATCACAGTATATAGATCTATATTACTTTGTATAGTCTTTTAAATATGCCTATTCCATTTTGAAGCAGTAATAATAAACGTTGCAATAATTAATGCCATTGTCAAACGTCATAAGTTTTGATTACCGTTATGTTCTTATTTAATGTTTCAGTGTGAGCGTGCGTGTGTGTCTGTGTGGTGTGCAGCTGCAAAGTGCCTTATAGCGATTGCTTCCTGTCGTATATTTCTTTCAGTCGAATCTATTCTCTATATGTTTTTGTACTCGAACTGCAAATAATTAACATTAAAATATATAAATAATTAAACAATCGTCGTTTTAAATAATAGATTTTCTAACATTTGCTTTATAAATACTTTATCTATTGTAAAGCCTGACCAGGAATGTATGAGGTGCGGCCATATTTCGAAATTTCGTTGGAGCTAATAATTTTTAAACTTACCTGTATCACGTATGTGTCATCGCCGTAAACGTTTCATTTATAAGAAAAGATTGATAACTATTCGTATTATAATACATAAGAATATTCTGAACAATGGATATGATAAGTGTTTGCAAGAAAAAGTGCAGGACTCGATAGTATTTTAATAAATGACATAATAAAATAGCATCTGAACTAACAGGTAAGTAAATTATATATCGTTATAGTGAGATTGATACGATTTGGCCTCAGTTCTGTTATACATAATAATTGTTATATTTGTTTTAGGAATATCACATGCATACGCAAATTGTGAAAAAGGAACGGTCTAACTTTTTGTACTTGTTTTATGATGGTGGTATATTAGTAGTATAGTTGTAGCCCACGAATGGGTCGGCTCGACCGGGGAAGGACCACGCTCTCACAGAATACTAACGTAAAATAGCAGCTTAACGCTGCTGTGTTTCATATGGTGAGTGTAGAGAACCGGAGACCCTTTTTACTGGAAACGAGGCACTCTATCTTAGTCCTTACGGGTGACAACGCATCTGCATTTTGATTCGTAATCGAGGATATATGTAGATGTCTATGGGCCGCAGCAACCACTTACCATCAGGTGGACTGTGTGCTCGTTTGTCACCCTATCCTATAAAAAAATACAGTTATAATATTTTGAATCTTATTATATCTCGTATTACTTTAAAATAGACTTCGATAGGTATGTTCTTAATCGCAAACGTTATAACATATATAAGCCTATGCACATAAATATAAATATATACATAAACTATCAATTGTTTCAATCTTTCAAATGTATACTCTATTAAAAATTAGTAGGAAAATAATATTAAATTTAACCTAGTTCTACATTTGAAATGACAATTTTGTTTTGATGTCATAACAGGGGAAGGCTTTACAGTATTGGTCACATACCAGGGGTGATCCAAAAGTAATGATAATGAAAATAAAACACGGTAATTAAAGTTAAAATAATAATTTATTTTTCTACATAGTCTCCTAACAAATCAATACATTTAGTCCATCTTTTTTCTAAACCCAGGATTCCCTTTGAACTTTGTCTTGACCCTCCCAAAACGCTTCAACAGCGGCCATTACTTCGCTATCGTCTTCGAATTTCTTGCCTCGGAGGCGTTCCTTGAGCCGAGGAAAGAGGTAGAAATCACTAGGAGCTAGATCTGGCGAATAGGGAGGTGTTCGAGCAGTTCGAATCCGTTTCTTGAATGGCAGCCATCGCAACTGCGGCTTTGTGAGCCGGTGCGTTGTCTTGGTGAAACAGCACCCAGCTCGCAGTTTGCCGCGTCTTTTTCCTTAATGGCCTCCTGTAATCTTCTTATTTGGTCTGCGTAGTAAGAGCCCGTAATAGTGGCTCCTTTTCCAAATATTCCACCATAATTATGCCTTGAGCGTCCCAAAACAGATGCCACAACCTTTCCCGCCGAACTTGAAACTTTGAATTTCTTTGGCGTCGGTGAGGAGGCTCGCTTCCAAGTCATCGATTGTTCTTTCGTTTCAGGATCAAAATGGTGGATCCAGGTCTCGTCCATAGTCACAAAACGGAACAAAAATTTTCTTGATCTGCTTGGAACTTGTCGAGATTGACCCTCGAAATGTCAACTCGATTTTTCTTTTGCTCGTCGGTTAACATTCTGGGTACGCGCAGAGACCTTTTTCATATGCAACTCGTTCGCAAGGATTCTTTGAACGCTGCCATATGAGATCCCTGTGACCTCAGCTACATGTCTGATGGTCACTCTTCGATCTGCCAACACAACATCTTCGACTTTTTTCACGTTGTCTTCAGTGAGGGACGTGGATGGGCGTCCTTCGCGATGTTCATCTTCAGTGGATGTTCTGCCCAGTTTAAACTCCTTGGCCCAGCGTGCAACTGTAGAATATGGAGGAGCAGAGTCCCCAATGTTTCCACTAAGTCACTGTGTATGTCTTTTGAAGACATTTTTTTCAAACAGAGGTACTTGATGACAGCTCTAATTTCGTTTTTCTCCATGTTGATGTTATCTCTTTGACAGTTCGTATTCAAATGAATGTATCTCCCGGAAATCGTGATCTATTTATATGATTTTTTTAGGCTGACGTAGTGAGTATATAAGCAAGCAAAAAATATTTTTTTTGGATTTTTATGCGGACCTGAAGTAACCGATTATCATTACTTTTGGATCACCCCTCGTATTATAATTTGCAAAGGGAGGGAATGGGTTCTGAAACATAAAATTTATGTTTGTGTTGTCCAATGTAATACTTAATCCACATAGCTTTAAATTATTACCTAATTGTCTTATATTACGTAAATATATAAAAAATAAGTGATATGTATTTTATTTATACGAATAAATAATACTAATCGAAGAAACAGTACAGAATAGATTGACTCGTTAAAGAAACACCCATGCGCTGTACTGTAGTTTTATATAAAAATAATTACAGATAATAGCTCCGCCGGTTCTAACCATAAAAACTATACCGAATATTATAACCCTTGTATAATGTCTCATATATCTGGTCAGGTTTTATGTACGTTTATTCTTAGAGCTTCTTCTTTAACCCCCTAAAAGTCCACAGCTGAACATGAGCATTACTGTTTTATAGAGGCTTTGCCTTAATTGCCACGCATTTTAGAGCTATCAAAAAATATGCAAGTTAGGAACATATCACTAAACAGTAACAGGCTCTTCATAGATTTTCTTTTCTGTATGATTGTGATCTATCGCGACTATAATTAATTTCTATTATATTAAGGGTCAACTGATGCCTACTGTGTTTGAGTAATTTTTGTGCCTACATAGATCAAAGAGGTTCAAGTAAATTTTACTTGGTTATAGAGTTTATTGCGATTAAAAGCACTAGATCCTCCTTTGTAAATAAATTCTTAACAGAACAACGAGACTTAGAAAAATATGTACAGATTATATATTTCATACAACAGCCAGTATTTATCAAGCTCACTATAATATCAAATATGATTTGTCATATCACGCTACAGTCCTTTATGTATCAATTTAAGATAATTTTATATATCATGTGACATTTTAATTAATTTAACCAAAAAACAAAATAAACTAATTTACAACGAAATTTCGTCATTTTGGTATTACTGTTGCCATTGAAAATACTTTCGTCAATATCCGCAACATAAAGTATATTTTCCTGGTCGGGCTTTACACACGCCAACACGTTTTTCAAAAATTATTATTACCGGATTATTATTGGTATTCGATGCGTGCAACGAATTCTGTGTGTATTATTATTTGCTGTAAAATTTATAAATTAAACAAGTTATGAGTAATATCTAGCATATGGAGTAATAGTTTCGACGGTACGCATATTGGCATGACTTGAATTAAAAAGTTTGTTTGAAAATGAATACTCTCTTCACCATTTTTATTCACTCGGATCGAGTGCAAAGTTAATTCCACGTAGTTATAATTAAATTTTGCCCGTACAAACTTTCCGAACCGATAGCGTGAAGTACTTTCGAATATTGCATAAAGTTTTTTAATCAAAACTTTAACACACTCCGAGAGATGTTCCAATAATACTAAAATATCTTTAAATTGAAAATATTTAAAATTACAGTGGACCCCCGGTAATCCGACAAACATTTTGCAGGGCAGTGTCGGACTATCGAATTTGTCGGATTATAGAGTACTGCCTAAGATAGTCCGGAATTTTTTATAATAGAGTACCTTGTAATCCGACAAATTCCAGATCCAATGATAAGATTCTATATGTTATATATATGTACTATCTTCATCACATGTAGTCAAAATCCAACTAAGCAATCAGAATCAAAACAATACGTAGGGTATTCGTCGAGCACAATAATGGTGGTGCATACATACATACATAAATACCGGGGTCCACTGTACATCGATTTTCGATAATCCTATTCGCTGTTTGAATTGCATTTCATTTAGTTTGAAATAGACATCGTAAATAACATGTTTAAATAATATGTATGATAAAATTAATAATCAAGAATAGTATTGTTGGATATACAATATTTAAAGCGACAGTAGCCTAATGGCAGGGTGTGAACCGCGAACTTACGAGTAATGGTTGCGGGTTCCACTTGACAAATCACTTCTTACACAAGCATTACCCGAAGTGGTTAACAGGATGTTAGTAATATTAATGGCATTGCTTTTTTTTAAAGAATTTTTTATTTATTTATTTGACTAGATACATAGAGAGTATTCGAAACTAATTTTAAACGTAGTCATGCCAACAAGCGTTTCTTTGCTACGCTAATGAGCGAGTCTGTCCTTAGGTATGGATATGGCAATACCGATGCAGTACGGACTAGCCGCCGAAATGAGCAAGTTTTGTTAGTATCCCATCATTGACACGTTAGCATGAGCAACTAAATTTGAACGAAATTTAATGGGGATATATTGTCGGTACTAATCGGTATTCGTAGGTAGAATGTCATTTAACAAAATCTCCCAGGATACATTATCTGTGATGTATTATTTTATAAAAAAGAGAATAATGAAATTGCACTGTGAATTGTAGATTTTAGCAGTATCAATAATATAATATAAACAGCGACAACTAACTTTATTGATTTTTATTACATTTTAATTTGAATTAAATATACCATGTAAAATATATGTTAAATGTACAATATAACTCGCATTGGGGCAGCGCGGTGGACCTTACCCTAAAACCCTCTCAGATATGAGAGCAAGCCCGTGCCCAGCTGTGGGACGTATATAGGCTGTAAATTTAACTTTTTTTTTTAAATCAGTTTCATCAGTGACTAATCCAATATGAACAAATGTACAAAGACGTAATATTTTGTTACAAAACTCCGAAACTTTTTGTATAGCAAATAACAGTAGAAATGTAAGGTGTAAGGGTTTTAGTTTGCTAACACACTAACATGGCCTGCTTTGCTGACTTTAACACATTTATTATTATCATCTGAGTCAAAAGTATTTTGTTACTTCTCGCTCGCTTTTATTACAAGATTTTATGCAAGTACTAGTAATTTAGGCGATAAGCTGCTGAATAATGAATAAGACATTTATGTTTTTATTTATAGTCGAAAAAAGTTTAGTTAAAATTACGTTGTCAACAACAAACATAAAACCTATATTTCGAAATAAAAAAAAACTATTTTCGTAATGATTTATTATTGATAACCGCCGAAACATCTTTGTTGACTTTATAATTATCAAACGAAAACTAAGTTTACAATTTATAAAGGATGATGTATAGCAATATATATTTATATATATGTGCATGTAATTGTGTTAATTGAACAAACAGTTCTAGACCATTTTGAATTTTAAAACTTAGTGCAGTGCTCTAGAAACTAGAACTATACCATGGTTAAATTGTAGATAGTGAGTGTAAACCGGGAAATTTTATGTAATGAAGCTTGATATTTCTTAAAATGATTGTTAATAAGACTCAAATAACATTGCAGACGGACGGCCTAACGAAAATTACAACGCTACCAATCTACCCTTCGGCGACTTCTCATATCTGACGGAAATGATGTATAATCCATTGGCGTATTCGTATGGCGTGACCAGCGTGGATCCAGACCGCAATGTGGACGCAGACCAGAGCATGACAACAGAAACCTCTCACGATAGGACCATCGACGTGTCGGACTCCTCATCCGACGATGAAGACAGTTCCCGAGTGGAGCCGGAGGAGAACGTGCCGCCCGTTGCCATGGAGACTCAGATTATGACCGTCGGTGACTGCCAGATTGTAAAATTGCCCCCAAACAACGAGGAGAAAGAGGACAAGACGGATCAAGTACAGCCGGAAGCGAATGTCGTGTCCTCGTCCACGCCGAGTTCGGTCACAATCACTCCCATAACCACAGTGGGCGATTGTACTATACGACCGGTGGAGAACACATAATATGTACCCATACTTTTGATCTACCCCATCCTTACGCCGACGGAATAAGAACAGAATGGAAATCGTACGAACTTCAATAAATATCTAAAAAGCTTCGGAAAATTATTTTATATTTCTGCCACAAATATGTTCGCATATTTCAAATATACTTGAACAAAACGAAAGTTAGGTTTATAATTCTATAAAAATATAAATATATCTTTTTTAAATGTGAAACAAATGTGCATGTATGTGAAATATGTTTATTTCCGATTCCGAAACAATATAGAAGTTCGTACTTGATAGGAATGTGAAATATTTACTGTATTTGTGACTCATTCATATTTGAATGTAATGAAAAGACGAAGAGAATCATTAGTCTTCCTGCAATCGGTTTCGGCGGAATGGAAGCGAGAGTCCATATGGGGTAGATCATAAGGTATTGAGATGGCATTTGCTTTGAAAACTAAGCGTGTGACACACACAAAGTTTCCAATCATTCATTTGTTCGTTCATTCATCAACAGCCTAATAAAAGGCACTTAGACTTAAGTAGCCTGAAATGCGCCCGATTCTCTTATGATAATATTATGTATAGATGCGTGTTTCAATAATTTGCCATTAACATAATTGCGATATATTGTGTCGCATTATCTCTATTGGTAAATCAAATCGAAACCCTTTTGAATGTTTAAGAATGGTAATGTGTGCATTGTATAAGCGAATAAAAAGTTTAACACTAATTTTCGCAGAACTCACACGTGTTCACTTTAATATTAGGATGTATTTGCCTTGATCGTTATGCGTAGGAAATGTGTTTGTAAGTCTTCCCATAAACAACAAAACACGGAGATACTGTTATGGTTAAATCTAAATCGGAACGCAAATGCTACTACGATTATGTTATCGAAGTTTACGCGAGATAAAAATGTAGTCGCAGTTAAACTGACTGTTGCATTTACATCGGGGGTGAGAAAAAAAAATGTTTATTTTACCGGAGAAATTACTGTAAAATTAAGCTTTACTCATCAGAACAAATATGGCATCAGCACCGACACTTCTCGCGGAGATATTTTATTGATTGATAAATCTGATATAATATAGCCATAATGATAAAAAAAAATAGTTTTAGGGTACTTTTACGTGTGTACTACGGGATATAACTATATATATTATATTATATTATAATATGATGCCATATTTTTCTAATGTTAGAATAACAGTGATACTCAATCACACAACAGGAACCGAACAAAGAAATAGTCACAGAATCGCAAACGGTCTGCATGGAACTTTTCTATACATTAGTAAAGAAGTCCAGATTTAAAACGGAGACACTTATATAAACTCTCATGCCCGTCATCCAGCTCACCTCTCGCTTTTTTCACATTCAGATATTTAATTATACGCTCGTTGATTTAGGGTACACTTAAGTTGGACCATCTTTCAATATATCGCTAATTAAATAAAACAGTTAACAGTTAACAAAATATGGCATCTTCTCTCGTAGTTAACATATATTTACAATGATAGAAGACGTTGAGTTGTGGTATTCAAGAAATCAGGACATACACAGTAGTATATTAGATTTATATTTGATTATTGATTTTGTTTGACAACACCTTTGACGATGATCGTCGTCGCAGGTCTGGGTGTTTTATATCAGACATATACAAGATGGTATACTGTCAGCTATGGGATGTCATGTGATTTCTCCTGGCTTTTGTCATTCAGTGGATGAAATAGGTAGATGGATGTTCGTCCGCATCTACACGATAAATTTCATAATTTTCACGCTATTGCGTTAATTGTTAATATTCTAAACGCAGTAAACAATTAATAAAACTTTATAGCTTTACATTGATTAATGATTAAAAAGTTGCATATCAAAAATATATTTCTAACAAATTGAAATTTTTTATTAAACCAAGTTTTCATGCGGACCGTTTTGATTGCAGATAAACTAAACTTATATAGCATTGTAATATTTTGAGATATTCTACATAGAGGTAGCATATTTACTAATTATCTTTATAATGGACATAAGAGATCAGTGTTTGTATAGGATTGTATAATCTTGCCTTCAGTGTTTCTATCTGTTTTGATTTTGAGATTTTGACATAAGTGTGGCCGTCGCGTCTATTTGTTTGGATTAAATTTTTGTTATAAAGTGGTTATATGTCGCATTCCACGAAAACATTTAAATTATTACAACAAAATACTCGGTAATAATGAGTTATAGATTCACTGTAAACTGGCGCTTATCGGACGTGTTTATTGTAATTCAATCACTTTTAAATTTGAATGAAAAGAAATAAATCATAAATTGTAAGTGTAAGCACACGCTATTTCGCCTTCCATGTCTTAATAATGATATGTATCAATCTCTGTGAATACTAGATCGTAGGATGTAGTGTCTTAGATAAAACGTTTATATTCTAAATTATAAAAGTAAACTCGGCAACACCACACGAACAAGTGATACGATATAAGCTACTTATTTTTAGCAGAACGTTATTGTATGGAACGTAATATTATGACATATATTTCTTTAATCGATTTTGCCTGTAAAAGTAATGGTTAATGTGTCTTAGTTGTATGTGTAATGTAATATGCAATATAATAATGTAACCCCACGAGGTCTGACAGCTATGTAGCCAATTAATAGGCTGTGTGACAGCCCTTATTGGACTCGATTTTATCTCCAATGGAAACAAACGTTCAGTTCCTTACGTTTCGCCTTTTAATTGGATCGCAAATTGCACGCTTGAATTCGGTCGGAGAATGTAATTTTTCTCGTTATAATGTCGATGTCTTGAAAGTATTAAATCGCTATTATAAAACCTCTTTTAAAAAAAAAATATTTTCTTTATAATCTGTACAGTAGTATAGTTCCTAAAAATGTAATCGATGCAAAATTATAACCCTTGAAATACTAGAGTAGCGGAGACGTAATATAATTTCATTTTAATAATTTAGATTTAAGTTTTATATTCGATCAATTTAAAGTAATTTTAGTGCTTCACTATTAGTGATATGTCACATCGTATAATGTAAGAGTAATTTTGTTTAACTGGTATATTTTAACGTATTTAATGGAAGACTGCTCGAAACCGTTTGTCTAATAAAATCAATTTTGCCCCGGTTTCACAAAGGGCCGGTATTTAATTAATCATTTTATATCAACTATAAGAGCCCCGAAGAGGCATTGGATTGTCGTGAGTCTCAGATGGCAAGCTAAGCTTATTGAAAGTTAATTTAAAAACAAAGGAATCTGTATTTTTATAATAAAACTAAGATAAGTTAATGACTTCACGAGAATCAGTTAATCCCCGTATAACGTAATCTTGTATCCCACATATAGTAGTGTTAAAATGTGTAAACTCGTAAGTTATATTTTACAAAGGCCCTATTGGCTCTGTGTTGACGTTAAGTTTAAGTGGATTTCATTTCGGACTTGCATTTCACGGGTCAACATCGATTGAATGCGCCAAGCTGTCAACTTCACCGCGACTTTTGCAACTTCGTGTAAGCAGAGGTTTTCAGAATTGAACACGACATTTTTGTCTTTGATAATTGTCAGTTTCACTCTAATTTTGTGCGAATACTTAGAAATTTATATCTATGTACGTATTTTTGTTTCTTATTAATTAATTCATCAAGTGTTTAGAGGCATCTCATTTTATTCCTCAGGATTGACAACTTATTAAGGCCTTAGTTCCTCATCGATACCGGATGTTACCTGCATCGATGAACTATTTGATCATCGATGCAGATTAATGACTATTCTATTATCTACCATTTTATCCCGATGTTTAAGGTAACATGCCTTCGCTCAAAACTACTCCTTTCTGGGCTTAGGCTTATTTATCTAAATATGATGCAGCTCAGCAATATAGTTCTTGGTGAGGTTTGGCTTTAGTTAACATTTTATTTCAAATATAAGATTAGCCAAATGTTAGATATACTGCGAGACATACTTTCATCATCATTCGTTACTCAAACAGAAACTCGACCATCCAAACAATATCCAAACTACTCGTTTTTATTATATGGTAAATAAAAAAAGTTTTATCACTCACTCTTTTCGGATTTTGTAGTCGCTCACAGCCAGTCTCTTGCTTCCTATTGAAACTAGTATTCATTATTTTTGAAACAATATTTTCTTAACAAACTAGTTTTTCATCATCGGCCCACAACAATCCAAGGCTGGATTTGAGCAATTGTAGAAAGGATTTATCATTATCATTACGCTTGACAGACGTTGCACATTGGAAATATACTCGCTATACCGTCTCTATAGAGGAAGGAGGAGGTCATGTAGATACTTAAGTTTTCCGTAGGCGCTCACAGAACAAAATGGGAGATATTTATGACACATACATTTGCAAACTTCTTTTGATCATTTTTAAAATAATCTTTGTACTCACAAACTGTCCCGTTGCTATTGATGTTGACTCGTGAACATTTTGGTCTTTAGTTTGGCAATAAAACGAGGGAATAATTATTTATGGAATGTTAGACGAGTGATCGCCGGTTGATGATTGCATTTATTTTAAGTGTTTATTTTGTAAATCTCTTTCATTGCAATGGTACAACTATAGAAACTTCAATGAATTTTTAGTGCACTGTGTTAGGGTATTTTAGTGCAACTATAGCAATTTAGATTTGGTTTAAAGTTTTCGCAGGGGGTAGCGGTCATTCATCAATCTTGTGTTGTACCATTGTGATTTGTGCCTCCGTAAAACAATGTATATCACGAACTATGAATGAACTTAACATATATATTAAGATTAACATCTCATTACTAAGTATTTGCATATATTTTGTGAACAATGTCCAGTTTCATGCTCTGCAACTAGCGCCGACGGATACGGATTCTACTACTGCCCATTGTTCATAAATATTTTCAAAGCCTAAGATACTTTTTATATTAGTTTTAAATCAATTTGGCTAGATCGAACATTTTATTTTATAGAGAGGAGTTGGAGCTGTCTAGATATATTTTGTTAATCTGTCTAAACGGTTGGCTACGAAATTATTTTTAGTTGTAATCGATTCTTTTATATTCCTGTATTTGTGAAATGTTAATCATTTTACGTTGTGATCATGTGAGTGCAAAATTTGTTTATTTTAACCAGTTTCGTTGACATTTTGTCAATATAAGGGCAGCAGAATTAATAACGCATGTATTTTTCTGCATAGTCCGAGAGCAGTATTTTTTTAGGTATAATCTTTATTATTAAAACTTTTTTTAATTATTTTAACATTTATGAAATTCGATCGTTAGTTAATTTCTAACAATGAAATATTTAATAAAGAAATCACAAAATTATTAGCCTTTAATTTAAATTTACGCTCCACACGTGATTATCCCAAAATTGTCGTAATTGAAAGGAAAATATCTTACTCCATATAATAAGAGACGTCCATGTTACCATGACCATGAGCTGGAGAAGAAAATATTTTGTGGCCAGGTTGGATTCCGCTGTTGTTTAGATAACAACCTCGAGCCTTAGTAATCAGTGAGCGTGACTATCGAGGTGTTTATACACGTTTCAGATAAAAGTTTTAACTGCTTAGGTGTTCCTATACTATATTTTTATGAAACAACATATCTATTGGCTCTCGAATCTGAATGTATGGCGATTGTTGTCTGGGACTTATAGTTTCCGTGTTTTTGTGGGACTTACAACAAAAAAAATGCGTTACTTGTCTTAAATGTCGTATAAGGCGACTAATGGGATATTGAGTTTGTTAGGCGATAGGTTTGTCACCCACCTTTCACTTTCTATACAATTTTTCATCTGTACCCATCAATACAAATAAATAAAATATTGGTAGAGCCATGCTGCAGCTAAATTAGTAGTATAGTTGTAGCACGAATGGATCGGCTCGACCGGGGAAGGACCACGCTCTCACAGAATACCAGCGTAAAATAGCAGCTGCTGTGTTTCGTATGGTGAGTGTAGAGAACCGGAGACCCTTTTTACTGGAAATGAGGCATTCCACCTTAGTCCCCACGGGTGACAACGCATCTGCATTTTGATTTATAATCGAGGATAGATGTAGATGTCTATGGGCCGCAGCAACCACTTACCATCAGGTGGACTGTGTGCTCGTTTGTCACCTTATCCTACAAAAAAAAGTACTTACGGTATATACGGTACTTATAAAAAAACACATTTTTTTAAATTTTTGTCTATCTGTCTGTTTGTTCCGGATAATCTCCGAAATGGCTGGACCGATTTTGACGGGACTTTCACTGGTAGATAGCTCATGTTATAAGGAGTAACTTAGGCTACTTATATTTTAGAAAAAATGTTAGGGTTCCGCACAACAAAATTAAAACCCTATATTACACGCGGGCGAAGTCGCGGGGAACAGCTAGTTTTTGCCTAAAAGTGGTCCGAATAGTGCGGTGCTCTTTGGACTCTGCCTACGCCCTCGATGATTATAGGCGTGACGCTATTTATTCTTATATCCCATTCTTCCACGCTATTTATTCTTATATCCCATTCTTCCAATTTTATCGTTTAATCGTTACTTCGAACGGAAGCGTTATCAGAAGATAAAGAAGTGTAATCTTGTGCAGCAGTTAACAATTTTAGGGAGACAAAGTTTTTCCATTCTTGAAATCGGGTCGATACTATATTATTTCAGAATCCACATACATTTACTTCGGTCGCTTCTTATTAATGGTTAATAAAAGGAATAATGTAAAATATACAAGAATTTTCTTCTAACTTTCTAAACACCAGACTAACTCGACAATACAATGGATATGAAACAAGCTGCCTTAAAAAATCATTGACGTTCCGTCTGTCAATAGCTATATTGTTGTTTTGCCAGCATCGTATTGCTATTATTAGCATGAAATGTAATATAGTAATAATAGAAAAATATAGTAGCATATGACGCTCCAAAGGTGAGAGGAATCCAACGACAACTCGCACTACAGTATCCGCAAAGCCATTTTACGTTACATACAGGAGGACTCAAAGAAACTGTCAAACGTAAAAAAACTATGATGAATCCTGCCATTATCATAATCTCACGACTCTCAAAAATAGGCGTGTAGTTGCTGACATGTCCTTTTTAAACGGAATATGCAACGGATATATAGATAGCCCTGAACTATCAACCAAAATACTGAGTTTCTGCGCCCCGAAAGTTAGAACGAGACACACAAAATTATTTGCTGTAACACGATCAAAAACAAATTACGCACAAAACGCATTGGTCAGTCGATTGCATAGAACTTTTAATAACCAATTTAATGTTACTGACATTTTTCATAGCAGTAGGAATGTGTTTAAGAGAAGTTCTTGAAGTACTTGAAGGAAATGGTTAATATGTATATTGCACACACGCATACACACACACACGCGCGCGAGTACACGGACCTCTTGGTAGAGAGTAATTGTGTTCTGTGACACGGACACACAGATCAGAGAGAGAGACGCACCGTTTTTAATTTTAATTCTAAAATAGTATGTTTTGTGACTCAAACTTATTGATTGTCAGTTTATTAATATGAGTAAAAATGTATAAAGTAGATCCGCTATTGGCTGTTTATTTCTTGTAATAAATAAAAAACGTACACATATACACACACTTAGTTAAAAACATCGTGGGCAATCGCAATGTAATATATAGCTGCAGTCAGGGCCTGGTTTACGTACAGGATATTTTAGATACTTTAGATAATTTACTCAGTAACTGATTTTTTTGCCCGCTACGGGACTAGAACCTGAGACCTCATGATCAGCAGTCGCGTTTACGACCCTAGTGGTCCAACCAACCAACCGACGAGGCAGTCAGCTTTAAAATTATATATTTGACCTCCCTCCTCTCCCTGGACGTCAACAGGTCGAGTGGACCTGATGGAGACCCTCCTATTGTGCTGAAGGCGGGTTCTAACGCGCCTTTTCCGGTACTCCTTATGAACTAATGCAAGACAGCTTTAGTACACCCGATCCCTAAAAAGGCGATCGATCAGACCCGTCCAACTACAGACTTATTACCATCGCCTCCTTGTTCTCCGAAATAATTGAATCCATTATAAACTGGCAGCTCATAAGGTATTTTGAGGACCACCGCATTGGCGGTCACTAATCACCTGGTTCTAATTCTAATCTTCTAATTTACATGACTCATAGATGAGAGGAAGCAGTAGAGTCCAAGAGGGAGTACTTAGATAAATTGTTCGGATTAATTTCAGCCAACGCACATCGGGACAAATCTTTCGGTACCATCCACGTTATCTAGATGCTTGGCGGTACACCATAACTGTGCGATTTACTAGGAGTTTTCTTCCTCGCTACTAAACTTCTTTGTAGAATCATCTACCACTGGCGATTTTTCCGGACCGATACGACTTAGAGACCTTCAAGAAACGAGCTTAATCCTTTTAAAAAGGCCGGTAACGCACCTGCTATTTCCCTGGTGTTGCAGTTATTCATGGGCGATAATCGACACTTACTATAATGAAAATTTGATTTAATGTGGACGAAACCGTGGGGTGGAAAGCTAGTAATTTTTTTTTATAGTGTAGGGTAACAAACGAGCACACAGTCCACCTGATGGTAAGTGGATGCTGTGGCCCATAGACATCTACATTTATCCTCAATTAAGAATCTAAATGCAGATGCGTTGTCACCTCTGAGGACTAAGATGGAATGCCTCGTTTCCAGTATAAACGAGGCATTCCATCGAAACGAGGCATGATGAGTGTAGAGAAACGAGGTCTCCAGTTCTCTACACTCACCATACGAAACACAGCAGCATTAAGCTGCTATTTTATGCTGGTATTCTGTGAGAGCGTGGTCCTACCCCGGTCGAGCCGACCCATTCGTGCTACAACCATAATATAAAAATCCAGTAAATTTATTCGTGGGCTGGGGGATGCATAATCATAGTTAGCCCAGGGTTGTCGGAACTCTAAATCAGGCACTGGCTACATTATATTTTTTAGAATTTGTTAAGTGCTTATAGATCGCTTCGACTAGTGACGGACCAAATTCGCACAAAATACTAGCGTGAAATAGCTGCATACGTGATAGAGACACTATTTAAAGCCAGTATTCTGTGAGAACCACGCCCTCGCACTCACAGAATACTAGAGTAAATTAGTCGCGTACTGTTTCGTGGGGTAAGTGTCCCTTATAAACGTCACCGGCTACATTAACTGGTAACGAGGCAATTCCATCTTAATCCTCAGAAGTGAAAACGCATCTTCATTTTGATTCTTAATTGACGACAGATTTAGACATGTCTATGAATCACAGCATCCACTTAGGTACTATCAGGTGGACTGTGTGCTCGTTTTTCATACTTATTCTATAAAAAAAGCATAATTCTAGTGTGTGTTTGAATGGTTAACGCGGGCCAATTACGACGTATGCTAGGATTACGACGTGTGCAACACGGGTGTCGCAATGCAACGCCGCTTACGAAGACGTCGCAACGACGAGACGTTGTTGACAAACATTTACGCACCCAATTGCTTCCATCCTTCCTACTTCGTCTTATTGGTATATTATATCCTTGACCGTTGCGCGTGCGTTGTGTCGCCGCACGGCGTCGCAACGAACCGCGTGTCATATATTGTGTATATTTATATGTAGGACGACGCTTTTTCTCTACACTCACCATATCAGAAACACAGCAGCAATTAGTTACTATTTTAAACTGGTATTCTGTGAGAGCGTGGTCCTACACCGGTCGAGATGACTCATCGTTCAGCTGCAGCATGACTCTACCACTTTAATATCAGAAAATGTCACTTACTAAAACATAGCTGTCCTCTACTAAGTAAGATTAGTCGCTAATTTAGACTGAAAAGAAATGATGAATGCTATCAATTATGTAAATTCCACGAAGTCGTTATCTATATACCTATAATAAATCTGTAGCAAAATCGTGTCTGTAATTCTAATATATTCTTGAAAAAACAATTCCAGGGGACTAAATAAAGGGTACTGAAGCCAAATTAGTACTTTCTAGAATTTTTGTCTGTCTGCGTATTCAAGATTTATGCAAAAACTACTGGACCGATTTCCATGAAATTTTGTATGTAGGTAGTTAATAACTTTTTATCCGATTACAGAACTTCAAAAAAAGAAGGTTAAGTATTTTCCTTCCTTTAGATATTAATTTTCTATTATATACGATTATGTTAGTTAATAGGCGGTATGACGGGTGTTCTTTCAAATAAATACCACATTTATAATTTATTAATAAAGTTTAGTTTTAACCCCTAACTATTTGAAACTCCGCTGACAATCTACGTTTTAATTATCAAAAATGCCAACTATCATCAAATGGAAAAAGTAGTATATTTTGCCTTCAGTTACTAATAAATTAAATAATATAAATAACTTACATTTATATGTTTAAATAATTCGATTTATAAAATCATTTAAAAATCCTAACGTTAATTTTTTTTTGTTATTTTTTTTTAAAGCGTAATAATTTAAATAGATAATAGTGACGTCTATCAAACGTATGAAAATTGATATATATGTAAACTGATTAAAACTGATCTGCCTGCAATTATTGCAAAATTTTCATTATCCTTATAATTTAATCAAAGAGATTTTCATATATGCCGTGGCCAGATCATAGAATTGATTATATATCATAAAGTAGTCATTTCATGAAATGGTGTCATTTCATGATATATAACAGTGTTTGTTGACCATGTCATGATATAGTTTGACCAAATCAATAAATAGAGATCGTTTGACGATATTAATAACTAAACACAACATTGCTATTTCATGATATGGTCATATCGTTAAATAATTTTCACCGCTGGCGGCGCAGATAGCATATTTTTAACAGAAACAGAGAAACAGAATCTTTAACGGAATCAACATCACTATATGTCTTATTTGTATAATAAATAAATGTTCGCGGCTTTGGGGTTGCTCTTGAGCCAGTCGCACCCCAACCTTCTATCGCTGATATTACTAGATTGTATAGTTTTGGCTTTCATAGTTTTAATGTAATAATAGCGCCATATACTTTCTACTAAATAAACTAATGATAAGTAACTGATAAAATTAAATTTAAGAATGCTACTGAATACTTATTCGTGCAACATCAAAAATTGTCACACTTAAAATACCCAGATCATCCTGTGAATTTAACCATGCACTGAAGATACTTAAAACCGGCTGCAGTTGTCGAGCGACCCTTGTAAAACTAAATTGATTTTTATGGAGCAGTTTATTAAAATTAATTTTCTATCTGAATTAATTTATATTTTTTTTTTAAATACGTAGCATTGGTAGTACACTATTTTTTTAGTTTTTTTTTTATTGTATGTTGGTGCAAAAAACTTCTACGCGTAGGTAACATTAAAAAAGCTTAAAAATATTTTTAAAATTTTAATAAATTAATACTTTTTCAGATCCTTCCAACGAGGAGCCAAAGAACGTAATAGAAGCGAAGCAGAGTGGCCCAAAGGTCGTAAAGTTAATCGTTTTACGAAAAGTGGAAACCAAAAATGACGACGCTGATAGTGAGTGTATTAACATCTTATAATAATCATTAAAACAAATATCATAGATAGCTCTTTGATCTTTGAATATTAAGAGGAAAACATCTGGGATGCGTTTAGTCCATACAAACGTGTTCTTTCTTCTATTTTCTTCCTGGATAATGGCATGAGCAAATATTTTTTTTACGATAAAATATTATACATATATCTACCACGCCAATGTTCCTATGACTTGTTTCTTTTTTCATCAATTAATTATTTAAAAAAGTAGCAACCTCCTAAAATTACTAAAATTGTCTAGTTACACCCCATTTATCAAACAAATTATTATACGAGCGTAAAATAAAAACGTGGACATAGCCACAATCATTCTTAGATAATTCTTGAAAATTTATTATTTTGTTAAAATCGGTATAGTTTTGAAGAAGAAACAGGATAAGGAGTAATTTCTTAAAGTTTTATAGGTTACGAGTATTTTCAGTGCGAATTGCATTTGTTTTTCTCGGTTGCTTACTCAGAGTACCTACATACATAGTTTGGGCACAACATGTCAGCAATACATACATTTCTTGCAGCCCGGGCATTGATGGTACCGGAAATGAATGGCTTTATTTATTTCATATTTTTATAACATATAATATTGCACATGTTGTAATAAGGAAACGTTATTAATCAATGGGAATCATTTTAATTAAAAATAAAAACACCTGTTACAACTGTCCACTGTTAAAAATTGTCCAATTTGTGATGAAGTTTAGTATTTAATTGACATTACGAATACGATGAGCATTACGATGATAGTGATGGCCCTTTTATTAGATACACTGTTGTGGCCAAAAAAACGTACATTTTCCTAACTTCATTCTGAATCCTATTCAAAACATTACAGCTATACATGTTTATTATATATTATTTACTTTATTGAAGACAAAACAGAAACAAAAGATATGAAAAAAAAAACATACAAAGTAAAATCAGACAATGGTAATTACAATTGTTCCCTACAAACTGTCTCACTGAGACCATACATATCTATATTATGAAGCAGATCGTAATTGGTATCGTCTGCACAACAAGCAGGCTAACAAGTCTATACTTAAAAAAAAAAAGGAAACAATCATCTGAAAACTAAAATATACAATACTAAATAGGTAAGGAAAGGTATATTGGTGATATAAGTAATTTGGTGATATTTTTTAAACGGAATGCCACGGAATTCCCTATGCTAGCAAGTTCGTGAGACAGCGCTATCGAGTTGTTACAAGTGTGAGGTGTATAGATATATTGCACGCGCTCCACTAAGTCGTCGCAGCGTCAGGTGAGTAAACTTTTTTGACAGTTGCGCAGCTGTGGCGCCATTGTTTAGTGGATTCGGGTTGCTTTACATATTTGGATAGAATTTAGTTATAATAATTGCAGATTTAGTAATAAAACTATATAAAACCATCAAATAAACTTATAATCATCAAGCTAAAGTTAAAGTAAAGTCGTGATTCAGTCAAGGTAAGTTTTTATTCCTTAATTTGCGACCGTTGTTTCTTAGTGTTTTAGCAAAAAAAATCGTTACCATTTTACAATGCTATTTTTAAACGTAATTTGCTCTTTTACTTAAAATAAACCATCAAAGTTTAATATATCATTCGAAAGATATTGTTTTGAGACATCCGTAAGTGTATGTTATTTTGGAATTAATTATTATTTTTTTTTATCACCAATTTACCTGTACGAAACATTTGGTTGGCAGGTTGGCAATGGAAAAGGAAGTAAATACAGAAAATATAATCAGCAGCAACTTCAAAAGCTGTCAGATTAGTAAAAGATGAAGGTAAGACTATATACAAAGCTGCTAAAGAAGCAGATGTTCCATGGAGCACTTTGAAGCGTTATCTGGAAAATGAAGAGGATTCTGTAAGAAAATGGGCGACCTTATGCACTGTCTTCTGACTTAGAGTTAAAACTTTATAATTATATTATAGAAATGCAAGAATTGGGATTTGGGCTAACTGTTTACCAGATAAGAAAATATGCTTATGATATTGCTGAATTGGCTGGTCGGGAGAACTTTTACCATCAGATAATCGCGTAGCAAGCAAATGGTGGTGGAATAGCTTCCAGAGTAGGTACAATTTGTGCCTTCGTGTGCCAGAGAATCTTTCGCTTATAGAGCTTCTATGGCTAATGAAGTTATGATTAAAGATTTCTTTTCGAAACTAGATGATCTTCTCACTAAACTGAATATAAAAACAAACCGAATTTAATTTGGAATTGTGATGAGACTGGATTATCATATGTAGTGAAACCATCTAAAGTTGTTACCGGTATTGGTAAAAAGTATGTTTATAAAAGATCTACGCTGAACGAGGTCAAACTCAAACAATGTTAGCTTGCATTTGTGCGGACGGAACATGGATTCCTCCTATGATAATTTTAAAGGTGTTAGGTGGAATGATACACTCAAAATGATGCACCCCAACGCATTAATTAAACTATCTCTAAGGATGGATCAATTCTGAATTATTTTACGAATGGTTTAATTTTTTTATAACTGCCATTCCGCCTGAACGTCCTGTGGTCTTACTTATGGACTCACATTCTGCACATATTGGAGCAGAAGTTCTTAAAGTTGCGAAAGATAATCAAGTTTATTTATTTACTTTCCCAGCTCATTGCACGCATCTATTGCAGCCACTTGATGTAGGAATATTTAAGCCACTTAAGAGTTACTGGCGCGACAGCATGAATCGGTACATGAACGATAACCCTAGAGATGCTCCAAATCGTAGCAACTTCCATTCCATAATGAATCCAGCATTTATAAGCGCCTTTACTAAAAAAAACATCGAGAATGCTTTTAAAAAAACAGGCATATGCCCTTTAAACGACAATGTAGTTCCAAAAGAAGCATTACGACCTTCATCTTTAACTGACACTGCTCCTGCTTCTTTACCTACAACTTCAACAAACTCAGCATTTGAAAGTTGTACTTTAAAACTTGAACTCACAGTAGACGACATTTTAAAACACCCAAAGCTTTAGGACGTACAGAGAGGTCAAGAAAAAGAGATTCTAGTGCGAAATGCTTAACACTGACTAATGAAAATGCTATGCAAGAAGATCTTCAGTCTCAGCCTTCCACTTCGGTAAATCTGCATCTAAAACTTCTAAAAAGTAAAGAAGAAGATGATTGGGAGTGTGGCTTATGTGAAGTCTTATACTCAACAGATGTTAAAAAAAAGAATGGAGCCAAATGGATCCAATGCTCATATTGTTTGACGCCATACCACGAGGTATGCGCATCTATAGAAGATACTGACCTTGAGGAACAACTATATTATAGATGTGATCGTTGTATTGAATAATATTTTTAGATATTTGACTATATTTACAGATTCCAAAATATCACCATATTTCCTATCTACTATCACCAATTTACCGGACTATATCGCCAACTTACCTTAGATAACCTTGTATGTTTCTTTGTCATTTATTATAAAACTTATTAGAGTTTGGTTCAGATAAGTGATCTAGGTAGTTACTTCAAATAATAAGTAAATTAATAAAGAAAAGTGATTTGTTGCATTGTTTTGAAGAATTATATAATGCGTATGTTTCATTTTATCACCAACATACCTATCCTTACCCTATCCTTAATAATCTAATTCATAATTGTTACTAAAATTCTTTTTTAATTTAGTTTTGAAAGCTGAATGGGAGATAGAGAACATATCGATGTCGTTAAGCATTTTATTGTGGAGGACACACATTCTGTGTACTGGTGCTCTTTTATCAATATTGGTCCTGGTTTTTGGCATATGAAATAAATTTTTTGATCGCGCGTTTTTGGGTGGTATTCGAAACCTTACCTCGGACAATAACTGTGAACACTTAATCTCACCAACACAGACATTCCTAAAAGTGGTGGCGTCGATTAAAGAGCGTCGGTCTTTTAATGATAGCATTTGATATTTTGTTAAGAGATTTTCATACGAATCGCGAGGTGAATGCATTCGATAGTTAACAATGCGTAAGAATTTCTTTTGGACCTTTTCTATTTTATCTTCATAAACCGAGTAGAATGGATTCCAAACGGGGACACATATTCTAGATGATATCTAACCAATGACTGATAAAGGCAAGTAAGAGTATCTTTGTCTATGATTTTGTTATACGTATAACGAAGCCTAGCATTCAGTAGGATTTATTCAATATTTCTTCGATGTGCCTATCTAGCGTGAGTTTGATATCTAAATATACTCCAAGATCGTGTATACTAGATTCTGAAACGATTTTGTGACCAACTAAGTAAAAGTCCGCGTGTACTAGATTTTTGTTCCTAGTATATAGTATAATTTATTATAAGCCAAGGATAATTTATTAATTTTACAGTAATTTTCAGGTTTGTCTTAAGTAGTTTTGTATTAATTTTATGTCGTCAGATTTAGTAATCGCAGAGTACAATTTTAAGTCATCAGCGTATAATAAAAAAAATGTTATTTCAATGCACAATATAATTTTTCTAATAGTACAGAATATTTATTTGTATATATTATAATAATCAGCCAAATTTGCAGAGAAGGTATAAGTATTATAGGCAAATGGTGAAGAAAAATTCATTAAAAAAATCTCAAATATTCTGTCCTTTTTATCTTTTAAATTCAAAATGCGTGGTAGTGTATTATTTTAACTGATTTTACTGCGCACGCACACATTCCTAAGGGTCAATCGGTAGGCAAAAACGTCACAATCAATTTGGGATAATTTCAAATAAAAGTAAGCCTTATTTACTCGTATTTTAAAAACTGCAATAACGGCATATCGTTATTTATATATTTGAACTTAAGTTTAAAATTTGGCTACTCTTTGAAAGATAACCCTGTGTAGTATCTATTAATTTATGATAAAATCTTATTTTAGGTTCTCCAGAGAGCAAGCCAGGAAAGAAAGACGATGAAGGGCCAGACTCTCGCGGCTCCGGCTCCGATTCTGCTGCGAGTGATTCACAAGATGGACGTTCGCACGATACCGTCATCAGCGATCTGAAGTACCTAATACTAAAATAAAGCTGAAGCGATATTAGTAATAATCGCATAAATTGAATTATAGAGTTATTACGAAGAAATATTATTGAGTGGCAAACTTGTGACTAATATTCGTCCCAGCAATAACATTAAATCTTATTTATTTTTATCTACTTCCTAGCTGGTACCCGGCGCATTGCTACCGCAGAAGAAATAATTGTGGAAATATCGTTTTGAATTTGGAAGAGTTATATTGTTTAATTATATCATCCCGTGGGTGTCATATGAGGCGACAGAGGGAAGCAAATCAGGAGATGGGCAGCAGCGTCTTCCTAATAACGACTAAAATTAAAAAACTGCGGTTGCCAATCCGCTTGCCAAGCGTGGCAACTGTGGCAAATATTCCCCCTATGGGACCTAGAGGCCTATGTTCAGCAGTGGAGCCACCTTTTTTTTGAACAAATATAGTACTTTTCCCAAAAAAGATGCAAAAATATACTTTTGGGAATACTATAATAATATTATACTTTTAGGAAATTTAGGAAAAAAAGTACACGTTTATTTTTAATATTTAGTTATATTTCCATATATATTTGTTATTGTTCTTCGCCTTGGTCATCAGTGATCTATTACCTTTAAAATAGTTATAGGAATCTGCACAATTTAGATTGATATTATATAAACTAACAATTCATTTTTAATTAAATTAATACATGCTCTCTATTTCTTTCTTCTTTCCATTTTACATTAGTGACGGTTTTTTTTCCCCGTAAAACTTACTTCTTCCAGACTTCCAAGCACAGTTAATATAAAAAAGCGCGACAGTTGCATTAGGGATAAAAATATAGTATTTTTCGTACTATAATATAGTACGATACTATATATTATAGTACGGGTGGCAACCCTAATTAGGAATGATAATACTGTTGGGAATGAGGGTAAAAAATAAAAGGAAATACGAACAAATGAAGGTAGAATGGTAATCTCCCACTTGTTTTAGCAGTATAAAGTATCGCAAAGGCGACTAACAGAGATCAGTCGGTAATTCTACGAGTCTCATTGTCGTTATTATGCCCGTTGGGCTAAAACATGACCTCTACACTGAGATTCTGCCTAATTAAGACAAGAGACGTGGTTCTGTTCGTTATAGTAATTCTGTTAGTGTAGGCAAGGAAGATCGTGTTGCTGTGAAGCTGCCCTGTTACATTGAGATGGGTAGTGATGCTGTTGGTTTGCATACTTTAGTGTTATCATGTAATTGGGTCCTGATAGTAAGCAGGCTTTGTTACCGAGTAGTGCTCTTTTATTTAAATAATTTTGAGAATAATTTCTAACATCAGAAGTGGAATAGTTTCTTACAATACATTCATTGAAATTTAATGATATTTAACTTTCAAATAGATTCGTTAGTACGATATCCGCGCCACCTATTGTAAGTTAATTGTACTATGCCAATTTAATTAAGTTAATTGTACTATGCCAATTTAATTAAGTTAATTGTACCTTCGCACAAGTGCAAGCAATAAGTTGACAAAGTTTTAGCGCAATCTGATGAACGGTATGACAGCGCAGAAAATACGAACAAACAAAAATTATTTTTTATATATTAGATTTTAGTAACGCATGCGTGGTGGTACATTTTTGTAAGACCTATGTCTGGCAGGCCGGCAGCAGACTTAAAAAGTTTGACAATGCGACTGGCGATACGAAACATATTATACAGGTCCAGAATGCTTAAAGGATTGAATTATTATATATAATTATCTCACTTACATATATTATGTACAGGCTGCTGTGGCGAAATTAATGAATAACCAGTTGTGTCTCGCCAGCAACCCAAAGTCAGGAATTTGTATTTAGAAAAAGCCAAAATTAGGGGCTTTTTAGGTGCTAATTAGGTGCCAAGTTTAAATATTAGGTGATCTAAAACCTTCACTGCAACGAACTGTTGAAATTTGCGTTGCTGGCAAAACGTATCGCTAGCAACGCAGTGACAATAATAGATATACGTTAAATATTAATAGCAAGGAATTAAGTGTTAATTAAGTGCTGAAAGATTATTGAGGTTCGATGTAGATAACGGTAATAGAGTAGAGTCGAGTCTCGCACTGGTGACTGCTCCTTAGATATACTAAGACAATGGGACCTAGATGCCATTTTTGATGGATTTTCCGCCATTAGATGATCACTGGAGCCTCATCCGTCAATTGGCAGGTGTACCGCGTGCAGGTCTGACCGGAGAGAGAACAGGCGAAAGACTAACGACTTACGTGTTTTCCAAAGCACGGGGGTGAAACATTGCGAAATTTCTGACTCCGAGCTGCTACTGGGAACTTCTTCCGCGATTCGTACCCAGGACTTCAACCAGCAATTGCGCTTACAACTACTAGACCAACGAGGCAGTGAAATTTCAGCATAATATTGCCGTGATTCGTACGGTTAGTGTAGGGAGATATAGACTAGACCGTTTACTTTTATACTGGTAAGGAAGAATTCTATCTAATGGATTACAACGCTTCTGCATTTTGGTTCTTAAGAGAAGATTTGATATAGGCGTCTATGGGCTATAGCATCCACTTACCTTCGGGTGGATTATATATAGTTATTATGATATGTTAATTGTTACGCAATAATAATGATGATGCCTGTACTTCAGGTTCCAACGTTCGTCGCACTTGTTTCGTCGCCAGCATACGAACACTGAAGAATGTCCCTTTAAATGCGGCAGCTGTGGGCGTGATTTTGCGCTCTCCGATGACGCCCTCAAGCACAGCAGAATCTGCAAACGAGTACGTACACACGCTTATTCGGAATCATTTTTTTGTCCGTATGTCAAGACCCTTTTCCTCAAAAACGGTCAGAGTATCAAGTTGAAATTAATATGTAATAAAAAAAAGTTAAAAGTTAAATTTTTTTATAAATTTTTTTACTCTTGGAGGTGTAAAAAAATTTAACTTTCTATGTCAATGAAATCAAAAGATACGGCCTTAGTCACGCATTTTTACTTGCAAACTCACTCATCAAACCTATTAGGCATTTTCCTGATGTAAAATCATGAAATTTTGCAAGAAGCGAGAGCTCACAGCATAAATATAGGATAAAATCCAAAAACTGTAATTTTTTTAGTTCTATTACATAAAAAAAATATATTTACTGGTGTGAAAGGAACGTTGTCGACTAAATCGGTACATTACCGATTTTTCCTGGGGAAATGCCCTTTTCACGTGTGGAAATCCTCATGGATTCCGTCTGCTGCAGAGACAACGGAGAGGTTTTGCCGGATAGTTACCGGCTTAAAACTCTACGGTGGTCGCCACAGCGCAGATAAAATGTTTTGGGATATATGTTCGGAACGCAACCCGAGATCCATCGATTTGTATATTTAGCACGTCCCGATAAGATCACTTAGTAGCCTCAGCACCTTTGCTGTGTTATCGCGGTGATCGCTTCAAAGTAATTATCCTCTTCGGAGTCGCATTACGTTGGCGTATAGACGTTTCGGGGTGCCCACTGTAATTAAAGAAATGAGACAATCGTTTTTGGGCCCACTAGAAATTGTAACGTAACTTAATTTTATTACACATAAAAAAGATACCAATTTATTATAGTAAACGGCCTAAAGATTTTATGAAAATCTAACCGAAATCATGAAATCTGAAAAAAAAAGAGTTGTTTTGAGATTCGTCTTCTGGCTAATGTAAAGAAAAAAAACGCGTGTAAGGCTCAATTTACATTGCGGCGGAATGGAATGGAAGCGAATTTTTGTAACGAAATTGTACATAGTAAAATGAATTTTATCTTAATTGCGTAACGTGCAAACTAGATATGATAAAAAAAGACGCGCGCCTTTTTTTTGGCTCATATCTAGTTTGAACTTTACACAATTAACATAAAACTCATTTTACTATGTACAATTTCGTTACAAAAATTCGCTTTCATTCCGTTCCGCGGCAGTGTAAATTGGGCCTAACGAACAGGGGTATGAAAGTCCTCAATAGCCTGCTTTTACGTTGATACTCGCGCCATCTCATAGGCAACAAGAGCACTACACAATTTTTACACATTTTGTTCAAGAGATGGCGCCTCTACCGCCATTAATATAATTTATCGTTTATTTCAATAAATAAATAAAATCAGTTGTTATTTTATTGTAAATACTATAATATAAAAATATTATAGTATTTAACATTAAGTATAGCCAGGGGTATAAAAGTCCTCAGTAGATTGCTTTTACGTTGATACTTGCGCCATCTCACAGTTATTAACAGCACTAATTTCCCCCAATATTTTTACACATTTTATTAAAAAGATGACGTCTCTGCTGGCATTTATTATTTATACCGAAGCCTATTTACATTAATTGTTAATTTGTCAGTATTCCCGTTAGATACGGTAAAACTAATGTTACTTTGTAATATATAGGTTACTATAAGGAATAAATTGACATGTATTTCATTAAGTTACACCACAATTTGTGGTGGGTCCATTCTCCATACAAAAAGAAATTGTCTTCTTTGACGTCTTTTCCCGTTCGATCGACCCCATCACCACAACCGGTGGCAAATCGTCATACCTATACCCCTCCTCCGCTTGACTCCTCTTCGGTTACGGAGAGCACGAAGATAGCAGGTCCTTCCGCAGTTTATTGATTGCGGCCACTTCGGATTAACCTCACGTGGATTTCTCCTAACTTCACCGTGGCTGTCCAAGTCACTGGTCAGCGCCACGATAAGTAAGGGAGTGCAAGATGTAGTTTAATTTATCATCATTGCCAGAACGTCACAAATTACGACATTTTATTGTAATAATACTAATACAACGCTCGTTAAAACACATAATGGCGCTAGCTTAAAGAGCGTTCCGACAGTTGTATGGTGTATTATGTTAGTTAACAACACAGTTCTTGTCGACCACCACCAGGGGGGCGCCACCTTGAGGTGTAAGTAATACACCTCAAACACAGATTTCATAGCGGGGAAGTTAATTTGTTCGAAAAATGTAAAGTTTAATGTTTCTTTCTGTACTATTAGTTATATTTTATATTAATTAGATTAAAAATAAATTAACCAAAACACAGATATTCATAAAAGTAGAAAAATCGAAAAGAGTTAAAATGTGCCTAAAATTAAAGAGCAAACCACAGGCATTGATTGTTTTGTGTAATAATATAATACTCAAGATAGAAACTGATAAACTATTATTTAAAATTAACTTCTCAAATAAATGATATTTCAAATAAAAAATTTCACCTCTTTGTCGGCTAGCGACATCTGGTGAGCGGAAGATTATTAGCCCTCATTGTAATTTGATTTTCATCAGTAACACTTTTTGTTATGATCCAGGACGGAATAGTGGACATAACGGACGAGCCAGTGACAATCAAGGTCGAGAACAACTCTGATGTTAGCGACGTGTTACCGCCAAGCGTGTCGCACAGCACGCCGGCCGCCGGTACGCGCGCGCGCTCGCCGCCCGCACGCAGCGGCACCGACGCACCGAAAAGGGGACGCGGCCGCCCGCGAAAGAGGATGCCGAATTTCATGCGCGAGAAGATGCTCGGTGAGTCGCATATTTCTATGCAAAATTTAATATTTTTCGAAATTTACTATCAGTAGAGAGTTACAGCCTGTACCCTCTCATTTCGGGTAATAGACTACGAAGAATAAATAGTGAAAAGAAAGGTAAAAATTTCAAAATCAATTTTGAAATGGCGGAATTATACTTATTTTTAAAGGCTCAGATTATAGAAATAGACAGGATAGAACATGCGCAACAAACGATGTGAAGCCACTTATTATTTAAGTGTGCGTGACAGCTAGGAGCGGCATTGTAGGGACACGTGCACCTATGTGTGTAAAGTATTTCCAACTCCAAATTAAAAATGCATTTGCTTTATAGGTAATTAAGTAGTATTTGGACAGAATAATTACTTTCAAATAATTAATGATTCAACAAAAGTTAAATACGCATAATTAATTACATTTAATTGATTTTATTAATTTATATCAGACAATAAAAATACTTTATAACACTTTTTGACATTTTCTATTATCATATAATAGGTATATTATAATTGAATAACATAAGTAATGCAACATATTACAACAGTTAGTTAGTTAGTGTAAAAATAATTGTAATAAACAATTATTTTACACACCTAAAATCTTAACAGCCTTTGTTTTGCACTAATTTCTTATAATATTGCCGTTTAGCGTCTAAACATCGAGCATTCGTTTCTAATTTTGCTATATAGTGCAATCGAACCATTAAATACTTTTCTATTAATAATTTTACCAGATTAATTTTGTGATCAACTCCATAACATTGATGATCATTCTCCAGATTCATAAAAATCGTTTGGTTGCCAATAAAACTCTTTAGAACCCGTGAAGTTACATGCCTATAATCATTTTTTGTTTTTATTACAACGTTTTCTTTTAAAATTTTTCGTATTACAATTTCAGCCGCTGTACAAACTTTATAGTGTCTATGGAAGGAAAAATTAAACCTCCTCTATCTCTCAAGCCAATCAATTTGTGAAAATCTTGTTTTTCCATAGATACCAAATGTGTCAAGCAAGATTCACATTTGATTTCTTTTCTGACGTACCGTATGACACATCCAGCAATATATCCAACAATCATTTTTTCATGTCGACATCTGTTGGCAAGTCCTTTAGAAAACTTAAAAACACTTTCAGAGTTATCAGTGTCTTCTTGTCGGTACGATGAAGTTGTTAAATTAATAATTTGTGTAGCGGAAGTACACGTCAATATTGCGATATTCTCCAGCGGAATGCAATTTCCAGTTTCTAGACTTCTCATTTCTAAATGCATTAACAATTTTCGATATATGGCTTTAAATTGTTTCACGTTTGGATTATCATTATGGCCCCATGCATTCTGACGCAGCCAAAAATATTTCAAGATGATCTTGGCTAAGTTTATAAGTAGGTAAAACACCATACATTTTCTTTTTCTATCAGACGCTCATAAAGTGACTTTAAACTTGATATATTTATCAACGTTCCAATAAAACCAGGTTTGCATCTTGTTTCCACAACTCTCTTATAAAATCGCGTTATAACGTACGTTGGTCGACGGTCTTTAATAACTTTTCTTTTGGTGACACTTTTATTTGCAATTTTGTATGTAATCCGCACGCCGGCCGCCGGTACGCGCGCGCGCTCGCCGCCCGCACGCAGCGGCACCGACGCACCGAAAAGGGGACGCGGCCGCCCGCGAAAGAGGATGCCGAATTTCATGCGCGAGAAGATGCTCGGTGAGTCGCATATTTCTATGCAAAATTTAATATTTTTCGAAATTTACTATCAGTAGAGAGTTACAGCCTGTACCCTCTCATTTCGGGTAAGGTAGCAGTGCGTGGTTAGAAATAATAGATTACGAAGAATAAATAGTGAAAAGAAAAAGGTAAAAATTTCAAAATCAATTTTTGAAATGGCGGAATTATACTTATTTTTTTAAGGTATACAGGGTATTTTTGAAACGCTCCCGAAAACGAAGACAGATGATAGTACTAAGGATACCTATGATGATGGGTCACAAAGAAATTCGATCCCGAGGAAAAAAAATCATCTTTTCACAACGTTTTATTAACTTTATTCACGCTCCATCATGTTATTACAGTTAGAAACGATATTTCACAAAAAAAATCATGAAAATACTGAAACATAAAACCAGCAGTGGAATTACTGAATTACAATCAGCTGACTAGGGGTCAATGTACGCGCGAACGCCGAATTCGCGCGGCCCGCGACTAGCGATGGTACCACAATACCTAATAATTTACAACACTTGTCTAAATACCTAACTTATCTACTTAACCTACTATTTTGCCAATGTGCTTGTCTCCACGTAGCCACTTTAATTCGAATTCACAGTTTAAATAAACCAAATAACTGGTTCGATTCCCCGCTAATGAAAAAAATACTTAAATAAAATGTTAACAAGGTTAGAGTCATGCTTTTTTATCCATTGTGTAGGTATGTTTATTATTCTGATGTATTCAGTTATGTACCTATTCAGATCAGTTCAGTACTAAGTTATTTAAAAAAATAGGTATGAAACAGCTTACCGATCCTCCGTGGCCTTATGAGATTCTTCAAGGCACATTAACATGTTGCCGTATTCACGAGCACTATAAACGTACCTACGCGTTAGGCATTATTAAAACAAAACAAAAAACACAAAACGTAACAACAAGAACAATATAATTAATTAATAAATAACAAGTAATAACGACAATAATTTAATAAAGAAAACAATTGAACTATCGCTCGTGATAGTCAACATGGAACTGTCTCAAAAACTAAAATTATTAATCAATTCCGCCAAAACAAATGCGCACATTGTAACGTCCTTGAAGCATGTGTAAATTCCACAGCGCGAGGCGACATGAAGCAGCGTGTGTGTGAAAGGGAATGGTAGAGTGAGTAGTATACCTAATGCATTGTTTCGTACCGATCTAGGTAAGAGTTCGGCGCCCGCGAGGATATTGACCCTATTGTCAGCTGATTTTCTTTTTTAAGTTTCACTGCTGGTTTTATGTTTCAGTATTTTCATGATTTTTTTTTGTGAAATATCGTTTCAATTAACTGTAACAACATGATGGAGCGTGAATAAAGTTAATAAAACGTTGTGAAAAGATGATTTTTTTTCCTCGGGATCGAATTTCTTTGTGACCCATTATCATAAGTATCCTTAGTACTATCATCTGTCAACGTTTTCGGGAGCGTTTCAAAAATACCCTGTATAATATGACGAGCTGAATCGCGCTTATAGGCCTTATGATAACCTTTGTTGATGTACAGCAATCGTGTTGTAATATTATCGACACGATCGCTGTACATCATCCTACAAAATTTAAATCATCATCATCATTAAAGCCCTTTACAAGTCCAGATAACATAAGCCTACCCCAAGGAATGCCATTGCAATTGCATGGTCCTGATCCACCTGCATCCATCGACTTCCTGTATCTCTTACCAGATCGTCACTTCATCTAGCGGGGGACCACCGTACACTTCGCCTGCCGATACGAGACTGCCACTCGAGATCCGTTGGGCTATGCCGGTTAATCTGATTCTACTGCGCATATCCTCATATCTAAGTTTATCACAAAATTTAAATAAAACAGTGTAAATTATTTACTTTTTAACTGTCGTTTACCCAGAATGCTGATGTGTAATATTACGGATGTGTAATATATATATGCTTTAAATGCTTATGCTTGTGCTTATTGCTAAATTACTTATGTTTTATTAATTATGCTGATGTATAAATATACTTTCTTTTTATATTTATATTTGGATCACCTTCATTGTCTTTATCAAGCCAGGCTCGTTTTTAAGAGTAATTCTGATTAACCCACTTTCATTTTTATTGTATGTAGTAGTTTTATTTAGAATGTAGTCAAGCACTGGCTTGTAATAAAAAAACTGTAAACAGTGTTTGTAGTTTTTGATTCCCCTATTATGTGTTTTTGTATCGTTCACGCAACGCGAAAAGTGTCCGTTTTGTTTATAGTTTGTTCAATAAGATAATGTCGGTACACACGGAGGCGCTCTTATTATTTTACTTTTTTTAGTGCGTTTGTTAAATAAATATTTTCCTATTATGGTTTTTGTAATAAAATACGAATATAAATAATAAACACAAGTTAGGTAGCAAATAACCTTTCACTACGGCGCGCGGCGCTTCGTTTTAAAATGCCAAATTCTCATGCGGGTGTACGCCGCACGCGGCAACCTTGATGATAGCGCCTTTGACAATATGCGCCACATGCAAAGGCGACCGTATCTCTAAACACACAAACTTTACTCGCGGAAACCTTCAAACAGGCTGTATACTCTTGTTTTTATTAATAAATGCCTGTTCTTACTAAACATATTGCAGTTTGTTTTACTAGAATCATTTGAAATGTTTTGAATCATCATGAACCGGAAAAGTCCACTACTCACTACGCTACACATTCCACTACTGAACCGTGTTCAGTAGTGGAAGTTTACCGGCCTCACCCGTTATATGGAATATTTGAATTGTTTTTGCCTTAAAATGTACTGCTAGATTTATGGAGCCTAAACAGCAAGTTTAGATTTATTACGCGCATTACAGTTATTGGCATCACTCATTTTATCGAAGGCGTTAAAACAATTTCTAACATAAATAATACTATCCAGTTCGAACTGTTTCACAGTTAAGAAATTAATTTGATTAAAAAGATCTCAGAGTCCCTTGGTCTGATATTGCAGTCGCCTTGCACCTTTAATTTTGCTGCCTGTCACCGGTCCGCGTAATTTACGTATGGTGTAACGAAATAGTATATACCGCCATCTATCGGAAGGCATAAATAGAACTTTCAGGCTTCCCCAGTTGCCTTTGATGGATTCTCTTACGCTGTCACCACATGGCACGTAGTTAACGTAGCTTGTTGCGGATAATTTAACTTGTAATGTATTGTATGTTATATAAAAGAACTAGCGATGTGTTCCGGATTAGCACGGTTGATTTCTGGATCTCGACAACAACGCCACCTACCGGGTTCAATTGTGAATTTAAACCATTCTCTAATCAACTTAATCACACACATTCACACACAAAATTTCATCAAAATGGGTCCAGTTTGGGAGGAGTTCAGTCACATACACATGGACAGAAGAATTACATAATATGCATGTATTATACATATAAACCTTTTGTTCTCTCATTCTGTCTATTGATGAACACCGCATCAAAATCCGTTGCGAAGTTTAAAAGATCTAAGCATACAGACGACAGGAAGCGACTTTGTTTTATATTATGCAGAGATAACAATTGTCATTCTATAAGTCAATCCCCTTTATGTCATTGTTACACGTCTCATTCGAATTCCTCAGATAAGAAGAACTGCAAGCCCAAGAGAGCTGTGTCGACACCAAGACCCGCTTTTAAGCCTCAGCTCACTCTGGCGGAACAGCAACTGCAACTTAAAAGGACACGTGGAAGGCCGCCAAAGAACTACTACAATCGGAAAAAAGGTACGCCAGATGAGTGAGTGACCAGCACTCACTCTTCTGTATATTGCCCCGAAAGTATTAAGTTGGTATTAAGACATGATCAAAACAGATATGCCAAGAAGACGAAATGCTTGACGCTTTTATATGCTCAAAATGATCGTCACAGAACGCCGTCATTGCCACTTGATTTTTAGGTAACAACTATACTAGGATTACTAGGTAGTGACAGCTTTTAACTTTTAAACGCTCTTCAATTACCGTCGGCGAAAGAGCTCCATTTAACGTTTGAAATGCAGTTTTTTTTTAATGTAAAAGGGTGCAAAAACAGGAATACTGATGAAAACTAAGTCAAAGTCTACTGGCAAATCAAAGATTAATATCTATTTCCTATTTTAAAATATTTTTTAAAGTTTTTAGTAACCGTTCAAAAATTTTCCTTACGAAACTTCGAATGCTTAGTGAAGGAAGGTATCTAATAGTCATTCGCTTGCCGAAGATGGCGATAGGTTTGAATTATGTTGTTAGTCAGTTTCGTCTTATCACAAAAAGTAGTCTATCTATATCTCAGGTTTAATCTAGTGTCCGATTCAATAAGTCCCGCGGAAAATATGCGAATTGAAATATAAAGTATGGAGTTCGATCATTGAGTTACAATACCTATAGAGTCACAATCTCTAACTGACAATACTCAAAAATGTCCGAGCGCCGTTCCATATACCTATATATTTTGATATTATATAGTTCAAAATGACATTTGCTCGAATTTAGACGTTAACCTGCTTGTATAATGTTCAAAGTCGCTCGTATGCAATGTCATCATCATTCACTCAAGGGCTTGCGTACGAGCAGGGAACAAGGCATCAGTGGAGACGCTATTTATACTAATATTATTAGAGTTTATAATAATTGTGAAATATGAGTTTGTGAGTTTATATGTACCTAGGAGAACTAAACAACTGATTTCAAAAATTATTACACCAATTTCTTTTAATTTACTTATCATATTAAAAATCATAACACATTTTATAAGATTTTTATATGATAAGTAAATGAAGTGTAATAATTAATAGTATTAATAGCACTAGTAAACCACTAAGGTTTGTGAATTAGGTACTAAAATGCTAAGTATTAATTACTACTTTAGAATGGACATTTAGAATTTAAGATGGACATAATTATATTATTCAACTGGGTGGAGTCAGGGCGAGTCAGCTAGTCACACTAATATTATGAAGGGTATGTACGTTTTAGTGTGTATGTTTGTATTTTGTTCGTGCTCTAACAGATCGACGGATTCGGATGAAAATGTAAATAGCTTATACCTAAATTATCACTTATGCTACCTACTTTTATACCGGAAACACGGGATCACGCGGGTCGCTGATAATTTAAAATAAAACAAAATTAATATTAGGTATAAGCGTTATATTACTTACTTACTTTTAATAACTTACAACTAAAACTTAACCTAACCTAATTACCTTGAAACAATGTTAATTTATTGTAACGTTGCCTTTTACTTTGATTTATTACGACTTACGACCCTTTATATGGCTTGTAGTTTAATTCATTTCAGGCTTTGCTATAATAACTGTCCATTCAGAGCATCTTATGGGGTTTCGAGGAAAACTAAAACAAAAAAAAACATATTTTAATTATACTTTAAAATAATAAAACTCTTTCGACCTACATTTTGTACGGAAAACTAAAAAATAAAACATTTAACAACATTGTAATATTAGTACATTAAGTTTAAAATCTGTAAAAATATTTATTGTATCAATCCACTCCATAGAACCGTTAGAACATAATTTGCGAGTCACTCTCGTACGCGTGACTATTTGTTTCTCTTTACTCTTGCATATTTGTCTAACGTGAAAGAGAAACGTTATCAGGCGTTGCGCGGTCGGCGGTGAGTGTTTTAGTTTGCTAATAAAATGAAAATTATTGAAATTTAAATGAAAACATGCACTGTGGATACATAAATACGTAAATTTGGTATGATACTTACCTAAAATATGAAACACCATCCTTTTTTTCGCACGTGTCTGCTGTTATTTGGGCAGGAAATCACCGAACACTTTGGCATCGCGGACGTTGTACGAGGATTGTGGTCGCCTTACAACTAAACAAAACTCTGCGCACTTCGCAGCGTGCGCCGAGTTTTGGCGCGACATTTTATTTGTCTGTTTGTGACTCTATAGGTATTGTAACTCAATGAGTTCGATAGCAAATGTGCGAAGATTTTGGCGCCGTGGTTAAGGAATTTCTTTTGTAAAAAAGACTTCATAAATCATAGTTAAACCCAAGACTTCTCGGTTTTAAAGACGACTTTGTCACAAAAGGAGTCCCTTAGCCGCGGTGTTTTTGTGAAATTTGCCAGTATAAAGAAATAAAATCAGCATTTAAATCTGTATTAATCTTTTTAATTTTAACTGTACCAGTGTTACAAACACTTTCGAAATTACAAGAAAAAAAACATGCGTGAGTGTCGTGGAACATTCGGTTGGAACGAAGTTCCTTTCCTAGTATATTATTATTGATAAACGTATTATATTATTGATTAACAAATACAATTAAATGAATTACTAGCGTCTATTAAAATGAAGCGTCATTTAAAATAAAATAATATTTCTTTCATGGCAAGATAAGAAAAAGTGCGAGGGAGATGGATATTATTCCATCTCGCTCGCACTATACAAAGGCTTGTGACTGAAAAATCTTACACTTTTTCTCGCCTAGCCCCCATCCGTAAAATTCGTACCGTACGATAAGGAACTTCGTTCCAATAATTCATTCAATCATTAATCCATTATTTCCTTGACTGCCTTATTGGTCATAAACGCGATTGCCAATCATGAGCTCCCGGGTTCGAATTCCGGGTCGGGCCAAAATCAATTATTGGGTTTTTCTCTCAAGAAATGCTCAGTAGCAGCCCGGAGTCAGGAAGTTGGCGGTGTTTCACTCCATGCCTCGGAAAGCACGTGAAGCCGTTGGTCCTGCGCTTGATCTCTCTCCGGTCGTGTCGGATTACCGACCCATCGGACTATTGCAGTGAAGGAATAGAGAGTAAACCTGTGCTGGAGCATACACTCGGGCACTATAGTCCTGTTCTGCGCAGATGGCTAATCTCCGTTGAGACTGGCTGCCGTGACCGAAATTCGGTCTAGTCCACTACTGAACATAGGCCTCCCCCATAGATTGCCTCATAGGGGGATACTTATCATAGTTGTCACTCTTGGCAGGCGAGTTGGCAAAAAATTGTACTTGCTTTCGATTTCATGTTTAAAGTAATTAAGGCGATGTTTCATACAACAAAAACGAATAAAATTTAATTTGTTGTTTTGAAATAAATCTCATAATTATTTTATCCTTCTTACAGATATCCACAAAAAACAGTCTTCAATTATGCAGGGTACCCTATATAATAGCACCTCCCAGAATATGGAAACTGTGGAACTACAAAACCTGGAAGATTCTTCATCAGAGTTTATCACGGGATCTTTGTCCCCGATATTGCAGTCAGGTAACCTGTCATTTTTAGTTGCTTCGGATCAATAATTTACGCTTTCTTTGTTAAATGAAGAAGTTACCATATTTTTTTTTATGGATAAATTATAAAAAATTGAGTAAAATAAAACAAACACGTGAAAGAATCAATAAAATATCTTTAGAAATGAAAAAGTTATGGGACTTTGAAATTGCGCTTGCAAGAATAATTTTGTTACACGCGGCGCTCCATCGTGTGACGTCATTTGACCTAGACGACGCAGACTGGCGCGACTCTGAAATTAATACCACAGAATAAATAATAGTACTACGTACTAATACTTGAAAGATTCGTGGAGCGGCGATCTCGGATAGATCAAATGACGTCACAGGCGAATCAGATACCACAGACGTTCCGTACTAAAATACGTAAACTTCAATAATCTATCTCTAAGTCTTATTCATGTATTTCAAAAAAAATTTCAGGGATTGATTATTGAATATTAACAACATCATGAAACTTCTCCATTAATAACTTTTAACTCCCACTTACTCTATAGTACTTACACTATAGTAAAGTTACAGCCCGTATGCTTCCCACAGATCAAATTTTTGAGAGGATACTGAGATAGAGGAGGATGAGGAAGACTCCATAAGTAGTAACAACGCATGTTGGTGGACTTTACAAGTCCTCGAAGCTCGAAGTATTTTACTCTTCAATCGTGCAGGTTTCTCGCGATTTTTTTTCTCCGCCGAGCACATGATAAATCAGCACTTAAATTTTCAGTAAACAATTTCGGTAGTTAAAGTTTAAGGACGGACTTAATGCCAATTGGTATTTTCTACCCGTCAATCCATGGTGTGGTGAAAATAGTTACAGGTGCCGTAAATAAGTATTAAAAATATATACAATACATTAGTACATACGTATACGTACACATACATATTATATACATACATATACATAAATGTTGGTTTGACAAATTTCATTATAATGTCCAGGCAACTAGAGATAAGTTTAAATACTATTTTTTTTTTCTTTAAAAAACGTTACCCCCACACTACGATTTTCTCCTGTATCGTGGAGGCAGTTTACAAACATAAATTGCACGAGGACAAACATCCAGACCCGGAACAATTATTTGTAGGCTACAAATACTTGTTCCGTGCGGGATTCGAACCCGCGGCCCCCAGCGCAACAATTCATTGCTAAGCCACTGCGCCACGGAGCCATTTAACATGTTTACGTAAACAACATTTCAGACGGAGACGCCAACAGCAACGTTACCCTGTCACCTTTCTACGGGTTTTCAGAGCCGACGAAGATCGTATTCAATCCATTAGCCGATGTCCACCACTCGTCGTTTTACGATGAAAACAGTTCGCAAGAGGAGCCTGAAGTAATTGTGCCACACTTTGTCCTGCAGACACAAATAGAGCCGGAAGAAAATGTGCCCACCGTTGGTATGGAGACTACGATCGTGTCCGAAAAAGACTGCCGGATTGTAAAACCGATCCCAAATAAAGAAGACATTCATGACAAAACGGGTCAAGTACAGATGGAAGCAAATGTCGATTCCACGTCCACGACCAGTTCGATCACATTTACTTAAACGACAATGTTCAACGACCAGTTGAAGATACATAATTTATGTACCTACCTTACTGATCTACTAATAGTAATAATAATAAATGTTTAGTAAATCAATATATAATTCATTGATGGTCTGACTCCCGAACTAGGATACCCTGCACGTTGCTCCCAATCAATTACTTATTTTTTGTGTTTGAACCCCAGTCGAGCCAATATCAGTTATTGGGTTTTTCTGTCCAGAAATTCTCAGTAGCCCGGAATCAAGAAATCGGCGGTGTTTCACACCGTGCCTCGGAGAGCATGGAAAGCCTCCGGTAAAGTTCCCACGCCTCAAACTATATTATCTCACATTACTATTGTGGGCGTTGGAGATTTAGAGGGGGGGCGTTAAGGGGCCCAGAAAAAAATGGGGGGCGTTGGCGTGGTTTAGGGGGGCGATGGTTGATTTGTAATTTCATTTAGATACTTTATATTTTAAAATTTACTAAAATTAAAACCTACCTACTACTCAATATCGAATAATTTATTTCTTTTTATTTACTTTTTTTAAAAAAACGTTACCTCCACACTAGGATTTTTTCCTGTATCGTGGGGGCAGTTTACATACATAAATTTCACAAGGACAAACCAGACCCGGCACAATTGTAGGCCATACAAATACTTGTTCCGTGCGGGATTCGATTGGTATATAAACTAGAAATACTTAACATAGATTTCGTAGGATAGCCCGTACCGCCGTACGCATTCAAGTTGTAACAAGTTTTTGTTAAATAACGCTATTGGTGCAATCCGGTAGCAATCAGCTGGTTCATCGATACTTGTCTTAACTTGCTCAGTACGATTGAGCGTCGAAAGAGATAAACGAGTTGTCTTATTCCTGGCGGTGCGTGCTGTATTTAAATCCTATATAAAAGCTCGTAATAATTTTTATATTTTCATTTGTGGTTTCGCGCGCAATCTTTAAACTTTAAACATATTAAGTTCAACACTTTATTTACATATTTGTAAAAACAAAGCCATGTCGGGAGTAAAAAAGTAGAGACGGCAATATAGTGGAGAATATATTATATTGCCGTCTCTTTTTTATTCATAGAAAATTCGACAAATCCATCTTTGTCTTTGTGCCTTCTTTGTTCAAAAATATTTTCAAACGAAGCGATGAAGCCTTCAAGACTTCAAGATCATTTGAATAAAATGCATCCAGATAAGGACGAAAATGTAACCTATTTTCAAGACCTGGAAAAGAAGCATAATGCTCAGCCAAGTTTATCAAAACTTTATATATTATATCTCTTTGTTAATTGCTCAAACAGATAAACCACACACCATCGGAGAAACATTAATTTTGCCGTCAAAAAAAGAAGTTATAACTACTGTGCTCCATATACCGGCGGCAGACATAATTCGAAAAATTCCAATGAGCAGAAGCGTAGCGTGGACTAATTAATATAGACGTGGGCGAAGTCACATCAGCGAGGCCCATTTTCTTTCATTCGCAAGATCTATCCAATAGATCTATTCTAACATACATGCTTTGACACGACATACCTACCCATAGCTATTAATTCCTGACAAGTCTCGTATTCCGTCAATCTAACAGTCGCAATCTTTGAAGGTAGTTACAATGGCCTCTCAGTCGAACTTAAGAGGGGCTTCTTGCGAGGCCTCTAACAGTCACGCTTTTAAATTTGTGATGTTCTTTTTCGAGCGTAAAAGTTATGAAATTAATTAGTCATCTGTGGTAAAGTCTGGGGGTATCGCATTTAAGGGGCCTCGCGAGGCCCCTTTAAGTGCGAGGCCGTGGGCGAGGGCCCACTTCGCCCACGCTTAGCTACGCCACTGCCTTTGAGCAATAGTTCTGTGCAAAGACGAATTGATGAAATGGCTGAAAACATTGAAGAGTCATTGTGCAATCATCTGAAGACTAGTCAATTTTCAATTCAGTTGGATGAGTCCACTTTACCAACTAATGAAGCATTGTTGCTGTCTTACGTGAGGTTTATTAAAGATGAAAAAATATGTCAAGAACTATTATTTGTTTAGTGACAGACACAAAAGGAGAAACCATATTTAAAACACTGGAAAAGTTTTGTGATGAAAAAGGAATTCCCTTGAAGAATATTATATCAGCTGCTACAGATGGTGCTCCAGCTATGACGGGGTGTCAAAAAGGCTTCATAGCGTACTTAAAAAACAAAATTCCAGATGTGCTTGCTGTACATTGCGTTATACATCGACAACATTTGGTTGCTAGAAATTTAAGTGAACGACTGTTTCAATCATTGCAACATGTCATCAGAGCAGTCAATAAAATCCGAAACAACTCTTTAAATGACAGATTATTTAATCAGCTTTGTGTTACTAATGATGAAGATTTCAACCGATTGATCTTTCACACAGAAGTGCGTTGGCTATCAAAAGGAAATTGTCTGACTCGATTTTACAATCTGTTTGACTCTGTCGTAGAGTTCTTGTAAAACAAAGACACAGAATTGCGCGACAACCTCATCACACACTTTATAAATTGCTTAATGATATGAATCTCCAACTTCAAGGCGATGACTTAAACTTAATAAAAACAAAAAATGTCGTGGCTGCTTTCGTAGCCAAGCTGCTCTTACACAAGAAGAATATCGGCAGACGTGAGTTCCATAATTTTCCCAATTTATCAGTATCCTGCAACAACGATGACTTGCTTGTCTACTGCCAACATTTGGTAAATTTCCATTGATTTCATTGAAAGATTCCAGGACAATTTGAAATTGGAAATACCAGACTGGGTGTTAGATCCTTTTTCAAATGTCAACATAGCAGTATCACCCCAACTGGAAGAAGAACTTATAGAAGTGACAACGAACGAGGAAATAAAAATCAAATTCAAAAATGGCTACCAAGAATTTTGGCTACAAAAGTCAATCCCGTAGTTGTACCCTGAATTGTGGTCGATCGTTCAACAATTTTTGATAGCATTCCCATCGTCATATTTGGAACGTGGATTTAGCGCTGTGACAACGCTGCTTACTAAAAAAAGAAATCGTTTGCATGTTACCGAACGCGGCGACTTAAGACTGTTTTTGAGTAAAATCGAACCTGATATCAACAAACTTGTTAAAAATCATCAAATTCATCCATCTCATTAGATTAATATCTATCTATATTGTTTCTTTTAATTTGATTAAAATATATTCTTAATATTATAAAGTTGCGTTTTAATTGCTCTCACTGATAATAATGTCTAGTTTAGAATGTAAGTTTAAACACCAGAACCGACTAATATAGCACACCATTACTAAATTAATTAAAGTAATGAAATTGTGGTTTTTAAGTTTTAGGAGTGTATAAAAAATTGGGGGCGCTGAAAAATAATTGATTTTCAAAGCCGCCCTTTGAAAATCAATTATTTAGTAAAAGGAATAAGTTAGATAATCTCTGGTTTAAAGTATAGTGGTATAAAAGACTAGAAGTAGTTAGTACCTATGATTTTATACGCATCCGATCTCGACTTTAAACGTTGGTATTTTTCTATTTTAATTTTTAACCGACTTCAAAAGGAGGAGGTACTCAAAATTCGACTGTTTTTTTTTGTGTGTGTTACCTCATAACATTTTTCTAGGTGAACCGATTTTGACGATTCTTTTTTTTATTTGAAAGCTGGTGTTTATCATGTGGTGTGATCAAGGTCTGACCAGTAGTTTTTGAGTTATTCTTAATAATTTATATTGAAGTCGGTTGTACAAAATTCTTAATTTTACCACTTGTTTTATATTTAGTTGTAATTCTTTATGAGAGCAGGTATGCTGTTCTAGCAAGACCTGTATCACTGCGACCAGCATGATTGTGATCCCTGCTATGGCTATAGTTCACAGCTAAGCCCTATCTTCAATGAATTGAAGAAGTTACTTATATGTGAACATTTTCATTTCTGGTATAACTACGTAGTTCCCCAAGTATGTTATGTTTGCACATTCAGGGTACGCAATCAGTTTGGACTTGCAGAGTTTTTTTCGTCAAGGAACATAATCGGCACGTCTTTGAGCTGTTTAGTACCCAGATAGCCACGTACTTTAGGTATACGAGACTGGAAGTACGCTTTTGCACGCTTATGTACTCTTTTTTTATATTACTTTAACGTGCGTCACGTATTAGTTCTTCCATCTATTTTATAATTATTATTATTATAGCAGCAATAAATAGTTTATTTAAATATAGTCTAAGGTCAAAATAATAATGAGAAACATTTTAATCACTATCATTTATTTTATACAAATATAGACTTTATTTTTGGATTAGCACATTATAGCAGAGTTAGTAGACACATCAACTTATTTATTAAACAGGAAAATTATTATACAGAGGTACATGTTTACTTATGTATATATAAATATATTTATGTATGTATATATATTCCGCAAATAAAAATATATGCATACCTAATGCATATATTTTTTGATTAAGTTCCCGGTGGGGGTGGAAGTCTACTGGTCCATGGGGGTTGTGATCCGGGCATATTGTTGAAGTTTGACCCAAATATAGGGTTATTCCGTCCAAATGATGGAAAGTGCATGGGAGGTGTGGGGCCACGCATTCTAGGATTCGCACCAAATTGGTATGAATTGCCCATAAACGGAGGTGGCCTGGTGGGATTGAATGGCGAAAAGCTCATTAAGGGTCGGTTGAACGGAGGTGGCGTAAAAGGTGGGTTGGCTCCATGCGGGGGTGCATCCCTGTTGGGGTGAGGTGGTCTCGTGTCGGACTGTTCTGACCATGGCTTCCACGGACTGTTCCTCCTCGAGCCGGGTGTGGAAGGATTGCGTCCCCTGCTCGGTCCACTGCCGAATCGACTACTCGATTCCGTGGGTCTCTGGTTTCTTCTATTGTCTTTCCGAAATGTTTGAGCCTTGGATGTTTCTCCATTCTCCGTTACTTCTTTATTTTGTTTATTTTGTTCTTTATTCGCTTTGTTAGCGCGTCTCTCTTCCTCGTCGTCTGAGAAATCTATTTGGTTAGGTGGAGGTTCGACGTCGTGTACCCACGATGCATCCGAGCCTTTTACCCTGTAATACAATGAAAAGATGCAATTTTGTAAAACATTATCAATTTAATATTTTAAATTCGACTACCGAGTCGCAGAGTTTGTAGTATTCAGCTAGAGACAACAGTTATCCAAAATAAAATGAATACGTGCATATTATAGAATAAGTGTTAGCTTATGTACTCGTACCGTGCAATCGCCTAATTGAGAGTATTAGAAAATTGTTAAGGTCGAAATCATTAAGAAAATATAATAACTGTTGTATCATTGCCATTAAAGTAACAGCCTGTAATAATATACTATCCACAGCTGGACATAGGTTTTTTTGACGTGAATATATCTTTAAATTTGCTTCCATTGTGGCAGGCAATTCAGGAAACTGATGATAACGAAATCGGGGAATACAGTTTGGTGTTGCTGCTACATCTCTATCATCTGCTTCCAAAAAATTACACCACTCGATAGCTAAAGGATCAAAGAATTCGTTACTTTGAGTGGGGACTGTGATTTTTTTTATAGGATAGGGTGACAAACGAGCACACAGTCCACCTGATGGTAAGTGGTTGCTGTGACCCATAGACATCTACATCTATCCTCAATAAAGAATCAAAATGCAGATGCGCTGTCACCCGTGAGGACTAAGATGGAATGCCTCTTTTCCAGTAAAAAGGGTATCCGGTTCTCTACAGTCACTATACGAAACACAGCAGCGTGTGATATATCGCGCGCGGCGGAGAAGGGAACGCCATCTATTTTCTGTGATGTTAGTGCTTTCAGCCTATACGGCTCTTACAGCGTCATCTGACACAGAGCTTATTAAAATAGGGAAAGGCAAAGAAGATGAGCATGATGATGATTATGGTTTATGATTTGCTATTGTTACCAATCATCATGTCCCTTTTGAGTGCGGACCCTCGCCTCTGACTGCTTAGCTCATGATAAGGGAGCGCCGTCATTTTGAGGTCGTTTCGTTACGTGCACGTATTCACGTAAAACACACGGCCGTCTCCACGTCACAGGCATACCCCGATATTTTTTCAACAAATATTCGGCCGCGCTGCTCTAATGTGTGTTTGCGGAATTTATAAAAAATAATTCGATATATTTTATTTTTCAGACATGAAGGTTTGCCCACAAATACCTCCGATTATATGACAAAACAGCAATAACAATTTCAGTGGTGCCGGCTGGGATCGAAATCAGGTTGCGGACGTACAATTAAAGGAGACAATCGTGTTTTTGCCCTCTAAAAATTTTAATGTAACTTAATTTTATTACACATAAAAAAGATACCAATTTATTATAGTAAACGGCCTAAAGATTTTATGAAAATCTAACCGGAATCAAGAAATCTGAAAAAAAAAAGATTTTTTTTTTCGTGTTCTGGCTAATGTAATATTAAAAAGATGCGTGTAACGAAGAATGAAGAACGAACTACTAAAAGGATTTTCCATCAATCTTAAAGTGCCTATAAATGCTGAATGTACCTACAACTTTCGTTTTATACTATTAATTATTAACCAGTACACTATTTTAACTTATAATAATGGTGAAAACTACTGGATAATCGCTTTTAGTTTTTATATTCTTATTGTTTTTATATTTTTATTGTTAATTTCTCAGTATTCCCGTTAGATACGGTAAAACTAATATTACTATTGTAATCTATAGATATATATATACGGAACAAATCGACATGCACTTCATTGAGTTACGCCACAATATATGGTGGGCCCATTCTCCATACAAAAAGAAGTTGTCTCCTTTACGGCAATTAAGTTGAATGAAAAAGACCGGGAGTGCATTTGGGAAACACTCCTTGTATTTTTGTGTGGTGTATTTTGCCTGATAGAAGGCGCTATAACCATTTCATTAAAGTAAGACTTAAAATAACCAGACCAGCGACGGTCAGCCGGGTCAAAGTTGTGAGACACGGAACAGAATTTTCTGTTCTGTATGTATCTGTGTAAGACGTCAATTCAATCCTCCAATAAATTTTTGGAAGCTGGTGCTTCTTTCTCATCTGGTCCCATACATATTTGATCAAGATCTGACCAGTAGTTTATGAGTTATCCTTAATAATGCGTATTTAGTTGACTTCGAATATGTTCTCATTTTATTTATATTGAAGTCGGTTGTACAAAATTTTCAATTTTACCACTTCTTTCAGTTGATTACCGCATTCAGACAATAAAATTAATCAAGGACATACATCAAAGCTTGAACAATTTCTCGATATTTTTATCATTTTCTTTTCGAAATTAATTGTGGGTGCCTCAATGAGACTATGTGCCGTTCTAGCCAACCATGAAAGTGTTGGAGACAAGCCTACAAGGACGGTTGAGAGCACCCTTTGTTCCGTATATTTTCAAATTTAAATTACTTCTGAATGATGATAGTATGAGAAATTGATTGATAAGAGAAAAGTGTAATGTGCAAGATGTTGTGACCAGGTTAAAAAAGGAATGCTTCGGTGTTTTAAACACGTGGAAAAATGAAAGAGGAAAGAGTGCAAAGCATATTTTGCTGCAAAAGTAAGTGGCAGAATCGCAAGGGACGCCACAGCAGTAATTTTATCGACCAAATTGGCAATATATTGAAGATAGGCCAAATTAAGAGAACCATTGACCGACGAGCAAGTGGTATGCGTAAATATATGGATGTGTAAGAATCGTGCCAAATGGAAGTCTGTAGTCTCTGCCTACCCCTCTGGATGATGGGTGTTAAGAGTTTATTTATGTAAAATAATGAATTATTAGAATTAAGACTCATTTAAAACCTATTTAGCCATTCAAAACCCTGCAAAAACCAACAAAACCCAGACGAGCAAGGCTGACTATCGAGAGTTACCTTATATTGACAGTTTATATGTATATTGTGAATTTCTGCAGCTATAAAAAAAATGCGTTGCTGAAAGGATATCGCAAATAACGGCCTCATAAAAATCAACATCAATTAAAGAAATGCCTAAAGATGCTTTCTCTGTTTCCACTAAATGACAATAGAAAGAGACAGGTATAGAGATAATTAATACTTAATTAAAAGTAAGCGATAATCAACGATCACAAGTAAGACCGTTAGTGTTTAGTAATTACTTACTTCATAAGGTCATTGACGAATACGTAGCTAGTGTGTTTGCTGCATGGAGCTATGAACACCTCCATTCCTGGCTCGATCCCACGTTCCTTCACGTGGTCCTGGGAATTGAATCTGACGCAGTAATGTGGCTCGGTCACCTGTATGCAATTTGTGAAAAAATTTAGAAGATAACACTCTTAGCAGCATCATCATCATCATTACAGCCCTTCACAAGTCCATTGTTGAACATAGGCCTCCCCCAGGGAATGCCACGAAGCACGGTCCTGAGCCACCTGCATTCACCGACTTCCTGCATGTCTTACCAGGTCGTCACTCCATCTAGTGGGGGGACGCCCTTCACTTCGCCTGCCGGTGCGAAGCTGCCACTCGAGAACCTTTCTTCCTCATCGGTTGTCGGTTCTTCGAGCTATATGGGCAGCCTATTGCCACTTCAGCTTACTAATCCGTTGGGCTATGTCAGTTACTCAGGTTCTACTGCGGATATCCTCATATCTAAGTTTATCATGCAGAGGAACCCCGAGCATAGCCTTCTCCATACCAATACTGTGAGTATTTATTCTGATCATAGGATTAATTGTTTCTAATCATTTTACAAATAATCTCACAAAAAGCATCACTCAAGGATAAGAAAGGGTCTGAAAAATCCCATAGTTCAGTTTTAAATAATTAATTGTTATTTGTTTGTGTTGTTAAAGTTGGACAACACAAGGATATCATTATAACATTTAGGAAACTGGAAACCTTTGGCTCACGGGAGTGAAAGTAAAGTTAAAAAAAGTACAGAACTGTTTCTAGTTATTTTTATTATTATTATTAGGCATTTCATGATAGTTATCATAGTAGTAGTAAACAACCCAACATGCATTTTGAGTCTAATTGAAGATTATTATATCTATGGGCCACATCATTTACTGGACTGGTAGACAGTTTGCTTGTTTGTCTTCCTAATATGAGAAGTAATTGATTGATTTTTATTAATAAGCACTCTTCTTGATTGTTCTAAATTAAGTAATTCGTAGAATTTATAAGTATCTGTCTTTCCATCCGATTACAATGTCTCCAAAACAAGAGTTATTAGGCGTTTGTTAAGTCAGTGCGCTTTATAACATTCGGCTGTATAGCTATTTACCATTGGGTGCTACAGTAGTCTAGCACTGGTTTACAATGTTTTAAAAAAGAAACAAATATTAATTAGTAAATGATTTACGTCACGCCAGCTGGAAAATGCGATCTTAGAAGAACATGACATAATGTTAGCAAGGTCAATGCGTCTAGTGGAAAGTATCGTCTAATACAACTTGTAAATGTTAGTAAGGCAGTAGTCAAGCACTGGTTTACAATGTTTTAGAAAAAAAAAAAAATAGTTCGTAAATGATTTACGTCACGCCAGGTGGAAAATGCGATCTTAGAAGAACATGACATAATCAATAAAGTTAGCAAGGTCAATGCGTCTAGTGGAAAGTATCGTCTAATACAAATTGTAAATGTTAGCAAGGTCAATGTGTTACCTAGTAGTACTAAGATATTATTATAAAGAAAGAAATGGTTAGGGTATTAAAATTACAACACGTATGACGTATGTACTTATGATTGCAAAACATCTAAATTGAAGTTAAATCTTAAAATGTACATTTACTTCTTCAAAATTACATGGAGCAATAATTTTCAATATGTACTTGGAATAAAAATAAAAATATGCTATATATATATATAAGGATATAAGTTACGTGCGAAGTAGAGATGGGCCGAATATGGATTTCACCGAATACGAATATTCGGTCGAAAGTTCGGTAAAACTTTTACCGAACCGAATATTCGGCCGAACATTATTCGGCAGGATTACCTCGGTACCTAACCAATTCATGTCGAGACTTATTTACATAAAGCACGCGGGATTAGAGCTGGAGCCTGCCCCTCGCTCCCCCGCCACACCTGACATGTTATTGCATCATCTAGTACTGAGCTAATTGCCGACACATGCTTATGTTTTGACTGTTTTGTGAGAAAAAGTGTTTCGTTGTATTATTCTAGGTGAAAATTGATAATTATATGATAAAATGAGTGGCAGGAGGAGATCTACTATTTGGACTTATTTTAGAGAAACTGGCGACCAAAGTAAAGTGAAATGTACTATTTGCGAAAAAAATACTTTCGCGGGGTAGCAGCGGTAGGAAAGCTTCATCCTCGGCTTTGAGCAATCATTTAAAATTGAAACACACTGCGGAATTTTCTGGTCTGGAAAAATCTGTGCATCAGATAGGCTCAAATATACAAAATATTGAAACGACACAGCATGAATGTGAAGTTGCACAGGTCACCCAACCCTCTACCACTGGTGCTCAATCTACAAATACCAAAACCTGTCCAACCACTCAAACTACACTAGAAGATTCATTTCTCTACCGACTTCAAAAAGGAGGAGGTACATATTCAATTTGACTGTATGTTCTTTTTTTATGTGTGTTACCCCATAACTTTTTTCTATGTGAACTGATTTCGATGATTCTTTTTTTTTATTTGAAAGCTGGTGCTGCTCATGTGGTCCCATATAATCATGTGGACCAATAGTTTTTGAGTTATCCTTAATAATTTATATTGATGTCGGTTGTACAAAATTTTTAATTTTAAATTATTTCCAAATGGCGAATCGACGACCCCAGATCACATCCAACTAATTCAATTGCTGAAATGATAGTAATAGATAACTAGCCAATTTCTATAGTCGAAGATAAAGGCTTTAATCGGCTCATGCAGTTGGTAAAGCCCAAATATCAAATACTAAATATATAGGTGAAACAGTGATTCCACAACTGTATGAAAAATTGAAAAGCACTATTCAAGGTGAGCTATCTAATTCCAAATGTCTATCGGCTACATCTGACATGTGGACAAACATGTTCGTACATTTCAATACAGTGGACACTTTGAGTACCACTTTAACGAATGTTCAATGATTTAGCCGAATATTCGGCCGAATACGAATATTCGGTAAAGCTGCCGAATATGCCGAATACCGAATATGAAACGAATATTCGGCCCATCTCTAGTGCGAAGCGCATAGTGAGAGAAACGAAATCGATCGCGGTGCATGCTGTGGTAAAATTTTCTATTTTTTTTTGTGCTTTAGTAATAAGGAATGCAATCTCATTCCATATTTTAAGAGACCGAGTCTCGTACAATTTTAATGCGAGATCTCGCAAGATTGTGAGATTGAACGGGGCAGCATAATCTGTGTGTATCATCATAGCACGGCTAGGCGCAAAATTAATACTGGTGGTAAAATATATAGTTATAGTATGTATTTTATATTAAAATAAAACGTATATGTATGCCACATTACATACATTTTTATCTTACATGTTGATAATCAGTAAATGGAATTAATAGCATTTGCGAACGTTTTCAGTAAAAAATACCCAATCTCACGAGATTTGTGACTAGCTCTATGGTCTCGCGAGATTTCAAACCTAGCTGAGATCTCGCGAGATCTTGCATTCCCTATTTAGTAAGATAAAGTGTGTTTTTGATGGTTTATTTTATTTTGTTTTTTTATCCCAGATTGGCGGCATCTTAGGCACTTTATATCAATTGTCGTTTAAAAATGTTAAATAAATTATATATGTTTGATTTACAGCTAATTTTGACTACTTTTATAATATTTTCATATGATGTAAAAGATAAAAGGTAATATTTTCAATTAATATAATTAAATAAATGGTAATTATTTCACCTATTGAACTTCTAATAGATACTGTTATAAGCAAAAAAAAATTATTAGCGCACATAAAATTTATTCAATTCATATCTCAAGGGCTCGTAAATAGTAACAGAATCATCAAAAAATACTTGCGATAAAGAATGTAAAATTGTTTTTTTTAAGTAAAGAAAGACAGCAGTTGTAAGTGACCGTTTTGATAAATGCAATATGTTATAATCTGTACACAAACTTTTCACTTTTATAACTATCTTAAGTTTTAATTCCAGATGAAAGAACGTACATTGATACTAAGAAATAATCGATAAGTTAATATAGTTTTAACTTAAAATTTCCATTATGCTAAGAAAAAAAGTTTTGCTGAACTCTTAACAGAACTTAGCTGAAATCTTTTAATAGAAGGTTTATGGACATGATCATGCTTTCATGGCATCAATAATCTTATAAAGTTTAATTTTATTTGAATGTTATTATTTGACCTTTGAATTATAGATATGATTGCATTCCTGTAACAAAAAAAATTACGATATCGTGTACCTACTAGGTCACATGTAAGATCAACATGCTCACGTCAAACATTTGCCCTTCCCTTGTGTAGAACCAATGCTGGCAAAAGAGCGCCATTTTATCGTTTAATGCAAAATTATAATGACCACTTTTGGGACATTGACATTTTTAATAATCGTGCTAACTCCTTTAGAAACAAAGTGATTAATGAGCTTATGAATCTTACGAACTTAAAAAATAAAATAAATCAAAATTAAATCAAAACATAATTAAACTATATAATTGTTTGAAATTAAAACAAAAATGTTAACATTTTTTTTGTTTAGTTATTTATGACTAGATTGTAATGTTTTTAAATAGTTCGATATTGTTGATCTCTTGTCAACTTAAATTATTAAAAATTTCCTTTTTTTTTAGTTTATATTAGAGTTGTAAGTAATTCCAACTAATGTCATTTTGTAATATTCGTTATGTACTAAGTCCATCTCTCACTTTTGTAATTTATCCTATAAATTATTATCTGAGGCTGGTGGTGTTGGCTTCACTAAATTTAAATTTTGGGATTAAGATTAGTTATTAATCCTCTGTTGAAGTTGTTTACTAGTCCTTAAATAAATAAAAAAAATCTTAAGCGTTCACTCACTGGTCCAAAGACGTCAAACACCTTCCCTAATGCACGAGCACCATGCTCAAGAAAAAGTACGGTGTCCAAATTAACAGCGCGTGTCTCAGGAAAAGCACGAACTACGACTGTGAAAAAAAACTAATTAAAAAAAACATAAATTGGATGATGGAACAAATTTGATCACACTGTCACTATATGACATAACCGAGTGGTAGTGTAAGAATAATATCTAATATCTTTGACGAATGAAGATATACATACACTACCATCCAAAAGTTTGGAAGCACATCTGTTTTCATACAAAACAAAACATCGCCGACCATATGCGGTAAAAGTTAGTAATAAAATTAAGTTTTACGACCTTTTACAATTGTTCACACAAAAACAAAAGGATTATCGTACCACATTCATCAAGTTTTAAGAAATGGTGTGATTTTATTGAACATTTTTGCTAGTTTTAACTTTTTTGGATCTACTATAGTCGCACTTGAGCATTGGCACGTGAAGGTTGTGATATTAACATTCTCTGCATGCGAAAGATTTTGACTACTGCTATAACCGTATTTTTTCTTCTGAAAGTTTTTTTTATAGGATAGGGTGACAAACGAGCACACAGTCCACCTGATGGTAAGTGGTTGCTGTGACCCATAGACATCTACATCTATCTTCAATAAAGATTCAAAATGCAGATGCGTTGTCACCCATGAGGACTAAGATGGAATGCCTCTTTTCCAGTAAAAAAGGTCTCCGGTTCTTTACACTCACCATACGAAACACAGCAGTGTTGAGCTTCTATTTTACGCTGGTATTCTATGAGAGCGTGGTCATTCCCCGGTCGAGCCGACCCATTCGTGCTACAACTATACTACTAATATAGCTGCATCATGGCTCTACCACGAATAAAATGTGAAATTGGCAAAACGCAAGCAAATCACACTTGAACAGAGAAGCGCTATTTGTATTCTACACGAAGAAGGATACAGTAAACGACAAATTGCAGAAAGACTCGGAATTTCTTGTAAAGGTGTCCACTACATGCTTGCTAGAAAACAAGAAACTGGAAATAATGAAGATAGAAAAAGATGTGGTAGGCCCAAATCCACAACAAATCAAGAGGATAACTTCATCAGAGTTCTCTCTAAACGGAATCGATGATTAACTGCACCACAAATAACCGCAGCTGTGAATGATACACAAGCAACACCCATTTCAATAACAACGGTTAAAAGACATCTACTGTCTGTAGGACTAAGAGGATGTGTTGCTGCTAAGAAACCAAAGCTAACAATTAGAAATAAGGAAAATAGACTAGAATAGACAAAGACGCATAAAAACTGGACAATAGATCAATGGGAAAATGTCCTTGACGGACAAATCAAAGTTTCAGATTTTCGGGTCCAATAGACATGTGTTTGTACACGGTCAAAAGAAAAGAGGGCTTCGGAAGCATTTACAGTGCCTACTATCAAACATGGTGGTGGTAATGTCGTGGTTTGATGGTGTTTTGGCAACAGTAAACTCGAAAATCTTGTGAGGATAGCCGGAAAACTAAACAAGGAATTTTTTTAAAGATTCCGCCATACCCAGAGTGAATCTCATTGGTCCTGCATTCACTTTTCAACAGGATAATGATCCTAAGCATTCATCAACTGTGTCAGAACTTTTTAAACAAGAAAAAAGATGACTTGAAAAATCATTCAAAATTCCATCTCAATCACGTGACCTATCTCCCATTGAAATTGTTTGAGATGAACTCGACAGAAGGGTGAAAAATCGATCTCCAACAAGCTCAGAACATTTGTGGCAACTATTGGAGAGCAAATGGAACAAGTTAGATAAAGATTATTTTAAGAAATTAATTAATAGAATGCCTAAAATATTGTGTGAAGATAATAAAAGAAAAAGGTGGACATTTCGATGAAGCTAAAATTTAAATTAATTTTCATTTTGTATGTATTCTTACTTTGTTTAAATTAGGTTTTATTTAATTATTCATTAAAATCAATAAAAACTAAAATTGACGGCTTTGTTGTCTTTTATTTGATTTTACCTGGCTGCTTCCAAACTTTTGGATGGTAGTGTATACATATTATAAAACACGCTTTGTATAGTACCATCTACTACCACATATCATACAGTGGGTGTCGTAAGAGGACAGGGGAAATAAAACAGGAGATGACAGCGTCATCTTCCTGATAACAACTTAGCATAATAAAAAACTGCAGTTGCCACCACACTTGCCAAGTGTGGCAACTGTATGTGGATATTCGGTTACAGCGGCCAGTCTGAACTGAAACTAGCCATCTGCGTAGGACAGGATTATAGTGCACAAGTACAGGTGAACTCTATATTCCCCACTCTCATATCATCTAACACAACTGCAGATGGGATGGCAATATGACATGACTGCAGATAGATCAGGCGCATGACTAACGACTTTACATGATTGATTTCCGAGGCACGGGGATGAAACACCAACAACATCCATACTCTGGGCTACTAATAAGAATGTCTTGCCAGTATAACACAAAAACTGATTTTTGGCCTAACCTAGAATTCAAACCCGGGACCATATAATCAACAGTTACGACCATTAAACTAATAAGGCAGTTAAAATTGCAAATATCCACCCTATGAGGTAATATATAGGAGGCCTTAGTTCATAAATAGACTTTAGATAGGCTGTAAAGAATTAATAATTGTAATACAACATATCCTGCTTGGTGATGAGGTGTACAAAAGATACAATTTCTCTTATTTTTAATATTTGACTATTAAGTAACCTAAAGACATCTGCAACCAAACTGTAATAAAGGGTACTATAGATGTGTCGCAGGAAGATAGTTAAGGCCGTGATATATATAGTTATATCCCTAGGTATATAGCTATATACAGATTCATAACTATCTTACTATAGTCTAGTAACTACACTAATCTAGTGAAATAATTATAATTGTAAACTGAATGTACAGGAGGAACAAATTTCACAACATTGACGTTCCTGTTGTGTTGTTGTTCATGTTCCTTTTTTGACAGTAGGTTAAGGTGCGGCTGGGCCCTTGGGCCACCCTAAATCCGCATACATTATAACAATATAAAATGTAATATTTAAAGAATTTAACTTTTTTATTTCAAAAATTCAAAAGGTATAAGTCAAAAGTAGTTTTGACTAACAAATTACAAACAGACTACAACTATAATTATTTCACTAGATTAGTCTAGTAAGATAGTTATGAACCGCTTTCATATAACTATATTATGGTATATAGCTATATCCCTAGGGATATAACTATATCACAGCCTTAACTATCTTACTGCGACAGATGCATCTCACTAGTTCTTATTATTTAAACTAGACAGGACAGTGGGTACTATGCTTTTGGGCAGAAGAAATATTATGTAAGAGGGTTATATATTTATTAATATACCTAACCAAATAAATTCTAGGTCACCCCTAAGGCAATAAGCCTGCTAAGTGTGGTGACTAACACAAATCCTGTATATTATTAGGAGTTAAGATTTTTGAGATATTATGTAAGCTTTTGCATTGGTACCTCAAGAAATAATGTTTACAATAACTTACAAGTAGATATAGATATAAATGGTTATATTACCTAATCTATCAACTATACTAGTGATGACTCCAATTTTGTGGTTTCTTGCGATGGTAGGCTGATAGCAAGGTCTTCTATAGGTGGTAAATCATCAAGTCCTAATTCTCCAAGCGCTTTAATGGGTTCTACTTTTCCTGTTTTGTCACCGCCAAATTCATCCCTATAACATTAAACATTACTAAAATATTTTTTATTGTAATTAGAGGCCATCCATTATTTACATCATACAAATTTTAGGATTTAGATCCCTCACTCCATACACAAATATTCCACTGCTGGGCGCAGGCCTCCTCTTATTTCTGAGAAGGTTTTAGAGCAAGGAATTATCAGCCATGCTGTTCCAATGCATGTTGACAAACTTCACATATCTTTGTAATATTTTTCTTTAATTTCTTAGACATGCAGGGCTCGTCACAATGTTTTACTTCATCACCAGACAATAAATCAGATACAATAAATCACATACTTAATAAATCAGAACTTAAAATTGCAATTATCTATTTCATTGGTACCGGGGACATCAAACTCTGGGTTGCTGCTCATTATGTAAAATTTTATGCCAATTATACATATATAGCCCATATATAGCCCCTGAGCTACCCCGATTCAGAAAAGTGTAAATAAGTAGGTATTTAAAAATAATTTTACATTTTAAGACACTGCATACAATTTATATTTTAATTTGTAAGTGAAGAATTTTCTGTTTTAATCATCATAACAAATTGAAATACATTTCTTTTTTAATTTCCTTCAAAATGGCTCCCAAACTTTCTACATAAATAATATTAAACTCCCAGCAAAGTACATTTAAAATTAAGTGTTGAAATACTGTAAACCTATTGTGATGTAAGTGTGAATTGCACCAACAGTCTATTTTATAAATTAATATATTTTATCTGCAGACATTCTTACCCAATAGAATTATCACCATCCTCTACAGTGTCCATCCAATCTTCACCACTATCATCACTTGATGAACTTGAGTCAGAATCACTATCAATATCTCTGTACTCTGTAACTTCATATTCAACTAAATCAGTTTCTGGGTTATCTATTATCATATGTCTGGTAATCTCTACATTTTCTCTATCTGATGCAGTAGACAATGGACCATGAGCACATGCATTTATAATATTATTTTTTAAAACCATTTCACTAAGTTCCGTGTTATCAGAGTCATCGTTGCCGGTTTGTCCATGAGATCGACTCTCAGTTTCTTCAGATTCAGAATCAGATGAGCCGTAATCAGCAACCAATCTCTGCGATACATTTTTATTGTTGCTTTCATCGTGCTTTTCCATGGTCTTGTTCTGTTACTTTTCAACACGTTCCAAAAGCACGATAAATGTAAGACGAATATTATTACTTCTAGGCTTTAATAGGCCTAAATAAGAAAAGCAATTTTGGCTTTATGTAACCATACCTATAACAAAGGGCACATGTATCAAAATTGCAAATAATGCAAAACACGCAAATCGCAAACGCGAAAATGCAGAACAGAAAACAGTCACTTTTTTCATTGAATGAAAATGACAGTTGTGCCAGTGTTACCAGATAAAAATTGCAAATTACCGTGTCAGCACTCAGCAGACTAAAATTGCCGGGCTTAAAGTATAATTACCTTAGATTTATTCATAGACTTAGAATATACTGTATATTATTCTAAGTTTATAGATTTATTTATTAACAGAGTAAAGTGCACCAAGTGTCTGAGGATACAGATGCACTCTCTATTCTCTCAATCTCGGTATGTTAAGAAAATGGTCTTAAAACTTAATCTCGCAGATCTATTGAACCGCGCAGCTATTACTCAACCACGAGTTCCTCTTCTCTACGACTAACGTTGTAGGCGATGAACCACGCTATTAAGGCCGGCCACATACATACGGAATTCCGTTCCATAGATTTTGTACGAGTCGCAACACACATACGTAAATTCCGTACGGAACGCGCTCAGTGTTCGTCGCACGACCGAAGCGAGCAGGTGTGTCTATGTATGATTTTACATTTAATCTTATAGGTGTATAGCTTTTCGTAACCTTTCATCTTATTTTATTTAATAATTCGTCGAAAGAGTTTACAGACATCCATATTTAAAACATATCTCTGGATAGATAGATCTTTTTACATAATATTGACTATATTTCAAGCTTAGGGTGATAAGGGGATACACCCAGTAACAATGATACAGCAACAATGGAATCGCAATCAGAAAATCGTCGTCATTATACGCTGGCAGAATGTCTAGACTCAATGGCTAACCTCTCTCAACTGACCCTTGTTATTCCGTACGGAAATAAACGTATGTGTGTGATGTGTTCACGGAATTCTGTTTCGGGATTCCGTTTCGATATTCCGATTCGGAATTCCGTATGTATGTGGCCGGCCTTAAGCCCTCGGCACAATGTCGTTGGCCATCAAGCATGAAGGTTTTGACAGGGTTAATAAACGGCTCCAACAAAACATATTAACTGGACAAAACCAAATATTATATTCATTTTTCTATGCGCAGCTCAACACAGCATTTATACACATCAATGTTGCTCAGTCGCAGAGTCTAAATGTAACTGCCCAGTAATTTTTAATACAAAAACTATTAAATACCTTGGAATTATTATAGATTCTACTCTTACATTTAAAAACCACGTGGACCACCTGTGCAATAGAGTCCGTAAACTAATGTTTGTTTTTAAAAAGATTCGTTCTTTTGCTGATATTAAGGTAGTAAAGCAAGTATATTTTGCATTATGTCAATCAATTCTCACCTATTGTATAACCTCATGGGGAGGAGCAGCTAAAACTACACTGCTACCACTGGAATGCGCTCAAAGAGCTGTATTAAAAGTCGCAACATTCCGGCCTATCCTATTCCCGTCCCATCTCTTACATTATAACTCCTATAATGTCCTCTCAGTGCGCCAGTTATTCGTTATGAGTACGTTACTAAAACAGCACTTGAAATTGCCCTAGAGAAGAGAGGTCACTGATAAAAGACGCAAAGATAAAGTCATTGATAATAACATTGGAATAAGGCATTTTATCATGCATAGATTTTTTACATTCCTTGGCCCTTTTTTCTATATAATCAAGTCAATGCAATTTTGTACATGTATCCATTAAAAGTGGCAGATTGTAAAAATGTAATTCGAACATGGTTACAAAATTTGTCATACGATGATACGGAAAAGTTGCTGATTGTTTTAAGTTAATTAAAACCATAAGTAAATTAATGATAATATATTCTACCGAATTAACCCTAATTAGTTGCTATGTTATTAATTTTATATAAGAAACAGAAAATATTTGTAAATGTATCTATTAGCACATACACCTGAGATACAGGTTTATCCTAGTTCAGTTACCTGTTACTGTAGACCGTAGATGCACAGACCGCGGCCCGCGGGCCGCATGCGGCCCGCCGGTCGAATACTGGTGGCCCGCCGACAGCAAAATAATACTCGTACATTCGAAAAATATTGAATTATATTCCAGAATAAAACCAAAAAATATGTTCGAAAAGTAATTTGAATCTCGCGCGCGCTCTTAAGTGCGCTTATCGGTGCGCCGTGCATGCGTCGGTAACAGCGGTCGGTAATGTTCGTGCTGATCTCGGTTAAATTCGTTTTCTTGAGGAACCGCCGCGGCCGGCGGCGCGGCGACGACGGCAGCGCGGTGGCGGCTTATCCACGGGTTATATTGTTAGAGCAAGCGAGATAGCAACAGTCCCGAATTCCGATTGCTCGCGTAGGTAAATACACGAAGCTTCCAGAGTCGGTTTCGTGATTTCTCCAGACAGTTTTCGACTCTATACGCGCGGTATAAAAGCCACGCTAACCGCAGCGACCGACAGTTCGGTTTTAATTTGAGTGAAGTGTCAATAGTTCTAGTGTAGATTTTAACTTGACTAGCCGGTGTCATATATTTTGATCCACATTCAACGTAGATTTCCGTCAAGTGCCGTGTATAATTGTGTTGTGAAATCGTAAGTAAAACTCTGTTATTAATAAGTGTTTCCTACCTATTTAATCAATTATTTTTGGTAATTTAAAAAGGATGGGTAATTTAAGTAGGTACTGTAATTGTTTTAGGTGCTGTGTTAATCATAGCCAGGATTAGAACGCAACATGGACAAGCCAGGACCTAGTAAAAACGTAAGGTTAAAGATGAAAATTGGCAGTTTCAAGAAATTTGGACTGAGAAATACTTTTTGTATGGTCGCATAACAAAGTCGTGTGTTTAATTTGTAAGAATTCTGTTGCGATTGCAAAGGAATATAATGTAAAAGGCACTATGAAACGCAGCATCCTACTTTTACCAAGTTTACAGGCGAATTAAGGAAGGAAAAATGTTGTCTTTAAAACGGAGCTTATTGGTCAGCAAGCTATGTTTACAAAACCCATTCAAGATTCAGAAACAGCTACAGAAGTTAGTTATGAAATTTCTCGAATGATAGCAAAGCGAAGTCGCCCTTCAATGATGGAATTTTGTAAAAGAATGCATAGAAATTGCCACTAAGAAAATGTGTCCAGAAGCAGCAAAAAGTTTGAGAAAATTCAACTGAATCGTATGACTATCCAAAGACGAATTATGTCTTTGTCAGGTAATATTGCGGAACAATTAAATGAAAAACTAAGATCATTGAATTTTTTCATTAGCACTCGACGAATCCACTGATATTAGTTCCACAGCTCAACTTCTGATATTCATACGAGGTGTTACTCAAGGAATAATATCAATATTTAAATATTGTTATCACATCTAAATTGAGATTTTGTGTTACGCCTTTGACACTCGGCTCATATCTGAGGTCATTGTCCGTTTTTCTCAATCGATATGGCACATACTATAGTTTCGACTGTAAATTTATAAAATCACGAGGACTCAATCACAGGCAATTCAAACAATTCCTTGATGACATCGAAAGCGAATATGGAGATTTACTGTATTATACAGAAGTAAGGTGGCTAAGTCGTGGATTGACACTGGAACGATTTCTAAATTTAATAGAAGAAATTGAATATTTCTGGCGGAAAAGCAAAGGATGTCCGGAACTTAAAAATCCTGATTGGTTGTGTGATTTGGCTTTTTAGTTGATATTACAAATCATTTGAATGTCTTGAACACACGGCTTCAAGGCAAAAATCAACTGATATCCCAGCTCTACGCTCATGTATCATCCTTTCAATGCAAGCTGACACTTTTCAGATCGCAATTGAATTCTGAAATTACAATCATTTTCCGAATTATAAGAAAATGGCTGAAAATTCAACAAAACTGCGATTAATTTCAGTTATGTAGAAAAGCTAGATATTTTGATTCAATCTTTTCAAGACAGATTTTGAGTTTAAAAAGTGAAACCTCTGTTGGACATATTCAGCAATCCTTTCACGATTTCAGTTGAAAATGCGCCAGAGTCAACGCAGTTAGAAATTATCGACATTCAAAACGACCAAGGTTTACGCAACAAATTCAACGAAGGAGACTTGCTGAACTTTTACCGCTGCATTGATAAAAATACGTACAAAGAGTTGCGCATAAACGCTCTGAAATGTGCCAGCTTATTTGGTTCTACCTATATATGTGAACAAACCTTTTCAATACTAAATAATAATAAAACAAAAAATCGAAACCGCCTTGCAAATGAAAGTTTGGAAGCAGTTTTACGTGTTGCTACAAGTAAATTTGAGCCAAATATAAAAAAGATTGTAAGCACTATGCAGTGCCACGCTTCAAATTAATAAATTCTTTTTCAATTTTAATACATTATTATCAATTCTTTATTACCTATACTTCTGGCGGCCCGCCATCAGTTCATAATTTGCCCGAGTGGCCCCTAGTCTTAATAAGTCTTTGCATCACTGCGTAGACTATTTTAAATTAAGACATTATTTGAGTTAATTGTACAGTTTATTGAAATAAAATTATTATTATTATTATTATAAATTTACAATATGAGTTATAATTTAAAAAAGGGCTTGCTTGTCATCAACGTTTAAGAAACGTTCGATATTTAGATAATACTTTTAACGTTAGCGAACCTACGGATCGAATGCAACGTGCAAGATTTTTTTTAATCCTCGCCTAGTTTACTTTATATTTGGATGCCTTATTTCTAAAAGTCGCTAAGTCCATTCTTATCGATTGGTTGATTAGTCTTAATTTTGTTCAATCAAATGCCTCTAACATTGTTTTTCCCTGCTCCTAAAATAATTAGTGACTTTTAAATTAAATTCAGAGTATTCTCTATTCTGAATTTAATTTAAAAGTGACTAAATCACAACAAAATTATCCATATCCTTTGTACTCCCAACCCATATGGATCAATGTCTAAAATAAAACATTACAATAGCTTTTTTTATAGATACATAATAAAGGTAAAATAATACGGTTAAAATACTTACTTTTCAAGTTTAAGATTTCTGAAAGGCCGTGCATTGGCAAATAAATGGGTGGTAGCAATAAAAAGGCCCCACTGGGATCTCAATATCAGTAGTTTCGTATGTTTCATCCCTAAAATGGATGGCTTCCTACATTTTTGAAAGCAAGGGTGGACTGCGCACGCTGGTTGGAGGTGCAATACCAAAGCTTAAATTTGAAGTAATATTACATTTACACTGCTGGCCGTATGAGGAATCTCAAAGTCGCTCAGCGAACTATGGAGAGGGCTATGCTAGGCGTTTCTCTGCGTGATAGACTTAAAAATGAGGATATCCGCAGTAGAACTAGAGTAACCGACATAGCCCAAAGGATTAGTAAGCTGAAGTGGCAATGGGCCGGCCATATAGCTCGAAGAACCGACAACCGATGGGGAAGAAAGGTTCTCGAGTGGCAGCCTCGGCAGGCGAAGTGTAGGGCGTCCCCCCACTAGATAGAGTGACGACCTGGTAAGACATGCAGGAAGTCAATGGATGCAGGTGGCTCGTGGCTGTGCTTTGTGGCATTTCTAGGGGGAGGCCTATGTTCAGCAGTAGACTTGTGACACGTCTTGGACTTTATGGAGTAATCTGAAGGTGTACTTCGGTGAATGCTACTGGAACTCCTTGAAGAGCAGAACTAGGTGTGCCGAGGTTGGCCTCGTTTTGTTAGTTGTGATGAGACCTTACTTCCGGACTTGATAGAATGACCTGAAAGTGTACTTCGGTGACTGCTACTGGAACTCTTTGACGAATAAAACTACAATTTACTTTTTTTTCACGATCATATGTGCATTATGAGTCGTGCACTTTTGGTTTTCCCAAGCTATTTTTAAATTGAAATTTGACATAAAATTATCGGAAAATTTGAAGTATAGTAATAATTATAAGGTTTTTAGTGAAAACTTGTGTGTAATTAAACTACTTTAAACATTTACGTATAATCATGGTATACGTAATTTTTTTAATGCGCTAAGGCATGCACAATTGGATTTATCAATAGTTTTTTTTGTATTGTATTAATCTTATATCGGGTGTCCCAGAACTCAACGTCAAGCCGAAACGGGGTGACAGGATTGATTGTAACCATCATGAGAAAGATCAGAAAAAAAATCTATCCCATGCAGTTTGGAAATTATGGGCATTTAAGAAAAACCTAGAAATTTGGTCAAACTGTAACCATTTTTCGGTTATTGTGGTTAATTTTTATTATTTTTGTTCATTTAAACTTTGGAACCGTAACCCTAAATAACATTTCTAGAACCACAGTCAAAAATAATGACACAACTGCCCCAAGTTTTCTAGAATTAAAACTATTTGTTAAACTATGAATTTTAAATTTTCAAAATTTGTCGACTTTGAAAGGCCCTCCTTTAAAAAAAATGTACTAAAGTGCCTTGGCAAGTGCCATTAAAAGTTTGCGCATTTAATCAGGATTGTAAAATGGTACAATACTTGTTAGTTTCATACTAAAAACACTGGTAAAAAAATAAAACCTCGAGTAACCCGATTTTTGCTAACCCATTTTACTCAGTTGTAATGTTTTTTATTCAAGTGTTTTTTATTGATGTGAGAGATGGATAGTGGACATGTTTGCCATGAGCGACCGAGACAGATAGTGACGCCACTTACCAAAGACAACAAAAGTAAGTAAAATTAATAAAATTATGAAAAATCTTGACCTAGTTTAGTTTAGGTTTATTGGAATAAAAGTCAGATAGGGAAATAACATTTTTTATTATAATAAATGTTCAAATTGTTTACCATCAGCCTCAATATACGCCCTACATCTTATTAAAAAAGATCTAGTTATTATAATAAAAATCGGGCATATCCTCGAGAGTTGATGTCCTCAGCAGCTTGAGAAATTCGTTCACGCAGCTCGGCTACGCTGTCAATGGGCTTTGAATAAACTTTTTCTTTGAGAACGCCCCAATAAAAAAAATCCAGAGGATTTAAATCTGGGGAACGGGCTGGCCACGAGTTAGTGCCTGAACGTCCAATCCACCTTCCCGGGTATTCCTGGTCAAGGAAATCTCTTACTTGCACTGCGTAATGCGCTGGGCAGCCATCTTGTTGATACCACATGTGGCGACGATCTGTTAGTGGTACGTCCTCTAACAAAGTTGGTAAATTTTCTCGTAAAAAATTTAGGTAATTCGTGCCGTTCATGTTCTTAGGCAGCTCAAAAGGCCCAACAATTTTGCCGTTAAAAATTCCGGTCCACAGGTTTACTTTAAAGAGATACTGGGATCTGTCTTCTCGCATTAAATGTGAATTCGCCACATGCCACTCGTGAAAATTGTGTAAGTTTATGTAACCATCTTTTTTAAATGTAGATTCATCTGACCAGACAATTTTTTGAATGAATTGGGGATTTTCATTATGCCTCTGTAGCATTGTTCTACAAAATGAAATCCTTTCAGGATAATCTCGAGGAAGAAGACTTTGAACTCGTTGTACGTGAAACGGATGCATTTCGGCTCTTTGTAAAATACGATGTGATGTGTTTTTGGTATTCCTGTTCTTTCTTCAATTCCACGAACGGAAATACGGTCATCTGCGACCTCTTGCAACACTTCTTCCTCGTAAGGAAAGCGAGCTCTACCTCCAGCCCGTATTTGATTCGGGAAATGGCCGCCTCCGTGAGTGAACGGTGCATTAACACACACGCGGTGATCCGGATAGCGCTCTAAATTTGGATATCTTTCACGATATTATTATTATATTAAATTTTTAAAGTCTAGCGGCGGCACTTGCGTTGCATCTGCATTCCCCATAAATGATGTGCATGTTCGCATATTCTTGTGAAGTGTAGCGCGTAGGCATGGTAGATAACAAGGATGCCAACACAAAAGTTCAATTCCAAAAGAGAGAAGCCAAAGTTGCCGGTATGTAATCAACAAGTCCAATTCACAAAAATCCAAGTCCAAAAAGAGAAGCCAAAGTTGTCAGTACTAAATCAACACAAGCAAATACGGAAAGGTGCGCATTAGACGAATGAGCGAAACGTACTAACTGGTGTCAGACGCATCTCCGTCTCACTGCGTGGCGTCATTATCTGTCTCGTTCGCTCATGGCAAACATGTCCACTATCCATTTCTCTCTCATCATTTTGCCGTAAAATTAAGAACCTACCAAGAGCTTGTGCGAATAAAAAACATTTGATCTGAGTAAAATGGGTTAGCAAAAATCGGGTTACTCGAGGTTTTTATTTTGTTACCAGTTTTTTTTTAGTATGAAACTAACAAGTATTGTACCATTTTACAATCCTGATTAAATGCGCAAACTTTTAATGGCACTTGCCAAGGCACTTTAGTACATTTTTTTTAAAGGAGGGCCTTTCAAAGTCGACAAATTTTGAAAATTTTAAATTCATAGTTTAACAAATAGTCTTAATTCTAATAGTCTTAATAGGGATAGATTTTTTTTCTGATTTTTCTCATGATGGTTACAATCAATCCTGTCACTCCGTTTCGGCTTGATGTTAAGTTCTGGGACAGCCTGTATTTTGTCTCGTAACAATTTTATACATTTCGTTCACGAATGAAATAAATTAGTCAGAAGGAACTGAAAATGAAATATAAAGTAAAATGTGCGAAAATTACGTTTTATGATAAAATAAAAAAAAAATGTTCCGTCTTTTTTCCTCCTAATATTACATTTATCTTTTTACTATTACGACAAACACTTACCGTTACAGCCTATTTTAAGTCCACTGCTAAACATAGGCCTTCCCCATATAATGAATATATATATATAGGTATAAAAAAATACATATATATAGGTACTAGTAATTTGTAAAAACATTTGTTTCTGAAATTTATTTATTTAATTTATTATGTAGGTATGTTAATTTTAGCGCAAACATGACAAAAATAACAATTTCAGTTATTAAACCAACTTTATTTAAAAATGCATAAGATTAAACATACATATTACAAACTGTATAAAACAGTAGAATAAGTTTTTATTCTTGAATAGGTAAGGCAGGCAGTAATTTTCCTTCACAATTACCAAAGCCAATGCGGACGCCATTTTCATCTATACAGTATCCGCGTAAAATAACAGTGTCGCCATCTTGTAAAAATTTCCTTTCCTCACTATTAAGCAAACGTAGGGCTTTGTTCCCTTCCAACTTAGCTCTAACATGCTGCCATATGAGTCAGAAGTCTGAAAATTACAACAGGTATAACAATTATTAAAATTAGCTTGCTTTATGAAGACGTGCAGTGGCGGCGTAAACGAATCCACTGCGCTATATTACCTATCCCGTGGATCTCGTAAAAGACGACAGAGAGAAACTGAAACAAGAGATAGGCAGCGTCTTCTTGATAACAATTTAAAATTATAATAAACTGCGGTAGGCAACCCAAGCATGGCAATTAACTATGCCAAAATCCCCGTTGTGAAGCAATCTATGAGGGAGGCCTATGTTCAGCAGTGGATTTTATGAGCTGTGATGGATGAATTTGATTGAAATAAGCGAAATTAAAATATTAAAATCGAATATTCGACAAATACTTAAATTAAAAAAAGAATAGGAATGGCTGTTTCATTACATCGAAAACCTACTCCATTTCTCCTTCATAAGTCTTCGTGCAAATTTACTTAAGTTTTACAACTACTTACATCACCACTGATAGTGCCGGATCCAAGCAAGTCCCCGGGACGTAAGTTGCAGCCTGTGATGGTTTGTTGAGCCAGCTGTTGCTTCACTGTCCAGTACAAGAAGCGGTAGTTGGAGCGGCTTATAGTTGTCGCTACCGGCGAGCTTTCGGCTGGTAAAGAATTAAAAGCGATAGAATTATGTAGGTAGGTTTAATTTAAATAGATTCAGAATAAGAGTAGTATACAGACGACTGTATACTTATTTGAAGCACCTAGCAGCGGTCAATATGCGCTCAATATTAATATGGTAACACTAAGAAAGTTTATAAATACAGGGTTATTTAGCAATAACCGGCCAAATTTGCAGAGAAGGTTCAGAATAAGTAATTTATGCAAATGATGAAGAAAAATTAATTAAAAAAATCTCAAACATTCTGTCCTTTTTAACTTTCAAATTCAAAATGCGTGGTAATGCATTATCCTAACTGATTTTACTGCGCACGCAGACATTCGTAAGAGTCGATCCGTAGGCAAAACGTTGTGAATTGAATCGCATATAGAGGAGCGCGCGTACACGTAGTTGTTGCCCATAAATCACATTCAATTTGGGATAATTTCAAACAGAAGTAGAAGCCTTATTTACTCGTATTTTCAAAAACTGCAATAACGGTATATGATTATTTGTATATTTGAACTTAAGTTTAAAATTTGGCTACTCTTTGAAAAATAACCCTATATAATAACAAATTATGAAGCTTTTTCTTTCAGTACTTAATAGCGTCAAAAGTGCGAGACGTCGTCTAGTGCGGCGATCGTCAATGCGCCTAGATATGTGTCAACCGTGAATGATTCCTTCGTTTGACCCGGGTCGTACCAAAGTATTGATGATTGCAATTACATTTTTTGAACGTCCCGGATCAAACGATTGTCAGGACCTACGACCAAAGAGTATATTAGTAATGTCCGACGACGGATATTATCGAGCGGGTCTCACAGATCACAGAGTACTGAAACTCGAAATGATCCATATAAATGATCGACGTAGACGTAAGACGAATCAATACTTGAATGATCGGGTCACTAGAAATGAATGAACGACACATGTCTGCGCCTGCGAAGATGCCAGGCGTGATGATTTAGGAAAATCCTCCCTACAACGGGAAAGGCATTTATGTCCTGCAGTGGACAGGCAGATGAAGTATGAAAGCTCACAAATTTAAATTCGTTATTTTTTTTAGTTTTTGTTATTTTTTTTTGGAAAGTTATATATAAAAGAAATTTATTTTCCCAAAACATTCAAAAAGTTTCGTTTTCAAAATAATAAGCCAGAAATATATTTTCTTTTTAATTTCGATTTTTTATGGAAAATTATTTCAAACATTATCAACGATTTTATATTTTTCAGAAAATTACTCTATACTACTAACGACGAGTAGCAACACCTTTCGCCTTATTATCAGGCGCTTTTGGGCTGTAGTAGCCACTTGGCGTCAGGTAGACTCATGTCATGAGTCTGCCTAGTAGGTAAATAGGAATTATATAAAATATTTTTACGTGGTAGAGCCATGCTATATTGTGGTTGCAGCACGAATGGGTCGGCTCGACCGGGGTAGGACAACGCTCTCACAGAATACCAGCGTAAAATAGCAGCTTAATGCTGCTGTGTTTCGTATGGTGAGTGTAGAGAATCGGACACCCTTTTTACTGGAAACGAGGCATTTCATCTCAGTCCGCAGGAGTGACAACGCATCTGCATTTTAATTCTTAATTGATGATAAATGTAGATGTCTGTGGGCCACAGCATCCACTTACCGTTTATTACCCTTATTCTATAAAAAAAATCTATTTTATTTTCCCTAATATATATTATAAATAATACCGCCTTGCAGCAGTACGCCCATACTGTTCTAGTTTAAAGGGTAAGAGAGTCGGTACAATTACAGACTGAGACATTTCCTCTTAGTCCCGCGTTGTTATTACTGACAACGCGTTGGTCACCTTTTTGCTTAATAATATTATAGAAAGAACGAAAATATATTTACATTTTTCACTTAATAACTAGAAAAGTGTGAATAAAAAAACGTGTGTGGGTTTGTTATAAAAGTGCTACATAAACTCAGCATTACTACTTCGTGGCTATATCCACGCAGCTGGTTTTCAGCGCGCTTTATGTCGATCTTAAGACCTGTTTAATACCCCACTTATTCACCCCATTTACTAATCCACATACAAATATACATTTAAAAAAACAACAAGCAATTTTATTTAATAATTTTGATAAAAAATAACTACTTACGCTTCAGATCGACTTCCAACTTTATATCAAAGTTAAATTTATCGTCATGCCTTAAGTAGGGGAAAGGTGTAATATCTTGCTGGTAGTTGTCCACGATGTAGGGGCGCAAAGCTTCAATGGTGACAATCCATGGAGAGATGGAAGTCCCAAGGTTTTTCGCTGTAAATGGTCCAAGAGGCACATACTCCCATTTCTGAATATCACGAGCTGAAAAAAAATAATGTGTTACGGTTAATGGATGTATTATATTCGTACATGTCTCTAAATTCTCGTCTTCTAAAAAATTATTCTAATACAGCAAAAGTGCTTAAGACTGCATGGATAAAACAAAATTATCATCATGGAAAAAATCTGTGCGTTGGCCTTAAAATTTTACCATTAGTCCGGTATCGTATCTCTTTTAATTATGCCCATGTAAAACATGAGCCGTGGTAACTCAGGGGCTAAGCGCTCGCTGTAAATTTCACAGTACGCGAGCAACCTGGGTTCGATCCTCACCGGCACCAATGTAATTGTTAATTGCAATTTTAAATGTTGATTTACCACGTGTTCGGCGGTGAAGGAAAACATCGTGAGGAAACCTGCATGTCTGAGAAGTAAGAAAAAGAAAAATATTTTAAAGACATGTTCGCCAACACGCATTGGGGCAGCGCGGCAGATATTTCCTTGTCCAAAAACCCTCTCAGAGATGAGAGGAGGCCTGTGCCCAGCGGTGGGACGTATATAGGCTGTAATTTCATGTAAAGCATTACCATACTTACTAATTAGGTACAACTCTTCCAGAGACATGCCAGCTTTCGCTCTTTCAAGCTTCTTTGCTTAATACAAAATGTAAGAACACCCTGTCCGATCCCAAAGGGGCAATAAGTATCTATCGCAATGATACGATCAAAAATATAAAACATCTTAATAATAATAAATATAAAAATAAAAATGTTACTATTATATACATGTTTTGATTACAATTTGCTTATAATTGATGCAAGATTGCTGCTGTGTTTCATATGGTGAGTGGTAGAGAACCGCAGACCTTTTTATGGCGACAAGGCATTCCATCTTAGTCCTCACAACGCATCCGCATTTTGATTCTTAATCGAGGATAGATGTAGATATCTAAGGGCCACAGCATCCACTCACCATTAGGTGGACTGGGTGCTCGTTTGTATTTTTGAACGTGTAGCGATATTATATTACTTTAATGATACGAAAATTGAAAATAGGAAACGAAATTCCTACATATTTAATTATTCTAATATGTTCACAACAAAAAAAAATTAATCGATTTAACACTAAAAATCTCAATTATTTTTTTGCAATAACCGTTTGAGCATATTTTAAGGAATACATTACATTTTTCATAAAAAATATTGCAGACTTACCACTCCAGTCATTCATAAGTACGAATCCGAAGAGCCTGTCTTCAGCTTCTTTAGCAATGACCCTCTCTCCAAGTTTAGTTGGCGGACCGCCGACGAAGCACGCCATTTCCAGCTCGAAGTCCATCAGACGGCACGGACCGAAGTGCGGCTCAGCACCTGGAGAATGATACCTCTATTGTAATTTTTTTATTTATTTGCTTTTTAGTATGTTACATAAGATATTATAAATACTATTCTTTAAATAGGGGCAGTTAATTTTTTTTTTAAATATTTGTTTTATAAATATTAACATATTTAATCAATAAAGCAACAATAACAAATGTGACGGAACTAATTGCAACGACGACATAAATAATTGCAACATGCGGCGACGTTTTCCAATAAAAAAATAACAAGGCAAAAGTCGTCTGTATGAGTACTATGTTATTTGCTGTTGTTTGTTGTGAAACACAGACCGGAGACGGGGAGCAGCGTCAAAAGTGCGAGACGTCTGGTACTGCGATCGTTAATCCACCTGCGAAGCGCTAAAGCGTGTCACACACTACGCAGATACGATAATATTTTATCTGCGTGTAAAAACTTATTTATCTGAAAGTATCACACACTACGCAGATACGATAATATACAAAATTATACGTTCACTCGAAATCCTTCAAACTTACTAGACGTGTATTTTAGATCAGATTGTTGCTACAGAGTGTTACCTAAAAAGAGTTGGCGTATATTGCTTATAGATTTGCTAGACAGCTCGTCGGAATAAGATTCAGATTTTAATTTTGATGCACGTGTTGCATTAGCATTTACTATAATTATAACTTAACAAAAAGTAAAAACAGACTTCAAATTGCTAAAAAGGAAGTTATTTATTTGCTACCTTTACGGGTGAAATTTTTTCTCCATTTATATGGGACCACCCTTGAAGTATAATCTGTTTTATATAAAAAAAAACAATAATTAAAATTGATTAACAATCTGCGAAGATATTGTTTTTTTTATAGGAGAGGAGGCAAACGAGCATACGGCTCACCTGATGTTAAGTGACTACCGCCGCCCATGAACAACTGCAACACCAGGGGAATTGCAGGTGCGTTGCCGGCCTTTTAAAAAGGAGTAGGCTCTTTTCTTGAAGGTCCCTAAGTCGTATCGGTCCGAAAAAATAGCTGGTGGTAATCGATTCCACAAGGAAGTTGTGCGAGAAAAAAACATCTTCTAAATTGCACAATCGTGGACGGCCAATCATCCAGATGGTATGGATGGTATCGCGAATTTTGTCGCGATGTGCGATGGTGAAATTGAGCGCCTGGAATTAGTCCGAACAATTCCTCAGAGCACTCCCCGTGGTAGATGCGATAAAATACGCAAAGAGATGCAACTTCTCTTCGCAGCGCCAGTGAATCGAGCCGATCGGAAAGGACTCGGTCGTCGACGATTCGAGCCGCTCTGCGCTGGATGCGGTCAAGTGGAAGGAGCTGGCACTGGGGAGCCCCAGCCCAAAGATGGGAACAGTATTCCATGTGAGGCCGAACCTGCGCCTTGTAAAGTTGCAGGCGGTGTGCCGGCATGAAATACTGTCCCGCTCTGCTGAGCACACCATGCTTTTTAGAGGCCAATTTGACCTTCTCTTCCAAGTGACCACAAAACTGCACGTCACTCGATATGTCGACGCCGAGGAGATTCCGATACTGGCTAAGGCAACAAGGGGAGTACCTTGAAACTGAGGAGATACGACAAAGGGGTTCTTTTTAGCGGTAAACGCGCAAACTTGTGTCTTCTGAGGATTAAACAGGACTAGATTTAGACACCCCCAATCCGAGACTTTGTTAAGCAAAGACTCGACTTCAGACACAAGTTTGTTCCGGTTCTCGGCGACGTTTTCCCGAGAAATATTGGCACGGCCGGTGTATAGAGCATCACCAGTGCTGTCATCCGCATAGCAATGAATGTTACGGGTTTGCAACATATCATTGATATGCAGAAGAAACAGCTTGTGGAACACCAGCGTTAATAGGCTTGTAAGCGGAGCATACACCGTCTACTACGACCTTGATGCTCCGATCAGCCAGAAAACTGGTGATCCAATTGCACAATTTCTCGGGAAGCCCATAGGAAAGCTTCGAAAGAAGCGCTTTGTGCCAGACCCGATCGAAGGCCTTCGCTATGTCCAAACTAACCGCCAATGCCTCCCTCTTGGACTCGATCGCCTGCGCCCAACTATGTGTAAGGTAAACAAGAAGATTACCAGCTGAGCGATCCCGACGGAAACCGTACTGGCGGTCACTAATCAGCTGGTGCTCCTCAAGGTACCGCATGAGCTGGCAGTTAATAATGGACTCCATTATTTTCGAGAACAAGGAGGTGATGGCGTTAGCCCTGTAGTTGGACGGATCAGAGCGGTTACCTTTTTTAGGGATCGGGTGCACGAAAGCCGTCTTCCATGAATTTGGGACAACACCTAGGGAGTAGGAGTACCGGAAAAGACGCGTTAGAACAGGTGCCAACTCTGGAGCGCACGTCCTCAGCACAATTGGCGGGATTCCGTCAGGCCCACTCGACTTGTGGATGTCCAGGGAGAGGATTGATTTGCGTACTGAGCACTGTGTGAATCGCACATCAGGCATAGAGCACTCCCACTGCGGGATGGTCGGCGGTGTGTTCCCCCCATCATCGAGAGTTGAGTTGAACGCAAAAAGGGATCCTAAAATGTCGGCTTTCTCTTATGCAGCGTGGGCCAGTGAGTCATCCTCCCTGTGCAGAGATGGTAGTGATGGCTTACAGAAATTCCCTTGAACAGCCTTGGCGAGAGACCAGAATGCACGGGTTCCCGAAGGCGAACTAATTTCTCGCTAATTCTGCCAATGTGCTCATACTTTGCCTTGGCAATAACTCTTTTGAAGGACCTGGAGGCGAAGTTATACTTCTTTTTAAGCATGCTGGTGTTTACATCCCGAGCCGCCGAAGCCTCAGCCCAGGCCTGATAACACTCCTGGTTACTGCGTAATGCAGTCTTACAGGAGCGCCTAAACCAAGGCTGAGATCTGCCTTCGATGGGTACCACAGATGATGGAATAAATAGTTCCATCCGCTGTAGCACCACATCAGTAACAGAGTCAGCAACAGCGCTGGGATCATCCAGCAAAAAGCAAACCCGTCCTACTGGCATGGGTAGGATGCAAAGAAAGACCGCATTCCGTCCCAATCCGCCGACCTGTAATGCCAAACACGGCGGCAGCCTGCAGAATGCAACCGCGAGGGGAGCATGAGTGGCACCACAGTGGACAATGGTCCGAAGAGCCGAGAGGGGCATCGATGGAAACCTGATATCCGTCCGGATGAGAGGTCAGTAGAAGGTCCAACAGGGAAGGTGTATTATCCTCCACATCTGGAATCCGCGTAGGCGAAGTAACCAGTTGTGTCAGACCATATGCCAAGGCAAAGTTATAAACAGATCTCCTCGCATGATCGGTTAAACGTGAACCGAGCCATTCGGCGTGATGGACGTTAAAATCGCCAAGTATCACGATCTCTACGGATGGGATCTGTTGTAGCAAGAAATCTGTAGCCATTTGGACGTGGTCAATGAGTCGGTCTGTGTCGGCATTACCGCTATGGGACCTATACAGGCACCCGTAGACGCGGGGATGGTCGTCGTTGTCTACGCGCAGCCAAAGGATGGACAGGTCCGTACCTTCAAGACTGCCGAGGCGTCGAGAATAGATATCCTCTCTGACGTATACGCAAACTCCAGCCCGTGGTACAAAGAAGTGTTCTAATTTGAACCCCGGGTAGGACAGGAACGAAGTATCAGCCGGAGAGGACACCTGCGTCTCGGTCAAAAGAAGCAAGGCCGGCTTCGCCGTCTCTAGATGGTAGTGGACGGCAGTGGATAGTGTAACATACATACAAAAAAAAACATACACTCAAATTGAGAACCTCCTCCTTTTTAAAGAATATGGATAGAACGTCATATAAAGTTGTAAAATAACCGAGGCGAATTTAATCACATTTTTTCAGCGACCATCCTGTATTTATCTGCGGGTACTATGCCATCTTTGTATCTGCAGATGTTATCAGTAGATATATTTGTATCTGATAACACCTGTCACTATATTTCGATATATGTCGGTGCTTACAGATATTTAACGATAAAATATAAATTATCTGCGCTGTGTGTGTTAGTTCAGTGAATTTAATAGCGATATGGAAATATATCCGCTCAAATACAGATATCTTATCGTATCTGCGTAGTGTGTGACACGCTTAAGCTTCATAAACTCTCACGCCTGTTACCCAGTGGGGTAGGCAAAGACTACGTACTTACATCTATTAAGTTTGCCAAACATTAAAACAAAAAAATCGTATTTATACTATGATAATATTTTGCAACCTGAAATATAATTTTCACGAAATAATAATTACATATTTACTTCCAGAATAGAGTACATTTTTTAACGATATTTATGTGGTAATCTAGCATCAAACTTTAGCCTACCGTCTACAGGTAAAGTTTGTCCACATGGTCTGGTGATTGGCGTGCCCGATATAACAATAGAACTGCATCGTCCGTGGTAGCCAATCGGGATGTGTTTCCTGAAATGTAAATAGATAATTATTATAGAAGCTTTGAGATGCTCTGCTTATTTATGCTTTTAAAAACCAATTAAACGCGATTTCCAAGAAGATAGGGGTATATGAATCCATGCATAGGGGCAACGCGGTGGATATTTTCTTGCTCACCCTCTCTGCTTAACCCTCTCAGAAATGAGAGAAGGCCTGTGTCCAACAGTAGGACACATATAGGCTGTAACTTTTTTACTCTACCACATACACAAAATAATAAAATATATATCTGCTAAATGTTGGAGTAATGCGGAGTACGACGTCGATGATTTGGGCTATAAGTGCATCACTCTATAATTCTTTATGAGCCTTTTATAATCACTGCTGAATATATTATCAAAGATTAGTTAAAGAAGGGCCTTTAATGACGAATTTCTTGAAAGATTATCCCAAACTTACCACGCTATGAGTGATAACATAGATATAATAAATAGTGCGAGGAACACTGGTGGTGCTGCCGCTATGAGTATGCGGTTTGCTAAAATCAGTGATAACATAGATATAATAAATAGTGCGAGGGCACTGGTGCTGCCGCTATGAGTATGCGGTTTGCTAAAATCAGTGATAACATAGATATAATAAATAGTGCGAGGGACACTGGTGGTGCTGCCGCTATGAGTATGCGGTTTGCTAAAATCAGTGATAACATAGATATAATAAATAGTGCGAGGGACACTGGTGGTGCTGCCGCTATGAGTATGCGGTTTGCTAAAATCAGTGATAATATAGATATAATTAGTGCGAGGAACACTGGTGGTGCTGCCGCTATGAGTATGCGGTTTGCTAAAATCAGTGATAACATAGATATAATAAATAGTGCGAGGGACACTGGTGGTGCTGCCGCTATGAGTATGCGGTTTGCTAAAATCAGTGATAACATAGATATAATAAATAGTGCGAGGGACACTGGTGGTGCTGCCGCTATGAGTATGCGGTTTGCTAAAATCAGTGATAACATAGATATAATAAATAGTGCGAGGGACACTGGTGGTGCTGCCGCTATGAGTATGCGGTTTGCTAAAATCAGTGATAACATAGATATAATAAATAGTGCGAGGGACACTGGTGGTGCTGCCGCTATGAGTATGCGGTTTGCTAAAATCAGTGATAATATAGATATAATAATTATTGCGAGGGCACTGGTGGTGCTGCCGCCATGAGTATGCGGTTTGCAAAATCAGTGATAATATAGATATAATAATAGTGCGAGGGCACTGGTGGTGCCGCTATGAGTATGCGGTTTGCTAAAATCAGTGATAATATAGATATAATAACAGTGCGAGGGCACTGGTGGTGCTGCCGCTATGAGTATGCGGTTGCTAAAATCAGTGATAATATAGATATAACAACAGTGCGAGGGCACTGGTGGTGCTGCCGCTATGAGTATGCGGTTTGCTAAAACAGTGATAATATAGATATAATAAATAGTGCGAGGGACACTGGTGGTGCTGCCGCTATGAGTATGCGGTTTGCTAAAATCAGTGATAACATAGATATAATAAATAGTGCGAGGGCACTGGTGGTGCTGCCGCTATGAGTATGCGTTTGCTAAAATCAGGGATAATATAGATATAATAATTAGTGCTAGGGCACTGGTGCTGCCGCTATGGTATGCGGTTTGCTAAAATCAGTGATAATATAGATATAATAAATAGTGCGAGGGCACTGGTGGTGCTGCCGCTATGAGTATGCGGTTTGCTAAAATCAGTGATAACATAGATATAATAAATAGTGCGAGGGACACTGGTGGTGCTGCCGCTATGAGTATGCGGTTTGCTAAAATCAGTGATAACATAGATATAATAAATAGTGCGAGGGACACTGGTGGTGCTGCCGCTATGAGTATGCGGTTTGCTAAAATCAGTGATAACATAGATATAATAAATAGTGCGAGGGACACTGGTGGTGCTGCCGCTATGAGTATGCGGTTTGCTGAAATCAGTGATAACATAGATATAATAAATAGTGCGAGGGACACTGGTGGTGCTGCCGCTATGAGTATGCGGTTTGCAAAATCAGTGATAATATAGATATAATAATTAGTGCGAGGGCACTGGTGGTGCTGCCGCCATGAGTATGCGGTTTGCTAAAATCAGTGATAATATATATAATAATTAGTGCTAGGGCACTGGTGCTGCCGCTATGAGTATGCGGTTTGCTGAAATCAGTGATAACATAGATATAATAAATAGTGCGAGGGGCACTGGTGGTGCTGCTGCACATCAACAATTTGTAGGACTTTGATTTAGCTTTTGAAAGGATAAATCGCCACTCAACATTTGCTAGAAACTTGTTCGTTCATTAGATAGACCCTTACACCGTAATTATCTATCTACTAATACTGTACGTCTGTCTATACGCATGTAGTCTATTTTAGGGTGTTTTTGATAAAGTATTAAATTCTTACCAGTTAGAAGGCAGCGCATTTTCTTTACCTCGGAACATGATTCCGACGTTAGTCGCATGATGTATGGAGGAGTAAAAGTCAGAGTAATCACCAATATCGGCTGGAACGTGCATTTTTGCCTCTCTCTGTTTGATAAATGCTCTGTGGAAACAAACGAGTACTTTAAAATAACACCTAAGAAAAATATGTTGTCAATTTCAAATCTTCTAATCGACATCCTACAACTGTTTCGAGTTTTTTTTCCAACATTTTTTGCAACTATGCTTTCTAACTCGGAATATTATGGGTTATGCGTATATGATGTTATGCGTAGGCCATGAAGATAGCAATTTAAATAGTGCTCGCGAACTGTATCGGCAACGATTTATCGATGGTAGACCCCCACTGAACAGCGACGGCTGCCTTCGTACCAGTGTTTTCTGAACATGTTAAGACTACATTCCACCGGCTCTTTTCAACGGTCTACTGGAAGTGGACATTCAAGCACAGTCGACGCCAGGCAGGCTGAATTAGTGTTAGAGCATTTTGAAGAAGAGCCGACCACAAGTACGAGGCGAGCGGAACAAGATTCGGTATAAACCATGTTGCAGTTTGGCGAATTCTTCGTGACGACAATCGTCACCCTTATCACTATCGTCATACAGGAGCTGATACCTCCGATTTTGCACCCAGGAGGTACTTCTGCGAGTGGTACCTCAGGCAGTTAGAGGAAAACCCTAATTACGTAAACTATGTTCTTTGGACGGACGAGGCAACATTCACGAGGTCAGGACTTTCAAATATGCATAACGATCACGTTTGGGCTCGCGTGAATTCATGCTTCACGGCAGGGCAGATTCAACACCAGTGGCGGCCAGCCACACATTCGTGTGGGCCGGCCTTTATAACGGGCATGTCATCGGTCCCGTCATTATGCCATCACGTCTGAACGGTTAGCAACTATCTAACGTTTTTACAAACGGAATTCGAAGAGGCGATTGACGACTTTCCTGTGACTGACTGGGATTACTTTGAGAACCATAGAAACATGGTGTTTCAGCATGATGGAGCTCCGGCACATTTTGCTCGCAACGCACGAGAACATCTTAACGTTCGCTTTCCGCGAGGATGGATCGGCCGCGGGGACTGGTGCTATGGCCTGCTCGTTCTTCGAACTCACACCCTTGGACTTTTGTGGGGTTATGTGAAGGACAGAGTGTATCTGATTGCCCAACGGTTGCCGAGATGGAACAGCGTGTTAGATCGGTTTTCGCATCAATAACACCGACGATGGTGCGAAATGCCACAAGCCATATCCCGACGAGCGAGTTTGTGTATTGAGCAAGGCGGAGCACACTTTGAGCCGTTTCTGTAAATTTGACGTTTATTATGAAAAAGTAAGTGTTCGTTTAGGTTGTTTCGTTAGGTTAGGTCTTTTAACATTTTTTCGTTCCGCGAATTAGGTAGAAATGTAGGTACGTTGTGCGTAGTTTACTCTTTAATTTTACTGAAATAGGGTTTGCACATCAGTGAAAATAATAATTTTATTTTTATTTTTTTGGGTTATGTTATACAGCGTTACTACGGTTCTTAAATACCTTTCGGCTTTACGGGTAGTTTTGTAACACCAAGTATATATGTAGTATTTTGGCAATAAATAAACAACCCTCAGAATTCAGGGTTCTAGTTTTATCCACAACAAAGTTATAGGGGGGTCGAAAATGACCTGAACTGCTTCGAGAAAAGGATGGTACGGCCGTGCCGCTTTTTTGCTCGACTTGGCGGGGGCACTGCCATGTCCCCAGATACAGTTACATAAAAAAAACAACACACAACTTAAGAAGTAAAAACAAACTCCAACTAATGACTATGGCAAAAAAAAAACACTATTGCTCGAGGGAGCACAATATTTCAATTGTTTAATAAATTACCAGATGACATAAAAAACTGCAATAACATGAAATTGTTTAAAAGTAAACATAGGAAATACGTACGTAAAGTGTAATCTTTTTAATAAATGGTACCTAATATGTATAAGTGAATACCCTAAGACTATATCGCTTTCAACACTAGAGGTAGATGTGATAATATTATGAGAAAAAAGTTAAGTAAAGTAAAAGGTAAGTAAAAGTTCTTATGAGAAATAAAATTATTAAACTGATGTGATGATAGCAGCTTAGAGCTCCCAATCTTCTCTGTGGAATAATTTACCTTTCCCTGAGTTGAGAGTCATTTTGTAGAGTAGTATTAGCAACGTCTAGAAGGCTTTGTATAGTTTTCCTGGCTTCAATCCAGTGCGGTCTTGTTAATCCCATAAATGCATTCAGTTTCTCCTCCTGAAATATAATAATATAGAATTACGGATTAGTAAGCTGAAGAGGCAATGGGCCGGCCATATAGCTCGAAGAACCGACAACCGATGGAGAAAAAAGGTTCTCGAGTGGCAGCCTCGCACCGGCAGGCGAAGTGGATGGCGTCCCCCCACTAGATGGAGTGACGACCTGGTAAGACATGCAGGAAGTCGGTGGATGCAGGTGGCTCAGGACCGTGCTTTGTGGCATTTCTTGGGGGAGGCCTATGTTCAGCAGTGGACTTGTAATAATGATGATGATGATGATGATGATAGAATATGTGTCGAAAATACCCGTCGAATGTACTCGAAAACATGAAATACCTACTTAATTTTAACCGATGATAAAATTGAGTATAAAACAGGTTGTCATAATTATTGTTATTTTCTTATCATGTATATGTATATGTATACGTGTAGAGCCACATGCTGCTGCACGAATAGGTCGGCTCGACTGGGGAAGAACGATGACGATTGCAAATGTAAAATAGCAGTATCTTGCTACTGTGCTTCGTATGGCGAGTGACGAGAGCCGGATATCCGTTTTTTCCTTGACCGGTGACGGTGAGCAGGTAGTGTCAAAGTGCAATACGCCTTCGCCAAAACAATTAGGAGCATGACAGGAATGCGGTTTCGGCGCCCGCACACCGCCTCTATCCCCGCGCTTCCCCTAGTAACCAATCACCGTTCCGGTGTTCCCCCCTAGTTCTAATGACGTCTTAGCAGTCATGCGCCTAATTGTTTTGGTCACATAGTACATCTGTTACTGCAATCTGCAGATATTTTGCCAGCGAAGCGTGACGTTTAGAGAGAGCCCCACCCCATTGGCCATGGAAGGAAAAGGGTAGATCTGTCGTCAGACAAGGTGTTCAGCCCGGAAGGGCTAACGCTCGGATGTGATGAAATAATGTCGCAGGCTAATAATTTAAGTTCATCTTGCACAAGAAAATAATATGTAGGTATAAAGATATTATACCTACGATGTGTTCTACAATCTTTATTAAAACATTGCCTATAAATTATGATATATAATTGCTTGTAGGTAATTCTACCTATAACCGAATCGTAAATTCGTTGAATTTGCACTACCTAGTAGGTATCTATTATTATTTATTCTGCGCTTGCACGACTTTAAGTTGTTTTTTTAAATCGTACACTGAGATAATCAGCTAATTAACTATAAAATGTGACTACTGTCTTATTATATCAGCCACTGAGATATAAAAGTATACTTTATACACATAATACATAGTTATCTATATCACCGTAATATGAATATCTAATAATTTGCCATGTAGGTTTCGGAACAAGAAATCTGAAAAGTTAGTTTCTATTAGCAATGAAAAGTCAAAGTCAAACAAATGCCGAAAGGTGGGAGAAAAGAAATTTGTTAGATATTTCATTCGTGACGTTGAGATATTTAATATTAAGAGATACATTGTCATTTTTTTTTGTTTTTAGAATAAGTCTGACAAACGAGCACACAGCTCACCTGATGGAAAGTGGATGCTGTAACCCATAGACATCTACATCTATCCTCGATTAAGAATCAAAATGTAAATGCGTTGCCACCCCTTAGGACTTAAAGATGGAATGCCTCTTTTCCACTAAAAAGGGTCTTCGGTTCTCTACATTCACCATACGAAACACAGCAGCATTGAGCTGCTATTTTACATTGGTATTCTGTGAAAGCGTGGCCCTTGCCCGGTCGAGCCGACCCATTCGAGCCATAATATAGCTGCAGCGTGGCTCTACTACTTAAGAAAGTTATGAAAATGTCATATTATAATATTATATCAATAATTCGTAAACTAACTTAATTCAAAATGTACTGGTCACACCAGTACTTATTTATTACGTAATAGTATAAATTAATATCGTTTAATAAATAATATTGTGCAATAAATTTAAATATAAATGGAAGTCAATTCAATGTAAACAAGAAATTAGCATAGTGGCCATTTATACCTTAAAAACATGTTGTTTGTCTTTCAATAATGGACCATTGAATAAATGAGATACCACGTTCAGATCTAGGATCCATTCCCCGATTGCAACTCCTATGTGTTTTTCTACCTGAAATAAAGAAAATTATTTTCTATACATCATCGTCTTATGTATAAAATTGAAGTGTCTGTCTGTAACATCGGTATAACCAGCTTCTAGGTTATTTGCATGCTATTAAAATATGAATTTTTATAAATATAAATGAAATTTTTAAAAATTTTGTCCGTCTGTCTGTCTGTTCGGGCTAATCTTCGAAATGGTTAAGCCGATTGTGACTTACCTCAGGAACAGATAGAGAGCAATGACCTGATCTAGTCTATATTTTTATGTGAAATCGACTGATAAAATGTTTTTTTATGATTATCTGATTAGTCCAGGAGGAATCGGCGCATGAGTACCTACCGAAAACAATTCCACCTCAATTTTGTTTATGTGATTCTCTTTAAATTTTCCTACTGATGATATAAATGCATGTTGCCATGAGGCAACTCGGTGCCATATTGTTTAAATCAATTTGTTTTTTCAATTGCAGGGAAATTGTTATTTTCGAACGGGACAATTTTTTTTTTATATTCTTTGATCAAATATGAATAAAAAAGGTCCTATGACTTTTTACGATAAAGTTAATATCTATAAGTATATAATATAAAGAAAATATAATAACCTTTAAAAATTCATAATTTAAAGTTTAAGAGATTATAATTAAAGCTTCGAACAAAAGTTTTTAGTTTGTAATTTACTCTTGAAGGTTCTTACATCTTATTTTCTACCTTTTGAAAGTTTTGATGCAAAATTGATTTTAAACATTTTTACTTCAACATTATTTTACAATAAAACTGTGAATACTATAAAACGTGAGTAAAGTATAAGGTGATGTGTATTATGATTTTTTTTAATGGAAAATTAACAGATCTTCAATTTTTATTTTAAACATTTTTCTGTATCGTATATACTTTTCTAGATAATAGCAAAAAGCAAAAAAACTGAGTTTAAAGTGGTTTTTCGGTACTGTACTGCTCGCTCAAACCACTATTACAGATCTGCAGGGTTTTTGTTTAGGTTCTACACGGACGAAGTCGCGGGTAAAAGCTAGTAGAAATGTTAAGTAGGTAATTGCTTTTTTGTTAATAAAAGGTTTATTAATATCAGTCAAAATAAAATTCGCAGTCGTGGACAAACAGCTACTATAGCCAATGGACAGTGGCAGTGAACACCAAAGGTGGAATGCCCCATATCCTATAGTTAGTTTTTGAATTGCTTCTCTGTTTTAGTTCATTGCTGATCCTGCAGAGATGGGTGTTCAAAATTTTTTTTTCGAGCATAAAATCCACCTGATGGTAAGTGGATGCTATATAGCCCATAGGCACTTATTCTTGACTAAGCATCAAAATACAGAAGAAGCGTTGCATTCCTGAGGTTTAAGATTAACGATTGCGTTGAAAGCGACCAGACTGCGGTCGTTCGGAGACCAAAATATTTTAGTTTTGTAATAATAACGCAAATACTAGTTTATATTGAATAAAACTACTAAAATAATCTACTTTAATACATTTTAAGCAAGGATAGATGGCTAAACGGATTGCTGGGAAAATATCCTAGCCAAGGTTATTCAATATCAAACGAGGACTTTAGAAGATAGAGAATTTAATTCATCATTCGTTATACTCCTAAAATAAAATAAACCTTTGAAATATAACGTTAAAATACACGCAAGTGAATTCAAAGTAGAAACGTGTTTTTTAAGCTTTTAAATGCAGATATTTCTTATAGTACCCTCAATTAATTAAAAATCTCAAATAAATTTTCGTAATTTTTCTCTACAATATAATATATATAAGTACTGAAATAACTAAACGTATTGGTTATAATAAACTATTTGTTCTTGTACTATTATTTATTCTGTGCTATTTGCAAGTATTTCACGATATTATACAGTTGTGAGTTACATGCACAAAAGTCTATACATACATAATACACAAAAATTTTACTTTTACTTAAAAATAATAGGCATTTAATTGGATAAATATTTTTAAAACCAGCAACATCGTTCAATTTTAATGCATAATACTTTTGACTCTGAGCAAAGCAAGCTATATTTTATGATAAGATACAAAATTCATCATAAAATAAAGTGATAGTTGAATGCTGTTGTTAATATTAGGTATGTCTACATATTTAATTATTCACTGCACTGCGCCACGTAATTTTATCATTGTTACTAAATATAAACATCTATGAATGTATGTCACAAAAACCATAAACACCAACTTACATTCTTTGGCGAAGTAAATACACCGTATGGAAGATTCTCAATGGGAAAATCTGAGTTTGGAGAATATTCTATGAACGATTTCATTTTGTGCCGCCTTCCAATACTGTTTTCCACTAAATGTGATATTTTACTTATGAAAACTTGTCACGAATGTAGTTATGTAAATATAGTCGGCGAACGAGTTATAATGCCGGCCGGTGTACCGTCACTGTATCACTGGATTGGATTCTTAACCTGTCAAGGTCTCGGTTGTATATTAAACCTGTTATCTGTGAATCGTGGAATGGAGAAATGCTGTAGATAGTAAATTATCTGGTCTGCCTGAAGTTGTCAAATGCAAACATCAGTATAGTTATCTATGAAATTAACATAAAATAAAATATTTATTAGAACCTAGCCCAAGAACTAAAACTTATCAAGTACCTACCTAGTTATCGTACTAATCATGTTTTGCACTTCGTTTCTCGTCTCGTATTAATACATTGAACTTCGCATGCATTGAGTTTCTAACAGCAGACCGTAGTTTTATTGGGTGTTACAATGGTCTTTCGACCATATACATCGATGTTTTCGACATTCTACTTCATACGACCCATAGACTCCTCCACCGACTCCCTCCAGCGGTTGAGTCCCAACAACTTTATCATATCATACACTTAAAGGCCTAATAAGGGATAAGAAGGATGGTTAAGTATGACAGATATCAAATAAAGCACTGGAGTTTCTAAGATTAAATCGTTAATTTGCTCATCAGTTACGAGTACATAAATTTGAATTTAAATAAAATTTATATTTAAGGAAAGCGATGAAAGATTCACTGTAGATTAGTGTTGCTTAATGAACTCTGGAGAGAAAAGAAAGAAAGAAAAAATATGAATTCGAGGCTCGACAGCTTTATACGAGAACATCCATAAAAAAAATACCTACGTCAAAAAAATTTAACTCAGCGAAAGAAAATAATCGATCGTCGACTTATTAGATATATAGATACTATATTATGTCTGTGAGGAGACCCATATTGTTAAAAAAAACTTTCCAATATTAAATAATTTCAATTAGGTACGTACATACAGATAAAATAAAATAAAAAAGCCTTTACCACTCATAACATAAATTCATACCAGTGATTACTGCCGTGTAGTGGTGGCATATGTGAATACAATAGGTACTCCCTATCATCCTGTGGTTATTATAAGAGAGACGACAAAGGGGAATTTAAACAGGAGATGGACAACAGCATATTCCTGATTACAACTCTTTAATAAAAATACTGCGGTTGCCAACCCGTCTGCTAAGCGTGACAACTATGGCAAAAATTCTCGCTATGTGGCAATATATCGGGGAGGCCTATGTTCAGCAATGGACTTTTGGGCTGGAATGGGTCGGCTCGACCGGGGTAGGACCACGCTCTCACAGAATACCAGCGTAAAATAGTAGCTCAATGCTGCTGTGTTTCGTATAGTGAGTGTAGGGAAGCGGAGACCCTTTTTACTGGACACGAGGCATTTTATCTTAGTCCTCAGGGGTGACAACGCATGTGTATTTTGATTCTTAATTGAGGATAAATGTAGATGTTTATGGGCCACAGTACCCACTTACCATCAGGTGGACTGTGTGCTCGTTTGTCACCCTATGCTATAAAAAAATATTAATGATTACCACTTTCATTTATTTACATAATTAAATGTACTCTGCTTAAAGAAAAAATCCAACACCGTCATAGCAATAACTTTATTAAAAATGAAAATATAAACATTATTATATTTACAGATCGAAATTAACTTTACTGAGGAGGGGGGCGATTGGGCCGCGGCGAGGAGTCACGCGAGCGAAGACTTGGTCCCGGATAAGGCGGTCGAGCGATTCCTTGACTACCTGAAAACATGCATGGGTTGGTGTATGGCAGAACTGGTTGCTTTATACATCTCACCTCTTGGTCTGATGCCTGATTGGATTGCCTCGTTGGTCTAGTGGTTATATGCGCGACTGTTGATCATGAGGTCCCGGGTTCGAATCCCGGGTCGGGCCAAAATAAATCAGTTATTGAGTTTTACCGTCAATAAATTCTCAGTAACTGCCCGGACTCAGGAAGTTGGCGGTGTCTCACCACCGTGCCTCGGAAAGCACGTAAAGCCGTTGGTCCTGCGCCTGATCTCTCTCCGGTCGTGTCGGCACCTGTGCTTGTGCATACACTTGGGCACTATAATCCTGTCCTGCGCCAATGGCTAGTCTCCGTTGAGGCTGGCTGCCGTGACCGAAATTCGGTCTGTAGGACATTATTATTATTATTATACATCTGACATATTCAAGCCAAAAAACAAGAGATTAAGACAGTTTGTTTTGAAACCTAAAGTGCTATAAGTAAAGGCTTTACAAAGACTCCTATAATAAATTAAATATAATCGACTTAACAAATAACGTACATTCACAGGCCCCTCTCATTTCTGAAATAATACATTCATTGACAGCCTTTCACAAGTCTACTGCTCTTGATCTACGCCTAAGCCACCTGCATCCATTGACATCCTGCATGTCTTACCAGATCGTCAGTATCTAGTGGTGTGTCGCCTTACACTTTGCCTCCTTGTATGGCCTGTTATTCGTTTACCTTCCCTTCTTCCTCATCAGCTGCCGGTTCTTTAAATATTATAGCCGAAGCAATGCCACTACAGCTTACTAATCCGTTGGAATTTGTCGATTACTCTAGTTCTACAGATCTATCCACCTAACTTGGGAGGGTTATGCTTATGTAGCAAGTTTTTGTTTAAATTTAGATTTTAAATAAAAAAACCTTGCTATTTTTCATATATAAGTCATCCTTATTCTAAATTTTAGAATAAGGATGACAAACGAAAACACAGTCCACCTGATGGTAAGTGACGCTGTCCCCAATAGACATCTACATCCATCCTCGATTAAGAATCAAAACGCAGATGCGTTGCCACGTCTGAGGACTAAGATGGAATGCTTTGTTTCCAGTAAAAAGGGTCTCCGGTTCTCTACACTTCCATACGAAACACAGTAGAATTGAGCTGCTATTTTACACTGGTATTATGTGAGAGCGTAGTCCTTCCCCGATCGAGCCGACTCGTTCGTACTACAAACATAATATAGCTGCAGTATGGCTCTACCACGTAAATTCTGCAGCGCTGCTCTATAACATGACAATATGTAAAATCCGCCAGACATGTGAAGACACTGCACTCTTTATTGTGAAGCCCACGTCCAGTAGTAAACTACGAATTGCATTTTAATGTTACCGATGAATTTTAAGTCGTCGACATCTAATGAATAATAAAAATTTAACCATTATGTAATCAAGATAACAAATATAAGATTTGTGTGGGTAATCGCAACAATGTTATCTACACTAATATTATAAAGAGGAAAACTTTGTTTGTTTGTTTGTTTGATTGTAATGAATAGGCTCATAAACTACTGGACCGATTTTAAAATTCTTTCACCATTCGAAAGCTACATTATCCACGAGTAATATAGGCTATATTTAATTTTGAACAAAAATAGGGTTCCGTAAGATATTAGGGTTTTTCGGACACAAGGTGTAAAAAATCAACCAAAAAAGTTACTTATTTTGCGTACCCTGCCTAAACTATTAAAGATAGAACCATAAAATGTTCTAAGTAATTGTAGATCTTATAAATATCTACAAAAAAGTCCGCGACACACTATACCTATCTATGTCAGTGAGGCACAATAACCATTTTTATTGAAAATCTTGATTTTTTTGGACTACATTTAAACGCGTTTATTTTACTCATGCTATTAATCCTTATCAAAATAAATTATTTCATCACTAAGTACAGTTAATGTAGATAATATTTGGTCTTTGAATGATTAAAATTGGACGTTTGGTTCTGAAGTTATAGCGAAATTAAAATATTACGATTTCTGCTGCACGGCCCGTTGCGAAGTAGGCGTTACCAAGGCCCGGTGAGCGTGTGGGAGGAGTTTAGATCTATGAGTAGGTACCCGCGCAGCTCAGTCGCGCGGTCGGCTCTACGCAGCGGTCGTGCGTGAAGTCTAATAATTTTCGTGCGATTTTTTGGGTTTCGTTCTTTAAACTACACCTACGCAAAAGTTCTTCTCAGAGCTAAACAACAGTTCTTCTTAGAGCTAAACAACAGTTCTTCTTAGAGCTAAACAACAGTTCTTTTCAGGGCTAACCAACAGTTCTTTTCAGGGCTTACCAACAGTTCTTTTCAGGGCTAACCAACAGTTCTTTTAGAGCTAGAATATTACACGCTAATAACATTATCTTAAACATTTGAAAATGCCTAAAGAGCCAGGTCTCAACTTTCTAAACATAGTTCTCAAGCACGGGCAGCAAAAATACGTCGTATGGGAGAATCTTCACCTGAACGTTCACAACGCCTTGCTGAACAAAATCAGGCGCACGAGTCGAGTGTCGAACGTTCACAACGCCTTGCAAAACAAAATCTGAGAACCTCTGAGTTACGTGCATGAGTCGAGGCTGGAGCGTTCCAACGTCTTCATGAACAAAATGTAGAACCTCTGACTTACGCGAACGAGAGTCGAGTGTCGAGCGTTCGCAACGCCTTGCCGTACAAAGCTTGAGAACCTCTGAGCTACGCGCTCAAGAGTCGAGGCTGGAGCGTTCCCAACGTCTTCATGAACAAAATGTAAGGACCTCTGACTTACGCGAACGAGAGTCAGTGTCGAGCGTTCGCAACGCCTTGCCGTACAAAGCTTGAGAACCTCTGAGCTACGCGCTCAAGAGTCGAGCCTGGAGCGTTCCCAACGTCTTCATGAACAAAATATAAGGACCTCTCAGTTGCGCGAAAGAGAGTCGAGTGTCGAGCGTTTGCAGCGACTTAGAGCTCAGGCAGAGAGACAGCAGTTGTCCACAAATAGAGTTCGCAATCGAATTTTAGCTAACAGCAACAGACTGGCTTTCAGATATGATCCGCAGTTTGATTATGCAACAAGCGTCCGTCCAAATCGGAGTCATGGATAAGATCTGCTCTAACTGCTCTGCCAAGAAATGGGCGGACGAACCTAATGGTATGTGCTGTGCTTCAGGTAAAGTTTGTCTTCCTAACCTGCAGGAGCAGCCACAACCAATAAAAATCTTTGACTAATAACCATCCATTATCTGGGCATTTTTAACAAACATACGTAAATACAATAGTCTTTCTATCACATTGTCCAAAAAACTAAGGAGTTGTTCGTAGTCATACTTTTATTTTGTCAACCATCGGAACCATTGAAGTTATGGGATACTTTCAAAGATCAGTTCTGTGAAGATATTAGACATCATCAGACAACAAAATCAGGATAACACTTCACCCTTCACTGAAGTCATTTATAATGAAGTATTAATTGAAATAGAAAACAAACTTCTAGAACTAAACGACAAAAATTTAAGTGATTTTGGATTACCTTCTCGTTCGTACCCAGAATAATACTATTGACACAATGGTACAACAGTATAACAGCAATGATCTAACAGCGTTTGTTAATGACAATGTGCCAAAATTAGTACCAGATCAAAGACATGCTTATGAGACTATTGTGGACAGCGTGAACAATAACATGGGAGATTATTATTTTGGACGCACCAGGAGGCACCGGAAGACTTTTCTCGCAAATTTGATACTTGCTAAGATACGGCAATCAGGAAGATAGCGATTGCAGTTGCTTCGTCAGGAATTGCTGCAACTCTCTTGAACGAAGGAAAAACTGCTCACTCTACGTTTAAACTCCCGCTATCCGTATCTTTAGATCAACAGTCTACGTGCTCTATTCGGAAAATGGGCCTCTTGGTAAGTTGCTGCAAGACGCGTCGTTGGTAATATGGGATGAATGCACCATGAGTCATAGAGCTCATGTGGAGGCCGTGGACCGTACTTTAAAAGACCTCCAAAGCTCTGCTAATGTCATGGGTGGTATCACTTTTGTATTTGCTGGAGATTTCCGACAAACGCTTCCTGTCGTCAACAGAGGTACGCGAGCAGATATTATGAAGGCATGTTTAAAATCGTCTCACCTTTGGACATCTGTTCAACATTTGAATTGCGTACTAATATGAGAGCTCATCTACATGGAAATACATAGCAATTTTCCAACAGCTGCTGAAACTGGGAGAAGGAATTTTTCCATCTTTAAATTTGGGCACCGATTATGCGGTTACTTTGGATGAGTCTCTAGGGCAAATAGTCTATAATTTAGATAGTCTGATAGATGCTATATATCCTGACATCGAAAACTTACATCAAAATGATTTTCGTTGGCTGTGTTGTAGAGCAATAGTATTTTAAACAATTTAATTATGCAGAAAGTACCGGGTGAAGTTAAGTGCTATAAATCCATAGACACCGTCACTAACATCGCGGACGCAGTGCTACCCCAGGAATTTTTAAATTCTCTGAACCCCGCTGGGCTTCCACCTCATTAACTGTCGTTAAAAGTTGGCACGCCGATAATGCTTCTCAGAAATTTAAAACCCCCAACATGTGTAATGGCACGAGACTTCTTATAAAGGAGCTAAAAGATAATTTAATAGTTGCGAAGATTATCACCGGCCTGCAGCTGGTGAATTAGCTCATATACCAAGAATACCCATGATCCCTACTGATTTGCCTATACCCTTCAAAAGGCTCCAATTTCCAGTAAAATTTCTTTCGCACTCACGATAAACAAATCCCAGGGCCAAACATTCAAATTAGTAGGAATTGATTTACGAAAAGAATGTTTTACATGGGCAACTTTACGTTGCCCTATCACGGGTCGGGGCCCTGACCATCAGTATATTTTGTTACCAGAAAATAATATAACGTTGCACTCCGGGACTTAACAAATAACATCCACAGAAAGAAAATCTGTTCAGCCTGCGGATAGTGACTGCTTCGTCGATGTTAGTGTCGGTGTCTGTGAATTGACCTGGGAATCATTTTGTTTGCTGACCGTGTCTTTCCTGGGTAGGCTTTTGCAGCGGTAACCGACATCCACGCGGAGGCAGCCGCGGGCGACCGCTAGTACACTATAAAAGGAACTGCTATGTCTTAGTATTCCTGTTACGACACGAAAATCAATTATGATCAGGCCACCAACCTTGGTGAAGCCATCAAAATAATCCCCCAGTCCATCGCCGACTTTCGCCGACTTTCGCCGACTTACCAGGCTTTTCACAGCTGAGCGTGTGTCATACCACACGTACGCTCTCCCAGAAGAGCGTAAAGTCAGGGCCGTTATCCGCGGTATCCCATTCGAGCTCGCCAACGAGGACATCCTTGAGGACCTTAAGTCCCAAGGATTCCCAGTCGAGGCAGTGCAGAAGATGCACAGTAACAAGGGCAAGAGGTTCCCGCTTGCTCTTGCCATCCTTACGAACGTGCCGGAGGCCAAAGCCATCTTCCGGCAGGTACGCACAGTGTGCGGCCTGTCGAGAGTGAAGGTCGAGCCCCCACATAGGCGCGGTTTCCCGGCGCAGTGCCACCGCTGCCAACTTTATGGGCACGCGGCGGTCAACTGCTCAGCCCCAGGTGCGTTAAGTGCCTAGACCCTCATCACTCGAAAGAGTGAGCTCGGCCCACTGACGCCGATCCCCGCCAGCTTGCGTCCTTTGCGAGCAACCTGGCCACCCGACCAACTACAGGGGATGCTCTCGAGCTCCTCGTCCCATCTAAACAAACCAGCTCCGCCGCCGGTTAATGAAAATACATTCTCGGCGCTCCCGTCAAGAATGCCCCGTCAGGGCTCTTCCCAGCCCCCTCAGGGCCCCTACTGGCCCTCTCAGGGTCCCCCTAGGCCCCTTATGGGCCCCATCCGGCCCCCTCCGGGCTTTTCTCGGCCCACGCAGCCACCAATTCTCCCCTGGGGCCCCAAAAAGGCCGACCCCCCGCGGACTTCCTCCATGGTTGATGGCGCGCAGGCGCAACCCTCAATGGTTGATGACCTGAATACGGTTTATGCCGCTATTCGGAGCATCGACATTGGCGAGATCGCCATACTAGCGCGCAAACTGCGTGCTGCTAGGTCCCCTCAGGACCGTCTCCTCGCTCTAGCGGAGCACCACAACCTCTTGTGCTCATTGTAAGTTAAGTTAAATTAATTTAACTTAACTTAAAAATGACAGAGCACTCTGCCCTCCCAAAGTCCCACGGACGTATTAAGCCTAAGGGCTTATCGCTCGTTTCTTTCAATACTCGCGGTTTGCGAAATAACCTCCCCGAGCTTAAGCTCTTCCTTCGAGATCGCGAAGCCGACCTCCTTCTCCTCCAGGAGACCCACCTTAGACCTCACAACCTCAAAGGCTTCTCCATCAAAAAGTATTATCTTCTTCGAAATGACAGACCTGACCGCAAAGGCGGCGGCACTGCCATTTACTATAAGAAGATACTAAATTGCTACCACATCCCCACTCCGCCGCTTACCAATATGGAAGCCACGGTATGCAGGCTGGCCTTGACTGGACATCCGTCCATCGTCATAGCCTCCTGTTATATCCCTAGTGGAACTCTCCCCCTCAAAAAAGATTTTGAGGCCATACTTGCGTTAGGCAATTCAGTTATTATGTTTGGAGATTTTAACTCCAAGCATACTGATTGGACTTGTCTTACTACTACTCAGAGTGGCAAGAAACTGCTTGATATCACGCAGTCTCTCGACCTCACTGTTCTCAGTCCCCTCGGTGTCACTCACTATCCCGACAACACCGACCACGCTCCTGACGTATTAGACTTGCAATAGCAAAGAAGTCTCTCTCAACCTCAGGTCAATCGAGACCCTTGACGATCTTGGTTCCGACCACCGCCCTGTCTCCCCATACTTGGCCATCAGCCACCTCCCCAACCCTCCACGAAAACCTTCACTAGCTGGAAGGGCTTCAAGACGTCCTAGCCACAGCTTTGGACTCTCGGACTCCCCTATCCCCTTTCTTCGGACTTATTCGACAGTACCAAAAAATCGACACCGCGGTCGATTCTCTCCACTCCTTATAACATCCTCCCTTAAGGAGAATGAAAGGTCGTCCCGGTTGCTAATAATAATGGTCTTCCTCACATATTAGCAACCTAATAAAGTTAAGAGAGCTGCTCTCCGGAGAGCAGCACTCTATCCAACCCTGAATATATACGCACAACCAATCGTCTTCAACGAGAAGTCCGTTCACGCCTTTCCGAACTTCGAGACCTCGAAAAGAGTGATCTCATGAAGAATATCTCCTCTCATACAGCGTCTCATATCACTGATACTCCTCTCTCGCCCTGACGGTACTAGTGCCTTCGAGGACGAGGAAAACCTGAGTGCTTCAGACAGCATCGCTGCTCAATGCCTCCCAGCTCTCAACCCACAGACCCTCCCATATCCAGACAGTGGAGGATGAGGTCCGCCGCCGGAACTCAACCCCACAGCCTCTGACCTAACACTGTGTCCAATGATGAGATCTCATCCTCATCAAAGGACTGAAGCCTAAAAGGCTCCCGGCGCGGATGGCATCTCCAACCAACCCTTAAACATTTTCCTGTTTAGTTACTTTCCCACCACGTGGAAAGAGGCAACTGTCATTGATATCCCCAAGCCAGGAAAGCCTCACAACCTCCCACCAGTTACTCACCACCAGGCAAACTATTTGAACGAGTCATCCTCACTCGCATGAGGCGCCATCTGTTTCCCACAGACGGTGACCCTCTTGTCATCCCTCACCAATTTGGTTTCCGAGCGAAACACTCTTGTCCCCAACAAGTTCACCGTATTGTGGAATATATCCTCAGCGGTTTTTATCCTCGCCGTCATAAGACCATCGCGGTCTTCTTCGACATAGCGAAAGCGTTTGATAGAGTCTGGCACGTAGGCCTTATCTACAAACTATACAAAATAGGTCTCCCTGATCGTCTTGTTCGTCTCGTGGCCTCCTACTTGAAGGACCGTACCTTCCGTTTCAGACACGAAGGCACGCTCTCCTCTTCGCGTCCAATCAAAGCCGGTGTCCCTCAGGGCTCCGTACTTGCCCCTCTTCTATATATCCTGTACACCAACGACATTCCCATACCGTCGAATGGTGTTCAGCTCTCCCTCTTTGCAGACGACACTGCCCTCTACTGCAAAGGCACCTCACTACCCTTTATACGGAACAAGATCCAAAAGTCAGTTAATGACTTAGGAGCTTGGTTCCAAAAATGACGTATCGATGTGAACTCGGAGAAGAGCTCCGCCGTTCACTTCGAACATAAACAACGCCGCTACACTACTATTCCGCCGATCCATATGTTAGGGACCCTGTCCCCTGGCATACGTCCGCCAAATACTTAGGTGTCACCTTGACACGAGGCTCACTTTCGAGCCCCATGTCGCAGCCGGCTGCGTGGTATGCTAGGAGCATTCACCACCTCCTCCCCGCTTACGGAAGGTGCCTTTGCATTGGGCGCAAAAAATCTTTGTATTCCCCAGTCGTGAGATCACTGTCCACGAGTGCGTCGCTCTGCTAGTAGTAGAATAATAAAAGTGCTACAGTGTAGTTTGGAAAATGCGAAGAAAAAGAAGGTTGATCAATAATCATATACATTTAATAAAATTTTATACTTATCAATTGCTTATGTGATACGCGAACAGTTAAATTATTAAGGTCAAAAGAATTAACTGCGATTCTACTGATTATACAACTGTTTCGTTTCTACATGGATATGCAGTAAAGGCTTTAGTGACGTTTTCTGTCACTTTCGAATACTATAAGAAACAGTCATCTGCTAAACTATAGAAGGAACTGCTCCTTCTATAGTGTACATACAGTCTGAAACAATCACTCGCCCTAAACTACCCACCCGTTCCTGGGATAACCTAATTGTGTAAAGATCGGATCGGAAGGAAACTATTAGATACAGGGGCAATCAAAACATAGCCGAGCCCAGAAAATAAACTATCTTTTTACAAAAACAAATATATGGTCACATCACAGAAGCATTGCGTCTTGCGTAATAGCTTACGTATACGAACTTTATTAACACAGGTTCAGTAGACTGGAATATTGCTGCCATATTTAGGCTGGTGCTGTTAAATACGAACACGAAACAGGCCTGGACATTGTGGAGAGACTTACCAAAGACTAAAGCGAGAACTACATTAGAACGACGCAGATGCCTCATACGTGTAAAGTTAGTGTGCACACCAAACCGATCCGTTCTGTTAATTTTAATGTAAGTGACATATAATAAGAGACAACAAGCACACAATTCAGCTGATAAGCGGATGCTGTGGCCCATAGACATCTACATTTATCATCGATTAAGAATCAAGATGCCGATCGCTGTCACCTCTGAGAACCAAGATGTATGTCTCGTTTCCAGTAAAAGAAGGGGTGTTCGTGTGTTTGTGTTGGTTTAATGCAGTGCTAGTATTATCATAGATGATACAGAAACTGTTTGAAATAAACCGTGTAGCGATAACGGTCACTTTGTCGTCAACATGCAATGTGGACATACTTCTACTAAGTGTCAGGTCAATATGTGTACACTCGTACAGTATTTACAAATCGCAGTTGATTCTTTTGCTTTAACTGAATTCGGAAACGTTTAGTTTATTTTTGTCTCTGAAAACTACAAAGACAAAAAGTTAGACATGACTAGACAAATTTAAACGTATCTTGCGTTAGGGACACTCCTTTTCTTTTGGGTTTCTTCATATTATGCTAAATACTCAACTTACGTCATGTTTACCTTACAGAATCTCTAAAGTATTCTTCAGAATAGGAAAGAAATATTAACTGCTTACGACCTAACTACTTGACCGTGTAGTGGCGGTGTAAGAATATCCACTACCCTATATCGTCCCATTAACAAAAGGAAACAAACCAGCCGTGATGGGCAGCAGCGTCTTCCTAGTAATAACAGCTAAAAATTAAAAAAAAACTGCGGTTGCCAACTCGTCGGCCAAGTGTGGCAACTATGGCAAATATCCCCTATGAGGCAATTTATGTCCAACTGTTGAGTTTTGATAGGCTATAATGAATCAATGAATTAATAATGTCTTAACTCACTCATCATTCATTAACGTATGATTTTTAGTTTCAATGGTATTCCAACTTGATTGCCCACTAAACTAATTTAAACTTAACTTTAAATCAAAGGAATCAATAAATTAGTAACTCTGTGTACCGTGTTGTCTGGTGAGAAATTGTGTGTTATGAGAATAGTGTGTAGATATTGCGACCAGGGTAAAGAAAGGAATAACTTCGTTGTTTTGGACACGTAGAAATAATGACTAAGGAGAAAGTGAAGAAGAGAGCAGAGTCGGCAAGGGAAGCTTTAGACGAAAGTTTATCGACCGAATTGGCAATATATTGAAGATGGAGCTAAGAGTACATTTAACCGACGAGCATGTATGCGTAGAATTAGGATAAGAAAAAAGCTAGAGGTGGGACCTTGTCAAATCGAAGTTCCCTTCGCCTCTGGGTGACAGGCGAGAAAGTTGACGTGTGTATTTAAGTGGATCAATAAAAATTGCACAATTTTGTTATTACCACAGAAACGCCATTTTATTTACAACTTAAATATCATTTTGTTTTAACACTAAACCTGTTATTTGTAAGCTTTAAATGCTTTACAGAACAAAACTATTAGTTCTTAGTGCATGAACGACATGAAATTATCGTGTATTAATTATATCCCTGTGTCTGAAGCCATTTCAATCGGGTAAAATTGAACATAAGGAAATAAATCATCCTGCCAAAATAAAAAATAAAATCTTTCATACAAAATTTTACAAAAGGTGGTAAGTATTTTAAATCAAAGAAAGATGCGATCGAAAATTTAAGATATAGATAATTTTAGATAAATACATCATTGTTATTACGGATAGAAGAATTGAACACGAATTCCGTGGTCCCATCACTTTTATTTTTATATTAAAACTTAAAACTTAGCATATTTTGTTCTTTATATTTTAAGGCAAAAACAAATTTAGTTTTTTCGACAATTCAAATGTTAATATTTACGAATACTAATAAATACTGAAAGTAACATAATATAGCAAATACAAATAATATAGCAAATACAATATAAAGTATTTTTTCTAAAGCTTTAAGATAGTTTTTAACATAAATGCTTCAACTGGAGGAAACTACAGACTAAGAAAGTCTACAAAGACAAAGAAAGATACTTATACATACTAATTATATTAATATACATTACATGTACGAAAATTCTCCAAAATAATGTAATTAATGTTTTTATAAAACGCTAACACGAACATAAGTTAACATTTATGTATAATATATTTTATAATGATATATATAGGGTATATACGTAAATGCTATACATTTAAGGGCGTCTTATAATTATATTTTTTTTAAATGCCAGTACGTACGGTGAACTAGGGAAGGCGCGTATTTATTTACGCAACCACCAGGCTTATTCGCTAACATTGTTTGCATAAAATAATACTTCTTAGTACATTGCGTCGTATATTTTGTGAGCTGCGGTAGCTCTTATAGAAAAGCTATATAAAATACGCAATGTACTACAATGTTGCTTGCCGGTTTTTATATGTACCTAGTATTTAATTGCAAGTACGCAGAACTGAAATACTGGTAAGACTTGAAAGAATTTTAACTGGCAACTCCCATTCGTTCGTGGCGTGGCTTCGGTCGCTCTCGGTGGAATGCTTAAAGTATTATGAGCCCAGTCGATGTGAATTAAACACAGAGGAATTAAACCCCTTAGAAAAAAAAATTCTAAGGAACATAATCATCCACTGATCGATCAATCGAATTAATTCCAAGGTTTCGAAGTATTTTTCACAAATACGATTTTGCGCTTTATTAATAGCTGTACACAGATGAATTTCCTATGCAAATAATTTTCCTTTCAAGGTGTAAAAGTATTTTTTTGCAAACACTATTGTGCTCCCTATTTATATAAAAGGACGGATCAATTTCTTATGCAATATTTTTAATTCCGCTTATTCTTTATTCCCTGTTTTTTGGCTCTGGTATTTGAGGTGGACATACTATAAACTGAATCCTACTAGAAATTTGATTTAGGGAAGCGAACAATTGGTAAAAAAATCGATAGAACAATTATTGAAATTTAATTATTGTTCAATAATACCCCATGTCATAAGGCTGAGATGCTTGAACTAGCACTTTATAGCGTTTGAATCAATCCTGAAAATCCTGAAAATTTTGGCTTATTCTAAAACTTTTTCTAAAAATTTCAGTTTGAAATTTTTCAAAATTTTCTAAATGATCCTTTACAAAATAAGGATGGCGGACAGAAGTATTTTTACTGAAGCTTGATAAAATGCATAAAAAAATATGTAATTTTTAATTTTTTTCATTAATCTATTTTTACTACTTTTTTTCAGTTTATTTTTGGCAATAATTTTGAAGATATGTTTGGTGGAAAATGGCAATTTAAAAGCTTAATTACGAAAAAAATACAATAAAATTTGACACAGAATATGAAATGGTGGTTAAAGCGATAATTTATTTAAAAAATTTCGACATAAAATTTTTTGTACTTTCCATTTTACGCTAAAAACTAACCATCTGTATTTGGGTAACAGCATATTATTTTAACTGTCTAATTTCAATTATCTACGTAAAATAGTTTAATTTTTTGAATATGGAACACTAAAATAGCATTTTGTTTGTTCACCGCCTAATTAAAGACGCCCTTATAAGACCAATTCAATCCTACTCTAGCTGCATTAACTACAGGTGTAAAACTTTCTTATCTACACAGCGTAGCATCAATCTGCTGGAGCGACGGCAGGGTCAGCTTCAGTTTCCTCCTATAAGCTGGATCCGAAGCTAGAGGATTCCGTTCTAGATATATTGTAGCTAATTTCTTGTTCTGTTGCAGATATTCCACTGATGACCAGTCCGATATTTGATTGTCGTTGAGCTGTAAGTATAGTTATAATATTTATTATGTTTCTTTATACTGGCATATTATATATAGCCGTAGTAGCTCAGGGGTTAAGCGCTCGCCGTAAGTACGTGATGCGGGCATGGTTCCAGGAACCAGGTTCGTTCCCGTTGACACTAATGCAATTGTTAATTACAATTGTATGTGCTTATTCACAACGTGCTCGGTGATGAAGGAAAACATCGTGAGGTCTGAGGAACCTGCACGTCTGAGGAATAAAAATATTTGAAAGACGTGTATATTCCGCCAACACTCACTGGAGCAGAAATAAAATGTGCCCAGCTGTGGGACGTACATATATAGTAAAGATGGCGCAAATAGTTGTTATAGCGAATAGTCGAATACCGATTAACTCGCCATTATTATTCGACTTAAAGAAAATCATTTATTTGTTACTGTAATCTAAAAAATTTCTAAGGTTATGAGAAAAAAAAAAATCAGAAATTAAATTTAAAAAATCAGTCTCATATTATATTGATTTTACATTTTTAGAGTGGCGATGCGCCACTCGCCCTATCCTCCGCGACTCAGACGGGGCCGCACCGTTGATGCGGTGGTGGCGAGGCCGCGGGGGGAGAGGAGTGTCGGTATTGCGAGGCGCCGCTCTCCCTACCCTCCGCGGCCGAAACTTGGTCGGCGGAGCCAGAGACCAGATCCGCCGCTGGGGTCGGGAAAGCGGGTGCTACTGTGCGCTCGATTTTCCTGGCCCCATGGCCTCCGCGTATCGGACTCGGCGGGCCCCGTTACGCAGGTGAAGTTGGAGGCCGTGGAAGAGGGCGTGCTTTGTGTTCCTGGTGCGCCTTGCCTGAGAAGGAGAATGGCGAGGAGGTCCTCACGCGAAGGGGCTGCCATGGGGCGGCCGGTGCTGGTGGGGCCGCGGATGTGTGCGAAAGCGTTCCCGTGGCCCTGCCAATATTCGGCGAAGGTGGAACACCATGGGGTTTTAGTCGATGCGATTCCGACATAAACGTAGGCATTTCCCCATGTAAAAAAAAGAAGGTATCTACGAGCTACAACTTCCACTTACCATCAGGTGGACCGTGCGCTTGTTTTCGCCGTTACCTTTTAAATTAAAGTAGAAGATTTGAATCATAAAGTTATATATACATACCCATAATTCCTCTAGCTCGCTCATATGTCTTATATTCTCTATAACACAGATCCTATTCATGGCTAGATCCAACGTCTGCAGTTTGACTTGACTGCCCATGTTCTCCATCACTGTTATACCATTCTCAGATATGTATAGCTGCTCTAAGTTGGTTAATTGTTCGAGATTCTCAATCTTCGTGATTCGGTTGCTTTGCAGAACCAATATTTCGAGACCCGTAAGATCGTCTAGGTTCTGGATTTTGGATATTTTATTCTTACCTAAGTAAAGTTGCTTCAGTGACTTTAAGCCTTCTAGATTTTTTATTTCCTATAGATGAATAAAATGGAATTATTAATTCATATAAATAGTGGCGGCGTGAGAGAATCCGTCACGATTTTCGTCACGTGGGTGTCAGGGGTGACTATAGGAATATGTCAAACGTCTGTGCCATTGCCAATCGAACTGCCAAGTATAGCGATTAAGGGAAATTCTCCCTACAATGGGAGAACCTCATTTCTAGCATTGAGCTTTTATGGACGGGTAAAAAAGAAGAAGCCTTCATATAATGGACGTCACTGTTTATAAATAATTTCTACCCACTCAGTTACATAAAAAGAAGTTATTATATTTAAAAAATGAATATTACTAGGTACACATTTATTACATTTTTTTGCCCAGGAGTCTCTGGGTGGGTCCCGCTTTCTTAACTATTTCTGCTGGACCTGTGTTCTGGTCTGAAAGGTATAGAGAGCCAGTATGATTACAGGCTGTGAGGCATCCGAACGTAGTCTTCAGAGGTGATAATGCATCTATAGCCTCCTTTATTTGAAGTTGGCTGCAGGTGCCCATGGACTGCTGTAGTCACTTACCATCAGGTGGACTGTAACACTAAGTTTATTTATTAAATAAATGTAATTGTTCATATACTTTTAATTTACTTATTATCTTAAAAATTTACATTTAAAACTGTTATATTAAATAATAAACATACCCGAATACGATTGTCACCTAGCTCCAATGATTCCAGTTTCGGCAGGTGATTTACATTTTTAATTTCAGTAATTTTGTTAGAACTCACAAATAATTTCTTCAAATTCAACAGTTTCTCTAAGCCTGTTATCTCTTTGATCCTATTGAAAGACAGATCTAGAATTCTGCAATGGAAAAAATAGGAGTTTTAATGAAAAATATTCTTTCATGAAATATTATAAAAATCCTGACTTCATAATCATCATTACAGCCCTTCATAAGTCACAATTTTTTATCTTTTTTTTATAGAATTAGGTTGACAAACGAGCACACAATCCACCTGATGGTAAATGAATGCTGTGGCCCATAGATATCTACATTAATATTCAATTGAGAATCAAAATGCAGATGCATTTATCACCCCTGAGAACTAAGATGGAATGCCTCGTTTCTAGTAAAAAGGATCTCCGGTTCTCTACACTCACCTTACGAAACACAGCAACATTAAGCTGCTATTTTACGCTGGTATTATGGTGGTCTGTCCCTGGTCAAGCCGACCCATTCGTACTACAACCATAATATAGCTGCAGCGTCGCTCTACGTAGGTCACTCAATAAGTTTTGAGATGCTCAAAATTTAAAAATGGAACACACCCGTGTTATATGTTTCTAAAAAGCAAATTTATTTAAAAATAGAACTCCATAAGCCAATTGCTCAATATTTAAAAAAAAAGTTCTATTAATTTTCCTGCTTCCCGCGCTTTTCATTTAAAACGATGTATCTTAACCTAAATTATGATTTTAAATTTGGTTTAACCGAACAATTAAGTTTACAACGGTTACAATCAGCATTAGGGGACTCGGCTCCATCACGCGCAACAATTTTTAGGTGGTTTGCTGTATTCAAAAGGGGTAAAATTAATCTTAAAGATGAGCAAAGAACTGGGGCCCTGCAAACAGCAGTAACGGCAGAAAATGTATGGACTACTGAAATGTTGGTGCGAGAAGACCCACGAATCACATATACGGACATCGAAAAGATTGTAAGCATTAGTTCGGGGAGCATTCATACCATCCTACATCAACATCTTGGAGTGAGGAAGCTTTGTTGTCGATGGATCCCTCGTTTGCCCTCCGAAAGCAAAAAACAGACTCGTGTGGATTGGTGCCATTAAATGCGTCTAGGCGTGTTTCAGAAATCGTTACTGGTGACGAGACATGGATCTATCAATATGATCCGGAAAATAAAAGGCAATCATCGGTATGGGTCTACTCAGAAGGACAGTTACCGACAAAACTGCAAAGACCTCGGAAACGTCGGCAAAAAAAAGGTGGCTAGTTTTTTTTCGCGGAGCGGACATTTGTCAACGTCAATGCTGGAAAATTGTAGGTCAGTCGACTCTGAATGGTATACTACAGTTGCATTACCCAAAGCTTTTCAAGCTGTGCGGGGAGAGAAGACCAAAGACCGGGCTTCGGGGGAATCATGCTGCATCACGATAACGCCTCTTCACATACCTCCCTTAGAACAAAAGCATTTATTGAGGAATCTGGTGTTGAAACTCTAAGCCACCCACCCTACAGCCCTGACTTAGCTCCTTGTGATTTCTTTTTGTTCCCAAGAGTCAAAGAAAAAATTAAAAGGCAAGTTTTTTTCAAGCGCCGAAGAAGCCGTGACTGCCTACGAAGAAGCGATTTCCGACCTGTCAGATCAAGACTGGCAAAAGTGTTTTCAGAGTTGGTTTAGGCGAATGGAACTTTGTATAGAGCATGATGGAGAATATTTTGAAAAGATGTAAAATAAATATTAATAGTATCTAGAATACTTTTTGTACATCTTAAAACTTATTGAGTGTCCTAGGTACCAGGTATATATAACAATATTTAGTTTTCAATTCTATAGTCAAAGCCAATGTAGTTTGGGAAATAATCAAATGCCTTAAAATTTTGTAGTTCAAACAGTTTTATCTAATGAACTTTTAAGTACTGATTTCCCACATACCTGGGGGTGTAGGAAAATATTATGAGAAAACCTGCATGTGTGAGAATTTTATTACAACAAAACATTTAAAATATGTGATTCATGCCAATGCGTATTTATTGACTTAATTATAAACCCTCTTGTGGATAAAAGGGAGTCTGTGCCCAGCATTGGGATGTATGTAGGCTGTTTCATTTTTTAAACACTAATAGTCAATGGTTCGAGCTTACATAAATATATCAAAACCAGTTGCACATCAAAAGGTTGTTTGTTTGTCTATATACTAAAAGTGAAGAGCATATTAGTATACTTACCTAAGCAATAAGTCAATTATTTAAATATGAAATTGGAATATTAACATGCGGACTGAAAAACTTACAGGCTGGTGAAAAGAATAAATATTTTTTGTTTATATCTATGATGTCACAAATTTTATGCAATTTATTATACACCATGTTAAATACCCTAATTTTATTTTCAACAAAGACACTATGATAAAATGCAGGAACGTGGGAGATGAGTGAGGAAGCTTGGGATACCAACAAAGTGCAGTAAATTTTACTGCATTGTAGAGAATAAATTAAGTTGCGGCAGTTTAAAATTTAGCACTAGGTCATATTATGTATGACTTTCAATTATTTTTAATCTTAAATTTAGCCCATACTTAATAAAACCTTACACTTATGTATGCATATTAGAGATGAAATACTTTGGCATTACTAAATAAACTATTTCTATTTAAAAATCATACTAGCAACGCTATTAACATTATTAATATTCCTATAACCAGTCCCTGGTTAGCTTAAAATGCTTGTGTTAGGAGTAGTTCACGGCAGTAGTTGAATGGCAAATTTAAACACACAACCTTTTGAGTTCACAAGCCGCACCCTACAATTAGGCTATTGTTGCTTATTGCTATGTTCCATGTATATGTATGCATGCTTAACATTTTGTGTTACACCTTTTTTTTATAGAATAAGAGTGACAAACAAGCACACAGTCCACCTGATGGTAAGTGGATGCTGTGGCTCATGGACATCTACATTTATCCTCCATTAAGAATCAAAATGCAGATGCGTTGTCACCCCTGAGGACTAAGATGGAATGCCTCGTTTCCAGTAAAAAGGGTCTCCGATTCTCTACACTCACCAAACGAAACACAACATCATTAAGTTGCTGTTTTACGTTGGTATTCTGTGAGAGCGTGGTCCTACCCCGGTCGAGCCGACCCATTCGTGCTACAACCATAATATAGCAGCATGGCTTTATGGCTTTACCACATTGATAATGCCTAAAGAACTTCTAATAGTAGTAATTATTTATTGAAAAAAATTAACAACTTACTCCAAATTAACAAGTTTATCCAAATTTTCTATGACAACAATTTGATTATCATACAACTCAAGCTCAACTAAAGTAGTCAGTGTGTCTAGACCTTCAATCTTCTTTATAAGATTCCATCGCAAATATAGTCTGAAAGAAAAATTTATGTTCTTATATCACCAACGGGCCTTATTGCTAACTTGGTTGACATCAAAATGATAGCCACTTTGAAATACAACATTGCGTCATATGCTAATCACATTTCTATAATAACTACCGCAATTCATAAAACAATGACACAATTTGTAGTGATAAATTTAATAGTGATTTTAAAATCCAGAAGTGCAGGGGGTAGTAAGGTGTAGTAAGTCCCACCGGTTTATGTTATTGTATGTTGCCCCACTTAAGGGTTTTGTATTGTGTATATTAGCAATCTAACAGGTGTAACAATTTTTAACTTTAGTTTATTTGTGTTAAGAAAAAATATGTGAAAAATAGGGAGTCATCTTTGTCCGCCGGCCTAGCTACGCCGCCCAAAAAAGAGCTCGGCTATCACAAAGGATTATCATGACGAGATAGATGGTGAAAGATTCCTTAAATGGTTTTGAAAATATTACACCTAAACTAGAACATGGAAGTCTTGTTGTCATGAACAATGCTTCATATAATTCTATCAAACTTAAGAAAATACCAAGAATTGGTTGGAATAAACAGCAAATAATAAACTGGCCGCAAAGCAAAGGGATATCCATGGACATAAGTTATTTAAAAAAGAAATTACTATTGAAAGTTGCTGAAATCGCCCCACAATATAATAAATATTTAGTCTAAGAAACTGCTAAACGTAATGGAATCCCATCTCTGACTGTCACCATACCACTGTAAACTCAATCCCTTTGAGTTGATGTGGGAGCAAATAAAAAATTATGTTGGTGCCAATAACTTAACATTAAAGATGAGTGATGTAAAAACATTATTTTATGAGAACATAACTTTAATAAATGCTAATCAGTAGAAGCAATGCTGCGAACACATGATACCAGAAGAAAATGCCATGTGGAATTTAGATGACATCATAGAACATGCAGAACAAAATTCTTTTATAATAAATATGAACAAAGATTTAACCATACTGCTTCAAGGTTATTTCTATTAGCACAATGTTATTAAAAAGGCAACTAATTGAAGAATAAAATACCTTTCCAAATTCTTCAAAGGCTCTAGATTCTCAATCTTTCCAATTCTGCCGTGATTTAAGTCTAGTTCTTCAGTGTTTTCATTAACAATAATAATCTCTTGAGTGTCCATTTCTGCCGGTGGCGGAGGACTTGGCGGTTGCGGAGAACTTTCATGTTCCATCTTTTCGTCTTCATGAACACCCGGGACTTTATTCGTAATGTTATCAGCTTCGCTATTAGCCATTGGTATATCTTGATTTTCTAAAAATTATTTTTTAACATTAATTTCTAAAAATTTGAATTGTGTTACTATTATGATCCAAAAGGTTTGTAGTCATACCTGCCATATTTCACAATTCTTTCGTTTATTTTAATATATAAAGATGTATTAATATCGCATAAAAATTTAAAATTACGGTGTTGGTGGTGTTTCAATATTTATTTTTACACATAGAAACAGTGTTGCCAAGTCTGAAATCTAGCGGACGGTAGAATTCTTCTAAAAATACGGTAGAATTTTCGAAATTATGTTGTAATATATATTTGAAATACGGTAGAATTACCTTGTTTATTTAGTAGCATGTTATGGGTCAGAGTTAAAAAAACATATTTTTAATCAGAATCGGACAGTATAATTGTTTCAATATTTTTATACATATCATTGTTATGTTTTGCGATCATAGCGTGAGTGGGATTAAAATCAACACAGTTTTTCCGTGACGCTGTATGGCTTGCTGCGATAAGAGATTTCCCTTGATGGATTTCGTTAGGAGTTTATTCCGTTTTTTTGTTTTTATATCGTTAACTCTGCTGAAGACTCTTTCGCACTCAGCATTCGAGTGTGGCAGAGACAAAATGGCCAACATAAATTTTGGCAAGTGTTGGAAATAGGTATTCCCTTCTCGATGTTGGTCACGCAGTTCTGCGACCTGAAAAAAAAAATGATTAGGCTGCTATAACAATAGAAACCAATATGAATTCACGTTGCTTCGAGTTTACATGGAAACTTACCTGGTGCCAAAATACGTCAGGGGGTTGACTTAAATCCAAATCTTTGTAGTATAACGGCAACTTCCGCCACTCATCATCTAGTTCTTGTTGATGTTGGATTGAAGTTGGGGCAATTCTGGGCAGTAATGGAAATAACGACGAAACTGACTCTTCCCTGTCATCAGAAATTACTTTCTAGATCAAATTTTGCTATTTCTGTCATAATTTTGTCATTAAAACAGTATCGTTTACGAAGGCCCACACAAGCTCTAATAATAAAATTTTACACATCTTTCTGAGAGTTAACTTTCTTTCTTCATTTTCAACAGAATCTAGTTCTTTCTGGACACCTAAACCTAGATATATGTCTTTTAGGTCCTTGTGATTTATTTCTGTCATTGGATCTATAGTTTCAATAGGAGCGGAATTTACATAATTTCTGTGTAAAACCAATAGTAACAGTTCTTTATAAAAGCTGTCATTTTCCATGTAGTTTCGTAATTAAAATAGATTCGCTCTGAAAACAGCTATTTAATGTTGTAAATTTTGGCAACATCCAAGCCAAAAAATAGTAATAAGCTTTGATTATGGGATCATTCAGGCATGCATGAATATCGTGGCACCTGATTCTTCCAGCCATTTGCTATTGAAATAAAGACGTAATACATCCCATTGTTCCAGAATCCTTTGCACTACTGCATTTAAAGACAACCATCTAGTCTGGGCTGGTCTTAGAATTTTGTGCACATCCGCCTCAGCAAAATACTGGAACTCTTTCAACTCACTCTGCCTTTTACTACTGGATTTAAAATAATTATAAATATTTCGCGCCATTTTTCACAATTTAGTGGAAGCTCTTTACATGCGTCACTAGCGCAAAGATGCAGAGAATGGCAAATGCATTTGATCACAATTATGCCTGGACAACGTTGACGAAATCGACTTGAAACTGAATTGTTACATCCCATCATTGTGTTGCATCCATCAGAGCCGAAACCTATGATGTTTTCCGTAGGAATCTCATACTTTGAAATGAACCTATAACAGTATTAAAAGTTTTTCGGCATTTGCAACATGATCGGTGGTTTTCTCATCAAATAATTGAATCAAATTCCAAAACCGAGTGATAACTTTACCAATCATTGGATCAAAATACCTGACCACTACAGCTACTGTTTTACTACAGCAATATCTGTGCTTTCGTCTATCAAAATTGAAAACATTTGTGATTTCAAGTCACTGATCAAGTTTTCTTTTCAGTTTCCCAATACAGTTATTTATCACAGCTTGAACTTTAGTTCTTTTAATCTAATATCTTTGGCTATCTGAGAATCTGGGAACAACTTTGGTAACAAATCTGCTAAGTGATTCATGACATTATGAGATACCTTATGCTCAGCAACAAAAGCAGCTAATTTTATTTCTGAAGTCTTTACCAATTGCTTTTCATTAGTTGGCATGGATTTAAAAACGCTTACTATAGACTGTTGTTTTTTGGACGTTGAAGCACTACACCTCTTTAAATTATTCACGTGTTTAGTTCCTTCTTTGTGGCGTTTTATTACACTTATTTCGGCACTGAAAGATGTATTGCAAACATTGCAGACCGCCTTCGATAAGTCCCTATTATCCTTTCTTAGCCAGTCACTATATTCTTTATTCAGCAACCATTCTTCCCGAAACTTCTGCTTATAACGCTTTCTCTTAGCCGGTACTCGTGTTAAGCTATCTTCTCGATCAGTAGCGCTGTCGCCATCACTCTCCATATTTTTAAACACTCAGATCACACACAACACAACACAACACAACAAACTCTTACGTAATTTTAAGTATTAATGAAATGTTAGTCGTATCTCGTTTATGATACAAATAAACTAGGAAAATTAAAAGCTCTAAGTATTCATTGAAATTCAAATACATGCACTTGAATTCGTTCATAATATCTCCAAGCTGGTACCACGCTATTGGGGATTTCCGACGCATAAAACAGTGTTGTCGGTAGAATAAAAGAAAATACTGTAACGTAAAGAAAGTAAACAATCAAACTCGCTAAAATTATTTTAGTTTATAGATAATCATATTTAGATACGATCTTCATTGGGTATTACGGTGTATTTTGCTACCGTAATTATAATCCTACGGTAGGTGGTAGATCTATGCTGATTACGGTGTTTTACCGTAATTACGGTGCAGTTGGCAACACTGCATAGAAACCGCTCACTCGTATATTACCTTTTTTTCTTGTCAGCTTGACAGTAGGCTTATAAGATATCGAAATATCGATATTTTCTCATAAATATATCGATATATATTGTCGATATTTTTAATCGCGATATATCGATTTTTATTTTAGAGTAGTGAATTCGTATCAATTTCGATATATTTTAAAATGTTGTATAAATTGATAAAACATTAAGCAACAAAAGCAGCTATAAAAGCATTCATGTGCTGTAGTCGTTTTTTTTTGTCGTCCAACTATCAGTAATAAAATTTTGGCCCTTATTCTATATATATATATATTATGCAAAACATGACGATATATCAATATTTATCACGCGAAATATATCGATACTGTTCAAAAATATCGATACAATATAATCGATATTTTTTTCTCCTTGCCCATCCCTACTTGACAGTTGACACCATAGATAAAGTTAACATCTACATATTTATTTATCTATGGTTAACATACTCAAAAACTCAAACGCAGAGTATATCCTAGTCATAGACATAGAGAGAATGGACTGTGCGTTCCGTATTCAGTTGTGCAGTGAATACAGACCGAAAAGTGCGAGAGAAACAAAGCAAATGTGCGGTCTGTAGTATTCTCTTTCTAGAATTCTGATTAGTCCACGTCAAATTCTGATTGGTCCACGTCACTGGCTTACAGGACGTGGACTACATCCGCTCGCACTGGCGTTTCGCGTATAAGTGATGCGAGAGGGCACTGTCACCACCGCGTTGATTCATTTATTTTAGTTCCCGAACTCCACAGACCGCTTATCCTGGCAATTTTTTTGAACATAATGTTAATAAAATAGAAACAGCTACTTGTATAAAAAATAAAACAGTCATTATGAACTCCGTGTCTCCGATTTTATTTTACTAGCAAACATTTTAACATGATTTTAAATAAATTAGTAACAACTACCTTTTGGCCTTTAAACAGAACAATCTTATATAACTGTATCTTACAAATTTCCTTACTTAAATTATTAAGTTTAGTATAAAAAGGAAAAATCAAAATAAAGTTAGGTTTTTGCAATGCAAACTGAGCATTAATTTTCATTCCTCTTCGTGTTGTGTAGCCTGCAAGTCTACCAATGAATTATAAACATTCAAGATAAATATCCACATTCATTTCGATATAGTTGAGTCAATCCCTAGCGTACATGTACCTAAAATATTTTGATGAAAAATGTATTCACCAAAATCATGCAATAAGTTTTTATATTTCCTTGCAAAATATAAAAACTTACAAAAAAAATGAAAATAATCTATATTTTAAACAGTTTAAAGCACAAATTTTTACCAAAAATAAACGCGTCATAGCAATAAGGACAGCTTGGGAATTTACCTGTGAAATGTGCTATTATTAGAATTCTTTCTATTATTGACACCGCAGTCACTCACAGAACAAGTAACCATTGTTAAAGACAATTACTTACTAAAAATAACCACTATTATACTCAAAAATCCAAAACACCTAGGAGCTCATTCATTGCGTGTCGACTTGTGCCGACCCCAACCTATTATTCAAATTAAATCAGTCTCAGAGTCATGAGATATGCTATCCTTTTCGATCTTCCTATATTGCAATAAGGAATTTTCTTCTCCCTTGCACACTATGGCCGTCTATCACTATCATAAGCCTATGTGCCCGCCCAACGGCCGTTTCTGGTTCTGAGTATATATATATATATGTAGGCGCGTCTATAAAATACTGGCCAGATCCAGAAAAGGTTTTACTCTAGCGAAGCTTCGTGTCTGTGGGGTAACGTGGCAACCGTTGTTGTTATAGGATTTTTGGAATTACATCTTCGGAAAAGCGTACCATATATTTGCGACGAATTGCTAACGATCTGTTCATTATATTTTCTTCTAATTTATGTTGTAACGCACGCATATTTGGGCCATCCATCATGAGTGCATCTGGGATGATCCTCTTTCGCCTACATCAGAAGTGGGTTAAAGTTATCGCCCACATATAATCTTCGAGTAATATGATGAAGGCATGGTGCCGCGGGGATCGCTTTTGAATGGAAGTATGCTGTCGGCGTGGGATGCCGCGGGCAGATTATTTAACGCTGCTGTGGACCGATATTTGATGCGTGAGGGAAGTAAATTTGTCTTAAATATTGCTTTAAAAAAGTATGTTGTAGTAACAAGTGGTTAACTTTTTAATTGGTTGAGAGAAATGCCTGAAAGCCAAGCTTATTTCATTTGACTAGCCTGAGTCTATTTGGGTTTTAAATGACCCCTGTTAAATTGTAGAGTTGCTTACTTCATTTTAAATTTGTGTTATGACTATGTCAACAGCCATACCGTAGCCGTAGCTCAAAGAGTGGGTGCGGTGCGCGTGTGGTTTTGGTAGAGGTCTAGTTTAGTCGTCGTTGAAATGTAACGGGGATGACTGAACATAGAGATGAGTGCTCGTAAAAATAAAATGAAGTGTAGGTAGTATACATTTGTTGCGTAACGAACGATTAAAAAGGTTATGGCTCTTGGACATTTTATTTTGTGATGTAAAGTTTCCTTTGAATTGATCTAGTTGAAGTAGAATTAAGTATTGAATAAGTTGTCGGAGGTATTTTCAAACGTTCATACTCTTAGTCACTTGTTATTACTATTTAGACGCATTGCACGAATTGGTGCGTAGTTGTAACTACGATTTACTTGTGAGACATTCAGGAGCGATGAACATCTGATGGTGTGGTGGAAGGTTTTTGTCTCGTAGAGACTACTGTTGGTCGACTTGGAACGACCTGATAGTAGTTGTCTCTACAGTAGATCGTATCACAAGAAGTGATAAAGGTTTAGTAAAAGTTTGTTGCTAGTCATTGCGTCATTGTGATCACTGTGTGTAATCAAATAGATAACTTAAATGATTTCTTTATGTCTTGACACACTATACATCATGACTTTTTCGGGAAAACTTGGCGGGAAGAGTGACCAAAAGTGTTATTACTCGTAATTATTATTATACAAAGTATGTTTTGTTAACTACCCTTAACCGACGAGCATGTATACGTAGGTACATATGTGGACGTAAAGGAGGCGTTTTATCACGAGTATTGGTAATGCCGCAATGTCAATGGAGAGTAAAAAATCCTACCCAACTTTTGCATTTTAATCCAGACCATCCAACCTTGCATATAGAGGGATGGTGTAATGTATTAAAAATTATTGCACAAAATAAACGCTTAGATAGAAAATGATTTGATTTGTTAATAGCATTTACAATCGCTTTAAAAGATCATGCAGCTAATTGTCTTACCGATCTTAAGTTTACTAAAATGGCATATCCCTTAGGAAAGAAACCCGAGTTAAAGAAACTGCGTCTGAAACTGGTCTTCACTTATGATCCCTCATCGAGTAAATTCCTAAAACAATCGTGCCTGATGAAGTTATTACTGGATTTGTTATCTCAGTTTTATGTTCATTCATCGTGACGTCTATTTAGTTGTCAGAGTGAACAATATCTCCATAATAAATATTTCTTAAAATACAATTAGTGCGTAATTTCAAATATTATATTACTTTTGAAAACCATTGGAGTTTTTTGTAAACTATTGGAGTTCACATCAGTGCGCCGTTTCGATCAGTTGTGTATATCTTTGTTTTCAACCACCCACAATGGTGTTGGTGAAGTGTGCTAACTGTAAGAAAAATATTACCAAAAAAGCGCCGGGTCTGGTATGTAGCAGGTGCAACACTACTGTCCATTCGGATCCATCCTGCGCCAAGCTGTCTAATAAACAGATAAATACTCTACGCAATTCGCCGAACATCGAGTGGAGCTGCGAGGAATGTATGAAAATGTTTCCGTAGATCTTCCTTTTCACTCCGCACGAAGAGGCTGATGACGATGACTCCGTGGTTGTGAGTTCTTTGAATACCCAAATTGACACTCAGAAGCTTATCAGGACATCAGCCAGGAGTTAAAGAAAACGTTCCGGGAAGAAATCGGGAATCTAGAAACTTCAACTGATTTCCTGGGTGAGCAGCTGAGTACTATTGATCAAACCCTAAAAAAACGCGATAACAAAATCAAAGAACTCGAAAATAAAAACCAAGACCTACAAAATAAGAAAAAAACCTTGAACTTAGAGTGAGCATACTAGAGCAAGAAATAAAAACGTTTCAGCAGAAATCTTTATCAAATATGGTAGAAATAGCAGGCCTGCCGGAGGCTTCCCTCAAAGACGTTGATAAAGTTCTAGAAACGCTGGCTTCAGAACTGAATACTAAGGTGAGCGACATTCAAACTTCGCAATGCTTGCCCAGCTCTAAGGACCGCCCTAGTCCAATCCTCGTTGAGATGAAAACAAAAGCAGCTCAAAAATAATGGATTAAAGCTGGTAAAGAGAAATGTCTCTCCGTGGGAACTATCCTACCAAACTCGCCGAAGGAAGTAGCTGAACAGCGAGTGTACATCAAGGAGGCCCTCACTAAGTATTTAAAAACTCTACTATATGAAACCAAAGCGAAACTTTGTAAAATCGTCAAATATATTTTGTAAGGACGGTAAAGTACTTGTCAGGAAAGGTCCTAATACTAAAATTTACTATATTCGATCAGACAATGATATTGAATCACTCCTAAAACAATTAGAAAGCTCTAAAACCTCTTAGTCATATTTTCTTTGTTTTCCATTATTTGGATATACCTACATATTTATTAACTACTCTTCAAACTTTATTATAACTATAAACATTAAAGAATTTGTTAACTGTAACGATATAAACAACTATTTTCAACAATTACCTCCAAAACGTCATGCATTACTTACTAGCCTACATTTTAATATAAGATCACTCATAAAGAATTTTACGAAGCTTCAACAAGTTATTCATAGTTCCAAATACCCCTTAGACTTGATTATTCTAACCGAAGTTGGCGTAACAGATATGATTGTTAACCTTTTTAATTTACCGGGTTATAATATGTACTACCAATTGCGATCTGCGCAACGGGGAGGCGGTATCATTACCTATGTTAAAAACCATCTCAAGTTTACATTAACACCACATAAAAGTATCATGTTCGAAAACATAACGGGTATCTTAAAACTGACCCCGAACGTAGATGTAGTTGTGTGTGCAATTTATAAACCTCCAAAAAGAAACAAGGATTTGTTTGTAAAGGAACTTGGCAGGTACATCTCAAACTACGACGCTAAAACAAACCTTTTACTAATCGGCGACTCCAACATTAACCTAAAAACCATTTCATCTTACAGGGACACTTATTTACAAACACTCAGCAAGCGCGGATTGATGTGCGGAATTTCAAATTATACTAGAATTGAAACAAGAAAAAATAAAGTCACTAAATCTTGCATAGATCACATATTTGCGAGGTTCCCCACTTCAGATCCGTACTGGCTGTATTAGACGTTGCACTGGCCGACCATCGAGGCATAGTGCTTACGTGCCTTGACGACTCGCCACCCATACGACGAGTACAAGGTGATAAACAAAACCTACTCGATCATACCATTTTTAGTAATGAGGTGAGCGTTACAGATTGGGAACAGACAAATAACATGAGTTCGTCAAATGATATACTTTCATTTATAAAAATCGTTTCTAACAGCTATAAAGACTGCGACTATTAGTAGGTCTGTTAGGTATTCTAGAAATCGTATGAATCTGCCTATAGCCCTTGGATCAATGGTAATGTTACCCGATATGTGAAAAAGGATTACTTGTTTAAGCTTTGGAAAATAGCTCTTTTGATCCTAAAATTAGACTAGTATATAATAAAACTAGAAATAAACTCCATAAACTAATAGAATCAAAACGAAATGCATACTATCTTAATGAAATAAAAATAACTTTAAAGATACAAAAAGTTTATAAAATCATTAACCAGATGTTAGGACGAGTAACATTATCGATTGACGAGGCGATACTGAAGGCTTTTGACGGACAGGGCCTTAGCTCCAAAGCGATAGCTAACAACTGCAAATAGCTTTGAAAAGGCAGTAAAGACATTGTTCCTCGATGCAGCTTAAAATTAACCAATTCACTAACTTATCGGAGACCGGTGAATTCTAGTATTCTGTTCCAAACAGTTTCTCAGGACAATGTAAACAAAGTCATTAAGAGACTGAACTCACATAAGGCTCCTGGACCTGACGGTATTAGAGTGGCTGATCTAAAAGTGGTTGATAAACACATATCCTTACCCATTGCCAATTTAATTAACCGCAGTATTGCGTCTGGAGAATACCCGACGACCTCAAAATAGGCTGTGTGAGGCCTGTTTTCAAAAGGGCAAACACGACGATTACTGCAACTATCGACCAATCACTCTGCTTTCTAGTATTGATAAAATAGTTGAAAAAGTTATCAGTGAGCAGATTCATAAATATTACCGAAAGCACGAAGTCATAAACAAAACCAGTACGGATTTCAAGCGGGTAAAAGTACTACGGACCTTCTATGTAAGTTTACAGATGAGGTAAACGAGCATTTGAACCATAAAAATTTGTACTGGCCTTGTTTATTGATTTTCTCGTGCCTTCGACACGCTACAACATCAACTCTTAATCAATAAACTGGATGATTGTGGTATCCGGGGTTCTTTGCTCAATTGGTGTAAAATTACCCAAAATCGTACATTTACGGTTAAATTTAATAACTCGTTCAGTGACCCTAAGATTGTGACAGAAGGCACGGCCCAAGGATCAGTCCTTGGCCCGTTGCACTTTTTATCTTATGTCAACGAAATGGGTAACTGTCTGAAACACAGTTCCTGTTACCAATTCGCAGACGATACGTGTCTTCTCGTCTCGGATAGGGATATCTCAATTGCGTGTAATGCTCTTCAGACTGATTTGGATATGTTGATACGATGGTGCCATGACGTTGGTCTAGTGTTAAATGCCGATAAAACCAAACTCATGATTATCAAATCCCCATACATGAGGTATCCTACTCCAAAACCATTAATTGTTCATAATCACGACTGCCTCCATCAATTAGGAACTTGCCAATGTCCTACAATCGAAGTTGTGCCCACACAAAAATACCTCGGTCTTATAATTGACTCAAAGTTTAACTGGGGCCACCACATTGAACATGTGTATAATAAGTTGCGTCAGTTTCTAGCCAATATAAAAATCTTAAAAAATCGCATACCCTTCAAAGTAAGACTTATGCTTTACAACTCTCTGGCTGAATCTTATATTCAGTATGGCTTGTTAAGCTATGGTCGAAAGTTCAAATCATATTTGAAACAGATCTATGATCTTCAATTTAGAATTCTTAAAAATATTGTATCCCCAAATATGCGTGTACTAATTGATGATGGTGAAAATGCGATTTTTAAACATTGTAAAATCTTACCAGTTTATGACCAAATTAAGTTCATGTTATTAAAACAATATTTCTTCTGCGATAATATAAAGTCATACATAGAACAACCCGTACGTACGCGCGCTATGACACAAAACCGGCTCCGGCACATCACTGCTAATAATGTGTATGGGCAGCGGACGGCCGCTTACCAGATACCGCATTTAATAAATAACTTACCTTTCGATGTACGCGAAAAAATATCACAACAAAACATTAAAACTAAACTCAAAAGCTTTTTCCTATCTAAATTATAATTACCTACTATATCTACTTACTTAGCAATAACGTACCTGCCTAGTTCTTACTTTTACCTTGCTACTACAGACTTTTTATTTTTATTTTATTTACAACTACTGACTTTAACTAAGTTGTTAACTTACATTCTTAGTCTTTATATTCCTACTATACCTACTACCTACTCACATACCTAAATACTTACTTAGACTGTGTTTGGTACATAATATGCTGACTTAAACTAATTATTTAGCATCAAGTCAAACCTCCGTGGTTTTTTAGATGTTAATTAGACCTATATCTGTATTTTTTTTGATCTGATAAATAAATAAAAAAATGATTTACATGGGGTACATTTTAAAGTTCGAAATGTTTAGCGATGTACCGGGGCTATGTTTAACTTTAGAATGCTATGAATTGAGAGAATGAGTGGCCTTTTTATGTTCTAATGTGTTCATGAGTGTAGCAGTTTTGCTATGAATATTGTGTGGTTGACAGAATTGTTGTTTGATGTTGAGGGTTGGCTTTGTATGAAGCTGGTGGAAAGGACAATGTCGTACCGGACCATGTCGCACGCGGCTGGTTGAAAGGTCACATTCGTCGGTCCAGGCTAATGAATGTTTGATGTTGAGGGTTGGATTTGGGTGAAGCTGGTTGAAGGGACAATGTCGTACCGGGCCATGTCACGCGCGGCTGGTTGAAAGGACACATTTGTCCGGTCCAGGCTTATGAATTGTGGAGTTACACTGGTCGAAGGGACGCACCCGTCCGGTCCAGTCAGGGTGGTTGAACAGAGTACAGCAGTATCGTCCGGGCCAGACTCGAGCGGTTGGTCGTAGGGACATACTAGTTTACAGCTGTATGTGGTGGCTTGAGAGAAAGGTGCCGTCCGGTCCATGCGTGGTCGAAGGGACGCACGCTTACGATTATTGTATGATCGAGGATGTTAGTATATTTATAAGAGGGTATGTGTTGTTAAAGTGTATATCTTGTATCGATGCTAATAGTGCCGTGCAAGCTGTATAAAGAGCTGTATGCCTGTGTGTGCTTAGTGGACAGAGCCAGTTGTCCGGTCCATGTTGTCATATGAGATGATGGCTGGTCAAAAGGACGCCTTATCTAGTGTGTTAATTTGCATGTGGTTAAACGTAATCGCCTTGCGTATGTGTGTGTGAATGTCAAAATATAGGGACAGTAAACCTATTCATGTCAGGATAGACGAGCGGAAGTAATTGTGATTAATAGTGTTTGTTACAGGAATTCATAAAGATACACGCCCGAGGACGGTCGTATGTCAGGATTGGCCGTGTAGGCGCGTCTATAAAATACTGGCCAGATCCAGAGAAGGTTTTACTCAGCGAAAAGCCCCATCCATCATGAGTGCATCTGTTGATGCGCTGCCACACACACACACACACACACACACACACACACACACACACACACACACACACACACACACACACACATATATATATATATATATATATATATATATATATATATATATATATATATAGTATACCAGAAGTGTCATTCGGTATTATCATGTTACTGATTATAAGTTTTTTTTTCCATTTTGAGAAACATCTTGAGTACTGTAAACTTGATTGTGAAGCTGTGTGAGATAAAGCCAACGATTCCTGTGTTGTGTGAAGGGCTGTGGCTCGAAATATAATAAAAAAGCGTCTCTGATATCCCTGCACAAGTAAGTCATTAGAATTCTCAATTTAATAAGTTTCCTTTTTCGATATTTATTTCAATTTCTAGTTTCAATTCATGTTTATTACTGTTCTTTCATAGATCATTACCTATTCGTAATCTTTCGAACGATATATTTCTATAGTTTAGTTTACGTATTGTTTACATGCTAAATTTAGTGTTGTGATTTGCACAACGAACCGATTTTACATCATATAATCGATGCAAAATCGGAACTTATCACAATAATCAAATTAAGCATTTAATTTGAATAACTAACAGAATTTGTATGAAAATGAAATTAGACATTTTTGAGTTGTCATTCTTTAATGACCAAGCGACATTTTTGTCGATATTGAGTTATACATATTTAACATTATGAAAAACTAATATTAAATGAACAAAATCAATACTTAAGCCAATGAATAAGCATGTCAGAGTCATATTATCTGATATCTAAAATATTCTCTAATCAAATACCTATAACCTTATATCTATTTTTTTTTCTTTCTTTCAGACCAATGCAAACTTCAAAGTGCTACACACGTTAAAGATTAAATGTGAAAAATCAAATTCAGACGACAAGCAAGGAAGCTTGCTAATTTCAGAAACATTTTACAAGACCTGAAAAAAGGAATTGTATAAATAGTTTAATAAATAAAAAGAAGTTTAAAAGTTCTCCCAATAAATATATAATAATATCGATTTCTGATGTATTATTTTGTCATTAATCGGTGTAGTTTTGAATTCCTTGTAATTTCAGTTTATTTTAATTGTTTCCTTATAATTCCAGTTTAATGTACTGTTTTCTTCTGGCTTGGTTATCATCAGAAACTATTAATCATAGAGTTATACACGTAATATTGTACGTGGTAGAGCCATGCTGCAGCTATATTAGTAGTATAGTTGTAGCACGAATGGGTCGGCTCGACCGGGGAAGGACCACGCTCTCGCAGAATACCAGCGTAAAATAGCGGCTTAACACTGCTGTGTTTCGTATGGTGAGTGTAGAGAACCGGAGACCCTTTTTACTGGAAACGAGGCATTCCATCTTAGTCCTCACGGGTGACAACGCATCTGCATTTTATTCGTAATCAAGGATAGATGTAGATGTCTATGGGTCACAGCACTTACCATCAGGTGGACTGTGTGCTCGTTTGTCACCCTATCGTATAAAAAAAAAGAGAGTAAAATGCGCAGTAATGTTATTATTAAAAATATCAAGTATCATTAGTTTTAAATTTTACCGTGAACAACCAATTTGATAGCTAAATTTAATTATTTTTGCATATTTTTTCAGACATATTGCCCTACGATAGTCTTTTTATTAATATATAATTTGATCACGATTTAGCCGTGCGGTGACAGTTTAAGATAATTAATTTCCTCATTTTGTTTCGAGAAAATGTCACCCGAGGCAACTATTATAACAGCCAGAAAGAACTCCGCTAGGTAGCAGCTTATCTTGTTTTTGTCAAATGTAATACCGGTGACGAGGAACAGCGACAAAGTTCTAAAAGGGTACTGCAAAAGCCAATTCATCTGCCTATCGATCTTTCTATAATCGCAAAAGCTTGTTGATGAGAGGGTGCTACTGTGCATATGTTAACATCAGCTCTGTTGTTTTTTCGAAAATAAAAATAGTTTTCATACCTAAATTTGTGTAAATCAGTGATAAATTTGTGAAGTCATTCGTGGAGCACCTAAAGGAGTGTTATCAACCAAGAAACGTTCAGTGATTAGTGGTAAAATCTAATAAGAACAGTTAGTAACGGTTATTTTACCAACAAACGGTTAATGCAAATATTTCTAGAGAACCATAACCTAAGACAACATAAAAGAGGTTAGAATACATAAATAAATTATTAAAAGTGTTCAAAAGCAGTTATAAATAAAATTTACAAATTATAACCTAAAAAGTAGTATTTTATAAGTCATCGCCAGAAAATTAAATAACAATAGCGCCATCTATTAGTGAGTGGCCAAATCAGATAAAATACTTCTTACACTTTAAATTACTAATGCTACTCAACACTAGAGGACAGCACTAGGAAAGATTATAAATCTGAAAAAGCTTTTTAAATAATTTAAAGTAATAACTATGAATGAAATAAAAAGTTACTGGAAAATATGCAAAGAGAAATAAAACAACAGAAAGCTGATATGTTGGAAATGAAGGAAGACATTAAAATTTCAATAAATAACAATATTAACGAAAAATTCAAAAACTTAGAGTTGAAAAACGAATTACTTGAGAAAAAAATAGAGGAACAAAGTATAGCTATAAACAAATTCGACAGACACATAAGACGAAAAATCTCGTCATATTTGGAGTAGAGGAACAGGAAAAATCTTAACATGAACTTGAAAAACGTATAATCGATATATCAAATACCAACTTTAACCTGAAATATGACAATAACAATATCGAAGCTGTTAGAAGACTGGGAAGAAAAAGTGACTTGGTCAGATAAGTAGTGATAACGTTCAGTACATTAGAATTAAAAGTATATATTCAGAAAAACAAGAAACCTAGAAAAACACCTTACTATATAAAACAAGATTATCCTATAGAAATACTTAGAAAACGCAAGGAGTTGCAAACTCAACTAAAAAAGGAAAAAGAATTAGGCAAGAAGGCATTCATTAAATACGATAAATTAATTGTATTAAAAGACAAAGAAAATAAGAAATCCTGTAACAATGCCAGCAAAAGAAACCTGTCAGAGTCACCGGAAATATCCGAGGTTTAGTCAAATAATTCATCAAAGCAAATTGATGAATTTCATAATTGAAAAGCCAAAACTACCCTGCAACCCGGAAACAACTCCCAAAAACAAGCAAAATACAACCAGTACGACACAGAATAGCAACAACAGCTGGTTCTCTTGATCTCCCAATACGGCTTGTCACCGTGGGAGATAAAGACTGTAACCCTCCGAAATACCAGAAACGTCAACAGCTATATATTTGTACATACAACGTAAGATCTCTTCTAACACCAGAAAAAATGATATTACTCAAATTCTCCCTAAGCAAATTAAAAAACGATATCATAGGACTATCTGAAATAAGAATAATAGGAAATAACATAATTGAACAAGAAAATCATATATTTTGCCATACAGGGAAACTAAGGACATTATGGAGTCGGATTCTAATCAAAAGAAATACAAATCTAATATAAATAGGTACATAGGGATATCTGAGAGTGTGTCTGTTAGATCTGGAATTTGAATCAACAAAACTATCAATAATACAAGTATACACTCCACTTATGAAGCACCGGAAGAGGAAATAATACATTTTATGATCAACTCCAAAAGCACAAAATCTAGCTCAAGGAAAACAGCTAATTCTGATGGGCGATCTAAATGCAAAATCGGACAAAGAAACCCAGGAGAAAATATAATAATGGGACCATACTGCTACGGAAAAAGGAACCATAGAGGTGACTTGCTTCTGCAGTACGCACTTGCAAATGTTTACCATTATCAACACAATTTTCAAGAAAAACCAAAAATCTTTGGACCTGGACATCCCTGATGGAAAAGTAAAAAATCAAATTGATTTTCGATTAAGCAACCAACCAGAAAGGTTCACAAATATAGAAACTATAAACATCTCAACATTTTCAAGTATTAATAAATTAAAGAAATCTAGAGCTAAGTTTAATAATAATCGAAATATATTATTGACAAACAAAGAAAACGAAAAGAGTTTTCTAGCTACACTACAACAGATGGCTCATAAACTATCCTGGGAGAAATCTGACAACATAGAGTCCTACAACAGCAAAATAGAGACAGCGATATTACAAAGCTTAATCTCTTTAAGCCCTACAGAAAAAACAAAAACTATACTCAAAGAAGAAACCAAAGAAATGATAAAAAGTCGAATAGAATTACAAAAGAAACAAACCAAAACTAAAGAAGAGAAGAAAAAACTTGCTAATCTATATAAAACTATCAACAAACTTCTAAAAAAGGATTACGAAAACCACAGGATGGAAATAATAGCAAAGAACTTACAGAATAGCGGAAGTCAAAAAAGAGCATATAAACAACTTAACAAAAACAAAACTTGGATACCTATTTTAAAATCACAAATAACGTCACAAAACGCAGTAACACGAACAGATATAGTTAAAGTTGCTACAGAATTTTTAGAGACCTCTACAGTTATGAAAATAACCTGCCTACAATGCAGATACCAGTGGATATAACTAAGACGACAGTATCAGTAAAACCCTTTGATGAGCTAGAAATCTTGAGACAAATAGAAAAGCTTAAATCAGAGAAAAGTCCTGGGCCGGATAACATTCCTAACGAAGCTTTTAAGTTAGGAAAATCTATTCTCATACGTCCACTTACCACACTTTACAATAAAGTACTTCAAACACAAAAGACACCCCGAAAGTGGGCAGAATTCAGAATCACACTATTATACAAGAAGGGAGATCCAACTGATGTCCAATAACTATCGGCCAATTAGCTTACTCCCAAGCATTTATAAGTTATTTGCGACGTGCTTAGACAAAAGGATTGAGCCGTATATAGAAAAAAATCAACCTATAGAGCAAGCGGGATTTCGAAAAGGATACTGTACAACCGATCACATCCATACCTTAGAGCAAATAATAGAGAAGCATCAAGAACTCAAGCAACCACTCTACCTAGTATTCATTGACTATATGAAAGCTTTTGACTCTATATCACATGAAAGCATATGGCAAGCCTTATATAGTCAAGAAATCCCAGAAACTTACATAAACATTCTGAAACATATTTATAGCAATAGTGAAAGCAGAGTAAAGCTGGATAGAATAGGTTCAAAAATCAAAATATGTAGAGGTGTTAAGCAGGGGGATCCTCTATCACCCAAAATATTCATCACTGTTTTACAAAATATAATGAAAGACCTTAGTTGGAAACAAAAAGCAATTTACATCAATGGACATTTTCTAAGCAACCTTAGATTTGCTGACGACATAGTGCTCTTCTCCAAAACAGCAAGTCAGTTAGGAGAAATGATAAATGAGTTATGCACGGTTAGTGAAAGTATAGGTTTAAAACTAAACACCTCAAAATCAAAAGTGATGACAAACAGCACTCAGAACCCTGTAATAATAAATGGATCCTCGCTAGAATATGTAGAGACTTACTTATACTTAGGTAAACAAATCTCTTTTAGGAAATCCAGGCACACAGAAGAGGTTGAAAGGAGAATAAATATCACATGGAAAAAAAATTGTAGTCTAAAAGAAATATTAAAATCTAAGCTACCTCTAAAGCTAAAGAAAAAAGTAATGGACTCTTGTTTACTATCCTGCCTATCCTATGGTTCTCAAACTTGGATATTCAACAAAAAGATAAGAAACAAAATACAAACGAGTCAAAGAGCAATGGAGAGAAGCATCTTAAGCATCCAGTTGAAAGATAGGCAAATAAATGAGAACATTCGTAAGAAAACAAATGTTGTGGATGCCCTTGAACATACCCAGCGCTTGAAATGGAAATGGGCAGGTCATGTTGCACGCTTATCAGATAATAGGTGGACACAAAGAGTTACGGCATGGTCAGGACCGACCGGAATAAGACCAAGAGGTCGCCCAGTCGAACGCTGGGCCGATGAAATACAAAAAATTGCAGGGCAAAATTGGCAAAACAAGGCCAAAAATAGAAAAATCTGGCATAAACTGGAGGAGGCCTATACCCGAAAAGGGGCCTTAACAACATAAATAAATTTAATAAAATCTGTAATTTTGTAAATGTAAATATGGATTTGTTAAGGAAATAAAAGGCTTATTATTATTATTATTATTATTAAAAGCTTGTTACGTGTTGATCAGAGCAGCCCTACCATAGGGCGAACGCAGCGGTTGCTCCAGGTGCCAAGTCCCAGGAGGTGCCTCAGACAAATGTTATAATAGCATAGTTACCTACATAATAGAAAAATACAATCTTTTAATTTATTTAGGTAACAATTTTGCACGCTCCTTTGAAACTTAGTCTCTATGTTCCCTTTCTTTGCTCATGTGCCTGAGTAGTTATTGTTGGAAATTTCCTCGATTTTCAATATTTTGGTTTCGAACGTGTGGCTAGTTGGTATGTGTGCGTATGGCTTTATTTGTTGAGACGAACGTTGAAAAAAATGGGAAGTTATTTCAAAACATGTGAAGAGCATAACTTTAAAGAAGGTGTATGAAACAAGATGCAAAAGTAGAGTCAACAGCTTGCAAGCGGTGCGGTATTAGTAGGTCGAAGTAAAAAGTGCCTTGGAAGAAGAGTATCGACACAACTGATCCCGTTGCAAGTTTGGAACCTAGACAATTTTGAGAAGTTCGAGTTTTTGTATCTTTAGTCATTTGGTACGACGTTTTATTCCACGTTACTCTTGTCAGCATATCCATGCAAGCAGAGCGCATAGATGTATCAGATGCTACAAAATGATGCACAAATGCTTAACTTTTTTGAAAAAATATACCTAGAGTCGAAGGATTAACAAAGACTCTCATTGCAGCTAAAGATACAGCTGAAAAAGCTGAAATAAATCCGGAGTTTGAAAGAATCCGCGAACGGAAAAAGAAGAAAATGTTCTGATAGTCCAGGAGGAATCGGCGAATGAGTACCAAAACTATTCCACCTCAATTTTTTTATGCGATTCTCTTCAAGTTGTCCTACTAATGTTAACAAAATAGTCCGACTGACCGAATAAAAATATGCACGAGGTGAAATGGTTATTGTGGGAGAGATTTTATTATCGTATTAATAGTTTATTATTAATTCAATGGATAAGAAACTGTTCAAAATTCCAAATCCATACAGCATAAACGTGCAACTATCGATTGCAAGTTCTATGATAATAATAATCGAATAGATTCATTAACGATTATTATACACCACCCCATCCCTACAGTGAGCTGTCAAAATTATGAAGCTTTTGACACTTCTAAGTCAGTGTTTGACAGTGTATAGTACTGACGGTCATTGGTTTTGTCATGTCATTGTCATAATGTCATTCGACTTGATAAGTGACAACATCTCTATGGTGACAACTGATAACTTGACATTGATTGACTGACACCTCAAAAATGTATTGTTTTGACTCCGCCAAAATTTGAAATTGCTATATTTTCAATTTACTAATAAACTATTAACAAAATGATATCATCGTTTAAGTAAAATGTTATTATATCTTGATAATCGTGCCAGTAATCTAAGCTTAGAATGGAGCAAGAAAAACATTTCGATGAAGAAAAAGTAGAAAAATTTGATATAAAGATAAAATCTAAACCAAAAGATGGAGTTATATTGCAACTCCACCACACTGTTCGAGATTCACACGGTGAATATCGGCGAATTCGTTTTTCAACTGCTGTGTTTGACGATGCTCAGGAAAAACTTGCTTGTGCTGATAATGCAGGAAATTTATTTATACTTGATTTTTGTGATTTAAAATTTTGGAAATTAGCTAATCGTGGCCTATGTACAGCTCTTCATTTTATACCAAACAAATTAGATGGTTTAGTTGTCGCCACTGCAAAGCAGTTCAGCCTTAATTTTATAGATGTAGAAACTGGTAGTAAGTCACATACGTTAATTGGGCACACGAGCCATGTAAAACACATTTCTTTTTCCAAAAGTAAGATGAATAATTTACTGACTGCTAGTCAAGCAGAAGCTATTTTATGGGAACTCAAAAATTATACAAAGTATTTTACCCTAAATACATACTTAGGTGCTCAAATTCAACATATAATGTTCACCCCAGCAGGTGATTACTTAGTTGCATGTTTTCAAAATAATACAGTTCAAATATGGAAGCATGACACTATGAAATCAGTTAAACAGATAATACCGAGTGAATTAAAGCACATGAAAAATATTGCATTTACAATGAATGGGCGGGCAATGGCTATGGCAGGGCTGGTACCCACTTTAATTTTATTCAGCATGGACACTTGGAAAGTTTTGAGGTCTATTGACTTGACTAAGTATAATATCAGAGGTGTTCAACAAGTTGCCTTTATCCCACAGTTGTTTGATGGTGGCTCTAATAAAATACTGGCAATGTTAAGTAGTGACTGCATTCTTCATTTATTGGATTTAGAAGCTCTTAAAATTATATACACAATATGCCCTGAGTCATCAAGTATTAAAAAAATTGTTGTTAGTCAAACTGGAAAATTCTTTCTGTGCATTTTACAGCTTGGAGAAGTTAACATTTACAACACCTCATTTGTTCTGGACATGGCAAAGAGTGCAATCTTGGGCCCTGAAACAAAAGAGGTATCTACTTCCTCCACCATTACATACAAGTGTATTCCTCAACAACATTCCTTCAATAAATTAGCAGTTGAACAGAAGATGCGAGCCTGTATGGATAGTGCAAGGTTGAGGAGAATCCTGATGCAGTATGGAGAATATCCTGATAAATTTCGTTCTGTAATATGGAAGTCACTTCTTAATACACCTAGAAATAAAGTGGCATATTCAGCATTAGTTGATAAGGGCATCCATCCAGCTTACAAAAATATTGAGAAACAATTTACAATACACAGTTCTATTACACTTAAAAACTTGAAAAGATTACTCTCTTGTCTCGCAAACTGGTGCCCTTTATTTGGAGTTATGAAATTTTTACCGGCTTTTGTCTTCCCTTTTGTTAAGGTATTACAAAAGGATCCCCTTCTGTTATTTGAATGTGTTGCTACAGTCTTAATGAATCACTGTCAATTATGGTTTGAATATGCACCATTCCCACCAATAAGTGTACTGTCTATGATTGAGAATATTCTAGCAGAACATGATCCGCAACTCCTTGACCATTTCTGCCAGTTTGGGGTAACCAGTCAATCATATGCTTTGAAGGTCTTAGAAACAGCTTTCAGCGAGGTGCTTACTTGTTCCGAATGGTTAATTCTTTGGGATCACATTCTTAGTAATGAGCCTGCATTTATTTTAATGGTTGTTGTTTCTTATAATATTGTCCAAAAAAATGCACTTAGAAAATTAAAGAGTCATGACCAGCTTGAAAACTTTTTTCATTTGCAGAATCCCATTGACAAAAAGACATTTCTTAAAAAGGCTTATATATTATTGAATGAAACTAGTGAGGACATCCATCCTCGGAGATTTTTCAACAGCTTTGATTCATTAGAGAAAGGTGATTGTTATCAACAGTTTACTGGATATCCAAAAGCTACAATATGTCTGAAATTAGCTAAAAATGAGAGAGAAAAGGCAACAAGTGCTAACAAATATAGTTTGAGGGAATTGACAACAAGAAGTCAAGAGAAAATAATAAATGAGAGGTTGAAAAATGATTCTGATTGTGATGACAGCGATAAAGATTGTAAAGAAAAACACTTCATAAAACATAGACGAAAGAGTTGTGTGCATTTGCAAAGCAAAGGTGACTGTAAAAATAACACAAAAGAAGAGTTGATAAACAATATTTTATTTCCGCCTGAACTACGAATGCATTGTAAAAGAAATGCCGAATCAAAATGTAGTAGACGACAAAAAGAAACTCCAAGATCTTCAATGAAGAGATGTTCAGATAAGAAACGCATACTAGAGAAGGAGGTGGAAAAATTGGTAAAGAGAAATTCTGACATATCCGATTAACACTAACTACTTTGCGGTATTTTAAATGTATAAATAGAAGTATTATTCATAACCAGTAAAAAGGAAGATATTTGTAAATATTAAAAATTAATAAAAACACATATGTAATATTTTGTAGTTTTTATTTGCTTAGAATTTAAAACTTTAACGATGCGATCCTAAGTTGTATTTAATATTTTAGGCGTAAAATTATTCCTTTTTAGCAGCTGGTCTAGGTATAGTAGATTTTACATGACTGAACTTCTTTCTGGTAGCACTAAGGTTGGGGCTCGGTTCGAGGCTCACTTTTGGAACGCGTACTGGCGTTACTATTTTCGGTTTGATCAAAGCTGGAAACGAAATGTTATAATCAAAATATAATAATCTATAGAGGCAATGTTACAAAGATGTTGTCGTCTCTCAGATCAATTCTCCAGCTGGTCTGCGTAGTAGATTCTATCCTGCCCTAAAATAAACGAGGCCTATATTTACGAGGATATGTATAAGTTGTCTTCCCTGTATAGGCGATGTTTATTTATACTTGATTTTGTGATTTAAAATTTTGGAAATTAGCTAATCGTGGCCTATGTTAGCCGTTAGGTCTTGTAGCCGTAAGCGCAATTGCTGATCATGTGGTCTAGGGTTCGAATCGCGAGTCGGGCTAAAAATTAAGTATTGGGTTTTTCGACCAAGAAATGCTCAATAGCAGTCTGGAGTCAGAAAGTTACCGGTGTGTCGGTCTACCTGCACGTGATCTTTCTCCACTTGTGTGGAATATGCTATCTCATTGGACTATGTATGAGAGTTAGGGAATAGATAGTATACTTCTGTTTGCGCACTTACTCGTGCACTATAATCCTTTCCTCCGCAGATGGCTAGTCTCCGTTGAGACTGGCCCCGTGACCAATATTTGGTCTGGAGGACATCATTTATTATTCTAGGCTGTTTCTTGTTTTTTGTTTTAAATTATAAAGGACTCACTCTTGACCTCCATCTGGCCCGAGGGCAAAGATGAGGTCTACGATGGAGCGAGTTTGCCCAGAAAAACCTGTTCACACGCACCTTGAAGAGGTTCAGGTTATACGCACTCGGAAAAACAGACGCCGGCAGGGCATTCCACTCCTTGGCTGTGCGAATTATAAAAGATGACTTAGGTATACCGCTTAGTGCGAATGTTCGGAATGACAACCAAATGTGGATGGTAACCTGCAGTACGTCAGATACTCCGATAGTAGAATGGAGATGGCGGTATGAGCTTATGAAGCTCATAGGCTCAATGTCCGAAGTACAATCTGTAGAAGAAATCTTGTTTAGTATCAACTTGATCTATGCATGTCTAGCTGTGGACTATTTGCCGGATAATATTCTACTTACTATTGTATTTTTTACACCATAGGTAATAATCCTGTCCGATTTCGACAACTTACGAATAGTGGCGTAGTAGGTAGTAGTCAAAATATACATTATCACCACAACTCATCAAATATTTTGCTATTGCCTCATATTTGCCATAGTTTCCACGCTTGGCAGGCGGGTTGGCAACCGCAGTTTATTATTAATTGCGTTGCTACCATCTCTTACGACACCTACGGAGCGATATAAGGTTATGAAGTAGTGGATGTTCTTACACCGTCACTACTGCTTTTACTTTAAAAGACTCAAAATCATACCGTTTAATTTGCTACTTTTGATTTCTTGGGATGTCGCAATTTTTGAGACGCCGGGATTGTCTTTTTTAAATTTAAAAATGTTTGGTGAAATTCGGCGAAGTTTTGACATCTTTCCGTCTTTCGAAACAGGCTTATTAGTTACTAAATTGGAAGTGGATGCGCTCTCCGCCCGCTTGAGCCTTGATTTTGAAAAGTCTTCGATGCCGCTTCCCAAGGCTGAAAGATTTGGACTTGATGCGAACTGCGTTTTCGATGATTCAGCACCCTATAAAGAATATACAAATTCAATTATGTGTTTGTACATAATACATATTTGATCACTGTGTAGTGGCGTCTTAAGATAATTCTATCCATATCATTCTGTTAGTGTCGAAAGATGCGGCAACGGGAAACTAAAAAAGATAGGCAGCAGTCTCTTTCTGGTAATAACTCAAAATAAAATAAAAACTGCAGTTGGCACCCCCCTGCCAATTGTGGCAGCCGTGGCAAATATTGCCTCTATGGGGGAGGCGTATGTTCAACAGTTGACTTTGGACGCGATGCCATGCGGCTCACCTGGATGATTGCAGGTGCGTTGCCGGCCTTTTAAAAAGAAATAGCGAATGTCTTGCAAGTCACTCGGTCGGGAGAATCGCTGGCGGTAGCCAATTTCACAAAAAAACCGTTGTAGGAAGAAAACTGCAGTTAAATCGCATAGCGGTGGATCAAGCATCCAGATGTAGATGGTATCGCGAATTTACTGCCAAGCCACAGATTAAATAATGTTACTACGTAAGCCAAGCGTCCAAACTATGGCTAACTCCCCCATCAGTTCACCCGATCTATGAGGTAACCTATTTTCAGCAGTGGACTTATGACACAGATTAAATAATGTTACTTATGATAGGCTGTATTGAATGAATGAATACATATTTGGTGATATATGTATTTCCGGAAAATCTTGACCGGCGTTCTAATGTCACAATTAGCACGGGTTACGTTCACCTTTAAAGTATTCATTTTTGGAACTATACACAGAACGCCGCGCTTGGCAGGCGAATTGGCGATCGTAGATTCTGACGTTTAGCAATTTCAACGCTGTTCCAATATACGTATTTTAAATTTGGTATTATAGTCTCATAGTCGTCATCTTGCTACACTCACGGATCGAAATGGAGTGATTGATTATCTTACGCAACCAGCCACTAGGTACCTACTGCACAGCAATTTCATCTTTTAGATTCATCTTTCATCTTCACCTATCAAAAGTTAAGCGATGAACATAGGCATCCTCATATTGGAGATATTTGCCATAATGCCATGCATTTTTAAATTATTTTGAGTTATTATTAGGAAGAGGCTGCCGCCCATCTAATTCAGTTTCCCTTTTCCGTATCTTTCGACACCCACGGGATGTAAAGAGGTTCCTAGTGGATTCTAATACGCCGCCACTACACGTCAAAGCAATAATTAGTATTACAAAAGAACAAACCTTTAGTATAGATATCTTAGAAACATCCAAAACTAGTGAACACATTGAAGAATCATTTTTTCCATCTTCACTTATTTCTTTAACGATATTAGATAATTTATTTCGAAGGTCCTCTGCAGCTTTCTCAGCGGATATAAGATTTTCCAATATTTTACTTTCCGGGCCTTGAATGGGACTAAATCATATATTTAATAAATTAATGTATTTATCAATTTTAAAAACGAAATATTTGATAGGAAACCATAAACTGATTTTTTTCCGTATTAAAAAGGAGGAGGTTCTTAATTCGACTGTATGTTTTTTGTATGATACGCGGTTTCCTCGCCAACTATGAACCGACTTTAATGATTTTTTAAAAATAAAATAGGCTATACATCAATAGAAGGTCATTTTGTTATAAAACTAAGCGCCAAACGAACTTGCTGTTCACCTGATGGCAAGGGCTAATTTTTTTTTATAGGATAGGGTGACAAACGTACACACAGTCCACCTGATGGTAAGTGGTTGCTGTGACCCATAGACATCTACATCTATCCTCAATAATGAATCAAAATGCAGATGCGCTGTCACCCGTGAGGACTACGATGGAATGCCTCTTTTCCAGTAAAAAGGGTATCCGGTTCTCTACACACACCATATATTACATTTAAAGTGACTTTCAATAAGTATTATTTATAATCTATATTGAATAAAAAAGTTTCTGTTTCCGTTTCTGTTATGAAACACAACAGTGTTAAGCTGCTATTTGACGCTGGTATTCTGTGAGAGCGTGGTCCTTCCCCGGTCGAGCCGACCCATTCGTGCTACAACTATACTACTAATATAGCTGCAGCATGGCTCTACCACGTATAAATGTAGCATAATTAAAAACAAAGAAGGCTACAGATGCGTTGCCACCTCCGAGAACTACGACGGAATGCCTCACAGCATATAATTGTACTCGGCTCTCTATACCCTTCAAACCAGACCACAGCAGTGCAGCAACTGCTATTTGGAGGCAGAATTAGGTACGAGGGTAGTATCTGCCCAGCGGACTCCTAGGCAGAAAAGGGGACTTCTGAAGTCGATGCTAAGACAAAGCGTATCGAAAAATTAAAGGCCTACTTACTAAGGGGTGCTGAGTCTCATACACACCTACATACATCTGTCCCCGAATAAGAACTTTTTACGTGGTAGAGCCAAGCTGCAGCTATATTATGGTTACAGCACGAATGGGTTAGCTCGACCGGGGTGGGACCAAGCCAAGCTCTCACAGAATACCAGCGTAAAATAGCAGCATAATGCTACTGTATCGTATGACGAGTGTAGAGAACCGGAGACCCTTTTTACTAGAAACGAGGCATTCCATCTTAGTCCTCAGGGTTGACAACGCATCTACATTTTGATTCTTAATCGAGGATAAAAATGTCTATGGGCCACAGCATCCACTTATCATCAGATAGACCGAGTGCCCGTTTGTCACCCTGATTCTATAAAAAAACACCACTGTGAACTAAGATGGAATACTTTGTTACAAGTACTTTTACTGACCCTTTTGGAACCCTTTGGACCCATCAGTATGCTGCTATTTTCCCCTTGTGTTCTGTGAGAGCGTGGTCCTTCGAAAAATTCAGATTCGCAAATTCAGTGTAATTTCCAAGTGTTATGGAGAAAATAGTTTGACGAGCTGCTCCAGTGCGTTTTGGCGGAACATGAAATATGTTATTCCACAGACATGCAGGTTTTCTCACGGTGTTTCATCACTGAGCAAGTAGTACATTATCACATGAAATTGCAATAATCAAGCTAGCGAAATTTATAACCTGAACTACCACGGTTCTGAAAAACTGAAAAATAATAGCATTAAAATATGTTTTACCTTGACGTCTTATTACGCCGTCTTATGCTATCAGGAGTCGATGACAACGTGTACGTACTCTGCCTCTGGCACATCAGCTGAAACATTATTAGTTATTCCCGAAAACAAAATATTACGGTGGAAATGGACGAGGTCATTTTTATTAAAAGTAAAAATTTACATAAAGTCAAAGTACACACAATTTTTCTTAGATTTCTTCTATCTTGTTAGACTAGTAATCGTAAGTGCGATCATGTGTGTCTCGGCTTGGGCCAAAATTACTTCGTCAATCACGATGGGTTTTTCTGGCTCTGTAGCAGCCCGGAGTCAGAAATTCTGCGGTGTTTTACCTCTATTGTCGGAAAACACGTAAAACCGTTGGCTCTGCACATGATCTCTCTCCGGTCGTGTTAGATTGCCATCGGACTATGAAAGTGGGAAAATAGAAAGATGCAATTGTACTTGCGCGCACACTCGTGCACTTTAACAACTTCCCTGTCCGCGAAAAAGACACAATATTATATAATAGTTCATATAAGACTCACGGGACAGTGAAATGGTGAATCCAGTCCTGCACTGACCGCCATGACTAAATTTCGTTCTAAAGGACATTACATTAATTTTTTGATTCAAACATTTAAAAATTAAATACTTATTACTTACTTTTTTATTATCCTGATCGTTGGCATCGGTTGAGGATTTATCTGAAAGATGTTTCTGCAATAGACCAGGTGCTGGCAAATTCTCATCGGTCACTTCTTTACCTGTGGTCAGTGTATCTAGGGAACGATAGCGAGTTGGTGTAGCCGACGGTAGTTGAAAGAGCCTTAAAAGTTTATATAAAACGTTGAAATATATCGAATGAGTAATATTGATTGTTGATGATCAAATGACAATGAAGAAATGAATGACGAATAATAATAAATAAACAAATACTTATAACATATTAATTTCGTCATCACCAAATTTTGATAGGTAGGTGTCGTAAGAGGCAACTGAGGAAAACACCGAAAAATTTTTTTGCCTCCGATAGATGGCAGTTTAATGATCTAGTATTTTTGCCAAGTGTAAAATACCATCAAAGGTGCAATCTATCAAGTTAGCGTGTAAATTAATTTAAATCTATAACTATGAAAGAGGTTCATCTCCAGTATTTACGGGTTGACCAGATAGAGGAACGCACCTGTATCTTAAAGATGCCTACGAGTGCCAGAAAAACTCTTTTGGGTTTTACATACACTCCTAGCCACAGATCCCTTTTTATTTCGCATCATAATTAATTACTATCCATAATATTCCATCTTAGTCCTGAGAGGTGACTACGCATCTGGAGGCTTCTTAAAGTTAGCTACAGGTGTCCAGGGGCTACAATAGCCACTTACCAACAGGTGGATTGTATGTTCGCTTTTCACTTCAGTTTAGTAAAAAAAACAAGATTTAAGTTTACTTTTGGTATTTTCCTTACTGTTTTTCTGGGGTTTTCAGTTCAATCATGCTTGCTGATTTATTTGCCAGTGATTCCCGTTCCTTTTGCTTTTCCAAGTCCGATTCATTATTCTCCTTAATGCAACGCACAATATCCAGCAATTCCTTTGTTAAGCGTTCGCGATATACTTTAGGTAGATAACCAAGAAGGGAACTGCCATATTCCTATAACGATTTTCATAATAATTATAACTTTTAATAAAAGTAAAAACCGACTTCAAATTGCTAATAAACCGCATCAACAAAATCGGTCGAGTTGAACTAATATTTCGCTTAATAACGAATCCATGCGGACGACGTCATGGGTTATCCATTTGTTGTATACCAAAACCTTTTCAGAATGTAACAAATTCTATTCTGAAAACCGTATCAAAATCGGTTCAGCCAAACGCGAGATAACCGCGGCCAAACATACATACATATGTATGTATGTATGTGCATTGTACAAACATACGGGTCAAACTGAGAAACTTTTTTTTTTGAAGTCGTTTAAAAATAGAACGATTTAAATTTAATACTATAGCCTGAGTTTCAGTCAAAAAATTATAACACACAGAACGAGTATTAACCAAACGGAGTTTTAAACGAAAATAGATAAAGACTATTTTTAATGGTAATTTAATGTGCTGCTAAGCTGATATTTTAAAACAATTATTAGTGATCAATGACAATTAATAATAGTTAATAGTATTTTTTTTTATGTTATACTCCTGGTAAGTTTAAAATGCTTGTGTTAGGAATGGTTTACGGCAGTTGTGGAATGACGGATTAGAACCCAGAACGTTTGAGTTTGCGGTATAGGTATATATTATAGGCTACCGTAGCTTTATTACATGACAGCGAAGTAAATAATTTATCATTCATCATCATCATCATCATTATATATGCCACAGAATAGAATAGAATAGAAAAACTTTTTATTCAATATAGATCACATGTGTAATTCTTATTAAAAGTCATTTTTTACTTTACCACTGGTTCGAAAAAGAGCCTCTGTCCTGGGAAGAACCAGCAAGAAACCCAGCGGGACTTCTTTTTAAGTAAATTTTACATTAATGGTTGTACAAACTATTTACAAATTTTTTTTAGAAGCTGTTTGGAAGCGACCACCTCATACCCAGGGGTTATTATCAGCCATGTATTCATTTATATTATAATAACTCTTTTATACAGTTTCAGCTTAACAAAACATTTAAACTTGGTAATAGAGAGAGCCTGTACACTTTCCGGGACCTTGTTGTAATAGCGTATACATTGCCCCAAGAATGAATTACTGAATCTGTGGAGTCAAGAAACTGGTATCACTAGCTTGTGTTTGTTCCTAGTGTTTACAGAATACAGAATACACAAAGCACCTGCATCCATCAATTTCCTGAATATCTTAACAGGTCGTTACTCCATCTAGTGGAGGGCCGTCCTATACTTCGCTTACTGGTGCCATTCGACAGCCTTTCTTCGTTTCTTCCCGATCGGTAGTCGGTTCTTCGAGCTATATAGCTCAAGCCAAAAATTGTCTCACCGCGCTTGCAATTACTTTGTTTCTATGTATTATATTTCTGTTTCTAGTATAATTTGCCTTTTGATATAGGATAAGTCACCGTCCACAGTCCAACTGATGGTAAGCGGTTGCTGTGGCCCATAGACATCCACATCTATCCTCAATTACGAATCAAAATGCAGACGCGTTGCTACCCCTGAGGACTGAGATGTAATGCCTCGTTTCCAGTAAAAGGGTCTTCGGTTCTCTACACTCACCATACGAATTACAACAGCGTTAAGCTGCTATTTTACGCTGGTAATCTGTGAGAGCGTGGTCCTTCCCCGGTCGAGCCGATCCATTCGTGCTACAACGTGATCGCCACCATGCTGGTTCTATTAAAAGTAATTAAAAATTTGTACAAACAAAAGAACAAAATTATTGTAAAGTGAAATATGTTTAAAAAAATCCCGCTGGGTTTCTTGCTGGTACTTCCCAGAACAGAGGTATTTTCCGAACCAGTGGTAAATAAAAAAATGACTTTCAATAAGTATGATGTAATAATCTATATTGAATAAAAATTATTCTATTCTATTCTATATACTATACCAGTAATAATTATAGCTGCAGCATGGCTCTACCACGTATAGCCTCATTTAAGGTTTCTTAATTTTCACAAATATATTTCCGCTAGATAGTTAGGGTGTGTGTGACTAGACTTACAGTACCTTGTCAAGTTGTTTTCCGCCCTTAGTTCCTGACACTTGCCAAAAACCACTATTTTGTTGCTGACTGGTCGCCGGACAGGAGCAGGAAACATTATGGCTTTCCAAGACTACGTGGAGACCTGATGCCTGAAATAGGATTTCTTTTTTTTTACTAAACTTCACATGTCTTTGGGTTTAAAAATTATTTTTCAAACTTACGATCTTAGAATAGGTACAAAATTAAACGAAATCATAGGCTATTTGGAACGTCAACAGTTACTGTTCGTTGTAAAAACAAATACTATAGGAACCATAAATATTGGGTTAATATCACCCTCTTACCAATTTAGCTGCCAAGTAGCAGTTCGTGCATAGCTGTGTTTTAGTTTGAAGGGTACACAGAGCCAGTGTAATTGCAGGCTGTCAGGCATTCTATCTTACTACGTTTTTATTAAATCGCTTTCGTGTGTGTCCGTTCGGGTCGAATTTAGTAATTGATTTTAAACTAACTTTCCGATGAGATTTTGAAATTTGGAACATAGCTCAGAATCGGATTATAAAAAAAACAAAAAGAAGTTTTATTAACCGACTTCAAAAAAGGAGGAGGTACTCAATTCGATTGTATTTTATAAGTTTGTTGCCTCAGATTTTTTTTCTAGGTGAACCGATTTAGATGATTCTTTTTTTATTTGAAAGCTGGTGCTTCTCATGTGGTCCGATATAAATTTGATCTAAATCTGACTAGTAGTTTTGAGTTATCCTTAATAATGCTTATTTAATGAGGGCTAATAATTTTCTGCTCACCAGATGTCGCTACTTGACACTGAGGTAAAGTTTTTTGTGACACAATGTAATCTATACATCTATACATACCTACATATGATAAATCTGTAGAAAAGTCATGTCTGTACTTCTAATATACTCTTGAAAAAACAAGTCCATGGGACTAAATAAAGGGTACTGAAGCCAAATTAGTGGTTTTTAGAATTTTTGTCTGTCTGTCTGTCTGTGTATTACCGATTCACGCAAAAACTACTGGACCAATTTCCATTAAATTTTATATGTAGGTAGTTAGTAACACGGGGCAACTTATAGGCAACTTTTTATCCGATTACGGAACTTAAAAAAGAAGGTTAAGTATTTTTCTTCCTTTAGATGTTAATTTTCTATTATATATGATTATGTTAGTTATAGGCGGGATGACGGGTGTTTTTTCAAATAAATATCATATTTGTAAATAAAGTTTAAAATTAGTTTTAACCTTTGCATAACAATTTGAAACCCCGCTGACGACATACGTTTTAGTTATCATAACAGTGCCATCTACCATCAAATGAAAAAAGCCTATATTTTCCTTTAGTAACTAATAAATACGTGCTGTTTTCGAGAGTCATTACGAATCGTCTCGCACGCAGACTCGACGACTTCCAGCCTCCCGAACAAGCCGGTTTCCGAAAAGGCTTTAGCACCATAGACCACATACATACCCTTCGGCAAATTGTACAGAAGTCCGAGGAGGCAATTTGCCACTATGTCTGGCGTATGTGGACTATGAGAAAGCCTTGATTCCGTCGAAATTTGGGCGGTGCTGCAGTCCTTCAGCGGTGCCAAGTTGACTGTCGGTATATCGAAGTGCTGAAGTGCTTGTACAGTAGGGCCACGATGGCTATCCGAGTACAGAACCAGTACAAAACCTATCCAACTGCAGAGAGGTGTAAGACAGGGTGACGTTATATCCCCGAAACTCTTCACCGCTGCATTGGAAGACGTTTTCAAGCTTCTGGACTGGAAAGGATACGGCATTAACATCAATGGCGAGTACATCACTCACCTTCGATTTGCCGATGATATAGTCCTATGGCAGAATCGCTGGAGGACCTAAGCACTATGCTCAATGACTCAATAGTGCCTCCCAACGGATAGGTTCAAGATGAACATGGACAAAACAAAGATCATGTTTAATGTCCATGTCACACCTATGCCGGTAGTTGTTGGAGCACTAAGCTCGAAGTTGTTGACGAGTATGTTTACCTGGGACAAATAGTCCGACTAGGTAAGTCCAACTTCGACCGAGAGGTCAATCGACGGATTCAACTCGGCTGGGCAGCGTTCGGGAAATTACGGCACATCTTCTCGTCAGGTATACCTCAAAACTTGAAAACGAGTCTGGACAACCAGTGCGTGTTGCCAGTGATGACCTACGGAACTGAGACGTGGTCCTTCACTGCTGGCCGGATGAGGAAGCTCAAGGTCGCTCAGCGAGCTATGGAGAGGGCTATGCTCGGGGTCTCACTGCGTGATAAACTTAGAAATGAGGATATCCGCAGTAGAACCAGAGTGACCGACATAGCCCAACAGATTAGTAAGCTGAAGTGGCAATGGGCCGCCATATAGCTCGAAGAACCGACAACCGATGGGGAAAAAGGTTCTCGAGTGGCGGCCTGTACCGCGGGATTTAGTGTAGGGCGTCCCCACTAGATGGAGTGACGACCTGGTAAGACATGCAGGAAGTCGATGGATGCGGGTGGCTCAGGACCGTGCTTTGTGGCATTCCTTGGGGGAGGCCTATGTTCAGCAGTGGACTTGTGAAGGGCTGTAATGATGATGATGATGATGAACTAATAAATTAAATAATATAAATAACTTACATTTATATGTTTAAATAATTACATTTATAAAATTATTTAAAAATCCTAACGTTTAATTTAATCTTTATTTCAATATAAAAGTGTAATAATTAAAATTTAAAAAATAATAGATAATAGTGACATCTATCAAACGTATGAAAATTTATATGTTTTTGAACTAAAAAAACATATCAATTTTCATACGGATGATACTATATCTGTATGTAAACTGATTAAAACTGGTCTGCCTGCAATTATTGCAAAATTCTCATTAAATCTTTATTTCGTGAAATGGTGTAATTTCATGATTTCATTTTATCGCTGTTTGTTGACCATGTCATGATATAGCTTAGCCAAATCAATGAATAGAGATCGTTTAACGATATTAATGACTGAACACAACATTGCATGATAATATGGTCATAACGTCAAAAAGTTTTTCACCGCTAGCGGCGCTGATAGCTTGTTTTTTAACAGAAACAGATTTTTAACAGAATTAATATCACTTTATGCCTTTTTTATATAATAAATAAATGTTCCCGGCTTTGGGGTGGCTCTTGAGCCAGTCTCATCCCAACCTTCTATAGCTGATATTACTATATAGTATAGTTTTGACTTTCATAGTATTAATGTAATATAGCGCCCTCTACTTTCTGCTAAATAAACTAATGATAAGTAACTGATAAAATTAAATTTTAGAATGCTTCTGAATACTTATTCGTGCAGCATCAAAAATTGTCACACTTAAAAATATCTAGACCAGTGGCCATTATCGGGATGATTTACCACAATTACCACGTATGGAAAAATGGCTAACAACACTGTTATACACAACACGTGTGTTTTGTGTGCACAGTATCCAGTACTGTGAACACAAAACTGAGATTAGGCGAGAAGCTCTTTAGTTGAATATATTGGATGTCTGTCGGCATAGGTTTAATTTTACCAACTTCATACGTTATCACGTTATCTGATGTAAATAATTGGAAATTAAGTGTACCGTGTGATTTTATCTCTATTTGATGGAATAGTTCGTGGCATCATTGGGTTTCTAATTACTAGGTAGATGTGGTCAACAATCGTACAAAAGCTTTATGAATTTTATTTAAACAAATACGAGAGCCGTGTAGCTCGCCGTGAGATTTCGTCACGACAAGGGAGCAAAACGTGTATGAGTCCTTAGAGGACAAATGAATCTGTTATGGGAAATTTTACGTGCTGATTTACCACATATCCAATAAAGTGGTGAAGAATAACATCATGGGCAAACCTAAATAATGTCTGAGTAGTAGTTTAAGGATTGCTGCATACCCTTTTCTGCCCACAAAACACTATAGATAATGAGGAGCACTGTGGACAGTTGTGAGACGTATGTAAGCTACTACTTTAGTTGTTATACCTTTAATGAGACTTTAAAATCAGTTTGTCATTTAAGATTTTTGTATTTTTGATTTTTCATATTATCAGACAAATCAAGATTTTTGTGACAGTCCTGGTTTCATAGCTCACATGAGATATGTAAATGAACAGGCTGTTGCGAAAAAATACTTTAAATATCAAAGTTAGCAGATTTTACTTAAACAAAGGTTTATTTTATTTTACTTGTCAAAGGCGGTAATCAAACTGATCCAAACGTAAATTTCTAGTACATAAGCATTATTATATTATATTTTTACATATATGTTAATTGCAATTTCAAGTGTCGATTTACCACGTTCTCGACGGTGAAAGAAAAACCTGCATATCTGAGACGTGGGGGAGGGGGGCTGAGTTGTTTATGGTCCTGATGTCATGGTTTACGAAGTATACAATCAACTTTTAACTAATTATGTTTGGTCCGATCTACGCAGGACGAGCTTACAGTATCTTGAAGTCTTGCAGTAGTATGCTTGGGTTTGAAGTTAGGATGTTTTTAATTTCAATAGCCTCGAGAATCATCCTTGGTAGGAATCGGTGTTCTATTGCGAGGACTTGTTGTCTATCAAATCTGATATAATGGTTGGAACGATACTGAACATGTTTCTCGGAGCGTCGGTGCTTCACATCAGCAATATGTTCTTTTACGCAAATTTTTATGGAACTTTCTTCCAAAGATGTGTTTTGTACAACCCGCTTAGATAAAAGTTAAAATGTAACGTGTTATTAAAATTTGTTTTATTACATGTGTAGTATTCATCGTTATCAGAACTGCACTTATGAATTTTTGAAGTCTACTCGAACGTAGAAAAAATATCAGATATCCATGAATTCATCATTATTTTGTTAAAACTAAATTAACTTTAATTATGAATGAATGTAAAGAGTAAATAATAATAGTAAATTTTGATTCCAAGACAATTTATCTTTCTTATGGATACATCGGAAGACACGTCCAATATAAAAAGAATAGCATTTAATGATGTTTCTAAATTGAAGACCACGCGAGCGAAGCCGCGGGTAAAAAGCTAGTTTAATTGATAAGTTGTTTTTTATTAAAAGTTTATCAGTTTCTAGAGTACTATATTAATACACAAAACAATGCGTCAGTGTTGACGGTAAACTGGATCGTGTATGGCATCCACAAGGAAGTTCTCGGAGTTTGACGTAGATCCTTAGTAAATCGGTCAAATTAGGTGTCAAAAACTCAGGAAAGTTAAGTAGGTATCTACGAGTACGTTTTTTTCTTTCTTTTTTTTATAGGATAGGGTGACAAACAAACACACAGTCCACCTGATGGTAAGTGGTTGCTGTGACCCATAGACATCTACATCTATCCTCAATAAAGAATCAAAATGCGCTATCCCCCGTGAGGACTAAGATGGAATGCCTCTTTTCCAGTAAAAAGGGTCTCCGCGGTTCTCTACACTCACCACACAAAACACAGCAGTGTTAAGCTACTATTTTGCTGGTATTCTGTGAGAGCGTGGTCCTTCCCCGGTCGAGCCGACCCATTCGTGCTACAACTATACTACTAATATAGCTGTAGCATGGCTCTACCACGTTAAAAATTGCCTGAATATATATAATGTGCTAAATTTGCCTGAATAGAATTCAAGCCCTAGCTTTATTTTGACTCGATTAGTTGGTACGGTGACCCCAGAGGTACGGATATCACACCACACAAACTGTCCACTGTTGAACACAAACCTTTTTAATAATTTAGCTCAGTTCTGTCAGTTGGTAAAGAATACTTGGAAAATTTGACCAGGTGGTTTTGTGAGTGCTGAGTGGTTAGCATACCTTGCACTTCCCGTCACTAGACTTACACTTAGGTTTAGCTTTTTTGTCAAGTCCGACTACCAACAAGGAGCTACGCGTGAAGGTGTGTGATTTGGAATAATTGGTATATCTATATTCTCTACGGTAATCAACTTGATAGCGGTGTGTTGGCAGCGGAAGAGAATCCGTCTACCCATTTCGAAACGCTCAAAAGATCTGGCTTTCAATAGTAATAGTATTGACCATCTCGTTTACGCCAGGATAACCAGAGGGGTCAGTCATGTTGACTTTCTTCAATCTTTTACGCGAATATCACAATCTCAATGTCGTGAAAATAGTTAGGTATATTAAAAACTTCACCCCTATTTTGCCATGGAATTATTTCTCTAAATCTATATGGGACCACCTCTGAAATAATACCTATTTAATAAAAAAAAATCATAAAATTGACGAAGATATCGCGTAATATACATAATAAAACACAGGCGAATTGAGAATCTCATCATTTTTTAAGTCGTTTAAAAATATAAAAATGAATCAACGTTAAACGTCACGTGGTAGTAGGGTTACCAGATGACAGGAATTTTCTTGAACTGTCCGGAATTTTAGGCCTCAGTCAGGGAAACTTTAAAATGGTCAGGAATTTTAAACAGAAAGAGAAAAATATAAGAAATACAAATTAAAATATTTATTAAACAGTGTAATCACAAAAAATAATAATAAATGTTTATTCATCTATTATTACTATCAACATTTAAACTGTTTCCTTCATCTGATCTGGCTCGTAATTTTATTCCTGAATATCAAGAACATGCGCGAGTTTTTATAATTACACATTTTTGTAATTAATAAGATATATTGCGTCAATGTCAGGAAATTTATTGAAAATTTAGGGATTTTGCCAAGAAAACTCATTTTCGAATCTGGTACCCTACGTGGTAGTCGCTTGACTTAACGTTGAGATAATATGTCATTACCATTCATTTTTATACTTTTCTATTAGAGTTAACGATTGTAGAAAGTAAATTTGGCTACCACTGCAGACTGGCAACGTAAAGCAGTCAAAGGTACAAAACGTCTGGTACTGCGATCATCAGTCCTCCTGCCAAGCATGATGATAAAGACGAAATCCTCCCTACAATGGAAGATACCCATATTCAGCAGTGGGCTTTTACTGGCTGATAATGAACAAGGAGGAGAAACAAACTTTAAGCAACACACATTTAAAAATAAAGAAATTAAGTAACAGATTACCTTTTATTCAAAACAGGTCTCTTTTCTTTATAAAAAGGATTTAGAGCAGGGGAGGTTGTAGCCCTAATGCGTGTTGGCTGACTTGGCAAAATATGTAGTAAACATGTGAAATAGACTGGAATCTTCATAAAAAACCATTACCTGACAATTAATGACTACAGTCCTGACGCCACCGTCTTGACTCACGTTGCCGTCACTTGTCTCTAAAGATTTAATGGAAAAGCCCAGACATTGTAGCAGCGCGCACAGCTCTACCACGTCAGTATATGGATCCTGGATAAGATTTTTTAAAGCAGTCGTTACAAGGCGTTAATTATCTATGTATATCAAACATGCATTTCATAGCATCTTCCCGAAGTGAATATACTCTAAATAACATTTCTAGAATTATATTAATAGGTATTACAGAGAAATCCAAGGACGAACAACGAATGTTAATGTATAGACGGAATACAGTAATAATTTAAATACTTATTTTAAAGCCGCTAGACTTCGTAAAGCTAGTTTTCTAGCTCTATATTCTGTGTATAAACAATTAAAAAATCTTTAGGGAACAAATAAAATAAAATTAAGTTCCTTACTTTAGATGAAATGAAATAAAATCAAACTCATTAAAAACATATAACATTAAACTTAAACATTCCTTACGCAAATAAAACTAAATTCATACCGTTTCCGTCATTATGATAGTGTTTAACACTTTGTTTATAATTTACTTAATATTGACACTTATTGTTACTATTCTTACACGATATTTATTTGAAAAACAACAAAATTTCACTTTAAATCGAAATAATCATTTAACATTTTTGACATGACCTCCTTTTTAATTTAATAAAAATAAGTAGGTAATGCTTTTGTATCGTATACCCACAACTAAAATTAATCATCATTAAATTAATAAGATTATGATCGATCCCTTGGATATGTACCTACCTATGTTACTGACTCAACAAATAATATTTGGTACACATCGTATGCATAAACGCATTTAGGTATAATAGATACATTATAGTATGATAATCACATAATAAATAATAATACTACTATAAGAACTGTATTTTGAAGTGAAACATCTTTATCGATGTAGTAGAGAAATTTAGTACTTACCGTATTTAAAAAAACCGTCCAAGTGCGAGTTGGACTCGCGCATGAAGGGTTCCGTACCATCGTACAAGATTTAATACTATGTCAAAAAAACACGTTTCTAGCACGGGAGAAATTCGAAAAAAAATTATAAAGTTGTGTTTTTGAATATAAATAAATAGGAGGTAAGGTTATTCAGGATAAGGTTATTTTATTATATACTGACTTTTGTATGATTTTACTGTAAATTGTGTACAATATTGAATTTTTCTTGTATGTGACTGATATGCATAATGGTATTTTCAAACCTCTTTTCATTTTAGATGAGGCCTCACAAACTGATGACGGATAAAGACATTCAGTCCATGTTGGAATTACCGTCAGCTAGGGAAGATGGACTTGAAGCGTCTGATGAAGATAGCGACGATGATGTGATCAATTTTCGTGAATTTGTGTTGTATGGATTAGGAAGGTAATCCTCAATTATCTCAGGATGATTTTTGGATGCCTATGCAGTACAGGCGAGTATCTCGGCTGTAATTACGGACATCACTACTAGAGAACCTCAGTCTAGTAACTCTGGTCAAATAAGTGTTCCAGAAGCCAGTTCTTCACCTGTCTTGAATAGACGCTCATCACGAGATCGTTCAAGTCAGTCTCTAATTCAACCAGCATATCCGATAGTAAGAACTTCTATAAATAAAAGAAGATATTTATGGCATAAATATATTTTTCGACCACCGTCTACTCTTTTCAAGGGCAATGACAAGCAAGGTGCACGCTTCGAAGTCTTTAAACGCATCTAGAATATTTCTTATATTTTTTGACGAAGACTTACTTCAGCATATTGCAGAGGAATCCACTAAATATAGTATACAGAAAGATTCATCAAAGGCCTACAACTTAACAGCATTAGAGATCAAAAAATATTTCGGTATATGTCTTCTGCTGGGTCTGGTACCTCAATCTAATATACGATTGCTATGGAATTCTAGGGTACATTTGATTTATAACACAATGACTAACAGATTTTGAAAAATTGCGTGCTTCCGTACATTAAAAATTATAAACCAAGAGGTGTCCCAGGACATGACTGACTAATTAGAATACGACCTCTTCTCGAGGCCTTGAAAAAAAATGTCAGGAGATTCCCAAAAAAGAAACACTCGGTTGACGAACAAATGTGTGCGACAAAAGCATGCAGCTTTTTTACGTCAGTAACTCCCAAATAAACCCCATAAATGGGGATACAAGCTATTAATTCTTCATGAAAGCCAGTAGTTTTTAAGATAGGTTGTAGAAAAAAATAATATGTAAAATATTTGTTTTAGAACCATAGAAAGTAACATGGAAACATAGATTTTGGAAAAAAAATACTATTTTTTTTATTTGGATTTTTATAAATCTAAGCGTCTGTTTGGTTTAAAGGTACAAAAGAGAAAGACTCTCTGTCTCTTTTGTTTGAAAAAAAAATCACGGTCGCAGACCTAATAGTTTCGCTGTAATTGCTAAAAACTGATTTTGAAAATTTTTTACTAAAGTCCAAATAACTTTTGAACCACTCAATATCGCATTACATACAGGGGGGTTAAATCGATAGGTACTGAGGTCCATCCCCCAGCCACCGTTGATCCACCCCTCAAGTTACAACCTGTATATTGTACTAATATGTATTCTGTAATATGATTATAATGTTCATATTAATCTTTATAAGAGTTATGCATTTACCCTAACCATCGAGTAAGGACTAAAACATGTATAAGCTTTTAACATTTTTAAAAGGAACTGGAACAGTCTCACCTTTCAATAATATAAAACAAACACAAAATCGGTGAAAATCAAGTGATAAGAACTAGGTACCAAGCGCCAATTTTAGGTCCTCATCGGCAGATCTATGACAGTTTTTTTTTATAGGATGGGGTGACAAACGAGCACACAGTCCACCTGATGGTAAGTGCTTGCTATGACCTATAGACATCTACATCTACCCCACGGAATATAAAAAACAAGAGGAAGTAGCAAAACGCATAATTTGTAGCTGAACCACTGTCGCCAAACTCACACATACACAAGAAAGAAATGAGTACCGATAATTGTGTACTATTTCAATAATTTTCGCGTGATTGGCTATTAAAAAATAAAAGAGAAAGGCATTATGTTACTCACCATTCACTTAAGTACGAACCATATGTTCTTAAAAATAGAGATCATATTACTTTTCACCAACGAAGTTTCTAGAATTAATGAGCAAATTTAGCTTCTTAACGTTAGATGTCGCAATAATAAATTCACACTATTATAGACACAATAACAATATATATAACGTTGACATTGCCCTACCTAACCTATACTGCTACGTGAATGATGTTAGTGATGTAGTTACTCTCCCTGAAAGTGATCTGGCTTATATCGATATTCAGTATATGATTATTATCATGTATATCAAATGTATTGACTGAAGAAACAGAATTGAAAAAAAAAGATAAAATGAGTATAATTCAAAATTTATTGGAAATTGTTTTGATGTATTACGTATATCCCCGTAATTCATATAGCCGGCATATAATTAATTGTCTTTAATGGAAATTTATTGATTGTTAGCTAAATTATTTAATTCAGATACTATTGTAGATCATGATATTAAGATCACTTTTATTTCAGCTTCTTTCCAAAAGTCATGAGTATTAATAAACTACTTACTTACTTCTCTGGCTTAGCAACCCTAACAAAAGTTCATTTATAGGGTATCAACCGATAATTTCGTATATTTTCATAGACATCCAGTATTTGGAAATTTTCATTAATATGTTAGTGAATGAACAGGACTGTGATAAAATTTTATCGAAAACTTTAATATCGGCGTAGTCACAACACTATCGCACTTATTCAAAATATATTTACAGATAAACCTTAGTATAACGAAATAAGGTTGAATATTACTTGTAATAAAGGCAATTTGATATTTTGTCCATGTTTAGTCAAGTTTCTATACAAAAAAGGAAAAAATTACACGTGCCTTTTGTACGAAACACCTCCCTCCATTCAAAATATTTTTCTTTTTACTTTCGTTTTTACACTCCAATATTGCCCAAAACGGCATATTTTTGCAAATATCACTTAAGCAGCCATCCGTCAGCTCGCAACAATTTGAGCCTGCGACTCTCCAGTATTATATATTAGTCTATGCCTGCGACTGACAGTCAGTTACGCTCTACTGTCACTAATTGTGACACGCCTGCCCCGCCCACTTTGGGCTTCCTCTTGTTTTTTATATTTCGTGATCTACCCTCAATAAATAATCAAAATGCAGATGCTGTCCACTCTGTTTTGAAATGGTAACTATTCTTTGTCGCCCCTCTATCTAAAAGAAAGATTCTAGTTCGTTAGTGATTTAAATGTTGTTTTGTACAATTTAATTTTTATTTTAATGATTATTCAATTCATATGGCAGCCTGACTACCCAATAATTACTCTCTGTTCTACCCATAGAATGCATAGTATAACATTCGTCTCTTGTACATCATTTTCAACCGACTTCAAAAAAAGGAGGTTCTCAATTCGTCGGAATCTTTTTTTTATGTATGTTCACCGATTAGGTACTCGAAGACGCCTGAACCGAAATGGAAAATTCTTTTTTGTTTCAAAGGGTCATCCCAGGTTTTCCATATAAATTTGATCAAGGTCTGACGAGTAGTTTTTGAGTTATATTGAAGTCAGATGTACAAAATTTTTAATTTTACCACTTGTGGTGTATCAAATAAAAGTCGTATATTGATGCAATTAAAATGTACCCTATGGTGTGGTATGTATATATATATGTTCAGCATTGGACTTGTGATGGGCTGTAATGAATGCATGCCCATAAAACAGCGCGGATAACCACAAATTTTAAGGTATCACGCACTTAAAAATTCGTCCAGGTGTGTTCAAACTAAAGGAAGTCAAACTTAATTTAATTATCCAATAACTACCAATCATCAAATTAAAGACGAATTTTATCTCAATATTTTATTCATTATTTGAATATTTTTATTTATAGTATGTAGTGAATATTTTTTTATTAATTTTTAGCGTTCCGCCTTGCGCTTCACTTTGAGAAAAAATTATATCCAAAAAACTAAATTCTCATTGTAATTAATTGTAGGTCATGTAGCGCGGCGTGGCCGAGAACTTCGCGTAGGACTTGATGACTTTGTTGACGGCCTCCAAGAAATCTTTCTCGGTAGCAACCTTGCGTCGAGCGCGGATCGCGAACATGCCCGCCTCCGTGCACACAGACCTGTGAAAAAAAATCATGTAATTTTTACCGTAGTACATGTATTTTTACCGTACCTTTCCCGTAGGTGGCGTAATGACTTTCCCTACAAATTCACTCTGGAATTTTATAGTAAAAATATAAAATTTAATAATATTTCGACTACAGCGCTATCTATCGGGCCCAGGTATTGCAATTTTCTTTTTTGGCACTAATTAAATATATATTGTGAATATGAGTAATGTTGGTCCATAAGTATGCCGTATCGTACCTGATCTCCGCGCCCGTGGAGTTGGAGCAGAGGCGCGCCAGCAGATTGAAGCGGATGTCGCGTTCACGCTTACGTGTCGTGTCGTATCGTATCGTATCGTATCGTACCTGATCTCCGCGCCCGTTAGGCAGAGGCGGCAGATCGAAGCGGATGTCGCGCTCACGCTCACGTGTCGTTTCGTGTCGTATTGTACCTGATCTCCGCGCCCGTGGAGTTGGAACAGGGGCGCGCCAGCAGATTGAAGCAGATGTCGCGTTCACGCTTACGTGTCGTGTCGTGGTATCGTACCTGATCTCCGCGCCCGTGGAGTTGGAGCAGGCGCGCCAGCAGATTGAAGCGGATGTCGCGTTCACGCTTACGTGTCGTGTCGTGGTATCGTACCTGATCTCCGCGCCCGGAGCAGAGGCGCGCCAGATTGAAGCGGATGTCGCGTTCACGCTTACGTGTCGTGTCGTGGTATCGTACCTGATCTCCGCGCCCGTGGAGTTAAAGCAGAGGCGCGCCAGCAGATTGAAGCGGATGTCGCGTTCACGCTTACGTGTCGTCGTGGTATCGTACCGATCTCCGCGCCCGTGGAGTTGGAGCAGAGAGGCGCGCCAGCAGATTGAAGCGGATGTCGCGTTCACGCTTACGTGTCGTCGTGGTATCGTACCTGATCTCCGCGCCCGTGGAGTTGGAGCAGAGCGCGCCAGCAGATTGAAGCGGATGTCGCGTTCACGCTTACGTGTCGTGTCGTGTGGTATCGTACCTGATCTCCGCGCCCGTGGAGTTGGAGCAGAGGCGCGCCAGCAGATTGAAGGATGTCGCGTTCACGCTTACGTGTCGTGTCGTGGTATCGTACCTGATCTCCGCGCCCGTGGAGTTGGAGCAGAGAGCGCGCCAGCAGATTGAAGCGGATGTCGCGTTCACGCTTACGTGTCGTGTCGTGGTATCGTACCTGATCTCCGCGCCCGTGGAGTTGGAGCAGAGCGCGCCAGCAGATTGAAGCGGATGTCGCGTTCACGCTTACGTGTCGTGTCGTGTGGTATCGTACCTGATCCCGCGCCCGTGGAGTTGGGCAGAGGCGCGCCAGCAGATTGAAGCGGATGTCGCGTTCACGCTTATGTATCGTGTCGTCGTGTCGTATCGTATCGTACCTGATCTCGCGCCCGTGGAGTTGGAGCAGAGGCGCGCCAGCAGATTGAAGCGGATGTCGCGTTCACGCTTACGTGTCGTGTCGTGTGGTATCGTACCTGATCTCCGCGCCCGTGGAGTTGGAGCAGAGAGGCGCGCCAGCAGATTGAAGCGGATGTCGCGTTCACGCTTACGTGTCGTGTCGTGGTATCGTACCTGATCTCCGCGCCCGTGGAGTTGGAGCAGAGCGCCAGCAGATTGAAGCGGATGTCGCGTTCACGCTTACGTGTCGTCGTGGTATCGTACCTGATCTCCGCGCCCGTGGAGCAGAGGCGCGCCAGCAGATTGAAGCGGATGTCGCGTTCACGCTTACGTCGTGTCGTGTGGTATCGTACCTGATCTCCGCGCCCGTGGAGTTGGAGAGAGGCGCGCCAGCAGATTGAAGCGGATGTCGCGTTCACGCTTACGTGTCGTGTCGTGGTATCGTACCTGATCTCCGCGCCCGTGGAGTTGGAGCAGAGAGGCGCCAGCAGATTGAAGCGGATGTCGCGTTCACGCTTACGTGTCGTCGTGTGGTATCGTACCTGATCTCCGCGCCCGTGGAGTTGGAGCAGAGGCGCGCCAGCAGATTGGCGGATGTCGCGTTCACGCTTACGTGTCGTGTCGTGTGGTATCGTACCTGATCTCCGCGCCCGTGGAGTTGGAGCGCGCCAGCAGATTAGCGGATGTCGCGTTCACGCTTACGTGTCGTGTCGTGGTATCGTACCTGATCTCCGCGCCCGTGGAGTTGGAGCAGAAGCGCGCCAGCAGATTGAAGCGGATGTCGCGTCACGCCACGTGTCGTGTCGTGTGGTATCGTACCTGATCTCCGCGCCCGTGGAGTTGGAGCAGAGGCGCGCCAGCAGATTGAAGCGGATGTCGCGTTCACGCTTACGTGTCGTGTCGTGGTATCGTACCTGATCTCCGCGCCCGTAGAGTTGGAGCAGCGCGCCAGCAGATTGAAGCGGATGTCGCGTTCACGCTTACGTGTCGTGTCGTGGTATCGTACCTGATCTCCGCGCCCGTGGAGTTGGAGCAGCGCGCCAGCAGATTGAAGCGGATGTCGCGTTCACGCTTACGTGTCGTGTGGTATCGTACCTGATCTCCGCGCCCGTGGAGTTGGAGCAGAGGCGCGCCAGCAGATTGAAGCGGATGTCGCGTTCACGCCGTGTCGTCGTGGTATCGTACCTGATCTCCGCGCCCGTGGAGTTGGAGCAAGCGCGCCAGCAGATTGAAGCGGATGTCGCGTTCACGCTTACGTGTCCGTGTGGTATCGTACCTGATCTCCGCGCCCGTGGAGTTGGAGCAGAGGCGCGCCAGCAGATTGAAGCGGATGTCGCGTTCACGCTTACGTGTCGTGTCGTGGTATCGTACCTGATCTCCGCGCCCGGAGTTGGAGCAGAGGCGCGCCAGCAGATTGAAGCGGATGTCGCGTTCACGCCGTGTCGTCGTGTGGTATCGTACCTGATCTCCGCGCCCGTGGAGTTGGAGCAGAGGCGCGCCAGCAGATTGAAGCGGATGTCGCGTTCACGCCGTGTCGTCGTGTGGTATCGTACCTGATCTCCGCGCCCGTGGAGTTGGAGCAGAGAGGCGCGCCAGCAGATTGAAGCGGATGTCGCGTCACGCTTACGTGTCGTGTCGTGGTATCGTACCGATCTCCGCGCCCGTGGAGTTGGAGCAGAGAGCGCGCCAGCAGATTGAAGCGGATGTCGCGTTCACGCTTACGTCGTCGTGTGGTATCGTACCTGATCTCCGCGCCCGGAGTTGGGCAGAGGCGCGCCAGCAGATTGAAGCGGATGTCGCGTTCACGCTTATGTATCGTGTCGTGTCGTCGTATCGTATCGTACCTGATCTCCGCGCCCGTGGAGTTGGAGCAGGCGCGCCAGCAGATTGAAGCGGATGTCGCGTTCACGCTTACGTGTCGTGTCGTGGTATCGTACCTGATCTCCGCGCCCGTGGAGTTGGAGCAGAGAGGCGCGCCAGCAGATTGAAGCGGATGTCGCGTTCACGCTTACGTCGTCGTGTGGTATCGTACCTGATCTCGCGCCCGTGGAGTTGGAGCAGCGCGCCAGCAGATTGAAGCGGATGTCGCGTTCACGCTATGTGTCGTGTCGTCGTATCGTACCTGATCTCCGCGCCCGTGGAGTTGGAGAGGCGCGCCAGCAGATTGAAGCGGATGTCGCGTTCACGCTTACGTGTCGTGTCGTGGTATCGTACCTGATCTCCGCGCCCGTGGAGTTGGAGCAGAGGCGCGCCAGCAGATTGAAGCGGATGTCGCGTTCACGCTTACGTGTCGTCGTGGTATCGTACCTGATCTCCGCGCCCGTGGAGTTGGAGCAGAGGCGCGCCAGCAGATTGAAGCGGATGTCGCGTTCACGCTTACGTGTCCTGTCGTGGTATCGTACCTGATCTCCGCGCCCGTGGAGTTGGAGCAGAGGCGCGCCAGCAGATTGAAGCGGATGTCGCGTTCACGCTTACGTCGTGTCGTGTGGTATCGTACCTGATCTCCGCGCCCGTGAGTTGGAGCAGAAGCGCGCCAGCAGATTGCGGATGTCGCGTTCACGCTTACGTGTCGTCGTGGTATCGTACCTGATCTCCGCGCCCGTGGAGTTGGAGCAGAAGCGCGCCAGCAGATTGAAGCGGATGTCGCGTTCACGCTTACGTGTCGTGTCGTGTGGTATCGTACCTGATCTCCGCGCCCGTGGAGTTGGAGCAGAGGCGCGCCAGCAGATTGAAGCGGATGTCGCGTTCACGCTTACGTGTCGTGTCGTGTGGTATCGTACCTGATCTCCGTGCCCGTAGAGTTGGAGCAGGCGCGCCAGCAGATTGAAGCGGATGTCGCGTTCACGCTTACGTGTCGTGTCGTGGTATCGTACCTGATCTCCGCGCCCGTGGAGTTGGAGCAGAGGCGCGCCAGCAGATTGAAGCGGATGTCGCGTTCACGCTTACGTGTCGTCGTGGTATCGTACCTGATCTCCGCGCCCGTGGAGTTGGAGCAGAGGCGCGCCAGCAGATTGAAGCGGATGTCGCGTTACGTGTCGTGTCGTGTGGTATCGTACCTGATCTCCGCGCCCGTGGAGTTGGAGCAGAGAGGCGCGCCAGCAGATTGAAGCGGATGTCGCGTTCACGCTTACGTGTCGTGTCGTGTGGTATCGTACCTGATCTCCGCGCCCGTGGAGTTGGAGCAGAGGCGCGCCAGCAGATTGAAGCGGATGTCGCGTTCACGCTTACGTGTCGTGTCGTGTGGTATCGTACCTGATCTCCGCGCCCGTGGAGTTGGAGCAGAGGCGCGCCAGCAGATTGAAGCGGATGTCGCGTTCACGCTTACGTGTCGTTGTGGTATCGTACCTGATCTCCGCGCCCGTGGAGTTGGAGCAGCGCGCCAGCAGATTGAAGCGGATGTCGCGTTCACGCTTACGTGTCGTGTCGTGTGGTATCGTACCTGATCTCCGCGCCCGTGGAGTTGGAGCAGAAGCGCGCCAGCAGATTGAAGCGGATGTCGCGTTCACGCTTACGTGTCGTGTCGTGTGGTATCGTACCTGATCTCCGCGCCCGTGGAGTTGGAGCAGAAGCGCGCCAGCAGATTGAAGCGGATGTCGCGTTCACGCTTACGTGTCGTCGTGGTATCGTACCTGATCTCCGCGCCCGTGGAGTTGAGCAGAGGCGCGCCAGCAGATTGAAGCGGATGTCGCGTCACGCTTACGTGTCGTGTCGTGGTATCGTACCTGATCTCCGCGCCCGTGAGTTGGAGCAGAGCGCGCCAGCAGATTGAAGCGGATGTCGCGTTCACGCTTACGTGTCGTGTCGTGTGGTATCGTACCTGATCTCCGCGCCCGTGGAGTTGGAGCAGAGGCGCGCCAGCAGATTGAAGCGGATGTCGCGTTCACGCTTATGTATCGTGTCGTGTCGTGTCGTATCGTATCGTACCTGATCTCCGCGCCCGTGGAGTTGGAGCAGAGGCGCGCCAGCAGATTGAAGCGGATGTCGCGTTCACGCTTACGTGTCGTGTCGTGTCGTGTCGTATCGTATCGTACCTGATCTCCGCGCCCGTGGAGTTGGAGCAGAGGCGCGCCAGCAGATTGAAGCGGATGTCGCGTTCACGCTTACGTGTCGTGTCGTGTGGTATCGTACCTGATCTCCGCGCCCGTGGAGTTGGAGCAGAGAGGCGCGCCAGCAGATTGAAGCGGATGTCGCGTTCACGCTTACGTGTCGTGTCGTGTGGTATCGTACCTGATCTCCGCGCCCGTGGAGTTGGAGCAGAGGCGCGCCAGCAGATTGAAGCGGATGTCGCGTTCACGCTTATGTGTCGTGTCGTGTCGTGTCGTATCGTATCGTACCTGATCTCCGCGCCCGTGGAGTTGGAGCAGAGGCGCGCCAGCAGATTGAAGCGGATGTCGCGTTCACGCTTACGTGTCGTGTCGTGTGGTATCGTACCGATCTCCGCGCCCGGAGTTGGAGCAGAGGCGCCAGCAGATTGAAGCGGATGTCGCGTTCACGCTTATGTGTCGTGTCGTCGTATCGTATCGTACCTGATCTCCGCGCCCGTGGAGTTGGAGCAGAGGCGCGCCAGCAGATTGAAGCGGATGTCGCGTTCACGCTTACGTGTCGTGTCGTGTGGTATCGTACGCCCGTGGAGTTCGAGCAGAGGCGCGCCAGCAGATTGAAGCGGATGTCGCGTTCACGCTTATGTGTCGTGTCGTGTCGTGTCGTATCGTACCTGAACTCCGCGCCCGTGGAGTTGGAGCAGAGGCGCGCCAGCAGATTGAAGCGGATGTCGCGTTCACGCTTACGTGTCGTGTCGTGTGGTATCGTACCTGATCTCCGCGCCCGTGGAGTTGGAGCAGAGGCGCGCCAGCAGATTGAAGCGGATGTCGCGTTCACACTTATGTATCGTGTCGTGTCGTGTCGTATCGTATCGTACCTGATCTCCGCGCCCGTGGAGTTGGAGCAGAGGCGCGCCAGCAGATTGAAGCGGATGTCGCGTTCACACTTATGTGTCGTGTCGTGTCGTGTCGTATCGTATCGTACCTGATCTCCGCGCCCGTGGAGTTGGAGCAGAGCGCGCCAGCAGATTGAAGCGGATGTCGCGTTCACGCTTACGTGTCGTGTCGTGTGGTATCGTACCTGATCTCCGCGCCCGTGGAGTTGGAGCAGAGAGGCGCGCCAGCAGATTGAAGCGGATGTCGCGTTCACGCTTACGTGTCGTGTCGTGTGGTATCGTACCTGATCTCCGCGCCCGTGGAGTTGGAGCAGAGGCGCGCCAGCAGATTGAAGCGGATGTCGCGTTCACACTTATGTGTCGTGTCGTGTCGTGTCGTATCGTATCGTACCTGATCTCCGCGCCCGTGGAGTTGGAGCAGAGGCGCGCCAGCAGATTGAAGCGGATGTCGCGTTCACGCTTACGTGTCGTGTCGTGTGGTATCGTACCTGATCTCCGCGCCCGTGGAGTTGGAGCAGAGAGGCGCGCCAGCAGATTGAAGCGGATGTCGCGTTCACGCTTACGTGTCGTGTCGTGTGGTATCGTACCTGATCTCCGCGCCCGTGGAGTTGGAGCAGAGCGCGCCAGCAGATTGAAGCGGATGTCGCGTTCACGCTTATGTGTCGTGTCGTGTCGTGTCGTATCGTATCGTACCTGAACTCCGCGCCCGTGGAGTTGGAGCAGAGGCGCGCCAGCAGATTGAAGCGGATGTCGCGTTCACGCTTATGTATCGTGTCGCGTCGTGTCGTATCGTATCGTACCTGATCTCCGCGCCCGTGGAGTTAGAGCAGAGGCGCGCCAGCAGATTGAAGCGGATGTCGCGTTCACGCTTATGTCGTGTCGTGTCGTCGTATCGTATCGTACCTGAACCCGCGCCCGTGGAGTTGGAGCAGGCGCGCCAGCAGATTGAAGCGGATGTCGCGTTCACGCTATGTGTCGTGTCGTGTCGTGTCGTATCGTATCGTACCTGATCTCCGCGCCCGGAGTTGGAGCAGAGCGCCAGCAGATTGAAGCGGATGTCGCGTTCACGCTTACGTGTCGTCGTGGTATCGTACCTGAACCCGCGCCCGTGGAGTTGGAGCAGAGGCGCCAGCAGATTGAAGCGGATGTCGCGTTCACACTTATGTGTCGTGTCGTGTCGTGTCGTATCGTATCGTACCTGATCTCCGCGCCCGTGGAGTTGGAGCAGAGGCGCGCCAGCAGATTGAAGCGGATGTCGCGTTCACGCTTACGTGTCGTGTCGTGGTATCGTACGCCCGTGGAGTTCGAGAGGCGCGCCAGCAGATTGAAGCGATGTCGCGTTCACGCTTTGCGTGTCGTGTCGTGTCGTATCGTATCGTACCGAACCCGCGCCCGTGGAGTTGGAGCAGAGGCGCGCCAGCAGATTGAAGCGGATGTCGCGTTCACGCTTATGTATCGTGTCGCGTCGTGTCGTATCGTATCGTACCTGATCTCCGCGCCCGTGGAGTTGGAGCAGAGGCGCGCCAGCAGATTGAAGCGGATGTCGCGTTCACGCTTACGTGTCGTGTCGTGTGGTATCGTACCTGATCTCCGCGCCCGTGGAGTTGGAGCAGAGAGGCGCGCCAGCAGATTGAAGCGGATGTCGCGTTCACGCTTACGTGTCGTCGTGGTATCGTACCTGATCTCCGCGCCCGTGGAGTTGGGCAGAGGCGCGCCAGCAGATTGAAGCGGATGTCGCGTTCACGCTTATGTATCGTGTCGTGTCGTGTCGTATCGTATCGTACCTGATCTCCGCGCCCGTGGAGTTGGAGCAGAGGCGCGCCAGCAGATTGAAGCGGATGTCGCGTTCACACTTATGTGTCGTGTCGTGTCGTGTCGTATCGTATCGTACCTGATCTCCGCGTCCGTGGAGTTGGAGCAGAGGCGCGCCAGCAGATTGAAGCGGATGTCGCGTTCACGCTTACGTGTCCTGTCGTGTCGTATCGTATCGTACCTGATCTCCGCCCCCGTAGAGTTAGGGCAGAGCCGCGCCAGCAGATCGAAGCGGATGTCGCGCTCGACGCTCATTGAGCGCGCGTGTATGCGGAAGATGTGTGCTCGTCCCTCGAGGTCAGGCAGTCCGAACTCCACTTTGCGGTCGAGACGGCCGGGACGCATTAAAGCCGGGTCCAGCGTGTCGGGACGGTTCGTCGCCATCAGCACCTGCGACAGTTTATTATAACTAAGTAGTCACGTCTAACATGCGCTCGAATTAATTCTCCAGTATTTTCCATACATGGCGGTGGTGTGAGTAAAAGTTATTACTTCACTTCAGTTTAAAAAAAGGATCAGTCTTCGCTAATTTGCGCTCACTGTTGCACCTCTTTGTGCTCTTACCGCTTTATTAATTTAGATTTTAAATTGTTTTAAAGAAGTTTATCGTCGCTAGTGTTTTGTCTAAACAGGGTTATTTTTCAAAGAGTAGCCTTTTAAACTTAAGTTTAAATATATAAATAATGATATATTGTTATTGCAGTTTTTGAAAATAACAGTAAATAAGGATACTACTTTTATTTGAAATTATCCCAAATTGAATGTGATTTATGTGCAACAACGTTTATGCCTACCGATCGACCCTTACGAATGTGAGCGTGCGCAGTAAAATCAATTAAAATAATGCATTACCACGCATTTTGAATTTAAAAGATAAAAGTGAGATTTTTTTATTCATTTTTCTTCACCATTTGCCTATATTACTTATTCTGAACCTTCGCTGCAAATTTGGCCGGTTATTGCAAAATAACCCTGTATACTCTACCACAGACACTCAATAACACCTACAACATTACACACCACAATATTTAGAAATTAACGCCGTCTAGTGTTCGTTAATACGAGCCTCTCGGTAAGTAAATTTAATTCCTCTAATTTAAGATACAATATTTTCCCGCGCATTCAAGTATTTAACGGCCACGAGGTGATAGCTCGTGCCCGGTTTGATTACTAAGTAAGTACTTTAAATCCCGGTCAGATCACCGAGGTATAACCTCAACAGCCAATAATAAGTCTATTACTCCCATAAACAATTTACTTATATAATCACTACTCTAGCCGGGAATAATTTATAATAAAAAGTAAATTTATTCAATAAAGTAGTTGATATGATAGGAAGACTACGTTTCTATGTAGCTAAGGACTTTTTGTCCGCAACATGTAATAATGATTTTGGTACACAATTTATTGTTTTTCAATGATCACAGATTGAAATTATGTCCATATCTCCAACATTACATTCAACCGTTCCTCTAATCTTATATTAATATGTTTATTGTACATCGGCAATGGTTTAGACTATTTTAGACTGAAAACAAAAATTGCCAAGTTCTCTGCTTTATATTATATTCAACCATTTCACTGTATCGTGAGTCATGTATTAACATTTCGATTGTTTAACTATTGTGTCTTTTTCGTGGACAGGAAAGTAGTTTAAATCTAAAATTTCAAGTGCAATCATTAACATTAAAAATAAAATTCATTTAAATCAATGATTTCAAAAGGAAGGATACGCGCATCTAAACATTTTACTTATGACATGTAATGCACATGGCAAAAGTAGCACCATCTGTATTAACACATACGAACTACATGAGTGCCGTGTTGCATTGGTCGACGAGTGCAGGGTTGGATTTCGTAGTGTAATAATAATTATACTATTTGTACGATTATTTCATAGTGTGTAATATGTAGTATCGTAATAAATAAAAAGACATTTATTTCTCAATAATACTATTTAATAAATTAGTGGTGGAATAACCCCAGAGAGTAATTTAGTACCTATACTCATGTTGGTGTTTCGCTCTTACCCTGGTGCTTAACATTTATACAAAACTATGTCACTATACTACGCGAAAATACAATCATTTTATCTTCAAGTCGACCGACTTGTATTATTAGTGGGTCCTATTACTTTTTTATATTTACTCTACCAACACCAAATCAGGCAACGACAGGGTAGGCGGGGAATCCTCATGTGATGTTCTACTATCCCGGTCGTTCTGACAGAGACGATATCATGTTCATAGCAATATTTTGAATTTGCTATGAACATGCTATCGTAATGCAATTTTAGAAACGTATAGGTACTGTAATGTTGAAGGTTTTAATAAATAGGAGACGTGTTGTTGCTACTAGAACTTTAATTATACTCCCTTATTCTTAACTTAACTCTAATATATATAGTCGTGAGGGCTATATATATACTACACTACACCTCCCACCGACAAAAAATAAATAAAAAGAAATGATTACATTTGTTTTTTTTTTTAACTATAAAATCAAAATTAAACTTAAATCTAATAAGAATATAAATTACAAAGTCAAAACAGGTATATTCTATGGGTATGTCGGTGGCCAGATCCCTGTCCCATAGTAATTTCAAGGTCACAATAGATTTGGTATGATGTATCATGCACACATACAACATACATATTTGACATTATTAGGCAATATAGTAAATATTTGAGAAATTCATGACATCTGGTATAATTTTACAGGCATTACAAATTTATATCATAGTCTCATATAATATTTAGGTAGGTATATCGTTGTCAGTCAGGGATTGAGGCTCACAATATTATGGGCACAACAAAATTTAAATTAATTAGTTGTAAACATAGTATAATGAGTTTCTAAATCATATTAAATGAAGTAATTATTTTCATAATCCACACAAGTAAGTTGGCATTACTGTACTATTTTCCCAGAAAATAATAAATTGTAATGGATAAAAGTTTATGATTTGATAGTTCAATCAATATTATACCGAAAATAGTTTGTTACATTTCATATTAAGATATCCAGAACAAAGAAGTCAATGCAAAGCAATGTACCTAATCATTTTCGTTAACATAACAATAGACAGATCAAAATACATGTTGCGATCCCAGCCGCGTAAGCGATTTGTGACACCTTTGTTTTAAATTTCTGAGTACGTTTATGGAACGTTTTTGATTACGTCGTATAATGGTACCTAGTTTTAACAATGCATTAAAATGATATCGTGAATAAAATTAATTTATCTTGCCTAATAGTTTATACCTCTAATATAGATGGTTACATGCAATTTTATAATACTTTTACATAGGTACATTAATAAATATTTATTATTTAAGTTATTTATAATTTCGAAAATTCATTATTTCATGACTTCTAAGGAATATGTTTATCTTAATTGAGACAGAAATTTATATAAAAAAGAATACATTATTAGGTACACAGCTAAAGTTTGTTTAACAAAATATTTATTAACATTAGAAAAGACAATTGTATTTTAAGCAGATAACATAATTTTAGGTTTCGTTGTCTTTATAAAGAAAAAAATACTATTACATTACTACATAATAACAGCTTATCTACACACTTTGGATTTGACTATAGTAAGCAATATAATATACCTAATATAGTTTAAAATGTAAAATTTTACATAAACAAAATTTAAGGTAGAGTTTCAAAAATTTAAGGCACATTCAAATTTGCTAATGCATGCCTAAATATGAAAAATCTCGTAAATTCATATAAAAATTATGAAATGTTTATTGTATTTGATTAATATTATTATTTTTGTTTACGTGTAGTTGTGCATCGATCCCTATAGTTATTACATGTGTAACGTGTTAGTAGCATTTTGGACAGCATTAATAGCCCTAATACAGAAATGCAAATAATTGCCTATCTAACTTTATAGATTTGGTCGGGATCACCTTATTCCTTATTTTCGTTTGTTAGGCCTTTATATTATTATTTTTTTCATAATTTTGTACGTAATTTTTTTTTGTGATATATTTGACCTTACTGAGCTTTATTTCTCTATTCACTTATATATTTATTTATTATTTAGATACCGGAATCGGAGTTTTAATTCACTTCATTTATATTTTATCATGATGTTTATCATGTGGGTACTTTATACATATGGGCCCCCATTTACTTGGGTATTATATTACATTTTCATTACATTACTTTCATTTTATTGGTACATAAACTTTTTATACTATATCAAGGTTATAGTGTACCTTGGGTTGTGCACAACCTTGAGGTCTACGTTTAAGTCATTTTAAAAGGACTCCAACAATTGTCACGGAGGAAAACTAAGTTCACACTATGATCCAATGAAGGATGTGACCTCTATGTACCATTCTCAAGGGTAACAAATTTAAGACTTCTCTGGTCCCCAACAGTACTAATATGAGTAAACTCTTTCACATCACTTGAACTGAAGGTATTGTTCCTTAGTACCCGTTATCTCCGATTTTATCATCCAATCATGGAAACATACCCTACTCGAGGACTATATGCTATACCAGTGATGGACGTTGTCCGTATCTCTCCATTAATATCATATCAAGATAAACTTTTGTTTTAATTTTATTTTCTTCATAACTCTTATTTCATTCTTTATTTATACATTACCGTGTTCCTTATTAACATGTTATTATCTATTTGACTCTATCGATTACTTTTATACACTTGCATGCTCCACTTACTATACTAACTTGCATTATTCTCGTTCATAATGAATTCCATACCAGGAGTTTAAGCATTCATCAATATTTGGGTGATCAGTCCAATATTGACGAAACTTAGCAACCCAATCATTCATATTCACACTTTTGAACATTCCTTTCTTTCATTCTTCACACCTTTTAAATACATCCTTTAATATTGAGGGTAATATTTGTCAGTCAATTTTTATGTCCTTGTTTAATTTTGTTAAGAAACATTACTACTAAGACCTATTTTAATTATTATATTCCTTATTACATAAAAATGATAGTTTTAAGTATTTAACTGACACAGAAGTTACATCGCTTATAGTTATATTACTTTTACTTATATCGAAAATGTATTAGCTTTAATAATACATTTAATTTACATATAAAAAGTAGGATTGCTAGAACTATGATATTTAAGAAATCGTATATCTACAGCAAAACCGGTAATCACTATTTCATTACAGCTAACAAGTTTGTATAAACAAAACATTAATATATTTAAATATTGAAAAGAACAATTTAGATTTTAAGTAGGTAATATTAATATTTTTAAGTAATCATTGTAAGTAATATTAACTATAAGATTATTTATTAAAGGTTATATAATATATATTTATATATAATAATAGTTACTTTAAGCTTTCATACCCTTAGAAAAGAAGAAAAATGATTATAACTTATAATAATTACGATTTTTTTTTTTTTATAAAACCCTTTAAAATTGTATACATTTAAATAAAAATACTATAAAAAAAATTGGGTTAAATTTAAAAATATATTTGCTTTAACACGAACCTGTTCATCGTAAAATGTATGTTTTTTAGAAAACAATATCTACTAAAAATATTATAAATTGTTAAAATCTGACAAATATTTTCTAGTTACTTGTAAATACTGTACATTTAATATTTAATGCGTTACTTTTTTATTTAATATAGTCTAAAACATAATAAAATAATTAAATATAATGTATAAAATAACGCTGATGCGATGTTACCTCTTATATATCTTCTTTTTCTTTTCGGTTCAATTTTCATATTTTACTGGACAAAGCTCGCTGAAATACAACCGTTTTTTTTTTTTTTTTTAAATTAATCTGTTGTTTTTGAAATTTGTTCTTCGGTCATTATATTTAAAAAATCCACATTTTATTTTCCTCATTCTTCGTTAGTTGTCTTCATAGATATATTTTAAATCGGTTTAGAAATAACAGAATTATGAGGTAAAACATTAAAAAAAATACACCGAATTGAGAACCCTCCTTTTTGAAGTTTGTTAAAATTAAACATTACACTATGTGCTTATTGTATTCGAGCAAATTAATTGTGTTTAATAATATTCTTAAATTTTATTACGTCTGCATTTTTTTGTACCATTAGAATATGTATAATAAAGTTATATTACTACCATCATTATCGTGTTTATTTTATTCCATTTATTATTCTCATAAAATACGGCTTCGTACGCAATACGTAATCTTTATTATATCGATTATTTAAAATTAATCAATAAAATAGTGATTTGCACAATTTGATTGAAAACGCCAGAAACTGGTATCACTGAACGGCGTGTAGGTGTGTGACGAGCGTAGCACATTCAACTCGCGCCCACTAACATAATGACCTTGTCACTTTAACGTGTTTTTGTACTAGACTGCGCTTCTATACGCTAATTTATGGGTTTAGACTATTTTAGACCGAGAACAGAAAATTGCCAAGTTCTCTGCTTTATATTATATTCAACCATTTCACTGTATCGTGAGTCATGTATTAACATTTCGATTGTTTAACTATTGTCTTTTTCGTGGACAGGAAAGTAGTTTAAATCTAATTTCATGCAATCATTAACATTAAAAATAAAATTCATTTAAATCAATGATTTCAAAAGGAAGGATACGTCTAAACATTTTACTTATGACATGTAATGTACATGGCAAAAAGTAGCACTATCTGTATTAACACATACGAACTATAAGTGCCGCGTTGCATTGGTCGACGACGTCACCAGGGTTGGATTTCGTGTAATAATTATACTATTTGTACGATTATTTCATAGTGTGTATATATAGTATCGTAATAAATAAAATATAAATAAAATAAAAATACATTTATTTCTCAATAATACTATTTAATAAATTAGTGGTAATAAGATAATTTAGTACCTATACTCATGTTGGTGTTTGCCCTTTACCCTGGTGCTTAATATTTATACAAAACTATGCCACTATAATACGCGAAAATACCATCATTTTATCTTCAAGTCGACCGATTTGTATTATTAGTGGGTCCTATTACTTTTTATATTTACTCTACCAACACCAAATCAGCAACGACAGTAGTATGGGGAACTCTATGATGTTTTACTATCCGGTCGTTCTGACAGAGACGATATCATGTTCATAGCAATATTTTTGAATTTGCTATGAACATGCTATCGTAATGCAATTTTAGAAACGTATAGGTACACTAAGACGCATGACGCCAAAACCCCGGCGCATGGACAAAAAACATGAAACGTAAAACTTGGTATAATTTTGGACAAATAGTAAGTATAATTTAATTTTCCATGTACAATATTTATAAGGGTCTGAATCCAACCCTGGCGTAACCTTGCCAACGTAACCGGCCACACAATGGCCGCCATTGTGTTTTTATAATAATTTAATTGCATCAAAATTAATGTAAGGTTACTTACTGATGATACAATATACCATATTCCTTTTTAACCTTTGTATCGTAATTTTTGCAGCCTTTTACCATGCACCTAGGCATATTTATGACAAGCAAATACTCACTCGCTCCTGCGTGCGCACCGCTGTCAATCGAGTCGCGTTGGCCCTAAATTGTAATTTTAGGACCAACGCATTGGTGCCATTTAGTTGCGCGGTCGGCCCGGTCCTTACGCCAGTAATATAGTCTAGTCTAGTAAGTCAGTGATTTAAATAGATCAACTTATTTTTAGTTTAATTACCCACCTTAATGTTACCACGGGGATCGAAACCATCTAACTGGTTAATCAACTCCAACATAGTTCGTTGTACTTCGTTATCCCCACCAGCGCCATCGTCAAACCTTGAAGTTATTTAAGTGTTAAATTACTCCATAGTATAATAATTATCTAATAAAATAAATAAAATTGAAGTGTCTGTTTATAATGTCAAAATAACAGCTTTTTACTAAATGCATATTATGAAAGTATATATGGCACTTATAACAAAAACACAATTTTTTAAATTTTTGTCTGTCTGTTTGTTCCAGCTAATCTCCGGAATGGCTGGACCGATTTTGGCGGAACTTTCACTGGCAGATAGCTAATGTTATAAGGAGTAACTTAGGCTATTTTTGTTTTTGAAAAATAATTAGGTTTCCACGCAAAAAAATTAAAACGCATGAAATCCAATCGTAATAAATTACACGCTGGCGAAGTCGCGGGGAACAGTTAGTTCATAATAAAATTTTATAACATTTAAAAAAAGATGAATACTTAAGTGCTACCAAGAAAGTTACATAGTGCCATTGTCGAAAATTAAATTTCTTTGATTATTATTATTATCAACAATTCATTAGAAAGCACATGGCCTATATCAAAGCTTTCGATTAGCATAAATATAAACAAAATAACAAAATTATTAGTCTTGAGTATTTATTCAGAGCAGGGCAAATTTGCTGGTTGAAGCTTTGTGATCGTTGGGCCCCATCATCTAATGTCATGCGCACATTTGTCGGTCGAGAACCGTTGATTGCGTATGCGCTTATAATGCAATTTTAGTATAGGTACTCTGGAACACCTACATAATACATAGTGGCATCAGGTTCCATACAATTAATAATACGACTAATTGTACACAGCGTTTTTTTTATCGTAGACAAAAAACAATTTATTTCAGCAATTTTTACATATGATGTAGATAAATCACTTTCATTAAGCAACGGTTGGAGGTCAATAAAATATGCCTACAAATAATATCGACGTTGCAATTCTTAAAAGTGGGAAGGTAGAAATTACGTTATACAATGTTACTGTAATTCGTTTAAAAGTATAAAATATTAATTTTGTTTTAAAAATTACCTTGACAGTGGAAAAAAATTATCAACTATTAACCATCGAGTTTTCATTTATCGGATAATAAGTTATGACAACCTATATCTAGATATATATTTTTCTGTGATGTGGATAACCTTAGCCTGCATCTAGCTGAAAATAGCGTTAGCCTAGAAGTCTAGTGATAGCAACAGGTAACAAGAAGTTTCTCCGAACGTCGAATGCCGGCAGGCAGGTGGTTGCCCTTTTTGATTTTGAAAACTTTCCCTATCTTTCTTTTACAGTTAGTTTTAGTAATACAAAAGGTGCCTATTTTCTAATTTTTCAGTGTTTACCTGGCACCTCCAATGGCGTCAATTTCGTCAAAGAAGATGAGACACGCCTTTTTGCTGCGCGCCATTTCAAACAGTTCTCGCACCATACGAGCGCCTTCGCCTACGTATTTCTGGACCAGCTCGGAACCTTTGGGAAAAATTCATTACGGTATAGTTTTTAGTCGTTGTTACTACCAGACTATTACCAGATCAATTTAAACACCTATTGTTAACTTTTGAATCAATGAAAATTCCAGAAATAACTATCTGTAAAATTCCAAGGACATGTCACAACACCTAAAGCAAATATTTTAAATAAGTAGTTCAAGCTAAATCAGGCTAGAAAGGTAGACAAGTGGTGACATATGAGGGGTGATCCAAAAGTAATGATAATCGGTTACTTCAGGTCTGCATAAAAATCCAAAAAAAATATTTTTTGTTTGCTTATATACTCACTACGTCAGCCTAAAAAAATCATATAAATAGATCACGATTTCCAGGAGATACATTCATTTGAATACGAACTGTCAAAGAGATAACATCAACATGGAGAAAAACGAAATTAGAGCTGTCATCAAGTACCTCTGTTTGACTTACACTCTGCTCCTCCATATTCTACAGTTGCACGCTGGGCCAAGGAGTTTAAACTGGGCAGAACATCCACTGAAGATGAACATCGCGAAGGACGCCCATCCACGTCCCTCACTGAAGACAACGTGAAAAAAGTCGAAGATGTTGTGTTGGCAGATTGAAGAGTGACCATCAGGCATGTAGCTGAGGTCACAGGGATCTCATATGGCAGCGTTCAAAGAATCCTTGCGAACCAGTTGCATATGAAAAAGGTCTCTGCGCGTTGGGTACCCAGAATGTTAACCGACGAGCAAAAGAAAATCGAGTTGACATTTCGAGGTCAATCTCGAAAAGTTCCAAGCAGATCAAGAAAATTTTTGTTCCGTTTTGTGACTATGGACGAGACCTGGATCCACCATTTTGATCCTGAAACGAAACAACAATCGATGACTTGGAAGCGAGCCTCCTCACCGACGCCAAAGAAATTCAAAGTTTCAAGTTCGGCGGAAAGGTTATGGCATCTGTTTTGGGACGCTCAAGGCATAATTATGGTGGAATATTTGGAAAAGGAGTCACTATTACGGGCTCTTACTACGCAGACCAAATAAGAAGATTACGGAGGCCATTAAGGAAAAGACGCGGCAAACTGTGAGCTGGAGTGCTGTTTCACCAAGACAACGCACCGGCTCACAAAGCCGCAGTTGAATTCAAGAAACGGGATTCGAACTGCTCGAACACCCTCCTATTCGCCAGATCTAGCTCCTAGTGATTTCTACTCTTTCCTCGGCTCAAGGAACGCCTGAGGCAAGAAATTGAAGACGATAGCGAAGTAATGGCCGCTGTTGAAGCGTTTTGGGAGGGTCAAGACAAAGAATTTTTTCAAAGGAATCCTGGGTTTAGAAAAAGATGGACTAAATGTATTGATTTGTTAGGAGACTATTTAGAAAATAAATTATTATTTTAACTTTAATTACCGTGTTTTATTTTCATTATCATTACTTTTGGATCACCCCTCGTATAATGGCGGTCCAGCGATGACTATTACGATTTTTTTTAATAAAAATTGACATAATTTACATTTTCTATTGATTTGTACTGCAATGTGTAGCCTTGCCACTAAACTCAAAGTGACAAGAATGTTCATAGCAGAGACATTGTCTGCTCTGGGAGAGTTGTATCAGAAAACCACTGAAACTTCAGAGTGATTTTCTTTCTTTGCTCTCCGTAACATACATAATTTTGTTTTGTATAAAAATAATATAATATTCTAAGTCATAATGTAAATAACTATTGGTTAGAGTAAACATTGTTACAGTTACCTTTACTACATCAATTCATAGTTAAAATAATTTTAGATTGCATTAATGTTGTTAGTAATTCAAATTAAGTAATACTACCAATAGAAAAACCATTACATTTTCATATAACGTCTTTGTACTGGCCAACGACCATACTATTTGTACCTACCATTTTACATTATCTCTTTGATATTAAAATTATTATTAGCACATACACAAATTTATTTATTTGATATGCAACAATTTTGTTAATACAAAATTAATGATATTCTTACATTCTTTGTAGGATATTTTAGATCTATTTATAGCAATCTTTAGTCACTAACACTGCAGTGTTTAAACTTTAGTGCATTGTGGACCAGCATTATCAGTGTAGTGCGAATTTAGCATTTCCAAACAATGTTGGCGAGGTCTCTTTTTCGACCTTACCAACTACGACAGGCTTTTAATAACATGATCATCGGCTTTATCCGCAATGTGGCGAAAAACTGGTAACTATTTTAAAACATGGTGGAGGTTTTCAATACATTCATATCATATACATTCCAAGGAGTTGTGAGCATTCATCTCTAGCACCACATTTCAAATTATTATACCAACATTTATATTCGTTCGGGAACCTAGTCCAAAACAGATCAGCTCAGACACAACAATGACTAAGTGATGCTGCTCGTTATTATATAATTTTGATCACTTACCAATGACTCTAATAAAACAGGCATCAGTTCGATTGGCGACGGCCCTGGCGCAGAGCGTTTTGCCCGTACCGGGGACCAAACAACAGAACGCCTTTAGGTGGCTCGATACCGAGTTTAACAAATTTCTCGGGCTGCAAAAATTAAAAAAATAATAAAGACAGTGAAAACTCTAACTGAATAAAATAATTCATTACCACAGCATGTTTTTGATCCACAGCTAGACACTGATCTATAGCAACACTTACAACATATTAAGATGATTGTAAATAAACTTACGTGTAACAATGGTGTTTCAACCACTTCCCTCAGTTTTTCGATTTGTTCTTTGCAACCTCCCACATCACTGTATGTCACGTCCGGTTTCTCCTCCACTTGCATCATAGTAACCGTAGGGTCAATCTTTGGTGGTAGTGGAATATGGATTTGATATTTATTACGATCGACTCTAAAAAAAATCAATGACTTTATAAGAGATAAGTAAGAATTTTAGAGGTTTACAATACACGAATGAGTATTCGTCATATCTTCTCGTGACTTAGGACATCTTCTTTTTATAATAATTATATAGCAAACTAGCGATTCGCCCCACTGCCGGATTAAGCAAGCGCGGGGCCCGTAGCAAATTTTATCGAGGGGCCCTTGATCTGCTATGGGTTCTTAAGTATAAAATGGTAAAAACCAATTCAATACTCAATACGTTTATTTGCCATCTATAGGTTACAATTTTGTTGGTGTTTCATAGTACAGTAGATTACTATAGACCCTGTTAGACTCTGACAAGTACAAACAGCCAGAGGTGAGATTGTTCCGGCAATTTAGAATAGTTTTGATATGAAACTAATAACTTAAAACTGACGATACTACTACACAAATAATTGTAAATCTTTTTTAGGAACAACTAATGTTTTATTTTGTCAAGGCCCGGAACCGGTTTGAAAAATAATGGTTAATAAAGGTTAATAACGGTTTTGTGTTAACGTTATGTTCAGAACAAAACCGGAATTCATTTTGTTCTGTAAACAAAATAAACCGGTTTTTTGAATCACGATACCTATACACTAAGAAAAGTAATATAATTGTCTGTGCGACGTGATTTTTGTAGCTATCTGCCGCAGCCACTGGCGTGTGTGGCGCGGCGGCGCGCGGGTCGGTGGATTCCCCTATCCCCGCCTTGCCTTAAATCTTAAGAACGAAAAAATAGTGTTCAATAACGGTTAATGAACACTAACCACAATGGGAACTTTATTTGAAAATACCGGTTAAATTAAGGTTACGTTGGAACGAAACCTTAATATTTCGTTCACATGTACTTGCAAGCCAAACCGGTTTAAAAATTTTACCGGTTTCCGACCCTTGGTCAATGGTGTACTTTAAATTATGTATATATTTTATTTTTATTTATCTGTTTCTTTTATTACTTTTTAAACTTTTACAAAGTAACTTTTCTAGATTGCATGTCAAAATTTAGAAATAATACTAGCCGTATCAATTTCTCTATGCAAATCATATTCTATATTCATCAGAGAGATAATTAAGGCGTTCTTGACTCATAGTGTTCCTTAATTTATTTTTTATACGGTTCAATGTTGAAAATGAACGTTCACTACTGTAGTTATTGATGAGAGACAATAAATGCGCAAAGCAGTTTCTAAATTGGTTAAACATGATTCTAATGAATTATCCATTAAGTATTTATAGTATTGAATTTCCAGAGATTCGATTTTTGTACTGTCAATCGCATCAGCCACAATACGTTTTGAGCAGCTTGGCAAACTGCACTAATTCGCCGTCTATTCTGTCTACCGAACCATTTGCATAAGCACTGACCATAATTGAAATTTCTTTCAAATCTCTTCTGCTGTAATATAAAATCTACCAAACTGTCCAAATATTCCAAAAACACTAGTTACATTTTGGTACGCTTTTATGCGTTTATCTAAAGCATCAATAATGACGACAAACACCTCAATTTCAAACTGTTTACCAGGTGTTTCTTTTTTAACAAATTCCTCAAGTAGAATAGTGAAAATGGTACGACCATTTTGTGTTTCGCTTGCGTCGTCTTGAAGTCTGTTGCTGAAATTCATGACAACCTGTCAGATCTTTGGCTTTTGCTTCAATATCTGAAAATGTGGATCGCATTGTTTGGACATATCCATAAAATGATTCATAAAGGCTGTATCCCGTATGAAGGCCTATATTAGACGATTGCAGCGACGCACTAGTCGCTTGCACGCGTTCTAGTATTCCATTCCACGTAATTGTCATTATTTCCGTTTCATGCATTTAATGCATTGCTTGCTTGATGCAATTAATTTGATAAATTCCTTGCATGATGTTTTAGAGAAATATGACCGTCCAAACCAAGGCAGAGATCGCCGCTGACACGCACTCCAGGTGACGGGTTGAAAACTTCCATCCCCTGAAGCAACACATCGGCGAAAGACTCAGCAACGATTTTTTGGGATCATCCAGCGTGAAGCAAATCCGCCACCCGCATCCAATCCCAATTCGCTGACCTATAGTGCCACACACGGCGGCAGCCTCCAGATCGTGACTGCAAATCGCAAGTGATGGGCACTGTACTCCGGATCAGGCAGTTATCCGAAGAGCCAAGAGGGGCATCGACGGAGACCTGATGGCCATCCGGATAAGAGATCAGCAGAGAGTTCAATAGTGTAAGATCCTCCACATCTGGAATCCGCGTGGGCGAAGTGACCAGTTGCGTATAACCATAACCCAACAAGGTAAAGTATTAAATAGATCTTCCCGCACGATCGGTAGTACGATAATCGAGCCATTCGGCGTGGTGGGCGTTGAAATTTGTGCGTTTACCGTATGAAATTCTGTTTTATTTTCGCCATCGAAATAATCGGTTACTGACTCTCTGACGTGGATTGTCTTAGTCGAAAAAGGTATAACGTTTCACGTTTTCGTGACATCAAGTAAATTCAATATATCACGTCTTAATGAGTTTCACTCAAAAAAACGCTTTGGCGGTGATTGGTGGGTTTGGATACGCGGGACCCGTAGCAATTGCTACTCTTGCTAGGTGGTTAATCCGGCACTGATCCGCCCCAGTTTCGCACGGGTGATTTCTCAAACTCTATCTCGAAAACAGTGACTCATACCGGGTCCAATTGTGAATCTAAACTCACTCCACACACAAAAAAATTCATCAAAATTGGTTACGCCATTTTAGAGTTTTTGCGAGACTAAAGCACGCAATCACCTGCAACTGGATCCGCAATTCCAAGCTCTGGTAACCCCAGCTTTATACTGTTTACATCAGACACTGATCCGACTGATCGGTGTTAAGTACAGCGCCAAAAGTGCGAGAGTCAAGTGCGAAGATTATGACAAATTTTCCTATCAAAAGAAGAGCATTACGCTCAGAAGCAAACTTATAGACTGATAATGAAGAAAATAATTGTATCAGCATAAAAATCTTACTCAACCCGTTACAGTCTATTAAAGCCCATAGCTGAACATAGGCCTCCCCCATAGATTGCCTATGAATGAATGAATGAATGATTTTTATTATTTTTAGTTGTTATCAGGAAGACGCTGCTGCCGATATCCTGTTTAATTTTCTCTCTGTCGCCTCTTACGACACCCTCGGGACAATATGGGGTAGTGGATATTCTTACACCGCCACTAAATGATTAACACCGTCACTACACGAATGGTTCTTTAGATTAAATTATCTTTATAAGGCATTGAGGTATAGTGGGCGTTCTATACCCTCTGTCCTCACTCTCTTTTCAATAATCTTATTGCTCTCCCAACTTTGCGTAAGTATTTTATGGATGATTCTTTAATTATTTGTTGTTCAACTTAATACCTCAGTGTTAAAACTTGTTGTACCGAGTGAAAAGTATTAAACATAATAATTTCGGGAATTTTTATCAGAAATTTGCAAATCTTTTAACAACTTTCTTTCTCAACTCCCAACCTAATAGATACAACATTTCATTATTATTATTCCCAGTTCTCAGCTGCTGTTGTATTAATGACGCAAGCCCCTGAGCTAAAACCACTGACCTCTATATATACAAGTACGCTGGACTGGCTATACCATACAAAATGCTTATGCCGATTTGAAGCGCCCTCATTGTCCGTACCGGGAACTAAAATTGACACAATATGCCAAAGTCTGTTGTGTTATTTACATCGTATCTCTGTATTTTGAACTTTTAAACTAAAAAATGAAAGTATTTTATGTGGTTTGCCTATGTTTGATTTTAGTTACATAATAAGAATTATTTTTAGTAATAATGAGTGTGCTTAATATGTAAAACTCGTTACCAAAAGGAAAGTGGGAATTAAAACTATTTGATAATATAGGTACTTAAAAATTTGTACTAATTTTAATATTGTAATTACAAACATGTTTGGCTTTATATTTCTGAGTTTTGATAAACAATAAAATTCAATAGGGTTGTCGAGTTCCTTGTCTATAATACTTATCGATGTTCTTTTCTACCCATATCTGTTAGCAACCAAAGTCGCCGGCAACAGATAATTATCAAATGTTTATTAATTAACAGGTTTCCAACTTAATCTAGACTAAAATTATGGCTAAAAAGCACAAAAATTGGGAATTGGCGTCCGAAACAAAATTATTATCTTTGTTCTAAACACTTCACATACGACTGTTTTATTGGACATGAGAAAGGCACCCCTTTGAAAAAGTGCAGTATACCCCACAATATTTTCTGGTAGTACCAATACCAGTAAGTATAAAAGTATTAGATTATTATTTCGAATGTTTTTTATTTCTTCTCTCCTTGTTTTCCCCCAGACTCAAGGGCCATAGCCAAGTGTAGAAAGGTCGCCTGATGATGACTTTTGTTTACAAGACGTAAATTTGTTAAATCTGTTTTAATGTGACCAATTTATTATAACAAGGGAATAAAATTATATTGGGACTGCAGAAGTGAAGGGCTGGACCAAGGCGGCCACTCTGAGTGGGCTTGTCGAGCCCTTGGATGTGTGTTAGTAAGCTGCGGCTAGAGGAGAGTCCTCTCTCTCTATCGCTGCAGCCGAGATGGAGTCGCAAGGGAAGAGGATTGCTGATGTGGCGATGTGCCACTAGACTATCCTCCGCTACTTTGGCGGGGCTGTACCACTGGGTGCTTCCGAGTGCTCATTTTTTCCTGGCTCCATGACCTCCACATATAGGGCTCGGGGAGTCCGTTGTGCAGTTGGAGTAAGAGGCCGCGAAGGGCAGTGCGCCTTATGTTCCTGGTGCGTCTTATCTGAGAAGGAAAAGGGGGAAGAAAAGTCTTCAACTAAGGAGGGATCCTCGCTGGTGGGACCGCGGATGTGTTTGAAAGCGTTTCCGTGGCCCTGCCAATGTGTGGCGAAGGTGGAACACCATGGGGTTTTAGTAGGTGCGAGTCCGACATAATCCGTTCTTGCCCCCGCGAAGCAGGTATGCGTAGGCATTTCCTCATTTGAAACCCGGAACAAAATCCGTTCTGTAGTTACGAATAAAAACATAGATAGACCAACGCAGCATCGATCTTGGTTTTATATGAGGTATAAAGCTTGCGTCTAAGGCCTAGGTATTAATTGATACATTTATTTATTGTATGGCATTATATTAATATGATACATAAATAGAATGGACGTTACGGGTAGGCCTGGGTATAGAATTTTTATCGATATATTTTGTCACACTGTCTTATCTCTATTATTAGTTCCGTGGACGTTCACTTCTGCTGTCAGCGCCAAAATGTCGAAAATCAAATCGCCTCATTATGTCACGGTGTATAACCAGTCCATATATAGAGGTCAGTGGCTAAAACGGATACCACATTTAAGTAGAACTGGAATATTTTATGTACAATGTCAAAAACCTTGCCAAGTTATAAGAAGTAGATTCATATAATATACATAGAGGGATAGGCAGAGCCAAATTCCCACTTGGCTTGATCCTGACACACCTCTCTCACTTATTTCACATCCATGTATACATGCTTGTGGGTTGTCTAATCTTAATTTGGGCCATTTTCAATATATCGCCAATTTGGTCTACAAACTTCGGTCTAGGTGATATGACTTTGCCACTCAATTCCGTGCCATAAATTTGCTTTGTTAATTTTTAAATATATATAATTCATTCTTTTACTCACTTTTCTCTGATCACACAATTTCTAATCCTATCATTCAGAGTAATAGAAAGTCTGGGTGCAAAAAATTAAAAAATTTAGCTTCCAGAATATGTACTTATGAAGACTTTTTTACGTGGTAGAGCCATGCTGCAGCTATATTAATAGCATAGTTGTAGCACGAATGGGTCGGTTCGACAGGGGAAGGACCACGCTCTCACAGAATACCAGCATAAAATAGCAGCTTAATACTGCTGTGTTTCGTACGGTGAGTGTAGAGAACCGGAGACCTTTTTACTGGAAAAGAGGCATTCTATCTTAGTCCTCACGGCTGACAACGCATCTGCATTTAAATTCGCAAACGAAGATAGATGTAGATGTCTATGGGCCACACCAACCACTTACCATCAGGTGGACTGTGTGCTCATTTGTCACCCTTATTCTATAAAAAAAAAAGACTAACACTAATAATTAACTATTCAATTTATATTATGTATATGTGATTATTAACTTTGCACTCAGATCATAAAAGTAGTAAAATCTAAAATACTCACCCCACTCGCATACCCTCTTCAATATCAGTAGGTGCTACAGAATCAGCCAAGTCGACAACAAACTTGGCAAACTGTTTTACATTTATAATGTACTTCGGGTCATTTGAATCTGCATTAATAATCTTTGTACATCTTGCCACCTTATTAACAAATAAAAAAAAAATTTATGAATTTGTAATTTGGTTGTTTATTGCATGATTAGAACCTGATAACTGTCACAACTTATGTTAAATTAAAAGAAAAACCATAAAAATGAATAAGCTGTAGAAATAGCATTTACATGTACAATGTATTTGAACAAGGCCAGAAATCTAGCTGGACAAAACATTTGTCTATCCGGTCTGAGCAGGAGGGGGGTGATTTGGCGGTGATGTGGTCGCGCCACAAGCGAGACGCACCGAAGCCTGAATCGCGCTATCAAAGTTCTGAAGTTACCGCGCTATATATAGAACAGCTCCGAAATAACACACAGAGCATTTGTCGCTCCCCGGTCCGAACACCTTGCCCGGCGGGAGATCTCCCCTTTTCCGTCCACGGCCAAAAAACATTAATTATTAAGGAGTTTATTGTTCTAGATGTGTTGGTTAACCGGTTTGACCTTAGCAAGCCTTTTTCTGAAAATTAGGCATCTCAAGCGCTCTGGACAGATATATCCTTCTATGTGAAATGGTATAACCCATGTCCAGTAGCAAGCAACTTCTCTACTATCACAAGGAATCACCAGTGTCACCAAATAATACAGAGGCATAAACTTGTCCTTAAAATATAGAATTAAATTTCCTTTTTGTAAGATAGGTGAAAACAATAATTTTATACTTTGCTTGCCAAGAAAGAAACATCATGTCATTGTGGATAGAAAGGAGACTGATTAACTAAAACAATGACAGATTAATTCTAGTTAATATTTATGTTTATAATTTAGATATTATAAACATAAATATTACATACCCCTGCGTGGTAGAGCCACGCTGCAGCTGTATTATGGTTGTAGCACGAATGGGTCAGCTCGACCAGGGTAGAACCACGCTCCCACAGAATACCAGCGTAAAACAGCAGTTTGATGCCGCTGTGTTTCATATGGTGAGTGTAGAGAGACGGATATCATTTTTACTGGAAACAAGTCATTCCATCTCAGTCCTCAGGGATCAGGGACCACACATCTGCATTTTGATTCTTAATTGAGGATAAATGTAGATGTCTATGGGCCACAGCATTTACTTATCATCAAGTGGACTGTGTGCTCGTTTGTCACCCTTATTCTATAAAAAAAAAGTACAATGCATGAAAACACATGGTAAACAAGAAAAAGTCATTTTTGGCTTCTGAGATTTTAGAGGTTTGTCATTTATGGAGCCAGAAGAGGCTGTGATAGCTTTCACACAAAAAACAAATGGTATGAATTAATGAAATACTTTTTAAAATGTAATGGAGAATACTTTGAAAAGCAGTAAACATAATATTAGTATACATATAAATTGTTTTATTTGAGTTATGCAAAGTTTTCAGTGCACCCCTTTTTTGACACATACTTCCTTCCCACAATAGAATGTAGAGCCTCATTATACAATTTCCTTCCTAATAACATCCCCCATCCTATGAATCTTAAGTCTTTGTTAAATTTAGTTTACACTCATTTTTTACAAGCTTTATTAGACTTTATATCCATTCAGCTATAGAACTTTTGCCACTTACATCCATTTTATTATACTAGCAATAATTTTGTAAAATTATTGATGTTAATTCATTCGAAAATAACTATGTAACTTCGTAACATAGATTTAAGTTTTTTTTTATTATTAAACTAGGCTCACTCCTGACCTACATCTGGCCCGAGGGCAAAGACGAGGTCTACGATGGAGCGAGTTTGCCCAGGAGAACCCTGTTAACACGCACCTTGAAGAGGTTAATGTTATATGCACTCGGAAATACAGACGCCAGCAGGGCATTTCACTCCTTGGCTGTGCACATTATGAAAGATGACTTATAGCACTTAGTGCGAATATTCGGAATATCAACCAAGTGTGGATGGTAACCTGCAGTATGTCTGGTATTCCGATAGGAGAATGGAGATGGCAGTATGAGCTTATGAAGCTCATGTAAGCCTAACTACGGAAATGGAAGCTAGTCTAATACAGTGTGCGACTTTCATAAAATACTTGACACTGACAGAATCCATTGGTAGTTGCCAAACAAGGAAAAACAATGTAGAGCCACATTGACTCTATTCTTGCATTCACACTTCAAGTATTTTACGTACCCCAACTATACGAGAACACTAAAGAAATACCCGAAAAACATAATAGTTTATACAAAATAGTATGATTGCCTACTTGTAATGGTTGTTCATTTTGCAATGTTTGTTTATCGGCAGCAAGATCCCACAATGCTGGAGGAGCCAGTCCTGTATCTGACTCCTTGATACCTGTGAGTTCATTGACTCTCTTCATAACTGTTTGTATGCCATCTTCCACTTCCTTGATTATCTTAGTGTATTGGCCTTGTCCCTGAAATATTAAAAAAACCAATGTCGCTTTTAATTCCAAATGCGGTGTTTATCTACACATGTATTTATGAATTTACATATTATATATTACTATTTTTTTAAATAACATTGCTTAGGTAAGAAAATGCCAGTCATTGTGTATGAAACTTTCTTAGACATTATAATTAGTAAAATTTATACGTACATATGATTTTAAGAGTGCAATATCCCCCTCATCGAGAGCTGAAATTATAACCAAATAGTTTTTATAACACGGCAATTACAAAATTTTAAATAATATGGGTTATGACTTGGGAAAAGAAGTTTGATACATTTTATTTCTTTTTCTGGTTCTTCTTTGTCATCTTTCACTTTTCTCATATCATCTCCCAAATGGTCAGGCATTTTTAATTATAAAACTTATTTTACAACTGAATAAATTATCGAAAATTATTTAAATACAAAATTGAAAGTTTATCGAATTTCTTCTTCTCGTATTTTTTTTAAACTGGCTTTACGGCTCTGGGTTCTAGCCTATGGTTCTAGCCCTTCTGACCCATAGATAAATAAATATGTAGCAAGCTATTCTGACCTTCTGAGCCTGCTTCTTCTCGTATTATTTTTTTTGGAGTTTATGGCCTGGTATCTAGACCTTTAGGCCAAGTCTTAGGTATTTTTATTCGGTTTATTATAATTTTCTTCATAGTACACTGCTTCACAATATGTTGATGCGTCATTGTGCAACCCTTGGGTGATTTTAACGGCAACTTGAGTCAGCAGACACCTGACAGTTGGCGATGGTATCTCAAGGCGCCTAAACAGACAGACACCTTATCTTGAGCTATCAGCTGTCTGCTGACTCAAGTTGCCGTCAAAACCTCCCAAGGGCTGCACAATGTGACGCATCAACATATTGTGAAGCAGTGTACTATGAAGGATAATTATACATTGTAACTTCAGGCTCAGAAGGGCTAGAACCGAGAGCCGTAAAGATTATTATAAAAAAAAGGACCAAAAACTACCTATAAAGCCCGCTTTTCACCATGGGATATAATGTAATATATATTATATGTCGAGATATAAATTAATATCGCTCACCGTACTTTTTAATGGAACCGTTTACACTGAGATGTAATATATATTACATCTCATACTATAAATAATTTTTGATCGACCGAGCGTCGTTCCGCGCCGCCACAACGTCCTGAAGTTCGTGTCTGTCATTACCTGAATGAACTTTTGCATAGTGCGTATACTCATTTGTATTCGTAACTTTTCTTAATAGAATTCATTAAAAGGTCTATAATCACCATATTCCTCTCTAAACTTTATATGATTTGATATCCAGTATCGACGCTCCCTGTTTTTACTTAAAAGTAATACACATAAACCGAATTCTGCATCATCTCCCTCTGATGAACTGTCGAGGCTATCAAGCAAAACAATATCCATTTTTGAAAGACAATTTTGTGTGTAAACGACGAGTGAGATGTAAATGTAATCCAATGACGAACGCACACTGGTTAAAAGATATATCTCACAGTGTGAAAGCCAATCGCGGGATATAATTTATACCACGGGATATAATATATATTATATCCCATAGTGAAAAGCGGGCTTAAGAAATACTAGCGCAGTCATGTACCACAAGCTAATATGAAGTGCTAGCGCAGTCATGGACGTCCTAGCTACGGTTCATCAGACCATACAGCCTAGTTTCATTTTTGTATTTTGTTCACAAACATCTACACAATATGCTGACGCGTCATAATAAGAAGTTCTTGAGAGGATTCCGATGGCAGCTTAATCTAGCGAACCGTTGATGATGATAATATATCAAGGCTCCTAAGCGGATAATTGACTTATTTCATCGTTTCAACTTTACATGCACAGACATTTAATATACAAAATCGTAAGTCGACGTAAGAAGTCTATTCTAATGTCTAAGCGGGCTTAAGAGACCATATTATCATCACTATCAATCCTTCATTTCCTACGGGAACCTAAGATATTATAATTAAAGGTAAATATTAAAAATATCTTTGACGGAAACAAGGGACAATAGTGATTTATGACAAACAAACAAAATAATGTTAGATACGTTTTGAGTTAAGCTTTCAAGTTTTGTTCTTACCCAACCTGAGAATTTTGTAATATTCTCATATGGTTGGGACCTATAAATATATATAAAAAATTACTGCTGGTGATAACAGGGCTGGTTATTTTCTCGCTCAAAGGCTGTATAGCCATTCAGCGAGGAAACGCAGCCAGGGTTCTTGGCACGATACCACGGGGAGTAGAACTGTATGACAATTTAAATTTTTAGTTTTAGAATTTCTTTGTTATAGTTTTTTTTTTAATATTGTGTGTAACCTTTTATAATTTAAACTAACTATTATATATATATATATATATATATATATACTATGTATATATATATAATTTTAACTAACTATTATATATTAATAATTTAAATTAACCATTTTATAGTTAGATTTTATTTTATACTATGTTTTAACCATAGACGTAGAATATACTGGCGTATAGACCAACATAGTGTAAGGGAGAAGAAAATTCCTTATGGCAAAAATGCAAGATAGAAAAGGATACCAAATCTCATGACTCTGTAACTGATTTTGAATGACAGGTCGGCACAATTCACACGCAAGAAATAGTCTGAAATATTTTGTAATTTTTAAAGTGTAATAGTGGTTATTTTATTAAGTAACTTTTTCCAAAATGCTTACTTGTTCTGTAAGTGATTGTGGTGCTAATAATAGAAATAATTCTGGTAATTGCACATTTTACAGGTAAATTCTCAAAACGTTGCCAATGTTATGAAGCGTTTATTTTGTTACAATTTATGTTATATACTGTTTAAAATATAGAAATTTTTCAATTATTTTTTAATTTTGATATTTTGCAAAGAAAAAGTAACGTTGTTGATAATTTGCATGAATTTGGTAAATACATTTTATACAAAATATTTTACATGTACGCTAGGATTGACTCAACTATATCAAAATTAATGTCGATATTTATCTTGAATGTTTATAATGAATCGATAGACTTGCCTACATAATAAGAAAATAAACTCGATTTGCGTTCTAAAATGTAATTTTATTTTGCCGTTTGTTAAACAGATTCCTCGGATTCTATAATTAGAAAAAGTGGTTAAGGTTCATTGGACGGGTTGGTTGGAATGCAAAGAAGAACTCAACAATTTGCAGCAAACATTTTCTTGAGAAGTATAAAAGAAAAAGTAGAATAAAAACAATTTTATTAAAAGGAGTCAAATATTGTTATAATAAGACTTCAAAAATGTAACTTTCAAAACTTTAGATAAATATAGAGACAGATTTTCATACATTATAAAACTGTAGTACATTAAAGACACAAAAACTTGAGATTATCCTCTTTAAGCCATTATGAACGCAACTAAGTATCTATTTATCAACCAAAATAAATTGATAACCTTACTTAACCAACCGCACAGGCTCACGGTCACACTAGTAAAATATTTATAGCATCACGCTATTTTCCCCAAGGGGTTGAGCGGAGCTTCGGAACTTCGGATTATATTCCCAAGTCACAATGATAAAACTTTTAGCGTAGTTAGGTATAGATATTTAGTAATGCTCCTGAAGCGCTACTAGACGACCACGCATGAGACGTGATAGTATAAATTCCATAGTATTTGATACAACGGTCGATGCCCGATTCATGCTTGATGGCCGACGACATTGTCGCGAGGGCTTAAATAGCGTGGTTCATCCCCACAGCGCTAGTCGAAGAAGAGGAACTCGTGGTTGAGTTATAGCAACGCAGATCAATAGATCTGCGAGATTAAGTTGCACTTACCGCGGTCAGTCCATGAATGAGTGACCATTTTCTTAACATACCGAGATTGAGAGAATAGAGTGCATCTGTATCCTCAGACACTTAGTGCACTTTACTGTGTTAAGATCATTATGTTTTTAAAATCCATGCAGCTAAAATGATAATAAGTTTATTATTACTTTATACTTTTCAGGGACAGATGAAAGAATATAAACATGAAGCATGATGAAGCCTCATAAACATATTGGCCTTTAAACAGAGCAATCTTATTTAACTGATTCCTATAAGTTTCCTTCCTTAAATTATTAAGTTTACATTCATACTTAAGTCGAATGTTAAAATAAACTTCTATAATCTATTTAATTATTAATTATTAAATGTTTGTAATTATCACAAGTAATACTTATATGAAAATAAAGAAGCCATTATGTTGTACTCCGTGTCCCCGTTTTGTTTCCCCATCAAAACATTTTATAAAATATATAAAATATAAATAGGTATATATTTAGTTAAGTATCTACCTATTTATATTAACAATATGTTCAAAAATAAATTCCGGAAACTGCCCACGGCAGTAAATATTTTTCTCAAAGATCATAGCTCGAAAATACAACATTCTGATCTGATTATTTGGGAGTTTTTTAGGTTTTTCGGTAAAGTCACCTGGGATTTTATACATTTGAATTAAAATCCAACAAAAACAGGTAGGTTCAGCTTATTCCGAGGAACATGTTATATGAATATTTTGTAATTATTTTAGAACTATCATGGTAAAATTCAGTTAATTTTTGAAGTTATTCAACTTCATGCACTAAACAATTTTTATAATCTTTTACCGCTTCCTTAACAATCATTTTCGATAGTCCTTTTAAGTAAATATACATCACTAGCTAACGCACACAATGACAAATCAAAATTGGTCACGCCTTTTCGGGCTGTCAGGTGGTCTATACGCTAGTATATTCTAAGTCTATGGTTTTAACAATGTAAATAAATAAAATACTTTCTGAGGGTTAAAATATATCATGTTCAATTAAATACACTTATTATTATTAAAACTGTATTTAAATTAACCATTTATTTAATGAATCACGAACGATATACTGAAATATAAATATTGTGGTAAATTATTGAAGTGAATCGTTTGTGTTTCTGAACCACATAAGAAGTACTAGCGCACTCCTGAACGCAATGACAAATACGTAGATATCCGACTTTAGAGCCACCTATAGGTTATTTTTAGTACTAATAAAATTTGTATTCGTAGTGCTGAATGGAAATCACATTTTTTCGTGTTTTTAATGAATTCTTGCTTCTGAAATCTAATATACCTATTCAAGCTTAGGTGAGAATAAAAAATAATTGTAGTAGCTTTATTTACGGTGGTAAGTGCTAAAGGCTTAACATGAATTTAGTACCTCATCATGACCCAGAATGTAAGTAATGTCAAAGCCCGGTTTTGCTTGTAATTTGGATTGCATTGCGTACATTTCTGATTTGTCGTTTAAGTTAATTATTGTGATATTATTTCAGTAAACAAATTGATGGTTTTTTTATGCCTTTGTTTGTATGTGCATAAGGAAACGAGACCACAATGCGGTGTCACCCGGTCTTAGTTACATATCTTCTGATAATGCCTAAAAGAATGCTTGGAATTATCTCGATGTTATCTGTTTTATTATCGTTGCATCTTGTATCTTTCATTTCTTAAGATGATTTATGATTTCGAATTTTTCTGCATTTAGTATATTATGTTTTGTATTTTAAGAAAGGTTGGTATAAAAAAATCCCTTTGTTAACTATTTGAATATCATTTAGTTACATGTCATGGTATTTTTTATTTTTTTCCACACTGTAATCAACACATGAATGTTACATCATTTTCAAGGTTTATTTGTTAAATAGGCAAGTGTTTCAGTACAAGCTGATAACTATATTTTTATAACCTTTCCTGTGTTAAGTTTGATAATGCTAAAGTTCCTATTTGACATCTAACAGTTAACCGATAAGGTATATAAATTGTTTTTAATTAGGATCACATATTCACAAAAGTGGATCCATTAATTTAATAACAATTTGCTTTTTATCATAATGATGTTACCTTGTAAAATTTTATTTCAGAACTTTCATATACAATTTTTTTAATAAGCTTTTTTTTGTATTTCTATAGACTAAAAGATTGTAAATAAATTATTATTGTTAAAATTAAAATAAATATTTTATAATATATAATAATATGTCAAGCAGAATTAATGAGATTTAATTTTAATTGTGAAATTTATTGTGTAGTGCTATACAACAGCACAGTATTATTATTAGAATATATTACAAGTTTTTGTGTATGGTTTTATAAAGAAACAATATTGGCTTAAATTAGAACCAACTGTACTGAATGTTTGTCCAATATCTGATCCAAATTCAATTCTGCACTTACACATGTACACATATGCTTCATGTGGGATGGTTTCTATAAATAACCACACACTCTGTTCCCTCTAGTGTGCACAATACTTGAATGTCATATTATCACGTAAATATTTTTTATATTTCTTCATTTAGATATTTACAGTTTTAATGTTTTGTACAGAAGATATAAGATACAGTTATTGTTCTGTCAGGTGATGTCTTGTGCTATTTCACAGTGAAAATGTCCATTTCCACAAGTTCAGTGCTTTATTTGAATTGCCCATTGTTGTGATATTATTATGATGTACATTTTTAAAAGCATTTTTAGTAAGGTATAACCACACTTGAATAATGAGATTTAGTATAATAATAATGATAAGATTAATTTAGGTTGTATGTAACAGTAATATTAAACATTTTTAATATTTAACTTCTATATATAATTAAGTGGTATGCATGTAATGGTTTCTTAAGTAATTAAATAAAAGCCCACCCCCTACCAACCCAAATGGTTTATTAAAGAAATTGTCAGTGTTTAAACAACTTAAATTACAAATTCATAACTAGTCCCTTCAGAGGGGTGGTTTATCTCTCTCCACCCCTATTATTTCTATTTGATAATTTTGTAATCATATTTAAGATTAACACAAATAATTTGTTAGTAAAATATTGACATATTTGGTAAATAACATTAAAAATTAATATAGTATATTTTTAAACATAGCAGTGTTACACAAAACAGATTAAAAATAAACCAGATTTAATAAGAGTGGGTAGTGTAATTTTGTCAAGTCGACAATAAAGTCTCACTCCTCCTCTTGTTGTTCGAGGTAGTGCAACATAGTGCCATGTTGCAGTAGTGTTTAAAAGAATACAATAATTGTTACTAATTTTATGTTGCTAGTGTAGACTGATGATTTTCAGTAATTGAGTCATTTAGGTGGCTGATGCTAACTTAGCGATCGACCACCACAATTAATTTTAAAATGAAAATTAATTTTTAGCATCTTTAATATAATGGATTTCGGTAAAGTAATACCTGATTCTTTTAATTATTATACATTTGATATCCATTTTGTTGATAATTTTTTTACTGCAAGCAAAAATGCACAAACCATAAATATTATGACACACTGACAAGATTTAATTGCAATAAATTATGTCATTTATAAAATCATTTTGAAATCAACAATTTTATGTATATTAGTTTACTACCAAATTAACTTATCGGTTGCAGCACTGTGCATTGATTATGGGGGCTGCTACGGTTCCTACGGCACCATGATTTGAAGGCGGATTCGCATAGATCTTGATGAGATACGCCGAAAAGTAAGAATAAAATTTTTCGATATATCAATATTAAAAAATCGAATACTAAAACCGAATCAGCATGCCCTGACTCCACATAGTCTTGTCTCCCTACCACTAGAGTGTTTTGTAAAGCCGTAGGCGCGGAGGAAGAGCAGCCCCCGCCCGCTGTAGCAAATAGCAGGCACCGGAGATCTATGCGAATCCGCCTTCGAATCGTGGCGCCGTAAGAACCGTAGTCGTGCCTGATTATGACATAACCCTTAAAACTAGTTTATTCAAAGGCGTTTTCACCTAAAATTGTTTAATAATAGACGAAGGTAGAACCAAACCAAAATCAAGCACATCTATGTACTTGGGCTTTAACTGGTTCAAAATTTTTTTGGATATTCAAGACATGCTCTAGCAGGAAACTATTACATATGCTATTAAATAATGTATTGTGTTGTATGAGACAAACAGTTTGAGGCATTTTATCAGAATATTTTTATATTATACTAGCTGTTTCCCGCGACTTCGCCCGTGTGGAATTTTTAACGATGGATTTCCTGGGTTTTAATTTTTTTGTGCGGAACCCTAATTCTTTTTCTAAAAATTAGCCGGAACAAACAGATAGACAGACAGACTGATGGACATACAGACAGACAAAAATTTTAAAAATAGTTTTTTTGTTGGAAGTACCATTAATATTTTCATATGCATTTATTAAAAAGCTGTTATTTCGACATTACAAACAGACACTTAAATTTTATTTATTTGTATATATATAGACTAGCGACCCACCTGGCTGGCTTCGCCTGGTTAAGATTTGTCAATGTCATCAATCTTTCGCACGAATTTTGGAGATTTTTATCTAGATCCTTCCTGGCATTGATCTCTATCAGTTCATAAAGTTTCATCACAATCGGTTTAGCCATTCCTAATATTAGCTCAGACAGGTCTGTCTGTCAGACAGACAGACAAAATTTTTAAAAATAGTTATTTATGTCTTAAGCATGCATATAACCCTAATGCAAATGCAAATGAGCTTAACAACTTCCCTCTCCACGAAAAAGGCACAATAATTAAACAATTTAAATGTTCATATATGACTCATGATATAGTGAAATAGTTAATAGAAGCCAGTTGTTTTAATATTACAGACATACACTTCAATTTTATTTATGTGTAGATTATAGTGCCTAGGGATGCTTAATTTTTATTTCTTTCATTACTTCTAGTATTTTTTTTACCTTAATAGCTTGAGAATGTTTTGTATTAAAATAATTATTTGAATCATGTATGCATAAACTCTGTTTAGTATTAATGTAAAGAATCAATCTATTAGTTAATTGCTTAGAAAATTACAAATCACACATTATAAAAAAAAAATTAAATAAATTATAAATTTCATGCTGCAATGAGTTTATTAGGACTTAGCTAAATTACTAAATAGATTGAAACTTGTTTTTTAATTCAGGGCTCATTTTATGAGACTCCAAAATATAAGTTATTGCAAAATTGGCTTGGAAATAGTGTCAAAAATATAAAAAGGGATTATATCAAAATTCTATGGGGTGTGTTAAGTTTCTTTAATTGAAAAGTATTGAAACATGTACATGTTACCAAAATTGAGTATGTGCTTCCCACTAAACCATGTATTTTTCAACAATATAATGTAAAAAAAATTGGCTTTCACTAATTGCCTTATTTCATTTTATGGCTTTATAACGAAAATAAAAAAATAATCTATGTAACTTTTAGTTTATATTTGATAATCAACTTTTACGTGCTGTGCAAACGTGGACACTTTTTGTTACCGACACGGCACACAATGACTGGAAACCGTAGTTGCTGTCTGGTAGCGGCAATCGGACACAGTCATCGGTTGCTACTTCTGGACACTGGTAACAATTCGTTGCTTGTTTTTCGTCAGTTTCACCTTCGATGTCGATGGAGGAGCATTACCTTTGTTTGTTGTGTTGATCACACGTTGACGTCGTCGCCGTCAATATTTACAGACAAATCAACCACTTCAATGTCAGCGCCGTACAATTGTAAGGAAATTTGCTTTGTGTTGCTTGTGTCTTCAACTGACGACTTAAAGTTTCCAGTTACCTACACCGAACACTTTGATTGGTGGTCGGTATGTGTCAAGTGGAAGCAACTGGACACAAAAAGTGTCTGCATCTGCGAAAGGAGTGGCTGATTTCATATTGATTACATGAAAATAAAATATTCATTGGTAGCTTGTATCCCACACAAGACACAAAAGTGTCTAGGTTTGCACAGCGCCTTAGTGACATACAATAGTCAAATGAGGTACTTTATATTTTATAACATATTTTTAGAAATTGCTACAGATCAGAACGAACTCTAGTTTGGAAAAATATTAATATGGAGATAATATAGTTTTGTTAAAATTAAATTATAAATGTATAATTTTTATGTAATAATAGTGTTGCTGGCGAGTTGGCGAGATGCACACAGCCAGCACTGAGGGACAGTACCGCGGTACCAATGGATCTACTCATGGTAGAGACAAAGTCGCTATATTGGATGCAGGCTCACAATATGGGAAGGTTTGTATCCATTTTTTTTATCCATTTAATATGTGGTAGAGCCATGCTGCAGCTATATTAGTAATATAGTTGTAGTATGAATGGGTCGGCTCGACCGGGGAAGGACCACGCTCTCACAGAATACCAGCGTAAAATAGCAACTTAACACTGCTGTGTTTCGTATGGTGAGTGTAGAGAACTGGAGACCCTTTTTACTGGAAAAGAGGCATTCCATCTTAGTCCTCATGGGTGACAACGCATCTGCATTTTGATTCTTTATTGAGGATAGATGTAGATGTCTATGGGTCACAGCAACCACTTACCATCAGGTGGACTGTGTGCTCGTTTGTCACCCTATACTATAAAAAAAATTGATAATTTTATCAATATTTATATGCAATAACAACAAAAATTTCTCTAAATTTAATATTGTTATCATTATAGTATGTCTTTCATGTGGCTTGCCACAATCTACCTGCATGTTTCATTGGGTTTTAGTCTACTCCATGTAGGTGGTCCAACATTGTGCTTGCCTGAACCTTTCTTCCGTATTGTTTGTAAGTTTTTTGTGCTAACAACTGGCCAGTTTCCACTTCAGCCTACTGATCTCTTTAGTTATGTCAGTAACTCTGATTATGTTGCCAATATCTTCATCACGGATTTCATCAACCTGCTGTCTATACAGTTAGCGGTGAAGAACAATGCCTTAGTTCTATAAATATTCACAAGCAATATGCAGTGTTTGTAGACTTCTTTTTTGAGTCTTTTTCTACCGATTTCAAAAAGGAGGAGGTACTCAATTCGACTGTATGTTTTTTTTTAATGTGTGTTACCTCATAACTTTGTTCTACGTGAACCGATTTCGATGATTCTTTTTTTATTTGTAAGCTGGTGCTTCTCACATAGTCCCATATAAATTTGGTCAAGGTCTGACCAATACTTTTTGAGTTATCCTTAATAATATATATTGAAGATGGTTGTACAAATTTTTTAATTTTAAATTATTTTAGTCTGTTTTTAGTCTTCTTTTTTTAGTTTGTAGTATACTGAATGTTAATCTTTGTTGTGAATTAAATAATCAATGAAATTATTAAATAATTAACATATTATGTGTAGTCGTGGTAACTCACGGGTTATTTGTTAACTTTAAATTTCATAGTATGTATGTGGGCATTTCTTCACCCTTCCACCTTCGATCCCTGTTACTATAAATTGTAAACCGCTATCTTAAATGCCGAGCATGTAGTAAATTATATCACATGCTTATTGGCTAAAAGAGAATAATGCAATATATTTGTATACATGTCTATTAAGGAGTATAAAAATTTTCAAGCATTTGTGAAGAAACAATCCCATTATATATGGAGATATACCAAATAGCATCTCGTTTACGCTAGACGTACATTACTCAGACCGGCGACGTGTAGCAGCGTCAAAGGTGAGACCCTTTGGTACTGCGATCGTCAGTCTGCCTGCCAAGCGTGTCAATTAAGGATAATTTTCCCTATAACGGAAGAAGCCAGCTGTGGACTTTTATGGTCTTATAAAGAAGAAACCGAAGTAGAAGATATCAAGTGATGCACCCTACTGATAACGGAAGAAGTATGGGTTAACCTAAGTTTCAAAAACATGTGATGGTAGCAGTATTACTAGCTCTTCAACCCGCCTACTCAGCGTATGGTGTGAATGGTCAAATCGTCCAAACATATTATTATTTTAAATCGTATTACGCAATTATTTATTAGTTTTAATCAGCTTATCATTTTACGCGTAATATTACATAAGCAACAACAACAATACCATTAATTAACATTATCTAAGATTCATCCCACAAACTCATAAACAATTTTATATTTAAGTTTTAAGCTATATTTATTGCGAGCTGTATTATATTATGAAATACATACACAATTATTACAATACTATGTCTATAATAATTATAATAAATCATGTTAATATAAGGGAAACATCTGCCTTTATTGTCACACTAGGCAGATGGATTGACGATCGCAGTACTAGACGTTTCACACTTTTAATGCTGGTTCCCGTCGCCAGTGTGGATATTTTATGCCTGGCGTTAACTAGATAGTTACACCGCTATCTACGGAAAGTTATTAGACTTTTCTGGCTTTTCCTATAGTCAACTCTTATGACAGCCTCTGGACGAAATGGGTTGATTATCTTACGCAGCCAACTTACGGCAAAATTTCATTTCATTTAATAAGCTATAAATTATATGATATTGTTCTCAGGTGATAGACCGTAGGGTACGCGAGCTATGTGTCGAATCGGACATATTGCCTTTGGACACTCCTGCGTACCATCTCAAGGAGGCAGGGTACCGGGCCATCATAATATCAGGTGGACCTAATTCAGTATATGCTGAAGACGCGCCAAGATATGACGCTGACATATTCAAGATAGGGCTGCCAGTTCTAGGTAAGAATAATTTATCACAACCTAGGTCTTTGCAACACAAAACATTCCAGTAAAGACAACTAAGAGCAAGCTAAATGAAATACTTTAGCAACCCAATGCATATTGCAATGGCCATGCTGATGCTTGTATTTGCGCTGAATCATATAGGGTCTCCGAGTGAACGGGCACATTGGCGTGTCTACAAGATCATCCTCCATCTTATATTGAATACACATCAAAACTCTCCAAAACTACATCCATATAAATTAATGTCATGGATCCAATAAGTACGACGTTTTGGAATTTTAAGTTATTCAATATAACCATCATTATAGCTCATCACAAGTCTACTGCTGAACATAGGTATGCCACAAAGCACAGTCCTGAGTCACCTGCACCATCGACTTCCTGCATTTCTTACCAGGTCGTCACTCCATCTATTGGGGGTCCAACTTATACTTTGCTTACCGGTACAAGGTTGCCATTTGAGAATCTTTCTTCTACATCGGATATCGAGAAAGTACTCGAGAACCTATATAGATAATATTATGTATATATTGTGTTATATAAGCACAAATTTCCTTTACATATTTCTTCAGGTATATGCTACGGTATGCAAATGTTGAATAAAGAGTTCGGCGGTTCAGTTTTGCGGAAGGAGGCCCGCGAAGATGGACAGTATGAAGTCGAAGTCGAGACTACGTGCCCGTTGTTCAAGTAAGTTGAACGGGCAACACCATTATAACTTAAATCAGTAGCAATCTACATTAGAAGGAAATTTAAAATAAATAAATGTGGATATTATTATTCTTCTTGTTTATCAGCTTGTTATTGTCTACTGTTTTATGTGGACTTTTCTTTTTAGATAAGTATTTCCTTAATCGTCATACTTGGCATATAGATTGGCCATCACATTCATAATACACTTTGCACCTTTGACATTGCTGCTCTCGTTGGTCTGGGTTTTTTTAATATGATAAGGGTAACAAACGAGCACACAGTCCACCTGATGGTAAGTGGTTGCTGTGGCCCATAGACGTCTAACATCTATCCTCGATTACGAATCAAAATGCAGATGCGTTGTCACCCGTGAGGACTAAGATGGAATGCCTCGTTTCAGTAAAAGGGTCTCCGGTTCTCTACACTCACCATACGAAACACAGCAGTGTTAAGCTGCTATTCTGTGAGAGCGTGGTCCTTCCCCGGTTGAGCCGACCCATTCGTGGTACAACTATACCAGTAATATAGCTGCAATATGGCTCTACCATGTATAAAGAAGTTTTATGTATGGCATAGCCGTTATGGCTATAACATGGTATTACAGCCATCTATTTATTTATTTATTTAAAAACTTAAATGTAACACCTTAAGGTAAAGGGTACATAGGGCGGACTTAAGGCCATGTGGCATTCTCTGCCAGTCAACCCTGGGTGCCAAAGACAATTGTAGGCAGGTGCGAAACATAATACATAAATAAAGTACATATATTAAAATATATATGTAGGATGGATGTTAAGAATATAGAGCTTAAATGGAAAGCTTTATTCCACTTCTTATGAAGGATGTTATTATGACGTATAGAGTCACATGAAAAGGCTTTTAGAATAGAATAGAATCTCTTTATTCAATATAGTACTACTACCACCGGTTCGGATAAAACCTCTGTCCTGGGACGAACCAGCAAGAAACCCAGCAGGACTTTTCTTTTAAATAAGGTTAATTTACAATAGATTACTTAATACAACTATAAATTGTACCGAGACTAATTTTAGTATTAAGAATATAATTAATTCGATTACACGAATTAATTATCCAACGAGTCAAGGATAAGCTAGTAACGGAATACGACAAGCGCACCGTTCCACGCCAGAGCCAAGACTGCCCTAACGACGGCCGCTCCGTCCGTTTTATACAACCAGAACAGGCGCCACCGCAGGTATTGCGCAGGTGTGCGGTACGTGTTGTTTACAAGAATTCTGTCTAGCTACACCGACGCCGCCGCACGTGCAATGGTGCTGGTGCCGTCACGGCCATGCTGACGTGCGTGCGTCCTCGCACGCGCTCCATCAGAATCTTAGTTATCTTTATGCTAGATCAGAATGACTAGTCGTCTCTGTAGCCATATCATTAGATCGGCATAAGCCTGCAATCACTTCTCCCTTTTTTATAGAACCATTGTTTTCTATTTTCTCTTTTTTTGAGTACTGTTTTCGCTAGTCCGGAATCACTATTCCTATAGCCATATCACTGGACCGGCACAAAGCCCTGCAATGATAGTAAGAACTATTCTTTTTCTTAATCTTTTTTTCAAGCACTATTTATGCTAGTCCGGAATCACTATTCCTGCAGCTATATCATTGGACCGGCAAACGCCCTGCAATGATAGTAAGAAACACTTTATTTTCCTTACTCTCTTTTTCAAATACCGCAACTATGTCGAGAGACCGATACCACTACATATTTCAAGGGAAGGAGGCAACTGCGCAAAATCTACGAAAGCTGACCATGCCGCAGACGTCCATTTACAGCACCAGCACCATGTGTTCGGCGGCCGCTCGAATTGCCTTGCCGTAAGATCTGCCGATAAGTTACTGACTGTAGCGGTGTAGGCTCAATCTACCAGCTCGGCCGTACCTGACCATGTCCGATTTGGCCGTCACAAAATCTTCCTCATTGATCATTGTTGTAGAGACTTCTACGAATTCCTCGACATCAAACCCCAATCTTGTCGACCACACAATATTCGGAGAAGCTGCAACACTTATCACCACATTAGAACACCAAAAGGCCACTTATTATTTTCAATTCATAGAACGTTAAAGTTATTCAATTATTTTGGTACATCGCTTAAACATTTCGAACTTCAAAATGTAACAAATGTTAATCATGTCTCGCGTGAACTATCAAATTATAATAAAACTTGAACAAGTTAAAATTTCACTGAATGCAAACTATAACTAATTTAGAAAGCCTCCAACATTTCTTTCGACATTTATTAACATATTTCGGTAAGTTAGAAATAATTAAAGTACTCATGGTACTTTTAATATAAATCGAACAAAAGGATTTATCTTTGGGCTTAAATCATTTCACTTTAAATCTTTTCTCTACACTTTAATGATACGTCAATATCGTAAGTAAGACAGCAAATTTCATCACGGCATTTAACATAAAACGAGTCATCAATGTGAATGTAATAATCATACTATTCGAAGATTATATGGGCAATAATGGGGACTTTATCCCACTTCTGATGTAGGATGGATGTTTAAGAATATAGAGAGCTTAAATGGAAAGCTTTATTCCCACATCTTATGAAGGATGTTATTATGACGTATAGAGTCACATGAAAAGGCTTTTAGAATAGAATAGAAACTCTTTATTCAATATAGTACTACTACCACCGGTTCGGATAAAACCTCTGTCCTGGGACGAACCAGCAAGAAACCCAGCGGGACTTTTCTTTTAAATAAGGTTAATTTACAATAGATTACTTAATACAACTATAAATTGTACCGAGACTAATTTTAGAAGAAGAATAATAATTAATTCGATTACACGAATTAATTATCCAACGAGTCAAGGATAAGCTAGTAACGGAATACGACAAGCGCACCGTTCCACGCCAGAGCCAAGGCTGCCCTAACGACGGCCGCTCCGTCCGTTTTATACAACCAGAACGGGCGCCACCGCAGGTGTTGGCGCAGGTGTGCGGTGCACGTGTTGTTTACAAAATTCTGTCTAGCTACACCGACGCCGCCGCACGTGCAATGGTGCTGGTGCCGTCATATACATAGTACATACATACACAACATATATTTAAATATATATACATATAACATATATTTACATACAATAATACAAACATACATATATGTAATGTGTATACATGCTTATAAACTTCATAAATAAATATCCGTATTAATATATAAATAAATAAATATTTGAAGAGAAAAATAAAATAAAAAATAATAATGTCATTTAGTAAGTGCCCTCAGGTAATGTTGTCGTAGAAGTAATTTAAATGAGTTTTTATTTGTTGCATTCTTAATATCATTGGGGAGGGTGTCCCAAAGATGTATAGGTTGTATCGTAAAAGAGGACCTGAAAAAATTAGACTTATGCTATGGAAACCTTATCCTCAGACGGTTTGATTGTCGTAGTGTTCGACCGTCAATCGAATAAAGAAAATGAAAGTTATCCTTAAGATAAGAAAGCGACCTTGGATCGTTTAAAATTGAATAAAGTACAAGTAAAATTCTAGAGCATCGCCTTTGACGTATAGCATATAGACCACATAGACCTTTCGGGGCACTTTTCCAATAGTTGTCTCTTAAGGCATCTTTGGGGTGAACGACGATCCCTTTTCAAGAAACTTGGAATCCTACCGCTACCGTGCCTGTATATAAAACAAATGTGTATTTTGTACGACAACATTCTCATTATTTTGTCACTAGAGCAAAACAAAATAAACCTACCAGACATCGAGAAAGGATCATGCAACCTAGAATAAGACTTCAACTATACAGACAGAAGCTGTTATTGTATGGCTATTAAAATTTATAATAAGCTTCATCAAGTTTCAAAGCTCTGCCATTACCATTGTTTAAAAAGTTACATTCCTGGCTTTTCACTAGGTGCTTTTATTCAGTCCAGGAATACTTAGATGACCAAGAGGTTTTGAATTTTAATTTTGTTTGTAGCTTTTCTGTGTTTACTTTATTTTATTGAATTTTATGACTTGAATAATTTGACATAAAATATTATACAATTTATAAATGATGACATGTAATGTTCTGTCTGTGAGTCTATTAACTTATTTTAGCTCTAAGTAGACTAAAATTTAACTACTTTTAAATTTGCATGACAATTATAAGTCAAACATGAGGACATACCACTATGTTAACATCTTTGCACTACCATGTTTAAAGCAAATAAATTTCTGATTCTGATTCTGAACAAGGTGATGGTTTTTTTCAAGTCACCACGCCATAGCAAGACCTCGATTTTTTTAAATATTTTTTATCTCAACATAATTTTGATTCTACAAACTTTCCTAGGTGGTAGAGCCCAAAGCTCCTATTTTGCCTAGGAGCTTATCTTAATATATTACTTATCTAATAAATAGCTTACGCATTTCTGCAGCCCAGTTCTCTGTGGCCTTCTATGTTTGAATTTGGTTACATGTATCCATAAGCTAGAGTAATCAACCTTCAGTTGGACTGTTTCTGACTCCAATCTTCATCAACAGGCCGTAAAAATATTGTAGGACATATACTTCTCTCAGAGCATTTGCCTTAATCGTCGCGCTCCGGATTGACGTTCGCATTACCAGACGTTTCGCACCTTTGACGCTGCTTCCCGTCGACGAACTTTTTTACGTCTAGCGAAAACGAGATGGTTATACCGCCATCTAGCCGAAGACATAAGATATTATTTTCATATTTCATAGTCACCTCTTATGACATCTTCAGGTTCTGACTCCGATGTTGTAAAAAAAGATAAATAATCGTTTAGCGGGCCGCAAGTGGCGTGTGGGCCTTGGCGTGGACAGCTCTGACGTATAGTAATGGACTTGTGTGTGTGCCGTGCAGCCGGCTGGAGAAGCTGCAGCCGGTGCTGCTGACCCACGGTGACAGCGTTCAGAAGGTGGGCGACCGTTTCCGCGTCGCCGCACACTCTTCCAATCACCTCATCGCCGCCATCTACAACGAGCAGATGCGTCTCTACGGAGTGCAGTTCCATCCCGAGGTGAGTTCCCGTGTACATTGATTTTTAATATAATTTCTTCTACACCGAATTTTGGTCATAGCGGCCAGTCTCAACGGAGTCTAGGCCACCTGCTCATGACCAAATTATAGTGCATCACTGTGAGTCCGATGAGACGGCAACAACGATCCGGCGACGATGATCAGGACCAATCATTTAAGTTTCTTTCCGACGCACAGCAGTGAAACACCGCCAAATTCCTGATTCCGGGCTGCTACTGAGAATTTCTTGACAGAAAAGCTCAATAACTAACTGGCTCTACTCAGGATTCGGACTCGGGACCACATGATTAGCAGTCGCGCACGCGACCACTAGACCAACGAGCAGTTAGTTTATATATAGGGGAGACAAGCTGTCATAGAATACTACCTAACATAGCATCATATTACTGCTGTGTTCTCTATGGGGATGGGTGAGAACCAAAAACCCTTTTTTACTGGTAATAAGACATCTCCATCTTAGTCCACAGGGGTGATGTGTATTATATTCTTAGTTATATTCTTCTATTTTATTTTAATTATTCTAGTAAGTATATTTTTAGTTGCCTATATTTTTACCAAGCCTGGTAAGTGGGTAACGCAGCAGCATTCGCACTGGTGATGCTAGCCCAATACAATGATACTTAATTTTGGCGTTTTTGTATAGATGTTAACCAGGCATGTAATGCAACCTGCCAGTAAGAAACAGAAGAAATTACTTGCAAATACGTATGCAACTGCTTACGTATGTAATTTGTATATTTTTATATAATAAAATTATAATTAATCTTAAAATGGAAACCCAAGGAAATTTTGAGGCACTAAGGTACGTGAGGGTAATATGGTCACCTGTAGATTTGCTGCCCTATAAAACCAAAACTAGGAGGAGAACAGAGATAATTTTTTTAAGTATAATTTAATTTTATAATTTTAAGTTATAAGAAAGTGACCATATTAACCGGATGACCATATTACCAATGTAATATTATTGATAAACGTGTGAACTACCCAATACAGGTGGATCTAACGCCCAAAGGCAAGCAGATGCTGTCTAACTTCCTGTTCGACATCGCGGGGTTAACGCGCACGTTTACGTTACGTTCTCGTCGCGAGGCTTGCGTGCAGTACATACGCGATACCGTCGGAGATAATAAAGTGCTGGTGAGTGTTAGACTCTAGATTATTTGAGAGTGATTGGCGATCTGCTTTTTATTTTTATCTTTTATATGTAAACAGGTTTTTTAATAATCGGGCCCTGATGCAATATTTTACATTCAAAAACAATAAATTAACTTTAGGACTATGTAACATAGTATAAAGAAGTTTAGTTAATGGGTGTTTTAGTTTTTTTTTTAACAAAATATATATCTCATCATCTCTATACTTATATAAAAATCAATTGCTGTCCGTTAGTCTCGCTAAAACTCTAATACGACTCGAACAATTTTGATGGAATTTTGTGCGTTTGAATGGGTCCCTGGATGGTTTAAATTCATGATTGGACCCGATAGGTGGCGCTGTTGTCGAGATCCAGAAATAACTCGTGCGAAGCCTAATTAAATAAAAGAATAAATTTCAACCAAAAATAAATCAATTATAACATGAAAATAATAATAACGTAACCTAGCTCGGGGATGACTAGTTTTTAAAAACCTCTTAACAGCAAATGCAAAATGGATCATTGTCATATGAAGCAATGCAGTGGCGAAGCTAGGGCTCCAAACTAGGGCAAGCCCAAGATATGGTTTTGTTGTTTTTAGCAGTTTTATAAAAATTTACCTTTTCTCTTTTTCGATTTTACCTTTTCCTCGCCGATTAGCACTTTAATACACTTCAATTCATCACAAGGAACACTATTATCCTCCATTTTCACCAAACATCTATAAAAAAGCATAAATTTTCAACTCGCAATATTTATTCGCTCAAGTAAACACACAGAGTAAACATTGAAATGTGAAGTGAACTTGCAAAGGTATCGCCTGCGCTTGACTAATGACTAACTTCACACTAAAAGCCGGGCTTTTCGCTACATACAAATTGCTATATAAACAATCGTAGTTATATTTCATTATAGAACATTTTGCCACCGGTTAGAAAGAGAGCGATCGTCTTCTCGAAAGCCCGGTAAAAGGCCACGAGTGCGAGAGAGACGACTAATTTTTATGACAGCAGTATCGCGCAGTTTTGCCGCGTGTTGACATTATAAGGCCTGTGTAGAATAGGTCAGCGACAGCGACAGAGAAGCGCGCGGGAAATTTGAAATAGTTTGAAACAGTTTACGAGTTATTTTATAAGTTGATATTATTGATTGAGCTGTTTGATAGGACAAGCCCGGTTTCTCGGCTTCTATGGAGGCTTCGCTACCGAAGCAATGACTTAAATGATCAGTCAAGTGTATTTGATAAGAGTTCAATTTTGTACACCAGGTACTGGTGAGTGGAGGTGTAGACTCTACAGTGTGTGCGGCTTTGCTAAGGACAGCACTTCGCGAGGACCAAGTCATTGCACTGCACATTGATAATGGTGAGTGATGAAATATTAAATTAAAGCATGTGACAGGACAAAATCATTTACGACACGGCAAAAAATTTTGTATGTCATATTGTCTTCATAGAAATATGATGTCAATATATCTCTCATCTATGATAGCTGTGTTGGTCAAATATACATATTATCAATATGATCGTAGAATCTTCATATTCACTCAAGATGGACGATGATATAGTTGTTTATACGGCCGCTTCAGCCACCATTGTCATTATTGGTTCAATAAAAGAAAACTAAAGTGTCTAAGAAAAGAACATATTACAGTCAGACTTTGGGTGGGCGGCAATCAGAAAAGAAATTTGCAATACTTTACTTTAAGGATTATGAGTAGAAGAAACAAATTCTTATAAAATGTATTTCCAAATGGATGAACTTATTTCCAATTATATTTTAACAAAACTGCTAAGCGTAGCAACTATGGCAATTATTCCCTCTATGAGCTAATCTATGGAGGAGGCGAATGATCAGTAAATGAATTCATACCTAGATTACTTTTCTACTTAGTATACGAACACTTCCCATTTTTTAAATTTACATGTCTTTCAAATGTATGAAAGCAATTCATCTTATATTATACGTACTTTAATTATATTTATATTTGTAATAATATAAATATGTGTTTATGAATCAAACAGTAAACTACTAATTAAGATGTAAAATTATTTATTAATGTTTGCAGGCTTCATGCGCAAGAATGAAAGTGCAAAGGTGGAACGATCTCTACGAGAATTAGGCGTGCGTCTACACGTCGTCAATGCGGCTCATCAGGTATTCATTTTAAATTTGTGTATTTAATAATAAACTCAGAATGATTATGGATTTACACATAAAAATTTAACACATTAACATTATTGTTGCTCAGTTATAAGTAAAAAATGAAGAAATGGCAAATACAGTAGACCCCTGGTAATCCGGCCCCTGGCTAATCCGCACCCCTTTGTAATCTGACATGCCTTTAACACGTAGGTACAATCGAGTCGCGTTATGAATCCGCCACGGGGGACGCCTTCGCGAATACGTGGACAAACAGGTTGCAATTAATTGGCGCCATTGTCTCAGTTTAAATGTGACTATGGGGTTGCAGCCTAGCGTCTATCATTTACTGTTTAGGTATTCATTGTGTATTACATGACTTTTTTATTTTTTATTATTTTATATTTGATATGTAATTTGTCGGATTACAAGGTACTCTTTTTCAAAGAGTTCCGGACTACCAGGGGGCTGTTGCAGTACTCTATAGTCCGACAAATTTGATAATCCGACACCGCCTTGCAAAACGTTTATCGGATTACCGCGGGTCAACTGTAGTGTGGTGTAATGATTTCTTATATTTACGCGAACACTACACATTTAAATAAAACTAGTTTAACTTTTAATCTGGAGGTAACCGTGGTTAACTATGACATTAGGACGTCAAATACCTCAGTCCCCCCCGTGACCATGGGTGCTGTAAAGTACTCGAAACGTCGGGAATATGTAATAAGTTAATATACGCGATAAAATCCGTAAAACTAGTTTTATTTAAATGTGTAGTGTGGAGTTTTCTTATAAACCTATTCCTATTACTATGTTTTTTCCCTGGATAATGACACGAGTAAATATTTTTTTACGATTCAATTCATAAATTAATTCTTTTATAAACTAGGGATGTCCTAAAATTAATAACAGTAATCGTTATCATACAATTATAGTAATTTTGTTAGTCGTCGTAAGTCGTTATCTGACATCCAGCAAACAAATTTAACAAACATAAAAAATAAAAATAAATGGATTCAGTTTTAAGAGGAGGAAATATAATGAGTCCGAGCGGTTTGTCACTCTCTCGGTTGTCTAGTACGATCGTTCAGGTAGCAATTAGAACTTTAAAAATATTACGTAGTAGAGCTACGCTGCAGCTCGACCGGGAAGGACCACGCTCTCACAGCATACCAGCGTAAAATAGCAGTTTAATACTGCTGTGTTTCGTATGGTGAGTGTAGAGAATGGGAGACCCTTTTCGCTGGAAAGGGCATTAGGCATCCCATCTTAGTCCTCAGGGGTGACAATGCATCTGCATTTTGTGATTCTTAATCCAGGATAGTTGTAGATTTCTATGGCTCACAACAACCACTTACCATCAGGTGGACTGTGTGCTCGTTTGACACTATTATTCTATAAAAAAACTGTCATACCAGTCACCTAGAAGGGTATAATAATTGTCTCTCTCTGTTGTCTAGTTCGATTCTTTAAAAAACCTATTCTTCAAATTTATTGCAGCCTTGATATATCCTCTGAAACAAATTTAATTTCATAATCATGTCCGTGTACCAGTTCGTCAGGGCAGCATGACTCGCTGGTAACCCTTATCTCTATATATAAAAATCAATTGCTATCCGTTAGTCTCGCTAAAATTCGAAAATAGCTCGATTTTTTTGTGGTGAAATTTTTGTGTGTTCTACACACACAAAAAATTTCACCACAAAAAAAGGAGGATGTGGGTCGCTGGATGGTTAAAATTCACAATTCGCTATTGTCGAGATCTAGAAATCACCCGTGCGAGCCGGGGCGGATCGCTAGTCCTATATAAAACCTATTCTTGAAATTTCTTGCAGCTTTGATATCCTCTTAACCTTCGGCGTACAAGGTGAAAAATACTCCTCACCTGTATCATGTGAGATTAAAATAACCCCACAAGTCTTTGCCTCTAGTTTGTGTGTAAATGAAGTGTAATAAGTTTATGTGCGGTTGTGAATAAATAATAAACAAAAATGTTTAAAAATAAACATTAAGAAAAAATTACAATCGAAGAACTTCTCCATAAAATCAACGAATTTCCAATTAGTTACATTAAAAAAATCAACAAAAATAGTTTTGAAACAAAAACGTAATTATTTTGCTTATTAATTAAATGAAGAGAACTGTCTTAACATAATATATAACTAATTATTACAATCACAGTAGGTTATTTGAGAGAGATCATTCGTTACCTAAATCAGTACAATTTTAATTTGCATATTCTTTGCATATAGCAGCTTCATATCTGAAGCAGCCATTCAGGGTGTGATGGTCCTGGAACTTCTTCATTTAGAATTTCATGCACGCGTTTTCTTATATCGCGTGGTACATGTGGGTTATCTTTTCTTTTCCTGAGATGGTCCTCAAGCAAGAGATTTCCAATTGTTTGATAAATTTACGCCTAAGATTAGATTTATTCCTTTCAATGTTGTTATTCAGCATATGCAAAACAAAGCCATTTATGCCAGCATGGTTTAACATAAAAAAAATATGGTAAGAGGCCAACGTTTAGACTTGCGGGATACATCGTATGTTCTTGCAAGTTTATCGACAACATTAACTCCGCTTTTTGTTGAGTTGTAAAACGTTATAATAGATGGTTTTCTTTTGTCTCCACTTTCTGGATCCACTTCATCATTGTGATGTATAGAAGACATCATGGGTACATATTTCCTTGGCTTAGGTATATAAGTTATAATAGTTATATCCTTTTGAAATCCGAACACCGATGAATTTTCTTCACGTCTAGCCTTAAACTGAAGTGGAATACACGTTTTGTTCGACCTAAGTGTACCAACGGCAGTCAATTTGTGGTTGTTGAGCAAATGTTCAGTGGTTTCATAGCTCATAAAAAAGTTATCCATGGTTATGTTTCTTCCAGTTCCAGACACGGATCTCACCAGTCGATCTACAACATCAAACGGCCTGTTACTCATTGCATAAGGACTGTCCTCAGGCTGCTTCCCGCTGTAAATTTCTAAATTCAGTGTATAAAATGTATTAGCATCCATCAAAGCGAAAATTTTCAAACCATACTTGGCCGGTTTCGAAGGAATATATTGTCGAAAAGCACTTTTTTTTCCACCTGATGGTAAGTCGTTGCTGTGACCCATAGACATCTACATCTATCCTCAATAAAGAATCAAAATGCAGATGCGTTGTCACCGGGGACTAAGATGGAATGCCTCTTATCCAGTAAAAAGGGTCTCCGGTTCTCTACACTCACCATACGAAACACAGCAGCATTAAGCTGCTATTTTACGCTGGTATTCTGTGAGAGGGTGGTCCTTCCCCGTCGAGCCGACCCATTCGTGCTACAACTATACTATTAATATAGCTGCAGCATGGCTCTACCACGTATAATACATCTTCCTCTAAATGCCACGAGCTCTTCATCTATAGTCAAGTATTCAAACGGCGTGTAGGATTGCTGACAGTTTTTGATGAAGATTTCATAAATATCTCGAATTGGTGCCAAGCGATCGACAGCTGCTCTTTTGCTGTACGAGTTAGCGAGTCATCAAATCTCAAATTATTTACTATAAATATGAATCTTTGTCTCGTCATAGTATTTCTAAATATTATCATTAATAGTAATCATTAATAGTATGAACTCCTCCGGGTCGACAGTACAAATGGGCGTGCCTCAAGGCTCAATTCTCGACCCCTTTCTGTTTCTTGTATATATTAATGACTAACCTTACATAGTAATGGATAAACATAATATAGTATTATTTGCTGATGATACTTCATTAATTTTCAAATTAAAACGACAATTATTAAAATATGACAAAGTAAATAATGCTGTATCTTTAGTAAATTGGTTTAATGTTAATAATTTGCATTTAAATGGCACTAAGACGAAATGTATGAAATTCATGACTTCAAATGTCAAACAATTAAATACTAATGTAATTTTAAATGGGGAGGAACTGAGTCTTGTCGACCACCATTTTTCTTGGAATAACACTAGACGCGAAGCTTCAATGGAGCCCCCATATATCAAAATTAGCAAGTAGACTTGGTTCTGCAGCAAATGCTGTAAAAAAGATCAGAAATCTTACCAGTGTGGAAACAGCTAGACTTGTTTACTTTAGCTATATCCATAGCATAATGTCGTATGGTATTTTGCTATGGGGACACGCGACTGACACTGAAATTATATTTGTTTTACAGAAGAAGGCCATAAGAGCAATCTATGATTTAAAACCTAGAGTCGCTCCGACAAAAATTTAAGGAAATTAATATATTAACTTTGGCCTCTCAATACTAATAATTTTTGTGTACGTAAAATGTAATGTACGTACACAAAAATAAAGGTAGTTATACAAAAATAAGTGATATTCATTCTGTAAATACTAGGAACAGACACAAGCTAGTAGTACCAGTTACTCGACACCACCGAGTCAGTAATTCATTCTTGGGGCGATGTATACGCTTTTACAACAAAATCCCAGAAAATATACAAAATTTGACCTGCTCAAAGTTCAGAAACTTTATTAAACAAAGTTTGTATAAAAAGGGTTATTATAATATTAAGGAATTTATGGATGATAATAACCCCTGAGAATGAGGTGATCGCTACCAAGCTATTTCTAATTTGTTTTGTGTGGTGTGGTTAATTGTGTAACATACATGATTGTAAGCTGTTATTTAAAAAAGTCCTGCTGGGTTTCTTGCTGGTTCTTCCCAGGACAGAGGTTTTTTTTCAAACCAGTGGTAATTAAACAAAAGAGTGACTTTCAATAAGTATTATTTATTATCTATATTGAATAAAAAAGTTTCTGTTTCTGTCTGTTTCTGTTTCAATTCCAGTACCGTCATTACTCCATAAGTCTAAAAGATTTTGTCTGCCAGACCTAAATAAACCTGCCAAGAACAACAACCCAAACACTGCTTTTATCTCAGCTTTGTTGGTTTCCCGTGTACTGTAGAGATTTCCCTTCTCATGGAAATTTTCTGGTTGGTGTACTTCAAAATTGTGTCAAAAATTTCGTCATTGAAAAATGTCTCCGAAGCAATCCAAGTGAGTATATTGACTGCCCTAGTACGAACATTGGTACGCGGTGTAGATTTATACCACTTTGTTCTTCCATCTTTTCCAAGAAAAATTTTCTACTGTAGCTTCAACATTCAACTCGATATCTTCCACGTCTGTATTACTATCAACTTCAGAAGCTTCGCTGATATGATCAAGTTCATCCTAGCTACTAGCGAGAAAGATGTCACTATCCGACGATGACTCATATTCCTCCAATAACAATGCCGCAATACGATCATCATTCATCTTTGTAGGTTTATTGAATATCTACACCTATAATAAATACAATATTGTATAAATAAAACACCAATTGTAGGTGTAAAAAACATAAAACCGAAGAAAGGTATACTTACTTTTTAGCGACGTCCTGTACAACGTGGGGTTAAAATGCCCGGGAACCACTTTATGCGCGTGCACACACGACCGCGGTGCGCGAGATAATGACACAAACCTGTTAATCGACGCGGCAGGTCTTAAACTTCAGCTACCGAGAAAATATGGTTGTGTTTTAATATGAAATCATTGCATTTTAAAAATGTTGGAGTTAAAATAACCCCACGTGGTACGTCAAAGGTTAAAGATATTTAATTTCATAATCATCTCCGTGTACCAGTTCCGTCAGGGCAGCACGACGGTCCGTGAGGCGGGCGGGCGAGTGCGCCACACGCCGCTGCTGTGCCACACCACCGCGCCCGAGGACAAGCGCAAGATCATCGGCGACGTGTTCATACGCATCGCCGAGCAAGCCGTGCGCGACCTCGAGCTGCAGTGAGTACTGCCGCATGCGTTCTGTTCGCCTGGTAGCCGCTGCTGTGCCACACCACCGCGCCCGAGGACAAGCGCAAGATCATCGGCGACGTGTTCATACGCATCGCCGAGCAAGCCGTGCGCGACCTCGAGCTGCAGTGAGTACTGCCGCATGCGTTCTGTTCGCCTGGTAGCCGCTGCTGTGCCACCACCGCGCCCGAGGACAAGCGCAAGATCATCGGCGACGTGTTCATACGCATCGCCGAGCAAGCCGTGCGCGACCTCGAGCTGCAGTGAGTACTGCCGCATGCGTTCTGTTCGCCTGGTAGCCGCTGCTGTGCCACACCACCGCGCCCGAGGACAAGCGCACGATCATCGGCGACGTGTTCATACGCAGCGCCGAGCAAGCCGTGCGCGACCTCGAGCTGCAGTGAGTACTGCTGCATGCGTTCTGTTCGCCTGGTAGCCGCTGCTGTGCCACACCACCGCGCCCGAGGACAAGCGCACGATCATCGGCGACGTGTTCATACGCATCGCCGAGCAAGCCGTGCGCGACCTCGAGCTGCAGTGAGTACTGCCGCATGCGTTCTGTTCGCCTGGTAGCCGCTGCTGTGCCACACCACCGCGCCCGAGGACAAGCGCAAGATCATCGGCGACGTGTTCATACGCATCGCCGAGCAAGCCGTGCGCGACCTCGAGCTGCAGTGAGTACTGCCGCATGCGTTCTGTTCGCCTGGTAGCCGCTGCTGCCACACCACCGCGCGAGGACAAGCGCAAGATCATCGGCGACGTGTTCATACGCATCGCCGAGCAAGCCGTGCGCGACCTCGAGCTGCAGTGAGTACTGCCGCATGCGTTCTGTTCGCCTGGTAGCCGCTGCTGTGCCACACCACCGCGCCCGAGGACAAGCGCTTCTTTTTTTGTTATTCTTATTTTGACCACATTTTGAACACTTTGGGTGCCTTCACCAACCACCACTGGTCCACGGACCACTTGTTAAGAACCACTGGTGTAAATATACATTCTACCGGTGCATCACCCTTTTCTTTTCTGATCTTGGCTGATACACCTAGCAGTGTGTCTAGATAAAATTACTGACATATTAATCTCTTACAGAGAAGACCAAGTGCTTCTCGGCCAGGGAACACTTCGGCCGGACTTGATCGAGTCAGCGTCATCGCTGTGTTCCGACAACGCGTCCACAATCAAGACGCATCACAACGACACGGAATTAGTGCGTGTGTTGCGTCAACGTGGTCGCGTTGTTGAGCCACTACGCGACTTCCATAAGGACGAGGTATGCATTATGATGTTTAATGATTCTATACCGATAAGCTTTTATTTAATACGCAACTTTTCAATTATATGACATTATGCAACAAAAAACTTCACCTTAGCACATGAATAAAGAAACTGTACAGAGGCAAAGCTTCTAAGGAGCTGTCAAAATTTTACCTATTTTGGTAGGGTTGGCATAGGAGGATAAAATTATAAACAAAACGTTTATCAGCATTTTAATGGATACTTAAGATATAATATTTTATAATGATTTCTTATATTTACGCGAACACTACACATTGAATAAAACTACTTTTACGGATTTAATCGCGTTTAATTATAATTTTTGAGGATGTTTTTTAAATTTATATAGTGCAAACAAAACAATCTATTAAAACCCGCGTAAAAAAACACACCAACGTTCCGGGAAGTCTACAGTTTGTGATCATATCCTAGACGGCCCCCACCATTACATTAGATTTGATAGACCACAAATTCTCGCGAAAGAACATCGATTCCTGCCAATGATGATACGTGAGGCTATTGAAATAAAAAAAAAATCCTAATTTCAATAGAAAGGGAGGCTGGGTGTAGTACCCAGCCTCCCTCACCTGCTTGGGATCCTGTAATTAATAAAATTAAAACTAAACCCAAGCACACAGTAATTTCATTCTGCGTAGATCGGCCCAAAACTAATAATTAAAAAGCTGAAGGTACTCTGGGTTAACTCTGACATCGGGACGTCAATCACCTCAGTCCCCCGTGACCATGGGTGCTGAAAAGCACCCGAAACTTCGGGAATTTAATAATAAGTATAATTAAACGCGATAAAATCCATAAAAGTAGTTTTAGATAATTAATAGAATCAGGCGTTACTTTGGGAAATCCGTTATATTAAAGTTGTAAATATTTACTTTGCAAACATCCGCTTAATAAAATAAAATGATGTGTCTTACCTAGTTTGAAGAGCACCTCCTGCCCTCCCTCAATTGTGCACTATCCCCGTCACCACTAATCCCAGCACCACTACTCCCAACACCACTACACTAGGAAAGACACACCACCGATGACAATACGACGTGTTTCGCCTCTACACGAGGCATCCTCAGGCGATGTAGACTTGCGGTGGCTGACCGCTAAGTGAGCGGCGAGCCAAAACAACTGCCATTTATACAGCCCGCTGACGCAACGGCTCCCTACCTAAGTAGCGAGCGACTGCGTCCGCGATAATACTGTCCTGTTATTAGAGAGCAGGCTTAAAGATATTTAAGAGAGGTGAGTTAGAAACGTTTCTTTGTTCATTCAGCAGTGCAATGTTACTATTATTTTTTTATATCTCTATCTGTGCCAGCACACACAGTCGCAGCCCTTTATTACATGTATGTAAGACTTTAAAGGAGTGGTCGTTGGCTAGGTTGTGTCCAGTGTCCAAAAGATGTTTAGCAAAATGGGATTTATCGGGATTGCAATTCCTGTACGCGGCTAAATGCTCTTTATAACGTGTCTCGAAGTTGCGACCAGTCTGACCCACGTAAACGGCGTGGCATTCGTCACAAACAAGTTTGTAAACACCGACTTTTGACGAATGTCTAACTTATCTTTATTATTACAGAAATTATGTGGGCTCCAGCCAGAGGTTGCAAAAAGCAATTTTTATTTAATATATATTTTAATTACAATAATTATTACAATTAATTCTTACAACTAAGTGAGGTGAATCTAATTCGATGTTTGAATCTAGAATGAATTCACACGGTAAAATATTATAACTACGTAACATAAGTCAAGAATCACATTATGCTGACGCGGTGCCTCGTGATTGTCGTAGCCCGATGCAACGCAGCAGATTGCCTAGATTAGGGCTGCGTAACACCTCCCCCCGAAGAACAGCGACTATGGAAGACCTTGGTCGTGAATTGAGCTGGGAGTTGTTCAGGATTAACCTTCTCAGCATCGGGAACAGCATATAGCCTTAATGTTTTAGGGTGGTCATCTTCTGTATTCTTTTGCGTACTTTCAGCTGGCTTCGGCTTGTATTTTCTATATAGTATGCATAGAATTAGTGCACCTGCACTTATTATTAGTGCGTAAAATGGTATTGTGGTATGGTATAGACTGTAGTCATCATTCCTCCTTAAACTTACAGGCGATTGCTGGGATATTTTGGTGTTCGTTGCGTGAAGATGTAGAAGATTTATTGAATTTAGTTTATATGCCGAAGCAGGAGATGGGATGCTGGTGTTTTCCTTAGGTATATCCATTATCTTTAAAGCTTGTCCTTTCAATCGATCTTTAGTGTTTGAGATCGAGAATAGCGGCGTTTCTATGTAGCATTTCAGAGGGATAATAATGAGATAACTGCCTTGAAGTATTTTGTAGAGGTCTTGTCCACAGGATAGATGTACCTTCGTTGGTGTAGGGAACGTGACGGTGTAATGCTTGTCGTCCAGTTCTTCGTAAGCTGGCTTATCTAGAGTGACTGTGAACGGGTTACATACTGCATTCGTCTGTTGTTTTGTGATGAGGTGATGGATGCAATCGTGGGATGTTTGACCTCCCAGGCTCCGCTTTTCTTTACAGATGTACCATTTACTGGTCTTCGGGCATTCTGCCTCTATGTACTGAAAATCTTTCTGATAGATGGCTAGGAATGGAAAAGGTGGTGTAAGGATTTCATGTTTCTTGTTAGGAACAATAGATAACTTATACAAATCATATATATGGGGTAATAGAATTGGGAACTTAAATACTATAACTATTTCATTTCCTACATAATATGAACCTAATCTAATAACGTCATAGTATTCTCTCTAATATCTAAGTCTCCTATCTTTTTTACTGCCATAAAGATCGATTGCCCTATTAATCATTATGCGGATAGATTCTAAATTAATTATAGAGTGGTGCATAGTATTGGCTCTTATAAATGCTAAGTTATTCTGTAACTTAATTAATTCTTGTGAAATGGAGTCAACGTTATCACTAAGAATCATAAGTACTTGTCCAAAATGGGCATATTTAACTAAGTCATAATCTTTGGTAGCCTCGGATTGATTTATTTTACTTATTAATATTTCCATTTTATTTTGATTATCTACAATGCTATCTATTATTTTAGAGTATTGATTTGTTAAGTCTTTAGTTAGGCTTACGTGGTTATTGAATTCCATTATCATCTTATTTTCGTCTTCGCGGATGGATTTTATAGCGCGATTAAAGTGATCTGCGTCTGTATAATCGAGATTACCCGTTATACTTTTTATTATGGAACCGAGACCATCTACAAGTCCTCTTTTCTCGCGGTTCATCTTAAAACTTCTTAACTGTATGGTGACGCTTTCAAGCTTATTTTTAAGATAATCAATGTGAGGCTGAAATAAAGAATTAGTTATGTTGTTAAGGTTAGGGCTAATATTGATTAACTGTATTTTAATAGAATTTACTTTATCTTCTAATTCTTGAAGGTTTACATACTGCAGAAATGCATGGTAGTGGGAAAGGATTCGAGTGGGGCCTAATTTGAAAGGTAATATACCGGGTCCATCACTGAGACTTTCAAGTTTTATCTCCTGCATTAGAGCTGGTCCCAGAAGGAGATGAAGTACCAGGAGAGTCCTGTAACAATTGGTTCGTTTTAGGTATTCTCTTCAATCGGGTTTTTGCTATGGGGCCTCGTTTTCTTTTTGTGTAAATGTGAATTGGGAGATTTGCCATTACTGTGTCGTGTGTGTATCGAGGAGCTAATTTTTGACGGGATGCGAATGGATTTTTTATAAAGATTTGTTGTTCCGGGGAATATTCGGCTTCCGGTTCTCGGTTTTTGTTGCGAATGTCAGTCAAGCCTTTACGCATGTCGTTACATAGGTCGTGAATAGTTTTATATGTCTCAATCATCCTATCTTTGTGTTTTACGACGTACTGCTGAAGTAAGTGGGCAGAAAGATCTATGTCAAAAGGATCGCGAGGGTCAAAGTGTCCTGTAATTACTTCTATTGGCTTGCATTTTGTGAAACTGTGTATACTATGATTGTAAGCTAATAGGGCATAGGGCATAAGGTTAATAACGGATTCGTTCTTTTGATTTATCTTTAAAATACGGAGATGTTCCAATATGGTGGCGTGAAACCGTTCAACAATTCCATTTTCGTTAGGTGCATGTGGGGCTACTCTATGATGCTGAATTTTATGAAGTCTAACGAATTCTGCAATAAGTTGGTTGGTAAACTCAGGGCCGTTGTCGGAAACTATGGTAAACGGAATTCCATGATGTGTGCAGAAAATGAGTAGAGCTTGTACTACGCTGACAGCAGTGCCATCTCGCAAATAGTAAGCCTGAGCATATTTAGAAAAAGAATCTACTATTGTCAAATACTTTTCTCCTTGAATTGTTAACAGATCTACGTGGACTAATTCAAAAGGCTTAGAAGCTGGTGGTACAATATTGAATTTCTGTTTTATGGGATTGCGGTCGTACTTAGCTTGTCCGCATACTGTACAGTCATTAATAAATTTAGTAATGTGCTCTCTCATTTTCGGCCAGTAGTATTTACGGACAGAGCCGAGAAACACTCGTTAATACCTCGGTGGTTCGTTTTACCATCGTGATATTTATGAATGATTTCTTGCTGTCTTAAATACTCCCTAACGTTTTCCAATTCACTTTTTGTTAGAATAAGATTGAGAGTTGAACTTTTAAAAGTCTTTTGTATAATTGGTATGACAGTGTACATTGCTGAACTTGGATTAATGAGTAATCCCGTCCTAATTTTTGGATGGACGTATTCTTTTATAGCGTTAACGACATCCTCTTCCATGTTTGATTGAGCTATTTGAATCGTAATGCGTGTATGTGTTTCGAATGGTTTAGTGACAACTGGTCTAGCTTTTATGTCGCCTACTATGTTTAAAATTATTTGCTTAGTGAATTTATTTAGCGGTTCGTCAGAAATGGGAACTTCAAGGATGGGGTTTTCTTTATCTGTATGAACGGTGATGGTTCTGGAATCGTCTGCAACTTCGGTAGCCGTTATAGTCCTAGAGTCATCTAATGTGTGTGCCCCTTCGGAAGGGTTAGGTAAAATGGAAAGCAATTCATCTATTATGGGTCTTAGCTCGTCATTGTGAAGTTCAATGCGCGATAGTGCGTCGGCATTTGTGTTACATTTGCCCTGCTTATATACGACACTAAAGTCATATTCGCTCAATTTAAGACGCCATCTTGTGAGACGCGAATTGGGTTCTTTTAAGTTCATAATCCATTGTAAAGGTTTATGATCTGTAATAATTTTGAATTTACGGCCGAATAGATAGGGTCGGAAATACTTAGTCGCCCATACGATGGCTAAAAGTTCCTTTTCTATCGTGCTATAGTTACTTTCACTGGAATTAAGTGTACGAGAAGCATATGCAATGGGTTTGTCTGAACCGACTGTCCCCCTGTGATAAAACTGCGCCAATCGCCACGTTTGAAGCATCGGTTGTCAAAATAAAGTCTTTACTGAAGTCTGGATACTGTAAAATTGGGTCGTTTGTTAAGAGAGTTTTACAATGTTCAAAGCAGTTAATATAATTTTGATCTAATGTTATCTTTGATCCTTCTTAAGACATTGGGTGAGTGGTTTTGTGAGACGTGCAAAATCTGGTATAAATTTTCTATAGTATCCTAGAAGTCCAAGAAAACGCTTAATTTCGGTAGTGGTTTTCGGCAGCGGGTATTTTTCGATGGCTTTAATTTTGTCTGGGTTGGGTTTAACCCCGTCTTTACAAATAACGTGACCTAGGAACTCGGTTTCCAGCTTCAAAAACTCTGATTTATCCATCTGAATTTTGAAATTGGATTCCCGCAGCCTTTTAAATACTTTTTCCAGATTAGTCATATGCTCTTGTAAGGATGTACTGAAGACTATTATGTCATCTAGATACACTAAACAAATTTCGTTTTGTAGGTTCTTTAATACGTTGTCCATCACCCTCTGGAAGGTTGATGGACTATTTTTCAGGCCCATGGGCATCCTGAGAAATTCATAATGCCCATTCTCTACATTGAAAGCAGTTTTGTGAATATCTGCGGAATCCATCTCTACCTGATAAAATCCGCTAGCTAAATCGAGCGTGGTAAAATACTGACATTTGCCCAGTTTATCTAGCACATCGGTTATATTAGGAATAGGATATTTATCATCGATCGTCTTTTCGTTCACCTTCCTGAAGTCCACAACCAGACGCCATTTTACTTTGCCGGAAGCGTCCGCCTTTTTGGGTACAATCCAAATAGGAGAGCTCCAGGCAGAATCGGATGGTCTAATTATATTTTGCTCAAGCATCTTATTGATTTGATCCCGGACTTCTTGTCGGTGAACATAGGGGTATCTGTAGCTTTTGGTATGTACGGGAATTTCGTCATGTGTTTTAATCCTATGTTTGATCTTGTTGGTGAATGTTAAAGGTTCACCATCAAGGTAAAACACGTCGGCATATGAGGCACATAGCCGTTGTAGGTTTGCTAGCTCTTCGGGATTTAGATGATCGGTGCGGAGACGAGATAAAACGTTTTTAGCGCGATCCGATAACGTTTCAGTAAACTGGCACTCGATATTAAATATTTCGGCTTCTACCGGACGGTCCATTGAAAAAATTACATCATTCGAACTGTTATTAAAAATTTCGACCCAACCACGATTATTAATTACTTTTGTTAAACAATCGGAGATTATGCAGTTACAAATTATTTGATTTTCAACTATTACGTCACCGTCCTTTGAATTTATAGGCAACCTAACTAACTTTGATGACTGCGCGGGGATAATTTCCTCATATAAATTAGCGTTGCGTGAATCGTACATTTCGATAGGAATTTTTGCGTTTCGAGTGATGAGTAATTTATTTCTGAGATCAATATTAGAACCCCATATGTCAAGCAAATCGAAACCTATCAGTCCATCGAAGTAATTATGAAATTTATAAATGAACAAAGTTATGTTATCTTGTTCATTAAATTCTAAGGGGCATGGGAGAGTTATGGAATAATCATTCTTACTTGTCGCATGAACGTTGGTGACTTCGAATGGGTCGTAGTTTAGTGGAATGTGGCTAAAATATTTTCTTACGGCTTCGGGACTAATAAACGATTGATTAGCGCCGGTGTCTATTAAGAATTTCAACGGGGGATTACTTGTCCGAATGTAACCGAGTTGCCTTTGTATGTGGAAATTTACTTCTATTTTGGTTTTTCTGATTTGGGACACTTTTGAAAATCCTCATCGTTAGTCGGAGTGAAACTAGAGTCTACTTCCTCTACGACGGGAACTTCCGCGTGGTTATACGGTTGCTCGTAGCTGTAATTAGGATATTGTTCGTAAGTATAGTACTCTGAATTATAATTATAGTCAGGATAGTCATATTCATAGTACGCGTCAGTGCTATAGTCATAGTCAAAACCTGTCTCGTTAAAGTTTACCTCACGTGTTTTAAAGTAGTTGCTCGGTGGAGGGTTGCCAAATCGTCTCCAGTCATGTCCTGTCGGTGGTAAGGGTTTTGCAACAAATGGAGTGACGCCGCTCATAGGAGAAGGACGCGAGTTATTATTTAAACTGAAACCCTGTGGTTGTTGAGGGCGGTTAGGAAGCTTAAACACGTTACTTTGTGGGTTATAATTTGGTGGTGGAGCACGCATCATCTGTTGCGTACGAGTGGGACCACGTGGTGGATGCATCTGGGGTGGTAGATTGGGTCTCCAACCCTGTGCAGCGTGCGGTTGCATAGGTGGCTGTCTAAACGGACTCAGTGTGTTATTACCCTGTAATCTAGGTGGTGAAGGCATATTAAACGCCGTAGGTTTTGGGAGAAAATTATTTAATGGTAGGGTAGAGCTAGGGGTAGGTTGAGTCCATTCTTTCCTGTTCTGACTGCCTTCATTTCGTTGTTGGAGATAGAGGGTGTTTAACTCCTCTTGCACAAATTCAAGTGCTTTCTCCATACTTTCCGGTCGCATACATCTTATTCTAGAACCTAAAGGGTCTTTTAGTCCGCGTAAATAAGCTTGCAAGGTCAGTTTTTTATAGAGTGCGCGTTTAGCTTCGATGGTCGTACTAATCGTTTCATGTAGGGTAACATACGTCATTATCGTACTAAATAAACTTTGAACTCGCTCGTAAAATTCTTGCGGGGTACTGGACCCTTGAGTTTGTAATGATAAATCGCTATATAGTGCAGTTTCATCGCGATGGTCGGCGAAGTTATTTATAAGAGCGCTTTTAATGCCGGCCCAGGTTTCGGGTATTCCATTCGAATTTATTAGCCTAGCCGCGGGCCCAGTTATTTTATTTAAAATTCCGTTAATAAGAGATAGATTGGCTAATTCGTATCCGGGTTCATTTTTTACGTGAGCTAAAACCAACTGGTCGCACAGATTAATAAACCGCGTAAGGATGTACGGGTTACCGTCAAATTCAGGCAAAACTCTAAGCGACTTATAAATTAAATCAATATCATTTGATTGAGCCATATTATCGATCACTAAACCTCTATTTTCGTCTATAATACTAAGCTTAGAAGACCTACTACTATCTAACCTAACGTTTCGTGCTCCTCTTGGATGGAAAATTTTGGAAGCTTTAAATTAACACAATTACAAAAAAAACACAATCAAAACGCAATATAATAAAATGTACATATAAAATTGGGATAGAGTAGAAGTTAACTATGGAACTAGGAGGGGTAAGGATTGAAAGATTCAAGCACTTACAGCATTACTTCTTCTTGCGGAATCAATGCCTGGATTCGCCTCTGGACTGGTGCTCCCGTAGGTTCTGTATCTTCTTTGTGAGTCTTGATTCACTGAATCTACTTTTAGAAGATCCTACCGACTGCGCCAATTATGTGGGCTCCAGCCAGAGGTTGCAAAAAAAAGCAATTTTTATTTAATATATATTTTAATTACAATAATTATTACAATTAATTCTTACAACTAAGTGAGGTGAATCTAATTCGATGTTTGAATCTAGAATGAATTCACACGGTAAAATATTATAACTACGTAACATAAGTCAAGAATCACATTATGCTGACGCGGTGCCTCGTGATTGTCGTAGCCCGATGCAACGCAGCAGATTGCCTAGATTAGGCTGCGTAACACAGATATTCCTAAGAGAATTGTTTGTTTTGAACGCCACATAAACGCCGCTTTGTCGAAGAGTATTAGCTACTTTTTCAGATATGGGGCCTAAGTAGGTCAAACTGCTCACATATCGACGAACACTTTGAGATTGAACCGCGTACAGAGAGTTGCGAACAACATGCTTTTGTTTCTTTTTAATTAAATTGTTAATGAGATTTTTTGGAAAACCGTTAGAGACCGCTATTTGATAAATTACATTAAGCTCTTTTAAATAATTTTCTTTACTTAATGGGACAGTGAACAAACGATTGATATAACAATAAAAAGCGGCTAATTTATGTTGCCACGGATGACACGATGACGCGGGGATGACCGTGTCGGTATGAGTTGGTTTTCGATAAATTTGGAAAACATGTGACGAATCTTTTCTTGTTATTGTTAAGTCGAGGAAATTAAGGGAACAATCTTGTTCCAATTCAAGTTTAAATTTAATTTTATCGTGGACTCTATTTATTTTATTAAGGAAAACATCCAGTTGTCTCCTTGTGCCAGTCCAGCAAATAATTATGTCGTCTACATATCGATAGTAATATAAGATATTTTGATTGACAACTATATGTTGTTTTTCGAAATTATCCATAAAAATGTCCGCCATAAGGGGACTTAGAGGGGATCCCATAGCTAACCCTTCTTTTTGTAGATAGAAATGGTTATTAAACCGGAAACAGTTTTGTTTCATACAGAGAGAAGTTAAGTTAAGAAGATCATTTGTTTCCCCGGGATGTAGACGACGTTTATCAAAGAGATCTGCGAGTATACGCAAACAGTCAGGGGATGGGACATTTGTGAAAAGACTATCAACGTCTAAAGATAACAATATGGATTTAGGAGGAATACGAATATCTTTAATTTTGGAAATGAGATCTAGCTATTTTTAGGCTGTAAGTGGGGTTGAATCCAGATTTCTCGAAGGAGGAAGTTTAATTTTAGCAAGGAAATAAGCTGGTGCACCTATATGAGACAACTGGACGAATAGGAACATGTTCTTTATGTATTTTAGGTAACCCATATAAAATGGGTGCTTGAGGATTCATTGGAACAAGACTGCTCCGGGACAAGTTGTAATCGGGAAAACATATGATGACTGTTGTATACATAGCTTAACATCCGAAGTAAACTTTTGGTTGGGTCAGACTCAATGGCTCAAAGTCATCACCTTGGATAACATCGTTAACCTTCCGGCTGTACCCGCTACCTCCATAATGACAACAGTATTGCCCTTATCGGCTTTAGTAACAATAAGGTCGTTTTCCTTTATTCTCTGCTTTAGTGACTTAAAACAGGGAACTCAGGATTGAAATGAGAAGACATGGGCACAGCCCGAATTTCATTAGCTACCAAACTTTTAACAATGTTATCTTTCCTCCTGATCACAACGGCCATCTCCGCGTCAACGGCCATGGTCTCTAACGATTTTAGGAGACCGAAGGTGTTAAATTATACTTTAGGCCTTTATGTAAAGAGACAACTCATCCGTTGGAAACTGGACATCGGAAAGATTCTTAACTCAGGGATAAAATTGGTGATATTCTGTATGTATGTCGTTATTACGATTACGGGATGAAGAGGATACAAGTCGTTGTAACTTACGGGACTGAATTTGATATTTCTCGTAAACAGCCATTGAAGCAAGTTCTCTGGCTTTCCCATCCAAAATATCAAATTCAATATTATGTAATTTATATGAAAGTTCAGAATATAATACTTTAAGGTGGATTTTTAAATTATCTCTATTGGAAAACCAACGACGACACTCCTCATTAAGCCAAATATTCTGAGCTTTAGAAATAGCAACATTGGCCGCTCGACTATTTGTGCCGGAACGTATTTGAATATAATTGGGAATAACATGAAGTTGTTTGCACTGCTGATTGAACCAAACATTTTGGGCAGCAATACGATGAAGTTTTGTTAATTTGACATAGAGTCTTGCCTGGTCGGCCATGCTAGCCTCTTTAAGATAATTAATAGAATCAGGCGTTACTTTGCGGAAATCCATTATATTAAAGTTGTAAATATTTACTTTGCAAACATCCGCTTAATAAAATAAAATGATGTGTCTTACCTAGTTTGAAGAGCACCTCCCGCCCTCCCTCAATTGCGTGCACTATCCCCGTCACCACTAATCCCAGCACCACTACTCCCAACACCACTACACTAGGAAAGACACACCACCGATGACAATACGACACGTGTTTCGCCTCTACACGAGGCATCCTCAGGCGATGTAGACTCTGCGGTGGCTGACCGCTAAGTGAGCGGCGAGCCAAAAACAACTGCCATTTATACAGCCCGCTGACGCAACGGCTCCCTACCTAAGTAGCGAGCGACTGCGTCATGCGATAATACTGTCCTGTTATTAGAGAGCAGGCTTAAAGATATTTAAGAGAGGTGAGTTAGAAACGTTTGTTTGTTCATTCAGCAGTGCAATGTTACTATTATTATTTTTTAATATCTCTAACTGTTCCAGCACACACAGTCGCAGCCCTTTATTACATGTATGTAAGACTTTAAACCCCACTTAGGCCCCATATCTGAAAAAGTAGCTAATACTCTTCGACAAAGCGGCGTTTATGTGGCGTTCAAAACAAACAATTCTCTTAGGAATATCTGTAATAATAAAGATAAGTTAGACATTCGTCAAAAGTCGGGTGTTTACAAACTTGTTTGTGACGAATGCCACGCCGTTTACGTGGGTCAGACTGGTCGCAACTTCGAGACACGTTATAAAGACATTTAGCCGCGTACAGGAATTGCAATCCCGATAAATCCCATTTTGCTAAACATCTTTTGGACACTGGACACAACCTAGCCAACGACCACTCCTTTAAAGTCTTACATACATGTAATAAAGGGCTGCGACTGTGTGTGCTGGAACAGTTAGAGATATTAAAAAATAATAATAGTAACATTGCACTGCTGAATGAACAAACAAACGTTTCTAACTCACCTCTCTTAAATATCTTTAAGCCTGCTCTCTAATAACAGGACAGTATTATCGCATGACGCAGTCGCTCGCTACTTAGGTAGGAGCCGTTGCGTCAGCGGGCTGTATAAATGGCAGTTGTTTTGGCTCGCCGCTTACTTAGCGGTCAGCCACCGCAGAGTCTACATCGCCTGAGGATGCCTCGTGTAGAGGCGAAACACGTGTCGTATTGTCATCGGTGGTGTGTCTTTCCTAGTGTAGTGGTGTTGGGAGTAGTGGTGCTGGGATTAGTGGTGACGGGGATAGTGCATGCAATTGAGGGAGGGCGGAGGTGCTCTTCAAACTAGGTAAGACACATCATTTTATTTTATTAAGCGGATGTTTGCAAAGTAAATATTTACAACTTTAATAAAGTAGTTTTATTCAATAAGTATAATTAAACGCGATAAAATCCATAAAAGTAGTTTTATTCAATAAGTATAATTAAACGCGATAAAATCCATAAAAGTAGTTTTATTCAATAAGTATAATTAAACGCGATAAAATCCATAAAAGTAGTTTTATTCAATAAGTATAATTAAACGCGATAAAATCCATAAAAGTAGTTTTATTCAATAAGTATAATTAAACGCGATAAAATCCATAAAAGTAGTTTTATTCAATAAGTATAATTAAACGCGATAAAATCCATAAAAGTAGTTTTATTCAATAAGTATAATTAAACGCGATAAAATCCATAAAAGTAGTTTTATTCAATAAGTATAATTAAACGCGATAAAATCCATAAAAGTAGTTTTATTCACAATGTTTCTTTCGAGGTCAAAATATTTGCGAAATTTTTGCTCAAGCAATTCAACAAACACGATAAAAGTGTCAGGAAGTATTATTAAAAAAACCCGATTGATCACTATCTTTATTAAAATCCTTGGAATGGCTGAAAAATGAATCTCTTCCCATATTTATAGGTTGTTCAGATCTATTAACGTACAGTTTTATTTTTTTACATTTGTGGTGTTCGAGACAACATTTTCTATACAAATATCCCGACACATAGACTAAACCATTTTTTTTTTCTGGTAAATCAAATAGATAATCATTTGTTCCTACTGTTAACACAGGGGCAGTAACAATAACAATCGTCTGGTTTCATAAGTAACATATCGAAATCGTATTCACAATTAGTATTTTGAGGTTTCCCTAAGATATTGGTTATAAACATATGTTGGTTCCTGGCAGTTACCACCCGCCTGTCCGACTTTTCCAAAGAAATTTTCGAGACAATCTTGATTGAGACGTCTCGTAAATATAAATTAATTTAATTTCTTCTGATTTTAATTCTTCATAAAGTTTTGTTAAAGATTTAATAGATACTTGAAATCCGTGAATGAAATTCATGCTATTTGTAACGTCTTTCTGCCTATCACTTCTTATTGATTTTAAGTTCCTGAAAAATATTAAAATTTCTTCTAAAAACTCAATTTGATAACTATCGCATCGAAAAGCTGTAAGAAATCAAACAAATTATTAATTTTATTTACAAAATCAGCGGTATCTCTTGCGGCAACCTCGATAAGATTTAAATCTACGTAGGTATTAGTAAACCATATTTACACTTTTTTATATTTCATTTGATACGAATTATTCTTTAAAAAACAAAATTTGACACTTATTATTTTTTACACAACCCTGAGTTTGAGCACTGGCCGAGCCGGTTTAAAGCAGTTTCTCTCTGTACGTGACGAGCCGCCAGTGCTCACGCACACACGCGCCTCAAGCTTGTAGTAGTGTACCTATCACAGCGCGGTTGTATGAAGCTTTGCCTCTGTACGGTACGGTTTCTTTACTCATGTGACCTTAGTTCCAACTAGCGACATCTGGTGAACGGAAGATAAAAATTAAAAGTTGATTTGTGTGTCAGGTGCGCGTGCTAGGCACGGAGCTAGGGTTGCCGGCGGCGCTGGTGGAGCGGCACCCGTTCCCCGGGCCAGGGCTGGCCGTGCGCGTGCTCTGCCAGGACGAGCCCTACGCCGAGCGCGACTTCTCCGAGACACAGGTGCGTGTACACCCATCCGTGTTGCTGTATGCTGCACGTGTACACCCTGCCGTGCTGCTGTATGCTGCACGTGCACATCCTGCCGTGCTGCGGTATGCTGCACGTGCACATCCTGCCGTGCTGCGGTATGCTGCACGTGTACACCCTGCCGTGCTGCTGTATGCTGCACGTGCACATCCTGCCGTGCTGCGGTATGCTGCACGTGTACACCCTGCCGTGCCGCTGTATGCTGCACGTGTACACCCTGCCGTGTTGCTGTATGCTGCACGTGTACACGTGTACCAGCGTAAAATCAGCTTAACGCTGCTGTGTTTCGTATGGTGGGTGTAGAGAACCGGATACCCTTTTTACTAGATAAGAGGCATTCCATCTTAGTCCGCAAATGAGGATAGATGTAGATGTCTATGGGCCACAACAACCACTTATCATCAGGTGGACTGTATGCTCGTTAGTCACCCTTTTTCTATAAAGAAAAAAGCGCCGATTGGTCGGCCTATTATTTTATTCATATTTCAAATAAATTAAATAATCTGTAGGACAGTTGAAATAAAATCTTAACCTTCAATGCTAATAATTTTTATTTTGGAATCAGTCTTACAGTTTGAAATATAGCAATAAGGACTTTTATAGATAATCTAAAATTAGGAACTTCTCCTTTGATAAATAACTAGTTAGTAGGAATTAAAATGTAAAAACTGTATTTGGCAATAATGGCAATCAAAAATTAGATACATAACCCTTTTTTTTTTAATAAAAAAATATAAAATTATTTAAAATTTTTATTAGAGGCAAATTGTGGTGTAAAAACACCAGAGACTGCCCTTTCTGGTAGCCATCTATTTCTTTTGGTTTCGTATATATTGCCACCTGCGGAGAAGAGTCTCTATACGCAGAACTAGCTGAACAACAGAGGTACACTTTAGCACGACATTTCGGGATATCTTGAACTGTTACGACTCCACAACTCAAATGGATCACTGATGCGAAGTGCGAACTAATATTATTATTAGGTCCTTATATATGAAATTGGCGTTTTGTACGGGAGGAATATAAAGTCAATTTTTTTTTGTAAAATATATTTAATTAATCAAAGTATGCACCGTTGTTATCTATGCACTTTTGCCATCTCATAGGTAGTACGGTGGATGTCGCAGACATTCCAATTGTAGCTCATCTAACTTAGTGGTTGTTTGTTGTGCAGTGTGTGGTCTTGCGTTGTCGTGAAGCAGCAGTGGCCTAGAGCGATTGACCAATCTCGGTTGTTTAGCAGCTAGTTCTTCCTTCATGGTTTGCAGTTGCTGACAATAGATATCTGCCGTAATCGTTTGGCCAGATTTTAGAAAGCTGTAGTGAACGACACCGGCGCTAGTCCACCAAACACTCACAAGTAACTTTTTCTGAGTCATTTTTCGTTTAGGGCAGGATTTGGCTGGCTCTCCAGGGTTCAACCATTGCAACGAGCGCTTCCGATTATCGTATGGTATCCACTTTTCATCACAAGTAATGATTCGATTTAAAATCCCTTTATTATTGTGTCGGTTGAGCAAAGTAACACAGCAGTCGACGCGTGTTTGCAAGTTCGGTTCACTCAATTCATCGTTCAAGTTTTTTTACTTTCCCGATTTGCTTCAAGTGGATTAATACAGTTTTATCACTTACCCCGAAGCCTGCAGCTATCTCTGAAGTGCTTTGTGATGGATCCGCTTCCATAATAGCCTTTAATTCTTCATTTTACACTTTGGTCTCCGGCCGTCCACGGTGTTGGTTCTGAAGGTTGAAATTTCCAGAACGAAAACGTTGAAACCAAAAACGTACCGTGCTTTCTTTTGCGACACCAGCGCCGTACACATCATTAATCCTTCGAGCTGTTTCTGCAACACTGGTGCCACGGTAGAACTCGTACTCGTAAATATACCGATATTTCATGTTTTCCATTGTGCGGTAATAAGCGACGCCAAAAAATAAAATTAAGTGGAAAAAACAAATGAATGACTGTTTTCAAAACTCAAATGTACCCGCTAAATGAATTTATAAACTTTAATTTGGAATTCTTAACCAAAGAGGAGATATTTCAGATCAAAGTGGTCAGTACGACAAAACGCTAATTTCATATGTAAGGACCTAACATTTCGTTACCAATTATCTTAGGGATAACCCCCAGAATGTTTTAAATATTTGACCAGAGAACAGTTCCAACGTTTCAACTCTATATCTCGCAGGTTATAGTAAAAATTATGGTGGAGTACGCGTCAATGTGCCAGAAGTCCCATGCATTGTTGGGCCGTGTCGCAAACGCGACCACACCTACAGAGCAAGCGGAGCTCAAGCGTATCTCTTCTAAATCGCCCGTTGCCGCAACATTGCTCCCAGTGCGCTCAGTTGGAGTACAAGGTAGGTTTTTATTTTATTTTATTTAACATACCTCCCTACACTAGTAATATACCTACATAAATTATATTTCACATTAACAAAATACTCGGGAAAATTATTTGTAGGCCACACAAACTTGTCATACTTATCACGTAAGGGAATCGAATCTGAGGCTGATTTTGCATCATTGCTCGGCCTTTAATATAGAATTGAATAATTTCTATAGCTTGCTTAGAATAAAAACCCTTTTCACTTTCAATCTTTGGTAGTTCCTAAAAACAATGTTTCTCAGACAAACACTGTAAATTTTTAAATTAATTTTAAGATCATAACGATAATGCATATTACCTCACCTGGGGAGTTAATCAAAACGAGATTCTATGATTGTTAACTCTATAGAAAACTATAAAAATTAAAGAAATCAATGCTAAGTCACATGATAAATATAGCGTTAACAATTGTAGAAAGTTGAAATATTGAAATATTTTCATCCAAGCAGATATAGCTTTCTCGATGGTTTTATATTCCGCTAAGCAAGTGGTAAATCAGCATATAAAATTGAGATTGCAAATGGGATCCAACTGGGTTTTGTACCGTGTGGCTGTCATGATTTAGTATTCATACCTGACTAACTATCAGTTTTTAAAGTCTGCGACAGGAATATTTGCAATGTAATATAATCATCACTTGATTTAGAAAACAATTTACTTGATGGCTCGAATGATAATAAGCCTAATTCTATTTTCTTTATATTTTTAGACATACAATAAAGTAATAAAAAAAGGAGTATCTATGTCGATTGTTGCTAACATCAGGAACGAAATCACTATAGATTAAAGACGTCATTTCTTGTGAAATAACGTCACACATAATACTACAATAATAGGGATGTTATTTTTTAGTAAATCGGAAGATACGAGTGTACTTACTCTCATATTAGACATAGTATAAAGAGACCAAAGATGACCACTTGTCATTAAAGGTCTACGCGTAAATTACATACGCAACGTCTTTCAATAGTGTTACTCTTTTTTGCCTTATTTAAAAAATTTGTTAGACAAAGCAAGACAAGTATATTGACTCAATTATGTATGTGTATATGTCAATTATGTGTAAGTAATTAAGTAGAATTGTAGGTTCTCTCTATGCATACATAATATACAGGGTTATTTTTCAATAACCGGCCAAATTTTCAGATAAGGTACAGAATAAGTAAAATAGGCAAATGGTGACGAAAATAAATTAAAAAAAATCTCAATAATTCTGTCTTTTTATCACATTTAAAACACACATTTACACACATTTTTAGGGTCGATCGGTAGGCAAAAACTTTGTTGCTCATAAATCACATTCAATTTGGGATCATTTCAAATAAAAGTAGAAGCCTTATTTACTAGTATGTATTTTCAAAAACTGTAATAACGGTATATCAATATTAATATATTTGAAATTAAGTTTAAAATTTGGCTACTCTTTGAGAAATAACCCTGTATATGTAATTACACTCTAAGTTTAATATATATTATTTATGATATAATACGATTACGACGAATATGATACGATTATATACGATTTAAAAATACGATTACAACATTGTTTCCAGGTGATTCTCGAACTTACAGCTATGCGGTGGCGTTATCCACAGAACGCTACCCTCCAGATTGGAAGGACATGCAGTATCTCGCCAAAATCATACCGCGTGTGCCACAATGTTAACAGGTAAGTTTTTGTTAATATTTAACCTTTTTAAACCTTTTCTGCAGGGTGATTTTACGTGGTAGAGCCATGCTGCAGCTATATCAGTAGTATAGTTGTAGCACGAATGGGTCGGCTTGTCCGGGGAACGACCACGCTCTTGTGTTTTGTATGGTGAGCGTAGTTGAGGATTGATGTAGATGTCTATGGGTCACAGCAACTAATTACCATCAGGTGGACTGTGTGCTCGTTTGTCACCCTTATCCTATAAACAAATAAAATTAAAAGGGTGGGCGATATATACCTACATCATACATTATACACAATCCGTTGCCCTTTTCTCTCACCACCGAGCTGTACGCTCAGTTCGTACCATCGAGAAGAATCCCCTGAGCTGTGATAGCTCTGGGGCTAAACGCTTGCCGTAAATGTTACAGTAGTTATCCTAAAAAGCCGAGTTCGACCCCACTTGCCATACTGTTAATTACAGTAATAATTTTAAGTGCTGATTTATCATGCATTCATGTGTGAGAAATTAAAAAACATTCCGGGGACATAATGCGAAGCCCACCAACACTCGTGAATGGGAGTAGGCCCGTTACCACCTGTGGGACGTCTATAGGATTTGAAATATTTTTCAATATTAAGCAATAGCAATATCAAACATAAATTTTTTGGTTTGATATTTATCATCAATAGTTGTTGCAATAAAATTTACGATTAATCCAACAAACTGAGGGTAACTTTTAATGTTAAAACCAAAATATTTCTCAAAAATGCCGGCCAAATGCGAGACGAACTCGCGCATGAAGGGTTTCATACCATTTTACAAGATTTAATACTATGTAGGTAAAAAAACACGTTTATAGTAGGTGAGCCCATTTAATTTTTAATTTTTTTTTGATTTTTATTATTTGTTGTTATAGCGGCAACAGAAATACACATTCTGTAAAAATTTCAACTGTCTAACTATTACGGATCATGATATACAACCCGCTGATAGACAGACGTACGGACAGCGGAGGCTTAGTAATAGGGAACTTAACATAACATGTATTGGTGTAACGAAAAATTCCTTTTTAATAATAATTGTAGAATTTTCACACTGTTGAATTAGAATGAAAACATTTGCATCAGGAGGTGTAATCTTTGTCCAGCCGTGGACTATTAGCTAATTAAAGGTCTAGCATATTGTATTATTATGTATAATATGCACATAATATTATGTCTCTTATTTCAGTTTTAAACAACTTACAAAATTACAGGGTTTGCTACGCTTTCGGAGGTATAATAAAAGAGCAAGTAACAGACATTACGCCTACGTTCCTCACACAACACGTAATTTCCACACTACGCCAGGCCGACGATCTCGCAACACAGGTAAATGGTATTAAAATTATCTTTTGAAAGTTAGTCATCATCATCACCATCACCACCACCACCACCACCACTACCACCACCACCACCACCACCATCATCACCATCATCATTATCACCACAGCCCTTCACAAGTCCACTGCTGCACATAGGCCGCTTCCAAGGAATGCCACAAAGCACGGTCCTGAGGCACCTGCATCCACTGAAAGTTAGTGTAGGGGTTTTATTATTTTAAATATATTCATTTAGTTCTGTTATAAAAACCAATAATATATTTCTGGGTTGGAGAGCAAAGAAAGAACGCCGCCAATGAGTATAGACGGCATTTTGATACAGCTCTCCTAAAGTAACTCTCATTTGACTGCTGGGTTTAAGCTTTTGTTGTCCCAAGATTAACTGCAAAGTTATTCATAGCAGTACAATATTGTGATTTTTAAACTGTTATTTGATATTTTTATGTGCATGTTTTTTTATGAAAAAAGTGAAAAATATGTAGATATTTGTTAGAAATACATAATTCTTATCACTAGGCCATGCAATAGTAAAGATAATGAAATAGAAAATTAAATTTAAAATATTTGATATTTTTTCTTTTTGAATATCAACTAATGACACTATGATTACTATTACAGCAAACAACAAACTGCAGAAAAATGCCACCATCTAAAGAAAATCAAAACTTTTCTATTCAACTTTAGTCTTATATATACTTAGTCAACTCTAAAATTATGACTTCTGAATAAACGGCAAGAAATTTCACCATGGTCATCTTTAAGTCCACTGAACATATATGCCTTGTCAATATATATTTTGTCAATGTATCACTCTTACAATAATATTCCTGAAAATGTATGTTAATGAACAAGTTTAAAAAAATATATTGCTTGGTTTCTTGCTGGTTCTTGCCAGGACAAAGGGTTTCGGAAACCCGAACCAGACTCAACAACTATTATGTAAAAATCTATATTGAAAAAAAAATTCTATTCTATTGTATATTTATCGGAAGGCAAGTTGTAGATGTGTCTCGGAAAAGCGTATTAGGTGTGGAAATTTATTAATAAATTCGGAATGAATTTGTGCAGGTGTTGATCTCTAGCGGGTACGCGGGCCGCATCGCTCAGATGCCGGTGGTGCTGATCCCGATCCACTTCGACCGGGACGCAGCAGTACGGGCGCCCTCGTGCCAGCGCTCGCTGGTGCTGCGCCCCTTCCTCACCGGCGACTTCATGACCGGCGTCGCCGCGCTGCCTTCGTCTGACTCCATGCCGCAGGACGTGAGAATATACTAATTTACCCGACTACTTTACATTTTTTTTTATAGAATTAGGGTGACAAACGAGCACACATTCCACCTGATGGTAAGTGGATGCTGTGGCCCATAGACATCTACATCTATCTTCAATTAAGAATCAAAATGCAGATGCATTGTGACCCCAGAGGACTAAGCTGGAATGCCTTGTTTCCCGTAAAAAGGGTCTCCGGTTCCTCTACAGTCTACACTCACCATACGAAACAGTAATATTTAACTGCTATTTTACGCTGGTATTCTGTGAAAGTGTAATCCTTCTACAGTCGAGCCGACCCATTCATGCTACAACTATGATATAGCTGCAATGTGGCTATACCACTTGTCAAAACATGAAGTTATTTAGATTTGAAAGATAAATGCTATTTTTATTGCAGCACAAGCTCTATTGTATCATGTTATGTAAAATTTAATGTACATTTTGGGATTACTTGTTTTTTTTTCAGAAATCTTTTATACTTGGAAATAAACTGTAAAAAGTGCTTCTGGATCATTATTTTGGCCAGTTTGTGCTTTGGATCATTTCTGCATAACAAAAATAATAATTTTAGTGACAACTTGGACACATAAAGGTTTTAGAATGATGAATAACAGTGGATGGAGTCCTTGAGACTATTTTAATGCAATAAAAAAATAGGCTTACAAATAGTACGTAAAAAGTAAAAAATGTAAAGTACAATAGAACTGAACAGAAAATTCTCATTTAAAAAAGATGATTGCAATGATCAAAAGCAGACAACACAAGTAGTCTTCTATGCTACTCTCTGCTTGATTTTTTTTCAACATAATAATAGCATTGTAAACTCAAAGCATGTCTCATATTTTTTGTAAAGTGCTTTTAACCTTTACAAATCATAGCCCTTTGAAATGTTCTTTACACAGAAGACATCAAGTAAAGTTACAGCCTATATACGTCCCACTACATGGCGCAGGCCTCCTCTCATTTCTTTATTGGCGAATTTCACATGTCTTCGAAATATTTTTTTTCTTATTTCTCAGACATGCCGGTTTCCTCATGATGTTTTCCTTCACCGCCGAACATGTTGTAAATCAGCACTTAAAATTGCAATTAATGCAGATATTAAATTCACAAAATAATGTTATTGCATCTACAGTATGTACTCAGCGTTTTTAAAATATTATTATTTAAATTTATTATGTTATACTATTAAAAATTCTTTCTGTGTACAGGTTGTCGACAGGATGCGTAAGGAGCTGATGAGCGTCCCTGGAATATCGCGTGTGCTCTATGATCTGACGCCTAAGCCACCAGCTACTACCGAGTGGGAATGATCGCTTCAAATGCCTGTCTTTTATATATTTTTTACTGAGCGAACGCACTCAAAGGCAGTGGTCCCATTCTATTTTTAAAACTGAAGGTGAATTTATGTGATGGTGATTAACATGATACATTTAATATTGTTAACTATATTATAAATGTTAAATAAAATGGTAAAGGCATTTTTTATCAAATGGATTACTTTTCCTAGGATTTTATACAATTACTTTTAATACCTGTAACTGTAATTATTGTTATTAGAAAAATTGTAATGTATAAAACAATAATACTTCAGCTAAATAGATTTTTGCTTTTGTGTGTAAGTTTAGATTTGAAAGGAGCAGTAACTGTGGAAGATTATTATAATTTTTGTTGTTTATGGTTTTGCTTAATTGGGATGACTGTATATACATTTTCATAGTAATGAGTTATGATAAGATAGGATCACTGCCTACTAATGAATTTGTAAATACAATGATATAACGCGACACAAGGTATTGGTGTCACATGTTATTGTTAGCTCCACTGATCAGTTTTGTAACAACATAGTAATTTATTGTAAAAGGCTGTGTAAAATTATTATGAGCCCGCAAATATTCTGCACCTCAAGATTGATACAATAATTCTTGTAATAAATCGGAAACACATTAGTGTTTTATGGAATGGTTCAGTGTTATTGACTGGAAGTTTCATAATTAAAATTATATGCTTTATTTTCATTACGTTTTTTATTTTATCCAAAATATAAATTCACACAGTCATAATCTTAATATACATAAGTTGCAAACATTTAGGGCCAGTTTTTCAATCATTGGATAAAAGTTATAACCATTGAATAAATTAAATAACTTTTATCTAGGAATTAAAAATCGGCCTTAAGACATACACATTTCAAACATTCAGTTTTAACTGTCCGGGACCAATAAGTTAATATTCTTTCCAGCACTCACTTGTCCACCAATAAAAGTTTCTTCTTCCCCTCTAATAGATAAAGCATCAGAGAGTGCAACTTTCTTCTCTCTCATCATTGGTGCCTTTTCCCATCGAGACCCACTGCAATTACTACATGAATGTAATGGAAGTAGTTCTAAGGTAACAGTCCTATTACCACAATCAGCACACTTGAAGAACCTTTTAAATGTATCTAGAACTTTAAGAGGGTGCTTCTCATCCTTACACATTTGTGAAGCAGAGAAGGCAGTATATTTGCATTTTGTACATCTTACTGCTTTACATGCCAACTTAAATGTGTTCAGCATTTTTTCTTCCATCGCCTCCTTCTTCTCAAGTTTGTTGAAGTACTTCTCTTGTTCATCATCCTCATGTTGTTGAATAAGGTTATGATGAGCTGAAGTTGCTTCAAGAATCTTTTAAATCGTTCTGACATAGTAGGTTTAAGGTTTTTATTGCTTTCTTCACTTGGTTTAGCCTTTTTACAAGAATTTTCATCACTACCTGAATTATTTAGTTTTTCTAATGCTCTCTTCTTCCCAGCTTCAGTACCTTTGATGTTATTGGGATCTATTTTAGATATTCCTCCACTTCTTTGAATGAGTTTTATTGCATTTAATTTTGTTCTCTCTGCGGCTTTCTGTCGATATGGCACACTTAGATCTATAATACCAGTGCCCTGCAGTCCAAAGCCTTTTCCTAGTTTTGGAGAGTTGGCAACTTTTTCAGCTAAACTTGAGCTGAATGTGGAGTTGGAATTTTGACTAGAATTCATTAAGTTATTCAATCTCATAGAATCAGTCATTTTCTGTGTCGTTGGGCTGTGCAATATTCCGGAATTTCCTTTTAAAGGTCCTGCACCATATGGTGGTTTATTACTCATCAAATTATTACTCTCCGATTTATAGTAGTCACTTAGAGACATCAATCTATTTTGGTCTCTATCTTTAGCTTTTTTATGATTGCTTGTTGGCAAAGCTGAATAGGCTTTTCCTCCATATATTACAGTACTCTTGCCTAGGACTTTGTTTTGGAGGTTAACAAGTCCTTTGCCCATAGTTGACGATTGTAACTCTTGACGTCTAGAGAATTTCTGATATTCTTGCTTAATATGATAAACACAATGTTCACATTTACTTAAATTAACAAATGCTGTGCATGGTTCACCATTTTTCTTTTTACTTTTACATATACCTAAATCTTTTGATTGACCAAGAATCATTACTTGGTTAGGGCTAGTTACACTAAGACATGCTTGGTCATTGCTGTTTTGTGATCTATCAAGAACATTAGGATTTAAAATAGCTACAACAGTGCCCTCACAGGTTTTCCACAAGTCATTGTAAGCCTTTTGAAAGAGAAACATTGAAACTGTTTTCATATCATCTTTGAGATCACTAAGTGTCCAAATAATAAATTGATTGCCCTTTTGAGATTTTTTGGATGTGCTTTTCCTAACTATTACACCAGCTATTACCCAGTCTTTACTCAAGTCTTCATTTTCCACATACCTTTTTACTCTAAGCATATTCACAGCTTCCCTACCTTGCATTCTATCTAATAGCACAGCACTGGATACGAGTGGTTTTGAGATACGAATTCCAAAAACAGGATCTGTGTATATATCTGAGTAGGATTTGCTATTTGTTTCGGGAGCTCCGAAAATGTATTTCGTTTTTTTTTCTAAATTGTCTTCAGATTTCTTTGAAAACGAACTATTAGCTGCAACTTTTAATTCTATATTAGCTTGACGTAGTCTAATTTTAAAGTTCAATCTACTTTCTTTACGTTCCTGTTCTTTATTATCAAGGATTGTTTTCACTCCAGCCCCATAATCGTTGTATTTCCTATCCATATAATTTCTTCTTTCTTCATCATCCGAGGAATCTGTGTCACCATTATGGATAATGGAGGTGTTTGAAGTCACATTATCTTCTAATTTATTTTCATTGTGGCATTCATTTTCAAAAATATTTACTTCTTTAATGCTTTGTGTATTATCTTTTTTTTCATAGTTTTCATTTAAATCAGCACATAGTAATTCTTCCAGTTGTGACAATTCATCGTTAGTTTCCATTTAGTACAATGAAAATGATATCACGTTTATGTATAAAATAAATAAGTATTTTTAATTCAACATTGGAGTACAAGTACTAGTAAGAAATTGATTTCCAGTTGGCGTTTGGCGCGAAAATATTACAAATGTAAACTTGTCAAATGTCAACTTGTCGTTTGTTTTTTTATTTCAAGGCAAAAGGATGTTTGCCCATACAGCCTTATCTGACGTATTTTGTTTACAAAATTCTTCACATTTTAATATGCTACTTATTTTGGAGAATTTGACGATAGCGGACGATAGTATCTCAAGGCAACTTATCGAATAAAAAACTTGAGGTTTGTACCATTACACAGACATATAATAGAGATATGTCTGTGTACCATTAAAGCACTTGTTACATCGTTTTCACTAGTAATTCACATATGCAGACATTTAATACAAAATCAATAAAACTACTTTTACGGATTTTATCACGTTTAATTTACTTAATTTTAATTACCGATGTAAAAGTTAGCGTTAATATAAGAAATCGTTACAAAATCAATAAAATACAAATTCGCACCACTTTTACGTATCAAAATCTACTTAAACGATAAAACAGAAGTAGCAGTCCACTGACGGCCGTCAATTTCCCGCCAACGCTCTTTGTCATGTTGTCTAGTCTAGTGATGAGTAGGACATACAAGAGGCAGTACATTTGTCCCGTACATGACGAAACAGAGCTCGAGAGAGCGGCTCAACATTTTGACTTGTACTACTTCAAATTTTATGTCGCGTTACTCTTTAATTGGCTCTCTTCGTTCATTTGAAGTGGGACATCGTACTAGAGAAACGGTTTTAAAAGGTGGCTCCTTAATATTAGCTAGTAAATTGTTATCATGTAAAGAACGTAAGGATATTGTGAGCCTCTCTGTTGAGCGAACTGTAGAAATGGCATGTGTCGAATTTGAGCATCTTATTGTTGTGAGCGTCTACAGATCCCCATGTTCTATATATTATATGATACTTTTGAAAATATTATGTAGGAAGTTTTTGTTAAGCTTAATAAACAGAATAAATCTGTTGTAATATGTGGAGACTTTAATATCAATCTCCTAGAAGCTTTTTTTATACAGGGTTATTTTGCAATAACCGGCCAAAATTACAGAGAAGGTTTAGAATAAGTAATATAGGCAAATGGTGAAGAAAAATAATTAAAAAAATCTCAAATATTCTGTCCTTTTTATCTTTTAAATTTAAAATGCGTGGTAATGAATTATTTTAACTGATTTTACTGCGCACGCACACAGTGGCGGCGTAGCGTGGGTTGGCACCCAGGGCAGGTTTTCTATCAAGCACCCCCCCAAATAAAACAAAACGCTAAACATGCTTACCGGACTTTATTTTGCTAAATTATTCTATTCATCATCATCATTACAGCCCTTCACAAGTCCACTGCTGAATTAAGGCCTCCCCCAAAGAATTCCACAAAGCACGGTACTGAGCCACCCGCATCCATAGACTTCCTGCACGTCTTACCAGGTCGTCACTCCATCTAGAGGGGAGCCACCCCACACTTCGCCTACCGGTACGAGGCTGCCATTCGAGAACCATACTTCCCAATCGGTTGTCGGTTCTTCGAGCTATATGGTCAGCGCATTGCCACTTCAGCTTACTAATCCGTAGGGCTATGTCGGTTACTCTGGTTCTACTGCGAATATCCTCATTTCTAAGATGATCACGCAGAGAAACCCCAAGCATAAGCCTCTCCATAGCTCGCTGAGCGACCTTGAGCGTCCTCATACGGCCAGCAGTGAAGGACCACGTCTCAGATCCATAAGTCATCCACTGGCAACACGCACTGGTTGTACAATCTCGTTTTCAATTTTTCAAATTTTGAGGTATACCTGATGAGAAGATGTGACGAAATCTCCCAAACGCTGACCAGCCGAGTTGAATCCATCGATTGATCTCCCGGTCGAAGTTGGACTTACCTAGTCGGAATATTTGTCCCAGGTAAACATACTCGTCAAACAACTTCGAGCTTAGTGCTCCTAACAACTACCGGCACAGGTGTGACATGGACGTTACACATGATCTTTGTCCATGTTCACATCTTAAGACCTTGGGGGGCACTATTGAGGCCATTGAGCGTAAAGCTTAGGCCCTCCAGCGATTTTGCCATAAGGACCATATCGTCGGCAAATCGATGGTAAGTGATGTACTCGTCATTGTTATTAATATCGTATCCTTTCCAGTTCAGTAGCTTGAAAGGGACTTCCAATGCAGCAGTGAAGAGTTTCGGGGATATAACGTCACCCTTTCTTACACCTTTCTGCAATTAGGATAGGTTTCGTACTCTGGTTCTGTACTCGGATAGCCATCGTAGCCCTACTGTACAAACACTTCAGCACTTCGATATACCGACAATAAACTTGGCACCACTAAAGGGACTGCAGCACCGCCCAAATTTCGACGGAATCAAAGGCTTTCTCCTAGTCCACATATGCAAGATAAAGTGGTAGATTGTACAATTTGCGGAAGGGTGCTAAAGCCTTTTCAGAAACTGGCTTGTTCGGGAGGCTGGAAGTCGTCGAATCTGCGTGCGAGCCGATTCGTAATGACTCTCGGAAACAGCACGTAGACGCGGCTCAGAAGGGAAATCGGTCTGTAATTCTTCAAGAGAACGTTGTCGTCTTTCTTGAAGACCAAGTGCCATCATGGAGGATGGAATAAAGGAGCTTCTAGAAGACTTCAAGTACCGGGTTTCTACCCGCTTTCAGACGCTTCGCTGTAATTCCATCCTCACCCGGGGACTTGCCATTTTTAAGGTGCTGGACAGCCATTCTAATTTCGCTCAGACTGACGTCCGGGATATCATCAGAATGGTGTCGGATAAGACTTGCTCTTGGATCGTTTTTCACACTTGCGTGTGTCTCCAACGATGACGCTGCCCATAGAATCTCTCAATCTCACTTAAATCTCAGGTGTCCCGAAAACGATGCTGTCACATTCGGTCTTCAGCTTCGACAGTTGGCTCTTTCTCGCAGACAGATCTCTGGCAAAGGCTTTGGGGCCCTGGTTCCGCCCAATCGCTTCATCAATACGAGCTATATTGAAGTTGCGTAAGTCCCGAAGCATGCATTTGGAAATCTGTCTATTCAGTTACCTGTATACTGTCAAATCTGCTGAAGACTGCAGCTTCATTTCCCGTCTAACAGCTATGAGATTAAGTGTGTGTTCTTCTGCGATGGGTGTTGCAAAACTTATCTCCGACTGCATGGACAGTTTCCACGAGCTTGCCATTCATATCGTCCACTACTGTATTGCAGTCTTCTAGGTACTGAAAACGGTTTTGTAACTCAAGCTGAAAGTTTTCGCGACTTTGGATTAGAGCACGAGGGGGACGGAGCGTTGGCTTTAATAGACGACACCTCTCCAACTTAAGTTCAGTAACTTAGGTGCAGTGTGCCCCTAACCATTCGGTGATCGCTGCCAGTTTTCACCCTCGCAATCACTGAGACATCACTACATAACAGTTGCTGTCTAGTAGTTTGACAAAAAATGAGATTGACTTCATTATGGTGATTGAAGTCAATCTCATTTTTTGTCGAACCATCGGGGCTCGACCAGGTGCACTGAAAGGCCGCTTCTGAAAGAAAGAGTTCATCATAAAGAGTCCCTCTTTCTCCATGAAGTCAGCCAGCTGCTCGCCTACGTTGCCCTTTTCCGAATTTTCCTACCTTCAGCTCACCGTTCTCTCTTGTGACTAGTTTTGCGTTGAATTCTCCCATTGACACCGTATTGTGGATTTTGGAGGAACGCATGACTCTAGAGATATTCTCATACATTTCCTCCATCTCCTCGTCGGGATATGCCGAGGTTGGTGCGTAAACCTGTATGACCTTCAGCGAATAATGTTTGGTGATTATGAGTATAAGGTACTCAACCCTCGTCGACACACTCCCAATCTTTACAACGTTGTTAACGAGAGACTTGTGGACGATAAATCTGACACTTCCTTGGTACAGATGGTCGCCCTACCGGTGATAGAACAAGTTGCCGGATTCAATTATTACCATGTACTCCCCCTCTTTTCGGACCTCAGACAAACTTATAATATCCTAGCGCAACTTCTCTTCAGGATCTTCTGGTCGGTAATCAGGGTAAGTGCGTTAAATACATTGCCAGATCTAGTCGTCTTAGGTGGCGACCGAACCTCCACCGGAGATTCTTAGCACCCCCTGCCCCGCCGTTACCGTGGTCGCCACCGTAGCCAGGAATAGCGGGGCCGCCGGGTACTGGGTGCCGTCTTTTTGTAACTGTCATTCCCATAGTTGCCTCGCTTGGCGAGCGGGTTGGCAACTGCAGTTTTTTTATTGTTATTTACCTGTTATCAGAAAGACGCTGCTGCCCATCTTCTGCCTCTGTTTCCCTCTGTCGCCTCTTACGACACCCACGGGAAGTAGGTGGGGTAGTGGATATTCTTATCCGCCACTACACGGAGGTAAAACTTTCTTGTCCTTTTCGATAGATGAAATGGAAAGATTGGTTAGTCGCGCTTGGCTCATTGTGGACCTCAAATAAGATTTTATTAACTTGAGTTTTGAAAAGCTTCTTTCACATGAAGCTACCGAAACAGAAATAGTTAAAAAAAATCTTAAACATCTTACATTCGGAACAGACTTTACGATGAATCTAAGAAGCTCCAAGTCATTTACTCGTATTTTCAAAAACTGCAATAACGGTTTATCATTATTTATATATTTGAACTTAAGTTTACAATTTGGCTACTATTTGAAAAATAACCCTGTATAGGATAAGGGTGACAAACGAGCACACAGCCCATCTGGTGGTAAGTGGTTGCTATGGCCTATAGACATCTACATCTATCCTCGATTACGAATCAAAATGCAGATGCGTAGTCACCCGTGAGGACTAAGATGAAATGCCTCGTTTCCAGTAAAAGGGGTCTCAGGTTCTCTACACTCACCATACGAAACACAGCAGCATTAAGCTGCTATTTTACGCTGGTATTCTGTGAGAGCGTGGTCCCTCACCGGTCGAGCCGACCCATTCGCGCTACAACTATACCAGTAATATAGCTGCAGCTTGGCTCTACCACGTAAAAAAGCTTCCTCCACCAATATTAAATTTAGATCATTGTTTAAATCGTATGGTCTTTTTAATTTATTTTTAGAGCCAACGTGTATTCCTGAATCTAGTGCAACATGTATAGATAACATTTTTACAAAATGTTAAGGCGTTGCATAAATGTATAATTCAAAAATTGAGTTCTGATCACTGTGGAGTGTGGACAGTTAGTTTCGTCACCTTATGTTCACAAAAAGCAAGTAGATGAGAAAGTTGTGTTTGTTCCAGTAAATGCACGTCGCTTGGAGAAGTTTAGAAGTAACAAAGTGAAAAAACTTCCATCATTTTCTTACCAAAATAATCTAGATTTTTTCTATGGAACACATTAATTAAGCTTATTTGCAATTATTTTATAATACTTTTACTTCTAAAACATTCTCCTTGAACAATCGCAAGAAATTCAATGAATGGGCGACAGTAGGAGTCCATAAGAACAGACAAAGGTTATATGAACTTTACAATGAAAGGTCATATAATCCTAGCGTCGAATTGAGGGAATACGTAAAAAATATTCAAAAATATTTGAAAGAGTGTGCTACACAGCCAAGCCTTTGCATTTGAGCAACAAAAATAAGACGTCTTCTAATAAAATTAATATGACATAGAGTATAATTAATAGTGAAACTGGTAAGGTCAACTCTCGCAATTAAAGCTACCAGTTAAGTTTTAACAACAAATTAACTGAATCAGATTAGGACGTTGCAATGGTTTTTGAGAAATACTTTACTGATATTCCGATCATAACCACTAAGTCACTGAATTCTTCTCCTGCCGTCGCCGAATCATTACTTAAACCACATGTAAATGCGTGTACAAAGAATTTTACATTTCATAAGGTATCATGAAAAGATATTGTAAAATATTTTAAAACTATTAATATTAAGAAAACCCGCAGATCTGTTGGGGATTTCGGTTAATGTTATTGCGTCTATAATAGATACAATCGCAGCTCAACTATCTATTATTTTTAATACTTGTATCGAATCTGGTGTGTTTCCTGATATAATGAAGCATAGTAAAGTAATACCTGTATTTAAACCTATTTCTGTAGTGCCAACATTTAGAAAAATTTTTGAAAAAATTATTCTTAATCAAATGTAATTTTTTTTTAATGTAAATAATTTACTTCATAAAAATCAATTCGGTTTCACAAGGGCTCGCTTGACAACTGATGCTGGTGTTGAGCTGATTAAATATATCTTTAATGCATGGGAGAATTCACAGGATGCTTTGGGTATATTCTGTGACCTATCCAAGTCCTTCGATTGTGTTCAAGATGAAACATTAATCAGGAAACATAACACTACGGTGTAAGAAATGATGCTCTTAAATTAATTATTTCATATTTAAGTAACAGAACGCAAAAAGTAGTCATTAATAGTACCAATAAGTTCTTCCGGATCGATAGTACAAATGGGCCCCTTTCTGTTTCTTGTATATAGTAATGACTTAACTTACATAGTTATCTTATATGGTATTATTTGCTGATGATACTTCTTTAATTAACAAATTAAAACGACAATTACTAAAATATGACGAAGTAAATAATGCTATATCTAAATTAGTAAATTAGTTTAATTGTAATAATTTGTATTTAAATGGCACTAAAACTAAAAGTATGAAATTCATAATTCCAAATGTCAAACATCTAAATACCTATGTAATTTTAAATGGGGAGGAGCTGAGTCTTGTCGATACCACAAACTTTCTTGAAATCACCCCATATATCAAAACTAGCAAGCAGACTTAGTTCTGCAGCATATGCTGTAAAAAATATTAGAAATGTTATCAGGTTGAAACAGCTAGACTAGTTTACTTTAGCTATTTCCATAGCATAATGTCGTACAGTGTTTTGCTATGGAGACATGTGACTGACACTGAAATTATATTTGTTTTACAGAAGAGGGTCATAAGAGCAATCTATGATTAAAAACCTAAAGAGACGCTCAGACAAAAATTTAAGGAAATTAATATATTAACTTTGGCCTCTCAATACATTTATGGAAATGTAATGTACGTACACAAAATAAAAGTAGTTTTACAAAAATAGAGCCAGGGCGGCATCAGAGGCAGCTGAACTAAGTGGCGCAAATATGAGTCTCTGAGAGATGACTACATATTTGTGCCATTTGCTGTAGAGACTATCGGTCCGTGGGGTCCACGTGCGGTGAAGTTCTTAAAGGAACTCCATCCGCGGCTGGTCGTTGCTGCTGGTGATAAGAGGGCTGGCTATTTTCTCGCTCAAAGGCTAAGTATAGCCATTCAGCGGGCAAACGCAGCCAGCGTTCTTGGCACGATACTGCGTGGAGTAGGACTGTTTGATAATTAAATTACTAGTTTTGGTTTTTTTTTAATTATAGTTTTCCAAAAAATAAGTGATATTCATTCTGTAAATACTAGGAACAGACACAAGCTAGTAGTACCAGTTACTCGACTCCACCGAGTCAGTAATTCATTCTTGGAGAGATGTATACGCTTTTACAATAAAATCCCAGCAAATATACAACATTTGACCTGCTCAAAGTTCAAAAACTTTATTAAACTAAGTTTGTATAAAAAGGGTTATTATAATATTAAGGAATTTATGGATGATAATAACCCGTGGGAATGAGCTTTTTTTGTTTATTTTGTGTTGCTAATTTTGTATTGTTATTTTTTTTAAAAGTCCCGCTGGGTTTCTTGCTGGTTCTTCCCAGGACAGAGTTTTTTTTCCGAACCAGTGGTAAATTAAACAAAAGAGTGTCTTTCAATAAGTATTATTTATAATCTATATTGAAAAAAAAGTTTCTGTTTCTGTTCCAGTAAAATTACAAGCTGTGAGACGTATGGATACCTACTACAGGTGGTTACCATTGGACGTTTACAGGCTGATAAAGAAAGAAAAGAAGAAGTCGCCGTGGTCGAAAATTTGTCAGAGGTACATCTAATTAACAAAATTTTAAGAAAATATGTTATTCAATAAATTCAAGCTTATGACTGCAGCATAAATGGACTGATGGATGAAATAGAGTGTTGTTTTCTCTTATAACGCAGCGGATTTATATTGTATTAATACGAGTGTTAGGTTAAATCATACAAATTATGATAAGATATGCTGCTGATATGAAGAGATGAGCCTAAAAAGTCTTTATAAACTGTAAACTTGTTTTATTTATTGTACGTGTAAATAGAATATGGTAATTTCAGGGTACCTCAAAATACACACGTGAATTTAGTCATTATTTTAACAACTAAAAATGTTAAAAATAAAACCCACGAACCTTGTTTTATTAAATTCCGTGAAGCCAATAAATGGGATACACCATATTATATTTGTCCAATATGTCTAGGTCATGCATGTTAACCCATTTATTTAGCTAAACTCGGGATCTAGGATAGCGTCTGGAAGAAGGAACTCTGGAAATTGTCTAAGGCCCTGTAAACTGGAGTAGAGTTTAGGTGAAGTATCCATGAACTGTTACTAAAGTGCTCTTAACTCCAACGAAGAATCACAATTTCAAAGATATCTGGTCAGTAAGAATTTTGGTTAATTTCGATGTCTGTCTAACTGTCTGTATAACTGCTTTGTCCAATTGCGCTTTTTAGATGATACTTTACTATACGATGTATAATGTTGTGAGTATTTTTCTCACCTTAATCTGTAGATTGCTGAGCAATCACTATTAGATAGAGTGTAGTTTCCTACCAGTCCTAACAGTCCTCTTTTGTCCTTTTCAATGTTGCTGAGCTCATTATAGTGTTTATTTGGCGCATAACTAACTGGCAACTAAAATCAAGAATGTTTCTTTTCTTATCACATACTGCCTTTTTTATTTTATTTTATTGCATGTCACAAATGGACAGTAGTTATACTCGTATACAGTTCTTAAATTAAAAGTATAATGGTGTTGATCTTTACTATAATTTAAAAGATGTTCACTCTACAGCTACAACAGCAACACTCTACAGCATAATAATATAACTGCAGCTTACTACTACAATATAATACTACTACAATATACTACAGCAACTTAGCCGTAGCAAAAAGTAAACATGATTATAAAATACATTAAATATTGAGAGGAACACGTAAATTTCTTTTAAATCTGAAAAGGCTACTATCAAATATGTCTATATGGACGTTACTATGCTTAATCTTGTCGTAATTACGGAACATTTTGACAATATAATTGAAAAACGAAGTGTTATTGGTGTTATTTTTGTGTACCTCTAACCTGAAAATTCATTGAACATACGTTCTCGTATTTGACCGGAATTGAAGTTTATTTGTATTAGTAACTCTGGGTAATCAATATGAGAGTATCTAATTTTGTGCAGAAAAAATTGCTCGGCAAATGGTCTCCTCGAATATCTATAAATTTACTTTACTATTTTTAAAAAACTTCAGCCGAGACTTTTATGATGGTAGAGTACGCGAGTGATGATATCTACCACAAACACTGCGAAGGAAACAACTCTACACCCTCTCGGTGCTCACAGAATGTACCTGCCTTATAAAACAGCGATATACCTTAAAAAGTGTGACCATAGAGTGGATGACGTCCTTGACTTGACTTGAGTATCAAGTACAGAACGTACCAAACTAAAAAATTAAGCTCATGTAATGAAATTATAGCTCCACGTTTTACTGACATTAAATAAATTATTTTACACCAAACAACGTTAAAATGAAGCTAAATAATGAGAAAATAATAAAGAAAATCAAGGAGGTGCAAAGCATTTTAATTTTCAATTACAACTTCTGAATTTTGTCAACAATATTTTGGCGTATTATTGGCATTTATTACGAAACAAAAAAAGTCGTAGGTTTGAATCCGCTATCGTTTACTGTTATAAACCGCTCATAGTACAAGCTCTAAATGCCAAGTTAATCTGCACGAAGTACACTCTGAAGGTCTTGGCGACCGGTAGGTGTGGCAAATTGCCCATTGTAAAGTGCTAAATCCCGGGTGATATTGTATCCCCGAAACTCTTCACCGCTGCAGTGGAAGACGTTTTCAAGCTACTGGACTGGAAGGGATACTACATACACTCACATAGTTCTTATGGCAGAATCACTGAAGGACCTAAGCACTATGCTCAATGACCTCAATAGTGCCTCCCAAAGGTTAAGCCTTAAAAGGAACATGGACAAAACAAAGACCATCTGAAACGACCATGTCACACCTATGCCGGTAGTTGTTGGGAGCACTACGCTCGAAGTTGTCGATGAGTATGTGTACCTTTGACAAATAGTCTGACTAGATAAATCCAACTTCGACTGAGAAGTCAATCGACGTATTCTACTCGGCTGGGTAGCGTTCGGGAGATCACGACACATCTTCTCGTTAGGTGTACCTTAAAAACTTGAAAACAAGATTATACAACAATCAGTGCGTGTTGCCAGTGATGATATATGGATCAGTTCACCTGATGGTAAGTAGACGCTGCATCTTTCTGTGTAGCATCATCTTTGTGACAAGAACTTAAAATAATAAATACTGTGGTTGCCAACTCGTCTGCCAAACGTGGCAACTATGGCATACATCCCCTATCGGACATTCTATGAAGGAGGTCTATGTTCAGCAGTGTACTTTTGATAAGCCGTAACGATGATGACGTAGATGGTGTGGCTCACAGACATCTACATCTCGATTAAAAATCAAAGTGTATATGTGTTTTCACCCCTGAAGACTAAGATCGAATGCCTCATTACCACTATAAATGGTCTCCGCGGTTCTTTACACTCAAAAAACGAAACACAGCAGTGTTAAGCTGCTATTTTAATTTGTATTTTGTGAAAGCATGTTCCTTCCCCGGTCGAGTCGACCCATTCGTGCTATAACCATAATATAGCTGCAACGTGGATCTACCACTTTAAATACTTGTATGCATTTAAAAAAAAATATTACACCATTATAAACAGCAGATCGTCGGCTACGGTTTGTGGCCCTAATTATTTTCAGTCGCGGCATATTTTCTCCGTAAATAGTTCCGTTTTTTCACCTCTTGGGGAAATGCGATTTAATTTGACGTTTAGTCGATAAGTCATTGTACAGTGGCGCGCTTGCACAGCGTGGTTACAGACGCGACGCGCGCTCCCGCGCTTTTCCTTCCGCTACTATACTGTCTTATTATTTTTAATTTTTAAAATTTAAGACAAAAGCATTAGAATGCAAAATAATTTTAAATAAAAAAATACGTATCTACAATTTTCATTGTTAACTTTTATCAAAAAAGTTTATCGAATGAAAAAATTGGCCGTTGGTATTCAATATGAAACTGTAACACCGGTAACGCGGGAAATTAGTTGATAAATTAGAACAAAATTCTTTGTCAACGAAGCATTGCGGTGTATTAGAGATGAAATTAATGGATTTTCCTTTAAATCGAGCGAGATTTAGCAAGCATCTTATGCGGGTCGAATAGTCGTGCTTATACCGACGTATAGTTTAGTGGATAGATCTAGGGGCATATGCGCAAGTTGGCGCGGTCTAAAGATGTGTTTCCTGAATGTTTTGAGGCTGCATGTCGCACAGAACCAGCGACAGAAACGTCTTTACAAACAGTATATGGAACAATTGGCTGGGGCTTACGTCGAACGGTGTACGGACGTGAATGAAATGCACTGGGATCCCCGATACAACTACAGGTTACCCACGCCTGAATGGCCTTACTCGTTCTCGTGCGATGAACGTTGGTTTGACACAGATTGCTCCAGGTCGTGTTGTGGTTCTGAGTGTACAGATAGTGGTCGGTGCTCTTCTCCATGCTGCTCCGAGGTCATCTTCAATGGCGGTCAGCATTTCAGCGGGAAAGGATACAATCAGCACGTATGTCGACTTCCGGCCGTATGTTATCCAGGCAACTTTGGGTAAGTTTGATAACACATACCTGGCAATATATTATTTTAACATTTAAAAATCGATACTTATTTATGTATAATGTCTGATTTTATAAAACATGTTATATTGAGTTATTCAATATATTATATTGAGATTTATAGCGCGTTAAAACTAACTTTTCAATAATAAATACTTGTCTTCAGGGATGACACCGCACATATGACTGTTAGGGATGGACAAAGAGATTTCAATATATAGGTATACGGGATGGATAAACTTGTTTATAAAATAGATTTTTGAGCGCAACATTTTGAGTGAATGAAAGTCAGTAATTCTTTATTTCTTTCAATACCCGCCTAATTTTTTTCAATGTAATAGTACTATATATGAAAAGATAATATAATGTGATTACACTGTAATTTTTACCCTTATTGATCACCATTGTATTAAGTATTTTATAGAATTAAAATAAAACCTTACGTAAAACTGAACTGGCAGCCATTAAAATGAATAGCCGAAAAATAACATCGCAATTATCCTTTTTATTATTTGATTTGCGTTTATTTATTTATATTATATGATTTATTAGATACTAGCCTCCGACTTGGCTCTATTGTGATCCAGCAGTATGTTGCCTTTTTACAACTTGAACAGAAAAACTCTTTACGTGGTAGAGCCACGCTGCAACTATAGTTGTAGCACGAATGGGTCGGCTCGACCGGGGTAGGACCACGCTCTCACAGAATACCAGCGTAAAATAGCAGCTTAATGCTACTGTGTTTCGTATGGTGAGTGTAATGAACCGGAGACCCTTCCTACTGGAAACGAGGCATTCCATCTTAGTCCTCAGGGGTGACAACGCATCTGCATTTTGATTCTTTATTGAGGATACACGTAGATGCCTATGGGCCACAGCATCCACTTACCATCAAGTGGACTGTGTGCTCGTTTGTCACCCCCATTCTATAAAAAAAACTTTATTTTTCTATAATCGTTACATAAAATGTTCTTAGTACCGCATTAAAATCTGTTTAGGAGTTTCAAAAGTTACAAATACATATACAGACATAGATAAGCGACTTCGTATTTAGTAACCTGTGTATACTTCAATGACAATTAACACTTCATTATTTCACTAGATCTGGTGTGAGTCAGGGTAGTACTCTTGGTCCTACGCTGTTTTTAATTTTTATAAATGACTTGCCTACCAAAGTAAAATCTGCGAAGTGTCTGTTATTCGCAGATGATCTAAAATTAAGCTTGGGGATGTGCAGTACTGCTTTTGATGCACATGCTCTTCAACAGGACATAGATGCGGTATCGGAATGGAGTAAAGTGAACCTCCTAAAGAAATCTTCCTTTTAATGAGACTAAATAAGTTTCTTAAGTATTTCGAAAGTTTGTATCCTTCTTTATTCGTCTTGGGTATGGTTGATTTTGAAATCCTAATGTTTAGGAGGGTGGTGTCAACTATTAGGCACTATCTTTTTATAATTCACCACAAGTTGGACTTCCAGTCGGTTATGGAGAGAATCGGTTTGATGGTGCCCAGGTACCTGCAGAGAGATGATGGAGTAACGGTGGCTGCGCACCGTAGGTCGCGTCTCCTAGATAGATCAGTTACACGTATCGAATGTGCTGAATTTGCACCAACAAATCGAGCATTAACACTTATAGGGGACATACTCACTCAGCACGATGAAATTGACATATTTGCAGTTTGCTGACTCTTTTCTATAAAGTTATTAATGACATGATAATTAATAATTCGATAATTTTATTTCCTTGACTATGTACTATTATATTATATTATATTAAAATTACATCTTCAAGGAATGTATGTATATGTACTATATATTCCTTGAAGATGTAATTTTAACTATGGGCATATTAGGATTGTAATTATAGTCCAGTCAAATAAGGTCTGAAATCAAAATTTTGGCACTCAACTTTGCATTTTTGATACAATGTAGATTTAATGATACAAAAACAATGTATAAAGGTTTTCGTGTATGCAACCCCGGCAAGGTTGACAAAATTTTGTCAAAAGTGTTTTTTCGCAATTACTCGAAAACGGTAAAAACTAGACAAAAAGGTTTTAATAAAAATATGTAGAGCTTAAAATTTTACACAAAAGGTTGTATGATTTTTTCCTCCGGACAAAATTAACCGAGTTAGGGAGGTTTTAAGTTTAGGGATGAACGTAAATTTTTAAAAAATCGTAGGTAGTAGAAAAATAAGCGAATTATATATTTTTTAATTGCTTAAAAATCTAATCTTTAATTTGAGAGATACAGATTTTTTTTATTGTTAAAAAAATATAATAATTTAAAATTTTCAAATTGAAATTTGAATGCTTAAAATTAATGAATTATTTATTTCTTGGCATGTTTAGATTCCTCGTAAAATTTTCAAAATTTTATGATTGAAAAATTTTTACTTGGTATATTTCCGCAGGTGTGAATTTATACAGGTATAAAATTGTAATTAGCTTTTATTGAGATTGTATTATTAATTGATATGATAAAATATTTCATAGCCTAACATTGTATCATTGCGACGTTTCCTTTTTTAAATATTGTACAATTCTTAATATTTTATTGTTTCAATTGACTTTATCACTGTTGTAATTTCAAAAGAGCTTTTAAAGAGCTTTTTTTTAAATTAAATAAATTAGTCTACAATCTACACCAATCTACACTTCTACGTTCGTATTATAGTACAAGAGGTAAAATTGTTAGTTTGTAAGTTTGTTTGTGCCGTGTTTTTTTTATAGAATAAAGGTTGACAAGCGAGCACACACTCCTACATAACGAGAGGCCTTTGACTTTTATGGGCTGATAACGATGAAAAAGAAGAAGTTTGTTTGTAGGAGATAATATCTGGAACTACTCATCCGATTCTGCAAATTCTTTCACTAATAGAATGATGCACTATTCCCGAGCGACAAAATCTAAGTTTTATTGTGATCAATATTAGTTTTCAATAACAAATCAGTGTATTCAATAACAAATCCGTAACTAGCGACCACTCCAGCTTCGCCTGGTTGGGTAATTGATCTCATCTAATGTGGCGTTAATAAGATTTGAGATAATCAAAGCCAATAATTTTATAAATTTTCGTTTTATTTTAAAAATCTTCAACTTTTTCGTATAAAATATAGCCTAGATCCCTTCTGGCATAGCTCTCTAACTGTTTGTAAAGTTTCATTAAAATAGGTTCAGCCATTCTGAAGATTAGCCCGGACAGACAGATAAACATTTTAAAATGGTTATATATTTATGTCCTAATAGCATGCAAATAATCCCCAAATCTAAAAGGAAATCAGTTTTTAGAATATTACAGACAGACACTTCGATTTTACTTATATGTCATATAGAGTCTCGTAATCTGATGTACAACACTGTACCACAGATTAGAGATATAGGCCTACAAATAATTGTTCCGGGTTTTATCCTTGTGCAATTTATGTATGTAAACTGCTTCCACAATATGGGAGAAATCCTAACGTGGGGTAAGTTAACGTTATTTACAAAAAAAAAAGACTGTGTGTCCAGCACGTGGTAAATTAGCACGTATATACGAGTACAACAAAAAATGTTTCGGCAAAAAAATTATTTGAATATAATTGCGCAGATCTTTGTAATTTAGTAATTTGTAGTATACTTGAGCTGGTTTCAAAATCACAACCTTGATATGTAAAATTTTACCTAATGAGATCCATAGTTGTATACGTTAATTGCATCCTATTGTTAAAATGAACGTGCAAGATAAAACTTTTTCTTTGTTGTTGAGAAACAAAGATTATTTTGGTCCGAGTTGCCATGGTGCCTCATAACAAAAATAATTTCACTTCTAATACGAATCGATTAGTAAGAGGAGACTGTACCACCATTTTGTTTATGCCACACGTAAAATATACAGACTGGTGACGGGAAGAAGCTTCAAATTTGTGAGGCATCTGATATTGCGATTGTCGATCCGCCTGCTAGACGTGAAATAAAGGCAAATACTCTCTACAACGAGAGAAGTCCAAGCCCAGCAGTGGACTTTTGTGAGCTGAGGAAGAAGATGTAGAGTTGAGTCGATGAGTTTTTCTTTGTTTATTTTTATTTTTAGTTGTAATTTGGAAGACGCTGCTGTTGATCTCGTAGTTTGTATCATATCGTCCCGTGGGTGTTGTAAGAGGCGACAGAGGGAAACAAAAACAAAAGATGGGCAGCAGCATCTTCTTGATAACAACTAAAAATTATATAACACTGCGGTTGTCGACCCGCCTGCCAAGCATGGCAACTATGGCAAAATCCTCCTTTTGAGGCAATCTATGGGAGAGGGCTGTGTTCGACTTTTGGCTTTTGGCTATTGTGTAATTGGTAATTTTAATAGGTACACATTTTGCTCGAAAGGCATAAAAGATGTTACACATTCTAGATTTTTGTCAATTTTCAATTTATATTATATGTAACTTAATTTGAAGGCATGAGAAAATCCTAGTGGGGAGGGAAACGATTTTCAAGAAAAAAGAAATATAGAAAGAGTATTTGTTATAGGCTACATCCACTTACAATTAAGTGGACTGTTTTTCTTTTATCACCCTTCTACTTTTTATTCATCATTGTCATCATCACCAGCAACATTATCATAGCCCATCACAAAGTCACTTCTGAACATGGGCTTTGCTCAAAGATTTATTTTGTCTCCCTTACTTCTTAAAAAAACACGCGTTGTGATTAATAAGGCGGTATCCGACTGCCTCTCACTCAGTACCGGATTAAGCAAGCGCCGGGCCCGTAGCAAATTCTATCGAGGGGCCTTGATATGATATGGGCTCTTATGTATAAAGGGGTAAAATACAATTCAATACTTAATACGTTTATTTGCCATCTATAGGTTAAAATTTTGTTGGTGTTTAATAGTACAGTAGATTTTTATTACTATAGGCCCTGTTAGACTCTGACAAGTACAAAAAGCTAGAGGTGAGATTTGTCCTGGCAATTTAGAATGTTTTTATTAAGAAACTAACAATTTAAAACTGAAGATACTTCACAAATAATTGTAAATCTTTTTAGTACATATTTTAAAGTTTATATTTATTACAAAATATATTAAATAGGAATAGGTAATGTATCAATGGTGCACTTTAAATTATGTAAATATTTTATATTTATCTGTTTCTTTTATTACTTTTTAAACTTTTACGAAGTAACTTTTCTAGATTTCATTTGGGCAAATTTAGAAATAATACTATCAATTTTTCTAAGCAAATCATATTCTATATTCATCAGAGAGATTATTATGGCGTTCTTGACTCATAGTGTTCCTTAATTTATTTTTTATACGGTTCAATGTCGAAAATGAACGTTCACCACTGCAGTTATTGATCATGAGAGACAAAAATGCGCCAAGCCGTTTCTAAATTGGGGAAACACGATTCTAATGAATTATCCATTAGCAATTTATAATATTGGATTTCCAGAGATTCGTTTTTCGTACTGTCAATCGCACCAGCCACATCCGTTTTGAGCAGCTCGGCAAACTTCACTAATTTGCCGTCTGTGCTGTCTTCCAAACCATTTGCATAAGCACTGACCACAATTGGAGTTTCTTTCAAAATCTCTTCTGCTGTAATAGATTTTAAGTGACGAAATATTCTAGTTAGATTTTGGTATGCTTTCATGCATTTATCTAAAGCAGATAGTAAGTTATCAATAATGACAACAAACACCTCTTTCAAGCTGTTCACCATCTGTTTATTTTTCAAATAATTCGTCAAGTGTACTAGAACCGCTAAAATGGTCGTAATTTGTGTTTCGCTTGCGTCGTCTTGAAGTCTGTTGCTGATATTCATGACAGCTCGTCAGATCTCTGGCTTTTGCTTCAACATCTGAAAATGTGGATCGCATTTTTTGGACATATCCATAAAATGATTCATAAAAGGTATTCTGCATTAAGGTCTATATTAGACGTTTGCAGCGGCGCACTAGTCGCTTGTAGGAGTTCTAATATTCCATTCAACATAACTGTCATTATTTCCAGTGCCCGTATGAAGAAGAAAAGATGCACTAAACCCTTATCAAAATTGCGCTATACCTATTTTACGAAAATCCGCTTTCTGAAATCCCCTAAATTCCGCTATGTTGTATGCTGTAAATGTATAAGGAAATAAGAAAAAATGCGATTATTTAAGGACATCTTCATTTATTTAACTAATATTAGGTACTAAAATCAACTAAATTAAACAATTCCACTACATATTCATGGTCATCATCACCTTCAGATGCCGATGACGAGCCTACACCTGCTGCTGTTCCTTTTTTCATAGTTTTGGTAACTTTTTCAAGGACATTTTCAGATAAGTCATAAGTGTGGCAGCTTTGCTTAAGATTTTTTTTATTGATAACGTATCATTATATTTAAGTTCACTATTTCAGCTGACATGAGGTTACGTAGCTTACTTTTGACAATGTTCATAATGCTGAAAATCCGCTCTACTTCGGCGTTTGAATGTGAAAGCAACATCACGCTGATAGCTTAGTCCATTTTCCTGAAAGACATTCATCCTAGCCTCATTTTTGTATCTGGAGGTTTGAGCCCAAAATTTCATCACCTTCTTACTTGAACAATTTAATTCCATGGCATTTGCTTCAACTCAGATCTATATTTCTGACTATAAGCCTTCTTTCCCGATAGCATTGTAGAAATTTAAACAAACAAAACTCAGCTAAAATACGAACACGAAACTGAACGTGAGAAAAACCAGTTCTTCTCAGGTATTAAAGCTTAGACGATTAATATAATGAAAAGCAAAACAGCTACATAATACCATAATGCAAAAGGGAGATAAAATAATTAACGCATCAGCAACATTTTGATCGGGGAATACCCGAACGATCGACTGGCTAGATTTTTTATCACACATTGGGCTGCCAACTAATATCAAATATTTCGCCAGATTCCACTAGATATTTTTTAAGCGCTTACATGTTACAAAAACGCAGGTTCGGCCACACATGGAATACTGTTCCCATCTCTGGACCGGGGCTCCCCAGCGTCAGCTCCTTCCACTTGACCGCATCCAGCGCAAAGCGGCTCGATTCACCGGTGTTGCGAAGAGATATTGCATCCCTTTGCATTTTCTATCGCATCTAACAAGGAGAGTGCTCTGATACCATCCACACCATCTGGATGCTTGGCGGTCCACCACTGTACGTTTTACTAGGAGTTTTCTTCCCCGTACGACCCCTCTGAGGAATCGTTTACCATCGGTGATTTTTCCGGACCGATGCGACTTAGGAACCTTCAAGAAAAGGGTCGCAAAGTAATGGACCGCTAGCCATCGAGATGATGAGGTTGGAATTTCGAGTTCTGTTGCAGTGTACGATGGTGAAATTCAGCAGCTGGAATTAGTCCGAACAATTCCTCCGAGCACTGCCCGTGGTATACGCGGTAGAAGATGCATAGAAATGCAACGTCTCTTCGCAAGGCCAGTTGATCAAGCCGAACGGAATTGGGGCCGGCTTTTCGTTGAATACGGTCAAGTGGAAGGAGCTGATACTGAGGTGCCCGGCACAGAGATGAGAACAGTATTCCAAATGAGACTGAACCTATGCTTTGTAAAGCTGCAAGCGGTGGTCCGGCATGAAATACCGTCTCGATCTACCGAGCACACCAAGCTTTTTTGATGCCGGTTTAGCCTTACCTTCCAAGTGACTACGGAACTGTACGTCTCTCGAAATGTCAGCGCCAAGGATTCAGATGCTGGCTGAGGTAACCAGGGGAGTGCCCTGAAATCGAGAAGATACGACAAAAGGTATTTTTGCGGTAAATGCGCGAACCTGTCTTTGGGGGTTAAACTGGACTAGATTTAGTCGCCCCAATTCGAGACTTTGTTCAACAAAGACTCGACTTCAGACACAAGTTTGTTCCGGCACTCGACGACGTGTTCCCGAGAAATATATGCACGACCACTCTATAAAGCATCGCCAATGCAACATATCATAGATATGCAGAAGAAACAGGGTAGGCAATAGCACACAGCCTTGTGGAACACCAGCAGACCTTAATATTCTGATCTGTAAGAAAACTGGTGACCCAATCACATAATTTCTCGGGAAGCCCATAAAGGAAGCTTCAAAAGAAGCGCTTTGTGCCTAACCCGATCGAAGGTTTTGCTATGTCCAAACTAACTGCCAGGGCTTTCCACCTGGTCTCGACTGCCTCCAGCCATCGCCGAGTTAGGTAGACAAGAAGATCATCAGCAGAGCAACCTCGATTGGAACCATAATGACAGTTACTGATCAGCTGATGCTCTTCAAGGTACCGTATAAGCTGGCAGTTAATAATTTCATTATTTTGGAGAACGAGGAGGTCACCTTTTTTAAGGACCGGGTGCACTAAGGCTGTCTTCCATGAGCCTGGAACGACACCTAAAGAATAAGAGCCAGAAAAGCCGAGTAAGAACCGGCGCCAACTCTGGAGCACGTCTTTAGCACAATTGGGGAGATTACATCAGTTCCATTCGACTTATTGACGTCCAGGGACAGGAGTGCTTTGTGCAACGAACGCTGTGTAAACAGCAGATCCGGCATGGAGCACTCACACCGCGGGATGGTCAGCGGTATATTCTCCCCGTCTTCAAGAGTCGAGTTGGACGCAAAAAGAAAACCTAAAATATTGGCTTTCTCCTTTGCGGCGTAGGTCAGCGAGTCATCCTCCCTGCGCACAGATGGTACAGATGGCTTACAGAAATTCCCTTGGACAGCCTTGGCGAGGAATCAGAACTCACGAGTTCCAGAAGGAAGGCAAACTACTACAATGTGCTCCGACTTTGTCCTAGCGATAACTCTTTTGAAAGACCTGGAGCAGAGTTGTACTTCTTTTTGAGTGCGCTAGTGTGTTTTTTTATATAATAAGAGTGATAAACGAGCACACAGTCCACTTGATCAGTAGTAAGTGGATGCTGTGGCCCATAGACATCTATCCTCGATTAAGAATCAAAATGTAAATGCGTTGTCAGTCCTGAGGAATAAGATGGAATGCCTTGTTTCCAATAAAAAGGGTCTCCGGTTCTCTACACTCACCATACGAAACACAGCAGCATTGAGCTGCTATTTTACGCTGATATTCTATGAGAGCGTGGTCCTATCCCGGTCTAGCCAACTCATTTGTTGTACAATTATAATATAGCTACAGCATGGCTCTACCACGTAAAAAACGTGTTTGCATCCTAGGACGCCGATGTCTCAGCCCACTCCTTGTAACACTCCTGCTTTTCCTCCAAAGCAAGGCTGGAACCTGCCGCCGATAGGCACTACATATGACGGAATGAAAAGTTCCATCCCCTGAAGCAATAAATCGGCGTTAGATTAAGAAATAATTTTTTTGGGATAATCATGCAAAAAAACAAGCATGCAATCCCAATCCGCTGACCTATAGTGCCACACATGACGGCAGCCTCCCAATCGTGCCTGCAATGAGCAAGTGATGGGCACTGCACTCCAGATCAGGCAGTGATCCGAAAAGCCAAGAGGGGCATCGACGGATACTGATAGCCGTCCGGATGAGAGGTCATCAGAAGTTTCAACAGGGAAGGTGTATGATCTTCCACATCTGGAATTCCGAAATCTGGAAGTGACCAGTTATGTCAGATCATATGCCAAGGAAAAGTCGTAAACAGATCTTTCCGGTGGGATTGGTAGTACGAGAACCGAACCATTCGGCGTGGTAGGCGTTGAAACTTGTGCGTTTACCGTATGAAATTCTATGTTTTATTTTCGCCAACGAAATAATCGGTTACCAATTGTCTGACGTGGATTGTATTAGTCGAAAATAATTAACGTTTCAAAAAGTAACGTTTCAAAATATACCATGTCTTAATACGTTTCACGCGGGGCCCCCTTTAGCGCGGGGCCCGTAGCAATTGCTACTCTTGCTACGTGGTTAATCCGGCACTGCTCTAACTACAATCAAACCTACTCATACTCGTAAATGGTGACATTCTATTTTCTACCGACTTCAAAAAGGAGGAGATACTCAATTCGACTGTATGTTCTATTTTTAAATGTGTTTACCTCATAACTTTTTCTATGTGGTCCCATATAAATTTGATCAAGGTCTGCCCAATAGTTTTTGAGTTATCCTTAATAATTTATATTGAAGTCGGTTGTACAAATTTTTTAATTTTACCACTTGTTTTTACCTAATGCGACAGACCCTTAAGCGTAGAAAACAGAAAAATTCTTAAATAACCTAGCATAAGTAGCAGGTTGTAAAAGTCCACAATAATTTTTAAATACATAACATTCATGAATCATAATCAATGACAAAAATACAGCTTACACAATTCCATTATTTTGACTAGGTATTACCTATTACTCCCTTTTTTATTTACTTTTTGTACTTATGACAATTTAAATCGTAGCATTAGACAAGATTACTTTCTTGTGGTGTAATCTTTGTGGACTTGTTCTATTACACTTTCACAATTTTTCGTCAAATTATCCGCAATGGTGTCAACGAGTCACAGCTCACAGCGTTGAAACAATGACTGATATTAAAACATTTAAAGCGATAAAACATTTTTCTATTTTTAAGGATTAACAAAATGGATGCGTTATAATACGAACGTTTTTTTAAAACTCTTTTTAAAGACGCCTCCACACTAGAATTTTCTCCTCTATTTTGAATAGTTTACATACATACATTTCACAAGGACAAACATTCAGACCCGGAGCAATTACTTGTATGCCATACAAATACTTGTTCCGTGCGGTATTCAAACCCGCAGCCCTTAGCGCTGCAACAGTAAAATAAAAAACTGCGGTTGCCAACCCGCTTACTGCTCTATGGCAAACATCCCCCCATGAACAACGACACAAATAAACAACCCCCAGTCCCCGGCGGCCCCGTTATTCCTAGCTACGGTGGCGATCATGGTAACGGCGGTGATAAGAATCTCCGGTGGGGGTTCGGTTGCCACCTAAGACAACTCGACCTGGCAACATTTAACGCACGCACCCTGAGGACTGATGAGAAGATTCTGGAGCTGGAAGAAGAGATAGACAAGTGGCGTTGGGATATTACAGGATTATGTGAGGTCCGAAGAGAGGGGGAGGTCATGGTAATCCTTGAGTCCGGCAACTTGTTCGATCACCGGGAGCACGACCATCTGTCTCGAGGAGGTGTCGTCGTCGGATTTATCGTCCACAAGTATCTCGTTTACGTTGTGAAAATTTTAAGTGTGCCGACGAGGGTTGCGTACCTTATACTCAGAATCACCAAATGGTATTCGTTGAAGGTCATACAGGTTTACGCACCAACCTCGGCACACTTCGATGAGGAGGTGGAGAAAATGTATGAGGATATCTCTAAAGCCATGCATTTCTCCAAAACTCACTATACGGTGTTAATAGGAGACTTCAACGCAACATTAGGCACAAGAGAAAACAGTGAGCTGAAGGTAGGAAATTCGGAATAGGGCAACGGCACCCAAGGGGCCAGCAGCTGGCCGACTTTATGGAGAAAGAGGGATTCTTTATGATTAACTCTTTCTTCCAAAAGCGGCCCCACAGAATGTGAACCTGGTCGAGCCCCGACGGTCCGACAAAAAATGAGATTGACTTCATTATGACGACAAGACGGCAACTGTTCAGTGATGTCTCAGTGATCGCGAGGGTGAAAACTGATAGCGACATGGCGAAGACCAGAAAAACTCTCCGATCACACTCTTAATTTCATGTCTGTTAGACGGGAAATGAAGCTGCAGTCTTTAGCAGATTTGACAGCATACAGGCAACTGAACAGACATATCTCCAAATGCATGCGGCGGGACTTACGCAACTTCTGCACAGCTCGTATTGAAGAAGCGATCGAGCGAAACCAAGGGTGAAAGAGCCAACTGTCGAAGTTGAGAACCGAGTGTGACAGTGTCGTTTCCGTGACACCTGAGATTTTGAGTGAGATTGAGAGGTTCTATGGGCAGCTTGTTTACGTCATCGTTGGAGCCACACGCAAGTGTGAGTAACGATCCAAGTGCAAGTCTTATCCGACACTATTCCGGTGATATCCCGTACGTCAGTCTGAGCGAGATTAGAATGGCTCTCCAGCACCTTGAAAACGGCAATTCCCGGGCGAGGATGGAATTACAGCGGAGTTTCTGAAAGCGGGTGGAAAACCGGTAGCTACTTGAGGTTCTTCAGAAGCTCTTTCATTCCGTCCTCCATGGTAGGACTACTCCGGAGGCATGGAGCAGAAAACAACACTCTCTTGAAGAACTACATAGCGATTTCCCTCTGAGCCTCGTCTACGTGCTGTTTTCGAGAGTCATTGCGAATCCACTCGCACGCAGACTCGACGACTTCCAGCCTCCCGAACATGCCGGTTTCCGAAAAGGCTTTAGTACCATAGACCACATACATACCTTTCGGCAAATTGTACAGAAGACTGAAGAGTACAATCTGTTACTTTGCCTTGCGTATTTGGACTATGAGAAAGTCTTTGATTCCGTCGAAATTTCGGCGGTGCTACAGTCCCTTCAGCGGTGTCACATTGACTGTCGGTATATCGGAGTACTGAAGTGTTTTTACAGTAGGGCTACAATGGCTATCCGAGTGCAGAACCAGAGTACGAAACCTACCCAACTGCAGAGAGGTGTAAGACAGGGTGCGTTATGTCCCCGAAACTCTTCACCGCTGCATTGGAAGGCGTTTTCAAGCTACTGGAGTGGAAAGGATACGGTATTGACAACAATGGCGAATAAATCACTAATCTTCGATTTCAATTGTGAATCTAAACTATTCTCTAATCAACTTAATCACACACAAAAATTTCATCAAAATCAGTCCAACCGTTTTGGAGGAGTTCAGTCACATACACACGGACAGAAGAATTACAGAATATATAATATTCATTTATTATATATATAAACCTTTTTCTTGAATTATTTTGTTTATTGATGAAAATTTTATCAAAATCCGTTGCGTAGTTTAAAATATCTAAGCGTACAGACGTCGGGAAGCGACTTTGTTTTATACTATCTAGAAGAGACTTCATAAGGCTAATTTCACTACACTACCTTTAATTATAAGTTAGTTCATGCCTTAACAAATGTTGCTTAATTTTATGTACCACACCGCTAGTACCGACCGGGATTCAAACAAAAAATCCAGCCACCATTTGTAAGAAAATATTAATCTGTTCCCAATTTTATAGATTATTTGTTATTGCCATTGGGCAACTTGGCAGGCATAAGTCAAAGTTTGTATTGTTGTATGCTAGCGCTTTTATACGTTTGTAGCACTTATTTACTGACTTATTCGACCTAGCAAACGGAATCTAGAGCAGCATGGCTCCATCACGTAAAAAAATGTCGTAAACAACGGCATACTATGCCGCTATGCTTACGAGGAGATATTCACTTTCAAAAACAGAGAGAATCGAGAAATACCTTTAAAGGGGTCAACAGGGCTTGATGGTTGCCCAAGCGGAACGTTATATAATGCAGATTGACTCTAAATTTGGAAAACAAAACCGCCAAAATGATGTAAATCAATAGAATTGTACCTTAATGGACTAAGCTAAACCAGTGCGCTTTACCTCTCTTGCTGCATAACCACTTACCATCAGGTGGATTAGTTGTAAAGCACTGGCTTATAATAGAAAAAAAAAACCTATCAGGGGTAACAAGGCATATGTGGCCGTTTTGTTTGTTACTGGTTCCAAATGTCTATGGTTTGCAATAGCTCCAAAGGATCAGCTCGTTAGTTAACTAAATAAATAATTAATAAATTAACTTTATTTATATTAAAGTAATTGTAGTACATGGGTGGGATATTACATCGTTTGTACTATCTATAAAATATGACCATCAATCTAGTGGATGTAGCTCTGCACTCCTAGCTAGGTTACAGGATAATGTGTACTCGTATTAAAGCCTCGGTCAAACATAGCGAATACACGCTGCGATTAGGCACTCGCAGCGAGAATTTGCTATGTGTGACAGGCTATTCGCTGCGATTAGATTTATTAGCCGCGAGTTGAATTCGCCGCGATTTGAATTGAACATGTTCAATTTTACTCTCGGCGAATGCGCACTCACTGCGAGTATTCGCTGTATGTGACAGGGTACTCGCTGCGAGTAGCCATTCTGCTAAGTGCACCGCTCCAGACTACGCGGTAATTATATAATAAAAAGGTATAAATAGAAAGGGTATTATACTCGTAAGCCCCAAACTGTTATCTGCGTTCAATCAATTTAATAACCCATTTTCGCTTCTTGTGAGTTGCGAGATTCAGCATTTGGTTTGCTAACTTTGCACATGCCAACCGAATACACTGTTTTAGACGTGTGCGACGAATAGACGACATATTTGCATTTGGGGCACTACATACTGTCGAAATTCTCTTGTAGAACTCGCTGTGTATGACAGGCAGGCAGCGAATTGTCGTTGCGAGTACAATTCGCAGCGAATACACTCGCAGCTAGCATTCGCTCTGTGTGACCGAAGCATAAGAGTAACAGTCTCAATCCCAATAATAGTAGGTATATAATAAGTACATGTTTACAGTTATAAATGTTACAATTATAACAATTTCTAGATATTCAAACTATAATTATAAAATTGAGAAATGAATGCGTGTGGATGTGTGTTCGTGCGTGTTTGTGTGTGTGCGTGCGTGTGCGTGTGTGTGCGTGTGTGTTTGTGTGAGAGAGAGTAGGTAAATCAGGTTAGTTATTTTATAATCAGCTTAGGTATTTTTCTGTTTCGTCATAAGATTTGTTTTGAAGGTATGAGCGGACAGTCTTCTTGCAGTTATAGAATCATCATTACAGCCCATCACAAGTCCACTGCTGAACATAGGCCTCCCCCAAGGAATGCCACAAAGAACGGTCCTGAGCCACCTGCATCCATCGACTTCCTGCATGTCTTACCAGATCGTCACTCCATCTAGTTGGGGGACTACACTTCGTCCGCCGGTACGAGGCCGCCACTCGAGAACCTTTTTTGGTTGTAGAATGATAACCCATATATAGGACATTTTTCGCTTATTTTATTGTAAAGAGACGGACCCAGGAAATTAAAGAATCTTTAAGTGAATGATGAGCGAACTTGTGAAAGAGAACAAATTTTGTCTTTTTGACGTTTACTTATTTCACTGTAAGGGGTTTTGCGGTGCTGCAAAAGAACTGTTTGCAGAATAAAATGTTGCCGAAAGTTAAGGACGTCCCAGTAATTGTACAACTGATTAGTTGGAAAAATGATTGGCCTGAAAGTAGCCACTTTCAAAATGCCTCTGTGTGCCACTTCCAGCTTCTTTAGGTTAGTTTTGCAGCACCACCCCAGCAGGAAATACAGTATGTAATAATGGATAAGCATAGGCAAAATAAACTTTACGTATAATAGTAGGGTTAGCAATACTTTAGGTTTTAAATATGTAAATTAATTTACGGACTCTGCCAGTGAGAAGATTAATGTAGCTTTTAAAATTTAGGTTTTATCTAAGATTATACCTATGTATTTAAAATGGTCAACAGAGGATATGGTTGACATTGACAAGAGACCTGAGTATGTCTGTGGCAAGAGTCTGCTTTAGATATTGGTAAATTTGGTTGGGAGACTGAACTACTCTATTATTATGAAAAGTAAGATCCGATCCATAAATAATTTGGTTGGTTTATTGTTATATACTATTCACTTAGAGTATACATATTAACTTGCTTGTATACTGAAGACTGTTTAATGTTAAGGTTGGATTTCTTTCTTCTTTATTGGCCCGTAAAGCCGAACGGAAGATGATATAGGTCTTTCCGTTGTTTGTTAATCGTCACGCTTAGCAAGCGGATTGATCGCAGTGCTAAACGTCTTGCGCCTTTGACAATAATGATAAAATGGATGGTTATATCTGTCGTTAGGTCTCAATTGCAGCCTGAGGTCAGAAAGTTAGCGGTGTTTCATCCTCTGCTTTGGAAAGCACGTAAAGCCGTTGATACTGAGCCTGATCTCTATTTAGTCGTGGGATTGGTGTCCCATCAGAATATGAGAGTAAGGAATAGGAAGTGCATCTGTGCTTGCATTCACACTCGTGTACTATAGTTCACTAGAATCCTGTTCTGCACAGATGGATAGTCTCTGTGGATACTGGCCGCTGTGATAGAAATTTGTCTAAAAGGCATTATTATGTGATATTCCAATTTTAATGTTTAATTAAAAGTTAGAATACGTCTCTCATCATTTATCATATGAAATACGGTTGTACATCCTATTCAAATGCTAGTATTCGGTGGGACCGTATGGTTCTTCCCTAGTAGAGCCGATTCATTCGTTATACAGCTACAATAAGCGGCAACGTAGCTCTATCACTTTTAGCTATATTGTACAATGAAAATAAATAAAATACTAAGTATTTTTCCAGTATAGTTGTTCTATTTCACGATGAAGTTTTGACTTTGGTTGTTGTTAGCCGTGCACATACACATTGTGTTAGTGTGCGTAGGCTGCAGCCGCACGGGAGTAGCGCTCCCGAGGCCTACGCACACTAACACAATGTGTATGTGCACGGCTATAGTCTGGTAAACGAAAGTAGGGATTGAAAAAGCGTGGCAAATTTAAAAAATCTCAGCCTAGCAACCCCAAAATTTGTATGAAGTACCTGGAATAACCTGACTTGATACTTTAGAGTTGTTTTGTGTAAAACAATATTTATACCTTACTGCTTGACAGCATGTGAACAGGTTCAAAAATGGGAACCTGCGGCACCTGTTGTATGTAAAGTCGTATTTTTAATCAGACGAAGTAAACTGAGGTTTCGAGATGTAAAATCATGTCTACCCATTATGATCCAAACCAAAGAGATATTTCGTACGTGACATTTCGAAAATCAGATTACATCGTTGGAATAAAAATACGACTAGGTATTTATGTGATATTATCTGAATAAAAAAAAAAAACAAAATTCTATAATAATTTTGGTTTATTCACTGCCATAATCGAAATCTGAATCTAGGATTTCCACGTGGAAAGATTCATTTGACCCACTGGAATCACTATCTCCAACATGAATAATAAAACTTTCTGAATTATCTTTCATCCCTTTCTTTATATTTATTTTCAATGTGAATTACATGTTCAGTCATTTTCTTCCATTCCTGTGGAGATATGCTTTCAAAAGATTCTTTAATAAGTTTCTCTAATTCCACAGCAGGCAGGGCAATATTTTTACTAGTCACTTTACATTTAGTCAAACTCCATACCAGCTCAATGGCATTTAGATCGCAGTGGTAGGGGGGAAGTCGCAATACCTCACGCCCATTCTGCTTGAGAAGTTCATCAGCTCCATATATTGGTTCTGGTGTGTTTCGTTTTACAAGACATAGCAGCTTTGCTTTTGTGTGATATTGTTCAAATGAAATATCATTCAAAGTAAGCCATTCTCTTATCTCATTTTTGCGACTTTGTGATGTAGGAGCTTTATTTACAATGATTAAATGGTAACTGGCATTACCCATAACTAACACACTCGGCTGATTTAAATAGGATATGAGCTTTTCTCTTAGACATTTATTAAAGTTAACGCCATTCATGTCGTGGTCGTAGTCTGCCATTTTAAATTTAGTGCTAAATACTAATAAAGAGTTAGGCACAGGGCCTTTCTCCGATCCAGCATGTATAATTACATACCTTTTCCCTGTTGAAACATTTTCAATTGCACCACTTGTAGATGGACCTTGCCAAGACTCTTGAGCCTGTAGTTTTTATGAATGGTCTTATCTAAATAAATGATTGACTTTGCTTCTCTACGTTTCACAGCCATGGTTCTTAAAAACCGATGTCCCCACTTTCATTTGCCAGACTCTAACAACAAAAAAAAACTGTATAAAATCCTAAACTGTATAAAAAGGGTTTATACAAAAAAATTTTTGTACTTAAATAGTTTGTACAACCATTAATGTAAAATTTACTTTAAGAAAAAAGTCCCGCTGGGTTTCTTGCTGGTTCTTCCCAGGACAGAGGTTTTTTTTTCGAACCAGTGGTAAAGTAAAAAATGACTTTCAATAAGAATTACACATGTAATCTATATTGAATAAAAAATTATTCTATTCTATTCTAAAAAAAACAACCAAAGTCAAAACTTCGTCGTGAAATGGAATAACTATACCAGTTAACTCTAAATGCATCCGTATATTTTAGTAATCTACAAACAAAGATAGATTTACAAGTGCACTGGTTTTTATTATAGAGTAATTTTTATTTTATATAAATTACAAGAATACCAATTTTTTTAAAATGTAAAATGACTTAATGGTCTCCGGTTGTCTACACTCACCATACGAAACATAGTAGCATTTACGCTAGCATTCTGTGAGAGTGTGGTCATACCCCGGTCAAGCCGACCCATTCGTGCTGCAGCCATAATATAGCTGCAACGTGGCTCTTCCAAGTATAAATTAATCTGTTCATCATCATCATCATTACAGCCATTCACAAGTCCACTGCTGAACATAGGCCTCCCCCAAGGAATGCCACAAAGCACGGTCCTGAGCCACCTGCATCCATCAACTTCCTGCATGTCTTACCAGGTCGTCACTCCATCTAGTGGGGGGACGCCCTACACTTCGTCCGCCGGCCGGTACGAGGCCGCCACTCGAGAACCTTTTTTCCCCATCGGTTCTCGGTTCTTCTAATGATTATTATTATTATGACAAATAATTACAGTTTATAAGTTGGTTACGTCCAGAGAGGAATTTAGATAGCTTTCTTTATCACGTCACAGATTTTCTTGGCTGATTAAACATTTATGCGTTACCACATCAACGCTCCAGTAACCGCGGACGTACTCGAGTATTTCTTGCCTAGGGTTATTATCCTCTTTCCCTCTTATATGGTGTTTACTAACAATAAAGGCTAACTATCATAGGCGTTAACGCGACAACCAAGTTTCACTTTGCACTATTAATATGTTTACTCTTACCAGCTATAATGACTTATTGCTCGTATTTTAGTTTATAACTTTTTTTTGTAAATTTCATAGTAGTAATTACTTTTTGTGTTAGGAAAACTTTGGGATAAAATGCATTTTTGAATATTTAATATTTAAATTTGGTTTTTATGTGTGTAAAATTATTGTTATTGATTTTTTTTTACATTTTTCTTCCATGAATGATTCAAAATTGCTGTCACTTACTGTAGCTCCAACGTAATTGAAAAAGCTTTATCTGAGGAAAATCTGAAAAAAATATCGCAAAATTAGTGAATTGATATGAGAAGCGAGCTATAGAGAGGGCTATGCTCGGGGTTTCTCTGCGTGATAGACTTAAAACTAGGATATGCGCAGTAGAACCAGAGTAACCGACATAGTCCAACGGGTTAGTAAGCTGAAGTGGTAATGGGCCGGCCATATAGCACGAAGAACCGACAACCGATGAGACGACCACTGGATGGAGTGACGATCTGGTAAGACATGCAGGAAGTCAATAGATGCAGGTACTTTGTGCCATTCCTTGGCCTATGTTCAGCAATGGACTTGTGATGGGCTGTAATGATAATGATGATCAGAATCGTGACACATATTTATTTCTATTTTTTAAATAATTTTTAGGTAAAAACCAATTGTTTGTTTCACACATAGGGAATGCTGATGGCCCGGACTGTTGTTTTCTATAGCTTTTGGACCGTTAAATAATAATGACTTCGGTTTATTCCTTCAAATTGACCTAATCATAAGAAAATACCCGATACTATGAATATTTAATAAAGTTAAAAAAATCAGCAGTTATTCCACTCTATGGTTTCATTATTCACAAAATCTTCTAAAAATATTTGGCCATATAGGGATATACATACACCTTAGGAATTGTCTTAAAATCGATGAGAAAATTTATATGCTGCCACATAAAAATAAAATATAAAAGTATAGGACAGTATTTTATAGGCAAGAAATTGTTAGGCTGCTCGAGTATAGGGGGACATGATGTGAGCATCTTAATTAAAATTGAAAAGTTTTCTGCCTAAAATAAAACTATTTCCATCGCAAAATAATATAGCACAGAAACTACTGTTTTGATACAATTTAAAGGATAAAAAAAGTCTGCATAACTATAACTTAGTCTTCAGAACTTAATATATTCTTATTTTAGAGCTGGTTGCAGGTATGGTGGAGGTTAGGTTTTCTCATCTCGTGGACTAAAAGTTCGTTTATCATCTAACTGAATACTCTAATATAAAGGTTTTATCAAGATTTGTATTAGTTATACATAAATAACAGACATGTATGCAAAATATATAGGTTGTCCTGTAAATAGTAGTCCAAACGAAATGTGGCGAGAGACGAGACCGTGCCCTATGAGAACAGCCAAAAAAAATTTAATAAAACCGTTACAGTTTTCAATTGTTTTGATTTTCATGATTTTATCGAAAATTTATCACCTTAACACGTATACTTTATGTCATTCTATTGAAATAGCGAAAACATATTTTTTAATGAATATTATTTCTGACTAGATGTGTAATTGCAATGTTTATTGCAGTTTCCCAACAACGTGAACAGTTTCTTTAGAAAAAATATTAAAGTTGCAAATTTCTACGAGACAAGATTTTACATCCAAGTTTAAAATACTTTGGTGTTAAAAAAAAGTACTACATCCTTGATGCCCATTGACTTGGAAAATAGTGCGATGAATGAAGATTTAAAAAAAATAAAACAAAATAAAAATTAATAAAACAAAAAGTTATTGCTATTTCATTCAAATTCAAATTCAAATTTATTTATTGCCAGAATGTAATACATAATATTATGATGTTGTTATTTATTAATGAGACCTTACAATCTACCATGATAATGGCGTGCAATATCTTTACAATATACAAAAAAAATATTATTACAATTTAATGAGGTAAAATATTTAAGAAAAATAATTATGTAGTTATTTATGAAATGAAATGAATTGAAATGAAGATTTATTTGCTTTGAAAAAGGGGTACATTTAGGTGGTTATTATAAATTGTAGTTCAGCTTTTTCAGCCATCTATAATAGCATGCAAATACATTTTTTATAATAAAGTTTACTATATTACAATACAAAATTCAATTAAAATATTTATCGGCATGTCATCGTTTACAAATTAGCAATACTAATACAAATACATACAAATTTAAATATAATTAAGATTAAAATTCAATAAAAAATATATATTTAATGTTGTATCACATCATGTCAAATTTAAATGGTCATTCACATTATAAAAACTATGTTCATTTAGCCAGTAAAGGGCGCCTTTAAATCTATTAAGGGGTAAAGTCGTTTATATTTTGGGGTATTTTATTAAATATGAGAATACACATCCAGTAGCAGTTTTTTTTAATTCGAGCACTCTTGGTATAATTTCAGCAGCAAGTCTATTGCCATTTCTGGTATTTCGTGTGTAAATCTCTTTCGCTTGTCTGAAATAATACATGTTTTGTTTTACAAACTTTGTAATTTCAAAAATGTACAGGCATGGGAGGGGTAATATTTTCAGAGATATAAATAGCGACCTGCAAGGCTCATCGGGTGCAGTGCCACATATTGCTCTAATACATTTTTTTTGGGCAATGAATGCCTTAAAAATATTATAGCGTCAAGTTTTTAAATTACAATAAGTACATGTCAAAAATTTTATTAATTATGTAAATGATTATGTATAAATGTCAAATATCTAAAAAAAATTTCAAAAAAAATTAAATGTTAAAAAAATTAATAAGTTTTTCTATATTTCACCATTATTTTACATTTCTTTATAAGTCATATATTCGTCTAAACTATAAAAACATTTTGTTGCCAGCCATTCTGTGAGTTTCCTTTTAAAAATTGCGAAAGGGAGGTCTTTAAAAGTGTTAGGCAATTTATTGTAAACTCTAATAGCATTTATAAATACATTTCTTTAATATATATTAAGCCTGCATTGAAGGCAGATAGAGCTTAAATTTATTTCTTGGCATGGCACTTCTACTGACTAAACTTGAGTTAATGGAAATATTGTGGATGATGTTTGACAAAAACACAAATTTCCTATATGTACATACAAACTAGAGGCATTATGTGAAATTTGTGATATAAAGGTTTGCAACTATCTAAAGACCAAGCTCCACAAATGGCCCTTACACACTTCTTTTGAACACGAAAGGCCTTGCCAAACTCAACCGAGTTACCCCACAACAAGAGACCGTATGAAAACACTGAGGAGACATAGCCGTGGTAAGCGCTCAATGCCGCTTCAGTAGACACTGTCAACTGTAGTTGTTTTATAGCATAAACAAATCTCTCAAGTTTATCGCATACGTACTCTATATGAGTCTTCCAGTCACAGTGTTTGTCAACCATTAATCCTAAAAATTTAGTACAGTTGACTTCTTCAATTTTTGTACTATCATAACAGATGTTAAGTCCAATAGGTGGAGTTCTAAAATCCCTAAATTGTATCATTTTGGTTTTATTTAAGTTTATTTTTAAATTGTTACTTTTGAGCCATCTAAAGATTTTGTCGAGTGTAATAGCTATTTCATTTTCATAGATTTTCTATCCTTACACTTAATAATTACAGTAGTATCATCCACAAACAGAACAGTTTTGTGGTCAGTGACGTTTGGAAGATCATTAATATATATATTAGAAATAAAAAGGGATCTAACACACTTCCCTGTGGGACACCGTATTTATTATTTTCTAACCGAGATCTGCTTGTAATTTTATTGCCCTTTTGAATTTTAGCAACCTCTACGCACTGTTCACGACCAGTCAGATAACTCTCCAACCAGTCATGTGCTTTTCCCAGGATTTCGTATTTTTCAAGCTTATAAAGTAATAATGTATGGTCTACGAAATCGAAAGCTTTAGTCATATCAAGAAAGATCGCACTTACCGGTGCCCTTTCATTAATGGCCTCCGTAATATTTTTTATTAAATTAAAGCATGCTAGTGTCGTGTTACTATTCTTTCTAAACCCAAATCGTAATATTTTGATCTGTAACATAGTCATAAAGTCTTTTCATCATTACCTTTTCAAATATTTTAGATAAAACTGGTATTAAAGTGATTGGACGATAATTATTCATGTCGGTAGCCTCTCCCTTCTTAAATAAGGGCTTAACGATTGAACACATACAACATTGCCGAAGGGCATTGCTGAAGGGCCTAATTTTTCGATAAAAGTTTTTGTTTTATTTTGCAGTACATCTCAAAATATTGTAAAATTAGAGATTTTGCCCAAAATTAGAGAAGTGGAACCAAAACTAGCAACAAAACAGATTTTCAAGTTAATCAAATTTATTCCCTTGCTACGTTAAACAATTTTTATTTTTTGTCAATAACATTTAATAACAGTTTAATGTTAATGAACGAGTATTATTTTTCTCTATGAACGACACAGGGGTACTCGTGTTAACTTTGATATTGCTATTTGAGCCCATCCTTGCGCCCATGAATGCCGCGCCTGGGAGAGATAGCAAGTAAGCATTGACATTTCCAATTTCTTTTGTTGTTTCCTATTTATTATTTTCTAATGGTCAGTGCGTGAGATCCGAGAAAACATGTAGCGCATGCGATGTGAAATAACAGTGCGCATGAAAATCAAAAAATGTTGAAAACTGTAACAGTTTTATTAAAAATTTTTGGCTGTTCTCATAGGGCACGGTCTCATCTCTCGCCACATTTCGTTTGGACTACCATTTTCAGGACATCCTGTATATAATAATAAAAGTAAAATTGACATTCACTTGGAATGTGAAGCAAGTAATATGTACCTTACCGTGTATTGGCGGTGTAAAAATATCCACTACTTTATCATCCCGCGGGTGTCGTAAGAGGGACATAGGGAAACAAATCAGAAGATGGGCAGTAGCAGCGTCTTCCTAATAACGATTAAAAATAAAAACAAGCGTGCCAACTATGGAAAATATATTGATATAAATATACTGTAACGGTAACGGTAATATGTACCTTAGGCCGATAAAGTTAAGAATTCTGTAAGGCTCCATAATATTATGATTCAATATGAATGAATGAAAAAATAATCCTAAAAATTTTACTTAAAAATGGAGAATTCGCAAACAAAGAAAATTCATGTAACTTCATAAATATTCGTCATTGCACATTGTAACATCCAATTAAGTCAACTATTAGTGCTTAGAAGTTACCATTTGTCGCAATTATGTTAACGTACGGCTGGCACATGTGATGCATAGTAATCAGTCATATTGTCCGATGACCGACTTATCATATTAGTGTGAAAATTGCTAAATTAATTAAGTGAAGTAAATTTACAGCTTTTATATGTTCCGCAGCTAGAACTTCTTTCAATTCTGATAGGGTAGTGAGCAATTACTAGGTGGAAGGTTGAGGAAGGTTCTGCCTACGAGTCCGTCTGTCCCTCACCTTTCAAAGTACGCAAGCAACTCTTATTCGATCCATGGCCACACCAATGAATTTATTAATTGCAATTTTAAGTGCTAATTTACGTGTTCGGCGGTAAAAGAAAAGATGCTGATACTTTTTTTTATAAAATTGACATAACAAGCAAACTAACAGTCCACCTGATGATATGTTTACGTGGTAGAGTCATGCTGCAGCTATATTATGGTTGTAGCACGAATGGGTTGGCTCGACCGGTGAAGGACCACGCTCTCACAGAATACCAGTGTAAAATAGCAGCATAATGCTGCTGTGTTTCGTATGGTGAGTGTAGAGAACCGGAGACGTTTTTTACTGGAAACGAGGCATTCTATCGTTGTCCTCAGGGGTGATAACGCATCTGCATTTTGATTCTTAATCGAAGATAAATGTAGATGTCCATGGACCACAGCATCCACTTACTATCAGGTGGACTGTGTGCTCATTTGTCACAACAAAAATGTGACTACTGTAGCCATGGACACGTGCAACCCACTCCAAACAAAGAAGGCTACAGATGCGTTGTCGCCTCTGTGAATTAAGATGGAATGTCTCACAGTCTGTAGTTATAATGGCTCTCTTTAACCTTTAGACCGGAACACAGCGATGTAGGCATTGGTGCAGGAATAGGTGAGAGGGTAGTACTAAGAAACAAGCAGGAATTCATTTGGGTAGGTAGTACAATCGGACGGACTTGCTTGACTCCAGCTTGTTTTGTCGTTTTCATGACTTAGGGCTTTCCAAGAACGTGCCAGCATGGAAACACTTCTTGAAAAGGATGCGTATCGGATACATCTCCACATTTACCGATTGATCGATGATTCGTAGCACATCCTGTTTAGCCACGCTGTGTCGCGGGGCCAACCCTTCTATATAATATAGTATCCTCCTATATTAGGGGTTCAACTACTATAACTAAAAATGTAAACAATATGCGAAACTACTATATTTACAAAGCAGCAAAAATATTCTATTAAAACAGAGATATAAGGTACAGGTCGCGTCTCTCTTTTCGACGTGGTAGAGCCATTCTGCAGCTGTGTTATAGTTGTAGGACAAATGGGTCAGCTCGACCGATTAAGGAGCACGCTCTCACAGATTACCAGCGTAAAATAGCAACTTAATACTGCCGTGTTTCGTATTTTAAATGTAGAGAACTGGAGACCCCTATTTACTGGAAACGAGGAATTCCATTTTAGTTCTCAGGGGTTGGGGTGCTATACTCCAAGCTGCTTGTCCGCGAATATTCCTTGCTTCTGGTAAAGTCAGTATCAGTGGCGGCTGGCGTTGTACAGCTTCAAGTTACGTAGCGTTGCGGATCCGGTCTGTGGCTCCGCCGCCATCCAACTTACGATCGCGGGGGGTAGGGAAAGCTCCCCCACGCAGCCCCACCACCACCGCATCAACGGTGTGGCCCCGCCAGAGTCGCAAAGGATAGGGCGAGTGGTGCATCGTCATAACAACACTCTCTCCACTAAAGCGCATCTGCCACCTGGGCCGGCCCTAGACCTTGGGCCAGCCAAATGGGTTCCTCTTTGTTCACCGTGGGTGACCAAGCCACAGCTACTAATGCCCCCCGTCATGACAAGGCGGGAACCCGTGCGGTCGGTGTTAGGCCACAAGATCACCTCGCATCTTGTGGTGTCTAACCTATCACGGTTTATCACAAAAAACATTAGCCTCTTTATCATCGCGCCACGTCGCATTTCATCTTTGTGTGAACTGATCCCTAAGTAGATTATAACAAAAACATAAATTTATTTTTTGCTGCCATTCTCCTGTTTGTTTCTCTCTGTCGCCTGTTACAACACCCACGGGATAAAATATGAGGTAATAGGTTCGCTTTCGACTACACATTATCTTATTGTAACAGTGTAATTTTTTACACTGAATCAGTCATAATTCTGCTTTTGTTATAAAAGTATGAACATTCAATTTATATGTTATCAACTTCAGTAGCAAAAACTACTAATTGCCGAAGAATTTTCTTCAGCATCTTTGATATCCGTCTTCCGTACATTGCGTGCAGTTTTTTTCTTGATACCAGTTGTTATGCGAGAAGATATAACTCTAAATTATTTTTTTCTATCGGATAGCATTTGTTACCTTAAATAAAAAAATAAAAAATCTAGAAGCTGTCAACAATCAGAGCCTTGACTATAATTTATTTGGTTTATTTTAAAAGGAAGTAAGCATTTATCATTTTTGCCAGTGAGAGTCGGTATAATAATGGTTTCGTGTAGATTGCATTTTTTAAATAAGAGTGAATGCTAATTGTATGTGTACAGTACGTTGTACAATATATTTACTTCAATGGTTTGCAGGATGCCGACAAATGGTGTTTATTATAATATTTGCTATGCGTAATAATAACGCTCATAAATCACTTTTTAATTTTCAATATTTTTTGTCACAAAATACCTAATTGTGGCTTATCTATAAGAAATAGGCATATGGTATCCCGGACTTTCTTTTAGATGGAGGAAAGTTCTATATTTTTCTAGAACATTGTATTTACGTATCACTAACTATAACGCCAGCGCATGCAGATAAAGCAGTTCAGGAGCGCTTTTTCTTCTGACTTGCTTAACAAAAATCTTTAAGGCTACAACCCTCAGCTAGAGAGGTGTAGCCTAATGCTAGATAGCCTATACTATTCCTCAGGAATTTGGCTATAATATACAAAAATTTTTAATCGGATTGGTAGTTCTAGAGATTAGCGTGTTTAAACAAACAAAAAAACGAACAAGGAAAACTCTTCCGCTTTATTATATTAAATAAGTATAGCTAAATAGGCACACTTATTACAGCTAGGTGGAAGCATTCTTTTTCTGCCTAGGTGTCCGTCTGGGTAGGAACCATCCTCTTACTTACTTTCGACGTCAAGCAGCAGAGCGTGTAGTCAACTGTTTCGGTGAGAAGGGTTACAGCGCACAGACTGTGAGGCATTTCGTCTTAGTCCTTAGGTGACAACTCATCTGTAGCATTTATTTGTCCTTGTCCTTGGTCTGCAGTATCCACTTACTCGTACCATCAGGTGGACCGTAAGTTCACTTCATACATATATTTAATTAAAAAAAAATTAACAGCTTGTAAATTGTGAACATAGGTCTTATCTAAGTTAGAAATAATTGCTGTAACAACATTAATCGTCTGGTAGGAAAAGCGGAAAGACGAACGCGACGCTTTCTACTTTGAATTTTTCGTCTTCGGAGTAAAGATTTTAGGTCCGATCGGGATGGTTATTCCATATTGTGTTGGACTTCAGAACTTACAATTACAGGCTTTCAAAAGACCACTTCTGAACATAAGCCTCCCCCTTAGATTGCCTCATAGGTGGATTATGGCCATAGTTGCCACATTTTGCAAGCGGGTTGGCAGCTCAGTGTCAGCTGTTATCAGAAAGATGCTGCTGCCCATCTCCTAGTCCAGTTTCCATATGCCGTTTCTTCCGACAACCACAGAATGATATGGGGTAGTGGATATTCATACACCGCCACTACACGTTAACTTCATTTTGGAATGACCACCACATAAATTGAAGTGATCACATTGATGGATTTTCTAACTCCTCTACTTAAATGAATGATACGTACGCAAAAATAAAAGTAGTTATACAAAAATAAGTGATATTCGTTCTGTAAATACTAGGAACAAACACAAGCTAGTAGTACCAGTTACTCGACTCCACCGAGTCAGTAATTCATTCTTGGGGCGATGTATACGCTTTTACAACAAAATCCCAGAAAATATATAAAATTCGACCTGCTCAAAATTCAAAAACTTTATTAAACATAGTTTGTATAAAAAGGGTTATTATAATATTAAGGAATTTATGGATGATAATAACCCCTGGGAATGAGGTGTTCGCTACCAAGCAATTTCTAATTTGTTTTGTGTGGTTAATTGTGTAACATACATGATTGTAAGCTATTTATAAAAAAAAGTCCCGCTGGGTTTCTTGCTGGTTCTTCCCAGGACAGAGGTTTTTTTTCGAACCAGTGGTAATTAAACAAAAGAGTGACTTTCAATAAGTATTATTTATAATCTATATTGAATAAAGAAAGTTTCTGTTTCTGTTTCTATAATTTTGCAATAGGCTATTTTATTATATACTTTTGAGAAAAAATCCACCAATGTTTTCCTTTATTACTTCTGAGGAAATATACATCATGTATTTGTTAATATATTATTACATCGCTAAAAATACAGTACAGATTGTTGCTAAAATTACACTCAAATTACAATGTTTGACCTACTTAACGCTGTACAAGAACATAATTTAATTTTTTCTTTTATTTTTACATACTTAGTATTCATTTATAATGCTTGTACACACAAGATGTGTAGCAATATATTTTAGATTTACGTTGATGAGGTTTTAACATTACTGCGTGATTTTTATATCATTCAGCTACTATTAACAACTTCAGCTTTTATTAATAACGCGAAAAGACAGTAGTTAAACAATTGAAATGTTTCATATATGGCTCACGGGACAGTGAAATGGTTAAGTTTATTTATTTCTCATGTTTTTTAAGAATGAGGGTGACAAACGAGTACACAATCCATCTGGTGGTAAATGGATGCTGTGGCCCATAAGCATCTACATTATCTATCCCTGATTAAGGATCAAACTGTAGATGCATTATCACCCCTAAGGACTAAGGTGGAATGCCCCGTTACCAGTAAAAAGGGTCTCTCGTTCTCTATACTCACTAACTAGCAGTATTAAACTGCTATTTTACGCTGGTACTTTGTGGGAGCGTGGTGATTTCGCGGTCGAGCCGATCCATTGATGGTAAGATGAATACTTGGGCCAATAGACATCTACATCTGCCCTCGATTAAGAATCAAAATGTAAATGCGTTGTTACCCCTGAGGATTAAGATGGAACGAATGCCTCGTTTCCAGTAAAAAGGGTCGCTGGTTCTCTACACTCACCATACGAAACACAGCAGCATTAAGCTGCTATTTTACGCTGGTATTCTGTGATAATTTAGTCCTACCCCGTTCGAGCCGATCCGAACCGGATACCCTTTTTAATGGAAACGAGGCATTCCACCTTAGTCCTCAGGGTTGACAACGCATCTGCATTTTGATTCTTAATTAAGGATAAATGTAGATGTCTATGGGCCACAGTATCCACTTACCATCATGTGGACTGTGTGCTCGTTTGTCACCTTATGTTATAAAAAAATTTTGTTTTCCGGAAATAAATGATCATTAGGCACGTCTTTTATCATAGCAGTGTTTACTCGTGTAGTTTTATTATCATTTTAAATTCGTCTAAAAACCAACGTAAAATATTTGTATGAAAATGAGTCATTATGGAATACGAGTCATTTTGGTCAATATTTAAAGAATTAGTTAACTACTTGACTACAGCGCCATCTATTGGATCCTAGCATAACTATGAACCATATTATATTCTGTGAATATCAATCTCAATCGGTAAAATCTTTCAGATCAATAATCACTGACAGACACATTAAGTATTGATTAATATTCCATTACAGTCTATCAAAGTCCACTGCTGAACATATGTTTTCCCCATAAATTGCCTTGTTAGGGGTATATTTGCCATAGTTCACACGCTTGGCAGGTGGTTTGGCGTCCACAGTTTTTTATTTTTTTAAGTTATTATTAGTAAGACGCTGCTGCTAATTGCCAGGTTTGTTTTCCTATGTCCTTACGACACCCACGGGACGATATGGAGTAGTAGATATTCTTACACTGCGACTACACAGTGAATTAATTATATATTAAAATATAAATATAGAGTTTTGATAGGTTGCTGCTCTCCACATTTTATTAATTGAGATAGTCGGAAACAAGCATGAGAAACGGTTCAGTTCCTTACAGTTAATAGAAAAACAAAAAGAGAGTATTTTTATTACGACAAACTATACAAGATTCACGGTAGTTGAGCTTTCTGTGTAGTCGATCATGCAATTATATGCGGTATCCAAGCTAAACGGTTAACATCATCATATCTTTCTCAATTCAAATATAAATAGAAGACCGAATCGTGTCGATTATTACTCAATTATTTAATACTTTCACTGTCCTGTTTTCAGACACAATAGTAAGACAATAGCAATGACCCATATGTAGTGCACGTGACAGCGAAGAAAGATACGTGGTAGAGCCATGCTGCAGCTATAGTAACCACGCTCTCACAGAATACCAGCGTAAAATAGCAGCTTGATGCTGCTATGTTTCGTATGGTGAGTGTAGAGAACCGGAGGCCCTTTTTACTGGAAACGAGGCACTCCATCTTAGTCCTCAGGGGTGACAACGCATCTGCATTTTGATTCTTAATCGAGGATAAATGTAGATGTCTATGGGCCACAGCTTCCACTTACCATCAGGTGAACTGTGTGCTCGTTTGTCACCCTTACTATATAAAAAAAATTGTTAAGATCCACTTATTTATACAAATAAATAAAATTGGAGTATCTGTCTGTAATATCAAAACAACTGCCTCAATATAGAGCTGAGAGAGTTATTTGTATGCAATTTTTTTGTCTGTCTGTCTGTCCTGACTAAACTTCGGAATGGCTGAACCGTATGTAATGAAACAAACTGTATAAATATAACTTATTTTTTAAAGGATAAGTGTTGTTAAACTAAGATATACCCAATATAATTCAAATGTCATTTACTCATACGGCGATACACATTCACCTACGTAATTAGTTCTAGTTTCATAAAGTTATCGTCTACTACATTCAACTTTAGTCTTAAGTTTAATCTCATGATGCAGCTATAATATGGTTGTATCACGAATGGGGAAGGACCATGCTCTCACAGATGTGTTTCATATGGTGAGTGCAGAGAACCGGGGCTTTTTACGGGAAACGAAGCATTTATTTTTATAGGATAAAGGTGACCAACGAGCACACAGTCCACCTGATGGTAAGCGGTTGCTGTGGCCCATAGACATCTACATCTATCCTCGATTACGAATCAAAATGCAGATGCGTTGTCACTCGTGAGGACTAAGATGAAATGCCTCGTTTCCAGTAAAAAGGGTCTCCGGTTCTCTACACTCACCATACGAAACACAGCAGCGTTAAGATGCTATTTTACGCTGGTATTCTGTGAGAGCGTGATCCTTCCCTGGTCGAGCCGACTCATTCGTGCTACAACTATACCAGTAATATAGCTGCAGCATGGCTCTACCATGTATTCTATCTTAATCCTCAGGGGTGACAACGCATCTGCATTTTGATTCTTAGTCGAGGATGGATATAGATATCTATAGGCCAAGGTACCACTTACCATCAGGTGGACAGTGTGCTTATAGTTAAACAGTTATCCTATAAAAAATATAATGATAACGTGTCTGTAGATCTTTTAATTAAACTTGGCTGTAGGTTGCCATAGATTATATTGTTAAAGTGGTGGACTATCACAGCTCATTTATCTTTTTATTGATATGTGGTAGAGCCACGTTGCAGTTATATTATGCGTATGAATCGAGCTATGACAAAATAAAGATGAGCGACGGGTGATGGCAATGAGCAATTATTATGTGAAAGGATACCTTTTCTGCCTGGGAGTCGGTCTCACTTTACACAATACGCGAGCGACCAGTATATATAGTATATACCTATTACACGTGGTGGGGTCATGTTACTGCTATATTATGGCTGTAGCAGGCGAGGTTGTAGTACATCAGCGAAAAATAGCAGCATAATATTGCTGAGTTTTCTTTAATGAGTGACGGGAACTAAAAACCCTTTTCACTGATAACTAGGCATTCCATCATAGTCCTCATGGGTGACAATGAATATGTATTTTTATTTTTATTCGAGGATGTGTGCTCGCTTATCACCCCTACTTGTATAAAAATTTATCGGCCTTACTCATAATAGTTGATTACTAAACTTAAGTGTTAATTATTTATAAACAGAAATATACAGTCTTTCAATTGTCATTTAGTGAAGAAAGAGAGAGATAGCGACAGAATCATTGCTATTGATGTCGATTTTTATAAGTAAGTCAAAACTATCAATTAGGCAACATACCCACAGTGTTAAGTGTAATAGCTATATAATTTATGATAAAGTGAAATAAAATAAATACCTACTGTAAGATTTTTTGTCGCGGAATGAAATTACCCACTTGACCAATAAAGATTATACCAGGTAATGACTGTACCGTGACGTTGCTATTTATTTCTTAGAAAAAGAAAAGTTGGCTGATGTTTGTTATGTCTGTGGTTTTGTTTCTTTACGAGACAGTCCCACTTTGAATGTCGGAATTTTATTAACGTGTGCGTGTGAGTGTGCGAGTGCGCGCGTGCGTACGTGCGTGAGTGTGTGGATTCGTTCGCGCGCGGGTGTTTGTGTGTTTTTATATGTGTGCATGTGGTCTTAAAGTTGATGACCTTCGGAGAGTGCCGTAACAATAAATTAAAGAGATATTTAGGATTGCCTATAGACGTCCGCTACTTGATTTTAATTATGTTTTCAGTTTAGGAGGCTTGTCACTCACCATCCAATGGACTATTAGTTCGTTTGTCAATTATTTTTTTATAGAATAAGGGTGATAAACGAGCACACCCACAGTCCACTCAATGGTAAGTAGATGCTGTGGCCCATGAGCATCTACATTTATGCTCGATTAAGAATCAAAACGCAGATGCGGTGTCACCCTTGAAGATTAGCATGGAATGCCTCGTTTCCAGTAAAAAGGGTCTCCGGTTTTCTACACTCACCATACGAAACACAGCAGCATTAAGCTGTTACTTTACGCTGGTATTATTTTTAAAAAAAACCTAATTATTTTGCAAATCCCAAATTCATTCACGTCTCTACTGGTTACATTAAACAACAGTAACAGAAATCGATTGGTAACAAATAAACAATGTTATAAATAAACAATTGATTATCTGCGCTAGGGGAAATCAAGCAATCTACGAGTGGTATGTGCTTTGTATCTATGTGTGTACAATATTATTGCGGATGTGAATTTAAAGAATAATCTAACTAGAAAATTGGATGGTAAATTAATATTGTAAAGTAAATGACGACCTGATTTCCTTATTACCAATATCGGTTATACAACATTACGTACTCGTTTCTGTGATTTAGCACAGTTTTAATAGTCGTGATAGCCGTGTTATGAGAAAGTATAAAATCTGCAGTTAAGAATGTATTCTACTGTACATAACTTTTTGTGTAATTACTAGTATTTATACTTGTGGTGCTTGTATATAAATCTGATAATATAATTTATCAATGGAGAGAAAGCATGAAATGCCAATGAGTTAAAACTTAAAACGAATGAGATGAAACGAAAATCAAGAGAATTTTGATAGTTCAGGGCTGTTGTTGGTTTGCTCTAAATTTTACAATACGCGAGCAACCCGGGTTCAAGTTCTGGTTTTTGTGAGGAAGGATTTACAACGTGCCCAGTGGTGAAAGAAAACATCGCGAGGAAACTTTCTTGCCCTTCTCTTATCAATGAAAAGAGGCCAGTACCCAGCAATGGGACGTACATAGCTTTACTTTTATAGAAATTTTTATTTATTTTAATTCTAAATAAAATTAAAACGTTAGCAATAAAGTTAAAAAAAGTGTGACGTTGTAAAGTTTGAGGATAAACTCGAGATTATCTTTGAGTACCAGCCTTCAAGACCAGAGACTATAGAGACAAGTTAAGTTAAGATAAAGATTATTTGCTAGTCGTTTTTGACAATTTATATTAAAACCTCATCATCATCATTACAGCCCTTCACAAGTCCACTGCTGAACATAGGCCTCCCCCAAGGAATGCCACAAAGCACGGTCCTGAGTTCATGTCTCAGGATGACATAAAAGAACAGATTTTGCCCATAAATGATCTGGTAAAGTCATGTAAATATAATGAGGAGCGCTTTGACTCCTTAATAAAACATCACAGTGAGTATCAGCGCTCCATACCAGGTTCATCGGGGACAATATGTGTAAATAATAATGTAAACAGTAAGCACTCATTATTTTCACCTACTTTCTATGACAGTGCCATGACAAAGAATACGAGTATAAACTTAAACAGTAATATAAATATTTAAAAAAATAAAGTTATTATGTATTGTGATGACATAGGCAAAAATTTGGGCATGATGTTAAATAACTGTTTAAAAGGACATCTGATCAGTAATTATTGCATGCCTGGAGGATCCTTTAGTCATATAATGAATAAATTTTTAGCTAGTAAATTTTGCCCTATATATATAATAGCACATTAATAATTCTTGCTGGGAGAAGAGGCAATGTAAACAAAAGTCAATTATTAAAATATATTGATTATCTCAATACTTTAAATGTACATAAAATTATCTTGTTTACATTGCCTTACATACAGGGTTGGCCACAGGAAAACAAAATAAGATACGATTTAAATTTATTAATGAATAACTTTTCATGTAATAATAATTTAAACTTGACATTTAATTGTTATAATTATAATAATAGAATTAATTTAATAGACATAAATAATTTAATTAAGAAATTTTTGACTAGAGATAGGTATTACCTATCCAAATATAATTTAAGACAGATAGCAAATGTGCTATCTTATTGTTTATATATTAACTCAGCCAAGGACTTGGCTACACAGACATTTGCTTCTATTGAGCAGTATAATGACTTAATATGTAATTTGGAATCAGTTCCAAGTAATTTTAATTTGAAAATGAGACAATAGAGGTAATCTCTAGCAGTTATAATAATTTAAATAATTTAGAATGTAGCTTACAAATTATTAATCCTTAATTGTATGACTCCACAGAGTGATAATAAAAATTGTTTACACCTGGTGGATCAAAATATACAAGGCACGATAGGCAAAGAGCTAGAAATTGAATTGTTCTTAAATAGCAACAATATTCATATTTTATGTATTACTGAACATTGGTTAAAAGCTTATAACTTAATGTTTAACTTCAGTAATCACCAGGTGGTCAGTTCTTTCAATAGAGAAACGGTTTTAAGAGGTGGCTCCTTAATATTAGCTAGTAAATTATTATCATGTAAAGAACGTAAAGATATTGTGAGCCTTAGTTGAGCGAACTGTAGATAAGGCATGTGTTGAGTTTGAGCACCTCATTGTTGTGAGCATCTACAAACCCCCGTTGTATATACGATACTTTTGAAAAAATTATGGAGGAAGTTTTTGTTAAGCTTAATAAACCAAATAAATCTGTTGTAATATGTGGAGAATTTAATATCAATTTCATAGAAGCTTCCTCCCCCAATATTAAATTTAGATAATTGTTTAAATCATATGGTCTTATTAATTTATTTTTATAGCCAACCAAGGCCGTAGCCAGGGGGAGGGGATCAAGGGGTATTGATCCCCCCCCCCGAAATAAAAAAATAATATTACACAACATAATAGTTAATCACTACAAACAAAATTCTCTATCTACTGTTATTTTTATTACGTATGACTTTATGCTCGCTTGGTATTCGCACGACGATACTTAAATAGCGGTGCAGCGACATCTATTAGGGAACGGCGAAACTACGTTCTACGCCAACTACACAAGCAACGCAACTTCGGGGACGTGCTCAAACTGCATTTCGGGAATATTCAATAAGCATAGAATGAGACGGGTTATTCTCGATGTTTCGTTGCGCCGCGTCTGCGGTTCTGCGGAGAGGCAGTTCTGTCTTGGAAAGTGATCCAATGCGACTAAGGCGATATAAGCGAAGTAATAGTGCAGTGTGTGGAATAATAGTGTTGTGAATTAGTATTGAAGTAAGTGGTGTTATAATTTTTGTAATTAAAATTAAAAGGATTTGATGCCTAAGAGTAGACTACCTACTCGTATTAATTTTCTTTTAAATCTTTGTGTACAAATGGAATTAATACTTGGTTGTTTTTTTAATTCTTACAGGTCGGTTCAACATTTGAAATGGCAAAAAGGACGCAAAAAAATACATTATTCAAATATTTATTAAAAAAAATCTAAACCTGGTACTGGTAGTGAAGGTTCTACTGAAAATCAGTGTTCAAGTGTTTTCGACAGTTGATACTGCTACAAGTAGTTCTGGTACTTATGCTGCCGTTCCTGGGACTGTGGATGATGTTTCTCAGCATGTTTTAGATGTGGGCTGTTATACGGTATCAAACACCAAAATTGATGATGATTTAAAGTAAAGATTGTGGAAATCTCCTTGGATGCCAGAAAAGACATTCAAGTAAAAGAAAGCTAAAATTTCAAATGCAATGGTTTCAACGGTTCTCGTGGTTGGTTTACACGAGTACAGGGCAACAAGGTGCTATATGCAAATATTGTGTATTATTTGCCAGAGATTGCGCAGGTAAAGGCTCTCATCAGCAGTTGAAATCCTTAGTTACTCAGCCGCTCACTAAATGGAAAGATGCTGTACATGATTTCAAACATCACAGTGAAATCCAGTACCACAAATCTTCTGTATTATTGGCTGATAATTTTATGAAGGTGTATAATAAATTGCAACGAAATATAATAAGTCAGATTGATAGCGGATACCTAGCGCAAATAGCTGAAAATCGGAAACGGCTCATTCCGATTATTGAAACAATTAAATTATGTGGACGTTAGGAATTGACACTGAGAGGTACGTGCGACTTAGGTCCAATAAAAATCAATGATGCTGAGCCAGAAACAAATGATGGAAACTTTCGTGCTATCTTACGGATGAGAAGCAGATGTGGAGACTCAAATCTAATAAAGCACACAGGAAATATGACGTTGAACGCTACCTACCTAAGCCCGACCATATAAAATGAACTTATTGCAATTTGTGGTGAAATAATCCAGAAAAAAATTGTGCAAGGATTAAATTCTGTGAATATTTTTTCAATCCTTGTTGACGAAACTACTGATGTTTCACGACAAGAACAGATGTCCATTTGTCTAAGATATGCCGAGCTAAAAGATAATGGGTTTATCTTGCGTGAAGATTTTTTAACTTTTGTAACAGCTGAGAATACAAAACGAAGATATTTAGCTAATGCAATTTTATCTGAATTAAAATCTTTAGGAGTAGATTGCGAATATTTAGTCGGACAAGGATATGATGGAGCTGCTTCGATGAAAGGAAGTTTTAAAGGTGTGCAGGCAGTAATTCATGAGTCACATCCAGATACGTTCATTGCAGCCTAATACGTTCATTGCAGCTCACATTCATTGAATTTAGCTTTGGGTCAATCTTGCCAGGTTCAGCCTATTCGAAATACTATTGGAATTATAAAATCGGTTGGAAATTTTATCAAGTCCTCGGCAAAACGAACCAAGTGTTTAAAAGATAATATCGAAAAAAACTTCCCTGAAACACAATGGAAAAACCTAAAGGCAATGTGCGAGACCCGCTGGGTAGAAAATCATGATGGGTTGTTAAGATTTAAAGACATTTATAAAGCTATTGTTGATACACTAGACGACTTAAGCACTGACATGGATTCTGAAACATCGTAAAAAGGCTAATTATTTTCTGAGATCAGTCATTTCAAGTGATTTTGTTATAAGTTTATGTTGCTTAGGAATGTTGTTCCCGTACACACTGACACTATGCAAAATATTTCAATCTCCCCTATGCGATTTGGCAGCAGCTTTACAACATGTCGATTTAATTATAAAGACTATTGAAAATGTTCGCCAAAATATTGATTCAAAATTTGCTGAACTTTTCAAGAATGCATAGAATTTGCTCAATACTGTAAACGAGGAAATGAAAATTCCGCGAATAACGTCACGCCAAGAGTTTAGGGCAAACTACAACACAGAAGATCCTGAAATTTATTTTAGAATTACTATAATGATTCCACTTTTGGATGATTTCATTAATCAGCTTCAGTCGAGATTCCAAAATCATAAAGCCACATTATCATCTCTCCACATTTTAATTCCGTCTGTATGTTGCAAAGAACAAATTAATCAAAATTATCAAGAAAACTACTTTGAGCTCTATAAAAAATATTTGGAATGGGACTTTGTAAAAGCTGAATTAGACATGTGGCGGATAAAATGGGTGGAAGAATCTGAACTAGATCGATCAACATGTGCTATTGAAGCTCTCGGAGAATGCAACCAGGCCTTATTTCCAAACATTCACAAACTTTTAAAGATCTTGGCGACATTGCCTGTTTCTACATGTACTCCTGAGAGGACTTTCTCTTCTCTGAAACGCCTCAAAACTTATTTGAGAAATTCCACATGCCAGGAAAGACTAAACGGTTTGGCGTTAATGTCAATCCACCGCAGAATTGACATCGACACCGAGGAGGTAATTTGATTTGTTCGCTGCAAAAGCTAGAAGACTAAATTTAAATTTAATGTAATAAGGTGTTAATATTTCTGTAATGGTTTTTTAATAAATATATATATGATAAGTACCACCATTTTATTTCTTTAATTAAAACGATTTTATGTTTTTCTACTGTTCCACCAAATCAAGCCCCCCCCCCCCCCCGGAATTATTTTCTGGCTACGGCCTTGGAGCCAACGCGTATTACTCAATCTAGTGCAACATGTATAGATAACATTTTTACAAATGTTAAGCCGTTGCATAAATGTATAATTCAAAAATTAAGTTCTGATTATAGTCTGAGAGCTGGCGACGAATTTTGGGAAGGTCCTTCTGGCAAGTTGAAATTGTGAAAAAATATAATTTCGTCAATTGGCAAATCCAGTCCCGCGAGTCTGGCAGAGCGTTTGCGGTAATTTATTATATGCCATGCATAGGCGCCTTGAGATACTATCGCCAACTGTCTGCTGACTCTAGTTGCCGTAAAAATCTCCCAAAAACTACGCAATGTGACGCATCAACATAATGTGAAGCAGTGTACTATAAAGGAATATTATCACCTGATACTGAGATAAGTGAAGATATGGCTTAAAAGACAAGCATTAAGGCCAAAAATCTTAATAAAAAAAGCTGATATTGAAATTAAATCGTATATATAATAATAAATGTAATAAATGAATTGGCCCTATCATATGAGAGTAAATGGGAAGTTAAATAAACATGATAAAATTCTTAAAATAAGTTGTATTCAATGGTGTAAGATAAGTTATCACTCTATTTCATTCAGTGATACTCATTAATATTTATTTATGAGATCGAAGAACAACTCATTCGCAAGTCAAGCGTTGCAATTAATGAAATGAATTGTGGGACAAATAACGAAAAAAACAGGCCAATGAAGGAATAATTGAAGACACAATAAAACTAAGCTGTTTTTTTGAACTTGACAACGTTTTCTCAACAATATTTTTACAACAAACCAATACTACATTAGCTTCGACTCTACTGCGTTCGATATGGATTTTAAACAGAAGAAATTGATTTTCGTCGAACTTCGTTACGGTAAAATGCCAGTGTTCTTTTAGCTACTTTTAGCGATTTCAAAAATACAAAGAGGTTATCAAATCAAGTGTCTTTTGTATATATTTCGATTAATCCGACTTCAATATGTGAAATTATTAAATTATTTTTTGTTCTTTGAAGTCGGCTTTCACTTTTTATTCAAAGTTTAGTTTTAAAAGCTAGAGTTATAATAAAAATCTTGAAACATGCTATGGGTTTAGAGTTGCCAACATTTCTTCGGCTGTTTATAGTATTTTTTACAATATAAGTGTCATAAGCTGTATGGCATTCCATTTTTAAATGAATGTAGATTAAAAGTTCATTTTTATTAATGATTTACTTGCACTCTTTATTTCTTCTCGCCATTTAAAATTCACAATAAACAAATAATATTAGGTCCTTACATATGAAATTTGCGTTTTGTACGGGAGGAATATAAAGTCAATTTTTTTTTTGTAAAATATATTTAATTAATCAAAGTATGCACCGTTGTTGTCTATGCACTTTTGCCATCTCATAGGTAGTTCATTGATCCCTTTACTAAAAAAACCATGGGGGCGAGAATCAATAAACTCTTTGAAGGCGGTTTGGACTGCCGCATCGGAGTTGAATATTTTTCCTTGTAAGAAGTTGGCCAAATTCCGGAAAAAATGGTAATCTGTTGGAGCAAGGTCCGGGGAGTATCTTGGATGTCGCAGACATTCCAATTGTAGCTCATCTAACTTAGTGGTTTTGTTGTGTAGTGTGTGGTCTTGCGTTGTCGTGAAGCAGCAGTGGCCTAGAGCGATTGACCAATCTCGGTTGTTTAGCAGCTAGTTCTTCCTTCATGGTTTGCAGTTGCTGACAATAGATATCTGCCGTAATCGTTTGGCCAGATTTTAGAAAGCTGTAGTAAACGACACCGGCGCTAGTCCACCAAACACTCACAAGTAACTTTTTCTGAGTCAATTTTCGTTTAGGGGAGGATTTGGCTGGGTCTCCAGGATTCAGCCATTGCGACGAGCGCTACCGATTATCGTACAGTATCCATTTTTCATCACAAGTAATGATTCGATTTAAAATCCCTTCATTATTGTGTCGGTTGAGCAAAGTAACATAGAGATTGACGCGTGTTTGCAAGTTCGATTCACTCAATTCATGAGGTACCCATCGTTCAAGTTTTTTCACTTTCCCGATTTGTTTCAAGTGGATTAATACAGTTTTATCATTTACCCCGAAGCCTGCAGCTATCTCTGAAGTGCTTTGTGATGGATCCGCTTCCACAATAGCCTTTAATTCTTCATTTTCCACTTTGGTCTCCGGCCGTCCACGGGGTTGGTTCTGAAGGTCGAAATTTCCAGAACGAAACCAAAAACGTAACGTGCTTTCTTTTGCGACACCAGCGCCGTACACATCATTAATCGATTCGACGCCAAAGAATAAAATAATGAGGAAAAAACAAATGAATGTTTTCAAAACTCAAATGTACCAGCTAAATGAATTTATAAATTTGAATTTGGAATTCTTAACCAAAGAGGAGATATTTCAGATCAAAGTGGTCAGTACGACAAAACGCTAATTTAATATGTAAGGACCTAATAATTTGATTTTTATTAGTTACGGTGTTGCAAAATAAAATTGATCTATCTATCTGAAATAATATAATACTTTTGCGTGCTACATATATATTTCTTCAACAGTATATAAGTACGCAGAGAAATACAGTACTATACTATATACTATAGTACGGTTGGCAACCCTATACGGGTTTAATGACCATTTTATATGTGAATATGTTTAGCTATCATAAAACAAAAAAAAGGCATATTGGGGTAGATACTTATAATTTGGCAGTATTGCAAAGAGATCACTCATTCATTACAGCCCAACCTAAGTCCCATAGATATAGCGAACATTCTTATAATACAAATAGATTGACTTATAGCTGGTATGTTTGTCGCGTTGGTCTAGTGGTCGTAACCGTGACTGCTGATCACAAGGTCCCGGGTTCGAATCCCGGTCGTGCCAAAATCAGTTATTAGGTTTTTCTGTCAATAAATTCTAAGTAGCAGCCTGGAGTCGGAATATGGCGGTGTTTCATGTGCCTCGGAAAACACCTACTGCTGTTGATCCGGGCCTGAGCACCATCAGTCCAATGGGAGTGAGAGTGTGGGAATAGAGACTGCATCTGTGTTTGCGCATACACTCTGGCACTATAATCCTATCCTGTGCAGATGGTTAGTCTCAGGTGAGACTGCTCGCCGTGACCGAAATTCTGTTTGGAGGACATTGTTATTATTTGCCATAGTTAGGGGGTATCGACGCGTAAAACTCCAGTGCTAGGTATTTGTATCTTCTGTTTTACGGAAGATATGCCATAATTGATACGTTTGGCGGACGGATTGACGATCACAGTACCAGATATCTTGCACCTTTGACGTTGCTGCTCGTGGTCGGTCTGGTCTTCTTTGGAGATGATTAAACTGCCATTTATTGGAAACCATAAAATTTTACTGACATTTCCCACAGTCACCTCTTACAACACCCACGGGATAACAGGATGGATTCTATTTTGCCGTCGCCTTACGGCATGAAGTTGCGCAAAATTAATACACATCTTTGTTTGTTTTTAAGTTACTTAATCGTTTAGAAACTGTTGCATTTGTAGATGTTTCGTAACAATTGTTTTTTTAACGCGGCGCTTTCTGTCAATACAATTTTATATTTAGCTGGGATATTTTTCATTCGGTAAATAAGTGATCGGCAGAGATATGATTCATGAAACAAATAATTATCTAACAAGTTGATCATTAGTTTAAGTTGTGGTTGCGATCACAAAACAAATCTTTCGCTCTTGCATCCTGAATTTGGCAACTGCATTAAATGTTATGTAATACGTGGGTCTGTATTTGTATCACCATTTTGCACTTCGCGTGCCTTTTGTAATAAAATTTGAGGAAGGTTTGGCGACAGTGTTATATTCATAGAGGTGCAAAAACATTATATATTCGACCTCGGATAACAAACTCTTGGTATTTCTTTTAGATTCCATTTTTATTATTCACATACGATATTTAATGATGAATTTTGTTCTGTGAAACCCGTGACGATATGTCGCGTCATGTGCTAGAAGCTACACAGCAGAGTAAAGAAATCTTTTTATAATTTAAATAACACCATATTCTATTTCTTTTAAAAGGGTAAACTTACTATTCAAAGTCCTTTATTTTAAACAGCTTCAATGGTTTGTTTTTGCAGTGAAAATATAGTTTGAAAACATTTAGCCGACTCGCGGAGTAAGATGTGTTTTAATGTTTGTTAAATACCTTATTTTACATGAGATCGAAAGCAGTAGTACATTAAAAGTAAAATAAAGTACAGCCTATGAAGGTTCAGTTATATAGTATAGGACAACATGATTTTGTAAATAGGTCCCACGGTTTTTTAATTACGTTAATATAAACGAAAGTGTTTTTAGCCTAGATAGCTAAAAAGCTGAATTTTTTAAGTTCATATGCAACTGGAATGAATATGCTACATATCGTGTTTTTGAATAAAATATTAACATACAGATTTACCATCTAGAGATTTAACGTTTCGAGTCGAGAGTTCCAGAGTGGTTCGTAGGATGAAATGTTTTTAGGTTTGTTATAGAAATAAGTAAAACACTAAAAAACTAATCTAAATTGTTTATTGGATATTCTCTTTGATTTTTTTTCATAACTTTGTAAAATAATTAAATTGGCTGTAAAATATTGTACATGAACAATTTTTTTTGAACCGCGCTTTCAATTGTCGCCGAGGCTACGGGCAGTTACCTCTACCTTTAGGTGATTTCATCTGTAAGTTACCAAGGTCCGCTTATGGTAATGTAGGGGGCAGATTTTGTTTAAACGTTACCACAAACACTATTATTTTTACTGCATCGATATATATATATACAAACACTAGGGTTTTATCTGTAACGTGCGGCGTTTTACATACATATATTGCACAAGGACAAACATCCAGACCCGTAACAATAATTTGTAGGCCATACGAACACTTGTTCTGTGCGGGATTCGAACCCGCGGCCCAGCAGCGTCGCAGCCGAACGTTCAGTCACTGCACTACTAAGTAGCTGTTTATCATAAAGTTGTAGCATGCCTTTTAACACATAGCATTAGTTGCTAGGAGTAAATTATAACCTTTTACGTTGTAATAAACTTTTTAGGTGTTAGAGCCACCCTACAAGTGAATTATGACTGCAGCGCGACTGTGTCGGCTGGACCGGGAAAATTGCTGGCGCAAAATAGCTGCCTATTGCTGCTGTGTTTCGTGTCGAACATAGAGGACTGGAGTGACAACGCAATTGCATTTTGATTCTAAATCGAGCCTCTACGGGCCATAGCATACACTTACTACAATAACTATCACGTGAACTGTGTGCTCGTTTGCTAACCTTACTTGTATAAAAACGTCTGTTATACTTTATAAAAAGTTTTTTAACAACCGATTGGTTTGGCAGGGCAAATAAAAAAAGAAAAGGTGTTTAAAATCTAAGGATTCGGAAATCATATTGATATGTTTTGGACAAAGTGATTATGAGAGACATTATGTACAATGCCCGGACATAAAAAGTCGAATCGGGTTATGTAATTTAAAGTTTTTAAGAGATTATTAACGTACTTTTTACTCGTTTTTCGTGACTTTTTATTTAGGAGTTCTAAACTAATGTAGTAACACGGCTATAAGAAATGGCGTAAAATAATTCATGTGGTGCTTGCGACGGCCGCTGCCTCGGCACGCTCGCTTCGCTTGTCAACGCTCCTTTAAAAATATGACATTTCCCTAGAATTATATAAAATACATTTTTTTATCATTATATCCGATTGGTGGAAGACAAGCCTGGTTAATTTAATATTTTAATTAGTTATTTCATATTGTCTTCTCATTTTGCACATTTTTCAAGCTGTTTTGGGATTGTGAATAATTTCCCATTAATCTACACACACACACACACACACAACTACATCCATTTTATATAATAGTTATATATTTTAATCCCAAAAAGAATGGCAACGAATGATTATTTGTATTACAAAACGAACTGCTAAGGGCAGCAACCGGTCATTGCTTATTGAATTGACCGTCCAAGCGGAACAAAGCACTTTTCTCTTGATTTTCAATTACCTGTGGATAGAAAGTGTTCTTAGTAATGAGACTAAAACTGTGAACTGTTTTACAATATATTATTATCCGGTTATATTTATGGATGGATCGATCCCTATTGGCACCAAAGAAATTCTTAATAACAATAATTTGAAGTGCAAATTCACTACGAGCTTGCTGCTCAAGGAAAATGTCGTGAAGAAACAGGCATGTCTGGGGAATAATGGTTCTATAACTCTCAGAAATTACAGGAGGCCTGTGCCCAGCAGTTGGATGTATTTCGGCTCTAACTTTGTATTTGTAGATAGGGGGAAGATTGGTTAAACTTTTTTTAGCTTTAGATATTGTTTCTATCTCTTCTCTTGCTATTTTCTAAAAGCCTGAATACGAGCACGAGATATATAAAATAATTAAATCAAATTACAGTAAAAAAAATTGCGTAACCGAGTAAATAAGTTTATGATTAGTATGTATTTAAGTTAAATAATATATTATATAAAATGTACGTATTTATATAAATACGTACATCTTTAAGTTCAATCCAAGCAATACAGAGCTCACCAGAGGGCAGAGTTTGATACTTATGCTGCCATGGAAGGCGCGTAGCCCATGTAGTACCCCAATTGTCCATTGTGCCGGTATACCAGTAGCGCCACTTACGTGGTCGGAGCCGTCTTCGAATGTCTTTGGTCTAGGTCTAGGGTGTTTCTAGTAGAGTTCAACTTTTACCGGTCAAACTAATTTGTACCAGTGTCATCTGTCGGGTGCATTTTCAAACAAGTAAAGATTTGCTTACAAATTGTACTCATTATGCTTTTACTTTTCCACTACCAGTCCTCTCGTTTTTTTTTTATAGAATAAGGGTGACAAGCGAGCACACAGCCCACCTGATCCTATCCTATCCTATCCCGATTAAGTATTAAAATGCAGGTGCGTTGTCAGCCGTGAGGAGTAAGATGGTATGCCTTGTTCCCAGTAAAAAGGGTCTCCGGTTCTCTACACTCACCATACGAAACACAACAGCATTGAGCTGCTATTTTACGCTGGTATTCTGTGTGAGTGATAGGTTTTGGTCTAAGCGCTAATTCCTTGGACTTTTAATAAAGATCGACTTCCACTATTACTTTTCTACCGACTTCAAAAAGGAGGTGGTACTCAATACGACTGTATGTTTTTTTATGTATAACTTTTTTCTGGGTGAACCGATTTCGATGATTCTTTTTTTATTTGAAAGCTGGTGCTTCATATGTGGTCCCATATAAATTGATCAAGGTCTGACCAATAGTTTTTGAGTTATTTTCAATAATGTACATTGAGTCGGTTGTACAAAATTTTTAATTTTAAATTATAACTCATCGTTATTTAGCAATCTGCCTCGTGGTTTATTCTTTAAGTCGAAGTTTCAACTACGAAAGCGATTAAGCCAATAACGTGCAGTGCTTTTGTAGTCGTATCCTTTTCAAACGCAGCATGGACATTGCGAACTGTCGCGGCTTCGTTAGTATCACGTTGGAAGATGTATTCGAAAATTACTTTAATTTTGAGGTCTCCATGTATAACTCAAGTACTTAATGTAAAAACAATTGAAAGTCAAACAATAGAATGTTATATTTGTAATTAACAATGTTATAGTTTTTGCGTAAAAATTTTTTAATCACGAATCTTGGACCATGCAAATTTGATTTTAATTCAAAGTGGGAAATCCATTAAAACTACATATATTTTTAATCCCTATTATTTACAAAATAATGTTTAATTAACATTCCCTTTTTGATTTAAATCAAACTTTGAACGTATAACTTTGAAGCTCTGGGTTGTTTTTAAGGATCTTATAATCAGTTCGTCAAGAGAATATAGAAATAATATGTTTAAACGAACCTTAATGCTTTAATGGATTTTTATAATTTTACACCGATTGTATGAAATTAAATTATTTTAGCGTGTTTTACAACTGCGCCATCTAGTAAGCAGCAGGCATACTTATATATATTTTGATTTTAGACACACATTTAGTACCGCTCTCCGCCGATAGATAGCAATGTTAACAATGTTAAATTGGAGGCGTTGTAGAGTGCAGTTTAACTCATAATTTATATCACCCGTAGAAGCTGTTATGTTGAGAAATAAAAGACAAATAAATGTTGGAGAAGAAAGGCATCATCCAGCCATCTTATAAGGAACCGGTATTTAATATTTCGGTTTTAACATAGAACCGGGGGGGGGGGACACAGCCTTTTCTGTTCCTTAATTATAATTTTTTCATGAATTTTGTTTTGTTTAATAATTTATTGTTAAAATATACTTCACATCATCAACCGTGTAGCATCGGTGTAAGAATATCCACTACTTCATATCGTTCCGTTTATAGTAGCGGTAGAATCTAATGTAACGTACCTCAGGCGACAGAGTGAAACTAAAACAGAAGATAGGCACCAGTATCTTCCTGCTAACATCTCAAAGTTATAAAAAACTGCGGTTGAAAACCCGCCTGCCAAGTGTGGCAACTATGGCAAAGTTCCCCCTATGAGACAATCTATGGCTCCTCCATAGATTGTCTACGTTCTGCTGGGGACTTTTATAGGCTGTAATAGATGGATGCATAGATACATCTCCCAATCTGTCCCGTTCTGTGGATGTAGTAACAGGTGACTATAGGAAAGGCTAGGAACACCGAAATGCCTCCAATAGATGGCGGTACACCATAGCAAAAATTAAAAAGAGACGCAGGCAGTTGCATAACATGGCAGGATTGTTACAATATAAAAAGTAGTTACATTACGTCTCACTGCTGATGTCTCCTCTCATTTCTGAGGGGTTTATGGAGCAATTAGATCGCGCTCCTCCAGTGTTTGATGGCAGATTATACAAGATCTTTTAAAATTCTTCCTTCACCGCCGAGAACGTGGTTAATCAGCAATTAAAATTGCAATTAACGATTTAATAGGGTATTTCACACCATGTAAAAAAAAAAAAATATATTTATGATAGATTTTGTAAAAAGTAAACGAGAAATATTGATTTCTATTTATAAAAATGCATTATAAATTTTATATTTCAATTTTAAGAATATTTTTTTATATGTGCCTCAAATCTGCAAAACGCTGTCCGCCATATTAGATACCGTCGTGACGTCACTGGTGAAGAGAACTAGCTAATGTGCTGTGTTATTTCGAAATTTTTCAAGTTATCATTCCGATTGTTGATTTTTATTCCGAATTTTATTGAAAAGGCATCATGGAAGACGGGTTCGTAAAAGCAGAAAGTACTAATCTTTATTCTATTAATTCGAATTCGTTTAACAGAACCCATAATCTTATACTGTGTGTAATTTTCCAGCTAAAACATACAATAATCTTTATGACATTTCAAATCAAAGCGAGTTTATTACTTCGCTTTTAGCACTAATGTTATAGATATTATAATATAAGCTTAGCTGAGAAAAACTTTTTGTTATATTTTTTTGTACAAACCATGTCATTATTCCCATATAATAGAAGAAAACATGAATTAAGTAAAACACTGCACTAAAAAAATGGCCCACAAAGGGCGGGACAGACGTGCGATTAACCTAATCTATTACAAAATTTGACTTGCAATAGGTCATGCACCTATTATGTATAAGTCATACTTACATCAAGGTGATCTTCACAGAAGCATAGTTTAGATTTTGTAGACAATGCCTTCGGGTCTCATCTTGCCAGTTTTAACCAAGTATTTCTCATATTTAAATCAGTTGGCACTTGAATCCATAACTTCCCCGGCGTTCATATGCTCGTATTTTTGCATTCAGGCACAACACAACAATGATATAGATGATAACTCATTATTAAACATCCAAAAGTATCTTATTCCTTTGCAAAATAGGCAAAATTCAAGGACAGTGACGTCACGAGTTGAACAGCATGGCGGCTATCGTTTTCACGCGAAAATTTAAAACAATAGATTAAAAGTAATTTTTATGGCACTATTCGGTTTTAAAAAATTTATATAAAAATTATAGTGGTTTATTATCACTCTAGGATTCATTTAAAACACTTTTTGAAAATGGGTGTAATACCCTATTGGTGCCGGCGGGAATAGAACCCGGGTGGCTCGCGTACTGTGAAATTTACGGTGAGCGCTTAGCCCCTAAGTTAAGTTTAAATGTGTTGTACTCGTAGAATGTAATTATACTAAAATCAAACTTATTTTCATTTATGTAAGTAAAGTGCTGGTAGTTTGTTCCATCACGGTTCTCTGAAAGTTTTTAGATGGGCTTTGGTCTAAAATAAATGTTCCCTCATTTTTAGAGTCTTTTGGTATATTATTAGATATGGGTAGAGCCACGCGACAGTTTTTGCTGTCGCACGTATTGGCCGGCTCGTACCGGGACCTCACACCTCACAGAATTTTGGCGTGAAGTAGAAGTGTTTATTACTTTTGCTTTTCGCCTGGTAAATGCTGCCTAAGTTTTTCTGCTTAGGTCGTGGTTGACTGGTGGAGAATTTCTAAAGGCATTAAGTCTGCCAATTGTACACTTTATGTGCATAAAGATTTTTAAATAAAAAAATAAATACTGGTAGCCAGGGGTTCAACCATCTCTTCTCCTAACAACATGGTAGCGGAATTAAATATGAGACTAACCCAGCACTAATAGTCTTGAATCCCTGAGTATCGACGCTTATGCTTCCTACTCTGATATCTATTCTCGACGCCTCGGCAGCCTTGTACGGACCATTCCCGCATCTAAGGTTGTTATATAGATCCCATAGTGGTATTGCCGACACAAACTAACTTATTGACCACGTTAAAATGGCTACAGATTCCATGCTGCAACAGATCCCATCCGCAGAGATCGCTGGATCACGCTGAATAGCTCGTTTCTCGTTCAACCGGTCATGTGAGAAGATTTGTTTATGAATTTGCCTTGTATATGGTCTGACACAACTGATCACACGGAACACAAATGTGCCAGTCTCATCGTTCTTATTTCTGGGCCAGGGCACCCCAGCTCCTTCCACTTGACCGCATCCAGCGAAGAGCGGCTCGAATCGTCAACGACCGAGTTCTTTCTAATCAGTTAGACTTACTGGCGCTGCGAAGAGATGTTTCATCTCTTGGCCTATTCTATCGCATCTACCACAGAGAGTGCTCAGCGGAATTGTTCCAGATGCCAAATTTCATAACCACACATCGAGAAAAATGACATGACACCACACATACTATCTGGAACTTGGAGGTCCACTTGGAGGATTATCCAGAAATTTTCTTCCTCGCACAACTTCTTTGTAAAACGAGCATACTCCCTTTGACGAGTATAAGGCTACAATGCACCTGCAATTTCCTTGGTGTTGGAGTTGATCATGGGCAGCGATAATAACGTAACATAAGGTGAGCCATCTTCTATTAAAAAAAAAAGCTATATCAGGAGTCATGACGGTATAACAATGGTCCCTTTGGAGAGAGACAAAACCTAGTCTAGTAGCTAGTGTGAGATACTACATGCGTAGACACTTTGGTGGCCTCTCGTCTCAGGAGCACCTCGTTTAGAGCCGGGGCTGTATTAGAGGCGAAATGAACTGAATAAATGATTCTTTTAAAGATGACGTTTTTCATTTGTTTTTAAGTCTTTTTTATAGAATAAAGGTAACAATCGAGCACACAGTCCACCCGATGGTAAGTGGATGCTGTGACTCATAGACATCGAAATCTATCCTCAATTAAGAATCTTAGACTTAAATGCCTCGTAACCGGTAAAAAAGTCTCCGATTCTCTACACTCACCATACGAATAAAAGCATTATTCTGCAGTTTCACGCTGGTATTCTGTGAGAGTGGGGTCTTACCCCGGTCGAGCCGACCATTTCATACTGCAGCTATCTAAAGCTGCAGCGTGGATCTACCACGTCACCAAGACTACCGGTTATCATTTACTGGAAATAAATGTCTACTTTGTCGTGTCTTACGTCTGATACATTATAAATTGTTCCATCTTAAGATTGTATACTATGCAGGTATACGCTTAACGTTCACCTAATGACTGACTGACACCAAGTGACATAATTATTTTCCTGGAAGGTATAATGTAGTGAAAGTAATTGTAGACTTACGTCGTTGCTACCGGTGAGCAGGGAATAACATTATATCTTAAATCAGACACCTAAAATTGTTAATATTACAAATAAAATATTTGAGTAAAGGTTGGAGGAGGCGAGAGAGGTGTGTCAGGATCGTGCCAAATGGAGTCCATAGTCTCTGCCTACCCCTCTGGGTGACAGGCGTGAGTGTTTATGTTTATGTATTTATGAGTAAAGGTTTCTTTTAAAAGTAAGAGACACAAACGAGTACAGTGTCCACTTCGTTGTAAGTGAGTTTTGTGGACAATAGATACATAATACCATCGATTAAAAATCAAAATGCAGATGCGTTGTCATCACTGAGGACTAAGATGGAACGTTAATTATTGGAACGTTACCAGTAAAAATACAAACAAGAACACACAACACGTGAAATAACAGCAATACTCTTACATATCTTATCTATTTCTGCCGCCAAATAACACTGCTTGCACTGTGCTGTGTTTCGGTCTGAAAGGTATAGATTCGTATAGTATAATTTCAGGTTGTGAGGGATTCCATTTTAATCCTCAGAGGTGACAACGCATTTGTGGCCTTCTTTGTTTGAAGTTGGCTGCAGGTGGACTCCAGGGGCCACTTACCATTAGGTAAATGCTATTATGCTGCTACTTTACGCTCGTATTCTGTGAGAGCGTGCGTGTATGCGTCGAGTCGACTTGTACGCGCTGCAGTCATAATATAGCTGCAGCGAGGCTTTATATCAAAACAACAGTTACAGATTAGTTGTGTTGAGAGTTAAGAGTCACAGAGTTGAAAGAAAATTGATCATTAAATGATACATAATCGTCTTTATTTTGTACTTATCGGCTCGCGGTTGTCTATGTTATTTTTTAACTTATTATCAGACAGTTCTTGACTATAATCCCACCTGACGGTAAGTGGCGATGAAGCCCTAGATAGTAAATAGCACTGACTTAGTGTATCTTAGTGATCGTACGGAAACAGCCGCCGGTAAATTATTCCACTCATTTATAGTACGCTTTACGGAAAACTTAGCAAATTGTTTGGTTCAAATTCGTGGAATATCGACAACAAAGGAGTGAAGGCCCGCCGGACGCCTGGTTGGCCGATAGTGGAAAAGAGAGGGAGGAATCATTTAGACCAAACATCGTCCCAACTCCAGCAAGCCAAAAAAATATTATTGGTCTGCAGGTTTTTATTGTTTAAGTTCTACGCGCACGTAGTCGCGGGTAAAAACTAGTTACTAATAAAATTTGCTGTAAGTTATATTTAATAGATAAATTTATGTGCATAATTAATGTATTAATAATACCAAATACATAAACATAGGTATTTGGTATTATTAATACATTAAGATAAGAAATATATATTAATAATTCAAAGAAGAGAAAACATATCAAGAGAACGGAGAGAAAAAATATATATCGAAAGAAGAACTAGCACGTATTCATGTGGTGGTGATCTTCACAGTTCGATCGCTCTGTTACAGTAAAGGATGGATAAGGAGGAAACAGAAAGCTTATGGAGCGGTTTGGAGAAGTAACTATTTAGTTTTCTAGAATTTTTAATAAAAATTGATGTGACAAACGAACTTACAGACTACCTGATGGTAAATGACATCTGCAATCCATGAAACTTGCAGTCAACGTCAAGCAAGGAAGGCTTCGGATACGTTGTCACCTCTGAGAACTTCAGATTCCTATTCCGCATATTCCTATTTATACAAGAAACGTTTCGTTCTTCGCAACGAACCGTTTTATTACATACCAGGTGCATGTAAAAACACTTGATATTACAAACTATTCATTCAGCAACTTAAGATGGTTTAAATGAAAACTTTATACGGTTCATAAATAGTTGAACTGGTATTTTGTTTTAAAAAAGGGGTTTTCATGTACTTCATTTACCGCGGAACGGTTCGTAAAAGAAAACGGAGCGTTTTTAAATATACGAGTAGAAATCCGGCATAAGTTAGAATGCTTCACGGCCTGTATGATTATTACCAGTACACAACAGTGCGAGTAAAAAGGAGCGTGCGGCTCATCTAATGGTAACTGTCTACCGCTGCCCATGAAAAACTACAACACTAGGGGAATTGCAGGTGCGTTGCCGACCTTTTAAAAAGGAGTAAGCTCGTTTCTTGAAAATTACTAAATCGCATCGGGCCGGAAATTTCGCGCGCGGACGAAAATCGTAGTAAAACGTACAGTGGTGAACCGCCAACCATCTAGATGGTGTGTACGGTATAGTGAGTTTATTTTTATTTTGCGGCAGCAATAGGTAAGGGGGTGGTTATCTATCCTGACAAAGTCCTAGGCAGACAAGGAGTCCTACCACCTAGCAGGATCCAAGAGGAATAAAAAATGAAAAGTAAAGAAAAGGCAGTACGTGTAAATCTCACATCATAAAGTTCCACAGTCATACACCTCTACTAACAAAAACCGTACCTAAATATAATAATGAATAACTATCAAAACCGGGCGCCGAATTTCACTTTCGCATAAAATACCCATCTCCAACAAGTTTGGCCGTTACGTATTACGTTTGTATTAGGCGGGTTATGAATAATTTAAGAACATGTAACAAAAATAAATTGTTTTGCGACACTTTCGCTCATGTTGAATTCGCTTTCACTAACAAAGTAATATAAATTGGCGGGTGTTGGTGGAATTCGTTACCCCATTTCGTCCCGTGGGTGTCGAAGCGCCGGCGGGAAGTGCTAGAAAGATCTAACGGCTTTTGATAAATGGCGGTGTAACCATCTTGTGTATAATCTTGTTTACTAGCCAGATATACCCAGACCGGTTACAGAGAGCAGCGTTAAAGATGCAAGACATCTATTATTGCGATCGACAATCCACCTCCTAAGTGTGGCGTTATGGAAATCTTCGCTTAAAGCGAGGGTTTCTGACTTTAAAAGTCTTGTAGCGCTATCTTCTCAGCTGCATGCACATTTGTCCAGTACAAGAAAGCGTGAGACATTCGATGGACAAAAATTTACTTTAATTAACGTTTTTGCTTATTATAAGGAAATAAACGATCTAAATAAAAATTTGCCGTTTAAGAACCTAATTCATTAACATGCTTTTCATATTATCGAAAAATATTGTTATCGTTTTTAAAAAACGAGAACTCAAACGTCAAAGTTTTTTAATTCTTCTATCTCGATTGATATAAAGTATTTTAAAAATCCATTCGACTAAGAATTTAATTGAATATTTCATATATGAGCATATTTTTTCCGAGCATATACCAGGGGAAATCGGGGCGGGTCGCTAGTTCTTATAAAGAAAAATCTAAGAAATTGCTTTTTGTAAATCATCGAGATATTGTTCCTTGCTGCCTCGTACTTTTATTCTGCTTTAAGTAATATGGCTAAATACTCAAAAGTTACACAATTTTAAGATGTCGTAAGAGACTTTCTCTTGGACTTTGACTTAAAGTGATAGAGACAGCAAGAGACTTAACGGCATCTTAAAATTGAGTAGCGTTTGAGTATTTGGGCAATAGCAATATAATGATTTTTGATCCTTTTTACTGGTAACGAGACATTCTACTCTAATAATTCTCAAGTGCGGAGAAACATCTGTTTTAATCGAGATGTGTAGGTGTCTATGGCGCTCAGCAACCGCTTAGCTTTAGGTGGACTGTGTGCTCGTTTGTAAACTTTGATTGTATAGAAATAGTATTACAGAATTATATAATTTCAGTCACGTCGGCTATCTCACCATTCTCGCGTAGGATGGAATTATAGTGACACTTTATATGCTCGTGTGTCGTCTTGCGTCGTGCTTGAGCATGCAACAAGGAGAGATCAAGCGCAGGACCAACGGCTTTGCGTGCTTTCCGAGGCACGGCAGTGAAACACCGTCAACTTTCTGACTCCAGGCTGTTATTAAGAATTTTTTGACAGAAAACCCTAATAACTGATTTAGGCTCGATCCGGTATTCGAACCCAGGACCACATGACCAGCAGTCTTGTTCACAACCACTAGACCAACGAGGCAGTCTTACGTAATATAATATAGTGTAAGACATTACAATTTATTTTTATTTTTTTGCGTATATTGGCAGTCTTACGAACATAATGTAGCGTAGACCGTAGACCATTACAATTTGTTTTCTTATTTTATTTTGCGTTTATTTTGTGTAAGATCGATTTATTTATCTAAACGTACAGCTTTACTAACATAGTTTCGTCTACGTTACTCGCTTTGCTATCGCGCTACGGTCTTAGCTTTATGGTGATAGTTTACCTATGCGTAAGTACAGAGATGAGCGTGTGCTCTCGAAGAACCGGTCAGAGGCAAGGTCGCTTTCCATTCAAACAAGTTGACAAGTAGTAGGAGACAGCTGGGGCAGTAATTTCAATATGATAGAATTTCTTTATGCAATATTGATTGAAATTGTGATTTTAAATCTTGACCTTTAATACGTGCCTCAACTTAGAACGAACTCTTCATTGACTTATACTATGAACTCTTCTTAATCAGCTCGTTAAAGTTCAGAGTAGGAGTAGGACATTCCTGTTGTAGCGATGATTTATAGTAATTACCAGGCGCAGGAATGGCGATATATTAACACTAGATATTTCGTGCCCTTAAATTTGTACATTTATTTTTACAGTCTACCTAAGTACCTAATGATCTATTGTTTATAGAATAACGTTTACAAAAGTTGCCGTGTAGTGGCGGTGTAGGAATATCCACTACCCCATATCATCCCGTGGGTGTCGTAAGAGACGACAGAGGGAAATAAATCAGGAAATGGTGCTGCGTCTTCCTAATAATGACTAAAAATGGAAATAAACTGCGGTTGCCAAGCGTGGCAACTATGGCAAATATTCCATCTATGAGGAAATCTATGGGGGAGGCCTATGTTCAGCAGTGCACTTTAATAGGCTGTAACAACGGTGACAAAAGAGCACACGGTCCAACTGATGGATGGTAAGTGGATACTGTGGCCCATAGACAGATGTCTACATTTACAATTGATTAAGATTCAAAATGCAGATGCGTTGTCAACCATGAGGACTAAGATGGAATGCCTCGTATCCAGTAAAAAGGGTCTCCGGTTCTCTACACTCACGTATTCTGTGATGAGCGCAGTCCTTCGTGTTGCAACCATAAAACCATACTATAGCTGCAGTATGGCTCTAGCAATTATAAGTTGACAAAGTTTTACCAATCAATCTGATGAACGGTATGGCAGCGCATAAAATACGAACAAACAAATATTAATTTTTATATATTAGATTAGTAAATCTTCTTAGTCTTCATTAAATTAGTATCTTTATAATAAGTATACGATGTTTTTTTTTTACGAAGAGCTAGCGATACTACATTGTTAGAGTTCCCGTTAACCATTCCACGCATAAGCTAGTATAAACTAGTGCTTGGAGATTGTTTACAACAGTAGTCTAATGGTGTATTCGAGCTTACGGTGCAATCTAATATAACCGGGAATGTGAAATATTATAATTTATAAAATGCGTATTAATTAATCGTATCTTATATTTATGTCTATACAAGTACCTAAATTTTTATTAAAAAGAAACAAAGAAATTGCAGTCAATGTGAGATATCTATACATATAAATAAAATAGTAGTATTGTAGTCTGTTTGTAATATTAAAATAACTGGCTTCTATTAAGCTCAGGATTAGTAAGCTGAAGTGGCAATGGGCCGGCCAAATAGCTTGAAGAACCGACAACCGATGGGGAAGAAAGGTTCTCGAATGGCAGCCTCATACCGACAGGCGAAGTGTAGGGCGTCCCCCCACTAGATAGAGTGACGACCTGGTAAGATATGCAGAAAGTCAATGGATGCAAATGGCTAGGGACCGTGCTTTGTGGCATTCCTTTGGGGAGGCCCATGTTCAGCAGTGGGCTTGCAAAGGGCTGTAATGATGATGATGATGATGATTAAGCTCAGGGGGTTATTTCCATGCTATTAATCTTCGGAATAGCTGAACTGATTGTGATGAAATTTTACAAATAGATAAAGAGCAATGCTAGGAGTCTATGTTATATTTTATCCGAAAATTTGGATTTTTTTTGAAAAAAAAAACAAGAAATTATATCTATATAATTATATTTATATCTCAAATATAAACAACGTCACATTAATTGAACCAATTCAGGCGAAGCTGGGGCGGGTCGCTAGTATTTCTTAATCTAAATCTGCCTACCAAGCGTAATGACTAAGGCAAACCATCCCTACAATGTTAGAGACCCATGTTCAGCAGTGGACTTTTACCAGCTAATAAAATATTTCATAATCATATCTCTAGATTTTTTTAGAGAGTCGTTCAGTTCACAGTACGCGAGCAACCCGGTTTCAATCCCCGCCGACAACAATGAATTTGTTAATTGCTATTTTAAGTGCTGATTCACCACGTGCTCAGCAGTAAACATCGTGAAGAAACCTGCATGTCTGAGATGAGTGCATGTAGAAGAAATAAAATATATAACGGACAAGTAAAGTCCGATAAAACGCATTAGAGCAGCGCGGCGGACTAATTGGCGGGACTATTTTTTAAATTATTATAAGTAAAATTTGTAATGTATGTAGGTGTATATATACGTTTTTAATAGTTCATGTACGCCATATTTATTTTACATTTGCAATAAAATGAAGCGTGTGACACATAGATATATGTTTTTTTTTCCTTTTATTTCAAACGTTACCTACACTCGGATTTCCTCCTGTATCGTGGAGGCAGCTTACATACATAAATTGCAAAAAGACAAACATCCAGACCCGGAACAATTTTTTTGTAGGCCATACAAACATATGTTCCGCGCGGGATTCGAACCTGCGGCCCACAGCGCTGCAACTCAAATTAAGCTACTGCGCCACAGAGCCGTCGTGTGTTTCAGTAAAAACAAAAAATTTATAATAATAGTAAACGTTATCAAATTACTTCTTGTGCTATCGAATATTGCATATAGAATTCTTTTAAATAAAATAAAAATTGAATCAGAGAGATGTTAGAAAACTTCGACAGCGTTTCGTTTCACTTTCTTGGCAGTTGCCGTAACCTGAATGAATTATTCATTCTTTAGTAATTAATTTGTTCAATTAATAAACAAAAGATGAGTTAATTAAGAAAAATAAAGTTATTTTTGTTTAGCTAAGTCAGTGTGCTTTATCATCTTCAGCTGCATCACCACTTTACCAACAGGTGGGATAGTAATAAGTAATAGCTTAGAATAGTTAAAATTAAATTAAGAAAAAAAAAACATACTGTTTCAATATCTTTTCTACCAATCTACGGTACGCTAACTAAAATGAATGATGAAAATAATCTGCTCTAATAATTTACTACTCTTTCATGTACTAATTCAACACTACAGTTAGTCAACTCACAAAAGGACTTAAGTGTCGTAATATTATCTGACCTTAAGTGGCCTGACCATATCCATATGCATAGTCAAAAAGGCAAAAGGCGTTCTGTATGCAATCAGGTGATAATTACAGTAACTGACATTAGATACATTGCTCAATGTTTATACAACATACATCCGACCGCTGATAGAGTATGGATTTGAACCTTTAATATTTTTTTAAGTCTGTGAATTTGCTGGAGAGTATATAAAGAAAAGCCACAAAGATTCCGTCCTACCATTGCAAAAAGCGATTAAAAATATTGAGTCTACCTAAACTGAAATCTTACGGGATTTCAGTTTAGGTAGATCAGAGAAGACCTTAGGGTGTCGATAAAATATTGTTCAATCATCGATCGACAATTAATCGATTTGGTTGTGGGCTCATCATCAGTATCTTTCAAAATGTATTCAAAAGAGGACGAGTTATTGTTGTCCAGTACGCTCTTGCTCGCATTATTACGGAGACGCAAATGTAGAAAACTCTGGATGCGACCGTTTTTGTAAGGCCAGAGATAGTTTAAATTCATCAAGACGACATTGTAAATAGCGGTCGGTAGAGCAGGGCAAGTTCTCGAATAATCAAGTAGCTCGATCGACGTCGACTAATCCATTCTACCACTGATCGATGCCATCGATCGACGATCGATCGATTGGTGTGGTAAACACCCTTGATTGAGACCTACAAAGTACTGACCATCAAATATAATTGCAAAGAGCTCTCATGTATTTTTAACATTAGTAGTATCCGCCGCATTAGACATCCTAACTATAAGAGATTGGCTCATACCCGCTCATACACTAATGTGGGTCATCACATACTAAATAACAAAGTCATAAACATATGGAACAGCTTGCCTTAAGACGTGTTTAATGCTCCCTTTGTGATCTCTATATATAAAAATCAATTGCTGTCCGTTAGTTTTGCAAAAACTCATAAATGACTGTACCGATTTTGATGAAATTTTTGTGTGTGTTTGAGTGAGTCCCTGGATGTTTAGATTCATAATTGGACCCGGTAGGTGGCGCTGTTGTCGAGATCCAGAAATTACTCGTGCGAAGCCGGGGTGGATCGCCAGTTAGTTTATAAAACAGACTGGAAAAATGGTGCAAAGACAATCTAATTTAGTGTATTCTTAGTGTGGACTTGGACTATCATAAAACACCAACACAAATAGGCCTATCACCTATACGTCAATTACAACATAATAGTAATTATACGAGGGTGACACTGAAAGTTCTTAGGAAATCAAAAAACTGAACAAACTAGCAAGTTATTAGTTTTATTATATCTTTTCAAAATAGTGTCCATTTACATCAATACTGAGAAAACCACTGAGAAAAGCACTTTGCCCACTCGTCCTTAGGGGTCTCTTCGACGGCATTTTGAAACACAGCCACTACTTCCTCGGCGTCCATAAAACCTTTTCCTTGAAGTTTTTCTTTTATTTTAGAAAATAAATAAAAATCGCAAGGTGCGAGGTCGGAGCTATAGGGTGGGTGACCCAGTAATTCCATGTCTGACGTCGCCAAGTAGTCGATTGTTTGCTTGGCGGTGTGCAACGAGGCGTTGTCGTGGTGAAGGAGGATCCTACTGCGAGGTCGTTTCTCCCGAACTTTTTCCAAGACAAGTGGCAAACAATTGTAAGTGTACCACTCTACAGTAACTGTTCTTCGATCCTCTATAACAATTGTTGCGTAATGACCTGTCCTTCCGAAGAACGAGGCCACCATCTTTTTTCCCACGCTTCGACCTCTCTTCACTTTAGTTGGCAACTCCTCGGAAGGAAACACCCAGAGAGCAGACTGTCTCTTAGTTTCAGGATCATAACAATAAATCCAGTTTTCGTCGCCCGTAAGTATGTCGAACACAGCACTTGAGTCACCTCCGTTAAATCTTTGAACCATTTCACGACACCAATCAACACGACGGAGTTTTTGGGCCACTGTCAAATTATGAGGTATCCACCGGGCACAAAGCTTTCTGACCGCTATTCATGGAGGATTTTGTGCACTTCAGTCATACCGATGCCTAAGCTTGTCCGAATCTGCTGATAAGTCACTCTTTTGTCAGTCTCTATCATACGCCGCACAACACTGATGTTATCTTCAGTCGTCGCCGTAGAAGGCCGTCCCTCACGCAGATCATCGGTGAGATTAGTGCGACCACGTTTAAACTCATTAAACCAGTTGTAAACAGTGGCACGAGATGGGGCTTCATCGTGAAAGGCCAATCGAAGTCTACCATAACTTTCTTGTTGACTTAAATGACATCGAAAGTCATAAAAAATCATTGTACGAAAATTTTCTCGCGTTAAATTCATGCTGACGTGACACAGACAATTTTCAATTTGCCGCCAAATCGTAAACAAATGACAAATTAATAAAATACATACACAATAATATTGGCAAAGAGTTCTATTTTCAAAATTTGAACTTATTTTTTTATTATATCGTTTACAAGTGGTCAGTTCTAAACACTTTCAGTGTCGCCCTCGTAGTACTTGTTTTAATTTAAATCGATTTTGTAGGTAATTTTGCAGTTAATTATGTATTCATTATGAGATGAATTTGAGTTATCTGTATAGACTGCTAGGAGTATAGATGTTATCATCTTTGTTCTCAAGACACGCACAAACATCCTTTCATAATATAAATACACAAAAAGTATAATCGGAGTCGATGGACGTCTAGATGTGGAAATATATTGAAATTTGGACTTTCAAATATCACATCTATTACACTAACTTTCAAATGAGAATATAAAAATATTAAAAAAAAATACAAGATCATATCAGAGGCATAAATACCAGTTGAGGGACCGCATCTGCAACAAACATTATGTTAATAATTTATTTAGGCTGTATAGTGAATTAATCACACATATTATTTCTTTTTCCTTTTTATCCGACTGCAAAAAAGGAGGAGCTTTTTAACATTGTTATGCTATATCTTTGTCAATAGAAACAGAAACAGAAACAGAAACAGAAACTTTTTTATTCAATATAGATTATAAATAATACTCATTGAAAGTCACTCTTTTGTCTAATTACCACTGGTTCGAAAAAAAACCTCTGTCCTGGGAAGAACCAGCAAGAAACCCAGCGGGACATTTTTTTTAAATAACAGCTTACAATCATGTATATTACACAATTAACTACACAAAACAAATTAGAAACAGCCTGGCAGCGAACACCTCATTCCCAGGGGTTATTATCATCCATAAATTCCTTAACATTATAATAACCCTTTTTATACAAACTATGTTTAATAAAGTTTTTGAATTTTGAGCAGGTCGAATTTTGTATATTTTCTGGGATTTTGTTGTAAAAGCGTATACATCGCCCCAAGAATGAATTACTGACTCGGTGGAGTCGAGTAACTGGTACTACTAGCTTGTGTTTGTTATTTTAAGTTTGCAATTATAAGCTGATTTAATTATTTAAGAATTCTTTTTATTAAATAGGATATATACTTTAAGTACCAATAGGATCACTCTATTTAAATTAAAAGGAAGAGTTCCGTAAGGGTTGAAAAATAGGTGATAAAATTATTTATGTAACTAAATAAACGACATTCTAATTGTAGCCTTGATATTGCTTAGTCCACTGAAATGGCTCAAAAGTTTAACTTTAAAAAAGTAATAACCAACTTCATTATAATTTAAATATTAAAAGTTTAATTTTAACTAAAATAGTTCGTTGCTTTACTACTATATCACCTGTGGTAATGTAGCCGTAGGTGGTAAAACGCCTATTCACTCTTGCCTTGTAACTCTAACTTATAATTTCTAATAAATCTAGTCTTATCTGCAGCAAGTATTAGCTTCCGAAGAGAATTCTTTTCGTTTATTGGTAGAATCACGTTTTTTTAGTATCTAACTTGACTGTGCTGGGGAAAAAAGGTTCTCGAGTGGCGGCCTCGTACCGGCGGACGAAGTGTAGGGCGTCCCCCCACTAGATGGAGTGACGACCTGGTAAGACATGCAGGAAGTCGATGGATGCGGGTGGCTCAGGACCGTGCTTTGTGGCATTCCTTGGGGGAGGCCTATGTTCAGCAGTGGACTTGTGAAGGGCTGTAATGATGATGATGATGATGATGACTGTGCTCGAACTTCGGTTTTCAAAATTTCATTACCAGACTGTACTGTGAAAATTGAGTTTTTTTTAAGTCAACTTTGCAGAATACTAGAGGTATTCTGCAAAGTTGACTTAAAACTTAATGTAAAAAAATAAACTGCCGTAAAACGTATATTTTATTAGCAGTCAGGCAGGCAGAACGTTCGCCTTTAACGTTAGTTTTATATTACATTTAATACTGTAATATTATGTATATGATTTAATAATTCCATACAGGTATAACCCGGGTTCTTCGTGTACTATAAGATTTAAGACGAGTGTTTAGGTCTTGAATTAACACGAGTCTGAAGAATCATGTGACGTCCGTCAACTTGCATTGGGGCAGCATGGTGAACATTTTCTTGCCCTGAAACATTCCCAGAAATGAAAGAAGGCCTGAGTCCTGGAGTTTGACATATATTGGCTGTAACTTTACATTTTTTTATAGAATAAGGTTAACAAACGAGCACACAGTCCACCTGATTGTAAGTGGTCACCCCTGAGGGCAAAATGGAATGCCTCGTTTTCAGTAAAAAGGGGCCAGTAGATTCTAGTTATGTGCGTCTCCGGTTCCCTTCCCTCACCATACGAAACACATCAGCTTTAAGCTGCTGTTTTACGCTGGTATTTTGTATCAGGTGGAATGTATGCTCGTTTGTTATTCTTAATTGTATAAAAAATGCGACGATTTCCGGTGCAGACACCATTAAAATAGTTAATTGAGATTTTAATTTTAAGTGCTGATTTACGACGCGATCGGTAGTGAAAGTAAACATTTTGAAACAATCTGCATTTGACAGTAAATTTGTTTCGAGGGTACGTGAAATCTCCCAACACCAATTGAAACCACGCTGCCACGCAGTAGCTCATCACGGGGCGGGAGGCAAGAAAGCAATTGCCCCGCGTCGCAGATTTTAGGTGCAGCATTTTTGAAAACAAAAGTCAGCTATTTTAAATTGATATCAGTAAATATTTCTTAAAATCGGTAAAATAGTATACTTTTTCAGTAAGATTTTGATTAAAATATAACGAATATTGTAACATTAAAACCTTTCAAATAATAACAATACTGAACCACTACGCTATGGGACCGTTATAATTTACTCCTGACCGAATTTTGGTCATGGTGGCCAATCTCAACGTAGACTAGCCATGTGCGCAGAAAAGAATTATAGTGCACTCGGACACTATAATCATGCGCAAGCACAAGTGCACTCTCTATTTCCTCATTCTCATAGTCCGATACGACCGGAGAGAGATCAGACGTAGGACCAACGGCTTTACGTGCTTTTCGAGGCACGGGGGTGAAACCGCCAACTTTCTAACTCAGGCATTTTGGTCACGGGGGCCAATCTCAACGTAGACTAGCCATGTGCGCAAAAGGATTATAGTGCACTCGGGCACTATTATCATGCGCAAGCACAAATGCACTCTCTATTCCCTCACTCTCATAATCCGATTGGACGGTTATCCGATACGATCGGAGAGAGATCAGGCGTAGGACCAACGGCTTTACGTGCTTTTCGAGGCACGGGGGTGAAACCGCCAACTTTCTAACTCCGGGCTGCTACTGGAAATTTATTGACAGAAAAACTCAATAACTGATTTAGCCCAACCCGGGATTTGAATCACCTCATGATCAGCAACCGCGTTTACGACCACTAGATCACGAGGCAGTCATATGAAAATATACATCATAGACTATAAAATACTCGTAACAGACTTTAATCGACCTTATATTCGGTGACGGGGCGACATTTTTGGCTCTAGCGTGCCTGGGTTACTATACCACTGAAAAGAAGGTTCATATCTAACTACTCGTATGTTGGCCTGTTACTTAAGTTTTCCGTTGGGATTACACCGAATCCATTGTTGACAAATCGATGCAACTGATGTTTAATAATTCCAGTTTCAATCAACGTGACACAATCGCCATTGTTTTGAGAATTTGCTTGCCTGTTTGTTCAGATGTATGTTACCTTATTACTTGTTATGATTTTTTCACCGGCCAATGCAAATTGAGGTAACGAATTCAATAGGTTATTGGAGCAAGGTATTGAAAAGAGACCAGCGTAAATAATTTTAAGAGTCATTACCAACATTTTATTTTTAGTTGATACAACTTAAGGATGTGAGCAATTATTAATTATGAACCTTAAAACTTAGTTCAGAGTTCAAATTCTAATTGTATTATTTTTTCACTAATCTCTCTGACGGCGTATTCACTACCCTATATCATCTAGGCATTGATGGCTCTGTGGCGCAGGGGCTTGGCAATAAGTTGCAGCGCTAAGAGCCGCGGGTTCGAATCCCGCACGGAACAAGAACTGGTCTACATGGTCTACAAATAATTGTTCCGGGTCTGGAGGTATCTGGAGGTAATGTTTTAAAATGCAGAAAAAGAAAATGAAGAATCCCGTGGGTGTCGTAAGAGGCGAGGGAAATGAAACAGGAGATGGCCATTTTCCTGACAATTAATAACATAATAAAAACTGCGGTTTTCACCCAGCGTGGCAACTATAATGGCAAATATAGTGGATATTATATGTAACTATGAGAAAACCTATGGCTTCACCATAGGTTCTATGTTCAGCAGTGGAATTTTAATAGGGTGTAATGAATCAATTAATGAAATAACTTAAATTAAAAATTAAAAAAAAACCCCGAAACAAAATGAGCCGATCATCTTCGAACGGCTGAACAGATTTTCTTGAAACATACATATAAACAGCTAAGAACACTCTCTATTAAGACACTTTGCAAACGAAAAAAACTTAATTACAATCGGTTCATCCGTTCAGGAGCTATGATGCACAGAAAGACACACAGATTCACATTACAAACTTATAACACCCCTCTGTTTTCGTCGGGGGTTAAAAAGTAACAATTTTATTTTTTACGTTTATTATTGTCTTCGTTTCTATCTTATCTCGTATTTTATCGGCTCAGTAGTGCAGTGCCTAATTACTTGGATGCGGTGCTGCGGAATTGAGAGCTTGAATGCCGCATGGAACAAGTTTTTGTACTGCTTTCAAATAATTGTTCCTGGTCTGGAGGCTTGTCCTAGTTTAGTTAAAGTTTATAAAACGCCTTCTTGGTACAGGAGAAAATTAAATGTTAAATACCTGGAGTTTAATCTTCTGATATCTGATATCTTAGATAACCTTTGATATATCCGCAGGTATCTGGTTATTTTAAAGTTAGATATCCTTGTAATGGTTACTTTAAGATCATTTTTCTCAATCATGACTTCTTACAACATGACACCGATATAGATGCGATCGCACCCAAACTTACTATTATTTTCAATGCTTGTATCGAATCTGGTGTGTTTCCTGATTTAATGAAACATAGTAAAGTTATACTTTTATTTAAATCTGGCAGTACATTGGACCCCACTAATTTTAGACTTATTTCTGTACTGCCAACGCTCAGTAAAATTTTGAACAAATTATTCTAGATCAAATGTTACGTTTTTTTAATGTAAATAAATTACTCCATAACAATCAGTTTGGATTAACAAGGGGTCGCTCGACAACTGATGCCGGTGTTGAACTAATCAAACAGATTTTTTGTGCATGGGAAAATTCAGAAGATGCTTTGTGTATATTTTGTGATCTTTCCAAGGCTTTCGACTATGATCACCATGAGACATTAATCAGAAAGCTACATCATTATGGTGTAAAAAACATAGCGCTTAAACTTATTATGTCATATCTAAATAATAGAACACAAACAGTTGTTATTAATGCATGCAGTTCTTCCGGATCGGTAGTATCTATGGGTGTTCCTCAGGGCTCAGTTCTTGGTCCCTCGGTATTACAGTTGACGCGAAGCTTCACTGGGGCCCTCATATATCTCAACTAGCTAGCAAACTTAGTTCTGTAGCATATGCTGTAAAAAAGATTAGATGCCTTACATGTGTTGAAACAGCTAGATTAGTTTATTTTAGTTATTTCCATAGCATAATGTCATATGGAATCTTGCTATGGGGTAATGCGACTGACATTGAAACTATATTTGTTTTGCAAAAGAGAGCCATAAGAGCAATTTAGCAACCTAGGTCCTAAGGAATCCCTTAGAGAAAAATTTAAAGAAATAAATATATTAACTTTGGCCTCTCAATATATTTACGAGAATTTAATGTATGTACACAAAAACAAAAATAGTTTTATTAAAAACAGTGATGTACATTCTGTAAATACTAGGAACAAGCACAAGTTAGTTATACCAGTTACTCGACTCCAAAGAGACAGTAATTCCGTCATGGAGCAATGTATACGCTTTTACAACAAAGTCCCAGAAAATATGCAGACCTTTTCTATCAAAAGGTTTAAATTATTTATTAAGCAAAAATTGTCTAGTAAGGGTTATTATACTACTAAAGAGTACATGACTGATAATAACCCCTGGGAATGAGATGATCGCTACCATGCTGTTGAAAATGATTCTATTCTATTCTATATATTGAGGTAAGATTAATTTTATAATAATATAACGTTAGGACGTTTACTTACTCTCTATAGAATAGAATGCAAAAAAAAAGAGTCAATCCAATCCAATACAGCCTATAAAAACTGCTGAACATAGGCCTCTCTAATAGATTGCCTCATGGGGGAATTTTGCCGTAGTTGCCACGCTTGGCAAGCGGGTTGGCAACCGCAGTTCTTTATTATTTTGAGTTATTATCAGAAAGATGCTGCTGCCCATCTCCTGTTTAATTTTCCCTCTGTCGCCTCTTACGACACCCTCGGGACGATATGGGGTAGTAGATATTCTTACAACGCAACTACATGGTTAAAGAAAGAGAGAGAGTATAAATTTTTTATTTTTATAAGTACATATAAATAAAATAGAAGTGTCTGTTAATCGAAATAACTGCCTTCTGTTAAGAGCAGGCGGTTATTTGTATGATATTAAGCAATTAATAATTTAAAAAAATCTGTCTATCTGTCTGTTCTGGCTAATCGTCGGAATGGCTGACATGATTGCGATAAAACAGATAGAGAGCAATGCCAGGTCTGATCTAAGTTATATTTGTATACGAAAAACATGCAGAATTACTTGTTAAATCGAAAACTGATAAAATAAAAGTTTTTTGATGATTACTTCATAAACTTTAAGATGTATGAAAAAAGTATCGAACAAAACTTTTTTGGTTTGTATCTAAAATATCTTCAAAAGATAATATGATCTTCTATCTCTTAAAGTTCTAATGCAAAATCAATTTTTTATATTTTTTACTACTATAGACTTGCAGGATTTTTGTTTAAGTTTTATGTGGGCGAAGTCGCGGACAAAACATAGCCTTTCCTTAAATATCTTACGAGACAATTATTATAAATTGAAATTACATGATTACCGCAAAACTAAATATGAAAGGAGAGAATGTTATTGGAAATGTCCAATTTGTTGCACTACACTGTACAAAGTCTGTTATTACTTACTAGAAATCGAAACACTGAAGAAAATGTCTCTAAACAGGTTTTTCTAAACGGTAGACTATTGCCTATTGCGGTCTACAAATTGTGGCCTTTAAAAGCGGGAAAGTGACATGTTTTTCCACGTCTCGAACCATTTATAGTACCGCTATGTCAGATTAAATATCATCTTTTTACATAAGATAAACTATATACCTTTTTATATATAATTTCTCTCTTAGTGTGTTTAACACTTAACTCCTCCTAAATAGTTGAAACGAATTACATTAACATTTTGTATGTGTTTGAGTGAATCCCTGGAAGGTTTAGATTCACAATTGTACCCTGTAGGTGGCGCTGTTGTCGAGATCTGGAAATCACCCGTGCGAAGCCGGGGCGGATTGCTAGTTATAAATAAATATACCAGTATATGCAACATCATAATATATTTTGTTAAATATAGAATGCGTATTTATTTTAGTTGCTTTTATTTTTTTAAAGACGACGAATTCTCATCTCTCCATGATCCACTCCACTCATGTCAACCTATGGTAGAAAATGTATATAGACATAAAGTCCGCCCCTTGTATCCTTTCTTATATATAGGGAATGCAATAAAGATTGAAAATAAAATTAGTGACATAGTTTCTATCAAAGACTAGATTTCGATACGATTTTCTAGCACCCAGTTCTCCTGATGGTAAGTACATGCTGAAGACCATAGACATCTACATCTATCCTGCATTAAAAATTAACATGCAGATACGTAGGCACGCCTGAGGACTAAAATGGATTGTCTTGCTACCAGTAAAAAGAGTTTACGGTTCACCAGACTGAATATGAAACGCATTAGCGCTAAGCTGCTATTTTGCGCTATTATACTGTGAGAGTGTGGCTCTTCTCCAGTCAAGCCGGTCAATTAGTGCTGCAACCATAATATACGAGTAGCTGCTATGTGACTCTATGACTTAGGCGTGACACTACACATGAACTTCATCAACACATTGAATCATTAGGACATACAACATTAATACGATATGGGTTTTGCACAAGGTATTCTACATAATTATATCCTCGGATATTGCCATAGATTTAGTATAAACTGACTTTAGGATATTTCATTGTGTATGTGCGGATAGCCAAGCAGTGGATAACTAAACATTTTACTCTTTTTTACTTATCATAATCCAACACCAGACTCTTATCCCACCTGATAGTAATTAAGCTGGGAGCACCATCAAAGGTGCGCGATCTCTTTTTAGAAATAAGGGTGAATCGAGTACACAGTTTTATAAGTGGTAGAGCCACGCTCCAGATATGTATTATGGTTGTAGCACGAACGGGTCGGCTGGACCGAGGATGGACCACGCTTTAAAAATACCAGTCTAAAATAGCAGCTTAATTCTGCTGTGCTTCGTATGGTGTGTGCAGAGAACCGGAGTAACTTTTTACTCGGAACGAGGCATTCCATCTTAGGGGCGACAACGCATCTCAACAATCAATGTGTGGATGATATTTATATGTATAGGGCAAACATAAACTTCATCAAAACATTGAACCATGAGGACATATTGGATATATATTTACACGTGGTAGAGCCATGCTGTAGCTATAAATATTATGTTTGTTTCACAAATGGGTCGGCTCGACCGGGGAAGGATCACGCTCTCACAGAATACCAGCGTAAAATAGCTGCTCAATGCTGCTGTGTTTTGTATAGTGAGTGTAGAGAACCGGAGACCCTTTTTACTAGAAACGAGGCATTCCAGCTTAGTCCCCAGTGGTGGCAACGCATTCTACATAGCCCCACCTCGGGTATTGCATTATGTATGTACAGATTAATGCTTAATGTATAGATTTTAAGTTTGTTATAATGGGATTGACATGCCCTTAAACAAATACCTAAAAAAAAAAAAACATTGATTATCTTTTTGCTAATTTTAATTGATTATGCCATCGTTTTTGATTTCTATGAACGAACATTTCATTATATTATGAAATGTTACAACAGGGTCATAAATTTTAAGAAATCTGTCATTTCTTGTACTAAAAAGGACTTTGAAAATAAAAATAAAAGTAATAAAATTGGTTTCACTGCGAGAATTGCTTAATTGATAACATATTTTGTAGTTCGTTTTAGTATCAATAAATCCGACCGTGAACACTACTAAAGTATTTCGACAGTTATTGTAGAACAGACAGACAGATATTGTATAATAAACTCCATAAAAAGAAAACATAAGGTCCCCGCCTCGAATCAACTTTTTCAACAAAAATAATTTATATAGCAAATGTTTGTGGATTATTTTCAAGGCAAAAACTGTATGCAAATTATTATATTATATAAACATATATAATAAAATATTTAATATTTTTTTAAACCAACCTACGGGCTGTAACAGTAATGTATAGTTAAAAAAATAGTTATAAATTAAAATAATGGCAAGCGCCAGTACGTATCTTATTTTAATTTTATAATTATTATTAACCTATTGTAATCGATTCAGCATAAATCAGATGAGATTTTGAACAAGTTAATGAAAGTTAAGTCGTGAATCAAAGAGCAACAGTGCTTTCTGTCACGAATACATTCGTCTACCGACCAGTCCTAATTACTACGCAAAGTTTTATTGCACATATGGACATAGGTTTGAAAGGATTTTCTAAAGCAAAGTTATATGGAAATTCTCTTATAATATTTATATGCGATATAATCGCTCCATATATGAGAGGAGGTTTGTGTCCAGTCAGTCCAGTCTTTAGTTTTTTGATTATTTAGAGTTTTTGCAGTAATTATGTTATACGTTATGTAAAAAGGTAATATGTATATATATCTTTTTACGTTTTGATATTTATCTGTTTACGTAATTAAATTAGATAATTATCTTTTTACATTAATTAGTTACAGCGAGACCTATGTCGGAATGAAAACTGTATAATTCAAAGTGAATAATTAATTTAAAAAGATTGATCTCTAGTAATTATAGAATCATTAATTCAATCAATCATTTATTCATTAATTCAATCAATCAGTATTAGGTCGGGGAAAAAAGTTTCTTCGTATTTTATTTACAAATTCAAGCCTTCTTTTTTCAAAGTTAAATTACATTTAATTATAATATATATGCGCCATTTTGTTCAATAACTTGTTGCCATCTTGTAGGTAGTGACATAATCCCGTTGCTGTAGAAATCTTGGGATTCTTGATGCGACATGTAGTTTTGACAGTCCTCTCTTGATGTTAACCTAACACTACAAAAGAATTCTCAAGAGACCGAAACAGGTGAAAATCTGAGGGTGCAACCTGAGGGATGATACGGGGTAGTGGATTCTCATACACGGGTAAATAAAAAATAAAAAATTTGCCGTGACCAACGTATTTATTTATATTTATTGCTGAATATACGTCAACATTTGAATGGAAAGTTCAAAATAGCTCTCAGCAACGTGAAAAGAAACTTTGTGTCTAAGCTGCCATTTAAAAACTTGTGCTAGAACCGAATCAAAATATAATATGTGTTATCAAATTCAAATATTACCGTAACTTGTACGGACGAGCTATGTAACATAACGTACGTACCGCACGCGATAGGCACGCATTCGTCCGTCGACGGACGGTAACAGCGCGCGCGTTCACGCCACTAGGTCATGCCGCCATGTTAGTGCATTTTAAAAATAGAATATAAACTTTTTAAATTAATTTCTGCGATATTGATGATTATTGTGTTATGTGACATTATGATAGTGATGTGAAATAGTGTTTTTGCTTCTTGTGGATTAAGAATTTTTGGTAAGTTTTCTGTAATCTTTTTTTGACTTTTGGCCCTTTAGTGCCGGTATATTGTTAATTTGTTAAGTAAATTTTCTTTCAAAATGTGGTAAACTTTTTTGAATTTTTTTGATCATGATCAAACTTAAAAAATACTCTGGACTATATTATATTCGATATTACAAATTCGTTGACATAATTACACGGCAAAGAGTAGAATACGCAGATTATAGTAGCAAAAATTTGTAAATAATTTCTTATTTATTAATAAATAATATTTTGGTTTAATCTTGTCATATTTAAATTATTTTGATTTGAATATTACAAATTCGAAATAAAATAACTAATAGAGACATTTATTGTCATAAACACGTTGCAGAATTGCACGTGTACCTACGTTTGAGTTAAATTTATTAGGTTCTTTAATATATATTTTTAGTTATTAAAATTTAATGAATTTAGAATGTAGTTATTTATGTACGATTGCTGACTTTCTAGTAGAATTTTTGTTATAGAATTGAGTTCAATTAAAACACTTGCGTTGTATCCTTGTCAATCACAAGTTAAATAACGTCGGACCGTTGCTAGGCACTATGTTTTGTAAATGTTATCCTAAATATTTTGTTAAATAATGTTAATATTGCCAATATCTTTTTTATTGAATTCTTAGACAGTCATCTGCATAGAATTAGGACATAAATTACATATTTGTAACTTAATGGGTTTGCGTAATGTTTATTGGTAGTCTGAAAACTGAAATCAACGTAACGTAACCTAATAGCGTTTCCGTTACGTGTCTCGTGTAACATTGGCGTATTATGTTATCACAATTATTATCTATGACGATTAGAAAATGACGGCAAGTGCGAGTTGATAAAAATTCGAGTTGGGGATGTTTTCACTATAAAGAAGTCACTTAAACTAAGTAGTAATAAGGTTCAAAATAATCAACGGATCAATTCATCAATATTTAACCTGTCTTGAAGCAGTTTTAATGTTGCAGTGGATAAAAACTATTAAAAACTTAATTGAAGGTCATTTTATATTATGTTATTAATGCTAATATTTTCTAGATTTTACTAAGTTTGATTGATCTTAGATTTAGTGACTAAAATAATCCATTATACCATCTCTTCCTATAAACGTTTTTGTTAACACATATCCTTATCAAAAGTAGTTAGTAGATAACTGTTATCGGCCGAATTTTCTAAAATTATTTGTAAAATTTGTTTATTATAATATTGTAAGGCTGTTGTTATCCTAGATAAATAAGAAAATTTAAAAGTCTGAAAATAATGCCAAGGAGATATCCACCGACTTAGTTCAAGTCTGCTGCGTTTGTAAATGCCAGATTTAAAATACGCTGGTCGAGAATATGGTTGGTTTTTTGATTATCAATTCGTTTGCCAAGTATCTAGATTGCGACAAAATATGGTAAATTATTATTTTAAAATATTAATAATAATTGTTCATCATGATTACAGCCATTCCGGCCTACTGTCATTTCTGGGTAGGTTTTTAGGCTTGTGTCTAGCACAGAGACCTATGCTCGTATAGGCTGTAAATTTTAACTTTAACTATAACATCCCTTCACAAGTTCACTGCTGATAATAGGCTTCCATCAAGTAATCCTAAATAGCACAGGGCATTTAATAATTAATATTAATTATTATTCCTACCAAATTAGGAAATATCTGACAGTAGTTTAAAAAAAAGTTGCCATAGAATTTGATAAATTGCACAAAAACTAAAACCCTAATAAGGGGATTAAAATTTAAAAATATTAGATCAAAATAAATTTGGGTGGTGGAAATCAAAAGAGGTGGCTGGTGCATTTCTTCACTGTAAAATAATTAAATTAACATAACCTAAAATTAAATTGAAAATGCATGCAACTTATGTACGTATTTGGTCAGCATAACAAAGGCAATTTTATTTAAACATGTATTCGCAAGTAGATTATATTGTGAATCCTTATTACACTTTACATTCTGATTTTATAGATAGAAAAACTGCTCATTCACCGTTTTTATGAAGTTTGAAAATACCGGTAAATAGAGATCTGGTTACTACGTTACTAGCGTTGCGTTATTCCGCGTTTATTGCCAACCTAATGAATGTTTTTGCGTCGCTGTAACAGATGACTTTTGTATTAGTTGTGAAAGGATATTAAGTTATTATAGACTGATTCGCATCATAGATTTATAAGTAATACACACTCGTATATATAATATACACAAATAAAAATATTTATGTGCTTATAATGAGTAGCAGTAACGTTGCATGAACTTATTAGTAATTTGAGTTTTTAATTAATTAAGAAACTCAGCTTTTCAAATATTTTTGTCATTAAAGCCGGTATTCAGTGACAATATCGTGTTTTAATTCGTACCCCATAATGTCAAAATGTATGAAACTTTGTAGTGTGGTCTAGATTCATATTTTGACTTTGTGGAGTAACTCGCTATTGTTTCTTAATACCGGCCTAAGAGTCAACTGCCCAACAGCCCAACATAGTTCAGGTCGTTTGAATTGCTTTTTTTATCAGACATATTATCTGTATAAATAAAAACGTAAATGTTCGTTTTTTTCAAAATATTTCCATTTTTAAACAATATTTTGAGAATTTGTGAAGTTCGCCACCATGCAATTAAGTAAAAAATTTGATCCAGCTGACTAATTGCTCCATTATCCATCCTACCATCTTAGAGATGAGAGGAGGCCTATGACCAGCCCTGAGACGTTTAAAGCCTGTAACTTTTATGTAATTTATTTCCCTTTTAGTTTTTCAACTGGTTGCGATTACAGTTTACTGTTCTCGATCTCGTTCTTTTCTGTACTTATCCATATTAATTTTACTAAAAAAAATGCAAATTATAAATATTACCAGCGTAAAGTAAAAGCCTATTTTTAACCGACTTCAAAAAAAGGAGAAGGAACTCAATTCGACTGTATTTTTTTATGTGTGTTACCTAAGAACTTTTTTCTAGGTGAACCGATTTTGATGATTCTTTTTATTTGAAAGCTGGCGGGGTTCTCATTAGGTCTCATATAAACGTGATCAAGATCTGATCAGTAGTTTTTGAGTTATCCTTAATAATGCGTATTTAATTGACTTCGACTACATTGATGATGTTCTCATTTCATTTATATATTGAATTTTTAATTTTACCACTTATCTTTCTACAGCTGGGCACAGTCCGTCTCTATTTTTGAAAGGATTCTTGGAGAAGAGCATGCCGCCATGTGCTAACGGGTGTTTCCAAATTAAAAATGTTTTTTTAAATTAAGCAAATTAGTAAATTTAGTAAATTAGCACTTAAAATGCAATTATTAATTTCTTTGAATAAAACTACTTTTACGGATCATATCGCGTTTAATTAACTTATTTTTACTAATTCCCGATGTTTCGGGTGGTTTATGTATCCATGTACCCATGGTCACGGGGGAACTAATAAAAATAAGTTAATTTAACGCGATATAATCCGTAAAAGTAGTTTTATTCAATGTGTAGTGTTCGCGTAAATATAAGAAATCACTATATTAATTTCTTACTCTGAAATTTAAGACGAGCGCCAAATCTCTTAAATACCACAGCTCATTAATTCTAAATATCTCTAAATAAATATATATAAAACTATATATAAAAATAATATATATAATATATATATAATAATATATAAAAATAAATAAAACATCTCTAAAATAATTTCGTATTTTATACTAAAATCGTAGTAAATGTTTAAAGTAAATAAATATATAAAACTGTCATTAATTTATTTTTATTAAATATTTTTAGTTGCCTCTATAAGTTTGTATGTATATTATTTGAGCTTAATGTTGATCTTACAAAGCGGGGTGCATGTACCATATATGTATATGTAGTTGTTATATGGGTACACTTTTGAAATTGTATACATGCTGCAGCTATGATATTATGGTTGTAGCATTTGAATGGTTCGGCTTGCACGTGGGAGGACCAAGGCGTCACTTCTGCTGTAGGCGATACAGCAGAAGTGAGGCGAGTGTAGAGAATCGGAGACTCTTTTTACTGGATACGAGGCATTCCTTCTTAGTTCTCAGGGGTCACAACGCATCTGCATTATAGTTTTTGTCGAGGATTAATGTAGATGTTTATGGGCCACAGTATCCACTTACCATAAGGTGGACTATGTGCTCGTTTGTCACCCTTATTCTATAAAAAATACAGATGACACTGTTTTGTGATCAAAATACGTTTGTACTTGATTATTTATGACCTGTGCACCACTTTTATTGCTACTTTGAATATTACTGCTTTATAAAATGTAATATAAGCGTTAGGTTGGGATTAATCAAACCTCATTTTGTCAAGTGATTTACAGATAGTTAATAAGAAAAATGATTCTTAAAATGTGTTATAGAATTTGCATATTACATATCTGTAATTCATTTTTAAATTGAATCAATAATATTGCTATAAATTAATTCGAAAATTAATGTACAAAAGTAATAAGATCGTTTATATATTTTATTTTATAAAGCAGCAAAAGGTTAATTTCGTTTATGACTAATAAATTTGTATGATGAAACCGCGTTTATAAATTTGTATGACGAAATTAGCCTTTTAACATTTTAAGTTTATTAAGTACTTATATTATTTATCAACATGGGTAAAATTCTTAGATAGGATACTTTATACGTGGTAGAGAGGTTTTTTTCTATTCTTAGGAATATTCGTAGTTTGGTTTATTAATTTCAATTTAATTAATAAAAATATAACTCATATTACAAATTAACGTCCCCGCCATAAAATCTGTCAGATATTTCACCTGATTCCTAAGTAAAATGCCACCCTGGTGGCAAAAAGGAGTGGATCATTATGCTTATTTAAATAACAAATGAATCCTATTTTGAAGTACAGCCAAGTTATAAAATGGCGAGCGGACGATGAATCACGGAATCACATAAGGGAATTGGAGCGTACCAGGCCGTAGTTTTTACCTCATTTATTTATTTACCGTACTCAATAATTGCTTTGAAATTGCATACGTAGGTGTTATATACAATGCGAAGAGATGACCGCCTTGCCTTTTAATATTGCTAAGTAGTGATGCGCGAAAACCGTAATCGCTTGTTAGGGTATGTGTAAACTAATAATGTCTTTTGATCTGCACCGCTAATATATAAAGAATCCTTATAATTTTAATCTGCGCCACAGTCATCAACATTTTAAAGTCTTTGACTGAAATTATTAAAAATTAAAAAAAATATGTATGCTTTTTTAATATAGGTTTCATTTCATAATGTTGATTTTAACTTTCCGTAGCGAATAAGTTTTTATTAGAAAGGTCTTTGAAAGTAAGTATGGAATTATTCAGTTTAAGTAATAAAGCTTAGTTTCAGAATTAACAAGCTTCGATGTTGAAAAACATCGTTTTAAAAATGTACCCTCAAATCTTAATAAATAATATAATAAAAACATATCTATTGATATTTAATATACAGAGATTATGTCCACTTGGTTGGCTCAGTCATCCACGGTGAAGCGAAGGGGAGCCTTTATGAAGACGGGTCTTGCCTGTTTTCACTCTGACTAAAAGAAAAATCATATCAATAGATTTCACCTGTCGTTGGGGACCAGGGAATCTGCTTGTAGAGCATGGTCACGCATTTCAATCCCCGTCAGCACCGAATTGCAATTTTGAGTGCTGATTTACTACGGTTTTAGCGGTAAAGGAAAACATTGGGAGGAAACCTGCATGTCCAAGGAATAAAATATTAACTACTTGGACATATGATTTCCACCAACTCGTAATTGAATTAAAAATAAGGTTAGGCCCAGCAGTGGGACGTATATAAGCTGTAACTTTACTTTCGACTCTATGAGAAGGGCACGTATTATAAGTTAATAATGTTTACTAATTGAGATATTGCGTGACTTAGAACAATGATTTTCTAGAGATTTTATTACCTTCGATAAGGCTTTTACATTTTTTACGGATTAGAAACACTATGAGAAATTGAAAGAGTTACGTCTATTATAATGTCTATAATGTGTTATGAATTATCTTTCACGCACCTAATTCGTTGATCGTCTGCTCTACTGGTCGTAAGCGCAATTACTGCTCATGTGGTGCCGGGTTCGGATCCCGGCTTAGGTCGAAATCAGTTATTGGGTTTTCTTGTGAATGAATCCTCAGTAGCCCAGGGTCAGAAAGTTGGGGATGTTTACTCTCTCTGATCTCTCTCCGTTCGTGTCGCATTACCGTTCCAACGGACTACGATATAATTACATAAGCAACCGCCAGGTTAGAATGCTGCTGTACACAACAAATCAAGTGCTTCTTGCGCATACACGTGCACTATTTTATATTTGAAAGCTTACTCGGAAATTGTCACCGTGATCGAAGTTGACCAGGAGAATATAAAGCCGAAGAACGTGATATTTACATATCACGTTCTTCGTTCTTCTTCACGAATCGTTTTAATATCATTACATTTAAAGCCTTATTACTGTACTAGAGACATAAATCTATCACCCTTATTTCGAGAGAAAATTGAGGAGGAAGAAGAAGAGATTTAGATTTTTTTTCACAACCTCATAAAATCTATACATTGTCAAATGTCCTTTAATATATTTTATTTTAACAATATATAACAGAAGCCAAGGGGCTTGCAAGTGCAGGGTAGGAATTATTTGTACACATTATTGTCCTCATTATTTTGATCTATTTTAAAGTATGCCTTTAAAAAAAAATCTGGCATTTTATACACTCCTCCTACGACACCTACGGAATGAAATTGGGGTGATGGATATTCATATGCTGCCACCACACTATATAAAGGCTACTTTGGGTTGGCATTTAAAATAAGGGTTGGAATATTCCCTACATCCCTTCTAATGACATAGAGCGTTAATTTGATATAAGGAAGAGTATACAATATTTAAGCTAAGTCAGTGCGTTTTACCATCTTCGGCTATATCAATACCTACCACATCAGGTGAAATAATAATCAAGTACTATCTTATAATAGTAAAAAACCTTGTGGAAAAGTGATAAAAATATGTGAATAAAAATATATTAAAGCTGTTTACTTTTTAGACAGCAAACTTTCTAGTCACAAGTTGCGTATATATTAACATTAATTTATTGACAGTGCGTCAAATTCCTCTCTTATAATGACTCAATTTAAACATAATTAGTATAATTTTTTATCAACTATAAATAAAAATTTATTTGTTATGTAATTTAGGGAATTTAATTTTAGAATAATTTAAGAAACAATTCATTTAGGTTTTGCTGGCAATGAAGCCTGATTTAATTCAAAATAAATATTAATTTTAGCCATTTTGATGATAGGTACATAATACCTAAATCTGAAATAAATGTTTAAAGATTACTAAGAGATACAATAAGGTGAAGAGCTTTGGTTTTTAAGATTTTGCAACCAATCTAACTAATCATCTTTAATTTTATTTAGTTGGAGTCGGTTGAAGTTACAAATGTCTTTTAAAACTACCTATTGCATTAATCCAACTATGCAATAAAGCACTAAATAATCTATGGCTAGTGAATTATCTTTTATACCTCATTTTGGTTTAATTATTCTTGTTTCTAAAATAAAGTGCGAAAGCAATTTCAACAGTTATTTCTACGGTTCCTATATTTCCATTCATGACATGCTAAAAATGATATAAATAAATACCTTATCATTTATAGCTCGAGCGCTGAGTCCTGTTATGCTATAAAAGTCTCCTAACAAACAGCATCGACATCACTAAAACTAGATTTTGTATGATTTTGTTTTAAAGATTTAAATAAAACATGACATTTGATTAACGAAATTTTAAAAACTTAAATATTAAATAAAAATACCTTGTGACAAAAATAGATGAAAGAAAAATTAAAACGTAAGTATTTAATGAAATATATAGAGAATTCCTCAATATCTTTTTTATTTTCAAGTGCGATTGATACAGCACATTTACAAAGAATTATAAGTTTGAAGACTACTTTTGTATGACGCATACAGTTTTTTTATTCGCAGTAACTTATCGCTGCGTAAAATCTAGAATACTTTCTAAGAATCATAGAGCATGGCAGTGATCCCAGCTTTGAAGAGAGAAGCAAAATCTTTATGTTTAGGATTAATACAAGATATCCTGTATAGAAGCAATGTGATAAAATTTGTCACGCCATTTTTCCTTAGGTTGTATAAAAATTAAAATTAAAATTTACCGTTTAGTGGCCGCGTAAGAATATCGGCTACCCCATATCATCCCGTGGGTGTCGTAAGAGGCGACAGAGGGAAACAAATCAGAAGATGAGCAGGAGCGTCTTCCTAATAACTTCAAAATTTTATACCGCTCCCGTTACCATTACAGTCTACTGCTGAACATACGCCTCCACCATAGATTGCCTCATACGAGGGTGGATTGAAAAGTACTCGGCCTAACCAAGAAAATAAACACATACTAAATCAGTAATATTTTTATTTTTCTACATAATCACCATCAAGTTCAATACACTTTTGCCACCTCCCCTTCCAAGCATTTAGACCGTTGAAAAAAAATGATTCTTCCTTAGAGTCAAAATATGCGTCTACAGCTGCTTTGACCTCGTCGTTTGTCGAAAATCTTTGACCTCCCAAGTGCTTTTTTAGGTTAGGAAACAGAAAGAAGTCTGATGGTGCCAGATCAGGTGAATACGGCGGATGCGGTAACAGTTCAAAGCCACAGTTGTGAATTTCAGCCATTGACTGTACTGACGTGTGAACACGGGCGTTATCTTGATGAAACAGGACTTTTCTTCTGAGCATTCCTCGACGTTTTCTTTTATTTCCTCTCGTAAACGACGTAGTAAGGTGCAGTAGTAATCAGAGTTTATAGTCTGACCCTTTCAAGATAATCAATCATAATCACACCTTTCGAGTCCCAGAATACTGAAGCCATCACCTTATTGCCGACAAAATCGACTTAGCCTTTTGGGGGTGGTGAACCAGGTCTTCTCACTGTTTTGATTGTTGTTTTGTTTCCGGTGTACAGTAATGAACCCATGTTTCGTCCATAGTAACAAAACGATTCAAAAATCATCTGCATCGGCTTCAAATAACTCCAAACAGTCGCGTGAAATAGTCAATCGCGTCCTTTTTGTTCAACTGAAAGCAGTCGCGGAACCCACCTCGCAGACACCTTGTGGAAACCCAACTCGTTGACAATGATGTTTTGAGTTCGTTCATAAGAGATGCCTATAATCTCGGCTATCTCTAATTTTAATCTGCGGTCTCCATTATTAAATCAAGTACTTTTTAATATTTTCGTCAGTAGTTGACGTCGAAGGCCTTCAGAGCGGGGTTCATCTTTCACACTCTACCACGCTTAAATTCTGCTATCCATTTTTGACGGATGAATATGACAGAGCACAATCGCCTAATGTACTGACCATGTCATCATGGATGGCTTTTGATGATAGCCTTCTTATGGAGGTATAATGACGGCACGCTGCTCGATTTGCTCCATTCGCGGAAATTATGTCCGATTACTTTGTTAATAAATTTATAAAATCACAACTAATTATCGCACACGTTTCGAACTTCACACAATGAACTAGTCTGAACTGAACTAAATAATGTGGGTAGATTTGATTTTTAGAATTGAATGGATCTGTGTTAGGCCGAGTACTTTTCAATCCACCCTCGTAAGAGGGATACTTGCCATACTTGCTACGCTTGGTAGGCGGGTTGGTAACCGATTTTATTTTATTTTCCAATTGTTATTAGGAAGACACTGCAGTCTATCTCCTTTTACGACACCCACGAGACGATATGAGGACTACCTCATATCATCATCCACTAGGATATTCTGACTTCGCCACTATACAGAATGTTGGTATAATTAAAAGTAATTCTTTAATTACTTTTATTTATACCATATATTGCAAATAAAATAATTAGGAAAGCACCTAAATAAAAAACGTATGTATGCGCATTGAATTGTAACGGTAACACGGTTCTGCGATACTCAGTATTGAAATAAATTGTTCTATAACATAGTTTCAGTGTTATAAAAATACGTACCGATTTAGTGCCACGGTACGGCGGTACCCTGTAATGACACAGAGTAGTGAGTTCCTATTATTGGAAGTTTTGGCGGGAACTTGACCGGCAGCGGTTTGCTGCTCCAGTATTATTGTTTAAATAATGATTTGAAGTTTGATATGTAAAAGTGGTGCGATTTTGTGTATTAAGTGTCTGCGCATGTAAACTATTAGTGGAAAAGGTGAAACAAGTGCTCTGATGGTGATGTGATTCTCAAGATAAGGTGTCTGTCTGCTAAGGTGCCTTGAGATACCATCGCCAACTGTCAGCTGTCTACTGGCTCAAGTGCCGTAAAAATCTCCCAAGGGCTGCACAATGTGACGCATCAACATATTGTGAAGCAGTGTACTATGAAGGATAATTATACATTGTAACTTCAGGCTCAGAAGGGCTAGAACCCAGAGCCGTAAAGCCAGTTATAAAAAAATGAGTTCCTATTAGTTTGAACATTAAAAAGTTGTCGCCATGGCTAAAATCAACAAGGAGATCTTTATTTAAATGAAACTAATTTTTATGCATTTTATCACGTAAATTGACGGAAGTATAAAATAACTTAATATATGCGATAAAACCCATAACGAATAGTTTATTTAAATGTTTAGTGATCGTTTAAACATAAGAAATAATTTTAACATCTTTACTTTGCAACAAAATAATGATAAAAACGACAACTTGACTAGTTTCTATTTGATGTAAGATCGTTTATTCGTAGAAAGCTATATATACTAAATTGATATTTATAGAAATAAAAAGTATATTTCTACAAGTCATTTTGTACTTCCTGCTATCAAAATAATAAGTCGGGGAAAAAGCTTCGTATTTTATATACAAATTCAAGACATTTCTTTTCAAATTTTTATTACATTTAATTATAATATATATGTGCCATTTTGTTCGATAACTTGTTGCCATCTTGTAGATAGTGACATAATCCCGTTGCTGTAGAAATCTTGGGATTTTAGATTTAACCTAACACTACCGAAAGAATTTTGAAGAGACCGAAACAGGTGCAGATGCATTAACACTTCTCAAACAAGCTCTCTCAATTTTTGCTGAGTGGCCAAAGATGTCTGTGGTCTGGCGTTATCATGATGAAAGACCACTCCTTTTCTGTTGATTAATTCCGGCCAGTTTTTCTCAATTTCTTGCTCGACAACAGCGCCACCTATCGGGTCCAAATTTGAATCTAAACCATCTAAGGACCCATTCAAACACACACAATTGTTTTTAGTTTTAGCGAGACTAACGGACAGCAGTTGATTTTTATATACATGTTATAGATATTATAATTAAATAATGTTAACATAACGGAGATTTAAAATATTGTATAATTTGAAACTGGCTGTGCCCGCGACTTTGTCCGCATAATTTCTTTTTATTTCGTAGTTTTTTTTAAATAAATTTTACAGATTTGCTTAAACTTGGCTAAATTTGGTTTTATGTATGAACACAATCATATCTGGATATAAATAACATATTTAATGTACATCATGCAAAATAATATTATACTTATTTTATATTTTATTTTCGTTAGTAGCTGTTGCTCACTTCTACGTGTAAAAGATTTCAACGATCCTATTCCTATACTTAAATGACTTTATGTTAATAGTTTATAATTGTAACGATTGATACGGCGTATGAGAACCAACCCCCAAATTAGTCCCATAGCTGTTATTAGAGACAACCTTAGGAAAGGCTATAAAATGGCGTTATACCATCACGTATGTATATGCCAGATGTAAACAGGATGCAATCTGGACATTTGGTACTAGGATCAGCAATCTGCATGACAAACGTGAATATTACGGAAAATTATTCCTACAATAATCCAGCAGTATATAGTAGTCTAGCAGTAGACCAGTGTTACCAGCTGGTGAAGAAAAAAAGAAGATACGTGATATTACAAGTATTTTTTTTATAGAAGAGGGCACACGAGCGTTGGCTCACCTGATAATAAAATAAATAACTATTGCCTATAACATCTGCAACTTCAGAGAAATTGCAGGTTCGTTGTCAGCATTTTTGAAAGGAATAAGCTTTTTTTCAAGGTCCTTACGTCATTATCCGGAAAATGCTGGCTACCGTAAAATCCTGGAGGTGTGTGATAGAATATGCCTAGAGAAACGCACGGTGGTGGATCTCCAACAATCGAGATAATGAAGATGGAATTTAGGCCGGTATTTACAGATAAAATTAAAACTCCAAATTGTCAAAATTTGAGTCTAGGCCATATTATGTTACACAAAATTTGACGTTATGACGTAGGAGTTTAAACTCGAGATTGTTTCTGATTACCGACATTAGAGCTCAGTCGCAGTGTGTGAATTAATTAAAGTGGCAAAATTATTCTTAGTCTCTAATCAGTGCAATTTTAATGATAGCTCAAGTAAAATTGGTCTGTCAGATGAATGGGAAATTTTAAACATTAAATTTTCCCGAAGAAGCTTATGTCTTTTACCATAGTTTAGTGTAAGAAAAAAATATCATTAGGAAAATTTTAAATAACATAGGCAAGACTTCATCTAGTTTGTGTAATGTTACAATCTATATATACGACCCATTGGAGGGGTAAACCAGTGGAGGTGTAAAAATAACTACCCCATATATAATAATAACGACCCGTGGGTGTCGTTAGAGGCGGCAGAGGGAAACAAAGCAGGAGATGGGCAGAAACGTCTTTCTAATAAAAAGTAGAAAATAAAAAACTGCGGTTGCCAACCCGCCTGCCACTTGTAGGAACTATGGCTAATATCCCTCTATGAGGCAATCTATACAAAGGCATATGTTTAGCAGAGGACTTTGATAAGCTGTAATGGATGGATGTCTGTCTGACTCATATTTCTGTGAGGCTGCAAAAAAACCGCCGTGCTGCTCCAGTGCGTGTTGGTAGACTTGATTTTTTTTAAAACGTCACCCCCACACTAGAATTTTCTCCTGTATCGTGAAGGCAGTTTACAAACATAAATTGCACAAGGACAAACATTGAGACCCGGAACAATTATTTGTAGGCCATACAAATACTTGTTCCGTGCGGGATTCGAACCCGCGGCCTTCAACGCCGCAACTCGATGCTCAGCCACTGCGCCACGGAGCCGTCACTTGACATGACCATGAAATATTTATTCATTAGACATGCAGTTTTCCTCACAATTTGCCAGCATTTAAGTTAGCACTTGAAATTGCAATGGACAATTACATTAGTGTTGGACCAAACCTAAGTTGTTTGCGTACTATACTACTTTTGTTTGAATAGGCAAAATTGGTATATAACATGCAAGTTGCCGACTATGTAAAGATATGCATTGTTTAAACATATTTTTTTAAGGGGACAGGTCTTCCACAATAAGCTGTGATAGCTCAGAGGCAGGGCGCTAGTTTGTAGACAACCTAAATTCCAATTCCGTTGCGGCTTATACTCGCTTCCTATATTCAACAAACGCTATGTTTACCGTTACGATTCAATTTATTGTATTCGAAGTGCAAATAAAAACCGTTTCTTTAAAAAATGTTAAGTAAATAATGCTTTAATAACTTAAATGAAAGCATTATTTTATTTGTTAATTGGTTTTTTCCTTGCACTTGGTGCGCTACAAAACTGTTCGTAAGAAAAAAGTTTTTTCTATTTCTATATATGTAGTAATGCTGCATTAGGGCAAATCTGTTTAAGAGCTTGTGGCCTCGTCTTTATCGCTCCTCGGTATCACGTTTTTATACCATATGTAAAATATCCAGACCGACCAGAGTAAGATGCGTCACAGGTGCAATTGGTGCTACGATCGCCAACTAGCCGACTATGGGAGAGGACTTTGTCTAGAATTGGGCAGTTTATTGACTGATGGACACAATCTGAAATCGATCTCCGGTGCTGGCAATACAGACATTGTCCATTGTGAATATAAATCATAAAACACTGACAGAATGTGGTTAATGAATTTTGACGGTTTGAATCTAACAGAAAAGTATTACCAACATTGACTGATAATTCCGTAACTCCATCATTTACGTAGTACGTCCAACGTATATAAGATAGTATGTATTATGTATATCTCACAATATACACAATTTAACGCTTAAATGTCTCAGTTACCTATCTCGACTTTAACATATTTAAAAATTTAAATTACTTTCTTAGATTTTATAATAGGTAGAAATATTGTAATTAATGAAAAAGTATGTATTAACGCCACCGTGTGGCAACAACTTAAAACTTCTTCATATCATAGGTATTTACTTATAACAATGCTTTCACGGTTACGCTATTTTAGCTGAGTAGGTAACAATAGAGCGTGACAGCGAGTTGCGTGCTTTATACGATAGATGTCAGCACGATGTCTACGTTAATTTTAAAATATTTTTATAAACTTTAATTAAAATGAAACATATTTCTATATGACGCAAAGTGGAATGTTAAGGTATTTTCAACCTTCAGTTTTATTTTTATTTTACAATTGTTTTGATTAAAAATATAACAATTATGGTTCAGACAAATAATCTAGCTAAATGTTACAACTACTTAAAGGTACAAAAAAAAATCCAAATAAAAGAGAGAAAGTGATTATAATTAACAGATACAACTAAACACAGTAAGCAATCAAGGCCAGTTGAATGCTTCCGATATGCATATAAGGAGTCTGGGTACAGGAGAGCTTAGCCCGAGTACGGTCCTCCTAAGCAGGGACACAAAGGGGTTATTTGGGTCCTTAGAATTCTGGAAGGAACGAGTAGTTTAAAAAAAGTCTATTTATTTTAAAAAAATTGGACCATTCAACAATTTTTACAAATCGTTAAATTTCGGGCGATGAAAACTTATATATATTATGCTATAAATAATAAAATATTAATTATAAAATTGATAGCCATTAAATGATTTAACAATATAATTTAAAATTTTTCAGAGACATATTGTTATGAACTCAAGTTAATATATTATATAATGAGTTATTAACTGAAGTTAATACCTATATACAATAACTTATATAGTCTATAATTGATTATAGGCTATATAACTTATACAAAGTTAATACCTATATACAATAACTAATATAGTCTATAATTGATTATAGGCTATATAACTTATACAAAGCTGAATTTGGATTTTTGATATCATTTCATTAGGTTAATTATGTACTATGATGTTGGGATACGTACATAATCATATCACAGATTTCCACAGTATATAATATGATATATCATTTAAGTTAGCTTTAGACATTTTCATAAGAAGAAAATTTAAAATTAATGTCTTTTTGAAGAAGGATCGTTCACAAAATAAGACAAAAACATGATGATGAAATACTCGCATGTAATCATCGAGTTAAGATGATTGGCATTGTATAATCTGGGCACAACGAATTATCATAAACAATTTGCTAATTTAAATGGAAGCAGATGGCTGAGAACACTTTGTAACTATAGCTTGCACTAGACCAGGGTTTCCCAACAGACCAGGGACCACTTTGATTTTTTTGTAGTTAGTAGGCACTATAAGGTAAAAGAAAAAAATGTGTTAATCTAATAATAAATCATAATTACAACTTTTAACATAATTATATAATAAACTGAAAAGATGCATTCAATAACAGTATTATTTGTGTATTTATTGTAAAAGATAGTAGGTACTTACTAACGTGATGCGCGGTATGCACTGCCCGCGTGACGTGAAAATAATAAATGTGTTATTTAAAACAATTAGGTAGGTAAAATATTTAAATCTTTCGCGGACCATATTTAAGCTCTTGCGGACCACTGGTGGTCCGCGGACTACTGGTTGGGAATCACTGCACTAAACCCATTAGACCTCCATTTAATATGTTGTTTAGCAACTTTTATATCAATTAAGGGTAATAAACGAACACACAGTCCATCAGACTAAGTCGATGCTTTGGTCCATAGACACAAACATCTGTTTTTGCTTCAAAAACAAAACACAGATGTTGTTGTTATTACCTGAGGACTTATATGTATTGTCTCATAACCAGTAAAAAAGGTCTTCAGTTCTTAACACTCACCATACGAAATACAGCCACATTATACTGCTATTTTACGTATAATATATTCTGCGTATGTCATTATCTAAACAATTATTATATTTATGTGTGTGTAACACACATACACACGCTTCTTAATTCCTTTTTAGCATAATATTGTATTATGTATGTAATGTTAACATTTTACGATGTTTAAAAAATATAAGTTAGAGACTCAAGGAAAAGTAAAAGTGTGTGAAAGAAAGTGTTTAGCCGACACACCTGCCGAAACCTGTTCTCAAAGTGAGGTTATAACATTGTTATCTAATGGTTTATGCATAATTACATCTTCTGCAGACGCTATAAAAGAATATAAGTTACATAATTAGAAATGCTTAGATGGAACGCACAACACAATATAATTAGAATAGAAAAGAATACTTATTGAAAGTCATTTATGCTTTTGTAACTGGTTCGGAAAACATCTCAATTCTGGAAATAACTAGCAAAAACATAGCGAGATTTAAAAAAAAAAATAATTCACAAAATATCATGTTGTATAATATAAATATGAAAACATTTAGGAATAGTATGGCAGCAATCGTCTCATTCCTAGGAGTTATTATCAATCACGTACGCCTTAAAAGTACAATAACCCATATTAAATTATTTTTGCTTAATCTAAATTTTAAACGTTTTGGTAGAAAAGTCCTGCTTATTTTCTGGGATTTTGTTGTATAATCCCAATGCTCCATGAAGAAATTACTGACTCTTTGGAGTCGAGTAACTGGTGGCTTGTGCTTGTTACTAGTATTCACAGAAAGTACATCACTATTTTTCATAAAACTATTTTTTGTGTACATTCATTAAATGTTCATGACTATACTGAGAAAAATTATTTATTTATTCTTTATTGCATTCCTTAATCTAAAAGAATACAAAGGGCGGAATTAATACCTTGAGGGATTCTCTACCAGTCAACCCATGGAGTGGTGAGAATTTGACGTAGGTGTAGCAATATAGAATAAAAACAAAATAAAAATGATAATTAACTACGTTATATGTACATTTTACTAATATATACAATAAATAAACTATAGAAATATCTCCTATTTATACATAAATACAAATATATACATACATAAAAATACATTTAAATAATTATGAATATATACTTCTTACAATATAAATGGTATGGATGATTTATGTAAGAAGCGTTGTCTTTAATAGATGATTACGCACCAACTTTTAAAAGCAAACTTATAGGGAGGACTTTATAAATGTAATATATTTATTTATTTAAAATTTTATTAAACAGATTCCTTCGGACTTAGGTTATAAATTGCTCTTATCTCTCTGAAATATATAATTTCTCTTGTGAAAAACAAAGATAGTTTCAATGTCAGTCGCATTACCTTATAGCAGATTTCATACCATTTTATGCTATGAAATAACAAAAATAAACTAATCTAGCTGTTTCGACATATGTAACGCTTCTAGTCTTGTTTACAGTATATGCTGCAGAACTAAGTTTGTAGCTAGTTGCGATATGTCCATTGAAACTTCGCGTCAACTGTAGTCCTAGAAAAATAGTGGTTTCAACAAAACTCAGCTCCTGCCCATTTAAAAGCACACTAATATACACCTGTTTAACATTGGGTGTTGTGTTTTTCAGCGATATATATATATACTTATTATATTCTGCTCTTTATCAAGTCTACTGTATCCATCACAGACCTTTTCAAGATTAATTGATCCAATCAATAATTTCAAGTGGCTATGGGTCGACCATATAGCTCGACGAACCGGCGACTGATGGTGACAAGCAGATGGAAGGAAGGAAGCGATGAATGCAAGTGGCATTTTACCATCTTCGGCTGCTTACTTACCATCAAGTGGGATAGTAGTCAAGCACTAGCTTATATTAGTTAATAAAATAAAATAAAATAAGGCCTATGTTCAGCAGCAGACTTGTGAAAGGCTATAATGATGGTGAAAATAGTTGTAATTCAAAGAAATTTCACACATAAAGTTACTTTTTAATAAATTATTTTCAAAATTATAATTGTGTCATATCGGACTGCGGCTGGGCCAATCGTCTAGGGAAAATTTCTCTTGTGCCGTCATCAAATAACTTTAAATATAATTAAAATTGGTAGTTGCATAACCATTCTCCATTATTTAATAATGCCGTCCGCTACATTAGTGATTACTGAATTCAATAAAATTCAGAAGACCTATGGCGATTCAAATTAATACCCACCTCTTAGTGGAAATTAATTTGAATCGCCGATGACATGGTGGTATGCAATGTGAACAAACTAATTCACAAAGTTGTAATTAAAAACAGACATAAGAGTCTTTTAATTTAAAGTTTGCGTATCTAGATCTCTCTCTCTCTCTCTCTCTCTCTCTCTCTTATTCTTATTTAACGTTCTTTTTTGTAGTGTTTTGTTCTTTAAGTCTTATTATATCTTACTTCATTTATAGTTGTCATTTTTATATATTCTTGAATTTTTATAATATTCTCATTATTTACTATGTTACTAACGTGAATACATAAATCAATAAATTTTGTTTGTGTGTGACCTAGACACTATAAATTTTATGCTATGTCGTGGAGGCATTTTACACACACCCTTTCTTGAAACAATTATTTGTGGGTCACATCACAGGGAATCGAATCCGCGGCTCTTACCGCCGCACCCAAATACCGTCCAAAATAAAATGTTTTTAATCTAAAATTTAAGTGCGCCTAATATTTTTGTCTTTCAGCGTATACCTTTCATATTGACTTTATATATCTAATAATCGAGAGCAGTAGACGAAAGACCGTGACGGTTTGTCTCATTTAAAATTATACATTATACTACACTAAAGCTTCGTATGACGCACAGAGTAACTTTCGCCAGAATCTAACTGCATGATATGTTAAAAAAAGTGAAATTTGTTGCATATCTCAGTATTACTTATGAATAATTACTTTTAATTTAGTTTTAAGAACTTATAATTAAAAAGTTTTGTTTTTATACTTAGCAATTTTGTTAAAAACTGTGAGAAGTGTCAGATTTAAAAGCATTAACATTATAAAGAAAACTGAAAGCAAATTGACTGTTGTTTCGCCGGCTAAGATTTATTCGTGAGTGGAACCTGTAGTATATTTTATATACTGTTGGTTATAGGAAGCGATCGAAATAATATTTGGTTATAGTAATTTTACTTGAGAGATTGAGAACCTAAGAAGGATTGACGCTTAGGTTACAACATAACACACAAAGAAATATCAAAACCACAGTTTCTCAAATCATCCAGGGTTGATTGGTAGAGAATGCCATAAGGCATCAAGCCCGCCCTTTATATCATTTATTATTATATTAATACATAAATAAAAAACAATTTAAGTTATTATTTTTTTATGAAATAAGTGGATAATGTATGATAGTAATTAAATAATGAATTAAAATTTATCGTATCTTCAGATAATTTTTCCAAGTCTTGTTTGTTTGTTATTTTGCAATTTATTTAAAAAAGATAGTCCACAATATATTTTGAGAACTTGGGCAGTAGCACCTTCTTCATAACAATTCCAAATAATAAAAACAACTGACAAGCGTGGCAACTATGGTAATTTAAAATATGAGGCAATTTAGAATTTGAATAAGCTGTAATGATATAATAATAAATGAACGTATTTTATAATTCTTAATTTCTCCCAGCTTACATTCATTTCATATGCATATTTTATTTAAAAATGTGGAAGTTACGATAAAATGAGTGATTATATTATGACTTTATTTATTCTGTGTTGTTTCTATCGCGACGTCAGTGCCACCGCGCGTATACGAATATATTAATGAGTGGTAGAACAAAGCGCAAGAGCGCATCTCGCATTCTTACTTATGTGCATCAAGTGCTTTCACATACACGCATTCAACGCAATACTAATGCTTGAACCGTATTATTTAGTTCACATAACTTTCAACTTGACGAAGTGTTAATGAAAATTACAAATAACTGATATGTAATTTATTCACGTTCTGAACGTTTTGGTTACTCTGTGGTAATCGGTAAAAGGTCGTGACACTGTAGTGATGTGGTACGTAATTGTGACATTGTTTTTGATATGGCTGGTGGACAATTTCCGGCGGAAAGAGACTTCACGTTCGTGGTCGCAACACTGTATTCGAATGTTCGTATAATTTTTATTTGTATTTACCTGCCAAACATTGGCTATCTGATAATGCACACCTTTTGTATGTAGTGACTAAATCAAAAAATAACATTACGTTTTAAATTTTAAAGCTTTCAAATGTGGATTAATTAGAATATAAATACTACATTAAAAAAATATAATTATAATTGTTTAGTTTCATAAGACTGGTCATAAAACATTAACAATAAGTATTTTTACATTGTGTATCGATAACATAAAAGGTATGTTCAATACAAGTGCTAATTTCGCGTATTCTAAGAAGGAAAAGAAAATTATTTGTGTATTTCTGAGAGAGTCTGTTATTCGATCGATAAATTATATATTATGTTCAGGAAATCAAAACTTTTCTATTATTATTTTTACATTCCTTATCTGCTTCCACAAATCCATATGATATAATATATTTTTATCAGTTATTAAGTTTCGTGCACTTCTTTAGTAAATAATATATTTTACAAGGAGAGAAATGTTATGTAAGTTAATAACATTTATGTGATTTAGAAAAGCTTCAACCACATGAGTAAATTTTACTCATGTGGCTTCAATTGCTGTATGGTACTGGAAACATTTGTGAGAAACGATGTGCACATGTGCAAAAGTTATTGTTACAAAAGTTTGCAAAAAAGTCAAGTAAACATGGTAATATACTCACTTATAGCCTTTCAAAAGTCGAATGCTAAACGTAGGCCTCGCCATAGTTTGGGCCCACTGAAAACAGGCGTTGTTTTTTCGAAGACAGCATAAGCTGAGTGAGGTCTGTTTGCCTAACGCGCCACATCACACAACATGAAAAACATATATTTTAAATGTTATATCCGTCAAATTGTTGTTTTTTTAATGTTGTTATACATTTGTTAATTGATGTGTCTAGTGTTGTAAATGTTAAAACTTAAGTGCTTAGTGATGTTTGTGGCGTGTTACAATAAACGTTTGTTTCTTTCTTTCTTTCTATATATTGCCTCACAGTAGGGCGTAATAATTGCCAAAGATGCGACGCTTAGTCGGCGATCGCAGTTATTTATTATTTTAATTTGTTATCATCAGGATGTTGCTGGCCATCTTCTTTTTTATTATCCTCTGCCGCCTCTTAAGTCACCCAAGGGATGACTCGGATATAGCGGATTCTCTTACACTGCCGCTACACGGCAATAAATATTGGTGTTAGTTTGTAAATTATATCAAACTTCAATATTAATTTTCTTTTAGTAATTTAAATTTTTATATCTATCTATACAAACAAATAAAATTGAAGTGTCTGTTCCTAATGTCAAAATAACAGCTTTTTACTGAATGCATATAAAAGTATATGCGATACTTATAACAAAAACACATTTTTTTTAAATGTTTGTCTGTCTGTCTGTTTGGCTCGGCTAATCTCCGAAACGATTAGTGTAATAAAATATTGTCAAAGTATGATCACGGACGTTCAAATGCTGTGTATGACATTGCGACAGGAGATGAAGCATGGATGCATTGTGGAAAGAAAGCAACAGTCTTCTGTATGGGTGTTCCAAAGCGACAGCAAACAAATAAAACTGAGGTATGCAAGAAGCGTGGGTAAAGAAATTATTGCGTTTTCTTATCCCAGACGAGAAAAGGTAAAGCTCGTGACCCATCCCGCACATAGTCCAGAACTCGCCCCGTATGTAATGGAGAATACTTTGAAAAACAGTAAATATATTAGATTACATATAAATTGTTTCATTTATGAGTTACGCAAAACTTTCAGTGTAGGTACCTCACCTATTACTCTTACAAAGAAGGGTTAACTAAAAAAAGATATATTTTAGCTATAGTATGTTTAATTATCATTTCAAATGTAAGTTTTACAATCATTTTAATTATAAACTTTCTGTCACAGTATTAAAGATCAAAGAAGATTATAACACTTGTCATGCATTAAAAAGAAAATGGAATGTACGATCTGATGATAAAAACATTGCGTCGCGTTGTACTTCACGTTTTTATAAGTGTATAATCTATTCTTCACGTGTCACAATTTCTTATTGTTTCGCCTTAAAATAGCCACATTATTTAGTTCAGTTTTTTAATACCTAGAAAAGTTTCTTTTACTGTGGGGTTAAATTTTATAAGTGTAATTTTTTCTATATTATTAGATAAAACAGTTACTTGATTTCCATGTAGTGGTAGCATAAGAATATCCACTACCCTATTACGTACGTAGGTGACGTTTAACGATAGCAGGAAATGTCAGAAAAGTCCTATGCCTACCGAAAGATGGCGGGTCAACCATCTCGTTAACACGAGACGTAAAATACCCAGATATGCAGCGTATATATAACGGAGAGCAGCGTCAGAGCGAGACGTCTGGTATTGCTATCGCCATACCGCCGTCCAAGCGAGTCGATTAAGGCAAATCTTCCATAATGGGAGAGGCCCATGTCCAGTAGTGGACTTTTATAAGGTAATGAAGAAGAAGTCACTTGAGACATCTACAGGTTGAAATGGAAGGCCTAAAGTGTTTTGTGGAAATTATTTAATTTCAAAAGAAAGTTTGTGAACTTTTTTTTTTGTGAAGATGTTTTGGAACGAAGTTCCTTATCGCACGGTACGAATTTGACGGATGGGGGCTAAGCGAGAAAAAGTGTAAGATTTTTCCGTTACGACCCCCGTTCTATACGTCAACAGTGCAAGCGAGATGGAATAATATCCATCTCCCTCGCATTTTTTCTTATCTTGCCACGAAAGAAATATTATTTAAAATGACGCTTCATTTTAATAGAAGCTAGTAATTCATTTATTTGTATTTGTTAATCAATAATATAATACGTTTATCAATAATAATAATATACTACGAAAGGAACTTCGTTCCAACCGAGTGTTCCACGACGTTCCACTCAAGCATGTTTTTTTAAATAGAATTAGGGTGATAAGACTTCAGCCCACCTGACGGTAAGTGCATGCTGTGGCCCAAAGACATCTACATCTATCCCGTATTAAAAATTGAAATGCAGATGCATTGTCACCCCTGAGGACTAAGTTAGAATGCCTCGTAACCACGTCTCAAGTCTCCAGTTCTTTACACTCACCATACAAAACGCAGCAGCATGTAGCTGCTATTTTACGCTGGTATTTTGTGAGAGCGTAGACCTTCCCCGGTCGAGCCGACCCATTCGTCCTATAATCATAAGATATCTGCAGCATGGCTCTACCACTTACAAAAATCGTGTGTATCAAATTCATGATGTTATTCAGTACCGTGAATGGCGACCTCTCGAGTTGCATAGGAAAATTGCCACCACGCCAAATGCCCCGCTGAACGTTCTCCACTCCTACTTGAGTATAAGTGTAAAAATTAGGGATATAAGGACGATGTACCTGCTTTTTGCTCAAGTGCATACGTCATCTGTATGCGAAGCACCCTGTTAACTAACTAATTTCTCAATGAAGTAAATACTACATAATAAAAAGCGTATTCACAATGATGACTCAAAGTTCAGATGACTCACTGCCTGTAATTGTATTGGTTCTATATACCCTTCAGACCGGAACATAGGCCGAAAGAGGTAAGAGAGTGGTACCTACCGGTGGTGGTGGTACACGGACTCCTAGGCAGAAATGCAGTATTACCACCTGGTGCAGGTGTAATGGTATTTTAATTTGAAAATTCGGAACTCAAATTACACAAACTAGTAATGGAGAGCGGCCTCCCAGAAAATATACAAAGATTGTCTATCAAATTAAAAAAAAATAAGAAAAAGATTGTATAAAACTATCGGGGCGATGCGACATTTAGTGCATACAAACGTATTCCTCTGTTTTCTTCCTGGATAAAATATAGTAAAATATATCTAATATATAAAGATTAATTTTTGTTTGTTTGTATTTTATGCGATGCCATAACGTTCATCAGATTGCGCTAAAACTTTGTCAACTTATTGCTTGCACTTGCGTGAAGGTTATAGGCATAGTACAATTAACTTACAATAGGTGGCGCGCGTATCGCATCAACAAATTTATTTGAAAATTATATATTATTCAACTTCAATGAATGTATTTATCATTCCTGATTAAACAATATAACTCTTCCAAATTTAAAACCATATTTCGAAAGATATTTTCTCTGTGGCAGCAACGGGCCGGGTACCAACTAGTAAATAATAATAATAAAATATAGTATATAGTATAAAACTATAGTAAAATATTTTTATATGATGCAATCTATATTAACTCTTATGTTTGGTTTTATTTTGGAACCTTCTATAATTACTAAAACTACCGAGTTTTATCGCTGTTTTAGAGATCCAGAAAAAAATTTAGAAAACATTAAAAATAAAAGAAAGACGTACATATCAATCCTTCTTATATGGATCTTGCAAAAATAGCGGTCTAGAGTTGAAGAAGAAAATCAGAGAATATGGGATAATGATTTCGTAAATTTATCATATTTATAATCAGTCCGAGCTGCAGTTGTTTCTCTCGATAGCTTAATTTTTTTTTACGTAGTAGAGCCACGCTGCAGCTATATTATGGTTGTAGCACGAATGGGTCATATCGACCGGGTAACGACCACGCTCTCACAGAGTACCAGCGTAAAAATAGTAAAATGTTTCTTAAATGATTTGTATATTTAATTTTACGATAAAATACTTAATTATTAATTGTTTTAAAAACAAGTCCAGCTGGGTTTCCTGATGGCTCCCCTGAACAGAGGAATTCTTCTAATCAGTGGTAAATCAAACAAGTGAAATTTAAAAAAATGTTTTTATAAATATACTACGTTTTCTTATATATATATATATATATATATATATATATATATATATATATAGATAATACTGGTAATAAAGGTGGTAATACTGCATTTCTGCCTAGGAGTCCGTGTACCACCACCACCGGTAGGTACCACTCTCTTACCTCTTTCGGCCTATGTTCCGGTCTGAAGGGTATATAGAACCAATACAATTACAGGCAGTGAGCCATCTCAACTTTGTGCTCAGGGATGACAACGCATCTGTAGCCTTCTTTGGATGAAGTTGGATGCAGCTGTCTATGGACCGCAGTATGCCACTTACCATCAGATGGACTGTAAGTTCGTTTGTCACATCAGTTTTATAAAAAAAAACATTAGTCAATCATCATTGTGAATACGCTTTTATTATGTATATATATATATATATATATATATATATATATATATATATATACATATACATATACATATATTATATTCGAATATTTTCATCCAATTCTGAGCTATGTTCAAAATTTCAAGTCTCTAGCTCATCGGGAAGTAATTTTAAAATCAATTACTAAATTCGACCCGAACGGACACACACGAAAGCGAGTTAATAAAAGCGTGATAAAAATAACTTTCAATCAGTAAAATAATAATAGTTAATATTGAATAACACATTCTCTATTTCTATAGCTTTTCTCAGCGTGGAAAGTATGGGCAAATCTTTCAAGTTCATTCTTGAAAAGGTTTAAATTAATGACTTAAGTGTTTTAGACCGGCTTTAAATCGTCATCATCATTACTGGGATATACGTGTAGGATAGGTTGGGAAGATTAGCCGTGTCGATGACCTCCTGGTTGACACGGCAGCGACTACGCAACAGAATTCTGGAGTAGTTTAGTATTTTTCACTTGACACCATCTGCTCTGAACGCTCAAAGCCTACGTGCTCTACTTTAATAAGTTGCATAGTTTATTATGATCTACGGTAATCTGCGCAATTTTAATAACTTAGCACCATTCGCTTTCTGCTCTGACCCTCATAACCCATGTCTAGATCTCTTAGTCACGCATAGACTCCAATAATGATCTGTAATCATCTATGCAATATCGGACTCCAATATTATTTCGTATCTGCACTGATTGGTCATAGCTTATACATCATTATATCGTCATGTCTTTTGTCAAGTCTAGTCAATATTGTTAAATCAAATCGAATCATATTATATTGAGGATGTATTAAGAATGTTATGATTACATTCTCAAAAATGATACTCTAACTTGTTAATAATAGGTTGGGGAAAAAGTTTCTTCGTATTTTGTTTGAGTATAAAATTGAAGAAAAATCTCTTTGGTTGTACTGTTTGTATCTGGCTGGCTTTAATATCAATACTTATAGGACATTAAGAAAAAGAAAAATAAAAAGTAAAAAACCACTTTCCCGTCATTATTCACTAGATTTTCTGTCCGCCAAAATGAGTGAATCTAAAGAAGAAATTCGATACATTCTGAAGTTTTGTTACAAAAAAGGGAAAAATGCGACTCAAGCCGTGAAAAAAATTTGTGACTTTTATAGACCTAATACAGTGTCAGTAACAGTAGCACAAAGTTGGTTCAAGCGTTTTCAGTCCGATAATTTTGATGTTAAAGATGCAGCTCGCTCTGGTTGCCCTCATACGATAAAGTCGATTCCATTTTTGAAAAATGGAGCAAGATCGGTATATTAGTAGTTACAACATAGCCGAAGAACTGAGGATTGACCACAAAACAGTTTTCACCCATTTAAAAAGTCTGGCTATACAAAAAAGTTCGATAAATGATTAACAGACGACCACACTGAAAGAAACCTAATGAATCGTGTACTCATTTGCGATTCTCTATTGAAATGTAATGAAACCGAACCATTTTTGAAGAGATTGATCACTGGTGATGAAAAGTGGATCACCTACGACAAAATTATGCGAAAAAGATCATGGTCAAAGGGTAGTCAAGCTCAACAGATTAAGCGAAACCAGGATTAACACGCAATAAGATGACGACGTCTGCGGCTTCACTTGCGTACCGGTACGACCGTTTAGGAGTGTCCCGTACACGGAATCAGTTGCACGCGTTTGGTGTTCACCCAATAACATGATATTACTCCGTATTATTTTGAAATATTGGGAAATATAGTATCACGCTTTAAATAGAATTGAATTCTAATTACCATGTGATTGCTTTCTATCACGAATTATGTGTAAGGATGAGAATTCATTATATCACTAAATTCAACAAAAGACAATTAAAAAAAACAGTAATTAATGTCGTAAATATTTGCGTGCGTTGAATAAACAGAACCAACGTATCATTTTGACCTATTTTATTTATTATGTTCAACCTCCTATCCAATATTTTAAGCCGAATACCTGAGATACTGCTATAAAATATAGTAAAATTATTTAGGTACCTATTAGCACAAGCCTTTATTTCCATCACGACGAATCAGGTGAAGCTGCGGAATGCAACTAGTTTTGTAAAGTAGTAATTAGTTTGTATCTTTGTATAGCAAAATAAATTATTACAAGGAATACTGATAAAATATAATGTTATGATATTATTATTTAACTAAATGTTTTTTGTGACAACCCTTGCATATTTTTAGCGACATGACGTCGAGACAGCCTTGTAGGTATTTTGCGGTATATCAAAGGAGTTGACCCACTATTAGTATTTATTACACATATGACTCAAGCAAGAAAATGAGAAATAACGGCAGGAATTGATCAACAGAAAAGTAGTGGTCTTTCATCATGATAACGCCAGACCACACACATTTTTGGCTATTCAGCAAAAATTGAGAGAGCTTGGTTAGGAAGTGTTAATGCATCTACCATATAGTCCTGACCTTGCACACTTAGATTATCACCTGTTTCAATCTCTTCAGAATTCTTTAGGTAGTGTTAGATTAACATCAAGAGAGATCTGTCAAAACTACTTGTCGAATTTTATTGATCAAAAATCCCAAGATTTCTACAGCAACGGGATTATGTCACTACCTACAAGATGGCACATATGTATTATAATTAAGTGTAATTAAACTTTGAAAAAAAAAAGTCATAATAAACGATGCCCTTCCAATCCCACCATACACACAGCATCGCCTTATTGCGTGTTAATCCGGGTTTCGCTATAATCTGTGGAGCTTGACTACCCTTTGACCATGATCTTTTTCACATGTTCTTGTCGTAGGTAATCACTTCTCATCACCAGTGATCAATATTTTCAAAAATGGTTCGGTTTTATTGCGTTTCAATGGAGAATCGCAAATGAGTACACGATTCATTAGGTTTCTTTCAGTGAGCTCGTGTGGTACCCAAATTTCAAGCTTTTTGTACAGCCAGACTTTTCAAATGGGTCCTAAACTGTTTTGTGGTCAACCCTCAATTCCCCAGCTATATCGTAACTACTAATATGCCAATCTTGCTCCACTTTTTCAAAATGGCATCGACTTTATCCGTATGAGGGCGACCAGAGCAGGCTGCATCTTGGACATCAAAATTCCCGGACTGAAAACGCTTGAACAAATTTGTGCTACTCTTACTGACTCTGCATTAGGTATTATGTACTTAATGCAGGGTCAGTAAATACTAAAATCTAATTTCTTTTCATGGCAGTCGCATTTTTCCCTTTTTTGTAATAAAACTTTTTAAAATGACTGAATTTTGGCGGACAGAAAAACAATTGAAAAATGGCGGAAAAGTGTTTTTTTATTTTTATTTTTCTTTTTCTTAATATCCTATATGTATTGATGTTAAAAACAGCCACATACAAACTGTACAACCAAAGAGATTTTTCTTCTATTTTATACAAACAAAATACGAAGAAACTTCTTTCCCGACCTTTTTCATAGCTTAATATTAATATCTTTATTGTTTTATTGTAAATACTCATTATATTATTTATTATATACACTAATGTATAATATACTGCATAACTAAAGTTCCCATCCTTTTGCATTTCCATTATTTTATTTCATTATTTTGATAACATCTTTCTCGAACATAGAAACAAAGCGAACACACTATCCTCGCGGGCGAGTCCAACGACAATGGGCATTGCTGAAAACCAACGCTACCGCAATCGTGCGATAGCATTATGTTGAGTCAGTGCTCTTTTCAGCATCACATCACTCATGCAATCGGATCATTTTATGTCTGTTTTCTCTTACTTATTTTTATCTTTGATGTTTTATGTATCATTTTATTTTCTGTATCAAAACTGTATGAGTAAGTTGCTGAATAAATGCTAGTCGATGTGTATGTCTGTCTTACCAGGTCGTCACTTCATCCATTCAACATTTCAACATTTTTGATTTTTGATATTGATTGAAACCTAATTCCATTAAAATTTGATAGGTAGACCCAAAATCTGATTTTCTGTAAAATTTGACGCAACTTAAAATAATTTTTGAACTTAACGATGAATTTTGAGGAACATGCATCACATCACTCATGCAATCGGATCATTTTATGTCTGTTTTCTCTTACAAATTTTTATCTTTGATGTTTTATGTATCATTTTATTTTCTGTATCAAAACTGTATGCTGAATAAATGCATGTCGATGTGTATGTCTGTCTTACCAGGTCGTCACTTCATCCATTCAACATTTCAACATTTTTGATATTGATTAAAACCTAATTCCATTAAAATTTGATAGGTGGACCCAAAATCTGGTTCTCTGTAAAAATTGACGCAACTTCAAATAATTTTTGAACTTAACGATGAATTATATACATACACATATCAGTAAAAACCTCAATAAATTTCTTAACTAGCCACGACAACTACAACGATGTACGATCATGTTAGTTATCTGTGTTCAATCACGTCTACTTTCACATGTTTACACGTTAATTATACATAATGTTTGGTTTAGCATCCTTCAAATTATTGTTGTAATATCTCGCATTTTTCAAAAAGTATAAATTTACCTAGTTTAATTAATGCCTAATAATATTAAACGTAGTATATATAGTAGGTGATAAGGCTCCTTATTGGCTAGCTTAGGCTTAGGCCTAATTATCTAGGTAGGTACTTCTTCCTTACCTATACTTCTGGTGCCAAGTAGCATATTCTACGCGATAGAGCTACTCCGTCGTTGTACTATAGTTGCAGTACGAATGGGTGAACTTGACTGAAAAAGGATCGCATCCAAGCAAAATATCAGCGAAATATTTATGCTGCTTAAACCCGCTGTGTATCGTATTGTGAGTTAAAGTAACCGGAGACTCTTTTAACTGGTAACGAGACATTCATAGACCTTAGGGATGAATACATCTGTTATTACTATGTAGTGTATATTACTATGTGGTGAAATGTGTGCCATTTATCACACTTACTTTTATATCTTTATGTTATATATCTTATATATCTTTATATTATAATTGAAAGGGTCACGGCGCGTCGCTCGGCGTCAATCCTTCAACTGAAAGGTCTTCCTTCGGCTGGTTTCTCAATCCGGCCGCGAAGATCCAACTGAAAGGGTCCAATCAGACAGGGATTAGTCTTTATTACACCACGTTGGGTTCGGGAGCAACGAGGTGGATGCGATCCCTGTGAAGGAGTGTCACACAAGGACGGTCGCTGCCCTTTCTGAGAAGAAAGGTTAGACAAATAAGATTACGGGTCCTCTTGAAGTGGTCCCGGTCTTGACGTCACGTATGTGGACTGTATTCATAGGTGGTGGAAGATACTTTAGGAAATAAAACAGCAATTATCTTCAAAATTCCCCATAAGAGAGCAACATTAACTTTCACTAATTTCCTATCACTTCCCTATGCGTTTGTTTTTCTTTCTTGATTAAACATAAAACTGGTAGCTGGTCCCGAACGAATTCACCATTTTTTTTGCGCCCAATGCAAGGACACCCTCCGGAAGCGGAGGGAGGGAGGTGGTGAATACTCATAGCATACCACGCAGCCGGCTGCGTGGTTATGTGGGACTCACTTTGAAGAAGTGCCTTACCCACTAAACACCACCTGTGGGAACGGTTTTGGCCTGTATGGCCTTTCCGCCGAGTCGGAGACGACCTCCCTCGGGGGAGGGAGGCGTAAAGGCGCCGCAAAGGGCGGCGGTGCTGGAGTAAAGGTGTGGGAGTCGCATGAGTGAGAATGCACTCACCGTACGGGGACGGCGAGCACGGTCTGCTAACACAACCGCACGGGGGCGGCGGCGCTAGCTGAGGCGGGAAGGGAAGGCGCTCACCGTACGGGGACGGTGAACGCGGGCGCACAACATAACCGCACGGGGGCGGCTAGCAGAGACGGGAAGGCTTCCACCGTACGGGGACGGTAAGATACAGCTAGCACGACCGCACGGGGGCGGGTGTACTAGCCGAGGCGAGAGGGCACTCACCGTACGGGGACGGTGAACGCGGGCGCACAACATAACCGCACGGGGCGGCTAGCAGAGACGGAAGGCTTCCACCGTACGGGGACGGTAAGATACAGCTAGCACGACCGCACGGGGGCGGGTGTACTAGCCGAGGCGAGAGGGCACTCACCGTACGGGGACGGTGAGCGTGGACAGCGAACGCAACCGCACGGGGGCGGCGCCTCTAGCTGAGGCGGGAGGGCACTCTCAACCGTACGGGGACGGGAGCGTGGTCAGCTAACACAACCGCACGGGGGCGGCAGCGCTAGCTGAGGGGGACGGGATGGGACTGACGTTCAATTCCTCGACTGAACTGACTGAGGGAGAAGACCCGTACGGGGACGGGTGCTCGGTCAGCTGGCGGACTCCGCTAGCGCACGACCGCTCGGGGGCGACGGCGCAAGCGGAATCGTAATTGACGATACATTGTCATCTGCATGTGTGCTATTTAGCACACAGCAGGTCTCGGGCCTCGGGTATATCCCCTTTACCCGGAATCTCCTCGCGGTGCATCACTATGCACCGGTCGTGGGAGCCGTTTTGGCATTGTTGGTAAAATTTTTAAAAGTTCGGGGTTCGGTTCCCCGGTCACTTTTTGTTCGAAAATTTTTCTTGAATTTGCGATGGTCGTCTAGTATGGCCTACATAGAAGCTGTGTAGGCCAATACCGGTGGTTAAATCAGCCTATTCAGGCGGTTAGATGGTTTTTAGGCTAATTAGTCCTATGGGCGTCTAAGTTGGCCTGTCTGCGGCATTGTGGGTTATTACTCGACTCTCTAATCGCTATAGAGAGGAGTTCTCTTGGTAGAGGTCGCCCGTCCGGTGGCCGAGCATGTAGGGGTGCAAAATCTTGTAGGTGTTCATGTGGCCCGTTATCGGCGCGGTCGAACATGCCGCGTGCTAATCGGGCCACGAATTGCTCTATAGTCTCCATCTTCAAGTCGGCCGCGATGACGTCATTTCGGACGTAGCGACCTGCACCGACGATGGTCCGTAGTGTTGTATTCTGCTGGACCTGTAGTCGCCGCTTCTGACGATCGCTCAGGAGCGCGTACCAGGCCGGCGCAGCGTATGTAATTCTGGATCTTATGTATGTCTTGTATAGTCTCAGCTTGGTTTTCAGCGGTAACTTGGATGCCAGGACGGGACGGAGCGCCGCCCGCGCACATCTGGCGTTGCGGACGACGATATCGACGTGCGCGGTCATGCGCAGCATCCGATCTATCCGGCATCCAAGGTAGGTTGCGGCCTTCTCGTATTTGATTTCCTGGCCCCTGAGCGTCAATGGTGGTGGGAAGTTCCTGAAGCGGCGAGTGAGCAGAGCGGTCGTCTTGCCAACATTGACGGCCATCCTCCACTCGTCCAGCCATGGTGGCAGCAGGTCCAGCAGGCGCTGCATCCTGGCAGTGGCTATGTGGGCTCTTCTAGACGATGTGAAGTAGGCACTATCGTCCGCGTATAGCGCCAGTTCAACATCGTCTTCCCATTCGCGCAGGTGGTCTGCCAGGGTAGGTATGTCATTAGTATAAGCCGCGTACAGGATCGGCGATAGACAGCTGCCCTGTGGCACGCCGGCTCTAATTGGTCTCGCTGCGGACTCGGCGTCCTCTACACAGACGTAGAACTTCCTATCTCTAAGGAATGACGCCACTAGCCGCAACATAGCAGGAGGGGTACTTGTTTGTGTTTCTAATTTGTATAGTAATCCAGAGTGCCACACTCTGTCGAACGCCTTCTCTATGTCGAGAAAGACGCCCAACGATGTGCGGCCACGGTTGTACTCGGCCGCAAGGTAGTGCAGCACCCTGGTCAGCTGTGTTGCTGTCGAGTGGCCCCTCCTGAATCCGTGCTGTTCCGCCCGAAGTTGTACGCACGGGCGGAAGCTTCTTAGCAGCAATCTTTCGCACAGTTTAGCTAAGTGCGGTAGTAGCGTGATCGGCCTATAGCTGGCTGCTCTACGCCTGTCCTTCCCGGGTTTCGGTGATACGATCACTTTACCGATTTTCCAGTCCTCCGGGAAGTGGGATGTCCGCAGTATACCGTTGTAGAGTCGACCTAGCTCTACAAGTATTCTGTTGGGCAGCTGTCGGAGTGCTGCGTTGGTTATCCCGTCGTGCCCCGGCGCCTTCCTAGGTTGCAGGCGGGCTACTGTCCTCCGCAGTTCAGCGGGGGATATATACCACTCTCCTGCAAGCGGTGGCGCGGGCGTCGACAGGAACTCCTGTACGCGGCTCTCCTTCCGGGTATGAAGTTCCATGAACTCCGCACTTGCTGGGTTCGGCATAAATTGCTCCTCGAAGTGCTCTGCTAGGATATCCGCTCTACCTTTGGCCTCGTAACAACGTTCGCCCGCGTCCAACAGTCAGCGGGCAAACGGGGGGTCTGGTTTTTGTTAACTGTCGGTTCAGTTTGTAGAGCGACGCGTCTTCCTCCTCTGCTTCTGATATGCGCCGCTCCCAGGCCTCTCCTCTGTGGGCCCGGACTGCAACCGACAGTTCATCCGTTAAGGTGTTCAATTTAGTTTTTAATCTAGGGCAGCGAGTACGTGCCCAGAGCTTTCTCAGCGCTCTTTTGCGCTTGAGCTGCACGCATATCTCTCGCGGCAGCTCTTCCCTCCTTCCTGTTGCTGGGACGATCGTAGAGGCCGCTTGTAGAGCTTCTTGTATCATATTTGTGATTTTCTTTGCAGCGGACTCTACGTCGTCCGCTGTGTTGATAGGGGTATATATTGGAGGTCTCTCCATTAGGTGTTTCTGGTAGAGCCTCCAATTGATCTTCCTTCTAAGAGCTCTGGGCGGCGTAGTCACTGCCTTGAGGCCAAGGGTGATTAGAATCGGGAGGTGCTGTGAGTTCAGGTCGTACAGCACCTCTACCACTATTGGGCAGTTGACGTTCCTAGAGAGCACGATATCTAATACATCCGGATTATTTCGTGGATCTGTAGGGACGTGCGTTGGTTCCTCGGGAAATAAAACGTCGTAGCTGCTTCTTTCAGCGTCTTCATAGAGTGCACGACCCGGCGGGGTGATCACTCTGGACCCCCACGCCGGGTGTTTCGCGTTTAGGTCCCCCGCAACGATGGTAGGTGTTACGCCTTCCATTACCGTCCGGATGTCTGAGGAGCAGAATGGAGTCCCTGGCGGGCGGTATGCTGCGTAGATCCTTAGTTCCTCGCCCGCCGCCTCCATTTTTATGCCGATAGAGCGCATCGTTTCATATGGTGGTAAATCCAGTTGTTGGTGGACGATGTCTCTCCTCACTAGTACCGCTGTGCCTCTGTAGGCGGTCCCGTGAGGATTGACCTCGTCCCTTCTGTAGATTTGGTAATTGGGCAGCTTAAGATGCGTTGATGGATTTAATTTTGTCTCTCCCAGCAATATCACCTGTATGTCCTGTTGCTGGGTGACTGTGCGGAGTTCATGGATCTTATGTTGTATCCCGTCTGGATTCCAATATAATAGGCGCAGGTTACTAGCCTCCGTAGTGCCGAGCCAGTAGCTGCGCCAATGCCCTCATTATGGCCGTTATTGGGTCGGTCCCGGCTCGGATGTCTGCCAGGACCTGTGTGCCGACTTCTATCGCTATACCGACCAATCTATGTATAGCGTCGGCACTCTCTGTATTTGTTGATGGTGGTATTCTTGATGTATTATATGGCTCTGGTCTCGGCTGGGCTTGGGTCTCTCTACGTATTGTAGAGCGCGCTCTAGTGTAGAGCGGGCTCTATGTTCAAATGGAGCCCTTTCTGGTGCTCTACCTGCAGTGGTTATCTGTTCCTTTACGGTAACCTGCGCCTTGGAGGCTATCGTGACCGCTGGCGTAGGGGTAGAGGTGACGGTTTGAGGAGGTTGTTGTGTTTTACTCTTCTTTCTACGCCCCCGCTTTTTCTTTTTTGGTGCTAGACGCTCTGTAGCATCATTAGCGGGGGGCTGGAGAGTCGCTCCGGTGGTTGCTTTAGTGCCGACTTCTACGACATCCATTTGTTGTTGTGGTTGCGGTTGCGGTTGTGGGTGCGGGGGGGGTGGTGGGGGGGCTGTTTGCCTCCCCCCTCTCCCTCTTATGGTTGCCCACCCCTCTTCGTTTACGACGGTCCTCGGGCGACTCTCTTGGGTCCGCTTCGGAGCCTCCGGAAGCAGACCCGGAAGTGTAATTCCTTGTTTCCGGGCAATCCTCCTCAAAACCGGACATCGGCGGTCGTTGGCGGTATGGCTTTTCGCACAGTTTGCGCATGTAGGTGTTTCGTCCCTACCCCTCGGGCATTGACTTGCGGCGTGTTCCCCCGCGCAACGGACGCATTTGATTGGCCTAAAACAATTGTATGAGGCGTGTCCGAAAGCCTGGCAACGGTGGCATTGTGCTGGGCCCACTCGTCCTTGCCAGGCTTCTACCGTAACTCCTTTCATATAAAGGAGCTCGGTTATATTGTATAGTTCTTGTAGCCTTTCTTGGCTTAGGTGGTCTAGTTGCGCGAAGTATAGGCACCCCGGCCTGCCTCTGCGGGGGGGAATTGCCTTCACATATCGAATAGGGAATCCTAACGCCTGGATAGCCTCCCCTATTTCCTTGGTGTCCGTATCTACTGGCAGCCCCCTAATGCCCACTTTTGTGGGCTTCTCCTCTTCGGGGGTGTAGCAGTACCAGGACATGGCTGGTATCTCCTTGGTAATCTCGACTAAATATTTTTGTATGGCCCGGAATTCTTCCGGGCTCTGAAAGAAGCCCCCTTCCCGAACGGACGAGCATTCGGAGGATGTCCCAACTTTCTGTTGAGCACCTCGAAGTGCTTCGTCCAGTTCGGGAGGCATTCTGCTACTATAGGAGGATATCTGCCCTTCTCGGCCTCCTCCGTTGGTTTGGGCACTTCAGCCACCTTCCTAGGTACTGCCGGGGCTGCTGCCAGTTGCGCGTAGCTTGTGGATGGTCGTTGGCCATCATCCAGTGGTAATCCAGACGGGTTTTGAGCTGGTTGTCCTTCCGAGGAGGCTAGGGTAGCATACGTGGTGCTATCCCAGCCATATGATTCCTCCCTCCTTGCTCATCAACGGCCGCGTTGCTACGTCGGTCCGGTGAGATAGGGGGGGTTGGTTTTCTCGGCGATGGCGATTTCGGTGGCGATTTATGGCTTCTAATTGCCACCGGTGGAAGTAGTTCCTCTTCATCTGAAGATGATGGTAGAGACGAGTCGGACGAGACGACGCACTGTCTTTTCTCGTAGATGGAAGCTTCTGTCTCAGGTGGTGTGTGCCTCCTGGCCGATTTCTTCGCCCGCTGCGGTAAGGGCGACGGTTCGCGTTCGCTCGTGCACTCAGGCGCGGTGAGCGCGAGCGCGGCGCGCGGTGCGGGCTCCTTAGGCGGCGATGAAGGCTTCCTGGTAGTTTTCGGGATCTGGTTGAACGAACTTACGGTCCTTGACCGTTCCGGATTCTAGGTCCTAACCATAAGTGGCCTATCTAATATCCGGACGATCCGGGGTTTCCTAACGCGAGGGGTGGGGTCGCACACTGCCGGTCATTCTAGTTGCTGTTGGTAACTACTGTTGTGAGTGTGTCCTGTCTATGACCCTTACCTAACGTAGCTAAATAGCGTAGTACGCGACGTACGACGTTCGGATCGGGTGGAAGCGAATTTAATGGTCGCAACACGGGGCACTGCCTACCCTTTCTTTATGAAAGGGTTGGGGAAGTGCTTGAGAGCACTCGCGCACGCGACTGACACACAAGGCACGGAACGCGCTTGAGTGCCAAGAATCTGCCCTGGGGCCGGTGACCTCGACGCCTCGCGGAGTATACGGACTCGACGCTTAGCGGAGTATGTCGTACCGGCGGTTGTTTGCAGCGTGACCACTTTTAGTAGATTTCTACTTTTTAGTAGATTTGAAGCAAATAAGACGATAAGCTAGTAGGATAAAATGTCTTAGTAGAATTTAGTAGAAATGAAAACACGTCGGTATGTTTTGGTATTAATTCACTATCAAAGAATAATAGGCTTAAAACCAAGCATCCATGACTAAAAGTTTTAATTTTACAGTTGACAACACACGAAAGTGATTAGGGATTCCTTATTATTGAATGAACTTTACAGTGGGCATAGTAAATTGAATTTAATTTTCTAATAGATAAAGACTGTTTTTAAAATAGGTCTTTCAACTTAAATCATTTTAAGTTGCTCCTATAATGTCAGACAACACAGTTTTATTAGTCGTTTTCGTTCATTTGTATTGTTTGCTTTCACGGAATCATACATTTATGTAATTTAAAATGAAAAGAAGATACGATCAAACTTATCGTGCGGAATGGGAGGAAAACCCATTATTTTCAAAGTGGCTTAAAAAATGTGATGAAAATAATGCTTATTGTAAAGCTTGCAATTCTAAAATTTTAGCAAGAATTGCGTCTATCAAAGAGCATAGTGCTTCAGCAAAACATTTAAAAATATGATTGGTTTTCTGGATCGTCTCAGGTACCTACTTTTTTAATGTTTCTTTTAAAATATTATTAATTAGCAATTTAGCAATATTTGACATTATGCATGTAATTGCCTAGACATGTTGACATATCCGTACCGTAAGTTATTTATGTGCAAATAAAATTGATTACTTATTAATTACTCAATTGGTAGGGGTCCTATTTTCTGTGCCAAGGACCACGGGTTCGATCCCGCTCAATATAAACATTTGTGTACAACATGTTTGCATTAGTCTATGCGTTTAATTTTTCATGTAGTCAGTCACATTTATGCAGCAACGCAGTGTTTTGTATTTCTCAGTGTACTTAGTTGATTAAATAAGTAAAAATTGTTTTATATGACGGTGGATCATACATTATTTTACAGATTGATAAATATTAAGAAGACATCACTTGACAGTGATGTAAAGAAGGCAGAAATGTGTATCGTTGCTTGTCTTGTAGAGCACAATGTACCTTTCCGGATAATGGACCACCTGAGTGAGATCATTAATCGAGTCTTTCACGATTCTGATGTGGCTAAAAAATTTTCTTGTAAAGAACCAAGTCTGCTGCTATCGCTTACAATGTATTAGGAGAGCAATTTGAAACAAGAATGTACGAAGATTTAAAGTCCGGATCGTCCAAATTTTCAATTATAGTTGACGAAAGCACCGATGTCAGCACTACAAAGGTTTTAGCAATCGCCACAAAGTATTATTCCGAAAATGATTTACGCGTGAAAACTAGATTGTTAAGTATAATAGATATAGACGGTGAAACAGCACAAGACTTGTTAAAGGCACTCAAAACTGTATTTCAAGAACGTGGTCTTAAATGGGAAGATATGATTGGCTTCGCAGCTGACACGACAAATGTTATGTTTGGCGAACATTCTGGAATTGTGACTAAAATGAAAGAACTAAATCCACACTGTGTATATGTTAAATGCGTGTGTCATTCCGTTGCGTTAGCTGTGAGCCATTCGTGTAAACTACTGCCACGAAAATTAGAGCAATTGGTCAAAGAAGTTTATAATTATTTTTCTCAAAGTAGTAAACGTCAGCGCGAGTTCACAGAATTCCAAGAGTTTACCGATACAGAACATTATAAGCTACTCAGACATTATGATATACGCTGGCTTTCCTTCACGGTTGTATTAATCGAATATTACAACAATGGTCAGCATTGAAATTATATTTTCAGGGACAGTATTTGGGAGATAGAAACTCTAATGCATCTGCGGAATTTCTTTATAATGCCTTAAATGACGAAACTATAAAACTATATTTCTATTTCCTTGATTATATATTACCGTTCACAAACAAATTCAACACGATTTTCCAGGAGATTACCCTGTCGTGCATCGCTTGTACAATGACATGCGAGCCATGTTTGTCTCCATCTTGAGCTGTTATATGAAGAGCCAATATGTAAAGCTACATCAGTGAAGAATATTGACCCCAATTCTTCCGTTAATTATTTACCCTTAAACAATTTGTATTTGTGTTAATTTTGCCAAACATTTAGAATCACATCGCAATCAAATACCCCGCAACAGCTTCAAGATATTTTAAAAGGTGCCAAGAATTCTTAAAATCTTTGTGTGTGCAGTTAAAAACAAGACTACCATTTGATGATGATATTTTGAAATGATGTGCTTTTAGATCCCCAAACTGCTGTACATGCTGAATTTACAAGTTTGTTTAATGTTACCTCAAAATTTCCAAACATTGTTTCCGAAAGTGACATTCAACTAATCGACAATGAATTCAGGGAACTTAAACTTAATATGGAAGTCGCAAACTTATTATGCAGTACTAGCAGAGAGGCTGTTACTAATGTTGAAGAGTTTTGGGCGTCAGTAAGTAAATTACGTCATGCCGACAATAAAGCTCAATTTGGAAATATCAGTAAATTCGCAAAGCAAATGCTTTGTTTACCAGTATCGAACGCCAAATGTGAACGCATTTTCTCTGCTATAAATAGAATAAAAACAGAAGATCGTAACAGATTTAGTAATCTAAACGTTCGTGCAATTTTACACGCTAAGGAGGGGTTAAAGGAATCGGGAAATTGTACAAAATTTGAACCTGGTACTTCGATGTTGGAAACAATGAAAAATGAAAAACAATTATATAAAAATGTTAAAAAATTCGATGACATTGACAATTAATACAAAAATGTTAATCATAAATGATTGATTACATGTAAGGTTCATTAACAAATGTGTTTTATTTCGAATCAAAACATTACTCTAAAAATTAGTAGATTTTACAATGCGACCTAGTAGATTTCAGTAGATTTTAGCAGTGTCTTTGGTAGATTCCCTCATTTAAAAGTGGTCACGCTGGTTGTTTGGGACCACTGCTAATCCTCAAACAACACACACTTAGGAGATCCTTCGTAATTGACCAGTGACCAGTTTACTGAGCTACTTCAAAGCTATACACGAAAGAGAACCGCGCACCGCGCGCGGTTTGGCAAAATTTTACATCGATTTTTACTATTGCCCTCTTATATTTTTCCCAATAACTTTATTCTTATAAAACACAGTTATACAATTTATACACATAGACTTAGAACATACTTACGCCAGTATATTCTAAGTCTATGTTTATACATAATAATAGCACAATAAGGTCCTAACATACATCACATTATAATAACATGAAAACTTTTTAATTTATTTAACAAATATGCCTATTTTACAACACTTTTTCAAAGTTAGAAATCTTAAATATCTAACACACAAGGTCGAAACAACAATCTTTATTAATAAACATAAACAACTTAACTATTACAATAGTTTAATTCACGAATTTACACATATTTTTCACTTAAAAACAACTTTAATTTTCTTATATAAAACTATCTTTATTTCACTATATTTACCACAAATTTAAACATTTTTAACACAGAACTATCCTATTTTATATGCACAACAGTCTTGAAATATTTATGACCTACTTTTACATACATTTCTGAAATTTTTACAATTAATAAAAATTATTTTCGTATTTATTTCACACGATTTTGCGCTCGGTTCACATCTCACACAACATGAACAACTGATGTCTAGACGACCCTAATTACATCGATAGGAGGCTAATGCCTTCCTTGTCTAAATTACATCTATCTCTTTCATTATGAAACACTACGGTTTACATATGATATCCTTATCAGTCATAATGTTTCTTATCTGTTATCACAAAAAACAAAAATAATCTCAAGTGCTAAATATATTTCCCTCTAAAATAAGCATTTAATTTAACATAATACTTCTATTCGTATTGCACAGCTGAGTACTGTGTAATACATGACTCTAAATTAATTCAAAATAAATTTTCATGGAATTAACGCTCAACCGAGGAATCGAACCCCGAACTATCGTTCGACATTTTATTGAATATATTTACTTCTAACATAAATTAAGTGCCTGTCAAATTAAATGGCAATTTTTAAGCCTTCAACTTGTTTATACTTTTTCACAGGAATTAAATAAACAATTTTTTAAGCGCGTCGCCAACAATAATCGTTGGGGCGCCTGTTAGTGACTTATACTGTAATTCATAACCAAGATAGGTGCTCTCCTTGGAAACGATTCAGGCGCTATGTTGCTTATTCAATTTTCAACAGTGGTAAAGCCAGGCTGTAGCTATGTGATGGCTGTAGCACGAATGGGACGGCTCGACCGGTGGTGAAACACGCTCTGAAAGAATACCAGCGTAAAAGCTCAATGCTGTTGTGTTTCGTATGGTTAGTGTAGAGAACAGGAGACCCTTTTTACTGGATGTGAGGCATTCCATCTTAGTGCTCAAGGGTGTTAAAGTATCTGCATATTAAATTGTAATAGAAGAAAATATGTCTATGGGCCACAGTCTCCATTTACCATCAGGTGGACTGTGTACTCGTTTTTCACCCTTATTGTATTAAAAAAAAATCACAAAACGAATCCCAAATTTGTCAGATTTATATTATTTTGTTTATGTTTTAAAATAAAACATCAATCTATTATTAATATTTAATAATTAAAGTTAGCGTGTGTAATGTAATGTAACGATAAATCTTAATGCGCGTGCCCAACAGTCGTGTAAGATATTTATGGAGTATTTGTCACAGGTATTACCTCGTAATACAATAACTTCACTGTATAAAGTTTCACCCTGTGTTCGATAGCTCTTTGATGGCATAGATAATCTGATTTTTTTTTGTCGTGCGTCTGCGCACGATGCTAATTGATTGTGTCAGACCACGTTCTTAGAAGGCAACTTATGCGTGACATATTGCTGGCTCTGCATGAATGGCAATGGGATATTTGCATTGTATTATTAAATATATATTTATAAAATATATTTAGTTATTTTTTTTAAACGTTACCTCCACACTAGAATTTTCTCCTGTATCGTAGGGGCAGTTAACATAGATACATTTAACAAGGAGAAACATCTAGACCCGGGAAAATTATTTGAAGGCCATACAAAATACTGGTTCCGTGCGGGATTCGAAACCATATTCTTAAAACCTCTAATCAATATTCTGGGCGGTGTTTTCTGAATAACAACACTAGAACATTTTTACTACGATACAATCTATATTCACGACAGCCACGTTCCTATGTTTTGCAGCAGTTTTGTCATTCGGGCACAATGCCACAGCCATAGATCGCTATAAAATCTATTCTCGTCTCTCTCCTCTCTTAACTGATTACGAAGGCTACGGCGCTCCGGGCGCGGATTCAAATCCTCTAAAATAGCCTTCAAGAAGGCTATTTTTAGAGATTACCGACTTGTAGGAAATGTCGTGATTGCGTAAGTATGTAATATGTATTTCACGTGGATGAATATCCAGATCTAAGAAAAATATATTTGTAGGCCTTACAAAGACTTGCCATGGTCGGAAATAGACCTGCGACCCGCAACTCCAACAACGTTAGGAGGCAACGCCCGCTGTGAAACTCGGACCAGATTTTAGTTTCCACATTCAAAAATTGAAAGTAAACGTTACCGAATTTTGTTTCGTGGACGTCGTAAGAGACGACTATAAGAAACCCCAGAAATACTTCATGGCTTCCGATAGATGGTTTTAACCATCCCGTTTAAGATGCCCAGACTGACGATGGGGAGCAAAGTCAAAGATGCGAGACGTTTAGTATTTCGATCGCCATTACGCCTACTAAGCGTGGGGATTATGACAAATTCTCCTTACTACAGAAGAGGTCAATGTCCAATAGGTTCTATATTTGTTAAGAAAGAAGAAGGAATAAAACGAGAGATACTAGTGTATTCCTACCGGTACCACTGAAATCATTAATTGCAAATTTAAGTACAAAACTTAAATTTGCAATTAATGATTTATTTAACTTCATATACACATAAAATGTATATAGGCGGACTTAATGCCCAAGGCATTATCTACCAGTATAACTTAGTGTAGTGCAGATATAAAAGAGGTAGGTATAATAAGAAGTACAGAAATTTAATATATATATATATATATATATATATATATATATATGTGATAATATATATTTTATTAAAATCTATTTATCTTATCTGAAAAGATGATCGCCATTATCATGGTACAATGTATGATCTCATTAATAAATAACATTATTTAATTATGTACTATATTCTGGCAATAAAATTGAATTTATTAAAAAATTTAGCCGGCATATTACATAACATAAACACTCACGGCTGTCACCTAAAGAGGTAGGCAGATACTACTCACTTCCATTTGGCACGATCCTGATACATCTCTCACGTCCTTGTACTCGTACCTACGCATATACGAGTACATGCTCTCTGGTTATGGGAAATAATTTCGCAGATACAATAATTTAATCTTTTATTTATTTTATTTAAATTTAATTAAATTGAAATCATTGGCATCCTTTTAAGCTAAGAATATTCTGATGATACATACTACGTTGGGACTAAAATAGTCATGGCAAAGGCAAATTCAATGTCATATGTATTCAGAACAATTAAAACATTGACGAAAGTGATTGGCAGTGATGCGGCGCCTGATTGGTACCGTTGAGGCGTCTTACATATATGAAATTACTTAATAATATAATGAATAATATAATGAAGCGACATAAATGCAGCAACGTAACCATCGCACTTCTAGAGTCAGATTCAACGCTCTTTTGTTTACATTATAACGTCAGTGCCTAACGTTAAGTACACTGACACTGCAGTGCCTCGAAAAAACTGCGATGCTGAGTTCTGTACTGGCTGTGTTTCTCCAAGTGCGGCCTTTTGCCTCCTCTCATTACTAAAAGAGTTATGTAGTAGTTAGTCCGTTCTCTGCACTGAACATACGTAATTACAGCAGCATTAAGCTGTTATTTTAGGCGAGTAATCTGTAAGCGCGTGGCGCGTGGCGCGTGGCGCACCAAAATATAGCTGCATCGTGGTTATACCGCTTGAATAACCTATCTCTGCTATGTATATAAGCTGTTAAGACTATTTTGTAGTTACTTAAGCATATAATAGCTATTAAGTCTCATATGTGGTTATTAATCTCATCCATCCTCACTATAAATGTTTAAAGTACCTACACTCATTGCAGGAGTGAAACTGATTGGAACGAGATAAGTTAAATATTATTAATCTTAAAAAGAGGAGAAACTAGATGGTAGGATTTTTTTTCTGCTTAGGAGTCCAGGTACCACCCTCTTACCTATTTCTGCTAATGAGGGCTAATAATTTTCTGCTCACCAGATGTCGCTAGTTGACACTGAGGTAAAGTTTTTTGTTACACAATGTAATTTAATTGAGAAGTTGTTTTTTTAATAAAAGTTTATCAGTTTCTAGAGAATTATATTAATACAAAAAAGAATGCGTCAGTGGTTTGTTTTTTATTTGCACATTTTTAACTTTTTTTTTGAATTTTTCTACTTTTATGAATATCTGTGGTTTGCTTTATTTATTTTTAATGTTATTAATATAAAGTACAGCTAATAGTACAGAAAGAAACAATAACTTTTACATTTTCCGAATAAATTAACTTCCTCGCTATGAAATCTGTCAAATATTATACTCTGTCAAATTGTCATTAGAAGTGTGTTCATGGGCAGCATTAGCCACTTACCATCAGCTATACTGAAAGTGTGTATGTCAACTAAATTTTATAAAAATATCTTGTCTAGTTACTAGATTTTTTTTTATAAAATTCGGGTTTCATAGTTGGACGAGTTGCTCTTTAATCCTACTGAAAGGCCAAATTGAATTTTAATTTGCAGTTATTCCATTATTCTTTGATAATCGCGATAAATGACCTGTCGCGGTAGAGCCATGCTGCAGCTATCATAAGGTTGTAGCATGAATGGGTCGGCTCAACCGGGGAAGGACTACGCTCTCACAGAAATAGCAGCGTAAAATAGCAACTTCAACAGCTAAAAACTTTCAACAGCGTAAAATTTTACTGCACACGAGGCATTTCATCTTCGTTCTCAAGGGTGACAACGCATCTGCATTTTGATTCTTAATCGAGGATAGATGTAGATGTCTATGGGCCACAGCATCCACTTACCAACAGATGGGCTGTGTGCTCGCTTGTCACCCTAATTCATATTTTTATAAAATTATTAATATTAATTCCTATTCATATAAAAGAAAGATCGTTTTTTTTACCTTGTCGTAAATAAATCATGTCGGGAGTTTCAGCGTGAACTTGACTGCCGGCTTATTGTTGCCTATAGTATTGTTTAAATAATAGTTTGAAGTGGATTTTGATACGTAAAAGTGGTGCAGTGAACTATTAGTGGAAATGATGTAACAAGTGCACCGGTGGCGATATGCACCCCAGGGCGCCTTAATCGTCATGAACTGTCTGCTGGCTCAAGCTGCCTTGAAAACCTTCCAAAAACCTTCGCAATGTGACACATCAATATATTGTAAAGAAGTTTTAAAACAAATTAATAAAAAGTCTAATTTCATAATACTTGACACTAGCAAAATTGCAACCGTACGAAACCATTATCAAAGAAAAATAAATCATGTCGCTTTCGCAAATTTTTATAACACATCTTTATCATAGCTAACGGTGCGTTAAAAATTTATAGCGAGAACGAGAACAATGTTCTTAAATACTTATTAATAATACATTTTCAAATTAATTTTAAAACGACAGTTTTCAACACTTTAGCAAACATGGTTTTTACGTTATACATTTTGAAGGATTAATTTCGCATGATTCTGTTATTAATAAAAAAAACACGTGAAATTTCGTGATAAAATTTTACGCTTGGGGAATTGCAAACAAAAGCAAATGTACACAGGTATTTTGTGCAAAACGAAGAATGTTTGTAAATAAAAATAAACAATGTTTTGTGGTAGCTGAATGGGTTCTACTTACTATCTTGAAGTTATAAATTGCATTTAAATGTGGTTTAAAATAAAACAAAATCGAAAGTCTAAAGTGCAAGCTGCCAATACGTGCCAAGAGAGGTTACGTCAACTCATGAGAAGTTCATGTACAAAAGTTGTCTGCTTATAAACTGACAATGATGACAAATCATATTTTTTTAAAAACAACAAATGTAAGATAACGAATAAAAATTATGAATATTTTTTGTATTGAAAAGAGAACAAGTATTTTTTTTTAATTTTGTACTAAAAATAATTAATATTTGTTCCATTGTTTTATGCATATTCCTACATTGTCATTTGCTTCTGAGCTATGTTCAAATTTCAAGTATCTAGCTCATCGGGAATTGCTCGAAATTTGAGTTGCAAGATTTCACCCGGAACGACAGACAGACAGACAAACAAGAAAGTAACTTAATAAAAACGTGGTAAAATGCAAGTACCTACATGCAAAATCAGATTGTTTATTTTACTCACACGGTTTGATGGACATCGCTTAATGATGAAGGAAATGATGAAGATCTTAGACTACAGGAAGTAACTATTTTGTTCGACACGTAATACAGCATTTCTGACTTTCTATTAAATAGTTCCATGTTTTCTTTTTTTATTTATTTTAAACAATGTTCGTTAAATGAAACAAATTTTTACGGATTATATCGCGTTTAATTTCAACTTTTAATTCCCGACGTTTCGGGTGCTTTACAGCACCCATGATCACGGGGGGGACTGAGGTCGAAACGTCGGGAATTAAAAAGTTAAAATTAAACGCGATATAATCCGTAAAAATTAGTTTAATTTACTGTGTAGTCTTCGCGTAAATATAAGAAAACATTAAAGACGTGTTCGTATTAAATGCCGATATTTTTATGAATATATGTTACAACGTAGAATCGTTTGTAAGCATCTTTTGCCTTTGTGCGATTAACGAAATTAAACTGATTATAGCTAAATTAATTATATTTAGATAGCTGCCATTGACAGTAAACAGTTATTTTTTATATCTAAGTTGCAAATTATGGATGGTCCTTCAGAGCTGGCCGTATGAAGAAGGTCAAGGTCATTCAGCAAGCTATGGAGAGGGCTATACTCGGGCTATATTCTCTGCGTACAAATCTTAGAAATGAGAATATGCGTAATAGAATCAGAGTAACAGACATATCGCAACCGATCAGTACGCTATAGTGGCAATGGGCGGGACATATAGTTCGAAGAACAGACAACCGATGGTGAAGATAGGTGGCAGCCTCATTCCGATAAGCGGATTGTAGGGCGGCCCCCAACTAGATGGAGTGACGACCGGGTAAAGGATGTGGGATGTCGATGGATGCAGATAAATCGAGACCTTGCTTTGTGGCATTCCCTTGGAGAGGCCTATGTTCAACAAAGGCTGTAATAATGATGATAATGATAAAGTTGCAAATTGATTTACTGTAAAGCGATTTAAACATTAGATCGATATTGCTTTTTATTTTACAGCGTGTCAGTTTGTGTGATTACTAAGCCAATAACAAATTTCCTTTTACAAACCAAAAATATAGCGTTTAAAGGGTAAAGGTGGCAATCAGTGAAAGCTAATAAAACATCGCGTTCACTGCTAGCAATCGTTGTATATGTCACAGTCAAAACTCATAACCGGTCAAAACCACTTTTGACTGCAAAAATCAGGCAAAAATGGTTTTGACCGATGCCCTTAGTCAAAAACAGTTTTGATTGATTTTTGTAGTCAAAAGTGGTTCTGACCAACGTTCTTAATCAAAAGTAATTTTGCCTCATTTAAAGTTCAGACTATCGGTCAAAACTCGCAATATCAGTGACAGTAGGTTAAGGTGCGGCTGGGGTGGCCCTTGGGCCACCCTAAATCTGTGTACATTATAATAATATAAAATATAATATTGAAGAATTAACTTTTTAATTTCAGAAATTCAAAAAGTATAAGTCAAAAGTAGTTTTGACTAACATTCTTGGTCGAAACTACTTTTAGCCGATGTAATTTGGTCAAAATCACTATTATCCAATATTTTTGCAGTTAAAAATGGTTTTGACCAACGTCCTTGGTCAAAACTACTTTTGCCTGATTTTTACAGTCAAAAGTGGTTTTGACCGGTTATGAGTTTTGAATTTAACATATATAATTCACAGGATTGTTATGATTACAAGACAACTTTGATATTTTTATGTATCTTACTAATAATTGTATTGCAAACTCATTACATAAATGCGCTTTACATAAAAATAATTACAACATTATGATCCCGCGTATATACAACAAAATATCAAAATATATTCGTGAATTACCTACAAAAAATTTCAATTTAAATTAAAATGGTATTTTCTTATACATTACAAAAAATCTTGGATTATAAATAACTTTAAATTTTATTTAAAAAAAATATATAAGTTTAATTTACGACCTATTTGCTATTTGTGTTATTTTTAAGCGAATTCACACGAACCAACTTAGGTAACAATTTGTAGATATAATTACCGTTACAGCCTATTAAAGTCCTCTGTTGAATAGCATCCCACATAGATTACCTCATAGGGGGATATTTGCCATAGCTGCCACGCTGGTAACCGCAGTGTTTTATTTTTAGTCGTTATTAGGAAGACGCTGCTGCCCATCTCTTGATTTGTTTTTATCTGTCGCTTCTTACAACACCCAAAGGAATGATATGGGGTAGTAGATATTCTTACACCGCCACTAAACGGTAAATATAAATAATTGGGACGGTAAAACTATAAAGTGTGTTAGATTCATTAAACTAAAATGAATATATGCAAGTTTCAAAGCAATACGTCATCAAAACCACGTGTCCAGTCCAATCCATCTTTAATACTATCATACAATTGTTGATTTTTGCAATAAAGTGAAAAATCCTTTTTTATATAGAATAAGGGTAACAAGTAAGCACACCTGCACGGCTAGCATGGGCTGGGGACAAAAAATTTATCCCCCGATTATATCCACTGACAAGAGATAAAATTATCTTGTATTTATGCCAAAGCACGGCAACGGGCTACGGCAACGGGGAGAAGTATATCACCGTTTGACATAACGGGTAGAAATATATCCCCCGTCCGTAGCATGGAGCCAAATGAAAGATAAAAAATCATGCTTTTTTGACATTTGAAAGGGACAATTTTATCCTAGTTCATTGGACGTGGGTTTAAGTGTGTGTGTAAGCCCTGTTGGAGCTCATTAGTGCACAAAAAACCCAATCACAGGCCTTTAGTCGATTGCTACATGCTAGCCCTGCTGTTGTGTTTTAACGACAGCAGGGCTATCATGGGCAGGAGACAATTTTATCCCCGGGGAAAGGAGAAAATGTTTATCCCCTCGCTTAGTTTTATCCACCCTTCGAGCATGGGCACATCGGTGGATATAATATCCACCGTAGATAAAATGGGAGATAGACTTAGACTTATATAGATATTTTGTATGAATATACACTTAAACACACGTCCAATGAACTAGGATAAAATTGTTCCTTTCAAATGTCAAAAAAGCATAATTTTTTTATCTTTCATTTGGCTCCATGACAGTAGACTCCAGACACGGACAGGGATATACATATGTCTACTCGTTATGTCAGACGGGGATATACTTCTCCCGTTGCCGTACTGAATAGGACAAGATAATTTTATCTCTTGTCACTGGATATAATCGGGGGATAAATTTTTTGTCCTCAGCACATGTTAGCCGTGCTGGATGGTAAGTGAATGCTGTGGCCCATAGACATCTACATATATCCTCGAATAAGAATCAAAATGCAGATGCGTTGTCACCCCTGAGAACTAAGATGGAATGCCTCGAATCCAGTAAAAAGGGTCTCCGGTTCTCTACAGTCACCATACAAAACACACTATTTTAAGCTGGTGTTCTGTGAGAGCGTTGGTCGAGCCGACCCATTCGTGCTACAAACAATACAGCTGCAACATGGTTATACTACTTAAGAATACCATGTTTACTTTAGAAAACACAAGCGGTAAAAATAAAATTTTGTATAACCGACTTCAATGTAAACAAGTGGTAAAATTAAAAATTTTGTACAACCGACTTCAATATAAATAAAATGAGAACATCAACAATACAGTCGAAGTCAATTAAATACGCATTATTAAAGGTAACTCAAAAACTACTAATCAGATCTTGATTAAATTTATACGGGACTACATGAGAAGCACCAGCTTTTAAATAAAACAAGAATCATCAAAATCGGTTCACCTAGGAAAAAGTTATAAGGTAACACACATATAGTCGAATTGAGTACCTCCTCCTTTTTTTGAAGTCGTTTAAAAATAACCGTTATTCAAAACAGTTCTTAATTTTAATTACGACTAAAGTTACCACCAGCGCTATGATTTACGCTCTAAAATATACATATTTGCATAGTGTAATTTTTGTTTCATAATACCTACTTACCTACCTTACATCAAACCGATTGCGAAATGTAAAAGATTTGTTTATAACATACTCGTAATAAAATTGTCTTAATTATATATTTAGTATGAAAGATACATCCGGGTTTTTTATGTAGTCCAAACTGCCTTTTCACAAGTAAAGATTTACAAAAATAAGTTTTATTTAACCGACTTAAAAAAGGAGGAGGTATGTTCGGGCATAACTTCGTCATATATTGACGGATTAGCAAAATAATTTTTATGTTCGTAAGAGGTTTATTCCGAAATGGTCCCGTTTAAATTTCGTTAAGATATGATGATGAGTTTCGGAGACAGACAACAGAACTCTTTAAGAAATGCCAGCAAATCAACCGCGATTGTTGCTATCGGGGACTGTGGTGTTTGACGTCCAATGTTTAACCACGGCTACCTCCAGATTAAAATTATAAATTTTTGTTCCGATCTACGCAGTATGAACTTATAGTATCTTTAAGTCGTGCAGTTGTATGCTTGTATTGGGATTTAATTTTATATAATAAAATGTTGTATATAATAAAATATTGTATATTATGTTACGTAAATAAATGTATTTAAATTTAAAAGTAGAAAGAACAATTGTCTCTACAAACATAATAAAAATTACTTTGTTAAAAAAATAAAAATTATAGGATCACCAGCGGATATTAGCACCTAGCCATCTTCTCTATTGAAATTAGGATGTTTTTGATTTCAATATTCTCGCGAATCATCCTTAGAAAGAATCGGTGTTCTTTAGTGCGGATTTGTGGTCTATCAAATCTGATGTAATAACGAGGGCGTTCCTGTATGAGTTTACAGACTGCAGAATTTCCTGTAGGATGTTAGGGTATGTTTCTAGGTGGTATGACTCCTTTTCTGCCTGGGAGTCTATCTGGATAGGTACCACCCTCTCACCTAGTTCTGTGATATACATAAAAAATTACTACTTTAACTTTTCAAAATACTCGTCATAATCTTTTTTCAGTGATGTAGTGATCATCTTATCTCTGTGTTTATGCTGTATTATATTTCTTAATGCAAGAGTAAGGTAATAGAAAAGCTTTCTTAGTGAGTACTATTTATCATCTGTCTACTATAGATTTAGGGCTGACCCGGGATTCGAACTCAGGACCTCATGATTAACAGTTGCGTTTACAACCACTAGACCAACGAGGCAGTAAAATGTAGTACTTACTATAAGTCAGTGTTATCTACAACCCCATCTGATATTAAGTGATTGGTGTAGAGTTAGATGATACACTTAGATGGTAAATCGTACACGCCTAGCTTAAGAAAAACACTACACACACATATTCACTCTTTCATTTGGAAAACAGTAAAAATACAGAGATGGTCACTGTATCATTTATGTCCCTGAATAGAGATTTATGAAGAGTATTTTAAAAAGTATTTTGTAGCTTAAATATTTTTTATAACCCTATCCATGGTTTACATATACTTACGTTACAGAATTTTACATATTCATTTTATTAAGTTTACAACGCAAACATGCATAAATCCTATCGTTTTCGTTTGGTAGCTGAAGCTTTTCTAAAACATATTTAATGATATAATCTACGTAACAGTTTTCTAAGTTTCTCACTTCATTTGTTTGCATTAGTCAAAAATTCTAGCGTATGAACCAACCAACCGGTTGAGAAACACGTGTGAATGATTTTTGCTATGGAGGTGACTATGAACGCGTTAATTATTCCGGATAGTCTACTATTTATATATTGAAAATCGTTACATTATTTATATATACATATTTTGATTTTAATTTATACATTTCTATCTTTTATAACAAAAAGAAAGATGAAAACACATGATTTTTATTTTGTTTTGGTGTTTAATAAAAGCACCACTCAAGAAGATAATGTTTTGTCTTTCAGTATGTATATGCAGTCTTTCAACTAAATCCCATGACCCCCCATCCAGGAGACGTCCTAAGAACGTTCATCTTGATCATGATGATGAGATCACTTCCTCGAATAGGTTGAACCCTCCCCCTCCCCCCTTTCACGGGAGAAGGAATCCGATCCGACACACACACACACACACACACACACACATTCAGACACAGTACTAGTAGTACTAGTACAGAATACTAGGGCAAATACTATGATACGGCGCGTTTTTAGTTTTTCGACCCGTTAGTTAATCCGATAGTGGATCAAGTCGAGGTTCGTAACTCTTTTTGAGCGACCCACATCGAGCCCCCTCCCCCTCCCAGTTCAAGTAGCCTCACTCCAAAAGCAAGGGCAGGGGTGCCTCGGGACTGCAGTCGGCGTCGTCGTCAGAATCGTTGCACTCAATACTTCGTAGGAGCTCGCTTACGAGTCTATTTCGATGAAACTGTAAAGGCCGCAAGGCCAACAGCATACACTTTTCTAAAAGAAAAATCTTATAGAATTTTTCAGAATCAGAATATTTATTGCCAATAAGCTGTGTATGTACAATTTGCGGGTGACATTGCAATTAAATGTTTCACAGTTTACCCATATCGGGTATGCAATAATTAAGAAATAAAAACTTTATGTAAATTAATGTTTGGTATTAAAATATTCATTTAAATTACAAAACACATTATATATTAACCGCTTCTTGAGGTGTATTTTAAATCTTAGCAAGTCCATAGCTTTTATATTAGGTGGCAGATGATACGTACTATCGGATAAGTACTCCACTACTACACTATTCTAATTACCTAAATGATTAACGACTAAACGAGTAAATAATTATAATCTTTGTATTCATACAGTATATAACATAAGCTGTACATATATTGTGGTAACGGCGTGAGAATGCACTTTACCTCATTTCGCCCCATGGCTGTCGTAAGAGGCGACTATGGGAAATACCAGAAAAATCTCATGGTTTCCGATAGATGGCGGTATAAACATCTCGTTTACGCCAGACTTAAAATACCAGACTGACGACGGAGAGCAGCGTCATAGTTTTTTTTTATAGGATAAGGGTGACAAACGAGCACACAGTCATCTGCGGCCCATAGATATCTACATCTATCCTCGATTACGAATCAAAATGCAGATGCGTTGTCACCCGTGAGGACTAAGATGGAATGCCTCGTTTCCAGTAAAAAGGGTCTCCGGTTCTCTACACTCACCATACGAAACAAAGCAGCGTTAAGCTGCTATTTTACGCTGGTATTCTGTGAGAGCGCGGTCCTTCCCTAGTCGAGCCGACCTATTCGTGCTACAACTATACTACTAATATAGCTGCAGCATGGCTCTACCACGTTTAAAGTGCGAAGAGTCAAGTTTTTCAATCGCCAATCTGCCTGCCAAGCGTGTCGATTAAGGTAAATTCTTTCTACCGGGGGAGGCTTATTGCCCAGCTTTGGGCTTTTACGGGTAGAAGTTGAATAAGAAGAAGATAGGTTAAAGAAGGTAGTGATTGTTGGAGCCTTTGTACTACAGCAGCGTGGTTGTAGCATGTACAAAACAGATGTAAATATATAGGCTGACAACAAGCCAAAATCCAGATAACACGTTAAATGTGCTAGACATCTGGTATTACAATCGCCAATCTTTCTGTCGAACACGCGATTGCTGTTTTCCTCTTACTTCAGATCATGGGTCAGGCTTATCTCCATAAGTTGACCGTTTACGGGTTGCCGAAAATATAAGTAACTGAAAGGTATCCCCAAAAAGTATTTTTCTTTGTCGCCGCAATATTTTTGTTTCCAAACAAAATGGAAACCCTATGCGTTAAAAATAATGGCTGTCAAACAAGCAACAATAGTGGGTACAGGTGCGATTGTTAATTTCCATCAACAGAGTCATCTACATCACTTATGTAGGAATGGGAGAAAGAGCGAGGCCGGTGCCCGCGGCGGCAGTCGTTCATCACGCGCAATTCGACATGGTCAACTGTACATAATTGCGTAGTAGTGAGCATTAACATCTAAATACTCGTGCAAGTATCGTGACTAATAATCTAAAAAAAACAAATTCGGTTTTGGCGCGAACCTTGTATACGTGTGTTTTTTATTTTAATTGCAGACAAAATGGTTTATTCAAAGAAATTTTGTGTATGAAAGTGAATTAACATTTTATTAACGTGTGTGAGAGTGAACGTGATGTATTGCGTAAGAACAAATATGTTTAAGAAGATGCAAACGGATTTTTAAAATTCTTTCGCTGATTTTATAATTATGACAAGATTTATTCTATGTTATTAAATATTTTCTAAATATTACATATTAAAACAAACGCACACTTACGAAACATTTACACAGAATAAATTATGAGTTATGGCCTCTTTCTCAGAGGAAAACAAATCGCACTTTACATAGGAATGGCGTATTTTTAAACAGGAACTGATTTCATAACAATGGTTGATTGTTCTTGGGAAAATATTGACATATATGATGATAGAGTAGAAAATACTCGGAAAAAGTTGAATAATCGCGATTATTAATTGTTAACTTTCCTCTGTGATGTTCTTTATCTCTTTATATATATAATCAACGTATTATTTTAAAAGGAAATGGATAACAGACAAGTAAAGAACGAAAAAATTGAAATGAGTAATGTGTATGACTTGTTTTTCAAGCCTAATGACTACTGAAAAACTTTTAAAATTATGTCAACCTCAAATATAAACTTCTACATAAAACTTCTAAATATAAACTTCAAGCCAGAAAGCTTTCATTATTAATTTCAGCGCTATTAATTACTACATTACTAACTACACCGAGATATATTACTTGCCAATGCCTGTTCAATAAAGGCAATTAGTCAGCATTTGCATATTTATTGTCTATGATGTTTTATTCAAACACAATAAGATATTATTTATGTCTAATGCATGAAAGAATTATTTTAGATGCAATATCATAACTCTCCTCAACTGTAACTATCGCCAAATAAGCTGACTGATTCAGTAATGAGATATATTTGTAAAAAAATATTTTCATCCTTAAAATGATTAAAAATATTTTAACATAACAATAAAAATTATTATACTAGCTAATAGCTCAAGTTATTGTCACAAATAGATAGTGAAAACATTTGTATGTTTGTGTGTGTGAGTTACACACACCTATAATTAAATGCAAATGGTGCACATAATTATAGATATTCATTTATTTCTCTCCGAGTATACATAATTACGATGTAAATCCTATCTAGATTCATCGTAGTGAGCCATCGCTAAATATACTATATAACGTAGAGCAAGTGTAAATTGTTTTATGGTATTAACATGCATAATGAAATAGAAAGTTTTTTTTAGTGAACAGAGAAATGTTGATAAATGCAACGTTGATGATGAGGTCTGCATGATCGTGTAAATTTCGAAACATAATTATTTACTCGTAATTTTTAAATGAAATTCAGTTGTTTTAAAAGTTTATGTAATAAAAAGCAATGATTATTTAATCTAAGGTATTTAAAGCCTTTGTCCAAACAAGTCTGTTTATATAAAAAAAAAATCTGAAAATTAAGTACAAACGAATTATGAATCACTTTCAAAATATGCACTCATTAATACCTACAAAATTAAAGTTGTTACATTCGGAGTAGTTTTGGAAATTTGAATTTCTTTTTCTAAATTCTCAATGAAATACGGCGTACGTATGAATATGTGACATACGTAAGAAGTAATTACATGACATGCACTGGCTAGCGTTTTTACTGTAGTTTATTAAGGAAAACTTCTTCGGTAGGTGATTACAATGTCGTGATGGATTGCAAATAAGTTATTTTTTTTAAATTTCAGTCATAAATTAAAGAAATATTGCGTGATTCATTTCTATTTGCGATTATAATTACGGTAATAGTTTTTTTTATTGCTACTGCTTAGCTGCTAGCCCATCTGATGGTTAAAGTTAAAGTTAGTTAAAGTTACAATTTTACGTGGAAAATCCATGCTGCAGCTCTTTTATGGTTGCAGCACGAAGGGATCGCCTCGATAGGGAAGGACCATGTTCTCACAAAATACTAGCGTGAAATAGCAGATTAATACTGTTATGTTTCGTATTATGAGCGTAGAGAACCGGAGACTCCTTTTTACTGGAAACGAGGCATTCCATCTTAGTACTCAGAGGTGACAACCCAATGCATTTTGGTTCTTAATCGCCGATAGATGTAGATGTCTATGAACCACTGCATCCACCTACCATCAGGTAGACTGTATGGTCGTTTGTTACTCATTGTTGTTATTCAATAAAAAAACTAAAATATTACATAAGATGAAATTTCTCGTTACGGGTAAAACAGTCTCTGGGTATCGTTATTCACTATAAGTAACCCAGCAGCTCTATTGCGAGCTGGTATTTGTTGGCTACGTATTTGACCCATTCGTGCTACAGCCAGAGTACAATTATAGCGTGACACTAACATGAAACAAAATCTTGATCTTTTTTACAAATTTAATATTTTCGATATTATAATATAATTTAGTGCAAAATTTAATTTGTCAGTTTATATTCAGTTTGTTAGCTCAGGGATAGGTTACCTAAACGAACACGCGAGTTTGTTACTTTACGCAGGCATCTATTTAGTAGTTAATTGTAATTTTAAGTGTTGTTTTATCATATGTTAGATGGTGAAAACACAGTGAGTATTCTTGTATTAACATATTCTTACGAAGAATACACACGGTGTTTCTTCGTCAGACCATAAAAGTTCCCACTGCAGAGTCATCTCTGACTTAGTCAACACGCTTAACAATTGTTTTGACAATCGTAATACCAGACGTTTTGTACCTTTGAAGCTTATTCCCGTCGCCGGCCTGACTATTTCATATCTGAGTAAACGAGTTGTTCATACCATCTATCGAAAGTCGTAAATATATATATATATATATATAGTCTTCAAACAGCTTAAATATTCCAAAAAGATCTTATTCTTATTTGAAGACTATATATATATATATATATATATATATATATATATATATATATATATATATATATATATATATATATATATATAGTCTTCAAACAGCTTAAATATTCCAAAAAGATCTTATGACTTTCGATAGATGGTATGAACATCTCGTTTACTCAGATATGAAATAGCCAGGCCGGCGACGGGAATAAGCTTCAAAGGTACAAAATCTCAAAAACGGTTCTAACGATTTACATGCAACTTTGTATTTAGATAATGTTTTGCTTTCCAATTTAAATAGATAGGTGTCGTCCCTGAGCAAACTAACTTTTCTAACCTTTTAAAATGGTAAGTGGATGCGTACGTAGATGTCATTTAACATTGGGTGTCAGCCTAACATTTGAAGAAGTACATTTACTATAAACGCTATTTTTATTTTATTTCTGTTACTAAACAAAGAATAAAAAAGTAAATAAAACAGCTAGTAACTTAGTTTATGTGTTACTATTCTCATGATTCAGACAATTTAAAAAAGTAATTCTCAGCTTTCGGGACAGCTGTTGTCTTACACGAGCGATTACATAACGTCATAATCGTAACTAGACGAGAGCGCGGAAATGAATTACAGAATGTGTTACTTTTAAACGTCAAATGTTTTTTTATATTATTATTATTAAATTATAAATTATAATATGTGCTTTCCTATGTGCCAGAATTAAATGAAACATAATTTGCATGCAAAAATAAAAATAAAATTCTGAGAAAAACGAGGGGCAATCATATTAGCATCTAAGATTCAAATCGAACTCCTGAAACGGCAAAATCAAAAAATCATTATGAAGATGGTAATAAATAAGTCTCAGGGTAATAAAGAAAGTTAGAAATGAATGTCATACCCATATCATTTTAGTATAACATAAAGGAAAGTAAAGTAACTGGCAGGCACTGGCCTCCTTTTCCTGAGAGAATTTTGGGCAAAGGAAAAGTTCGCGGTGCTGCCTCAAGGCCTGTTGACTAATTTTAAATGCCCTCAGAAATAACTTTCTTCTCAGACATGCAGGTTTCCTCGCGATGTTTTCTTCACCACTGGGTACGAAATAAATTAGTACATAAAATTACAGTTAACGGTTGTTTGGGTTGGAACTCGGCTTGCTCACGTGCTATAAAATTTTTAATGGGTGGCGTGGTTATCCCCTAGGCTTCAACGCATCGTAATATAAATAAAATACAAAAAATAAATGTCTTGAAAGACAATGCAAGTTAACCTGTTCTATAATAAATATATTATTATCACTAGTAATTAGGATAATGATTAGAATCGAAATCCAAAATGTGCAAAGTTAGTGACAATATTTAGACGATCAGTTTTCTAAAAAAAGTTATTTGAAATATGGAAAGATGTCTAAAGAACATTCAAAGGATGATTGCAACGCTATTGGACGCTTAATAAAGGATTTATGCAGCTGTACAGAAAACGCTGCCTGGTCGCCTGATATGACTTCTGATAGAAAAGGGCCCTTTCTAAAAAGTGAACTAACTAACATGTCAGCCATGCGAAGAAGGATAATGACGATTGCGAAACGTAGAAACAAAAATCCTGAGCCGCCAAAATTAAGCTATAAATCTAGAAAATCATTAGATAATCTAACCTCAAACCTAGTAAACACACTTTCCAGCTCAGAGGATAGCACCCTAAAAAGAAACATCGATAATTTCCTTATATCACGACGCATGATTGCATTCGAGGAAGACATCTACGAAAAGCCGATTCAGCACTCGATAAAGAATTCCTCATGCGGAGAAAATTGGTCACTAAGCAAAGCTTGGAAGAATAACAATATCGATTTCTTCAATCGATCCCCTTCCCTCGATTCTAATAGATTAATTGACCGAGACGTCTACTTGGACCGGATAGACGAGATACCGGCAAGGAAGAAGCGAGACAAAAAATTCAAAGAGCAGGTACGGTACGACAGAAATATCAAGCGTCATCTTAGGATCCGTGTGATGCTGTCATTGAGAATGAGACGTTATGTTAAGAAACGGCTGAGGAAACAGAAGGTCCCGCCCACTTATAGCGTAGGCGTCCCTCCTCGGAGGTTCCCGAGAGGGGCCTCAGTAACGTCGAGTTTCGGGACCAGGTCGTACAGGAGTGTCATGACAGATAAAACTGGGGACGGAGCTGTGCTCTTCGATATACACGAAGCGAGAAACTCGACGATGGAATTATGTCACGATTATGAAGAAGACCTCGACACGCTAGATATAGCATTACGCGCCGGAAATTTCAGGTAGGTATTTTTAAATTATAATTTAAAATTACTCAATTTGAACCATATGGAACCCACGGAAGATCAGTGTTGAAGTGCTCTGGCAGTACTAAGACTGTGCTTTTTAGTAACTAAATTTAAAATGCGCGCTGTTGTTGTAAGCAAATTGAAATTATGTGCTACTAAATATACTTTTTTTTTCTTTTTTTAAGTTTAAGGGGGTAAAATAATCTTTATAACTAAGCCATTCTTAATTCAACTCTTACATTATATGCCTTTAATTAAACTCCATATAATTCCACAATTGTTAGTTTATACGCAAAAGTTTTTATTACACAAATATATTTAGGCAATACACAACGCAATTACATTTATATTTTTAGTACAATATGCAGTTTTATAATTACAATAAAGCAAACTTGTCTGAAACAAGTATGTTATCTCGAAAATATTAAATATCATTTTTTTTATATTTTAGCATTCCTCATAATATTGAAATGGTACTGGTAATGCTGATTAGCTCTGTCTATCAAATAGTCATAAAAAATAATATTATTTTTCAGTTTTTGACTGAAGTAGTCGAAAATTTGGGAGTATGTAGTTTTGACATAGTAGGTATAAAAAATTAAAAATAAGAAGATATTAAAATATTATTTTTTATATCAAGAGCGACTACATTTAAAAAAATAATTCCAGTAAATATTAAGTATACAAGAATATTTCATTATAATGCATCACATGAGTAAAGAAACCGTTTCTTTACTCATGTGGTAGCATTCAAAATTCTAATAGAACTCATAGGCAAGGCTAATCGGCGTAATATGTCTAATAATCTAAACATTTTGATTTATAAGTATTTAAAAGTCTGCAAAGTTTGGGTATTGGGAAATTAAATCCTAGTACAGTTCTACGAAGAGACGGCGAAAGAGGAGTAATGAATTTACGAGGATATCTACTTGGCATACGAAAATTAAATTTACGTAGTAATAAAGGGCAATCTAAGTTATTTCTGAATATTTTATATAAAAGTTGCAAATCCAGAATGTTCCGGCGTTTTGACAGTGAAACCATTTTAAATATCTTTAATCTGTCTACATATGATGTGATAATGATAGATTGTGTATTAAGTATAAAGAATTTTAATAATATGATGAATGTGCCGTGTGGTGGTGTAACAATCGCGAGTTTAAACCCAAACTCAATAATGTCAATATTTAAGTCTAGAGCTTGGACTCAAAATTCCGATGATTGATTCTGAATACCTCTTTCGTCCCGTTGATGTCGTAAAAGGCGACTGTGAGAAATGTCACAAAGATGTGTGTGTGTGTTTTTTATAGAATAAGGGTGACAAAGCACACGGTCCACCTGATGGTAAGTGGACGTTGACGCCCATAGACGTTTACATCTAACCTAAATTAAGAATCAAAATGTAGATGCTTTGTCATCCGTATCTTCTATCAGCAACATTGAGATGTTTCTTGACATCTTTCTGACACAGAATTTCTCAGAAGTCTTGTCAGAAAGATCTCATGTTTTAAGAATCTGGAAACTCGTTCATACAAGCCATGCTGCAGCTATGGTTATAAGTATGGTTACAGCACGAATGGGTTGGCTCGACCGGGTAGGATCACGCTCTCACAGAATACCAGCTTAATGTTGCTTTCGTATGGTGAGTGTAGAGAACCAGAGACCCTTTTTACTGGAAATGAGGCATTCCATTTTAGCCTTTGATAACGCATCTGCATTTTGATTCTTATTCGAGGATAAATTTTGATGTCTATGGGCCACAGCATCCACTTACCATCAGGTGGAATGTGTGTTCGTTTATCACTCTTATTCTATTTAAAAAAGCTTCATCCAAAATGAAACAACTACAAATCTAACTGTATCATAGAGCGACGTTAAACAATGTCAAATACGTAAACATTGTAGGTTTCCATATGTTACATTATTTAAGCATTCTGACACCAGCCGGATGCTTGGCCGTCGACCGTGAAGCATCACCATTGTTGTGCGCCCCATAACCTACGAGCCAGATGACACTAAAATAATGTTACATTGTCTCTTAATCGTTATGTCTATAATCAATGGACTGGTTTATTATTACTGTTTAAAAAATTAAGAAGTTGGTGACCTCTTGTAGTGCCGACGAAATACATCACTCCATTCCGTTCTGTGAGCATTGTTAATGGAGGCTATTATTATGGTAGAAAGATTTTATGACTTCCGATAGATAGCGGTGTAACCATCTCATTTACGCTAGACGTAAAATATTCTGTCCGGCAACAAGGAGCAGCGTGAAACACCCCTAACTTGACTCGGGACTTGAACCTGGAACCACATGATCAACAATCGCGCTTGATCAACCACTTGACTTGAGGCAGTCATCGCTAGGTATACGTGGTAAAGCCATGCAACAGTTGTATTATAGATGTAGCACGAATGGGTCGACGCGACCAGGGAAGGACGACGCTTGCACAGAACACCAGTCTAAAGTGGCAGTATAATGCTGCTATTTTGTATGGTGGTGACGAGAACCGGCAACCCTTTTACTTGTAACGAGGCATTAAATGTTGGTCCTCAGGGATGACAACACATCAGCGTTTTGATTCTTAATCGTTGATAGATGTAGGTGTATGTAGGCTATATAGGATCTTTTAAAATGTACCACAATAAATGACACGCGCTGCTCATAAAACCTGATGGTAAGTGGCTACTGCAATCCATGGACACCTGCAGCCAACTTCGGACTAGGGAGTCACTTCTGAGAACTAAGATGGAATGCCTCACAGCCTAATTTTACTGACTCTCTTTACCCTTCGGACAGGAACACAACAAAGCAGGCAATGCTGTTTGGCGATAGAAAGAGATAATAGGGTGGTACCTATCCAGACCGACCCTTAAGCAGATAAAGAGTCCTACCACCTAGGGAATTAATCGATATCTAATCCCTTGTTAATTAGATTATACTGAATTCTGTGTACGGTTTCATCGTCATCATTATCATCATTACAGCTCTTCACAAGTCCACCGCTGAACACAGGCCTCCCGCAAGAAATGCCACAAAGCACACTCCTGAGCTACCGGTATCAATCGACTTCCTACATATCTTACCAGTTCGTCGCTCCATCTAGTGCTTCGCTTACCGGTACGAGGCTGCCACTCAAGAACCTTTCTTCCCCATCGGTTGTCGGTTCTTTGTGTTATATATGGCCATATGGTTATATGGTATGTAAAATATAAATTAAATACCTTAAATCATGCAGCCAAATGATACAGAATCGTAGTTTATTGGTGCGAATCTCCATTTTGTATAAATAAATTGTTAGTTAAAGAAACTAAATACCTCGGCATCATCGTTGATCAAAGGCGTAGTTTGCACTCGCAGTTGGAAGCTGTTATAAATGAGATCAGAAAGTTAATCTGGGTATTTAAATAATTAAGGTCAGCAATGTCTAGCACTCTATTAAATAAAATTTACATAGGCTTAGCACAATCGATAATTTCCTATTGCATCCCAATCTGGGGAGCAGCCACCAAGACCAAATTTTTAGATCTGGAAAGAGCACAGAGGTTTCTTATAAAGGTCATGTATTTCAAACCTAATAGATTCTCTACTAACACCCTATATCAGATTAGTAAATTTCTCTCAGTTAGAAAGCTTTATGTTCTTAACCTCATTCTAAAATGTCATAAATCCCTACCGTTTAATGAATCCCTTCAAAAATAGAGAAGAACTGATATTGTGGCCCCTATACCCCTTGTACGTACTATCCTTGCTATTAGACAGTTCCCATATCAGTCTGCTTTTATATATAATAAATTAAATAAAATACTTAAAATATATCCCATGCAATTAAATATATGCAAAAATTTAATGCATTGGTTGTACACAGTGACTTATGAGGAGGTTGAAAATCTTTTAAATAGAATTGTCTGAAATCTATCTCACCAAAATCTTACATTTACAGGTAACAGTCTAACAGTATGCCGTCTTTCATATTTGATCAGTAAAATTTTATTTTGTAAGGCAACTAGTCTTCTTACTTATGCTTTCTTCATCCACTAACACATACACACATACCCCACATCATACATACAACAACACTCCTACACTCACATTCACACACTCCTTAATATACACGTATTAATTAAAAATTCTCTAGAGGTTAAACTTTTTGTAATCTTACTTTTTGTAATCCTTAAGGGAAGTAGCGGGTCATTCCCAACACGAGTATCCTCTGATTACTCACTGGGAAGTCTCAGTAACATGTTGTTAAAAAGATTACCGAAATAAACGCATTATTTATTATTTATTAATTATTATAGTTTGCTCTTCTAGTTATTATTGTGTATTTATGTCTTTGACATTGCTTAAGTTTAGAATGAAAAGAGAGAGTGCTTCTGTGATTTCGTAGTCACTTGTGAAACTGTTATTTTAGTCCTTCAAATATCATATTATTGGTTAATATCATTGGTATAATAATAAATTATATTTGAAGTGCGATAATCCTCGGTCAAAGTCATCTAGAAGTATATCATGATTTCAGATTATTTTCTTTCTTTTTTTTTTTAAAAAAAACGTTACCACTAGGATTTTTTCCTGTATCGTGGAGGCAGTTTACATACATAAATTGCAGTAGGACAAACATCCAGACCCGGAATAATTACTTATAGGCCTGAAAATACTTGTTCCTTGCGGGATTAGAACCCGCGGCCCTCAGCGCCGTAATTCTTTGCTAAGCCACTGCGCCACATCGCCACGGATTATTAAGAATTATTTAAAGAATTTTCGAAGGTCGATAAGAAACGTATATTCCTTTTTTAACACGCACACGCGCACGTTGAAATTTTGCGGACGTGTTAAGAACCGATGACAATACAATAATTTCATGCATATGACCTAATATTCTCATCCATTCATTTCAATCATCACAAATCATGATCAATGCCTGTCGCTTGATTTTTTTAATTCTAATGTTTTTTACTTTTGTTTATTCTTTAGAATTAAGTTTTTTTATAAAACTGAAGTGACCAACGACCTTTTAGTCTACTTGGGGGTAAGTGGATACTGTCCATGGACACCTGCAGCAGACTTCAAACAAAGAAAGCTACAGATGCGTTGACATCTCTGAGAACTAAGATGGAATGCCCCACAGCCTGTAATTAACCTGGCTCTCTTTACCCTTCAGACCAGTACTCAGCATTGCAAGTACTGATATTTGGCAGCAGAAATAGATAAAATGATGGTACCCACGTAGATGGACTTCTAGGCAGAAAAGGAATACTACCACCTACCACCACCACAGTTATATCCATTTATTATTTAAATTTCACTATCGAAAAACACTGTAAGCTAATGCACACTTGGTTGATATTCCGAATATTCGCACTAAACGCTATAAGTCATATTTCATAATGCGCACAGCCAATGAGTGGAATGCCCTGGCGGCGTCTCTTTTTCCGAGTGCATAACCTTAACCTCTTCAAGATGTTAGCAGGCTTCTCCTGGGCAAACTCGCTCCATCGTAGACCTCATCTTTCCCCTCGGGCAAGACGGAGGTCAAGAGTCAGCCTAGTTTAATAATAAAAAATATCAGTATTTCAATAATAGATTAACATTTAGCTTAGTTGATTATCACAACGTGACTAATTCGTTTGGAAACATAATAAGTACTTTTTGCGACACTATGGCTGTCTGGGTCATCAAACGGCCTTGAGATAATGCATTGATAGGACAGAAAAAGCTTTTACTGTCTTTAGGTAAAAAATATATTCATATATTAATTTTTAAATGAGGAAATATTTAAAATACCTTTAGGCATATAACGCACATAGCTATAGGCATACATACATAATATATATTAGTTAATAGGCATACATATAATACATACTTTTTGCGACACTATGGCTGTCTGGGTCATTAAACGGCCTTGAGATATAATACAGTGATAGAAAAGAAAAACCTAAGATAATCAAATCTTTAGGTAATCGTATATTATTTTATTAATTTTAAATTAGGAAATAATTTATATACTTAAAGGTATATAACCTATTTATATAAAAGAAGAACGCTGTTGGCGCATTTCCAGCAGTGAAAACTGTATCCCTTTGATTTTTTTATTTAGAGAAATAAAAAGTAGTCACGGTGCTGTAAGGATAATAATCAGTGTTGTAAAGACGGTGACCCAAAAACTTAACCGGAATACTGTCCAGGAAGTTCTTAGTTTCTAGTGCTGAATGGCGCAGGCGCGTTGTGATGATGAACCAGTAGTTCGCGGAGTCCCTTATACGATCGCTTGTTGCTCATAGTAGGGAATTCTTCTGGCAACCATTTGCTAGTATACCATTCGGCATTGATGCTACTTCGATTTCGTAAAGGAATTGTTACCAGGTATCTCAACAAAATGAAAAAAAGAATAGCGACCAAAATCTGCCTTGCGCTTCTTGAGCGGTTTCGTTTCGTTGATTGTTGAAATCTAATTCATTAACTGTAATAATGTCGTAAACAAGACGCCGAGAAGAGCTTGCTTCAAATTTAGTAATCATGTAAAAATAGGATTTCGGAAAGTCCTCAATATAAGCATCTGTTTGAAAGATGACCTTCTTTTTCGATATGAACCGTCTAAATTCGGTGAATATGGTGGATGTTGCAATAATTCGAACTTTGATCCCATATTTCAACCATCATAATTGCGCAGATGTGCACTAGTGCATTGTTTTGATGAAAGAATATCATTTTCTTTTTTTAAATATCATGACGATTTATTTTGATTTCAGTTATTGTTTGTCCTTTTTTCAAGTAATTGATGTGGATGATTCCGCGTGTATTTCTAAAAACCGTGGCCACCCAGCCGGCCGATTTCATCGTCTTCGCCCTCTTCTGAGCACGTTCGCCTTCAGAAATCTACTGTTTTGACTGTTCGTACATACTCGTAGTTATTACCGACGCAGTAACTTGCCAGGATTGCAATGGAAAGCGCCAAAACAGCCTCAGCCTCAAAACAACCACACCATTATATTTATTCTCTACTTAGAGCAAACGCGACACGCATCTTGCAGATTTTTTCCATACCCAATTTCTCGTGCAAAATCGAAAACCTGTGCCTGTGCCTGTAACCTCAACTATTCATTGTTTGCTTCAATTGGATATCCCGAAAGAAGTTGGATGTGGATCTTGTGTGTAGTTTGTGGACGTTTAAAAGTTATAAGTAAAAGAGCATATGTGCTGTGAACTTCATCCAACTCAGCTTGACCTATTTCGATGTTAAAGCCTTATAGATATAAGTGCGGCGATCAAGCACTTATATCTAAAAGGCGTAATATCTTGTATCAGAAACTCACTTTTTCTATTTCCCTAAATAAATATCAGTCTACTGAAGCAATTAACAAGATTTTTTTGCTTCAATCGACAATAAAGAAGAAACCATGTGATAAAATAACTGAGATTCCTTTCCAGGAACATCCTTGATGTATTTGAGGAGTACGAAAGCAGGAATATATTATGTGGTGTTCATAGAAAAATAAAATATCAGTAACTGTCAAGTGCTTGTCCCATTAATATTAAAAAGACTTTAATTGCATTTCATTTTAAATGGCACTTGTCGCATTTAAAGTTGCGATGCATATCACACATATATACGAACTAAATTATAGATCAGTATACAGACTATACTGTGATTATAGTGTCGAAATGAATAATTTGCCAATACCAATACTAAATTTGCGAGACGTGTTACCGTGTACTGCCATATCGCAAAAAATAAACACCCGTTCATAACCATGGTTGCCACACGTACTTTAATATATAGTATATTGTGTTTAATATATATTTAATATGTTGTTTTGTGTACTGTCGTATTTTTTCGCATCTGTAATAAATAATCGACAAAACAGCAATATTACGCATACATACTTACAGAAGACTCGATTTTTCTCACTTAGAGTGGTAGCTAGAGACTTTGGAATTCCATTTGGCACGATTCTGACACATATATCTCTTGCTTCTTTCAGATCAATATACTCGTATCTACGCATACATATGTACTTAGTTTGGCCAATCTTCAATACATCGCCAATTTGGTCGATAAATTTCCGTCTAGGATGTCCCTTGCCGACTTTTCCACTCACTATCAACAATATTGCTATTTTACGCTAATATGCTGCGAGGATATGGTCACCGTAGAGCATCCATCTCAAGCGTAGTGAAATCCATGTAGGAAACTTAATACACGTTATAATTAAGCTTTTAAAATTACAAAGTATCGTCTCTGCCACAAAACACTTATTGGATATTTCTAGTTATTAAAGTAAAGGCACCTAATTCGAGGGGTTCTAAAATATGCACCATAGTCCGAGGTATTTAGAAAAACTGCGTTTACGAGCGATTTACAAGCTTTTTTTACTGCAAGATCTCTTATTCAAGATAATATAACTTTGCGTAATAATATCATCAAAGGTCTGGAGTAATGTGTATATGCGTACCATGTTTTTTTAAATAACGATTTTTGGTTAAGTTCATACACAATTCGATGTGATTTTTGCAAGTATTATATTACATTTACGAAGATTTTTTAATTGAGTATTAATCTATATATAAATAATGCAAAAATCTTGCATCTTTTAATACTCGGAATTAGGAAACGAAATTTTTGTTATCAAACGCTATTCCGATGAATAGTAGGTCACGATTAGGTTCTATGAACACCTTATTCAGCGGCATATACACACGCAAAATATAGTTTTCATATTTTACACAGCTTGCTATGCACTTTCCTTTAGTTTCAATAACGCGTAGGTTCCTATTTCCTTTATAGTAACTTTCATAAACTTAGGTACGTAGTTGCAGACATTTATTTTATGGAAAATGATTCCCAACTACATTAATTTAATAATATCATTTTACACAATATCTTGCTTTAGAGAGAACCACATGTTGTTTGTATTACCATTGAAATATGATGGGTATTAAAATAAATAAAATTGATTAGCTATGTTTATTAGGTAATAATAGGATTTTATTTCATAAGTATGAAATGTTTATAATGATTATGAGGATGGATGCTTATTACGCAATCAAACCATCAATCCTGATAAATTTTTACATACCTATATAATAATGCAAAGTTAATAATTCTGGAAAATTTGTCTGTAGGGTTTGTGAAGGAAAATCAAAATTAAAGAAAAAAATGTGATTACTCATATTTTTTAAATTGTAATAATTTTGTTTGTAAGATAATCCATGTAGGAAACATTTGGACACAAAGGATTTTGTACACTCGGAATTAGAAACCAAATACATCAGAATAAGGATTTTTACATCGGAATAAAGTGTCTCCGATTTATTTTAAAATTTAATTAATGTAAAGACCAAATTAAGATCTAATAGCCAAACCTATTGTCTATTTCAAGAGTAGAAACAATAGTTGTTCTGATAAAAATAGCCAAACCTTCAAAAGGGTAAAATATATGCTTAAATTTCAATCTCCTTTCGAGTTTTGGTAAAAATACCGCGGAAATACCTAGATGTTCAGTTTTACGTTATTAGTTTTGCTTTCCCCAAAGATAATTAAGTTTTTATGAGAATTAAGTGACAAAAGATTTTGTACCAACTGCAGCATATACTGTAGATGTGTTGTCGTTCTTGAGTTTTAGGACAATACCTTAAAGCTAAAACTGAAATTGAAATATAAGTGCACTGTTACGTTGTGGAAGATTAGTTAAGGTGGTGAACAGATCAGTTCTCTCGGATAGATCTACCACGTGATAAAACTTACTTGTATTTTTAACAGATATAAAAGTTGGCAACCTTATTTAAATAAGCAATATTATGGGAGTATTCCCAAGCTTATAAAATATGCTTCACATTACATCAACAACATTAATAACATGAAGGCTTAAAGGAGGTTGAATCTGACAGTCCCGTATGTAAGACCTGCTTGAGTGCAAATAGGTTAATCGGGTAACGGATGCTGTGATGTAAATTGAGGGATTATTCGCTCTTTGCATCAGAGCCCCATCTGCGTATACAGTAAACTAAATTGTAAACGAGATATATTACTCTTGAGTCAAGAAAAAAGTTTAAAACATGATAATGAATTAAAACAAAAACTGTAAAATTATTGAATGACATTATTAATTAATAAATATCCATCCACCAATCCATCCGTAACAACCTATAAAAGTCCACAGCTGAACATAGGCCTCCCCCATAGATATAGGGATTTGGCCACAGTTGTCACGCTTGGCAACCGCAGTTTTTTTTTAAATATTTTGAGTTGATATCAGGAAGATGCTGCTGCCCATGTTCTGTTTCAGTTTTCTTCTCTCACCACTTACCACACTCACGGTACGATATGGGATAGTAGATATTCTTACGTCGTCACTACACGGTTAAATTAATAAATATAACAACAACTAAAAAGCTATAAAGTAGAACGTTAGGAACTAAAATATTTTAATTAACTGTTTCGCTTATTATATTTATTGAACTTAGCTGCGATAATAATTTATGACTACAAAAATGAGAAAGTTACGATTTATTTAGCGATAAATTTAATTAAGAAACAAATGTGCTAAATTTTGTCTTTGTATCTATAATTTTAGATTTTAATTGTCGAACGTACTTGTCGCCACCTGTTGACTGATAGCAGAAACTTGTGTGCGTTTGTTCCACACGCATTAATATCAATAAATAGTTACACGTTTATTTACATAGATGGCGTGTTAATGTAATGAACGCGTTGAAGTCTTTTGTTCATACATAGTGATAATGGTAGTTGTTTTGTATATTCTATGAAACAAATATTATGGTTTAAACTTTATCAAAACAAAGAGTTACTATTTAATATTTGTTATGTTATGATTACCACGCTTGATTGGTTGCCAATTGTGATTTTTTTATTAGACGAAGGAAATGCAGCTACCAATTTCCTGGATCAGTTTTATGGTTATAACACCATCAATTGAGTAGAAAAGAGCGAGTTAGCAAGGAAACGGGTCATAGAAACAGGATCAGGGCCTTAAATGTTCTTTAACGGCAACCTCGGATTAAAGGACGGCCCGCTGGGCAAATATATAACAGTTAAGAAGCTAATAGATAAAATAATCTGGTAAGACATGCAGGAAGTCGATGGAAGCAAATGTCTTAAATGGATTAGCCAAGTCAATTTACTACAGTCGTTAACGCTAATATATTACGAGTATGTTACGTAATATTAAACGAGACTTTCGTGTGACATAACATTGAGATAATATATCACTCCCATTCATTTTTATAGTTTTCTAATGGCATTAATGTTTAAATTATTAAGATATTTTTTTAAGGATTGTTAAGTATGTGACAGTGTGTTTTTTGAATAATGATTCATTGATTACCTACTTTGTAATGAAAAAATACTGAAAAAAATCTAATGAAACTAATTTTGCGGATTTTATCGCATTTTATTATAACAAAATGTAATAAAATCTGTAAAATTAGTTTCATTCAATGTGTAGTGTTCGCGTAAACACAAGAAATCATTATGATTTTTTTATTATTAATGTTTTTAATATAATAACAATAAATGCCCTTTTTTATAATTCTACAAAAATATGGTTGGTATTTTATTATGAGAATTTTTTTTGATAATTACTCTATTTAATGAATTTAAAAAACAGAAAGCACTTTTCTAACATTTGTATTAATAAAATAATAGAACATTTACATTAATTGCAAATTATTTTTTCCACCAGGAGCGGTCGCCTAGCGGTGGAGGGCTGGTGGTGCGGTCGAACGATGCCGCCGGGCGGACGGGCCAACAATGGCGCCCTGGCGCTGCATTACGCAGCCGCAAGGGGCTGCCTGGACTGCGTGAGATTGCTCGCGAACACAACACCTGACGTCTCGTAAGTGATCTAAAGTTATACTCTAACTACATCTATATTATTATCTATATTGACTGCCTAGTTGGTCTTAGTGTTCGTACACGCGGTTGCTGATCATGAGTTCCCGGGTCTAAATTAGTTATTGAGTTATTTATTTTATATAGAATAAGGGTGACAAACGAGTACACAGTCCACCTGATGGTAAGTGGTTGCTGTGGCACATAGACATCTACATCTATCTTCGTTTGCGAATTTAAATGTAGGTGCGTTGTCAGCCGTGGGGACTAAGATAGAATGCCTCTTTTCCAGTAAAAAGGGTCTCCGGTTCTCTACACTCACCATACGAAACACAGCAGCATTAAGCTGCTATTTTACGCTGGTATTCTGTGAGAGCGTGGTCCTTCTCCGGTCGAGTCGAACCATTCGTGCTACAACTATACTATTAATATAGCTGCAGCATGGCTTCTGTCAAGAAATTCTCAGTAGCAGCCCGTAGAAAGTTAGAGGTGTCACCACCGTGCCTCGGAAAACATGTAAAGCTGTTGGTGCTGCGTCTGATCTCTCTCCGGTCGTATCGGATTACCGTCCTATCGCATAGAGTGAAGGAGTAAAGGTGCAGGTGCCTGCACTCGGGAATAGAGCCATGCTGCAACTATCTTATGGTTGTAGCACGAATGAGTCGGCTTGATCGGGTAAGGATCACCCTCTCACCAGCGTAAAATAGCAGCTAATTGCTGTGTGGTGAGCATCGTATTGTGAGTGTAGAGAACCGGAGACCTTTTTTACTGAAAACAAGGTATTCCATGTTAGTCTTTAAGAGTGATAACGCATCTGCGTTTTTATTCTTAAACTAGGATAGATATAGATATCTATAGACCACAGCATGCACTTACCACCAGGTGGGCTGTGTGCTCGCATGTCACCCTAATTCTATAAAAAAAATATTATAATCCTGTCCTGCGCAGATCGCCAGTCTCTATTGAGACCACCGTGACCGGAATTTGGTCTAGAGAACATTATTATAACATCTATATATTAATTACTTAGTTATACACTAATACTCAATTATCATCTAATCACTTCAGTCTATCAAAGCTAATGCTAATGCTAAGCTACTATCTATTTCCAGTTTCTTTCTCTCTGTCGTCGCCCATTTTCTTATGCCACCTTTACGCGGTCGATTAGTAATATTATAATCTCACAAATTATTTACGACTCTGATTTCTTAATAAATCTTAATCGTACATCAAGATAGTACAAGATAAGTGCGTTTTCTCTGACTTTGACAAATGTTGGCTTTTTATCTAACTAAGGGCAACAAACGGGTGCACAGTCCACTTTTTAATAAGTAGATGAGGACTGCTGGAAGAAATTTAAATATGAAAAAAGCGGTGCCTTTGCATAAAAATCTCTTTTATCAACCGACTTCAAAAAGCAGGAGGTACTAAATTCAACGTCAAATGAAGTCGGTTGTACAAAATTTTTAATTTTACCACTTGTTATTATTTTATTTTGTAATAATATTTTGTGTGTACATAAATTGTCAAATAACTAAATCAACAATTGCTGCGGCTTTTGAAAACATTGACAAAATACTTGTATGTTGTTCAACACCAGTGATATCGTTTGCTATCTATATACATATAATTAAAATTGAAGTATCTGTCAGTAATATTGAAATAACTGTCTTCTATTAAGCTCAGGGGGTTATTTGCATGCTATTAAGACATAAATAACCATTTTTAAAATGTTTGTGTGTTTGTCTCTCCGGGCTAATCTTCGGAATGGCTGAACTGATTGTTATGAAACTTTACGAACAGATAGAGAGCAATGTCAGGGGGTACTATGCTATATTTTATATAAAAAGCAATTTTTTTTGTAAAACAATAAATTGATAAAATAAATGGTCTTTGATTACATTAAATCTAAATAACGCCATATTAATATATCCTATCTAGGCGAAGATGGAATTTTAAAACTGTCACGGACGTAGTTCTTAATCTATTTTAATGTATATCGAGAAATATTTCTGGTTAGCAAGAACATTATTGAAGCTGTCATACATATTCCCGACAACGGGGCAACACACTGTTTTCTTCTATATACTCGTAGGTAGCTCTGTTAGCATTCGTCACACACTATTAGCTCGTATAGTCGAGCAAGTGTTTATATTAAATGCGAAATAACTTTGTTCTTGTTTGTTGACCAGTCACGATATGTAACGGAGTACCGATACTGAGTTAATGTAACTGTTGCTGGAATGGGTTACTGGTTATGCGGTCATTGAACATTGAAAATGTATGTTACCCTAGTCAATTTTGACCACAGCGCTTTACCGAGTTAAAGAAAAAAAGTTAAAGTTACAGCCTATATCCGTCCCACTGCTGGGCACAGGCCTCCTCTCATTTCTGAGAGCGTTTTAAGGCAAGGAAGTGTCCGCCACGCTGCCCCAATGAGTGTTGACGAACTTCACATGTATTCGAAATATTTTTCTTCTTATTTCTCAGACATGCAGGTTTCCTCACGATGTTTTCCTTCACACTTAAAATTGCAATTAACAATTTCATTGATGCTGGCGGGGATTGAACTCAGGTTGCTCGCGTACTGTGAAATTAACATCAAGCGCTAACCATCTGAGCTATCATGGCTCAACTGAGTATGAGCTATTAATGCTACAAGTGTATTTACACACAAGGAAGAATTCACTTTACCATTTTATCGCTGAAAAATGCCTACTATCTACTTTCCAGTGATAAAGTGGTTTGTCTTGCGGTTGCGGGCTTTCACAGACTCTATTCCACCGAACGCACCGGTGCCGGTCACCGGCAACCCACTGCGTTGTTAACGAAGGTGAACCACCTCCCCCTACGCCCCGAGTCAGTGCGAAGTACATAGGAGCCAGGCAAGGCACTCGAAAGCACCAGCTTCTCAAGGTCGCTCAGTGAGCTATGGAGAGGGCTGTGTTCAGAGTTTCTCTGCGTAATAAACTTATAAATGAGAATATCCGCAGTAGAACCAGAATAACCAACATAGCCCAATGGATTAGTAACATGAAGTGGCAATGTGGAATCGACAACCGATGAGGAAGAATGGTTCTCGAATGGCAGCCTCGTACCGATAAGCGAATTGTAGGATGGTTATCCACTATGATGACCTGGTAAGACATGCAGGAAGTCGATGGATGCAGGTAGCTCAGGACAGTGCTTTGTGGCGTTCTATGGGCGAGGCCAATGTTCAGCAGTGGACTTGTGTAGACCTGTGATATGATATTATCAATAAAACCTTTTGTTAATTACAATTTGGATTATATTAATATGTATTAATGTACTATCATATACGTAATAAGAATTTGTTATATCTCTATTGAAGTTGCTTAAGCTTGCACATAAAAATGCAAATAATTTATTTATTTACCTTTCTCTGATAAATAGAAATTTAAAACAAAACTTATTTAAATGTCTACAAAAATAATATAAAACAAAACATTGTAAAGATCTGTCGGTCGCTAAATTATTTTGGGAATTCTTGATAATTATTTCAAAAAATAGGTGGAGTCGATTTTTGGGCATGTTGCATCACTTACTAAGCAGAAAATTGTTGAAAATTTGTTGCTTGTACTTTGTTAACTGCAAAAATATTAATGAGACGCACGGCAGCCGACGTGCGCATGCGCAGCGCGGAGAAAGCGTTACAGAATTAATTGCGCCTAACCGAGATCGCGCCGACAATCTGCGCATCTTCACACATCGTTTGTTAATTCTAGACCTATTAATTTGTAATTTGCTGCCGTCATATGCAAGCATATGAATAGTTCAACAACATCATCGTCATCATCATCTGCCACTGCTGGACATGAGCTTCTCCCATTGTAGAGAGAAGAGGCCTGACGATAGTAGTACCAGACGTTTACACGTGGTAGAGCCATGCTTCAGCTATATGAGTTGTAGCTCGGATGAGTCAGGTCGTCCGGGGCACTGACGCTCTCACGGAATAACAGCGTAAAATTGCAGCTCAAAGCTGCTGTGTTTCGTATGGTGAGTGTAGTAAACCGGAAACCCTTTTTACTGGAAACGAGGCATTCCATCTCAGGGGTAACAAAGCATCTGCATTTTGGTTCTTAATCGACGATAAATGTAGATCTCTATGGGCCACAGCATCTACTTACCATCAGGTAGACTATGCTCGTTTGTCACCCTTATTTTATAAAAAGAAACTGGGTACTGGGCTCAACGTGAACGAGATGGATAAAACGCCATCTATTGGAAAACATATAATCTGTTTTGAAGATCCCATAGTCACTTCATAAGACACCCACATGACCAAATTGGCTGATGGATGACCTTAAGACACGGGTAATATAAATATATGAATCCATATAAATTCTTTGATATTTTTTTAGTTAGGACAAAAAATATATACAAAGGAGAAATTACGAAGTTAGATTGAGTCTCTACATAAAAAAAAAATCAAGTTAGTAATAATATAGATATTTTTAACGTAGTTGTTTGCACTTTGCACCCATAATATCTTCTCTGCTTAGCCTGGAGATATACTGGTAGTGAATGCCTTGTTGTATTAATTCCGTCTTCTTGTGCTTGGTATGCAAGGCATGAATAAATAAATAATAAACACCCATAATAGATATTTTATTTATTATTAATTATCAAATCCCGTGTAGTGGCGGATAAGAATACCCACTACCCCATATCTTCCCGTGGGTGTCGTAAGAGTCGACAGAGGGAAACTGAGGCAGAAGATGGGCAGCAGCATCTTTCTGATAACAGCAAACCAACAATAAAAAACTGCGGTTGCCAACCCGCTCGCCAAGCGTGGCAACTATGGCAATGTACCTGGCAACATATAATGCACGCACCCTGAGGACTGACGAGAAGATCCTGGAGCTGGAAAAAAAGATATACAAGTTGCGCTGGAATATTATATGATTATCCGAGGTCCAAAGAGAGGGGGAGGATATGGTAATACTCGAATCTGGCAGCTTTTTCTATTACCGGGAAGGCGATCATCTGTCACAAGGAGGTGTCGGATTTATCGTGCACAAGTCTCTCCTTAACAACGTTGTAAAGATTGAGAGTGTACAACCAGTGCGTGTTGCCAGTGATTACCTATGGAACTGACACGTGGTCCTTCACTGCTGGCCGTATGAGGAAGCTCAATGTCGCTCAGCGAGCTATGGAGAGGGCTATGCTCAGGGTTTCTCTTCGTGATAAACTTAGAAATGAGGATATCCGCAGTAGAACCAGAGCCACCGACATAGCCAACGGATTAGTAAGCAATGGGCCAGCCATATAGCTCGAAGAACCGACAACCGATGGGGAAAAAAGGTTCTCAAGTGGCGGCCTCGTACCTGCGGACGAAGTGTAGGGCGTCCCACCACTAGATGGAGTGACGACCTGGCAGGAAGTCGATGGATGCAGGTGGCTCAGGACCGTGCTTTGCGGCATTCCTTGGGGGAGGCCTATGTTCAGCAGTGGACTTGTGAAGGGCTATAATGATGATGATGATGATGAATTATCAAATTAAAATAATGAAATTGCTAAGCCTATGAAAATTCACCGACATTATTTATACTATTACCCTATTGTAATATCATTAGGCGATATGTTAAACTTCGATTATTATTTAAAATGTAGCAACACTAAATAAATGCACTCTTTCGATACGTCATCAAGATGTTTATAATGTTAATAAAACTATGTTAAAGAAGTAAAGGAAGTTTAAAGAAAACATAGAGTCTATTTCCTTCCGTGGGTGTTGTTCAAGACGCTATGGGAAATTAAAATATAAAAAAGTTAAATAGAAAAAAAAATTAGACAAGCAGCAGCGTCGAAAGAAGCGATACTAAGTAATGTACTAAGTGTAAATACCACCCTCTTACTCAAGCAGCAGTGCGTGCACTGCTGAGTTTCGGTCTGAACCGTATAGTGAGCCAATATAATTATAGACTGAGATGCCTACCATTTTAATCGGATACCTGTAACCGGAACATTAAAGTGTTCCTCTCTTTGCTTAGTTACCGAAATAAGAGAGTATTACTTACTTAAATGGACTTCTAAACAATGACAGAGAATTGGAGCCCTACGTACTTTTATTACAGTCTTGACGTCTTTAGAGATGCGAGAACTGCACAGTGTATCGCACACTTTACGTGATATACGGAAGGCTGGTGTTTTTATGTTAGATATATCTCCTGCGAAAAGCAAACGGCTGATGGAGTCGAGTTTCTTGGTTTGAGTTTGCTACTGTCGTATAAAACAGTACCAGCAATAAAAGCTGTGAAATTAATATTTGAAATATTTAAAAAAACTTATAATATTAATATTCGAGAATTTTCAAAGGCTAATTTAGAAAGAGGTTTTTGTTTTATATATAATACACCTTTGGCGCGAAAGTTATTAGTTTTATTATTTCAATTTTTATAGTTGATTATTATGTAGGAAAGGTCATGCAAATAGTAATGTAAGTGTTATGGAAGAGTTGAGTCACCTAACACAAGCTTTTATACTTTAAAGGAGACCCCATCTATGGTTATATTGTACGTATGATCATTTTACCGAATAAAATATATTTTATTTTATTATAATGGATTTTCTTCTGAATATTTACGGGGCATTAACGTTAGAGAAAATAAACCACCAAGATTACACAAATGACTACTACAAGTACAGTAAGCGATTCTTCTTTAAGTATGGATTATAGTAGCCGCCATTAAGCGGTGAGCGACATTGAGCGTTTGATTTTTGCGGTTATTTCGCGATTGGCAATCCGCTTGCCAAGCGTGGCGAATATTATAAGAAATTTATTTTACTCGACATTTCGGGTGCTTTACAGCATCTGAAACGTCGGGAATTAAAAAGTTAAAATAAACGCGATAAAATCCGCAAAATTAGTTTCATTTAATGTGTCTCGTGAAGAACTTACTATAGAAATGATCCTATGAAGTAATACCAGCGTAAAATAGCAGCTTAATGCTGCTGTGTTTCGTATGGTGAGTGTAGAGAACCGGAGACCCTTTTTACTGGAAAAGAGGCATTCCATCTTATTCCTCACGGGTGATAACGCATCTGCATTTTGATTCTTTATTGAGGATAGATGTAGATGTCTATGGGTCACTGCAATCACTTACCATCAGGTGGACTGTGTGCTCGTTTGTCACTCTATCCTATATAAAAAAAAAATGTGTAGTATTACACCGTGGCGAATATGCCAAATCTTTCCTACCATGGGATTGGCTCATGTCCAGTTACGAGCTGATAAAGAAAATCAAAGAAGTTTAAAAAAAACTGAAGTGACAAATGAACTTACAGTCCACCTGACAGTAAGTCGCTACTGTAGTCCATAAACAACGAGCAGCAAACTTAAAAAAAAGGATGGCTATAGATGATTTGTCACCTCTAAGGACTTAGACGAAATGTCTCACAGCCTGTAATTATACTGGTTCTCTATAACCTTCAGAATAGTGGAGGTACTGCTATATTTGGTTGCAGAAATAGGTAAGAGGGTAGGATCTACTCCGAAAGAAATCCTAGCACCTAGTAAATATAAAAGCTAATGTTCGTTGTCAATTAATTTATACTTTTTTCCTATCCGCTCCTCGTATCAATACGCCCGCGGCCTTAATCAGAAATGGCCAGTCATTTACCCGCTACCGGTAATGCACTTAGTATAGTGAGATGTTACTCTGCGAGTGCTCGTTTGAGTGCACTGTGCGCGTGAGTCGAATCACTGAAGTGAACTAGATATTCGTTGAATTTTGAGTTGAGTTTATATAATCTGTGACAATACTAGTTCCATTTGCGTTTGCAATATTTATCTGTGCTCTGTATATGATGCGTGTTGCAGACTTGATCGCCTTTGGTTTATCTTTGTATTTTAATAGCTTCATCTAAAAAGATTTTATCTTAAAACAATCATAGCATTGTTTAAAAGAAAACTAACTAAGACTTAGGAGCCATTGATTTACTTCTTCGATCATTTTTATTCCTGACATAATTTATTACTGTTCCTATATTTGTATATGTAAATAAGAATATGAACGGGCATTAAGACAATATGCACTCAATTATTAATTTCTGTCTAATCAATAAAAATAAAAATGAATTCAATTATAAACGATTTCATACCAGACAAAATTATAATAAACAACCAAAGTAAAGTTTTGAATAAAACTATATTTATATCTTGTTTCACTGCCGAGCTTCCAATTCTGCAATTTCACACCTTTACCGTATGGCGATTCTATAAGGTGTCAAATTCGTACATTATTTTTTTTCGAGGAATTTTTATGTTTTTATAAAGTTATACATTTATTTAAAGTTTAACAGTGGTAGAATTTGTAAGAAATCAATTTTTGGGTGACTATTAAGGAAATGTTTTATCTGTTCAATCTAACAGGAGCGAGTATTGTCTTTTATCATCATGTTTAACCTTATCTGCTGATAACATATCTACTGACTTTTGGTGTAGTAAAGTTTGAATGATGAAAAATTGTCAAAGCTTAAGACAAATTGCTTTAATAGCCCATAACTGACTATTACATAGGTTGACTGGCAGAGAATGCTTTTAGCATTAAGTCCGCCTTTGTTCTTTTACTTAATGTGTAAGGTTCAATAAAGTTTAAATAAATAAATAACTCATCATTTGGGTATATAATTAAGATAATAATTATGTGACAAATACCGGAATGAGTTTAATTACATTTCGTTATGAAGATACTAGTTCGTAAGCATAAACATTTTAAAGTACCTAATATTTCTTTGAAACTAAATAATTAGTCGACCGTAAATATAGGTCTTGAATAAGTGTCAAATTGTCATGTCGTAGAACGCGTGATAAAATGTGTCGCTTCATTTCTATGAAAGTATTTGCTCAAAAATAATATTGCTTAAGAAAAAAGAAATTTCATTCACTTCTTAATTAGACATTGATAAAGACGTACTATTGCTTGGCGCCAATTAGATTTGTTAACTTCTCATTTTTCGCACAATTACTGCTCATGACACTTAAATCTATATTGAAATGAAGATACTACCAAAAATAAAACTGATGAATCTTTTTACAATTTCCTTTTATACAGCTAATAATTAATTAACTCACGAATCTTCGTATGTAACGGTGTCTAATAAAGATATGCAAATGTTTTTAGAATTTGGAGAGCACTGCTCTCGAAGTTCTAACAAGTCATAATTGCCCCTTTCTCCTTATACATTTTTTTTAATACAATTACTTTCCTTTATAGAGTCTCTTGTTCAAATTCTACTTTAATTTCAAAGCTTTTGTTAACGAAAGTTTAGTTTAATTAAAAGAATTCGAAAAAGTTGTGACTACCAAAATCAAAAGTGCGAGTGAAGTGAAATTTGACAATACAACAATAATGTTAATGTGATGATTTGAAATAACGACAAATAAAAACAAAATGGCTACTTGTCCACGACGCGAGCGCCCTCTTCGATCAGCTTCGGCACGGCTAAAGTATTCGAAGACTATTCCTGGTGGCACAATAAGGTTGGTTTTAATTACATAACAATAAAGTTGTTTATTCAAGATGATATAATCAATATTAAACGTGGTAGAGCCATGCTGCAGCTATATTAATTGTATAGTTGTTGCACGAATAGGTCGGCTCAACCGAGGAAGGACCACGCTCTCACAGAATACCAGCGTAAAATAGCATCTTAATGCAGCTGTGTATCGTATGGTAAGTGTAGAGAACCGCAGCCCTTTTAACTGGAAAAGAGGCATTCTATCTTAGTCCTCACGGTTCACACATCTGCATTTTGATTCGCAAACGAGGATAGATGTAGATGTCTATGGGCCACAGCAACCACTTAGCAGGAGTAAAATTTAAACAGTAAAAAAGTTAAATTTTTATATGTAACTTTTAGGAATATATAACCACTTTATTTATTTGTATAATCCGTGTATAATATTCTAAACGTTACGTAAAATATATGATTGAAGAGTTTTGGGTTCTCCTGCGGCGAGTTTTGCAATACTTAGCTCCGACCTTAGGACAGTTTCCACGAGCTTGTTATTTATATCGTTTATTGTATTATGTATATTGAAAATATTTCGTAATTCAAACTAAAAGTTTTCGAAATTTTGGATTAGAGTACGTGATATTAATTGTATATTAATGTAATATATCTGATAAATGCTTAATTTATAGCCTATTCATAGAATGAATTGGATTCAATATTAGAACAACGGAAGCAACCCGTTATATATAGATCCGAGAAAATAAGAATTATTTGTGATGTTTAAATTTATATCAAGGGTGAAGTATTCGTTTTTTACTTATATTTTTAAAATATGTGGACGCATAACCTCATACTTTTTGCGGCATAACTGGAGCGCTAAATTTCCTTGCTAAATGTTTTTTCTATGTCATAGAAAAAAAGCATACTAGATATGTCTTCTAGTGAATTAATTTGAACTGACAGTCAGTGTGCTGCTCTAGATACGTTATCCTACTTGTAAAACGTCCCTGACTATAATAATCGTTAAAAACTATTGTTGTTCATAATCAGATCAACATCTGTTGAATAAACTGTCGACGCTATCTCCTTAAGAGAAATTGCAATAATCATTTTCACATTACACCTTTAGAACAAGCACGTGGTTGCCTATTAGTTTTCTACAACATTTACTTGTTAGATTCTCGTTGGGGTGACCGCATTTCACGTGTTACTATACAGTTATTAAGTATTTATATTCTATTATTGCGATCTTAATTTAGGTATACTCTTATAAAGTATTGTCATAATAATAAAAACGGTATTTTTTTAAATAAAGGTTACAAACGAGGTTATACGAGTATGTGTAAATTTGGCGTGAAGGGCCTTAGATGCCTTCTGTGGATCAGAAGCTGTTGAGCAGCATCGGGATAGTACAGATCCAAATCGGATGCGACGTCACCAAGGCGTTCGTCACGGCCGTCCTCTTGATGATAGTATTTCCATAACAGAAACGAGGCCTCTGGAGTTGTAGGCGCTCGGGTTGAGAGCCTCAAACGCCTAGTGAGGTAGCCTTTGAAAAGGACGATGACACGAAAATGGTCTCCCTCCGGGCCGTACTTCAACTAGAGAAAAGCGACGTAGGGACCCGGTTGTGTTCCAAACGGACATCCCATGACCTCCTGTTTACGCTGATGGTGACCACAGTAGGTTTTAGCCGGTAGAAGACCGGCATAAACTTTCTGTTGCCTCCACTGCGGAGAGAGTCAAAGATTTCCTCAACTTAAAAAAATAAACTAATTACCTATTAATCAAAAATTGGTGTAAGAATACTAATTGTTGATTGCCGTGTCGTTTGTTGTCAATGTTCCTCTAGTCTCTGTATCTGCATCTAAACTTATTTCTAATCTTTTTATATTAGCGTTATATCGTTCTAGTGGTTGTAAACGCGGTTGCCGACCATGTGGTCCCGGGATAGCATCCCGGGTCGGGGCGAAATCTGTTATTGGGTTTTTCTTTAAGAAATTTTTAGTAGTAGACCGGAGTCAGAAACTTGGTGGTGTTTCACCCCAGTGCTACGGAATGCATGTAAAACCCGTAGGTCCTACGTCTGATCTCTCGCCGGTCGAGAATAAGGGAATTGTAAGAAAAGAAAAAAGCACAGTAAAGTAGAAGAGAAAAGTGCTTATTATACGTGGTAGATGCTGCTGCAGCTATATTATGGTTTTAGTACGAATGGGTCGGGTCGACCTGGGAAGGACCACACTCTCACAGAATACCAGCTCACACTATAATCCTGTCCTGCGTAGATGGCTAGTCTCCGTTGAGTCGGGCTGCCGTGACCGGAATTCGGTCTGGAGCGCCAACTAAAACGATTTAGTTCTTCTGAGTTAACTTAAATTAGCACTTGAATTAGCATTCCGTGGTCACCATCTTCAAATCGGTCATGATGAAGATCTTACTAGGTACAGATTAGTTGAAATAAGTGAGTCTTCTCTGATTCGCTGAGCTGAAACGGCCAAGATGTCATCATCATCATCATCATCATCGAGATTACATCGCTTGCTGGTACGAGGCTGCTTTTCTAACAATCTAAAAGGTTCTACCTTTTATCCCCATCGGTTTTCTGTTCTTCGAGCTATTTGACCAGCCCATTGCTACTTCAGCCGACAAAGCCCAACGGGTCTGGTTTTGCTGCGGATATCACCTTTAATACGGATTCTATCACTTAGAGAAACTCCGAGCATAAATCTTCCCCCCTATGCTAGTAGAAGCACCAACGCTTTGGGAAGTCTGCAGTCTGTAAATATTTTCAAGATCGTCCCTGCCTTACCTCAAATGTGATAAACCACAAATCCTCGCAAAATAACACCGATTCTTACCAAGGATAATTGCGAGGCTATTGAAATTTAAAAACGTACTGATTTCAATAGACGATGGCTAGGCGCCGCCATATGCTTGGGAATTTAGTCCACTGCAATAATAATATAAATAGTCACTGCAATAATTTAAAATACTGTAACTTCGTTCTGCGTAGATCGGACTAATTTATATTCAAAAGCTGATGGTTACGTGGGTTACCCATGAAATCAGGACGTAAAACATCTCAGTCCCTCCAGTGACCATTTCTCAAAACACTTTATGACTTAAAATAAGTAAAAATTAAACAAAATTAAACAAGAAAAAATCCGAAAATTTATTTTATTCAATGTGTAGTATTTATGTAAATAAATACAAGAAATCATTAAACATATGCCGGTACTAGAGCACAATCCTTTCGCAGTAGTTGACTCATTCAAAACCTACAACCTCCATTCCTCGTTCCACCATTGGTCAAGTAGACTTACTGAAATGTTTCCGAACATGTTAAATATAAATATCGTTTCCAGTTAAAAGGGTCTTCAGTTCTGTACACTTACCATATGAAACACAGCAGCATTAAGCTGCTATTTCACGATGGTATTCTGTGAGAGCGTGGTACATCCCCAGTCGAGCCGACCCATTTGTGCTACAAGCGTAATGTACGAGTAGAAGCAGCGTGGCCCTGCCACGTAAAAAAACATTTAGCTAAGATCCGTATACTTAATATTATTTTTTGGGAATTTATATTGACAAGAACCTATCATGGGGTCCTCAAATACAGGAAGTTAGTCGTAAACTCTTTGCAGCTGCTCGATCATTGAACAGATTAAGGAACTTTCTACCTACTGCCACTAAAATTGCGCTTGCACAATCTCTGCTTCTCCCAATTATGGACTATGCAGATGTCAGCTATCTTGATCTCACCGAAAAGCAACTTGATAAACTTGAGCGTCTTCAAAATTTTTGTATAAGATTCATATTTGGTTTGCGCAAATATGATCACGTTTCTTGTTTTCGTAATAAGCTCAAGTGGCTTTCTATTCATCTTCGCCGGAATGCACATATTCTGTCACTTCTTTGCAATGTTCTCTTTAATCCTTCCTATCCTTCTTATCTTAAGGATCACTTTGAATTCCTTCACTACTCCCATTTGAAAGTTTTGAGATCATCAGAAAATTTTACATTAAAAATGCCTGCCCATAATACCAAATTTTTGGACAGGTCGTTTACTATCCAAGCAGTCCGTCTATGGAATGCCCTACCTCTGTCAGTCAGACGCGCCCAATCTTTATCTGTTTTTCAGAAGCTTGTACACAGTCACTATCTTAACTTTTGAATTCGTGCCATCTATATATGTATACATTCGTATTTTATGTCTTTATTTGTTATTTATTTTTATATATTATATGGAAATCTTTATAAATATTATTTCTGCATCACCAAAGCACACAATATTCTGCTTTTTGTAATCCTGTCCATCCAAAGGTTGTCTGGAAGAAATCGCTTTTAGCGATAAGACCGCCCATTGTGTCACTATTTTGTTTTTATTTTTCTTTCGTTTATGTATTGATTTGGTGTACAATAAAGAATTATCTATCTATCTATTAATTCTCAAGTTGACGCTAAAGGCCTTAGCACATAATATCTCGTTAGTAAAGTGAATAATGTGTAAACGGTGTAGTGGCGGTGGAAGAGTATCAAATAAGAATATATGTGGCAACAGAGGGAAACAAACAAGATGGGCAGCAGCGTCAAAAACTGCCGTTGCCACCTCACTGCTAAGCGTGGCAACTAAGCAAGAATATGAAATATGATGAAGCGATCTATCGGGGAGGCCTATGTTGATGTGATGAAAATGTTTAATAAGAAATTACATAAATAACTACAAAGAAAACCTGAATGATTAAATATGTGCAATTCATTTGAATATTTAATCGATTATTGCGCACTCGCCTCGTTACATATGCATGGCGGATTATTAGAGCGTCTTAATTTAGCTGGGGCGATTGCTTCTACAGTTCTTTTAATATTCATACCACAGGCCACCGCTATCAATTAATTACATGAAAGTAAACCGACAATCTATTTAAAATTCTTTTGCTGAGTTTATGAACTGAGATGGGCAGCAGCGTCTTCACTATAACAACTCAAAATTAAAAAAACTGCAGTAACCAACCAACCCGCATGCCAAGTGTGTCAACTATGGCAAAATCCCCCCTATGAGGCAATCTATGGGGATAGGCCTATGTTCATCAGTGGACATTTATAGGCTGTAATGGATGGATGGATGGATTCTTATAGCGTTAATTTTAAATTTAATTACAGTAATTTTTATTTCAACAGAATTTGATAGTTGACACCACCATTTAAAACTAGAATTTCAGCCACAAGTCACTTCTCATTCCATTTATTAAAAAAAATATCTCCTAATAATTTCTACTTTCAGTAATGTCTTAAAGATACGTCGATTTTCCATTTTAAGTTAAATATGTGTATTAAAATATATAAATAAGATGTTTATTTATGTTTATTATAAGAATTCATCACACCATTTCTTCACGTGGATGCCGTAGGGGAAATATCAGAAAAAAGTTACAGAAAACTTGCGAGAGATGGTGGTGTAATTGTGAGAAGGCGTTTTGGTGAGAAGTAAAATACCCAGATTGACGACAGGCAGCAGCATTAAATGTGAGACGTCTGGTACTGCGATTCTTTATCCGCCTGTCAAGCGTGATGATCTTCCCTGCAACTGGGCAGGTCCATGTCCAGCAGTAGACTTTTCGGGCTGATGGTGAAGATGTTTTTCAACTAAAAATGAACATTTAATAAAAAGTACAAACCTACTTTAAAAAACTAATAATATTAAAATAATTTCCATAGCTTCAAAAGTCAGTGCTATGACATAGTGTATCGAAGAATCAAGGCCCCGAATTAAGAAGCTCTTATGTGTAACTTATTTTCTCCTTTTTAGTTTTTGTTTTTTAGTAGTTGGTTTTATTTTTTACCATTTTGACTGGACGCTGTCGCCTGGTTACAGTAAAAACTGCATCCTCATGTTTCAATTCAGATTGTTTACTACATTTTATTTATTTAAATTAATTATATTTATATTATAATTCATTAAGAATATATTTCCTCCGGAGTCACGTAACATCCAAGCTATTTCTGTCACCTCATTTATATTAATAAGGTTCCGGTTTTCAACCGTTCGTCTCCCAAATAGAACTTGTTGTTCAATATTATAATTTATTTGCCTTATTATATTTATTATACAACAACTGCCTGACTTTGTGGTATTATATTAAGTTGCGATGTCTGAGTTCACATTCCGGAGTCAATATTTGTGCAAAACCGCGAATTGGCCCGTGACGCAACGTCGCAGAAACTGATCATAATATTTTTTAGAAATGTACTTTGCAAATCATAGCGAATAAATTTCCTATGGGTCTTTGACGAAAGGACCCATATCATATGGTTCACATCTGATATGGGTCGTGGTCATTTAAATCACGTAAATTCCCTGTTAAACATACTTGAAAGTAAATATAAAGACGGCTCCGTGGCGCAGTGGCTTAGCAATGGGTTCCCGAGCTAAGGGCGGCGGGTAATCCAGCACGGAACAAGTATTTGTATGGCTTACAAATAATTGTTCCGGGTCTGGATGTTTGTCCTTGTGAAATGTATGTATGTAAACTGCCCCCACGATACAAGAGACAATCCTAGTGTGGTGTAACGTTTTATACCATAAAAAAAGGAAAGATTTTAAAATATTATAATATTTTGCCTATTTGGTATTTTTATTACGTTCTTTTAAATTTACATTATCTTTGTTTTTTATATGTTTGATATGTTCTAATGTGTTAGCACTCCTTTTCTGTCTCTATCCGTCTTACCACCATTATTTATTTGTGTTGCCAAAAAGCAATGCTTGCACTGCTGTGTTATAATCTGAAGGTTATAGAGAGTCATTATAATTACGTGCGTGAGCCATTCCATCATACTCGTAGTTCTTAGAGGTGGCAACGCATCTGTATCTTTCTTTGTTTGATGTCGGTCACAAGTGTCCGTGGACTGCAGTAGCCACTTACCAATGTTACCATCAAATATATTGTAAGTACGTTAGTCAATTCATTTTTTTTTTTTAAAAATACATAATTTTTCTTAGTTTTTTTACTTTCATTGTTATTTTTAGTTATTACAAGTATCTTTAGAACAATACATATTATGTAATATAATATCAAGATTCTAGAAGTTGTCGTCGTGATCGAAATTAGTATGGACAGTATCTTTACATCTAATATATATATATATAAAATAATGTTTATTTGTTCGTATTTTATGCGCTGCCATACCGATCATCAGATTGCAGTAAAACCAGTACAATTAATAGGCACTACAATTACACAATTTATAGGCTTAGTACAATTAACTTACAGTAGGTGGCGCGCGTACCGTATCGACTATTTGAAAGTTATATATAATTATCGTCATCATTCCTAATTAAACAATATAACTCTTCCAAATTTAAAATGATATTTCCACAATTATTTCTTTTACGGCAGCAACGCTCCCGGCGCGTATTGTATATTATAGTATATTAGAATGTTTTATATAAAAAACGTACACTTGGGTTTATCCTGTATGGTGGAAGCGTTTTAAATACATAAAAATAGCCCAGGGACAAGCATTCAGACCCGGAAGAAATAATTATAGGCCATACAACACATGTTCTGTGCAGGGCTCGAACGGAAGCGTCGAATAAATTACAAGCCTATAAAAGTCCTAGTATTGGGTACTAACACCTATTCATTTATGACCACTCCCCTAAAGGAGTTGAAAAGTCCGCTATTAAATAAATATTCAACTTCTCAAAGATGCTAAATGCCTCAAAATATTTTCCTTCATCGGTAAAGTAAAGTAAAGTTACAACCTATATACATATGTCCCACTTCAGGGCCAGTTAAAGTTAAATGCCAGGTAAAATTACAGGTCCCCTCATTTGTGAGAGGGTTTTAGGGGAATCAAATGTCCGCCACGCTGTCCCAATTCGTGATGGTGAATTTCACACGTATTCGAAATGTTTTTTTCTTATTTCTCAGACATGCAGGTTTCCTCACGATGTGTCCCTTCACCGCCGAGCACGTGGTAAATCAGCACTTAAAATTGCAATTAACAATGAAATTGTTAATCGAACCCGGGTTACTCGTGTGTTGTGAAATTTACAGCGAGCACTTAGCTCCTGAGCTACCATTTATGTTGGCTTTTCGATCTCCTTGTACTGATTAAGTAACAGTTAAAGCTGCAATTAACAATTTTAATGGTGCCGTCACAGGAAGTATATTCAGATCACTGAAGTATGCAATTAATATGGATACAAGGCCCCTAAGAACCGCGGCTGTGGTTGATTAGAGATTAATATTTAATTGTTAAGTACATCGTTGCACTTATGTAGTAGCTCACGCGAGTATAACGGTACGTTCCGATCTGAAAGCCACGACGTTGTTTCCATACGTTTACCGGATAAATGTTTCGCTAGTTTTTTGTAGATTAGACGACGCAACTAGTGAATTAGCTATGCGTGATGATTATACCAAAAAGTTTAAATTAGTAATTTTTAAATAGATTAAATTAAATAATTTTTAAAATATATTAATCCATTTAATATTTGGTATACAACAATAACAGTCGAAAGTTCATTGTAGTCTACCAAAGTTTGCCTCATAGGGCGATATTTGCCACGCTTGGCAACCGCAGATCGAATTATTTAGAGTTGTTATCAGGAAGATGCTTCTGCCCATCTCCTATTTCATTCTCCTTTGTATTCTCCCCATGTCATGTCCTAAAATGCCGCTTAGGACTCCCGCGACACGATATGGGATAGTGGACACAAAAATGTCACCTGAAAACAATATACTTATTTATTTATTTTTAATTTCCGACGTTGCCGGTGCTTTACAAGGGACCGTAATCATGGCTTGGAAATTTTCGTTAGAATAAAAAAGTTTAATAAGTTAATTAAAACTCGATAAAATCTGGAAAATTAGTTTTATTCAATAAAGTTGTCTTATTTTGTGTGACTATCTTCGACATTTTGTCCTTAAAGTTACCCACTAAGGTAGTGCGGTAAAGAATATAATAGACTAGAATAGAAAAGAATAGAATTATTTTTATATTGATATATATTTATGTAATTAAAAAGACATTACATTATTGAGCATTAAAGTGGTTGCTAAACTGAGGTACACCGATAAGTTTATAGGACGCTGATTTAGTACAAAACATGTTAAATTTAAGTTAGGTGTAAACAAATGAACCAAAAAAAACCGACTACTTTATTAAAGGAATGTGAATGTGTGTGTGACGTACACGCATATTCACTTTCCTTGCAAGCATTTGCGTGTGTGTGTGCGTGTGTGTGTGTGTGTGTGTGTGTGTGTGTGTGTGTGTGTGTGTGTGTGTGTGTGTGTGTGTGCGCGTGTGCGTATGCGTGTGCGTGTGCGTGTGTGTGTGTAAAGACCTACTTGTAGAAAGTCATTTATGCCTTTACTATTGGTTCGAAAAAAGCCTGTCGTGTCTGTCCTGGTAATAATTGGACTTATTTAAATATTAATTTACAATATAATATTTTATACAAATAAATATGAAATTATTTAGAAACATCATGGAAACGATCACCTCATTTCCAAAGGCTATTAAGAACCATATAGTTCTTTAATAGTATAATAATACTTAAATAATTTTTTTGCAAAAATTTAAAATTTTGATACGTAGTGAACACTTCATGAAGCTGAAATCCTCTCAGGAATGAGAGAACCCTTTATCGATTGTTCATAAAGTGCAGAAACAAACTTTAAATTACGTCGTATTCAGTTTCTATTATATTACGAAATAATGTTAGTTAAAAATTTCCATTATAAATACCAACATTTTAGATATTTGATAAACCAATATATACTCTATAACCAATATATCGATGAAAATGCGATAACAATTCAAATAGCGTAGATCTTTTGTCGTAAAGCTTCATTATCTTACAATACATAGACTTCTTTCAGAGCCATCTAGTGTCGGATAGAAACTTTGGGAAAGGCTGCATGGAATAACGACACGTAATTGTTGTAAGATTTTCTCCCGTAGACGCAGCGGCGAAAAGACACAATAGAATGTCAATGTTATAATGTCACGAGTCAACAACACTGCATACACAAGCATGTGTACATTACATTCAACCTACAAAGTAACCATCACGATTATTTTATTTTAATTATTATAAGCCAGAGCTTGACTTACGCTAGTGGTAAGTGGTAATAAAGCCTTAGATCGCACAATTTAATTAAAACTAGATGTTTCCCGCGACTTCTCTCGCGTGGACTTCGCTTTGTCAAAATTGTAAATCACAGAATCACCACGCTGTCTATCAGTGCCTGTCTGCCTGTCACAAATGTTCTTCTCAGAGACTTAAGAGTAATAAGTTCACTCCGTAATTTTTTACACTTTAAATATAAAGTTTATTAATAACTTGACCACACGATGCGCCACCTATCGGATCCAGGTTTTATGATTTTCTTTTTTCGTATTAAATCGACATTTATTGCGTATGTGAGTCATTCTGGTGCATTATTAAAGAAATTGTTAATAAATTGACTACAGCGAAATGTATTGAATCCTAGCACAGTTAAACCAAGGCCTCGATAAAAAAAATTGTGTGACTTCAACCGGTTATGTCGTTTAGAAGTTACACGATCACTAACAGACGTACGAAAGATTATAAATATATAAACATTATTACTATTATTAACGGTATTGGGATTGCAGCAAATATATGCTTGCAACTACCTCTAAATAAAGAACACAACGCTTTGTTATTGCTGGGATCTAATTTAATATCTCATAGCCAGTAATGACCTCTTCACCACCTTTTTTTTAGTTTTAGAAGATTTACCTTTATCACCGTTTATCATAAGTAGGATTATAGTCAGGCACTGGCTTGTACTGAGTAGAAAAAAGATTGCACTGTTGCTAATTGGCTGGTGTATAAGAATGTTACCTAAATATACGGACTTCTAGACAAAAAATGGACACCCTACTACCTATAGGTGGGAGAACTCTTTTTCTGCCTAGGAGTCCGTCTTGGCTACCTTATATTGCATCTTAGTTCTCAAAGGTGACAATGCATCTGTTTAGTTAGGTGACAACACGTCTATAACCTTTTTTACTTAAAGTTGGTTGCAGGTGTCCATGGGCTCCAGTAGCCACTAAAAAGCTAACCAGCAGGTGGAATCTAAATTCATTTGTCACTTAATTTTTTTTAAAACGCGTGTCAAACACCCAGCACTTATATCTTAATTCGCTTGAAGAATCATATATGTGAGAGAGCACTGAGAGAAAGGAGGTTCTTAATGAATGCTCATATTTAATTCATTACGGCGTTGACTTATCTTCCTTCGTACAAATCACCAAAAGAGTTCTGAACGAATAAAATGATATTATTTTACGCAACGATAACTGCTTTTGCTATTAAGCATATTTACTGTTTCCTTATTATTTGCATATATAGAAATTAAAAAAATAAATTAATAATAATTAAATTTAAATTGAAATTTTAAAAACGAGAACGAAGTGGTTGTTATGTCATACAGCATAATAATAAAAATTATAAGACTATTATCAAAAAATTTAAATCAAATGATAAAATATGTTTCTTATAGTTTGAACAAGTAATAAGCAAACTTAAAATTGAATCGGTCGCTTTGGATCTATTATAAAGATTGAGAACAGTATACAAAAATATCTTACGAAACAAGTTAACATAAGGAAGAGAGAGGTCTACATTTTACTATTTCTCGAATAAAATCGTAAATAAAGTAATTAATGTTCAAACTATTTTTTACTTTTTATTTAGTAGTAACTCAGATTGTGAAATACAATGAGTATATACGAGTATATACATAATGAATTCTTGCTTTAATAAGGAAAAACAAATTGATATTTTTAGTCTTTTTATTGGGTAATGTTTTTGAGTGTAGTTAAATGACTAGTTCTTGGGCACGCTCTGTAGCCTAAATCGCTTGATGGATCTTAACATATGGGGTGTCACTAGAATCGTCTCAGTTGTAGAAGTGACATAGGATATAAAACTTTTCTCTTTTCAGTAAACTTTTTTACACAGTCGGGGTTTTTAATTACTGTTATAACCTTTGGACTTGCTACAAATCAAAATTAATTGAAGCACATACACGTGGTAGAGCCACGCTACAGCTATTTTATGATTGCAGCAGGACTAGAGAGAAAGGGTAGGCTGGACAGGAGAGAGACCACTCTCTCACAGAATATCAACGTATTTTTTTATAAGATTGGGTGACAAACGAGCACACAGTCCACCTGATGGTAAGTGGTTGCTGTGGCCCATAGACATCTACATCTATCCTCAATAAATAATCAAAATGCAAATGCGTTGTCACCCGTGAGCACTAAGATGGAATGCCTCTTTTCCAGTAAAAAGGGTCTCCGGTTCTCTACACTCACCATACGAAACACAACAGCGTTAAGCTGCTATTTTACGCTGGTATTCTGTGAGAGCGTGGTCCTTCCCCGGTCGAGCCGGCCCATTCGTGCTAGAACTATACATACATACATGTATAAATAAATAGCAGCTTAATGGTGCTGTGTTTCATATGATCTGTGCAGAGAATCGGAAACCTTTTCCTGCTAACAAGACATTCAGTCATAGTCCTCAGGTGTGATAACGTCTCTATAGACTGATTATTAATCGAGAAAAGATGTAGGTGTCTATGAGTCACAGCATCAATTTACCATCAGGTGGACTATGTGCTTGTTTGTCATCCTTATTTTATAAAAAATCCTTCCATTAAAAATTATCGACTTTAAAACTCAATGCTTTTGTAAGTCAAGTCAAGTCAAGTTGATATCTGGTTAATTGGCATAGTATTTCAAAGGACGGCATTTGCTAAAAAAAAACTCAGTTCCTTGCTTTAGTACAAGTGATGCCAGTAAAAATCTCAAAAATATGAAAAATATAGCTCTTACTGAATACTTTCAATCACAACATGACGAACACTATAGCACAGATAGCTCTAAAATAATAATCTGCACACATACACACAGATATACACTTTTCCTCCACGAAGTTTTCCTTCATCGTCGAGCACATGGTAAATCAGCACTTAAAACTGCAATAAACTATTTCACTGATGCGAGCGGAGATCGAACCCGGGTTACTCGAATACGTGAAATGTACGGCGAGCGCTTAGCCCCTAAGCTACTAAGGCTCTTGGTAAACATTAATTATATTAAATGAAACTATTTTTACGGATTCTATCGCGTTTAATTTTACTTTTTAATTCCCGACGTTTCGAGTGCTTTACAGCACCCATAGTCACGGGGGGGACTGAAATGTTTGACGTCCCGATGTCATAGTTAGCCCGGCTACCTTCAGTTTTTGAATATTAATTTTTGGTCCGATCTACGCAGAATGAGCTTACAATATCTTGAAGTCTTGGAGTGGTATACTTGGGCTTGGATTTAATTTTATTAATTATAGGATCCCAAATAGATGGCAGCACCCATCCATCTTCTCTATTATTATTTTTTTTAATTTAGTAGTTTAGAAGTTAAGTAGATCGATGTTGCTGAATAGTACACACCAAATTACGTGTGTTTAAAAAAACTCTTTTCTTGCAAAGTAATTCATAAGTAGTTGTTGGAAACAGTCAAACAAACAAAACTCGGTTTTGTAATTTAAAATTTAAACTAAAGTAATTTTAAAGTTGGCATTTGTCAATGATAAAACAGCGAAAGTGTTTTGCTAGTGAAAAACGGCTGTGTCATGAAGCATACTGGCGTCATATTATGACTTAGTGAAACGCGAGGGAAGCCACCGTGTGGCACGAGAAACTAGCGATTTTCAATTACGTTTTACTTTTTTTTTTCCTTAATACAAATTTTAATAATTATTCACTTGCATGTTGACAATAGTTTGCAAAAAAGGATAACCTTGATTTTTTATTTATGAGTCATTAAGCACGTAATCACGTTATCCCTTAAAATTAATTAAATTCGTTCAAAAATCAGCTTAACCTGCACATGGTGCTGCATCCTACTAAGAAACAGTAGAGCTAAGAAAAGAAAATCCATTCCAAAAACTCTAAATTCAAATTTATGCAAGGATAGCCTCACGATTGCCATTTTTTTTATAAAACTGAAATCACAAACAAACTAACAGTCCACCTGATTGTAAGAGGCTACTGCAGCCCATGGACACCTGCTGTAGGCAACTTAAAGCAAAGAGGACTACAGATGCGTTGTCACTTCTGAAGACTTAGATTGAATGCCTCACAGCCTATAACTATACTGGCTCTCTATATCTTTCAGACCGAAACATTGCTGGCACTGATATTTGGTAGCAGAAATAGGGAAGAGGTTAGTACCCTTCGAGATGGATTCCTAGGCAGAAAAGGAGTCCTACCGTAGTAGTAGATAGTAATGTACCATAGTAGTAGATAGTAGATAAGTATGGAAATTAGAGGAAATGCATTTTGGCAGGTACACTCTCGGAAGGGCTTTTGTCCTTTAGTAGAAAGTCTCAAGAATAAGTAATTAAATAGCTTTCTCATGATTTAACACAAAAATATTGGTTAAATATTACATAGGTCTAACCATCTACTTTCTGCCAGATCTAAAATTCTCAGACCGTGGAGGGAGCATAAAAGGTTTTAGAGGAGATTGTTAATCTAATTAATTAAGACTGTCCCGGAAATACTCATATCCAGCTGCGGTATTTTAAAGCTTGATGAAAAAGAAGGAATATAGCCATGTAATTGGTTTGAAAGTCATTAAAGCCTTTTGACATTTTGTATTTGCTAGTTATTGTGCGTAAAAAGTTTTGTAAAACTTACCGCTTTTGTATTATTCATCATTATATTTTACTTTTTTTTATATAAAAAAAGAATCGCCCGTCGATTTTTACTTGTACCACAAAAAGCGTTCCCGATTTTCTACGTAATTAATACTAGATGGAATAGTTCAGTTCTTGAATTTATTTCTCTTCTGCGGGTTTTAAACGGTTATTAAACTTTGTTTCTATTTATATATTGTGTATCACTTTAATTAATTGTGACTGATAACTTTGTAAATGAATGATGCTTGGAATGAAACGTTATGTATTTTAGAAAGATTTATTCCAAAATTTCGTAATATTTAAAACAGGTTACTATATTGAATTCAGAAATCCTGATTAGGAATTAGAAAAGTAAGTGAATTTGGAGCTTCTTGTTACACTGCACTGAATAAGTGCATTACTTACATACTTTTACGCATGTTTTTTCCCTTTTTTATAAATATAAAGAAAATACCTTAATATATACTTTTTATACGTTTTAAAACAGTGGTCAATTCCTGCGTTACAAGTGCAATAGGTATTATAATGTTTTATATTAAACGCATGAAAACAGTCTGGTCTGTATAATTGTCGAAATCTATATAATAACAGTAAACCAATGAATAAATAAATATAAATATATCAACAAAAATATATTCAGTAACGGATCAGTAAGCTGAAGTGGCAATTTGCCTTCCTCAAAGTACCGACAGCCAATGTTGAAGAAAAGCTCTCGAGTGTACAGCCTCATACTGGTAAGCAAAGTCTAGGGCGGTCTCCCACTAGACGGAGTAACGACCTGGTAAGACATGCTTGATGATTACGATAATGAATATTATCATTATATGCATGTTTTTAACACACTTAATGTTTATAGATTTTAAAAACATTAAGGCTAAAAACTACATTTACATATTCAGCTGAGATTTATTTAAATATAACTTAAAAATAGAAAAGAAAATGAGTATGCATTTAATAAATTATGAATGAAAATAATGATCAATAAACATTCAAACGAATAGGCAGTAAGCCACTTATGTCATTACACTGTCTTATCTATGTGAAATTGATGTAGTGTGAGCAGACAGAGTCAAAGAGAGCACTTTCGCCTTGATGTGAAATGCTGGAAGCCTTAAGCTCGCCAGTGAGACGTTGGCATGCGCCGCGCGCGCTTGACTGATCAGAATTAACATTCGATGTTACGTATAATCGATTTGTTTCCCGAGATTTCGATATTTATTTATTCGACTTATAAAAATAAAAGAATTGTGTTTGTTTTAGTGCTTTGTGATTACAATGACTCTCCTTTTGTTCTACAAAATGTGTTCGTCATTTTGTTTTGGATAAAACTTCGATGATTTCTGTTCTCCTATGAGTTGATTCTTCTAAGTGGAATGTTTCAATTGATTTTTCTGAGTAAAGCTGCACTATCAATATGACACTAAACAACGTTCATCCTTACACTCGCATGACAAATAAACTTTTCGGAAAGAAGAGTAAGAAAAATAAGAGATGTCAGAAAGTAAAAGGGGAACCTACGCAGGACGGGAACGGTAATAAATTTACTTGGTTTTCTTGGTTTTATTTTTGTTTTAATGAAGATGATTTCTTCATCTTCAATTCACAGTAGTCTACAGCTGGGATTGAGCCTTTTATATTTTAGGGAGGGTTTTCCAGGAATGGCACGCATGTCAGGCAGGCTTAAAGATCCGTAGTACCACATTTTTTGCGGCTTTGACAATACTCCCCGTCGCATATTTACTAGATGGCATAAACGTAAAATATCTTTCTACATTTTTCTATAATTGCCTCTTATAGCATCCACTGAATGAAATAGGAAAAAGCGGAATAGGAAAAATTTAATTTTTTTCATGCCCATCCAAAGTATCATAGAATAGATCATAGAATTACCAAAGACCATGACTATGATGGAATGCCTCAGAGCCAGCGATTAAACAGGCTCCCCTGCCCTTCAAACTTAAATTCAACATTGGATGCATTGCTTCTTGGCTACAGGATAGATAAGAGGGTGATACTTAGAGGTGCCAACCCTACTATATACCATAATAAAGGGATTTAAAATTTTATAATTTAAATAAAAAGTATATAGTAGGAGAAACTACGATATTTTAACAAAGACTGTTGATTAATGCACAAAGCAGACAAATATTCCGTCAAACACTAAAGTATTAATTTGAAAGGAGATGAAATTGATTCCGTACAAGGCCCGGCGTGAACAAACTTAAAATATATCTTAGTTTGAAGATTTAAACATTTGCTACTTATATCAAAAAATCATATTTTTGCAGGACCTGGGGTTTTGTTTTTATTTTATGTTTTATGATTTGTAAGTTATGTTGTAAAATCACTCGTTCTTGTGATAAGTTGTTTGAATAAATTGAAAAGAACACAAAAGAATGCAGTTTTGTAGTTATTATTAAATAAAGTAAAATAAAACTCAACCTTTTTTAGTTGTTTAACTATTTTCTGCAATTATCAATAAAATGTCATCTAAAAAAACAGTCGGAGGCTGTACATTGTCTGTTCTATTCCTCTCAAAACTTAAGTACCACATTATTGTCATTATGTGGGCGCAACAAACTACTGTCCTGTGATCCGAGAGAAAATCTAAGCGTCAAGTTAAATCAATCCACGAAAGTAAAAATACGAAATCTATCCAAAAAACAGCTACAATGCCAAATGCGCATGCCGCATGACAAGCTAGAGAGTAATTGTGTTCTGTGAGCTGAAACTCGGAGTTACCATACAGCCTATTCAGTCGTGTAGGATAATATTCAAATATTTTTTTAGTTTAATAACATAGCCTATTCAATTGTTTTCTAAATATATTATTTTATTCAATATTAATCACTACAGATTCGCGTTAATGTTTCAATATTATTATTTTTGTTTAATAATGAAGACTACTTTATTATAAAAATAGCCTTCATTATCTATTGCCATAGACAAAATACAGAAAGATATTTAAAAACGTTTCGTTTTTGCTAAAACAAAAGCATTAGCTTTCATTATTCAGTTTAATAAATGTTTTTATGATTGTGAAGTATTACAGAAATAAAAATAATTTATTTATGCTTATAATTTATCGTTTTATTACGTACATATTATTGTATAACTGTTACGAACGATGAACACAATTTCATACATCTCCTTTACTATATGTTTTTTGCTATTTTGATTTTACCCGCAACAGACAACCCTAAAAAAAACTGACAACCTTAGTGGTGCTCGAGTTCTACTACCTGGTACTAAAATCATACACATCTTCTTGAGATTCACGTCCAAACTTATTCAAAGTGGAAACACTGAACAATAGGTTTTATCAAAGTACATAATATCTCGATCAAATATTTTATATCTAAAATTTCGTAAGAATGCATTAACCTAATTGTGTAACACAATGTACGCATGATTTTGGGAAATCATTTAAAGTACTCTAGTTTGGTACGTAATGTACGCATTGTTCTATGTAAATGTTATGATATATAACAACGTATAATATATCACACCAAAAACATAAATGTGAAATGAGGTCCAAGTCTGGTACAAACTAACTCGGTTGTTAGCTTCACCGATAAAAGAATTGAGATCTACAGGCCTATTCGCCAACTTCGTTAATATCAAAATGATAGGCACACAGTATCAAAATGATAGTACATTACGTCGTATACCATGTAACTTTTCAATAAGTTCTTTTTGGGGATAAGTTCTTAAGTATAGTTAAGTTCGTTTTGGGGATTTTCAAATTGCGGCGAAACAATTTATTTTAAACTAGCTGTTCCCCGCGACTTCTTCCGCGTGTAATTTAGGGTTTTAATTTTTTTGCGCGGAATAATAATTATTTTTCTAAAATTAAAGTAGTCTAAGTTACTCCATATAACATCAGCTATCTGCCAGTGAAAGTTCCATCAAAATCGGTGCAACCATTTCGGAGATTAGCCGGAACAAACAGACACTTCAATTTTATTTATTTGTATGTATGTATGTATAGATCTGAACTATTTTCAAAAGTTACCCTTATCATAAAATAATACCCCGTCTTTATAATACAGGATTTATTTATAGGATCTATAGGAATATACAATGTTGTTAGAACTGCTATAGAGTTTGCTGCCCGTTGAGATCGCAAATCTTTGATCAGCGAAGCTTTTCTCCTAGCAACTGAGGAGAAGGAGTCAGGTTATTGGTTGAATGCACTGCCCTCATCAAATATCGGAACACTCTTGGATAGTACTAATTTCTATCTTGCTTTCAGCCTGAGATTAGGTTTAAAAACAAATAAGCTTCATCGCTGCCGCTGTGGTAAAGAGGTCGACATTCTCGGACACCACGGCCTGGCGTGCCAGCGGAGCGCTGGTCGCATCCCCCGCCATGCAGCCATTAATGACGTCATTCGACGGGCCTTAACCAGTGCCAACGTACCTGCAATTTTAGAGCCAAGCGATATATTGCGGGACGATGGCAAGAGGCTTGATGGAGTGACGCTCATTCCATGGAAAAATGGGCACTCCTTAGTATGGGATGCGACTTGTGTTGACACAGTAGCGCCATCACATCTCGCGGCGACAGCACAGAAGGCAGGCGCGGCTGCTGCTGTTGCCGAGTTTAATAAGCGGCACAAATATGCAGCCCTCGGAGAGGGATACATGTTTGTGACGTTTGGCGTAGAAACGCTGGGGCCGTGGAGTCCTGAAGCAAGGCGTTTGTACAGAGATATCTCATCACGCCTTGTCAATGTCTCTGGTGACCCAAAAGCTGGCAGATATTTTGTTCAGCGGATCAGCCTCGCAATACAGCGAGGCAACTCAGCCCGTCTTTTGGGCACACCACTAACAAACGGCGGCGATTTAGCAAGTATTTTTACTTAAGTTAAGCTTTACATACTGTATAATTTAGTATAACACTTTTTTCCTTTAATTTATTTATTATGTTAATTAGAAGTATTTATGTTTTAATTTCATTTGTTAATAAGTTGTATTTTATGTAATATTGGATGTTTCTATAATATTTTTCAATGTACATTTGTAATTATCTTTTAATACAGTAACTGTAACAGGACCATTTTAATTTCGCCTTTAGACTCATATCGCGTTTTTTGTCGCAAAGTAATACGCGAAGTTTTTGTTTATTCAAGTTGTGTTTTTTTTTACTGTTTCCTATTTTTAACGTAATCTATAAGAATTAAATATAGACTAAGTTATTTGTGCAGTTATTTTAAAACTACACTTTATCAACACCAAATATCTATAGTTTGAAGTTTTCATATTTTTCCTATGCATACGCCTAAGGATCTATCTGATTAAATCGTCTAGTGGCGGTGTAAGAATAACCAACCCGAGGGTGTCATAAGAGCGGCAGAGGAAAAAAAACTAGGAGATGGACAGCAGCGTCTTCCTGTGTCAACACCTGTCGACACCAAATATCGATAATTTGTAGTTTTCAGATCTGATAAATAACCATTTTTTGTCTGGGCTAAACTTTGAAATGGCTGAACCAATTGTAATGAAACTGACTACCAGATAAATGTCAACACCAGGAGTGATGTAGGCTACATTTTATTAACTTGGGAGAAAAAAATATTTTAATTTAAATATAAATAACGCTACATTAATGAATCCTATCTAGGTGAAGGCGGGGTGGGTCGCTAGTTTTATAATATAGTACGCGGGCAAACTGAATTTGATTCAATAAAATTGGTAATTGCACATCATAATGAAATTTAACCTGACCGACACTTGTGTAATGCGATATCTAATCTAACTTAGACTTATATTAGATATATAACTTAGATTAGATAGACGTATCAGGAAGTCTGCAGTTTGTGAACATATTCAAGATCGTCCCCGCCATTACATTAGATTTGATAGACCACAAATCCTCGCAAAAGAACACCGATTCCTACCAAGGATGATTCGCGAGGCTATTGAAATTAAAAAACATCCTAATTTCAATAGAGAAGATGGATGGGTGCTGCCATCTACTTGGGATCCTATAATTAATAAAATTAAATCCAAACCCAAGTAGACCACTGCTAGACTTCAAGATACTGTAAGTTAATTCTGCGTAGATGGAACCAAAAATTAATATTAAAAAACTGAAGGTAGCCGGGCTAACTATGACATCGGGTCGTCAAACACCTCAGTCCCCCTCCCCTAACCCCAGACCATGGGTGCTGTAAAGCACCCGAAACGGCGGGAATTAAAAAGTTAAAATTAAACGCGATATAATCCGTAAAAATTAGTTTCATTTAACGCAATTTAAATTGTCTACACTTACAAAAACTGCGGTTTTAAAACAGTTTGTGAACCGTGGTAACTTGGGGGCTTTTAAGTTTTGATTAACCAAGGCTCAGCATTGAGGATGGCTGTACGGTAGGAAAACTGAACTGAAGTACTTCTTTACATTCATACATACATACATATAGGTAAAGCTAATAAAAGCGTGTTAAAAGACTTGTAATGTATGTAATTTGCTTACGAAAATTCAAACCGTTACCTGTGACATCATCGCTTCGAACTGCGATCGTCGCGCTCGAGTGAAAACGATTCTAGAAAATAAAAGTGAAACGTGAGAGAGTGTTTGCAAGATAAATGTGTCGGCTTTGAGTCGATTTAATCGATTAAAGATGTCAGCATAACATAGCTTACAGAGGTCGTTACGGTTACGTAACAAGTCGGATATCGATGTTAAAATAAAAATAAAACTATTTTGTAAAATATGCATATAAACAAGTTCTTAAAATTAATTAACCAGTGGTCGCCTAATAGGAAATTGGAACGATATATTTTTTAGGTTTCGACATAAAATTTTTAGGTTTGTATATTAAGCAGTCTGTATTTCCCTTTTAACGGCACATTAATATATAATACACAGATGTCTAATCTCTATATATAAAAATCAATTGCTGTCCGTTAGTTTCACTAAGACTCGAAAATGGCTCGACTGATTTTGATGAAATGTTTTGTGTGTGTTTGAGTGGGTTCCTAGATAGTTGAGTTTAGGTGCGAAACTGGACGGACCGCTAGTTTAATTTTAATATTTGTGAATTATTTAGAGATGTTATAAACTTTAACTATGTCTAATCTTAGAATCCTCCATGTGCGCAATATGCTTGAATTTGCTGGGTACAAAGTTTCCCCTCCACGAATTAATTAGATAGAATCAATCCATCCATCTTTCATATAGAAGATTAAAATTGTGTTCTGTAATGGTGAGTGTAGAGAACCGGAGACCCTTTTTACTGGAAACGAGGCACTCCATCTTAGACCTCAGGGTGACAACGTATCTGCATTTTGATTCTTCATTGAGGATTGATGTAGATGTCTATTGGCCACAGTACCCATTTACCATCAGGTGGACAGTATGCTCGTTTGTCACGCATGTTCTTTATAAAAAAAGTTCGATTATCACTTTAGTTTTATAAAAAAATGTAATATAGAAATTGGACATAAGTCAAACGGTCCTCACAATTACCAGTAATGTTGTATTAGTTATATTGGATAGATTACGTAAGTCTTTGGCTTTACAGTGCGAAATATTCTTTAGAGAGTTTCTAAGTTTATTTCATAGCTATTCGTTCAACTGACGAATGGTATCCATTAAAATTTATTCACATTGTATACATCGTATCGCAGAATTATGAGAAACATTTATTTTTTAATTAAGAGGTAAGATGATTTTTACGTTCTAAAAAAATTTTAGAAAGGTGTGATTGGATTCAAGGTTCGTCGATATATAGTTAACTTATCTTGATGATATTACACACTACAATATAAAAACATCTAATATCGTAACATCTATATCATCGTCTTACTTATTTCTGCCACCAAATAGCAGTGCTTACACAGCTGTGTTCCGGTCTAAGGGTATAGAGAGCCATTATAATTACAGGTCACAGATTATAATTATATCGTCTAAGATGTGAAGCTTCACAAAGCATCCCATCTTGCGAAAAGCAATTAGTCTGCCGTTCTGCTTTAGTGCGTGTTAGAGCACTTTACATATCCTCGAAATATTTTTCTCCTCCTATATACAGGTTTCCACAAATCAGCACTCAACATTTTTCAATTATCAATTTTATTGGTGATGGGAATCGAATAAAAACATGAAGAATCAGTGCCATTAAATAACAAATAAATAATAAAATAATTAATAGTACAGCCAAGCTCTAGCTATTTTGTGGCTGTAGCAAGAATGGGTCTGCTCGAACGGGGAAGGACCACTCTTTCACAGAATACCAGCGTAATATAGGAGATTAATTCTGCTGTGTTTCATATGAACAGTGAAGAGAATCGGAGACCTTTTTAACTGGTAACAAGGCATTCTATCTTAGTCTTCAGGGGTGACAACGCATCTACATTTTTATTTTAATTGAGGATAGACGCGTGTTCCTTTGTCACCCTTATTCTATAGAATAAATAAAATTATATTGTGTGATATTTTTCTATCGATAAATTTATTATTATTTTATAATTTCAGTGCTAATACGGCGATGGACAATGACGTCACGCCGGTATACCTGGCAGCTCAAGAAGGTCACCTGGCAGTCCTGAAGTATTTGGTGCTGGAGGCTGGCGGGCGACTGGACGCGAGGGCTCGTGATGGCATGCAGCCCATACACGCCGCAGCGCAGACAGGTTGTTTGGACTGCGTGAAATGGATGGTGAGTTTTCTGTCATTCTTCTTGTTCTTCATCATCAGTTCAAAGTTCACTGTTGGACATGGGTCTCTTCCATTGTAGAAGTAATTAGCCTTAATCGTTACGCTTGGCAGCCGGATTGATAATCGCAGAATAAAATCGGAGATCTCCCGCGGGGAAGGTGTTGAGCCCGAGGAGTGGCCGACGCTCCTGTGTTATTTCGGAGCTGTTTTATATATAGCGCGTTAACTTCAGAACTTTGATAGCGCGATTTAGGCTTTGGTATGTTTGCTTCGTTTGGTATGTTCGCTGCCACCATTTAAGAACATAAGAATGTAATAAAATTTCTACATTGAAAGATAAATGCAAAGAACTAATGTAACGTTAACGTTAAATTATAATATTGTGTCTTGAATCATTATGACGGATTGTGTTCGTCCGTTCAAAATTAAAAAAAAATATATATAGGCCCGGGCAATGAAAACGCAATAGTAACAAATATGTCACTGTTGTGTTTTGATTTACGGTAGAACCAGGCCTCTGTCACTCTTGCTACCTGCGTGAAATAATTACCTACAATCGCGAGGCGCCCCCGGGGCAAAACGCAGTCAGGGCTAGCGCGTTCTAGGCGATTGAATGTTAAAGTTTTTTAACGCTGTTCACGTAAATAGTTTTTTGTAAATATTTGTTGAAATACTCGTCGAAATAGTTTTTGTTCAGTGTTTAGTATATTTAATTGTAGAATAAAATAGTTGAAAAAGTTTTCATGTAATTTAAGAATAATATATAGAATGTATATTACCTATCTATTTCATAAATTATAATGGCAAAACGCCGTTCCTACTATAATTGTTGCGGGGATGGATGCTTAATAAGTAAACAAAAGGATTCAGATATATAATTTTTTAAGTTACCGAAGGATAATGAAAGGCGAATTCATTTCATTTTTTTGTTAGATAGGTACTTAAAGCGAAAAAGATTTAAGTAATAATTTAACTACAGAAGTAATACCTAAGTAATTTATTACAAAATTTAGTTGAAATTTACTTCACTACCCAAGTACCTACTTACATACCTATACTTGTCTTTTGTAAATAAATTATTTTAAGTTATAATAACACAAAATACTGAAATTAAAACTTTGTTTACAAGATTTTTAACTAAGTAGAATACGATCACATTTCTGTTAGGAATCGTATCTCGGGTTTATTTGTTGTTTACACTATCTACCTATTTCTTACGAGCCAAGCATCGCGATTCCCGACGAATGGCCTTGCAAGTTGCATGCGTTATGGTTGGGCATCACAGAACTGATATAGTAGCGGAAATATAGTCGATCATAGTCAGAATAGGTACTGTACCTAAGTAACTTACTTACCATTTCACAATGTATTTTTTTACTCTTTATTAACAGCCCTTAGCAACCACGGAAAGTCCGTTGTGACGTAGGAAGGAGAAAAGATGCAAAGTAATACGGACACTCACGCGCAGCGATAAAGTTTTATTTAGCTTGCGTGCGCGATTTATCTGATTAATAATAATTATGTAGGCAACTTCTGTACGTAGTACTATTATTTATTCTGTGTTAGAACGCAACAGACACCTACAAGACGAAGTAGGGTGATGAATACTCTCATGCCGCCTGCACAAGGCAACCTTCCTATTGCGTCATAAATTTAAACCCTCATTTTGAATGTTTTTCTACTCGCTTGATTGTAATACCGTGGTATTTATGCTTTTATGTCGCAAACGAAAAAGCTAACTTTAAAAGAAAGAAGGAAATCCTATTGTCAATCATAATGACTTTATGTGCATTAACTTAGTAGAAAGCCGAAAGTGGGAAGTCATAACTCATGATTTCCGTTGGCTCAGTGGTGAATACACCCACAGCCAATTCGTGCTCCCTGAGTTCGACTTTCAGTTAAAGGCAGACTATTATCCTAACTGATTGCGCTATGATCTTGCCGGTGTCCTGAACCGGAATCCAATTGTATTGTAGTACTAGCTCTACGCACCCGGCCATACGTTGCAATGGCTCAAAATATTCGAATGCAAAGTTTTAATCGGTGAAAAACCTTCAGAGATTTAAGATTTTGAACAAACGAACACACATTTACATTTTATACGTATAATACATAGATAAGTGAACGCCTCTATTGCGAGTCGCTGGTGGCAATATATACTTTTTTTCTTTGCAAACTTTCACAGAATACCGGCCTAAAACCCTTTTTACTAGTAATGAGGCATACAATCTTTATCCTCAGGGGTGACAACGCATGTACATTTTATTTTATGTATCTTCTTACCATAAAAAACATTACTACATTGTATCCTAACTGTATTGTGCCAGTTCCATCTCATATGTGCTGTGGTTACGGGTCTGCTTTTATCTTTACAACGGGTTAACTATGAAATTAGGATACAAACACCTCAGGCGTTCTGTGATACAGAAGTTTAAAAAGTTACATACATGTTTACAAAGATACAAACACCTCAGGAGTTCTGTGATACAGAAGTGAAAAAGTTGTTTTGTCACGGACAATAAAGCGTTGCCATACAAAATTATGTGCTACCAGAGCACTAAGAGTTTTTACATTTATATGTATTTGTATGTATGGTGGCAACGTATCAATATTCACTTCCCTATATCATCCTGCGGGTGTCGTAAGAAGCGACGGGAGAAATGATACAAAAGATGGGCAGATTCCTGATAGGTAGCTCAGGACCGCTCTGCAGTTGGATAGTTTTCGTACTCTGGTTCTGTATTCGGATAGCCATCATAGCCCTACTGTACAAACGTACAAACACTTCAGCATTTCGATATATCGACAGTCAACTTGGCACCGCTGAAGGGACTGCAGCACCGCCGAAATTTCGACGGAATCAAAGGCTTTCGCATAGTCCACATACGCAAAGCAAAGTGGCAGATTGTACACTTCGGTCTTTTGTACAATATGCCGAAGGGTATGTATGTGGTACTAAAGCCTTTTCGGAAACCGGCTTGTTCGGGAGGCTGGAAGTCATTGAGTCTGAGCGCAGGACGATTCGTAATAACTCTCAAAAACAGCACGTAGACGCGGCTCAGAAGGGAAATGGGTCTGTAGTTCTTCAAAAGAGCGTGGTCACCTTTCTTCTAGAACTAGATCACCGCACTTCCACTCCACGCCTCCGGAGTAATACCATCGTGGAGAATAGAATTAAAGAGCTTCTGTTGGACTTCAAGTACCGGTTTTCCACCCGCTTTCAGAAGCTCCGCTGTAATTCCGTCTTGGCACGGGGCCAAGCGTAACTATGGCAAACATACTCCTTTGAGGCAGTCTAAAAGAAAGGCCTATGTTCAGCAGTGAACAAATGCATCCTATAGAATACCGAGAGACTGGCTACTCTGCGCCTGTGCTCGAGGCTGAAAAGATTGGTTTCAACCAAATCAAGGTCACCACTGAGCCTCTTAGCACGTCTCTCCACTGAGTCCAACGCTGCCAGGTGGCATTTTGCAGCACCAGCCCATATGTGACAGCAGTACTCCATGCACGACGGGACTTGCGCTTTATATAAGGTAAGAAGCTGCCCCGGCATGAAGTACCACCGCACCCTTGCAAGGACACCAAGTTTCCTTGCGGCTGCTTTGACTTTGGACTCAATGAACCGCCCATAGTTGAGGTTCGGAGAAAATTCAAGCCCTAACAACTGAAGGAGGTCAGTGTACTCCAAGGATACATTCCGGAAAGTAGGAGCTAGGGTGAGCGGGCTCTTTTTAGCGGTGAAAAGACACGCTTGTGTTTTGGAGGCGTTGAATCTCACGAGATTGGCATCGCCCTATTCGGCCTGTAGTGTGAGATTCACACGCTCAACCATCGCCTCTCGTTCGGACTGGATTTGATCCCGACTGGCCCGGGCACTTGGTTGGTATCTCTCCACAACTGTGCTATCGTCTGTTTACCCATAGATACCGGAATGAGCAGATCATTTATATGCAGCAGGAAGAAAGTTGTGGAGAGAACGGACCCCTGAGGAACTCCGGCGTTTGTCGCGATAGACAGGACGAGCAGCCATCGATGACAACTCGTAGAAATCGTTCACTCGAAAGTCCTTCACCCAGTCGATCAGGTCAGGGTATAAGCCGTACGCTGAAAGCTTGCACAATAAACTGGCGTGCCAAACCCTGTCAAAAGCCTTCGAAACATCGAGGAAAACAGCAAGTGCTTCACCATTGTTCTCGAGGTCTTCGCCCTATATGTGAAAGGCATACGCTAGAAGGTCCCCAGTTGATCGATTTCGGCGAAACCGATCAACTGGGGACACCGCCAGTACAGGTCACTGAGGAGATCATTCTGCTCTAGGTATGCCATGAGGTGGGCGTTCAATATACGCTCCATAATCTTGCAGAGTATATTGAAATTGGCCATTAGTTGGCAGGGTCGGTACGGCTACCTTTTTATGCACAGACTATGTAGAATATTAAAAATAAATAAAAATTTAGAAAAAATGTCTTGTATCTTTGTTAGGTCGGAAACTTTTCAGGCCGCCCACGTACATTATCTCTGACCGGCTACAGGAAGTGTCAAAATTGCCTGTCTAGCAATGGACTGTTAATGGCGAATTAAGAAGAATTAAGAAAAATAACAGTACCTATTATAAACAATTTAAGTTGCATTCCTTTCCCATTTTCGTCAGTTATTATGAAAGTTAATTCACAGAATGCTACACCGCTTAGCTTACCGTGTAATACTATCGAAACCTTAGTGAGCGGTGACGTGCGAATCACAGCGTAGAATATGGTAACCGACGCGTGTGCTGCTGTCATTTCCTTACTCCCGTAACAGATTGATTGTGTAAAGCTGTTGAACCATAATTAGGGTATTTTCTCTTTAATATTTTATTGTAAAAGACTTACGCAATACGCATGCGCTGCGTGCGACAGACAGTCGTCATTACGTTATTAAGCTAAGAAAATGTTAATATCTTCCCGCGGTATTACATTGAACATTCTCCGGCGAAGTTAATAACCCAAATTATTGGATATGTTCTACACGATTTTATTGTTACCGTAAAAGAGCATTAATTGTTGCTTTTGTTTCTATTTTATGGCAAATGTCGTGTTGTTACTCATAATTCCTTCCTTCCTTCGTAATTCCTTCCGTTTTATAAAGTCACTTTCATTATTAAATAATTTATTATGTTGATCTTAAAGCGAAGTGATTTTTTTCGTATATATACAAATAATTTAACAAATAAGCACATAGTTCAATTATAGGCCTATAGACACATTGATTAAATATTAAAATGCAGAATGCGTTGTCACCTCTGAGGACTGAGATGGAATGCCTCGTTACCATTAAAGTGAGTCTTCGGCTTTCAGCTTATCCTTATTTAAAAAAGTTACCACTAGGATTTTCTCCTATACCGTGCGTTTTTTGGACAAACTACCAGAACCGAAATTAATTTAAAGACAATACAAAGAATTGTCCCGTATGAAATTTCACTGCGCTACTGAACCGTCCCTCGTTACTCACCATACGAAACACAACAACATTATGCTTCTATTTTACGCTGGTATTCTGTGATCCTTCCACGATCAACCCATTTGTGCTGTAAGCATACGCCACGGCGTGGTTCTACTGCGTAATGAATACGTGGTCTAGAGTCTAGACACGCTACAACTGCATTATAGCTACAGCACGTATGAGCCAGCTTGACCCTGGGAAGGACGACGCTCGCCCGTGCTATAATACCGGCGTGGCGCTGCTGTGTTTCGTATAGTAAGTGTAGAGAACCGGAGAGCCTTTTTAATGAAAACGAGGCATTCCATCATAGTCCACGGGGGTGACAACGCATCTGCATTTTGATTTTCAATTGAAAATAGAAATAGGCGTCTTTACGCCGCAGCTTTCACATACCATTAGGTGTGTGTGCTCATTTGTCTCCCTTACTTCCAAAGAAACAAGTAAAATAAATGTCATACATTTTGTACGGCGTGCCACCGGTCCCTTTTTCAACCGACTTCAAAAAAGGAGGAGGTTCTCAATTCGACTGTATTTTTTATTATGTGTGTTACCTCAGGACTTTATTCTAGGGAACCGATTTTGATGATTCTATTTTATTTGAAAGCTGGTGCTTCTCATGTGGTCCCATGTAAATTTGATCAAAATCTGACCAGTAGTTTTTCAGTTATCCTTAATAATGCGTATTTAATTGACTTCGACTACATTGATGATGTTCTCATTTTTTGTTTATATTGAAGTCGGTTGTACAAAATTTTTAATTTTACCAGTTGTTTCATAACATATCACATCTACAGTCTTCTATAGTAACGCTGTTCGACAAAAGTCGTTTTAAATAATTTCCTCACGATATTTTTCTTCACTGCCGATCACAGGGTCAATTAGCACTTAAAATTACTAAGCCAATTTGCTCGCATACTGTGAAATTTTCAGCAAGCCCCTATTCCCTGAGTTACCATGTCACATTTAGAGAAAGGAAAAGGCAAGGTTTATATGTACAAAATAGTAAAAGATATTTTGTGTGAAAGTTTTTTTTTAAAGTTACACCAAACCGGAATATCAACTTAATCAATAGAAAATCTCGGCCAGCATTGCATATTAAAGTGCATTAAGCACTTTAGAATTCATAATATTGCTATTTAATTTTGAATATTTAAATATAATTACCTAGTTTTAATTTCTAGTAAGAGAATTCATTGCCCCATTTCATTCCGTGGTTGTCGCAAGTGGCGTCTGATAGATCCATTGAACCTCCAGTAGATGGCGGTCACTTTTGTAACAGATAATAAAATATCCAGACTGGTGATTGAGAAATAAAAGACGTATAATTATGTTCAACATCAAACATCGAATCGTTCGCTCTCTAACAATTACAAATTACCTCCACCCTTAATTACGTAACCACACATTTTTTTAAGACTAACAATTAAAATTAAAAAATACTAACAAAATAAAGAACTGTTAGAGTTCTTAAACAATTAATTATTCAATATCAAACCCAAATCGGATAGGCGTCTGTCCCTTACCGGGAATCGACGTTCCCCGACTGACGAACCAACTGACATTGCAGTGATAAGCTGATAAGGAATGGTGTGAAAGATGCGAGATGTCTGATACTGCGATATCTGATGAATATGTTTGCCAAGAGTAGCAATTAGGGCAAATCCCTGTTATGGAGACTATTACGGGGCGAGAAAAAAGAAGAAGATGTAGGTCTACCCCAAGTAATGCAACGAAGCACGTTCCTAAGCCACCTGCATCCGTCGACATCCTGCATGCCTTACCAGGTTGTCACTCCATATTGTAGGGAGCCGTCCTACACTCCGCTTGTCAATACGAGGCTGCCATCCTAGAATCTTTCTTCCTCATCGGTTGTCAGTTGAGGAGGTTATTTGCATGATATTATTTTATAGGCATGAATAACGATTTTAATATTTTTGTCTGTCAGTCCGGGCTAGTTTTCGGAATGGTTGAACCGATTGTGATGATGTGGAGCGATGCCAAAAATGATCTAGGCTATATGTTATCCAAAAACAGGAGGATTTTTGTGAAACCGAATAATTATGAACTATAGGATGGCTCCGTGGCGCAGTGGTTTAGCAATGAGTTGTTGCGCTGGGGGCCGCAGGTTCGAATCCCGCACGGAACAAGTATTTGTATGGCCTACAAATAATTGTTGCGGGTCTGGATGTTTGTCCTCGTGCAATTTATGTTTGTAAACTGCCTCCACGATACAGGAGAAAATCCTAGTGTGGGGGTAACGTTTTTTAAAAGAAAAAAGAGAAAAGAGAAATAGGAGAATAAAAAAATCTACAAAACTTTTTTGGTTTACAATTTTATACAAACCCTCGGTAAAAGCAGGTATACGGTAGCAGGTGAGCCGCATGTAGGTTCCCCCACCCCCACCCTTCTTTTTAAAATTCTAGATTTAAAAGTAATCTTTTATCTCGTAAAATTTTCATACAAATTTGATTTTTAACATTTTTGTTACTTCATCAACATTTTACATAATTGAACTGACAACTGTTATAGATCTGCAGATTATTTTAAAGTTTTACGCGTGTGAAATGTCGCGGGTATAAGCAAATTCAAGATATAATTTGTTATAATATTAAATATAAAAACAACTAGAAACAGCGTGGTAGCGATCACCTCATCTATGTATAGAAATCAAATATTATGTTTAGATCTGCTGTGTTTCGTATGGTGAGTGTAGAGAATCGAGACCCTTTTACTGGAAACGAGGCATTCCATCTTAGTCCTCACGGGTGACTACACATCTGCATTTAAATTCCTAATTGAGGATAGATGAGATGTCTATGGGCCACAGTAACCACTACCATCAGGTGGACTGTGTGCTCATTTGTCTCATTTGTCAGTTGAAAAATATTGTCTATAGATATTAAGAAAACAAGCGAATCATTTAAACAGTCTCAATGTAGACTTTCGTTAGAAAGTCCATTGTTTATGTTCGTTGTTCTCGATGTCGAGTTAATGCTCGCAAATAAAATTCATTTTATGATCAATAGTCTTATAAACATTGATACACAATTGGAGAGAAAACTAAGACGACAGCAAGGTATTTATTCCCATCGTTAATTCTTCGAACTACTACTGTTACTAGAAACTGTCATGGTAAAAATTATCATTGACGAGGACAGCTTCGAGATGAGAGAGACGAGGAAATATCTTCTGATAGATACCGTGCAGTGGCGGTGTAAGAAAAATACTTTTATAAAATCCTTTTTTTTTAATAATAAAAACAATACTAGCAATGTTATTCACAGTACTAATATTCCCTGTAACCACTCCTGGTAAGCTTAAAATGCTTGTGTTAGGAGTGGTTCATATATAAATATTTAACACACTGTGTGTGCTGATTTATCACGTGTTCGAAAGTATAGGAAATCATCGTAAGGATACCTGTGTGTCTGAGAATATAAAAAATATTTCGAAGACATGAAAGTTCGCCAACACGCATAGGGGCAGTGCGGCGAACACCTCCCGCCTAGAAACCTTCTCAGAAGTGAGATGAGGCCAGTGCCCAGCAATAGGACGTATTTAAAGGCTATTATTTTAAATTACTATAGAAATCATGATGTATTTTTTTAACTTGTCTTTTTTTATAGGATAAGGGTGACAAACGAGCATACAGTCCATCTATCCTCGAGTGCGAATCAAAATGCTGATGCGTTGCACCCGTGAGGACTAAGATGGAATGCCTCGCATCCAGTAAAAAGGGTCTTCGGTTCTCTACACTCACCATACAAAACACAGCAGCCTTAAGCTGCTATTTTATCTTAGGTCTTTCCCCGGTCGAGCCGACCCATTCGTGCTACAACTATACCAGTAATATAGCTGCAGCATGGCTCTACCACGTAAAAATCTATATTCAAATGTCGCTTTAGTTTAATAGCTCGTATTATACTATATTTATTTTATTTATTTATTCTTTATTGTACACCAAAATACAGAAAACGAGTAGACTGTGTTTTATCATTTTGAAAGTGATCTCTTCCAGACAAGCGTAGAGGACTGATGCAAACAATAGTTAAAATATGTACAAAACACTGATGTAAATACATATGAATATAGATAAATGCAGATGATATATAATGTTATGATAATAAAGTAATTAAATGAAAAAAGTAAGAAGAAGGAAAAGTAATTTAACTACATATATTATGTATGATGCTCTTTTGTCACAGTTTCACAGTTATAAAAATATCAAATTATTTTTTTTCTAGATCGTCGAACGAGGCGTAGATCCTAATGCGAGAGATGGAGATGGTGCAACACCTCTTCACTTTGCAGCGTCCAGGGGCCACTTATCCACAGTGCGTTGGCTACTTCGGCATGGAGCCAGGCTTCACCTCGATAGACACGGCAAAAGTCCAATCAATGACGCAGCTGAAAACCATCACTTGGAGGTGGGTGTTAGATTTTTCTTTATGTTTAAACTTTTTATTCAAATTAGGCTCATGTTATGAATTTTAAATACATTTTAAACTTCATAATATTCACTGGTTCGCAAAAACATGACCTTATCAAAGAAGAACTACGAGAATACTAATTTCATGTTAAAATTTTATTTAAAACTTAGCAGAGTATTGAGTCTATACTTCAATAAATTGATCTAATGGTAAAGGAATTCAAGTTGAAATGATGTGATTATGGTCGTCCATTTGATAAGGCATTCTTTTAGTTAACTTTTTTATAGATAATCAGTTCAACTGAATACTGCAGACCGTGGATACCTCTAACCTTTTAAAACGAAGGCCAGGGTGGTCAATAGCTTAAAATTAAGAGCTTACTCCTTCTTAAAAGGCCGGCAACGCATTTGCAATTCCCCTGGTGTTGCAGTTGTTCATGGGCGGCTTACCATCAGGTGAACCGCATGCTCGTTTGCCCCCTCTCCTATAAAAAAAAAATCATGTCTACTTCATGCAGCATTACTAAAACGGTAATAAACTCTATTTTTTTGTTGTCAAATTACTGAGTTATTGCTACTTATGTTTCTCTAGTCTTATTTTTCTTAAAATAAAAAGAAACAAAAATAAGACATTTGCTTCGAAAATCTGTAGCAGTGTTTCTATGGGTGGTTGAGTGTAATAATAATTAAAACCAAAATACCATATCGGTTATTTTAATTATAATAAATGTCCAAATTGTTTGCCCCCTACTCTAATACAGGCTCTACATCTTCCTATGAACGACCTTTTTAATAGCCGCGAATACTTGTGCTCTCCAATTTTCCGAGCCGCGTACAAAACACGTTGACGCAGTTCTTGTATTGTTGCTATTGGTTTTTGTAGACCTTTTTCTTTTAAGCAGCCTAATAAAAATCTGGTGGGTTTAGGTCACGGGCCTATAATTTGGCCATTCAATATTCCAGTCCAATAATTAATTTTGAATTGGTATTGGGATCTGTCCTCACGCATTAGGTGGGGATTCGTTAGTAGGTTAGTTTTTGTTGTATAATTCGGTAGATATTTCTACATGCAGATTATCGTCGCAAGCGGGTTAACGACTAGTGAAATTCCCACGTCAATAACGCAGTCGATACAGAGAACATTATCATGTCCCCGTACGCAATGTGATCCCCTTTTTTCACCTCAGTCACGCATGTTTTGATACACTAAAAGCAAATGTCAAATGTGATTTGTGGAACTTTGCATTATCAGCACGATCCACGTGAATAAAATTTAGAAATTTTAAACCACCGAAGCATTTCTTTCTTAATCCTGGTCACATCTTGCAAACCACACTTTTCTAATTATACATTTTCTCACCCTGTTAATCAAAGTCACCCCTAACATACTCTTTAATAACCGCATTTATTCCACTCTCGTGTTTCTGCCACACCCAACTTTCACTACCACAGCTAGAGCACAGATTAAATAATGTTACTAGGCAACAGATACATCACTCTCATACAAAACCGAAAATACTTACGCTGTAATAGCCTACAAAATTTTAATAATAATCCCAGACGTTAACTGCAAGCAGAAATATAACTTCTGCACGCGTACCGGGAGTTGAGGACGCTTTGCCCACCGCACGACCTTCGTATGGCTGCGTCATCGAGCGAACGCCCAAGGATTGTACAAAAATGATAAAATAAATGAAAGACTAGAAATAATGAAATAATTATTTAATTTGTTCGATAATCAAATATTTTTGAGTTTAATAAATCAATAAATAGCTTTATTTCCTTCTATGAATTCTCTGTTATTAAACTTAACCCCACTGATACTTGTACCTACTCTCGGGAGCGATTCAAGGTCGCCGTAAATTGTGCATGTTCCAGACGGATGTAATCCAGCTTCCCAACAGAGGTGACCTTGGTGGGAGCTTGGTTTCCATTCGCGGATTGTATTTCGGCTACACGGATCACAACCAAGCGCTAACACGGTTGAGCTTCACTGTGAATCGCGCTCGCGTAGAATTAACTTGTAGAAATGGCTCCTAATTTGTTCAAATTTCAAAAGGTGGGCCTTGCTTATGCAGTTTTGTGCGCAATTGAAGACGGAAAATTAAGTAATGGGTTTCGGACGTAATATCCCATAATCTCTATAGAGATCGATTAATCCACTTATAATTTCGCGTTCGCTTTGCTGGTCCGTGGATGACATTTTGCACCCGCATACGTGGGCACCCGGTGCCTGCCGCAGCACAAATATCTTTGGTAAGATGTAATCCGCCGGCTAAACGGATGTAATCCACGCGCTGCAACTGCAAATGGGAGCGCGTGCACGTCCTCCAAGGACGTTGAAGGTCAAATAAAAATTTGGATTACATCTGCCGTCTAGATGGATGGCAACAAGCAAGGTCACCTCTGTTAAGACGCTGGATTATATCCGTCTGGAACATGCTTCAAAGTGCGGCACTCCACTGATACTTGTACTCCCGGGAGTTTACTAGCCGGTAGGTATATAACGCGGGACCTTGACCAAGTGACGGAGCTCTGGCTAGGCTAACACAGCATTGTGAATTACCATATATGCTTTTTGACACATTTTGACTTTCCACAATAGAGTGAAAAGCCCCATTTACTCTGTGACCAATATATACTAAGATACGAGAGAAACATCGAGACTTGGTTGCTAGCAACACGCGTTAGAGGCCGTCAGCCCGCGGCCTCAAATTTACTATGTGCCATAAAAAGGTACTCTACCACTAGGCACGGATTTTGTTCGCGGTGTCTGTTCTAGTACGTAGTACATAGGTATTACTTCTATGGTCGCGTCTCGGTTAATGGACTTCTTTCGTAGCAAAGACTCTTTTTTAACCCGAGACTATTAATAAACAATTAAATTATTTTCGTACGTGGTAGAGCCATGCTGCAGCTATATTAATTGTATATTTGCAGCACGAATGGGTCGGCTCGACCGGGGAAGGACCACGCTCTCACAGAATACCAGCGTAAAATAGCAGCTTAATGCTGCTGTGTTTCGTATGATAAGTGTAGAGAACCGAAGACCCTTATTACTGGAAAAGAGGCATTCCATCTTAGTCCTCACGGTTGACAACGAATAGGCATTTTGATTCGCAAACAAGGATAAGGTCACAGCAACCACTTACCATCAGGTGGACTGTGTGCTCGCTTGTCACCCTTATTTATCCTATAAAAAAAAACCTTTTGTAATAAGACCAAATAAATCCAAATAGCTCTTTGCATAAATTACGACGATTTCACATGTCCGCGTCCGTTGCTCTTCAAGTATATCGCGTGCCACATATTTATGCTAAGCGGTCGCGCTATCTACGCAATTTACGACTGTTATTTTATCTTTCACACTGCTGTGAATTTGAACAAAGGATGTGAATCGTAAATTAAAACGTATCTTAATTCCATGGTTACGATTTAGGTAATTAAAGTAATGTAGACAGTAACGATTAAATTTCTACAGTAGTTTATGGTCGCGTAATGGAGATATATAATAGGGTTGCTAGTTGGTAAATATATTTGCTAGATCTTGGTTCGTTGGATAACGTCTTTGGAAATAAATACATTTTTTTATATATAGTCACACGTAATCCACCTGATGGTAAGTAGATGATGTGACTTTAAGACATAATACGAGTATATCTTAAATTACGAATCAAAATGCAGTTGCGTTGTCACCCCTAAGAAGTAAAGTGGAATGTGGAATGCCTCGTTTCTAGTAATAGAGCTTTCCGGTTCTCTACACTTAATGCGGCGGCGCTGTCGTCGCGCCAGAAGCAAAACGCACCAAAGCCTAAATCACGCTATCAAAGTTCCGAAGTACTGCGCTATATATAGAACAGTTATGTACTACCAGACGGAGCGTTGGCCGCTCCCCGGGTCTGAACATCTTGCCAGGTTGAAAATTTTCCCTTTTACTTCCATGGCCAAACCATACGAAACACAGCAGCATACCATTAATGCTGGTATTCCATGAAAGAGTGCATAACCATAATATAGCTGCAGCATGACTTTACCACGTATAGCGTTTTCAACTGATTATAAAATATTTTAGAGTTTTATGTTACTAGATGATATGCAAAATAAACATATTCGTATGCAAAATAAACATATTGTAGGGTAGAATAATGTCCTCCAGGCCCAATTTTAGTCACAGCGGCCGAACTGGTTCTCTGCGCGGGACAGGATTATAATGAGTGTATGCGCAATTGTTCGATGGGATGGCAATCCAATAAGACCGGAAAGAGACGAAGCGCAGAAACAACGGCTTTACGTGCTTGCCGAGGTACGGAGGTGAAACAGCGCGAATTTCTACTTAAGCTTTAACTGATTTCGGCCGGTATCGAACCCGGAACCTTATGATCAGAAGTCGCGCTTACGACCACTAACTAGATTAATAATTAAGGGTACGGAACAAAACGTGAAAGTAAGTAGTTTGAATCCGCCATTGCACTCTGCCTTGAATCGCTCTTAATATAAGCATTTTAAGCTTACTTGGAGTTGTTAACGGGAATATTAGTAATGTTAACGTAATAGCATAACTAAATTTTTTAGTGAAAAAATAAAAGAATTAAAAAATGAGAACCTTAGAATTAGATGGGTTGGACATGTCATAAGAATAATCGTAGACAACTATAGCTGTCGCAGAAGAAGAGGAAAGCCAAAATTTAGTCAGATGAACGGTATCGAACAATATACTAAAATATTGATAGGTATGAAAAATTGAAGATAGAAAGCCGGAGACAGATTAGTGTGTAAAGATTAATTTGGCCAGATTAAGATGAACCGCCATCTCGGTCATCATGGCGACGGGCGTGGTGCTACAACCACAAATAATAAATATAAAAAAAACACAAATAAAAATAAATATAAAAAAAACACAAATAAAGCCGAGCGTGACGATTATATGAATACTTCCTACAATGGGAAAGCCATATCCCACAGTGAACTTCTAAAGCCGATGAAAGAAGGAATAATTATACCTTATATACGGTTTTGAATATATACCCCATTACACTAGAAGACCTGGACCTGCATCTCTTTGAGGAAGCCGATGGAGGCTCAGGACCGTACTTTGTGGTGTTCCTTGGGGAAGCCTAAGTTTAGCTGTGGAATTGTGATGGATTGTAATGATGTTAATATTGATATTATAGTGATATGTATAATATGACATATTTAATTTGTTTGGTTTATATATCGACATATACTATATGTAAAGATTTTGTATATTGTATTATGCATACTAGCGAATACTACTCTCAGAGAATGTCGGAAAATTTTAAGCATAAAGGTGGTAACAATAAAGTTTAAATAAACAAGTAAATATATAGTTTAGAAAGGGCATAATGTCAAATTTCGTATACAACTGGCTGGAAAGGCATTACAAAAAAGATTTAACTTACCTGTACTTATTACGCAATATAATGTTCAATAGAACGTAACAAACGAAACATGACGATAGCACATTCACACGGCGAACAATGCACCTCAAATTCGCGAATAATCCTCAAACAATGGCTCAGTCGTATCCGTTGTATTGAATTGCATTTGGACACAGAGGTCAAAGTCACGAGCCGATGTGATCCCATGGAAATTAAAATATAATAGTTTTTTTTTAATTTAAGTTACAAACGTTTTTACAGTCCACCTGATGGTAAATGGCTACTGCAGTCCACGGGCATCTGCAGCTGACTTCAAACAAAGCATACTACAGATGCATTACCACCACTGAGGACTGAGATGAAATGTCTTCGCCCGTAAATATCGTAAATCCGTCAGACCGGACCTCACAGTGCAAGCACATGGTATTTGGTGGTTCAAATAGATAAGAGAGTAGCACCTACCCAGACGGACTCCTAGGGAGCAAGGCAGTCCTAACAACTAGTTTAGATGAGAGCAGAGCAATGTGGGCATCCACGACTTTTTCTGCCACTAGGGCGGCGCCACTAGAAAGTGTGGTAATATTTGACAGATTTCATAGCGGGGAAGTTAATTTGTTCGGAAAATGTAAAAGTTATTGTTTCTTTCTGTACTATTAGCTATATTTTATATTAATAACATTAAAAATAAATAAACCAAAGCACTGATATTCATAAAAGTAGAAAAATTAAAAAAAAGTTAATAATATGCAATTTAGTTAAAGAGCAAACCACTGACGCATAGTCTTGTGTATTAATATAATACTCTAGACACTGATAAACTTTTATTAAAAAACAACTTCTCAATTAAATTACATTGTGTAACAAAAAACTTTACCTCAGTGTCAACTAGCGACATCTGGTGAGCAGAAAATTATTAGCCAAAAATGTATCATTAAGCTTTCGAGTACCTAAATCAATTCTTCTTGGATTTTATTGTCGTCGGGTAAGGAAGCTGGTTAACTTTTGATAGAGGTATGTTTTCATATTGCGACCATGTCTCAACTCTCAATGTGTAAACGAATTTAGAGTTGAAAGATTTAAATCGGTCCATAACGCTACCTTAACTTCCTTTAGGCAACCATGTTTTGGCTGCAGTTAAACAAGCGAGTGTGCTTATCGAACAGTAATTTAATCGTGGTTTGAACATATTACCTTATATTTTTAATAAGCGTTAAGTTTTATTATTGTGAATTTTTTCGCACGGTAACATGTATCTAATACTCATAAATTTCTATAGAAATGTTGGAACTATCCACCATTATTCCAAATGGAATGTTTGTGACATTTATTCATTTATATTATTTTCTTATAATAAACTCTTATAATAAAGCAAAGACATTGATCTTACCACCTCACTATAACGTTACGTACATGTTGGAACTATTTCGTATTTATATCAGATGAAAAAAATCTCCAAGCCGGCTACAAAGAGCAGCGTCAAAGATACTCGTACAAGTCGTTTGGAACTCGATCATCATTCCGCCTACCAATTGTGACTATTAAGACAAATCCTCTCTACTATGAAAGAAGGCTCTATGGACGTTTATAAGCTAACAAGCTTTTTACCCGCGGCTTCGCTCGCGTGAGCTTGAATTTAGGAACATCATTAAATGCCGTGGCAAATTTAGAAAAATTCGACCACTTTTGAAGTCACCTCGGTGCCTGTGTCTCTATGTCAGTCAAAGATTTTTTTAATTCTAAAAGACAATTAGACGTAGATAATTGGTATTTGACATAGATATAATATGCTACAGGAACACATGAATATATATAAGTCAAGAAACACCTACTATTTTTATATCGGGCGTGTCTTCCGATGTATCCATAAGAAAGGTAAATTGTCTTGGAATCAAAATTTATTATTATTATTATTATTTATATTTTACTCTTTACATTCATTCGTAATTAAAGTTAATTTAGTTTTAACAAAATAATGATGAATTCATGGTCTTTTATCAATTTACGGTATAATATTTATTTGAGATATTTTATTCATATCATTGGTGCTACGAGGGTGGATTGAAAAGTACTCGGCCTAACCAAGAAAATAAACACATACTAAATCAGTAATATTTTTATTTTTCTACATAATCACCATCAAGTTCAATACACTTTTGCCACCTCCTTCCAAGCATTTAGACCGTTGAAAAAAATGATTCTTCCTTAGAGTCAAAATATGCGTCTACAGCTGCTTTGACCTCGTCGTTTGTCGAAAATCTTTGACCTCCCAAGTGCTTTTTAGGTTAGGGAACAGAAAGAAGTCTGATGGTGCCAGATCAGGTGAATACGGCGGATGCGGTAACAGTTCAAAGCCACAGTTGTGAATTTCAGCCATTGACTGTACTGACGTGTGAACACAGGCGTTATCTTGATGAAACAGGACTTTTCTTCTGAGCATTCCTCGACGTTTTCTTTTATTTCTCTCGTAAACGACGTAGTAAGGTGCAGTAGTAATCAGAGTTTATAGTCTGACCCCTTTCAAGATAATCAATCATAATCACACCTTTCGAGTCCCAGAATACTGAAGCCATCACCTTATTTGCCGACAAAATCGACTTAGCCTTTTTAGGGGGTGGTGAACCAGGTCTTCTCCACTGTTTTCATTGTTGTTTTGTTTCCGGTGTACAGTAATGAACCCATGTTTCGTCCATAGTAACAAAACGATTCAAAAATCATCTGCATCGGCTAAATAACTCCAAACAGTCGCGTGAAATAGTCAATCGCGTCCTTTTTTGTTCAACTGAAAGCAGTCGCGGAACCCACCTCGCAGACACCTTGTGGAAACCCAACTCGTTGACAATTATGTTTTGAGTTCGTTCATAAGAGATGCCTATAATCTCGGCTATCTCTCTAATTTTTAATCTGCGGTCTCCCATTATTAAATCAAGTACTTTTTTAATATTTTCGTCAGTAGTTGACGTCGAAGGCCTTCAGAGCGGGTTCATCTTTCACACTCTCTCTACCACGCTTAAATTCTGCTATCCATTTTTGACGGATGAATATGACAGAGCACAAGCGCTCATGTACTGACCATGTCATCATGGATGGCTTTTGATGATAGCCCCTTCTTATGGAGGTACTTAATGACGGCACGCTGCTCGATTTGCTCCATTCGCGGAAATTATGTCCGATTACTTTGTTAATAAATTTATAAAATCACAACTAATTATCGCACGTTTCGAACTTCACACAATGAACTAGTCTGAACTGAACTAAATAATGTGGGTAGATTTGATTTTTAGAATTGAATGGATCTGTGTTAGGCCAGTACTTTTCAATCCACCCTCGTATTTAATATTGATTGACACCATAAAATACATGTAGATATTTCTTTTACTTCGAGTAGACTTAAAAATTTCATAAATGCAGTTCTATAATAATGAATACCACACATGGGACAAAACTACGGATTTTATCACGATTAATTTAAACTTTTTTTACGGGGGGGTTTTCTACGCATCTTGGAGGAAAGTTCCATAAAAACCCGAGTAAAAGAACATATCGTTGATGTAAAGCACCGAAGCTCTAGGCAGTCTAAAGTATGTCAACATGTTTAGTATCGTCCCAACCATTATATCGGATCTGATTGACAACAAATCCTTGCAATAGGACACCGATTCCTACCAATGATGATTCGCGAGGCTATTGAAATTAAAAATATCCTAATTTTAATAGGGAAGATGGCTGAGTGCTACCATCTGCTAAGGGCTCCATAATTAATAAAATTAAATTCAAAACAATACAAAAGCATACTACTGCATTTATTCTATTCTATTCTTATTCTATTTCAACTATGACATCAGGTCCTCAAAAACCTCAGTCCTCCCGCTCCTCCCGTGACCATGGGTGCTGTAAAGTGCCCAAAACATCGGGAATTAAAAAAGTTAAAATTAAACACGATAAAATCCTTAAAATTAGTTTTATTCCTTATAAATTTCATTCACAGTGGACGTGAGGAGCACTACACTCATGAACGGGAGTAGAAAAATTTTCGCCTTGTTGTGGCGTTGAAACAGAATCCGCCACCTCATATCATCCCGTCGTAAGAGGCGACATAGGAATACAAACAGGAGATGGGCAACATCACCTTCCTGACAATAGCTCAAAATAATAATAGCTGCGGTTGCCAACTCGCCTACCAAGCGTGGAAACTTTAGTGTATATCCAGCTACTTGACAACTTATGGGGGAGGCCTATGTTCATTTCAGTGGACTTTTGATAGGCTGACGATAATGAGTTCTACTCATCTTTGCAAACCTTAATATTTACGGTAGAGTGAAAACAAAAAAGTAACATACCCGAAAATATGAATGTAATAAAAACTGCATATAGGTATTGTCCCATGAAAAGTAAAAAAGTAGCAGCTTACATATATGTTACTACTGGGCACAGGCTGCAGAGTTTTTGGCCAAAAAGTGTTCGCTGCGCTGATTCTAACGCGGGATGAATGTAATGTAAATTATTCAATTATTTACATCGTATATTCAGTAGCATTCTGTTATTTAATTTTATAAGTGACTTACCATTTTAGTTTATTTAGAAGTAAGTAGATGGCGCTATTATTAGCTGTTAATATAATTATCTAGTAATATCAGCGATAGAAGCGAACATTTATTTATTATATTAATAAGGCATAAAGTGATGTCAATTCTGTTAAAAGTTCTCTTTCTGTTAAAAAATACGCTATCAGCGCCGCTAGCGGTGAAAAACGATTTAATGATATCGTCATATGACCATATCATGAAATAGCAACGTTGTGTTTAGTTATTAATATCTTCAAACGATTTCTATTCATTGATTTGGTCAAGCTATATCATGACATGGTCAACAAAGTGTGTTAAATATCATGAAATTACCACACCATTTCACGAAATGATAGACTTATTTATGATATATGATCAATTCTACGATCTGGCCACGACACGATAATGAAAAATTTGCAACAATTGCAGACAGACCAGTTTTAATCACTTTACATATATATTAGTAATTGAAAAACCTTATCAATTTTCATATTTTTGATAGACGTCACTATTATCTATTGAAATTATTACACTTTTAAAATAAAATAACAAAAATACTAAAAAACTAAAAGTTAGAATTTTTAAATAATTTTAAAAATCTAATCATTAAAACATATAAATGTAAGTTATTTATATTATTTCATTTATTAGTAACTGAAGGCAAAATATACTACTTTTTCCATTCAATGATAGATTGATTTTGATAACTAAATCGGTGTATTTTACCAAGGTGTTATAACTATATTTTAAACTTTATTTATAAATTTGGTATTTATTTGAAAAACACCCGTCATCCCGCCTATGACTAAGATATAATAGAAAATTAACATCTAAAGGAAGGAAAATACTTAACCTTCTTTTTTTGAAGTTCCGTAATCGGATAAAACTACTTTAGTTACTAACTACCTACATACAAAATTTCATGTAAATCGGTCCAGTAGTTTTTGCGTGAATCCGGAATACACAGACAGACAGACAGACAGACAAAATTTCTAAAAACCACTAATTTGGCTTCAGAACGCTTTAGTTAGTCCCCTGGACTTGTTTTTTCGAGAATATATTAGAATTACAGACACGACTTTTCTACAGATTTATTATATGTATAGATAATAAAGTAAAAGATAGAAACACATTATGTTGACGTTCATAAAATAAAATAAAATATTGCTGTCGGATGGTTGGAATTGCTTATACATTGCAGATGATGAAAATGATGTTGAAATTATAGTAATTAAACTGATATTTTAAATGTTTGGGGAGAGCATACTTAGACAAAGAGAGATACTTAAACAAAAGTTTGAAAGGAATACCTAAAAATAATTTTAACAAAAACAAAAGCCCGAACGATATTTCAATTCTCTGATCGTTTCACCATCATTCGATGTTGCAAACAATATTGCTCAAATATTTTTCAACGCTACAATTGTGAGACTAGAAGATAGCTATCATAATTTAGAAACTGATGAGGTATTTTGATATTTGGTTGTTACTTTGCAATAGCCTGATATCAGTGTGATTGTTCGGATGACAGATACGAGTGAACTGTAAAAGCGTTAAGAAATATCGTGCGATTTTTAATAGAAGCATTGGTGGCAAACCTGACACAGGCCATCTGATGGTAAGTGGATACTTTGCCCATAGACATCTTGAGACACCTTCACCTTTAAAGTAACAAAATTCAGATGCCGTATTACCTTTAAGGATAAAGATGGAATGCCTGGGTATAAATAAAAATAAGGAACGAAATAAACGACTTAAGACAACACTCTTGCAATTCCCTATTTGTTCCAAATTCCCCTACTGTTGCAGATCTTCATGGCGACAGAGATCACTGACCGTCAGAGCTGCAGTAAAAAGTTTATTCCAGTTAAAGCATACAGCACTTAAAATAAAAAGGAGTACCTAATATGAAAAGACAAATAAAACAAAGTATGAACCACATCATAAATCTAAGAAAATATAAGCATAAAAGATCAGCAAAATAGATCACAACTTCTAGTCACTCACATTTCTAAACACAACAGCATTATTCTGCTGTTTTACTCTGTTGTTCTGTGTAAACTTCTTTCATGGTTTTTGGAACGAAGTTCTTTATCGGACGGTACGAATTAGCAAATGGGGGCTAGGCGAGAAAAAGTGTAAGATTTTTCCGTCACGACCCCCTTTCTATAGTGCAAGCGAGATGGATCCATCTCCCTCGCACTTTTTCTTATCTTGCCATGGAAGAAATATTATTTTAAATGACGCTTCATTTTAATAGACGCTAGTAATTCATTTATTTGTATTTGTTAATCAATAATATAATACGTTTATCAATAATAATATACTACGAAAGGAACTTCGTTCCAACCGAGTGTTCCACGATACTCATGCATGCTTTTTTTATCATCTCTACTATTACGTGTAATTGCGCCTTGGTGTAAAGAAATCATAAATGGAAGTTACAGTAGATGTTAAGCACATAAGTCAAATACATATTGTAGGTATAGTATTTCTGAAACTTAACTACATTTACACTTTTACGTGGTAGAGCCACGCTGCGGCTATATAACAGTTTTAGCACAAATGGGTTTGCTCGGCCGGGGATGGACCACACTCTCACAGAATACTAGCGTAAAATAGCAACTTAATGCTGCTGTGTTTCGTATAGTGGGTCTGAAGAATCACAGACCTATTTTACTGGAAACGAGGCATTCCACCTTAGTCCTCAGGATGACAACGCATCTGCATTTTGATACTTAATCGAGGATAGATGTAGATGTCTATGGGTCACAGCACCCTCTTACCATCAGGTTGACTGTGCTCGTTTGTAACCCTAATTCTATACTCTCTGATTTTTTGTCCCTTACTTTCTGTTATACGTGAGTTTTAACTATTTACTTTTAAGTAATCATAACATATTGCTTCTCAGTGCCTGAACGTGCTTGTGGCTGCTGGAGCAACGGGTGCAGACAACAAGCAGCTCTCCACGTACAAAGCGATCCACGCATGCGCATGCTCGCCTGGGGACGCAAGAGTAAGTTGGATAAATTGTATTTTGTTTTCAAGCATTTCATATTATCTTCTTCATACCAGAATAAGGTATACACAGCGTCACGCCTGTAATCCCCGTGGGGTAGGCACAATCTAAAGAACAGGAGAACTCTTAGTTTAGCTATAAATTTGGCAATAAATGGAAAACTGTAATAGAAATGATAGGACAGCTAGCTTATTGCCTACACAGATACAAACCCAATATTTCATTTGTAGCCCTTAGCCCTTGACATACGGAGAAAAGTATGTGCCAACTGTGTTACTTTTTTGCTAAAAGTCCAACAAAAAATTGGAGCTTTTAGTCCCAGAACAAAATGGGACAAAACTAAAATATGCCTGTCACAAATATCTTCACTTCTAAATAGAAGCGCGGATTAAAGAAAACAGTGGTTAAGCGGGGTTGTAATAAAGTATAATATTATTCGAAAAAAAAATTGTCATAATTTCCGTTAGTCACAAAATCCTCCAAACTTAGGTAAAAGCCGTTATACATCAGCAGTATTTTTATACGAGTACGGGCACACAGTCAACTACCCGTATATGGTAAATAGATGCAGTGACCCATAGACACCTACGTCTATCGTCGATAAAGAATCAGCATACCCGTGCGTTCATATCTTTGAGGTCTCAGACGGAATACCTCGTTACCAGTAGAAAGGACCTCCTGTTTTCGTCCCTAACTATACGAAACACAGCAGCATTATTCTGCTAGTTTACATTGGTATGCTGGGCGAATCTGGTCCTTTCCCGGTCAAGCCAACCCATCCAAGGTTCTACTAAGTAATATCTGCATTTAGGTTAATGATTGTGACGATTGCCTTATTATCAAACATTCATACAATAAATCTATACGATAAAAATTCATTGATAGCTAAAACGACCACAAACGTTTTTTAACGTCCATGACCTAACCATAGATAATTCACATAAATATATAAACCCTAAAGCAGGACGAACTAGATAAAAACGTGTAGAATGTGCAATCAAATTTGGTGAAATAGTTTTTTTCACGGTTTGCAGCGTTAAAATATTTGCTTTTAACTATATTTTTAAATATACCTACCAAATTTTGTAATTCCAGTGCGCGCTACCTAATTGTGTCAATAGCAATGGCAACCGATCCCCCTTCTACCTACACGCGCCTGAGCGCGAGAGACGCAATTCTGTCCAAGAACGCCGCGGCTCCCTGCCCTCTACCGCAGACTCCGTCGGCTCCAACCGATCTGGACCAGCCGATGGACTATACGTGAATCCAATGCAGAGAGGAACTTCCACCAGTGTTATACACCACACCTCTTCTGGGGAGGAAAGTTCAGGTAGGTTTAAAAAAAAATTTTATATTTCTATACATTTTTAGGTGATAATCTAGCTTTATCAGCTCATAAAAGTCCTCTAATGTAAATGAACCTTTCCTATTGTAAGGAGGATTTTTGCAGATGGATGGGCAGTTTAGACAATGGCAGTACCATACGTTTCGCACCTCTGACTCTGCTTCCCATCGCTAGTTTGCGTATTTAACGCCGGGCGTTAATGAGATGGTTATATCGCCATAATCGCAAGCCATTAGATTTTCTGGAATATCCCAAAGATGGCTAGTAACAAAACTATAGGACGAAATGGGGTGGTGGATTCTCACCAATGGCACCACAAAGTCCACTTGATTTTATATGGATGCGGAAGACCATTGAGTACCTTACATATCACGGCTCTGTGGTGCAGTGGCTTAGCAATAAGTTGCAGCGCTAAGGGCCGCGGGTTCGAATCCCGCACGAACAAGTATTTGTATCTCCTACAAATAATTGTTCCGGGTCTGGATGTTTGTCCTTGTGAAATTTGTGTATGTCAACTGCCCCTGCGATACAGGAGAAAATCCTAGTGTGGAGATGACGTTATCAAAATTAATAAAATAATAAAAATAATCTATTAAAGTAGGAAAATTTTACTTTGCCAATATCCGCTCAATTGAGCGGATATTGGCAAAGTAAAATTTTTCCAACTTTAATATAATGGATTTCCGCAAAGTAACGCCTGATTCTATTAATTAAAAATAATCTATCCTCGGCTAAGAATCAAAATGGAAATGCGTAGTCACCCCTGAAAGAAGTAAGGCAGAAAGCCTCTTTTTCTTTTCAAATGTTTATCTGGAGAGCTGACACATTCCTGCTGCAGCTATATTACAGCTGCAACATTGCGCTATATATAAATATCTATGTTTCTACATTTATTTCTTATGGTGTACATATTTATTGCATATACGAGTATATTAGCATTATTAATCCGCCATTTATACTCGTGGTGCAAACCGCGAAACTAACCGCAGCAAATGAGGCGCGAAATAACGGAAACAATACCAGGAAGTTGTAGGAAACATGAAACATCGGATTTGCTTATTGCTTAATTGCCAGCACCCGAGTATTTTGTAAATACCTACCCATTAGTTGCTCTCCACACTTTGCAGTGATTGGACATCACAGATTACTATGTTATATACAAAGTACTTTGTAAACCCGAAACCCCGATAAGGACGGCATAATAATCTTTATATATAAAATTCTTTTATCCGTGTGTATGTGACTGAACATCTTGTGTGTTTTTAATTAAATAATTACTAAGTTAACGAGAACGGTTTAGATTCACAATTGGATTCGGTAGGTGGCGATGTTGTCGAAATCTAGAAATCACCCGTGCCGTGCGGAACGGATCGCTAGTTTTCTATGTAATTTAAGTAAATTATTTAAAGTTGGGATATATTGAGACGTGATATTCAGTTTATAAATTGAGATTGATATCGCAGCTTTTGGAAGTGTATACGATGACGTATTTGATGCTTTGATGATTGTTTTCGTATTTGTTTGCTCTGCGATGGCGGTTTTTCTATTTCTACCCTTATATTGCAAATTACAAGTGAGTTCACTTGTATATCATGCCAATGATATATAATTAAAAATCATTTTGTCATACTGTACTCGTATGTTGTTTCAATTTTTCGAACGTAATATGAGTGTAATACACGGGAAAGTGTTTAAGTACAAATTAAATTCCGTAGCAACCAGGAGCGGGTTCAACTAGTATTAAGGAGTAAGACTTAAATTAAGTTTTTAAGTATAAATAATAATAATAAATTTATTTATTTATTTGGTACCTTTCGTCTTTCGTTATCTGACTAGACGTGATTCAAAGATTTTAAACTGCTCAAGCTCTCTTCTCCACCTCTAATTTTATTAAAGTGTTTTACCAAGACTGTCTAAGGGAATTTCTGTCAACCATCTTTATTTTTGGTGCAAAAAAATTAGATACACTGAGATGTAAGGTGAGACGTAAACAGTATAACATTGCACATGTAAATAATTGGGGCAGGGAAACAGGGAAACAATAAGTAGGATATTGGTACGGCCTAACTCGCGTATTACTTTTGCATTAATTTACTGTTTCCTTGTACATATTTATTATTAATATATTTAAAAAAAACTGCTTTTGATTGCCAATATCCTGAATCGCATAGTATCACCTAGGTTCATACATTTTACATTACATGCTTAAAACGGGCTAATCTATTTTTTTTAGAAAATCTAACAAATTTTACAATCCCTCAAAAAAGTTAAATATGGAGTCATTGTAAAACACGATAAAATCCACAGATAGCTAAAGCGACCCTAAACCACAACTATAGAACAAATAATAGTACTACGTATATACTTTTTAACGTCCGTACCCTAATCATAGATAATACACGTAAATATACAGGGTTATTTTGCAATAAACGGCAGGTTCGGAATAAGTAATATAGGCAATTGATGCAGAAAAATTAATGAAAAAATTATTATTAAAAAAACATTCTGTCCTTTTTATTTTTTAAATTCAAAATGCGTGGTAATGCATTATTTTAACTGATTTTACTGCGCACGCACACATTCGTAAGGGTCGATCGGTAGGCAAAACCCTAGTTGCCCTACATTCAATTTTGATGATTTCAAATAAAAGTAGAAGCCTTATGTTCAACTCGTACTCGTATTTTCAAAATCTGCAATAACGGTATATCATTTTTTATATATATTTGAATTTAAGTTTAAAATTTGGCTACTCTTTGAAAAATAACATTGTAAAGACCCTAATGCAGCTCGATGTGTAGGTGTGCAAGACCTTTAAGGCCCGTATTAATAAACGTTACTCAGCTCAAGTACACGCACTTGAGTACAATCTTGAGTTTATGATCTTATTAATAAATATATCTCAAGATGCGGTTTAGGTTTACGATATCCGCTGAGTGCCACACTGATTAATAAACGAAACTCGACTCTCAAGTGTGTGTACTTGAGATGCTAAAATCTGAGGGCGGTCAGTCCGTGACTTAAGATCGTGATTGTTGACATGGAGATTCAAAATATTTTAAGAAAAATTAATTATTACGACGAAATTGAGTACAATCACGATATTTTACGGCCTTCGCGATATTGTTTACTAAAAATTTATATAAGGGATTCCTCCGATCCTTTTAAGTTACGATGTGAACATTTTAATAACGGTACAGATTTGGTCAAAAATCAGTAATATATATTGTAGCATTAATAAAAGACTCATTGATAAAATACAGTAACAGAGGTCTTCCAATTTCCTCAGAAATAGCCGTCCTATTAACTTTAAGGTTTTTTTGCCACAGCATCATTTCAGTTATGTACATATTGTATATTTATTTGAGTAGGTATAATTTATTTCATTATTTAAATTAATATAATGTATTAAATTTCAAAGTAGGTAATGAAGGCATCAACGATCCATCCATCCGCTGCTATGGAAATTCAGATTACTGTTGATGTTTAAAAAGTGATATTTGTAGTACTATAACTACCTACCTGGCTAGGTGCGTATGGACTAGCGTTGTATTCTACAGTTATTTTGCTCTAGGCCTCATTTTTAATACGTAGAGACGTGCCATCGGTCTCCTTATTTTCCACCATAGTCCTATATTTTTTTATAATGCCGAGAAAGCATTTTTTCTCAATGGGAGTAAATACATGCTTCTTGCTTTCCATTTTTGTATAAATTAAATTTCCCGCGAGATCAAAGTTAAGTAATCAAGATGTTTTCCAGTGTTAAAAATGATACGTCAGTTTTATATTTGACACTGGCGCTTTCGTCGCTTTAATGCGTTAGGTTATTTGTACATATTGAAGTAAGTACATAGATTTAGTTCTCAAGTCACAGAACAGTATTCCTAAGTACAGCGTCTTGAGATACTGTTTTTATGTGTTTATTAATTAGCAACGATCTTGAGATGTTGATATCGTAATGAGGGCGTATCAAATGATTACGCACTTGAGTTCGTCGTTGAGTAACGTTTATTAATACGGGCCTAAATGTTACATTATTTATCATAAATTCAAAAATGGAACGGACCCGCAATGAGGGCATCCACGGCTTTTTCTAACACCAGGGCGGTGCCACTTAAACATGAGGTGTAATATTTGACAGAAAGTTTAACTAACGGATAGCAATTGATTTTCATATATAGAGATAAACGCTGCATGTTTGGTGTGGCGGCGGCGTTTGAGAATAGACACCCATACATATGCGGCGGAATAACCATCTTGTTTACGTAGCCAGACGTAAAATACTCAGACCGGGGACGGGGAAGTTAATTTGTTCGAAAAATTTAGAGGTTAATGTTTCTTTCTGTACTATTAGTTAATAAATTAAATTAAAAATAAATAAACCAACCGTCAGATCTCTCGCCAGAGAGTAGTATGTATGTTCCTTGCCACAGATATTCATAAAAGTAGAAAAATTAAAAAAGTTAACTGTTTTTGTTAAATGTGCAAAAAAATTAAAGAGCAAACCATCGTTTTCTGTATTAATATAATACTCTAGAAACTGATAAACTTTTATCTAAAACTAACTTCTCAATTAAATGGCATTGTGTCACAAAAAACTTCACCTCATTGTCAACAAGCGACATCTGGTGAGCGGAAGATTATTACCCCTTATTCAGTTCAGTTAGTCAGGTTATAAATAAATCGACGGATACCTTTTAACTGCCTAAAAAGTATGCGTATAAAAAACTTAATGACTTCGAATTGGAAAATTTTGTTCTAGCAGTATGCTCGGCGTCTGAAGTAGAGACATCTCAGTCTGGCGGGTGGTTCCTGCACGGGGGCGGCAGCTGCGGGGGTGGCAGCGGGGCGCCCGCGGCGCTCTACCAGCGCGTGCGCGATCTGTTCCAAGCACGGTCACCTGGCCCCAGGGCGCCTGCCGAGGGTCAGGAGGCGCCCACCATGACTGGTGAGTGAATTTGAGGAACTCTTTCATTTTATACGACTGCGCGTTAGTAAAAACAGGGTTATGCTCTTCACGCATGTCTAGGCATGTGCGATTCTCTATAACCTCTATGCATCTTAACGGCTGAATGGATTTCAATCAATGATGTGTCTATTGAGTCGTCTAAAACGTGCGGCCGTAAAATACAAAATAATGGTAGAGACGGAAAAAATTGCGTATCTACCATATTGAGTGTCAACAATATTATGGTTGTAGCACAAATGGGTCAGCTCCTTCGAGAAAGGACCACGCTCTCACAGAATACAAGAGTAAAATAGAAGCTTAATCTGCTGTTTTTCGTATGGTTAGTGTAGAGAACTGGATACCCATTTTACTGGAAACGAGGCATTCCAACGCATCTACATTTTCACTCCTAATTGAGGATAAATGTAGATGTTTATGGACCACAGCATTCACTTATCAGGTAGACTGTGTGCTCGTGTGTCACCTTTATTTGGAAAAAACATTTGGAAAACCCAAATGTGCACGCCTCATGAGCGTTTCATTTCATTTTGATGAAAAAATAAATAAAAATAGTGACGATAATTTTACAAGAAAAAAAAACAGAGAATCTGGTCGACTTTCATTAATAACTTTTAAACGGTGTTGAGTTCAATGACAAAAATCAATAGGGATCCTCCTTAGAATATAATTATGGAATCTTATTTAATAATACTATATATCTCAATATATTGCTTACATTTCTATTAAGCAAGAAGACTCACCGACACAAACCAACGGACGGCAGTCCATATATTTTTTCAATTTCATTTTTTGTTATGTAATCTAAAGTGAATTAATTAGAAAATAAACTAATCTTATAATTCAATGTCTGCAGTTATTGTAACGTTAATAATAATATGGATTTGATGTCTAGCTAAAAGTATAAGAACGATTTTATGTAGCGAAATTGAGGTATGGCCACATATCGAGAGTGGAACACTCCCTCACGTTGTGAGGCGAGCAAAAGAATAGGTCTGTCAAAATCAAGATAATGTTTTCGAGACTTTTCTACAGACATAAGCAACGTCTAAGAATTACATTCCATCTATTCCATTACAGCCTATAAATGTCCACTGCTGAACAAAGGCTTAGATTGATTCATAGAGGGGATTTGCCATAGTTGCCTTGCTTGACACAATTTTGGCAAACGCAGTTTTGGTTTTATTTTGAGTTGCTATCAAGAAGATGCTACTGTCCATCTCCGCAGTGTATCAGTTCCCCTCTTACGACACTCAATGGAATATTCTAGTGCCACCCAGGAAATATATTATTTATTAATAACTCGACCGCAGCGCCTCCTGTCGATACCAGATTTAGTGATTTTCTTTTTGGCACTAAACCAATATATATTGTGAATATGGGCCATTTTTGTCTATAAATTTGTTAATGACATGACCACAGCACTGCTTATTGAGTATAGTTATGAACCATCGTCTCGTCAAAACAAATATATTTTATGAATATGCATCTCAATTGATCAAGCTGTTCAGAAGTTACACGATCACTAACAGACGCACCAACTGTGGTTAAGAACCATTTAAGCGACCCAATAAAATCTCATCAAATTCGGTCAAGGCGTTTAGGACAAGAAGAATTACGAACACCATCACACCGGATATGAGTATATACTATAGCAAACCGAAATTTTATATTTCAATATACATATATAAAAAGTATGTAAAAATAACGCAGAGACTCGTTTGCTCCATTTATTCAGTTCATCATCATTATCATCAATTCAGCCCTTAATATACAAGTATTGCTGAACACAGGCCTTCCCCAAAGCATACCACAAAACACGGTTCAGGAGTATTTATCCTAAGCCGCCTGCATCCATCGACCTTTTTAAAGAAAACACATTTACTTCCCTAATGTAAATTAATTGAGTAAATCTAATTTCTTGCTTAGGGCGTCGTTGATACTGCCGTGGATTAAGACGAGAATTTCCTTCGTTAAAAGGCTTTTCGTGATCCCTTCTCCACTGCATGCATATTTGTCCAGCACGAAATAAACGTGCGACATTCGGTGGACAAGAAGTTACTTTATTTGAAACGTTTTTGTTTATTATCAGAAAATAAAGGCCCTTAATAAAAATGTAGCCTATTAAGAATCTAATTAAATTACATGCCTTTCATATTATCGACAAATATTAAATGGTTATCGTTAAAAAAACTCGAACGTCAAAGTTATTCCCCCCAATTAAATAATAATTATTTTATCTCGATTAATATAAAGTATTATATCCATTTGATTAACAATTTAATTGAGTAACAATAACCTTTATTGATTTCTCCCACAAAAAGTACATTGCATAATTTATCTGTTACAAACGTATATTTTTTTTAAATAAAGAAACGGGTACATAAATTTGAGTTTGATTTGACTTTTGAGTATTTCATGTATGCGCATATTTTTTCCGATCGTATACTTTTTCAAGAAGTATCAATTCTCGAGCGTCAAAATCGTGTCTGAAATATTTTTAAACTTTTTAATTATCGTCTTTTATCAATATTACATTTTTTTTCTGAAAACCATAAAAAAAACCTATAACTTTACAGCCCTATATTCCATTAATATAGTGGTCCTTCGAGCCGGATCTTCATTCACAGTATAGGCTTGGTCGTTTACGGGAACACAGTACGCTGGTTTATTAAGATCCGCTTGTTGCGTTGTCCACAGTGAAAGCGGAAGTGCACGGCGCGGAGCAGTCGGACAGCGACAGTGGCGCGGAGGCGACGCGGCGCGACCACCACTACGAGGACATCTGCCTGCCCACAGACCAGCCGCGGAAGAGGTCAGTGCAACCATTATACCCAATCATTCATTCATTCATTACAGCCTATCAAAAGTCCACTGCTGAATATATGCCTCCCTCATGGGTTGCGTAATGTAAAATCCCCACTGATTTTACCACACTTCGCAGGCGGGTTGTATCTTTACATTGTTAATAGAAAATATACCATGTGATATATTATTTAATTCAGCGGCCTATGGTACAACTCTAGATTAAGGCGAGAATTTTGTATGTTGAAAGGCTTTAGCGCTCATACGCTTAGGTATACGAGAACCTATTACCCCATTCCGTCCTGTGTGGGGGTCCTAAAGACGGCTATGAAAATTCCCAGACGATCTAAAGGCATACGAAAGATGGCGGCATTACGATAACTATAATAGATAATGAAACGAATTCCCCGATGTGAAGTTTAATCATTATTATACGAGTCGCGAAGATATGATTTGCTTACCAGATAAAAGCATTAGACATGAGCAGTGACATAAAAATAAAACTAGAGCCAGACATCACGCGCGTTGGAGTCATTAGATATGATTATTTAACAAACTAATGGTATTCATAGTTAAAGAAGGGCCTTATGCCGAACAAAAAATATAATAGAGTATTTATTCACATACTACTAGTAATTGAATTGATTAATACTATTGATCTGGTAAGCAAATCTTATCTGAAGCATGAACCGACGAAGTATAATATATGCCAAATGTGAATTCTGTTTCTGTTTCTGTTTTGACTGGCGACGGGGAGCAGCGCCAGTGTTGCAAAACAATACTGCGATCGGCAATCTATTTGTCAAGTGTGTCGATAATAGCAAATACTTTTTATTAAGGAGAAATTCATTTCCACCGGTTACTTTTTAAAGTCTGATAAAGAAGAGAGAAATGATTATTGAAATATAATAGAGCCACGCTGCAGCTATACTTTGGTTGTAGCACGAATGGGTCGGCTTGACCAGGGTATAATATAGCAGCTTAATGCTGCTGTGTTTCATATGGTGAGTTTAGGAAAGCCTTTTTACTGGAAACAAGGCATTTCATCTAAGTCCTTAGGAAGGATATCGCATCTACATTTTGATTCTTAGTCTAGCACGGATGCAGATGTCTATGGGCCACAGCACCACTTACCATCAGGTAGACTGTGTGCTTGCTTGCCACCCTTATTCTATAAAAAAAATATTAGGTAGTTGAAATGAATGATCGTAGCACCAAACGTCTTGCTGTTTCCGTCGACGGGCTAAATATTTTGATTCTGGGAAGGTGGTGGTGATTTTAGGTTCTGTTGAATGCCACGAGAAGGCTAAGAGTGTTGTTTTATTTTCCTAAATATTTAGTTTTACAACTACAAAGAAAGGAATAGAATTTACTTAAATTATAGATTAAGACTGATAATATAAGATATAAATATAATATAGAATTTATTTCTAATACTGAATGAGTTCTTTTATTTTCTTCTATTAGGAGCAGTTCGCGTGATTCTGGAAGTCACAGCAGGCCGGGCAGTGCTGCTCTTATCATCGACTACACAACTAAAGAAAACAATGACAGGTGAGTCTTCTTTCTCACTCGTGCGGTGAAGACTTCTCTTCCAAATACATCTATGTATACTATCAGACTGGCAATTCAGAACAAAAACTGTGTTACAGCAGTAGATTGCGCGGGCGCCGGCTGGGCGGGTAGATGGCACGGTATATATACCAGGAAGTTGTATTTTCATTTACGACATATACGAAATAAAGTTACATATTTACCCCAATTAACTTTAAATCACGTTGACAAAGGGCGCATATAAATAATGACAGTGTTTTCTTAGTCACATTAAACAAAATCAGTGTTAGATTGTCGAAAACAACTTTCACGGTTTACAAAACCAAGATCTAGTATTCTCGCTAGCTCGCAGTCGACTAAAAGAGTTACGGCCAATTGACCGTAACTTAAGACTCAATGTATTAAGGCCGCAGAGCCCGTCTAGTAGTATACATATAAATCACTTGTTCGGCCCATATAGGTCCTCTGCTAGACTTGGGCCTCTCCCACTTTAGAATTAGTTTTAATTGTCATGCTTGGTAGGCGGATTAACAATCGCAGTGCCCGACGTCCCACACCTTTGATCTTTGACCCGTCGCCGGTCTGGGTAATTCACGTCTGTCGTAATCGACAGTAGTTTTAAGTAGTTTTAAGATCTTTCTTGAATTATTCCACAGTCGTCACGTCATACACGCACAAATATGGTTTATTAGATTTTTTTAAAGCACATAGCAATATTTATATGAGGTCCTTACATATGAAATTCGCGTTTTGTACGGGAGGAATATAAAGTCTTTTTTTTTTTGTAAAATATATTTAAATAATCTAAGTACGCACCGTTGTTATCTATGCACTTTTGCCATCTCATAGGTAGTTCATTGATCCCTTTACTAAAAAAAGCATGGGGGCGAGAATCAATAAACTCTTTGAAGGCGGTTTGGACTGCCGCATCGGAGTTGAATTTTTTTCCTTGTAAGAAGTTGTCCAAATTCCGGAAAAAACGGTAATCTGTTGGAGCAAGGTCCGGGAAGTACGGTGGATGTCGCAGACATTCCAATTGTAGCTCATCTAACTTAGTGGTTGTTTGTTGTGCAGTGTGTGGTCTTGCGTTGTCGTGAAGCAGCAGTGGCCTAGAGCTATTGACCAATCTCGGTTGTTTAGCAGCTAGTTCTTTCTTCATGGATTGCAGTTGCTGACAATAGATATCTGCCGTAATCGTTTGGCCAAATTTCAGAAAACTGTAGTGCACGACACCGGCGCTAGTCCACCAAACACTCACAAGTAACATTTTCTGACTTAATTTTCGTTTAGGGTAGGATTTGGCTGGGTCTCCAGGGTTCAGCCATTGCGACGAGCGCTTCCGATTATCGTACAGTATCCACTTTTCACCACAAGTAATGATTCGATTTAAAATACCTTCATTATTGTGTCGGTTGAGCAAAGTAACACAGCAGTCGACGTGTGAACTTGCAAAAGTTCGATTCACTCAATTCATGAGGTACCCATCGTTCAAGTTTTTTTACTTTCCCGATTTGCTTCAACTGGATTAATACAGTTTTATCACTTACCCTGAAACCTGCAGCTATCTCTGAAGTGCTTTGTGATGGATCCGCTTCCACAATAGCCTTTAATTCTTCATTTTCCATTTGGTTTTCGGCCGTCCACGGGGTTGGTTCTGAAGGTCGAAATTTCCAGAACGAAAACGTTGAAACCAAAAACGTACCGTGCTTTCTTTTGCGACACCAGCGCCGTACACATCATTAATCCTTCGGGCTGTTTCTGCAGCACTGGTGCCACGGTAGAACTCGTACTCGTAAATATACCGATATTTCATTTTTCCATTGTGCGGTAATAAGCGACGCCAAAGAATAAAATAATGAGGAAAAAACAAATGAATGACTGTTTTCAAAACTCAAATGTACCAGCTAAATTTTATAAATTTGAATTTGGAATTCTTAACCAAAGAGGAGATATTTCAGATCAAAGTGGTCAGTACGACAAAACGCTAATTTCATATGTAAGGACCTAATATATAACATTTAATAATGATGGCTTAGTGGCGCAGTGGCATTGAATTACGGCGCTGAGGGCCACAGGTTCGAATCCCGCACGAAACAAGTATTTTTATGGCCTACAAATTATTGGACGTTGTTATGCAAGAATCATCCAACTCACAAATAGATACTTTCTGTATTGATATTTGAAAGTGTGATGTTTAAAGTTTAGACCACAGTGGCTTTACTTGACTTGTTTGTAATTTTGCTTTTAATGAATTGCGTATTTCTCTTGAAAGTATTAAACCCTAAAGATCATTTTAGTTTATTTAAACTCATTTTAAACCAGAGCTTGAGTTGAATTCCTTTTGTTTTACTACGTCCAATTGTTCCAGGTCCGGGTGTATTTATCCTTATGCAATTTATGTATGTAAACTGTCTCTAAGGTTTAGGAGAAAATACTAGTGTGGACGTGACGTTTAAAAAACTTTTTGTTTAAACATGTTACCTTCTGTGCAGCTGCAACAAAGCATACGAAGAAGTCTCACCGCCACCAGATAACCAGACCAAGTCCACAATTGCTACCAAATTAGCTGCGCTCACCCACAAGGCACAGAATTTTGTAAGTATAAATTTTATATCCAAAGTAATTTATATGTCGCAGTAAGATAGTTAAGCACCGGTATATAGCTATATCCTTAGGGATATAACCATATCATGGCTTTAACTATCTTACTGCGACATATGCATATAAATAAAATTTAAGTGTCTGTCTGTAATATTGACTTCTATTAAGCTCAGGGGGTTATTTGTTTGCTATTAACTTAATAACCTATTAAGACTTAAACAACTATGTTTTTTTAATTTTTGTCTGTCTGTCTGTCTCTCTGTCCGGGGTAATCTTCGTAATGGTTAAGCCGATTATAATGAAAGTTTACGATTAGACAGTGAGTAATGCCAATAGGGATCTGGGCTATTGCAATTTGTAATATATATAAATATATATATATATATAAGATGTATATATAATATGTGTGTGTGTGTGTGTGTGTAAATGTAGAATAAATATAGAATATATTATTATATAATTTCATACATAATAAATATATATTTTATTCATTATAACCTATAATGAATAAATAAATGCTTTAAACAAAGATTGCTATTTATAATTTTATACGATATACATTACTTACACACATTTTTACAAATTATATCAGGATATTTTCTGTTTTACTATAATCAAGTGACAATAACCAATCTCGAACTTTAACTTTACACTCATGTCTGGAAAGAGGATAAAAATTTAGATTTCTATTTAGCTTATTATAAAGTACTGAGGATAGATATGAACTTTGTCACGATAAAACTTAATCCGACACGACCGAAAAGAGATTAGGCGCAGGACGCGGCGCGGGAGTGAAACACCGCCAACTTCCTGACTCCGGGCTACTGAGAATTTCTTGACAGAAAAACCCAATAACTGATTTTGGCCCGACGGGGATTTGAAACCAGGACCTCATGATCATGAACCGAGATTACGACCACAAGACCAATAAGGCAGTCAACCCAGATATCCTCTTAATAACGTGAAATTCCCCAACAGGCCAGCCGCATCTCATCGGCGGCGGGTAGCCGACGTGCATCTGTTTCGGACGAGGTGGTGACCACACCGGCGTCTGCGTCTTCTGGTGTTTCATCGGGCGGCAGCTCGTGCGACGAGGCGCCGCCCCCGCCACCCCCGCCGCCCGCCCCGCCCGCCCCACCGCCCGCTGTACTCGAAGAGCCCGCGCTCAGACCCTCCGAGTTACGCAGCAGACTCGGTAAGTGATCACCATAATATGACGGCTCCGTGCCACAGTGGCTTAGCAATGAGTAGTGGCACTGAGGGCCGCGGGTACGAATCCCGCACGAAACATGTATGTAAACTGCCTCCGCGATACAGAAAAAAATCCTAGTGTGGGGGTAACGTTTTGAAAAGAAAAAAAAATGTATCCTACTAGGTAGAAGATAAGTTACATGTAAAGTCCGTTTTTAGGGTAGAATGCAAAACGGACAATAACCTTTGAACGTGCTGCAGTGATAACCAATCTTTTCGCCATTTTCCCACTTCAAAACTGTTCTCGCTTTCTGTCTAATTTTACCTAGGTACTATTTTTAATATTATAAAGATATATTATAAAGATAAGAATAGTTAGTCAGATTAGCTTATTATGTAAATAAATTTTATACTTAATCATTGTTTTCACCTAATTTCAATAAAGGGAGAGAAAATGAAAATGATTACAATTCGACTGTGTTTTTTGTAAGTAATGGTGAACCGATTTTGATGATTCTTTTTCATTAAATAAATCACAATTCAGGTGAATTTATTTAAAATAAGTGTGTAATAAAGTTGGAGAAAAAAATCCACTTATTTCCATGGCCAAACAGGGCATGAAGTTTTTAGCGTAACTATTTAGTTGTTACAGAGATTGTGATATTTCTAATGCACTCAAAAAGATAAAAAGTAAAGGTCAACTTAAAAAACTAAAAAAAAGGTTTCACATTCTGAAGTAGGGGTTTTAATTCTTCTATAGACTGTCTTAGCACTAGCTAAGACACACTTACACCGACATAGCCCAACGGATTAGAAAGCTGAAGTGGCAATGGGCTGGCCATATAGCTCGAAGAACCGATAACCAATGGGGAAAAAAGGTTCTCGAGGGGCAGCCTCGTACCGGTAGGCGAAGTGTAGGGCGACCCCCACTAGATGGAGTGACGACCTGGTAAGACATGCAGGAAGTCGATGGATGCAGAGTTCAGGATCGTGCTTTGTGGCATTCCTTGGGTGAGGGCTATGTTCAGCAGAGGACTTGTGAAGGGCTGTAATGATGATGATACACTGTCTTAGCACTAACCATAGAAGGTGAAATTTTTTATTTCTTTTTAGTTCTTCAAAGTCGGCTTTTACTTTTATTAAAAGTTAATTTATTTATCAATTTTTATTTTTTATTTTATGAACATATTTAATGTTTATAAAATTAAAATTTTAAATGAGGCAAAAAAATTAAAATAACAAAGTTTACAGTCTAGTTTCTGTGATTTTAATAATGCTGTTAGCCTATGCGGCTCTTATATTGTGTTCAGTGATCACATCATCATCAAATACTCTTGGATGCCGCCAAAAACCACATAACATGACATGAGAGAGTTATCTAACCGCCATCCGAACAAGGTTGTGAGGCCCCGCCTCTGACGGCTAGTATCAAAGTGTACAGTTTTCCATGTTTGACCTATTCAAACAGTAATAAACCACATCTTTCATCTCATCCTGTACTCAATAGCGCAGTAAGAAACGCAAGCAATAAATAAATGTATGTAGGGCGATACGTATAGTTTTTAACAGTGGTAGAGCCACGCTGCAGCTTCTGCCTTAGCACAGATGGGCCGGCTCGAATCGGGGAAGTACCGTGACCTCACAGAATACTAGCGTAAAATAGCAACTTAATGCTGCAAAATAGCAACGCATCTGCATTTTGATTCTTAATTGAGGATAGATGTCTATGGGTCCCAGCATCCTCTTACCTTCAGGTGGACTGTGTGCTCGTTTGTCACCCTAATTCTATACTCTCTGATTTTTTTTCTCTTACTTTCTATATTACGTGAGCTTTAATTATTTAAAGTAAGTTTAATTTAAAGTAGAAGCTTTGCTTCTGCGTTTCACTTGGCCGGAGGCCCCTCTCCCCCCATAACATGGAAGCGGAATTCAAAAAGAAAATACTACCCCAGGAGGGTACCAGCACTCTTGGTAATAGAGAATCCCTCACTGAGTATCCACAGTCCCTAAGCTACCCTCTCCTTCCTGAGCGTGGGTGTCAAAATCCCACTCATTACTTACACTGCAAGGGGCAAACAGAGCGATAAAATCATGGTAACTCTTGCCACGCTATCTGTGGACTTCACACGAATCTTAACGCCGTCCACTAACATCTGGAGACGACGAAGCCGGCCTTCCTCTTTTTGACCGAGACGTAGGTGTCCTCTTCGGCTGATACTTCGTACCTATCCTACCCGGGGTACAAATTAGAACACTTCTTTGTGCCCCGGGCTGGAGCTTGTGTATACGTCAGGGAGGATATCTGTTCTCGACGCCTCGGCAGTCTTGAAGGTACGGACCTGTCCATCCTTTGGCTGCGTAGACAGCGACGACCATCCACGCATCTACGGGTGCCTCTACTATTTTTAAAGATTCCAGATGTGGAGGATCACACACCTTCCCTGTTGGACCTTCTGCTGACCTGTCATCCGGACGGATATCAGGTTTCCGTCGACGCTCCTCTCGGCTCTTCAGACCATTGTCTGATCCGGAGTGTGTAGCCACTCACGCTCCCTTCGCAGTTGCGTTGTGCAGGCTGCCGCTGTGTTTGGCATTACAGTCCGGCGGATTGGGACGGAATGCGGTCTTTCTTTGCATCGTACCCATGGGGACGGATTTTCTTCTCGTCGGATGAACCCAGAGCTGTTGCTGACTCTGTCATCGATGTGGTGCTACAGGGAATGGAACTATTTATTCCATCAGCTGCGGTACCCATCGGAGGCAGATCACAGCCTTGGTTTGGTCACTCCTGTAAGACTGCATTACGCAGTAAGCAGGAGTGTTATCAGGCCTGGGCTGACGCTTCGGTGGCTCGGAATGTAAACACCAGCATGTTTAAAAAGAAGTATAAGTTCACCTCCAGGTCCTTCAAAAGATTTATTGCCAAGGCAAAGTATGAGCACATTTGCAGAATTAGCGAGAAATTAGTTCGCCTTTCTTCGGGAACCCGTGCATTCCGGTCTCTCGCCAAGGCTGTCCAAGGGAATTTCTGTAAGCCATCACTATCATCCTCTGCACAGGGAAAATCACTCACTGGCCCACGCCGCAAAAGAGAAAGCCGACCTTTTAGGCTCCCTTTTTGTGTCCAACTCGACTCTCGATGACGGGGAGAACACACCACCGAACATCCCGCAGTGTGAGTGCTCTATGCCTGATTTGTGATTCCCACAGTGCTCAGTACGCAAAGCACTCCTCTCCCTGGACATCCACAAGTCGAGTGGTCCTGACGGAATCCCGCCAATTGTACTGAGTACGTGCGCTCCAGAGTTGTCACCGGTTCTAACGCGTCATTTCCGGTACTCCTACTCCCTAAGCGTTGTCCCGAATTCATGAAAGACAGCTTTCGTGCACCCGATCCCTAAAAAAGGTAACCGCTCTGATCCTTCCAACTACAGGCCTATCGCCATCACCTTCTTGTTCTCGAAAATAATGGAGTCCATTACTAACTGCTAGCTCATGCAGTACCTTGAGGAGCACCAGCTGATTAGTGACCGCCAGTACGGTTTCCGTCGGGGTCGCTCAGCTTGTGAACTTCTTGTTTACCTAACACACAGATGGGCGCAGGCGATCGAGTCCAAGGGGGAGGCTTTGGCGGTTAGTTTGGACATAGCGAAGGCCTTCGATCGGGTTTGGCATAAAGCGCTTCTTTCGAAGCTTCCTTCCTATGGGCTCCCCAATTTCTCGGAATTGGAATTGGATCACCAGTTTTCTGGCTATCGGAACATCAAGGTCATAGTAGACGGTACATGCTCCGATCACAAGCCTATTAACGTTGGTGTCCCACAAGGCTGCGTGCTATCACCAACGCTGTTTCTTCTGCATATCAATGATATGTTGCAAACCGGTAATATTCATTGCTATGCGGACGACATCACTGGTGATGCTTTATACACCGGTCGTGCCATTATTTCTCGGGAAAACGTCACCGAATACTGGACCAAACTGATGTCTGAAGTCGAGACTTTGTTGAACAAAGTCTCGGATTGGGGGCGACTAAACCTAGTCCAGTTCAATCCCCAGAATTCACAAGTTTGCGCGTTTACCGCTAAAAAGAACCCCTTTGTCGTGTCTCCACAGTTTCAGGGCACTCCCCTTGTTGCCTCAGCCAGTATCAGAATCGTCGTCGTCGACACATCGCATGACGTGCAGTTTCGTGGTCACTAGAAAGCCAAATTGGCCTCTAAAAAGCTTGGCGTGCTCAGCAGAGCGGGACAGCACTTCATGCCGGCACACCGCCTGCAACTTTACAAGGTGCAGGTTCGGCCGCACATGAAATACTGTTCCCATCTCTGGGCCGGGGCTCCCCAGTGCCAGCTCCTTCCATTTGATCGCATTCAGTGCAGAGCGGTTCGAATCGTCAACGACCGAGCTCTTTCTGACCGGCTTGACACAGTGGCGCTGCGAAAAGATGTTGCATCTCTTTGCGTATTCTACCACGGCGAGTGCTCAGACGAATTGTTCGGACTAATTCCAATAGGTTCTCGAGTGGCAGCCTTGTACCGGTAGGTGAAGTGTAAGGCGATCCCCACTAGATGGAGTGACGAACTGGTAAGACATGCGGAAGTCGATGGATACAGGTGGCTCAGGACCGTCCTTTGTGGCATTCCTTAGGGGAGACCTATGTTCAGCAGTGGACTTGTGAAGGGCTGTAATAATGATGATGATGATGATGATAACTATTACTAAAGAACAGTTGAAAGCAAGTATTTTAATTGATGTAATAGAAATTTTAATTGAATCTAAAGACTGGATTACAGCGAGTATTAAAGTACGCGCTTATGGACGCCACTGAGGTCCATTGTCTGCCTGGGTGATAGAACCTCAATATATGTCTGCCATGCAAAACATATATGTCAAATAATATTATCAACAACATATAAAAATTGCAGCTTTATTAAAATAACGTAACGTCTGACATGACCTTGCGACCGCCATAGATGTCTGCCAATGTTATTTTTCAGTAACTTTTATTGAATATTTCAAGATGTCAAAGCGGCAGACTTATTACTATCACGTTTTTTTGGTCATTTTTTACACCTTTAACACCTGAGCGTCTCTACATCGACCGCCGGTCAGACTAAAGAGTCCCCATTTCATGTACCTCAGGTATAGGGGATTAACTGAAAAAAGTGAAGTTTATTGAAATAATCTGCCGCTCACTGTCTATTAAACATTAATTAGGAAGGATAATACATTCATTGAATGATATATAACCTTCCAATAAATTTGACTGTACGATACACGCGCCACCTAATTTAAATTAATTATATTATGCCTATAATCTTCGTGCAAGTGCCAGCAATAATTTGACAAAGTTTTACCTCAATCTAATGAACGGTATGGCAGCACATAAAATACGAACAAAAAAATTAATTTTATATATTAGATACAGTAAATTTAACAAAAGCTACTAAATACAAGGGAGACGAGTGCACTTTCAAATTAGATAATCTCTATCAGGAAGATGCTGCAACCCATTCCCTGTTTTACTTCTCTCTGTCGTCACCAACGACACCCAAGGGATGATATGAGGCAGAAAATTCTTCCATGCTATGTGACGCCCCATAAGAGGTATAGTTAAGTCAATAAAGTAAATAAAGTCAATTATAGAAAAGTATTTTTTTGCAAAATTGTCCTTTACACAATACTTTTTGAAAGTTATCTATTCCGTCGCTTAAAGAAGTCTCTACTGCGAGAAAACTATTGGAAAGAAGCGGCAAGAAGCTCATAAGTAGAGTAGACTTTTTCTCCCAACAGTTAAAATTTAAACCTTATAAAATATAAACCTAAGTAAAAAAAGGCTAAGGAATCTCATTAAGTACTTACACGCATTCTTATCTCTTAATTAACCATCTTCTTTATAATATCCTTTGTTTTTAAGAATTCTTTTTACATGCGCTTGGAATTTATGCAAAGGCAATGCGTATTTATATTACAGGGAATCTTGTTACAAATAGTTATACATCTACCCAAAAATGACCCACTAGTTTTATGGAGCCTCTCCTTTGGAATGGCAAGTTTAGGTGTATTGCGCGTGTTAAATTTATGGGCGTCACACATTTTGTCAAAAGTATTGATAGTAATAATTTCTTACATGAATAATATCTTTCGAAAGAAACTGTACATCTATCCCAGAAAAGACATGCATTTTTTAAACAGCTAAGTTCAGTTTTCTTAACGTTTTTCATTTAAACATATTTAAAAAAGTAAAATAAATAAAAAAAATATAAAATTTGACAAGGGTCAGGGCTCTTACTAAAATGTGATGTCGTTGTGAAGTAACATAAAATTGCGTCAAAAAATCTGTTTATAAAATAAGTTTCAACGCATTTTCCAGACTGCGATTAACGCCTTGGCGCAGTCTCAAGAGATACAGAGACAATCGTAGTTGATCTGAACTCGAAAATAATAATAAGTTACCTATAGAAATCGGTTGAGATGTTTTGACAGGGGAACCACGCGCTCACGTATACTCGTATCAGCGTAAAATACTGCCCTCGTAAGTTAAAAGCACATTTGCATCTTTTCTGAAAGTGACTTGTGTGTAAACTCGGAACTATTGAAAAAAGTGCCTATGCACTTTTTTATTCTACATTCTTTTGAATTAGTCGTGTAAAAGAAAGCAAATCTTTAAGTATTAAATGATTAAATATACGTATAAATAATTTACCATTTTTATGTTTTAAAAAAATTTACATAGATGTGTCTATTTTCTTATGATTGCGGAATAGCCGCTGCTGTGTTTCGTATGGTCAGTGTAGTGAACCAGAGATTATTTTTATTAGTATAGCATCCACTTATCAGGTTGACTGTGTATGCGTTTGTCACACACCCCACCAAATCACTACTTTACAACTTGGTACTTTACTGCCAAGGAGTCTACCTGGGTTGTCATCATACCACTCTCTTACCTATTTTTGCCGCCTAATAGCAAAGCTTGCACTGCCGTGTTTCGGTTTTAAGGCTAACAAAGAGCCTGTATAAGTACAGGCTTTTAGGCATTTCATCTTTGTCCTCAGAGCTGACAACACATTAGTAGCCTCTATCAGTACTAGTGCCTTTTCATAGATACCTAATATAAAAGTATAATTATTACTCGATTACGAGTAGATCTCTAATGTTGCGTCTACATCAAACTAAATTTTGTAAAAATCTCTTAAATTTAACCTCTCAAATCTTTGTTTAAATTTGAAAATTAACATAACATAAATTCACAGCTGGTTGTTCTTTAATAACGTCTGTTCACTTTCTACAGTTGCTTTAATGGGCTGTTAGTCGCGTTCTGATTAAAGTGCACATATAAAATAATTCACGGAATACGAATGTGTGGAGTCGCCTGCTTAAAATACTGCCTACAACTTTTTTTGCTCACTTTCCTTTTCATGGCGTCGAATTGAAGTGGAGATAGATATGTAAATGTAAGGTTTGCTTAGTGACAAACAGAAAATCTGTTTTGTTATGTAAAAGCCAACTTGTAGAAATATAACTGTCAGAATAAATTTTAAATAAATCTTTAAAATAGATTAACAGCTATAATATATCTCTTTCCATCGATCTTTTTACACATATTTCGTAAATAATACATACATTTCATAATTATTATTTGATTGATTATGAACGTGTGCGTATGCCGACCGCGGAACTTTTGCAAAATATTGAGAATTCTTTTTAGCATACAGTCTATTTGAAAGTGGAGACTGTGGCGCATAGACATCTAGCCTCGATTAAGATTCGAAATGCAGGTGCGTTGTCACCCCTGAAGACTAAGAAGGAATGCCTTGTTTTCATTAAAAAGGCTCTCCGGTTCTCTACACTCAACATACGAAACACAGCGGCATTAAGCTGCTATTTCAGGCTGGTATTCCGTGAGAGTGCTACAATCATAATAAGCTGGCTTTACAACGTAAAGCAGTTTTTGAGTCAGCAGCGCGAACTCTGGTGGGAATCGTGATTGGCTTCTTTCAGACATTTAACATTTTATTTCGTTGTATTATGTAAATGTATCGGTATCGATAATAAAGCGATTTTATTTTTACATTAATTAACATCTTATATTACGTTACAAAATATTACCATAGTAAAAAAAAAACGCATTTGCGGAGTGATACCAACCGGTAAACAAATCTCACCAGGGTTACATAATCGCACAGCGGGTTGAGTTTTAATTGCCCCGTGACTTGCAGCATCCCATCTTATCGCATAAATTACATGGAATATAAGCAGGCTATGACGAGTGATTGCCAGTATTCAGTAAGCTAAAGTAGTAACGGCTACAACAGATTGGCTAATAGCTTGAAGAACCAAGGAAGGTTTTCCAGTTCTCGTACCAGCAATTGCACTAGGGAAATAGCAGGAGTAGTGTCGTATATATAAGGGATGCGTGATACTAATACTTATCGTAGAACAATCTATATATATAAAAATCAATTGCTGTCCGTAAGTCTCGCTAAAACTTAAAAACGACTTGACTGATTTTGATGAAATTTGTGTATGTGTTTAAATGGGTCCCAGACAGGGCTGTCAGATGGAAAAAACGCGTGATCGTACGCCAACTATAAAAAAGTCGTATGTCTGGGAGATTTTGAAATGAAAAGATCGTACAATCTAAAAGTGAACAGCTTTTATTCAAACGAACAAAAATTTGTAATAAATGTCAAAATAATGATCAAAAATATATTAAAACCACTTATTATAGTTATATCAATTTGCTGAGGTCGTCATTTTCAACATTTCTTCTGTTGGCTTAAAATTCGTATAATTTTCGTTTCTTCTTATCAGTTGCTTAGCTAATAATGTTCCATTCAGTGTTTCATTGGATAAACTGTTTTATAAGTTTTGATTCAATTAAATTAACTTCGCTAAATGCTCGTTCACAATCGGCACTAGAATGGGGCAAAGATAATAATTCAAAGCGAATTGAGCCAGTGTTTTGTAATTTTCAAAGAGTTTTTTGATGAAGCCCCAAAACTCTTTTTAAAGTTAAGTCAATTTTATCTAAAATGTTGGGAAAACTGCGCCATTCGTCATCTATTGCCTGCATTGTTTGAATGTCGTCGGGTTTTGCTACTCTTGGAACAAGAATCATGAGTGGTTGTAAGCAAAGTCCTTTATTTCTGTAATTACTTGAAGCAGCATTGGTAGGTTCACTCATTCTTGCTTGAACTAATTACATTAACACAAAAAAGAATTCAGGACAGGATACAGAACGAGACTGAACTGATAAAAAAACCAGGTTTTTGACAAGTCGCAGTTGTTACCGAAAGAAAAAAATAATTAGTTTTGTAAAAATGCAAACAAATACTGTCTTTGAGTGATTGTGAACATTTATATATATGTTAATATTAACTGTTAAAAAATTAGAAAATTGGATACTTGCAGAGTTCCTTTCTTCGTTTCTTCTCAGGTAAACGGAACCTCAATTCGAAACGGTAGATTTGGAAAAAATGACGTTTAATAAACGGAATTTTAATTTCTTACGTCGAAGTTGTAAATATATTTCATTTCATTTCTGCTGTGATATATAATTATGTCTATAACTTCATCTATCGTCTTTAGCAATGACAAGAAATAAAATTAAAAAATTTATACAACCGACTTCAATATAAATAAAATGAGAACATCAATGTAGTCAAAGTCAAGTAAATACGTGTTATTAAGGATAACTCAAAAACTACTAGTCAGATCTTGACCAAATATATATGGGACCACATGAGAAGCACCAGCTTTCAAATAAAAAAAGAATCATTAAAATCGGCCCTCCTCCTTTGTTTGAAGCCGGCTGAAAATGAGATCTAATCTAATAATACACATAAATAGTATACTGTTTGCCAACTCGCAGCTGACATAATGACACAATTTAGATTTGTTCGTTATATATTTATTTATTTAACTTCATATAAACTAACATGTATATAGGCAGACTTAACACCTAAGGTACTATATACCAGTTTACCTTAGAGTAGTGCAGAGATTAAAAGATATTCTTAATTCCATAATTTCGTAATTTACTGAAAACCGGCTATGTTTAAGTTACACTATAATATTATATAATATCGAAGAGTCCACTACGTTGCTCCATTGCGTTTTGGCAGACTTTATACGGGTCATTGTTAATATAAGTGAATAAATTTATATAATAGGTAAGACAATGTAAATCGTGGAAAATAAACAAAATCAGTCCCTTAATGAAACAGAGTCGTTCTATAAATACTCGCTGGTTATGTTGTAGTAAATTTTGAGACTCAGTGGGCTACTTCAAGCGAACGTCCATTATATTTTCTATAGAATTATTTTTCTTCATGATCAGTCCGTAAAAGACGTGGGTCTTTCCCGTTAAAGGCAATTTCAAAATTAAGGTTAGCCAAAACTAAAAAATCTTACTAAAAAAATGTATTAAAATATATATATATAAATAAAATGATAGAGGTTAGCAGTTATGGACGGATAAACTACTGGATAGAATTCAATTAGGTTTTCTAAGTTTTAATTTTAAGACACTTGGCCCTTATCTAAAAAAAAACATATTGCGATATCTTCATTTAATATAAAGTTATTAAAGTTTTAAGAAACAACGATTTTAATAAGCACTACGTGTTCAGTGATGTGTTTTCTTGATATATCAAGCAACGCGAACGAAGTCGCGGGTATCAGCTACTATGTAATAAAATTATATGAGATAATATGAGACGGTTAAAATAAATTAAACGTACTATGACTAGTAAGGCCTATTATAAAATTTTACGACTACATGCAGGATAAGGAGAAATAAAATTAAAAGTCATTCTGCTGGCATAATAAAATAAATTGCTATACCAACATAATATAATTCTACTGTGTAGAGTGGCGGCGTAATAGTGCCAACACACGGTCGAATATGTACGCACCGTTCAAGGAACTGCCGACAATTTTTTTTAATAATAATATATAATATATATAGGTGACAAGCGAGCACACAATCCACCTGATGGTAAGTGGTTGCTGTGGCCTATTAACATCTACATCCATCCTCGTTTTGCAAATAAAATGCAGATGCGTTGTCATCCGTGAGGACTAAAATGGAATGCCTCCGGTTCTCTACACTCACCAACGAAACACAGCAGCATTAAGCTGCTATTTTACGCTGGTATTCTGTGAGAGTGTGGTCCTTCCCCGGTCGAGCCGACCCATTCGTGCTACAACTGTACTATTAATATAACTGTAGCATGGCTCTATAACATATATATATATATATATTATTGTTAATATTTCATGTCCGCGCGGTGCGATAGCTCACTACTCCGTATCAACCCTTAAGTGTAGTAAGAAGCGAGAAAAACTGAAAAGATGTGAAGATATGGGTAGCGGTACCTTTCTGATAACAGCTCAAATTAATTTAAAAGTGCGGTTGCCAACCCGTCTCCGCCTAGTGTGGCAACTATGGCAACAGGTCTCCTATGAATTAACCAAGCAAAGGACTTTGATAGTCTGTAATGAACGAATAATGTCATGACATGATTGTCACAATCTAGGTATCTTCAAGGCAAGAGAGAATAGGCTTTTGTTACGCTACGAAAGTCGATTTACTATGTGGAGCTTTACTACCACTTACCTTTAGGTGGGGTCGTAGTCAAGGACTGATTTATAATAACTAAGAAAATGAATCTTTTTATTATTATTATATATATGTCACACTTTTGAAACTGGTGATAATTTTTGACTTTCATAAGAGGTCGCGAGCTCTACCATCGTATACTCTACCAGATATATTCATTGTCAATATCGAACCAAAATTTCACAGACAATATGTGTAAAGCCGTAAACTATACAGATATACGTGGTAGGGCCACGCTACTGCTAAATTATGGTTGTACCACGAATAGATCAGCTCGATCGGAGAAGTGCCACACTCTTGCAGTATACCAGCCTAAACTAGCAGCTTAATACTGCTGTTTCGTATAGTGAGTGTAGATATCCGGCGACCCCTTTTACTAGAATCGAAGCATTCCATCTTATTCCTCAGGGACGACAACGCTTTTTCATTTTGATTCTTAATCGAGGATAGATGTACATTATACATGTCTATGGGACACAGAATCCACTTACCATCAAATGGTCTGTGTGCTCGTTTGTGACCCTTATTCGTAGCACTAAACGCCTCGCTGTTCCCGTCGACAGGCTAAATATTTTGATTTTGGAAACTTTTATGATGATTTTTGTCATCACCTTTGTACAACCGACTTCAATATAAATTATTGAGGATAGGAAACTACTGTTCATATTAATCAATCAAATTTCAAATAAAAAAGCATCATTGAAATCGGTTCACTGAGAAAAAAGTTATGAGGTAACACACATAAAAAACATACAGTCGGATTGAGTACCTCCTGTATTCTTTTTGAAGTCGGTTGAAAAAAGACTAAATACCAGTGCGGGGTATCAGAACTAGGCCCACTAACTAGCTCTACATGGTACGAAAGGATTAATTCCGTGCAGTTACGTAAGCGAGTTGAGGCGTTGTTGACAAGGCTCCAACATACACATTAAGAAAGGCAGTTAAAGAAGGAAATTTTTCGAAAGGTTGCGGACATTTCTCTTACACCGATCTTTTCTCTCGCCACGATCGCTTTTACCTTATACTTTGAGATTTTGCATATTGTTTTCCTTTAAATTCGCCACCGGCTACATATCGCTCAAATATAATATTACTCACAATTTAAAATAGAAAGTAGAGATTGCAAGGAGAGTCGTTTTACGATTGTTTTATCACAGTCTAATAGCTTATTAGCCTACTTGTTATTATACTGGTATGAATTATTCTGCCTCATAACGTTTTGCTTATTCATAACGTAGAAATTGTCATTTCGCAATGTTTACTTTCAGTGCGAACTTTTACGAAACATACTGTAACGTAAGACAACAACATCTCATACCGTGGGCATTAACGTAACTAGAATATATACAAATAAATAAAATTGAAGTGTCTGTTTGTAATGTCAAAATAACAGCTTTTTACTAAATGTACATGAACGGTACATATACGGTACTTATAACAAAACACAATTTTTGTGTGTCTGTCTGTTTTTTGTGTGAAACGGTGGGACTAATTTTGATGGGATTTTATTGGCAGATAGCTGATGTTATAAAAAGTAACTTAGACTACTTATATTTTAGAAAAAAATTAGGGTTCTGCGCAAAAAACTTAAAAACCATATAAGCGGCTGAAGTCGCGGGGAACAGCTAGTCTTTAATAAAAACAAAAACTGAATTAGTAAAAAAAAAGTTCGCAAACGAATTCCTAAAATTGATTAAATTGTTATTTGACTTTAAAAAAGAAGAGGTTATCAATTTGACGGTATATTTTAAAATATATGTACAACAACACGAATAACGAACTGATTTCACTACCGATAGAATATATTTTCGTAGTGATCCCAAATTTAAGCCCAGCAGGCTTACTCCTGAAATTGTTTTGGAATTGGTTTTCAATCCCAACTGACGTTACGAATCCGATCTTTAAAGCTTACTCCCATACCCATTCGGATCGATAAATACGATCGAGTTTACGATCAAGTGTTATCAGCCGATAGGTGCAATCGAATCTTTTTTAGGGTTCCGTACCCAAAGGGTAACCAACGGGACCCTATTACTAAGCCTCCGCTGTCCATCCGTTTGTCTGTCAGCTGGCTGTATCTCATGATCCGTAATAGGTACTAGAAACGTTTTTTTACCTACATACTATTAAATCTTGTACGATGGTACGAAATCCTTCATGCGCGAGTCCGACTCGCACTTGGCCGGTTTTTTTTAATTTGTATAAAACTTCGTGAGGAAGCTGCATGTCTGAGAAATAAGAAATAAATAAATTTCCAAGACATGTGAAGTTCACCGACATGCATTGGGGCAGCGCGGTGGACATTTCCTTGCCCTAAAACCCTCTTAGAAACGGGAGGAGGCCTATGTCCAGCAGTGGGACGAATATAGACTGTAACTTTACTTTTACTTTACCTTTATATAGTTAAGGCAATATTTGCGACTCGTCTCTTACGGAATGGGACGGAATGATAAGGGATAGTGAATTCTCTTAAACCGCCACTTCACGGCGATATTTAATACTTATTGTAATTAATGTCACATGAGCATCCCCGACTTATACAATTATATAATCCCGTGGGTGTCGTAAGAGGCGACAGAGGGAAACAAATCAGGAGATAGGCAGGAGCGTCTTCCTAATAACGCCTAAAAATAAAAAACTGCGGTTGCCAGCCCGCTCGCCAAGCGTGGCAACTATGGCAAATATCCCCCTATTAGGCAATCTATTGGGGAGGCCTATGTTCAGCAGTGGACTTTTATAGGCTGTAACGAGAGCATGCCCAAATTATTTTTACATTTGTAACGAAAGGTGAACACGAGACGGTACCGTATTTTTTTATAATTCCACTCTATAAAAAAGTCTGCGCATTTCTTTTTTTGCTAAACCGTAACTTAATCATTTCATTCAAATTAACATTAAGTAATTACCACGTTAAAAAGTTCAAAGACCGCAATTTCATACTGCTTTTGACTCAATTAATAGCTGAAAACATTTTCTTACTTATTCTTATAAATAAAAAAGAAGTTACTTAGAAACATGTTTCAGGTTGGTTTTGTAAATAAAACATAGCATAGTAAATAAAACCGGCCAAGTGGGAGTCGAACACGCGCATTTATTTATTAATTTATTATTAGATACATGCTTACAAGCTCACAGATGATAGCATCCAACACGCTTGTAACATTAGATACATTAAATTAACAAAAACACATAACATTAAATTACAAAATAAATTTATAATTAAAAAATATATATGCCTCTAATTAAACAAATTAAAAAAATAAAAGAAAACAAAATTAGTCAAATTATTATTACACATCATTAAAATAGTAAATAAAGTCAATGTCAGAGTTAAAAAATTATACAATGTCAGTTAGAAGATTTCTTAATTTACTAATAAGTTTAGTCAATCCATCAGCAAATAAGTCCAGATCATCGTACTGAGCAAGTATGTCACCAATCATTCGTAGTGCGCGGACAGTGGGCACATCCTCGCCGCGCCTGGTGCGCATGAAGGGTTCCATACAATCACACAAGTTTCTAGTAGGAAAGCCCCTTTAATTTTTAATTTAATTTAATTTTTATGCACTGAAAAACTACAAAACATTATGTGAAAATTTCAACTGTCTACCTATTATGGATCATGAGATACAGCCTGCTGAAAGACAGACGGACGGACTGCGGAGGCTTAGTTATAGGGTCCCGTTGGTTACCCTTTGGGTACGGAACCTTAAAAAAGTAAATTTAAGTTACTGCTTTCATACGTCCCACTGCTGGGCAATTAAATCAGCGCTTGAAATTAAATCTGGCTGTTCCAGTGCCTGTTAGTGGATCTTACATGTCCTCGAAATATTACATGCAAGTTTCCTCACGATGTTTTCCTTCACCACCGAGCGCGTGATATATCAGCGCTTAAAATAGCAATTAACAATTTCATTGGTGCAGGCGGGGATCGAATCCAGGTCGCTCGCGTATTTTGAAATTTATAATGAGCGCTTAAGACACTGAGCTACCGCGGTAGGAAATCCACTGAATATTTAAGTAGTCAGTAGACTCCAGACTACCGTTGGATAGACGGGATCGTAAAAAGATGAAATAGTGAAGGAATGTCATTATTGTAAAACAAAAGTATCTAAACAATATTGAAGTTTCAATTACCCTTCGTTACCAATACGTTACCCTTCAGAAATACAAACTACGAGTAATATCTCGTCAATGTTTAGTTTGGTTTACTACGTGCACGACGAGTAAAGTTTAGCCGGCCCGGGGAGTGGCCAACGCTCCGAGGATCAGTTCGGTGCTATTCTATACATATATACTGCTTTACTTTGGAACTTTGATAGCGCGATTTAGGGCTTCGAAGTGTTTCGCTTGTGGCACAACGACAGCGCCGCCACAAAAGGAAAGATCGTTAGGAACCCTGCACATCCTTTAATAATGAAATAATTCGATTCCATCAACACACATTGAAGCAGCGCGGCGGAGTAACTACTCCATAACACTTTTAGGAATGAGATGAGCCTGTGATCAACAATGGGTCGTATAAAGGCTGTAACATTACATTAAGTGCGGGAGTACTTTTACAGAAAAAAAAACGGTTGACCATGGCCATCCCTGGAACTTCCCGCTTATTGAGAGCATTGCGCTCAAAAATCTATTTAATTTTCTACCGACTTCAAAAAAGAGACGGTACCTACTCAATTCGACTGTATGTTTTTTTTCTCTTTTTTTTATGTGTGTTACCTCATAACTTTTTTCTGGGTGAACCGATTTCGATGATTCTTTTTATATTTGAAAGCTGGTGCTTCTCATGTCGTCCCATATAAATTTGATCAAGGTCTGACCAATAGTGTTTAAGTTTTTCTTATTAATTTATATTGAAGTTGGTTGTACAAAATTTTTAATTTTAAATTATTGTTTTTTTGGTTTTTATTTTTTGAAAATCTATGAAACGGATTGACCGATTGACTTGAAAATCTAATCAGCTCGAAGTCTCAATGAACACTTTCGAACGCCGTATCGCCCATCTCGATCGGACAAAATTTTATTTACATACATAAATACATACATACACACACACACACCCACACACACAAACGGCTGGACGTCCAGCCGGGAATAGTCGGAACGGCTTTCTAGGACCTCAAAACGTGGAGATCTGATAAAAACTCGCATTCTCAAAATCGGACCGAAATCTATCTAACTTCCTACTTTTGAAAATTATAAATTTTCAAAGCGGGAAGTTAAAAGAGTCTATGTAATATTATGAAAATCAACTGTAAATGTGTTCTAACAATACCTTTCAAACAACCGTTGGATGGACAGGAAAAGGTGAAAGGATGGAATAGTTTGTCTTCGGTCGAAGAGTTTTATATACAAGCATTTTAATTAAAGACTTAACAAGCATAATAGATACTGCTGATATGGATTGCCCAATAAAATCTGTACGGAAATAATTATAACCTGTAACAAAAAGTAAAAACCGACTTCAAATTGCTAAAAGAGAAGTTATTTATTTGCTACCCTTAGGGGTTGAACTTTTGTTCCAAATTTATATGGGACCACAATTGAAGTATAACCTACTATTTAATTCAACAAAGAATCATTGCAGAAACTGCGAAGACATCGTGTAAATTACATACAATAAAATTAAAAAATAACATAGACTGTAATTGAGAATATCTTCCTTTTTGAAGTCGGTTAATAGAAAAGAACTGATAACAATGAATGTTTAGGCGCTGACGGCGCTGAGGGCCGCGTGTTTGAACAAATATTTGGATGGTCTCCAAATAACTGTTCCGGGTCTGGATATTTGTCCTTATGCAATTTATGTATTTAAACTGCCTCCACGATGCAGGAGAAAAACTTAATGTTCAAAAAAAAGAAATTCCAATATATTTATTTTTAACTAATTAGCACGGTTTAACCAATTACACTTATCAATTAAATAGGTACAGAACAAAATTAAATTGATCTTAACCATTGAACCAATTTTGATCACTCTCTAAATTAAGTACTCAAACAGAAAACATTTTTTTTTTCTATCTAATGTTATGAGACTTGACTATAAATGTTTAATTTTTAAAGATTTTTCATTCGTTGGCAGCCAGAACAATATAATTAAATATTAGTCGACAATCTCTATCAACTCAGACATTAAGCTTCGTCCAAATAGTTTCCACTATGTATGCGTCGTTATATACTTTCTCATAAAAATAAAACTAGAATTCTTCAGTCACCGGTGATCGCTGGCCGGAGATGAAAGGAAAGCGGTAATTAAGTAGACAGATGGTTTCAGGAAACAGAGTGCGACGGGCCGGAGTGCTACCTAAATTTTTGATTCGCACCTCTGTTTTCGCTAATTAGGATTGTGCATTATTTGGTCTTAAGATTTTTAACCGACTAAGCCCAACGGATCAGTAAGCTGAAGTGGTAATGGACCGGCCATATATCTCAAAGAACCGACAACAAATCGAGAAGAAATGTTCTCGAGTGGCAACCTCGTACCAGTAAACGAAATGTAGGGCGACACCCCAATAGATGGAATGACGACATGGTAAGAGATGCAGGAAGTCGATGGATGCAGGTGGCTCAGGACCGTGCTTTGTGGCATTCCTTGGCCTATGTTCAGCAGTGGCCTACTATGTAATTTACTTCCTAATATGTAACGATTTTAATTTTTTATTAATTACACATAAAATTTTATTTTAATTATTAGTATTAATACTTATGTATCTTATATTAATTTTAGTAATGGTTTAATATTTTAATGAATTGAATTTAAATGAATGTAATATCACGCTATGATCCCTGTTGGTTGAAAAAATATAAAAAAAATTAGAAGACTGATACTTGTTATTTAGTGGATGGTTGGTTTGTCGAGTAGTGGCGGTGTAAGAATATCTACTACCCTGTATCGTCCCGTGCGTGTCGTATAACCCCTTATGAGGCAATCTTTGGGAAGGACTATGCTCAGCTGTGGATTTTGGTAGGTTGTAAAGAAGAAGAAGATTAATTTTATGTGGCAGAACTCCTCTTCTGCCAAGGAGTCCGTCTAGGTGAGTAGATATAACCCTCTTACCTAGTTCTGCTGCCAAATAGCACTGCTTGCACAGCTGTGTTCCGGTCTGAAGGGTATAGAGAGCCAGTGTAATTACAGGCTGTGAGGCATCCATTTTAGTTCTCAAAGGACTCTACGCATCCGTAGCCTTGCTTGTTTAAAGATGGATACAGGTGTCCATTGAATGCAGTAGCCACTTAACATTATCTGGACTGTAAGTTTGTTTATTGTTAATATTCTTGGAAAATTCTACATAAGGCATATTTACAAACAGAATAATGCTCATGAACTATTGTCTGGTATCAACTCGGTTTCAATGACCTTGAAGCAAAAATCTCACGTCAGTTTCACTATCAGTTCTAATGTTGCAATCGTCGTGAATGCAATGGTAATATCGAAACGCAAGTCTTAACAATACTAAAAAATCCATTGACTCTATGGGTATCTCTATCCTCTATCTCCATCTAGAAAAATTACCTTTAAGTTTATATTGTCAATTCAAAATTGTATAAGTTCGAACGAGTGTACGCCCCTATGTTAGTGCTAGATCTGTGATAGTTGGCGGGCCTTTTTCGGTGAACCCTGATTCCGATGAAGCTATAAAATTCTTCTGACTAACAAGTCACAAACATCACCGAAAACGACGTCTTTTTATATAAAACTAGCGATCCGGTCCGGCTTCGCATGGGATTACTGGATCTCGACAACAACGCCGCCTACCGAGTCCAATTGTGAATCTATACCATTCAAGGACCCACTCAAACACAAAAAAATTCATCAAAATCGGTCGAGCCGTTTTTGACTTTTAGCGAGACCAACGGACAGCAATTGATTTCTATAATATAGAGATAAAGGTGACAAACGAGCACACAGTCCACCTGTGTGACGTATATATCTATTCTCAATTAAGAATCAAAAGATGCGTTGTCATCCCTAAGGATGGAATGCTCCGTTTCTAGTGAAAAGGGTCTCCAGCTCTTTACACTCACCATTCGAAACACAGCAGCATTAAGCAGCTGTTTGACGCTGATATTCTGTGAGAGCGTAAATCTTCCCCGATCGAGATGATCCATTCGCGCTACAAAAATATAGCTGCAGTGTGGCTCTACTACGTATATATAGTATTCTATAAAACTTCAACAATTGATAACTCTAAAAAGGCAAGAAAATGTCGTGTCGAAAACGGACATTTTTTCAACCATTATAAGTCAGTGCATGACTAACCCCACCTGATGGTAAGTGGTGATAAAGCTATGTTGATTGCCTGTCTGAGCGTAACAAAAGCCTATTCTCTCTTGCCTTGAAGACACCCACATTGTGACAAGACTTGTCATGACATTATTCATTAATTACAGATTAAAGTCCAATGCTGAACATAGTCCTTAATAGACAGCATCATAGCAGCGATATTTTCCAAAGCTTGCCAGTTAATTTATATTGTTTATGACTTTTCTCCTGCTTTCATTTTTAAGCGCGTACCAGTCAATTACTGGAAATGGACCTGTCCTATTGTTGGACGGATTCGCTTACCGGCAGGCGACCCATCATCCAATTCCTTGCTACCCATCGCCGTTCTGAGTACTATTTGGAGACCTCATGAACTTTCTAACACGCACAAAACTTAAAAGGAACCATACGGAAAATGTTAATTAGAGAACCGGAGACCCTTTTTACTGGAAACGAGGCATCCCATCTTAGTTTTTGCATTTTGATTCTTAATCGAGGATAGTTGTAGATTTCTATGGGTCACAGCATCCACTTACCATCAGTTGGACTGTGTGCTCGTTTGTAACCGTAATTCTATGAAAAAAAACATAGGCCTTCCTCATAGATATATCCCCAAAGTGGGAATATTTGCCATATTAGTTGTCAGTCACGCTTGACAACCGATTTTTTTTAAATATTTTGAGCTGTTATTAAGAAGATACTGCTGCCATTTCCCGTTTTATTTTCCTCTGTTGCCTCTTACGATACAATGATATGGGATATTTGATTTTCTTACGTGGTACGTACGTTATTTACGTCAATTGCCATATTAAAATTAATATTTTTAAAGAATAAATAGTATTTATTTATTATTCTACACCAAGGTTAACAGAATTTTGACAGAAACCTATTTTATCACTTCGATACGAATTCAACCATTTATTAGAGCGTATCGTTTCATAAGCGCTTGACTAAACCTATGTAGAAGTAGGGTTACCATATTATAGAAATTTCAAAATTTCGAATAAGAAGCTAAATATTCAAACAATACTGAACATAACAGATGCTTGTTGAATATTTTAATTGCAGAATTAAACCAAACATTTTAAAGGCTTTTACTTGTTATTTTTATTAAATTAATCCACTGATAAATGTATACAACTAGCGATCCGCCTCGGATTCGCACGGGTGATTCCTGGATCTCGACAACAGCGGCACCTACCGGGTCCTATTGTGAATCTAAACCATTCTCGAATCAACTTAATCACACCCACAAAATTTCATCAAAATCGATCCAACCGTTTAGGAGGAGTTCAGTCACATACACACGGACAGAATAATTATATATACATGCATAAAGATAGGGCTGAACATAAATCTAGATTGAGTACCAAAAAACTGGACAAGTCCGAACGAATACGATCGTATGGTCACCTCATTAAAAGTTTACGACGGCCCATTAGTTAGCACATCTTACAGAGTAGTATCTACTCTGCTACTCTGCAAGCATTGCTTACCGCAATCCGCGTTCTATGCAATTAATTAATTCGTTGCCCTACAATTCTAACTGAAAAATTGCCCGTCTGAGTTGGTACCGTTCTCTTACCTATTTTAGGTGAAAAGGCTCTTTTCTGCCCAGGAATCCGTCTAGGTTATCACTCGTTGGCTGTTTTCAATGCCAAGCTGAAATGCATTCATGCTGGGTTCCAGGTTGAAGGTTAGAGACCAACAGGCTGTGGCCTCTAACCTTGCGTTGCATATCATCTTTGTCGTCAGGGGTAAAGGCATATCTATAGCCTTCTTCATTTTCTAGTTAGTCGCAGGTGTCCATGGGCTGCAGTAGTCACTTAGCATCAAGCGATGTTATCTATGGTTACTGTCTGTCGACACACCTGCAATCAACTTTAAAAAAAGACGGCTTTATAACCTTTATGTCCAATGCATCTTCGCCTTTGAAGATTGAGATAAAATCCCTAAGCAGCAGTTCAAACACTGCTACTTGGTCGCCGAAATAGGTTTTACGTGGTAGAGTTACTTGTAGCTCGAATGGGTCGGCTCGACCGGGGTAGGACCACGCTCTCACAGAATACCAGCGTAAAATAGCAATTAAAGGCTGCTGTGTTTCGTATGGTGAGTGTAGAGAACCGGAGACCCTTTTTACTGAAAACGAGGCATTCCATATTAGTCTTTAGGGGTGACAACGCATCTGCATTTTGATTCTTAATCGAGGATAAATATAGACCATCAGGTGGACTGCTTGCTCGTTTGTTACCCTTATTGTATAAAAAAGTAAGAGGATAGCTACCGATTCGGACTCCCAGACAGTAAAGGCATCCTACCTCCTAGATATGTCTCCGTTAGATGGCAGTATTGCAGTTTAGTGTAAGTCAGATGTAAAATGCAGAATATGTGGTAAAGCGAGCATCAGTCTGCCTGCCTAGTATTTCGTAGCAAGTCCCTGCAATGAGATGTGCTGTTCTACAATGGAATTAAGAGCTAAGAAGAAGGTGTGTGTATAGTGTACGATCAGATACAGAAAAATTCATTCGTCCTTACCCAACAGTGGCTGTCATAATTTATATAATATATTGGCACCTATCACATTATTTCCACAGGTCCCAGGTTGACTGGGACAGCCTGTCAAAATCCGCCCTTTTAATCCTTTTAATTAAGGTGTTTACAGTAAAGTGTAAATAAATAAATTAATTATTTTAATCTAGAAAAGGCCTATGATAGAGTAGTGAGGAATGAATTGTGGTCAGCACTGTCCGTGAACGAGAGCATACATGAGCATTGCAATCTCTGTATAGGGATTGCAATGCTCGTATGAGGATACTGCTGTGTAAGGATAAACGGGCATACAATGAATGGTTTAATATCGAAAAAGTGTTAGACAGGGATGTGTAGCGTCACTGTGGCTGTTTAATCTGTTCATGGACAATTGCTTGACAGATTTAAAAGAGAATGAAAGTGGGTTGAGAATGAATGAGTTACTGTCAAATGATTTCTATGCTGATGACCAAGTATTACTTGCGTCTTTGGCCGAGGAGTTGCAGGAGATGGTAACTGCTATGAGTGGAGCTTTTGTTAGAAAGGGAATGAAGATGAATGTAAAGAAGACGAAAGTGATGGTGTTTGAAAGAGATGAGGCAGTGACAGACTGCAATATCGTGATCGGAGATGAACAAATCGAACAGGTGAAGGAGTTTGTATCTGGGTTCAAAGTTTACAAGAGATGGAAAGTGTGAGAGAGATATCGAAAGAAGAGTGAATGCAGGAAAATGGTGAATGGTGCTTGCACCTTTATGAGCAGTCGGAAGGTGTGTAACAAGGCTCGTTTGGCTGTGCATGAGGGGTGTTGGTTCCGACACTCATGTACGGAATTGAAAGTTGGGTATGGCAGAAGAAACATGAAAGCAGAATAAATGCAGTTGGGATGAGAGCGTTAAGAAGTATGATAGGAGTTAAATTGATTGACAGGATAAGAAATAGTGAGATAAGGAAACGTTGTGGTCTTAAGGAAGATGTAGTGACAAAACTGAGAAAGGTATGCTGAGATGGTTTGGCCATGTCGAGAGAATGAATGAAAACGATTGACGAAAAAGTGTATAAGGCGAGTGTGAATGAAAGTTTTGGAAGGGTAGACCTAGGCGGACGTTTCTAGACCAAATCAGGGACGTCTTGAAAAAGGCCAGGTCAAGAGTACCCTAAACCGAAGAGCATGTATGAAGGGAATAATGAAAGTGGACGAAGGAAACAAGTATGTAAGGATCGTAGCAAGTGGAAAGAAGTGATCTCTGCCTACCCTACAGGAAAGAGGCGTGATTATATGTATGTATGTATGTATTATTTAATCCAAACAATAAGAACATCCTGCTGCAACATTAAGTGAACCTTATTGGCATTAACCACAATGTTAAAACCAAAGTAAAAAAAATATTTTTAAGTTTTAAAATGTATGTTGTGTTGTAAAAGTTATTTGGTTTACGTCAAAAATGTATTTCTTTTTTCTTTCCTTTCTTCTTTCTTTTAATAATCAAATACTTTGACCATCGGAACAGGCGAGTGACTTGTTTTAGTGTGTACACTTGATGCACTCCCTATTCCCGCACCTCAGAGCAACAGAGTTGAACGCATTATTAGAGTATTCCGTCATCATTCAACAGTACTTGCAAATCATTACGGAGGCGGAAGTAGAAGGATATCATAATTATTTGTCTTAACAATCATTTTGTCTCTATCCTTTAATTCAATAAGTGTTAATATTATTTAGCGCACTATATAAAACAAATATTTTTACACTCATTCTGCGTCACTGTTGTTCTCACTAATATAAAGTTACGACTGTATAATATAACATATAAATTATCCTCACGAGTTAAGAAAATTCGTCGTATATTAGTTTGAGGAATGCTATACTCATTCCTTCCATTTATTAGTCTTCTCGCGAATTGAGTCGTAGATGTCTAATTACTTCAAGATTATATACTAATAGAAATGAAATAAATAATATTATTCATTATTGTTATTGCAGAAAAATAAAGCATACATTAAATTTAGAAGCGACTATTTTTAAACAAGAGAGTTTAGAAAAGTGCGCGCTCGCATCTCGTTGCGGGGTGCGCGCGCGTCGAGGCGTTGACTTTCACTCCCCCACTAACGTCCGCCATTTTGCAGCGGGGCGGCGTGATTCCGCGGCGTCCGCAGACGACGAGCGACCGCGCGGGCCCAACCTCGTCAACAAACAGCCCGCCCTGCCTTTCGTGCCGCCGGCGTTCCCTCACAACGCGCCCGACCGCCTCATCAAGCCTTCGGAGTACTTGAAAACAATCACGGCGCCTTGCAAGAGGGACGACACCGCGGCGGAGGCGAGACCTCCGCCGCCGCCGCCCGTCCCCAACGAGAACATCCCTCCGCCACCGCCGCAGCCACCCGCAACCATGCACCAGCCTCTAGCCGCTATAAGCAGCGCCGAACTAACAGCTGTTCGACTGAAGACACCAGCCACGAAGACCCTTTCCGCGCCGCCTCCGACACGATCCGTCAGTCTACAATGCCTGCCGAGCGCGGCGGAAAGTTACAGAAGCGCGAAAACGGACCTTATCGAGGAATTAAAAATGTCCAAAGACATAACGGGCATAAAAAAATTGAAAGTCGAACGCGCCAGGCGGGAAAGTCTACAGGATAAGGAAACCTTCACTGAATTCACGAAGCGGTTTACAGCGGACAATTTCGTCGATCAGGTAAGTAAAGTCAAACATATAAACATTCAAATTTAGAACGTCGCACAATTGAAATTTTGACTAAATTACCTTCAAAACGGTATATAATATATAAATAATAAATATATATAAAATACTTTTAAAAATACGTAACTTATCTCTTCAACTTTCCATTGTGTGACTTTTATTATTTTTAATGTTATCAGGGCGTGTACATAAATACTTTGAAGCGGCTCAGAAGCTAGAGACAATGTTATCAATGTTACGACAACATTGCGGCGCGATTAACGCGTTATACAGGGTGCACAGTTATAAAGAGCTGCAGTTGCATCCATACATCTAACCCACTGATCTACTTCGCGGAAGCTATCTCTGCAAACGCTTCGTCTAATCTCTAATTGCCGTGAAACAACATGACTGGCAGATTGACGAAGTTGCGTTTACGTGTCCCGTAGAACTGTTTGTTGCGATCTCACAATTTTAATAATTCTCTTTTCTAATATTGCATTGAATTGGAGACGGCAAAATGTCACTAACACAATATCACAAAGGTATGTTACTCAACACAAGCGATATCAACATTGAAATTCAAGCATTAGCAATTTTGTCACCAAGATATATTTATTACTATTCGACCGTCACTTTAAAAGTCATAATTTGATACTATGCCATTAAATAATTTCTATTATAGACTTATTAGGCCACTATACATATAGATATTAGGATAAGGAAAAAAGGATAACGAATTACATTTGACATGAAAGCTTAAATACCTAAAAGTTGTTCGTTTTTTTATAGTATAAGAGTGACAAACTAGCACACAGTCCACCTGATGGTAAGTTGATACTATGGCCCATAGACATCTACATCAATCCTCGATAAAGAATAAAAATGCAGATGCGTTGACACCCCTGAGGACGAAGGTGGAATGCCTCGTTTCCATTAAAAATGGTCTCCGTTTCTCTACACTCACCATACGAAACACAGTAGCATTAAGCTGCTATTTCACGCTAGTATTCTGTGAGAGCGTGGTCCTTCCCGGTCGAGCCGACCTAGCCGTGCTACAACCACAGAATAAATAATAGTTGCTACAACTATAATATAGCTGCAGCATGGCTCTACCACGTATAAAAGTTCATTACGTTTTTAAAATGTTAACAAACGTTCACACTGATGATTTTATTTAATTCTATGAGGTAATATTTTTTTCTCGCTTTTGGTGCCAGTACTTTTGAAGGTGTTATAACATCCATATAGCTTTTTTTCAAAATGTTTAATTTAAGAAGAAAATATCTTTAAGAAGTTAGCCTGGGGTTTGTTTTTCTATTTTATTATCGTTCAGTTTCTCAAACTGTTAACCTTTAAAATTATAGCATTATTGTAATGTATATTAAAAAGGAAGGACGAATAAGCCAACTCTTTATCTAAATATCACGCCTACGTAAGGTACCTGATAATCTATAAAGGACCAGGTTCTGGCGACCGAATATCGCCGCCTACCACACCAGTTACTAAAGTTGTACTTGCTGACTGTACTTCTACTCATCCTAGACTATGCTGTTATTTACATATTATCTTGACATTAGCAAGGAGCAGTTTAATAAGCTTGAGCGTATTCAAAATTTATGTCTAATTAATATTTGTGCTCTGCAAATATGATTACGTCTCTGAATTTCATAAACAGCTAGAGTGGCACCCAATTCGCCTTCGCAGGAATCCTCACAATCTTTTATCTTTGTACGGCATGATGTTTAATCCTCCGCTCCTCATTACTTAAATGATCGTTTTCAGTACCTATATTTCCCTTAACCATGATTGATTTCTCTAATCTTCTGCCAATCTTTCTCTCTATATTCCTGTACACTTTTCCTCCTTCCAAGAAATTCTTTACTGTCACTGCTGTGCGCTCGTGGAATTTCCACCTCTTCATACCTTAGTAGGTACATCATATCTTTATAATGGACAGGTTGTTGCAATAACTGAGCGAAAATTATTTCCTCAAATCATTAGCTTTTTCTACATAATAACACCCTTTTCTTATCAATATTTTATGAAAATATTTCCGAAATCGATATCACATAGTAACAATAGTTGAAAAAATTAAAATTATTAATAAATTTCGGTTGAAAAGACGAAGCATGCTTCTTTTAAATCGACTATAATTAATATAATCCGAGGTTCGTTGACTAATATTTAGCTACTTTTTTTATTTGGTCATACGTAAATAATACATTACGTGATTTCATAATGGTATCGATTCCTTACAAGTGCGATTTGCATATATAATATAATAGAACTATTTACAAATACGCATAGTATAGGTGGTTAGGACTTGTGGTCATTGCCACTGATATGGGGTTATCATTCTGACAACTGTATATCACACCATTTTATTTTTAACTAGCTGATACCCGCGACTTCCTCCGCGTTGCTTGATATATTAACAAAGAAAACACATCACTGAACACGTAGTGCTTATAAAAATCGTTGTTTCTTAAAACTTTAATAACTTTATATTAAATGAAGGTATCGCAATAAATTTTTTTTTTTTAGATTAGGGCCAAGTGTCTAAGAAATAAAACTAAGAAAAACTAATTGAAATCTACCCAGTAGTTTTTCCGTGAAGCGCACACAACTGCAAACATCTGTCATTTTATTTATATAGATTTTGTTATTACACAATAGATTTCTAGACTCTATAAAATCAACACATTATTATTATGATAAACACTATTTACTGCGCAAAAAGCATCTTTTAACATTTATAACGGGGAGAAAGTCTTGCTCTGTTGGATCTCGTGCCGTGCTTTATACAGTTTTAAGCCGGTTCTAGCTTTAAACGCTGCAGTGATGATATAGTTTAATGATTACCAGTAATACGGGTGAGATAATGTTATATGCCATAACATAGTTATGAGAATACGTCAATCGTCCTCTTGCGTATAATGTAACGATTACGAAAAACAAAAAACTGATACGCATAAAAGAAAAGTTTATTATGAATCCCCGAATAGACAGATCCAAATTAACATAAAATAAGCATCAAGAGAGCCGTGGTAGCTCAAATGGTTAGCGCTCGCTGTAAGTCAAGTACGCGAGCAACCAGGGTTTGATCCCGCCGGCACCAATGAAATTCTTATTTGCAATTTTAAGTGCTGATTTACCACGTGCTCGGCGGTGAAGGAAAACATCATGAGGAAACCTGCATGTCCGAGAAATAAGAAAAACATATTTCGAAGAGATGTGAAGTTCTCCAACACTCATTGGAGAACTTTGGCAACACCCTCTCAGAAACGAGAGGAGGCCTGTGCCCAGTAGTGGGACGTATAGAGGCTGTAACTTTAAGCATCAAATAAATTGCCTAATGGGCGTTGAGTTGCTTAAAAGGGTGAGGGTGCCTGAAAAATGATTTTACTTAATTTTGGAACTTTTATAAAGCAAGAGATTAACGACAGTTTCTCGTCACGTATTGCTCAAACTTGAAAACAAGAGTGTACAACCAGTAAAATCGAATATATTTTTAACCGATTTCAAAAAAAGGATGAGGTACTCAATTCGACTGTATTTTTTTATGTGTATTACCTGACAACTTTTTTCTAGGTGAACCGATTTTGATGATTTGCTTATCATGTGGTCCCATATAAATTTGATCAAGATCTGACCAGTAGTTTTTGAGTTATCCTTATAAATGCGTATTTAATTGACTTCGACTACATTGATGATGTTCTCATTTTATTTATTTAGTTTATTTCACCACTTGTATTCAATATAGATTATAAGTAATTCTTATTGAAATCCTTTTTTACCATGTATGTATTTGGCTCAGAACCTTGATTTGATGCATATCTTGGGGGAGGTTCAGCAGTGGCCTTATAAGGACTGTAATGATAATGACGATGACGACAAAGTTTTGTACAACCGACTTAAATTTAAATAAAATGAAAACATCATCAATGTAGTCGAAGTCAATTAAAAAAACACATTATTAAGGATAACTTAAAAACTACTGTTCAGATCTTTATCAATTTTATATGGGACCACATGAGAAGTTCCCGATTTCAAATTAAAAAAATATCAAAATCGGTTTAAAGAATCATCAAAATCGGTTCACCTAAAATAAAGTTCTGAAGTAACACACATAAAAATACAGTTGAATTGAGAACCTCCTCCTTTTTTTGAAGTCGGTTGAAAAAGAGAGAGGGATACGTTGTGATTTGTATTGCCTCCTTGAATAGTCATCTTTAAAAAGTAGAAAATAGCCTGCTATAATTGTGGAAAATAGATCCTATACGTGGCTTAACTAGTTCTTCTCACCTAGATTTGGTAAAACCTCGAAGTATTCTTAATACACTGAAAGTTATGACCAGCTGTAAACATAATAACAGGCTTGTGGCGGCGCTATCGTCGCACCGCAAGCAAAATACATCGAAGCCTAAATCGCGCTATCAGAGTTCCGAAGCAAAAACATTATATATAGAATAGCTCCGAACTACCACTCGGAGCGTAGGCCGCTAAGAGAGAGGTTACGTTGTGATTTGTATTGCCTCCTTGAATAATGATCTTTAAAAACGTAGAAAATAGCCTGCTTCTTCTCACCTAGATTTGGTAAAACCCCGAAAAGTGTTCGTAATATACTGAAAGTTATGACCAGCTGTAAATATAATAACAGGCTCATATAGATTATAGAAACACTCACTTCAATTTGATCTAATTGTCCATGTTTGATAATCACTCTTATTCGCTAAACTTGCATATTATTACGAAAGTAATAAAACATTACTATTTGCAGAATAATGCAAAAGGATTTTTTACTATTTTTCGAATGTATTAAAAACACTCCCAACGACTGTTACGTATGTATATTGTATATTATTGCTATTGTTTTATTTGGCACTTCCCATGCGCTCTTTACAAACTATTACGACACGTTATACATTTTAAATATTGTATAATATTATTAAAATTAACATTTGGCGTTTAAAAAAAAAGTCATTCCATTCGATTTGCAACTCTCAGTTTCATATTTAACGCAAAATGATTTAAGTTAATGTAATTGATGTATATTGCAAGTCAATTCAGATACACATTAACTATTAAAATGCAAATTATATGGTAATAGAATATTTCAAAAATTAAATTTTTTTAAATGATTTGCATATAACTGTCGTTGTTTTTTATTGTTTAGAATAAACACTTCACCTCCATAGATAATTTTATTTCCAGCTTTAAGCGTTCCACAGTCATTAAATTAAATTTATTTAATATTAAAACATATCAAAAACTGTATAAATTGTAACTATCAAAAGAAATAAAACGGTTTTTAAGACGTAAAGTTATAGCCTATATTATTACGTCCCATTGCTAGGCACAAACCTCCTCTCATTACTGAAAGGATTTTAGGGCAAGGAAATATCCGCCGCGCTGCCCCAATGCGTGTTGGCGAACTTCACATGTCTTCGAAATATTTATTTTAATTTCTCAGACATGCAGGATACCTCACGCTGTTTTCAGCGTTTCTAAAATTGGAGATTGAACCTGGGTTGCTCGCGTACTGCGAAATTTAGAGCAAGTGCTGAGCCATCTACCACAGCTCTTTTATTATTTTTTTTTTTTGAAATGAAATGAAGATTTATTTGCTTTGAAAAAGGGGTACATTTAGGTGGTTCTTATAAATTGTAGTTCAGCTTTTCAGCCATCTATAATAGCATGCAAATACATTTTTATAATTCAGTTTACTATATTATAATACATAATTAAATTAAAATATTTATCGGCATGTCAAAGTTTACAAATTAGCAATACTAATACAAATACATACAAATTTAAATATAATTAAGATTAAAATTCAATAAAAAATATATAATTAATATTGTGTCACATCATGTCAATTTAAGTAGTCATTCACATTATAAAAACAATGTTCATTTAGCCACCTGTAAAAGGCGCATTTAAATCTATTAAGGGGTAAGTCTTTTATATTTTGGGGTATTTTATTAAATATGAGAATACACATCCAGTAGCAGTTTTTTTTAATTCGAGCACTCTTGGGTATAATTTCAGCAGCAAGTCTATTGCCATTTCTAGTATTTCGTATGTAAATCTCTTTAGCTTGTCTGAAATAATACATGTTTTGTTTTACAAACTTTGCAATTTCAAAAATGTACAGGCATGGGAGGGGTAGTATTTTTAGAGATATAAATAGCGGCCTGCAAGGCTCATCGGGTGCAGTGCCACATATTGCTCTAATACATTTTTTTTGGGCAATGAATGCCTTTTTTGCATCTGTGCTATTACCCCATATTATGAGTCCGTATCGCAGAACGGATTCCACATAGGCAAAATACGCAGTAAGTGCTGTATTTTTTGTGGCTACTTTGCTTAGTTTGTAAAGTGCGTACGAAAATCTATTTATTTTTTTACAAACATTTTCAACTTGACTTTTCCAATTTAGTTTTAATTTTGTCATATTTGTACTTTTTAGGTTTTGTCCTTCAAAATTAATGTTCATTGTCTGGTATAACATGTCATTGAAATTTATAAAATAAGTTTTGTCAAGATTTATAATTAGATTATTAATTTTAAGCCATTCTATTATTGCTTTTACTGTACTGTTAATGTCATTAATATGGTCTTTTAGTGATTGTTTACCATCTGTTTTCACTATTACAGATATGTCATCAGCGAATAAAATGCATTTGTGTTTAGTTACATCCGGGAGATTATTTATATAGACCAAGAACAACAGTGGTCCCAAAACGCTGCCCTGTGGTACTCCATATTTGTTTTCTTTAAGATCTGACATGTAATTTAGGACCACATGATTGGAGTCTGGTCTGCTGATTTCAACAAATTGTCGTCTATTTTGCAAGTAGGTTTTAATCCAACTTAAAGCAGTGCCTCTAATGCCACATTTTTCCAATTTTTCCAGTAGTATATTATGAGATACAAAATCGAAAGCCTTCGACATGTCAAAGAAAAGAGCAGTTGTATAATTGTTAGCATTTAGGCATGTTAGAGTCTCATTTACCATATCGAAAACAGCATGTGCAGTAGATTTTCCCTTCTGGAACCCATACTGACTGGGATTCAGGACATGATACTTGTCAAAGAACGATGTGAGTTTGGTATGCATAATTTTTCATATACTTTTGACAAAATTGGCACGAGCGCGATAGGACGGTAATTGTCCAAAATTGATTTTTGTCTTTTTGAACAAAGGCTTAATCAAAGATAATTTAAGTTTATCAGGAAGATACCAGAGACTATCGATAAGTTTATTAAAATGCCAAGACGCTGCCTAATTCTTTATTGCAGGCCTTAATTACTTTGGTACAAATGCCGTCATACCCTTCTGAGGTACTATTATTCAAGGTCATTATTGCTTTATTTATGTCATATTCGTCAACAGGGTTTAGATAAATAGAATTATTTAGGATTTGATTGGATTTATTATTTGGTATATTATTTTGGATATCTTTGTATGTCAGTTCAATGAAGAAATTATTAAAAGAATTTGCGATTTGTTTAGGAAAAGTAATAACTTCGTTATCATATTCAATAAAATCAATGTAATTATTATATTTCGGCTTGGTATCTATTTCATCCTGTATGACCTTCCAAGTAGCTTTGCAGGTATTTTTGCTGTTTAACACATATTTATTATTTGTTGTTTTTTTAGAACATAGTATGCATTTTTTAAGTAGTTTTGAGTAGGTTTTATATTTGTGTTTGTTTTGAGGAGTTTTTCTCCGATAGTAATTTTCTTAGGACTCTATTATATCTAAATGCAATATTATATCGCAGTATTATATCTCTATTATACTTAAAAAAAATTATAATTACAACAGAGAAAGATATATAAAGTTATACAAATACGTATCTAATAGTAATGCGATGCTGATAAAACAAAAACGAATCTTAGAGTATTTTAAATAACATAATAAATTAATGTCATATAAACTTAGAAGTGTACAACTTTGTATTAGTTAACGTAATTTTTATTTTGTTTTTGACCATAAGAACAAAATTAACTATTACGAAATACTTTATCGAAGTAATGATGACCGTGTATTCATTTATGGTATTGAACATAGCGCCAACCTGTATATCGGATCAAAATGAAGTGAATGTTTCTATGTGCGCCTGTTATTATAATTGATTACGTGGTAGAGCCACGCTGCAGCTGGCTTGTGGTTGAAGCACGAATGGGTCGGCTCTACCGGGGAAGGACCACGCTCTTAGAGAATACCAGCGTAATATAGCAGCTCATTGCTGCTGTGTTTCGTATGGTGAGTGTAGGGAACGGGAAACCTTTTTACTAAAAACGAGGCATTCCATTGTAGTCCTCAGGGGTGACAACGCAGCTGCATTTTGATTCTTAATCGAAAATAAAATGTAGATGTCTATGGGCCACGGCATCCCCTTACCATTAGGTGGACCGTGTGCTCGTTTGTCACCCCCATTCTATAAAAAAAATGGCATTTAGTACTATACTACGATACACGATGTTTTTAGGTGCCAAGTTTTGACGGATCATATTCGTCATATTTATTTTATGTTGACGTTATTACTCCGGGAAAATGAAATTGTTATTTCCTGTAGTAAGCGCTGATTTATGGCCTATTTGGCGGTGAAGGAAAATATCGTGAAAACCAGCGTATAATGTATGAGAAATTAAAATAAATCTTAAAACTAACAAAACTTAAAAATAACAAAGTCCACCAGCGCGTATTTGCTTTTCTATTTACAAAATCCTTTCAGAAATTAAGAGGCCTGCGCCCAGCTGTGGGACGATATGTGTGACACTTACTTTACTTTCATACTTTTTTATTTACTTTATAAAGGTACGATAATTTCCTGAAATCATATTTTTTGCCAGACCATATCAACAGAACTACATACCCGGCTTAGTAATATTATTATGCATCTTAGACATGGCGAAAACTTACCATTAGTTTTGTTTGTTACTGTTACTTAAACACATTTACATACATACATCTATCACGGCCCAACGTCCAGTGGGGTAGGCAGAGAGTACGCACTTTCATTTGGTACGATCCTGACACACCCCACTCGTCTCTTTCACATATTTATTTACTCATACATGCGCGTCAGTTAAGGGTACTCTTAATTTGGTACATTTTTTTATAGGACAAGGGTGACAAACGAGCACACAGTCCACCTGATGGTAAGTGGTTGCTGTGGCCCATAGACATCTACATCTATCCTCGATTACGAATCAAAATGCGTTGTCACCCGTGAGGACTAAGATGGAATGCCTCGTTTCCAGTAATCCATCCATCTTCAATACATCGCCAATTCAAGCAATTCCAGCATCCCTAGCCAACTCTGCCACTCTTTTCTGCAGAATAAATTAGTTACGTCAGTCTTTCTTCATATATTCTTACTATGTGCTCAAACCACCGAAGCATTCCATTCCTAATGCTGATCACATCTTGCAAACCGCACTTTTCTCTTCTCACCACTTTTCTCATCCTATTATTCAGATCCACTCCTAACATATTTCTTAATGACCGCATCTTTACAGCTTTAATTTTATTTTCGTGCATTTTCTCTCACACTCAACTTTCACTACCATACATTAAGGTAGGGCTGACACAGCATTGTGCAATGTCATAACTTATCTGACACATTCTGACTTCCCATAATAGCGTTAAGAGTTCCATTCACTCTGTGTCCTGCATTTACTTTATCCTTGTCACGTCTACCATCCCTGCTCAACACATATCCTAAATAAATAAACTCATCCACTTGCTTAACCAACTCCCCTTCTATTCTTATTTCGCATATCGTTTTACTCTCTTCTCTTTCAAAAGGCACCACTTTCGTCTTATTTGCGTTCACTTTCATTCCCCTTTCTTTTAATGATACGTTGATTAATTTGCAACTCGTCCGCCGACGACGCAAACATGACTTGATCGTCGGCGTCTTTTAGAGACGAAAACGTTAGACATTTGACGTCTAACTTCTTCGTCTTTGAGATTTCAAAACGACGGTCCATAAACAGATTGAACACCCACAGGGGACTCCCACAAGCCTGTCTAACTCCTTTGTGTACGCCAAACCAGATCTTTTAGGCCCCGTTGATCCTAAAACAAGTACTAGAGTTTCTATAAAGAATTTTATATGCCTGTATCAACCCAGCGTTCAACTTAAACGTGATCATCGTTTGTCCTAAAGCAAATGCTAGTCATAGACTTTTTCCAAGTCTGAAAACACACAGAAATTATGTCTTGTATTTAATTATTTTGCACACTGAAAGGTAGAGTATGGCTGTATTTGTTGAAATTATTAAAAACGATTGTAGCATATATATCGCAAACGAAAAAATGAATTTGAATTTGATAACTTTCTGGTTTTTGGCCAACGACTTCTCTGTTATCATGCGCACAAAAAAGATCTGATCCATATTAGCAAATTTAGGCTTCAGATTCTTTCATAAACTTTCAATCAACACATAGCAGTTTAGTCAATAGCATACAGTTTTCCGGCAATGCTAAGCAGGCTAATTACAAGGCTTCTTTTACAGTCGCGCTGTGACCTTTTGCCCTTATACAGTAGGACTATAACGGTATCGCACGAGTCTCACGGTTATCGCTATGTTTCCAGCGTAAATAAAAGAAAGTTTACAGTAGGTTTGCCACCACTACTTATCCAGCCTTAAATTATTTATTTTGGATAAAAACTTAAGTTGAAAGTTAAATAAAAATATTTTAATGAATAATTTAAACTTAATATTAGACGTCTAACTAATTTGTTAATTAACAAAAATAATTAAAACAAAAAAACCGTATTTTAAAGGCCTTTAATTTAAATTTTTACATTCATTATTTTGAGTTATTGTCATTTCATTTTCCTCTTTCACCTCTTACGATATCCACAGAATGATATGGGGTAGTGGATTCTTGACACCACCACCACTAGGATTTAACTGAAATAAAGGACTGAAAATACTTTCTTTACTTACATTGTTTTACGGTATAAGCAAAGCTTATGACTATATTATGCAAAATGCCGCAATTATTAGTATGAATATCATCGTAAAATTTTATACAAGAATATTGAGAAATCCGTAGTCTTAGATTCATTATTTTGAGTTATTGTCATTTCATTTTCCTCTTTCACCTCTTACGATACCCACGGAATGATATGGGGTGGTAGATTCTTGACACCACCACCACCAGGACCTAACTGAAATAAAGGACTGAAAATACTTTCTTTACTTACATTGTTTTACGGTATGAGCAAAGCTTATGACTATATTATGCAAAATGCCAAAATTATTAGTAGGAATATCATCGTAAAATTTTATACAAGAATATTGAGAAATTCGATAATTATCTCTAAAGAATCACGATTTTTCCATTCGCGAATGACACGAGGCTTTATAATACGAAATCGATATCACGACATTTCGGCTTATTAACGAATTACTCCTCTTTCAAATAATTACAAATTATAGATGCGTTCAATAAACGTATTGATTTAAATTAAACGAAAGTTATCTTTATGTATCATATCAATTAGCTCTAGATTTGAATGAAATATATTTTATTTTTAAGAAAACGGTAAGATGCAGTACACATCCGTTTTCACGCTTTCACTATTCTCTGATGCCTTGGTAGCTACGTCTCGAGTAATGTTTTAGATTTATGACTCCAACTTCGCTTAGGTGCACAAATTCTCTAACATTTATTTTCTCGTTTAATTTTACCGTATTTCGTACGGCTGTGTACTATATAAAAATATTACAGTTTTACAGTTTCAGTATTTTATAATTACTTAAATTGGATTAACTGTTTTATGTTGTTTAAGTATGTAAGATAAAAGAACAGTTAAATGTGCACATTTAAAGTTAATGTATGAAATCGGTTATTCATTAATTATAGCCATATCAAAGTCCACTGTTGAACATAGACTTCCTAAATTGCCTTATAAGTGATAAAAAGAAAGTATATTTTTGCCATAGCTGCCCTGTAATTATTAGACTCTCATGTCAATTAAAATAATTATATTTATATAAGCTGTCAAAATGATTTTTTTCTTTTGTATACAAACAGTTGGGCTACCCCCACTAAATGGAATGATAACCAGATGAAACAAGCAGAAAGTCGATGGATGCATGGGGCTCAGGACCATACTTTGTGGAAATCTATAGAAACTGCCTATGTTTCAGTGAACTTGTGATGGATACAAATTGTATGAGAATATTAGTATATGACGTCTTAGTTTCTAGTAATTAAATTAAACTATTAGAAACTATTACGTATTTGCAAATTTTTGTATAATACATCTGAACATCACATTTATGATTCATTCATTGTTCATTAATTAATTCATTTCGATTGTCTCATAAGGGGGATATTTGCAATAGTTGCCACACTTGGCAGGCGGCGCCATTTTTATTTTGTTTTAATTAGGTCGGTTCGACCGGGATAGGACCACGCTCTCGCAGAATACCAGCTTAATGCTGCTGTGTTTATATATTTATGAAAATGTAATGTACGTACACAAAAATAAAAGAAGTTTTAGAAAAATAAGTGATATTCATTCTGTAAATACTAGGAACAGACACAAACAAGTAGTACCAGTTACTCGACTCCATCGAGTCAGTAATTCAATCTTGGGGCGATGTATACGCTTTTACAACAAAATCCCAGAAAGTATGCAAAATTTGACTTGCTCAAAGTTCAAAAACTTTATTAAACAAAGTTTGTATAAAAAGGGTTATTATACTCGTAATATTAAGGAATTTATGGATGATAATAACCCCAGGGAATGAGGTGATCGCTACAAAGCTATTTTTAATTTGTTGTGTTTGTTAACTGTGTAACACACATGATTGTAAGCAGTTATTTTAAAAGTCCCGCTGGGTTTTTTGCTGGTTCTTCCCAGGACAGAGGTATTTTTACGAACCAGTGGTAATTAAACAAAAGAGTGACTTTCAATAAGTATTATTTATAATCTATATTGAATAAAGAAGTTTCTCTTTCTGTTTCTGTTTCGTGTGGTGAATGTAGAGGACCGGAGTCACTTTTTACTGGAAATGATGCATTCCATCTTGGTCCTCAGGGGTGACAACGCTGCTGCTCATGTTTTTTCATGTATAATGTATTTCTTTGAAAAATACATTATACACGAGGATTTTCTTCTATATTGAAGAGGCAGTTTACATACATAAATTGCACAAGGACAAACATCCAAACCCGGAACAATTGTTTATAGGTTATACAAATACTTGTCCCGTGCGGAATTCAAACCCGCGGCCCTCAGCGCCGCATCTCAATGCTGAGCTTCTGCGCCACGAAGCCATCTCTTGGTTGCTTTCTCTCTGTGCCCCTTTACGTAACCCATAGAACGATATGGGAAACCAGATATCCTTTATCTGGTTTCCCACATCGCCTCTATACGATCAATCAGAACATCTGATTAAATTTAAAACGGAAGACCGACTAAGTTCCGAGCCACTACGAATAATAGAAAATTCAAATTAAATGATGTAACTTATTAATAATGTTTTCAACTGTCCTATTCTCTATTGATAACTACTCTATAAGTTCAATACAGTTAATTAAAGTCAACCTGTTGTCAGTTATCGTAAGTTGTGTGGTCAGGTGTGTGGTCATTTGTCACCTTTATTCTATAAAAATGTCAGGGATCACTAAATAAACTAGTCGTTTCGGCGCATACGTGAAATTTATTGAGTAGATACTAATATTATAAATATTAGACGTAACTTTAGAACAATTTCATACAGTAATCAAAACCGAAAACCAAACATTATATACGAAAGATCATGATCGCTTTGATTTGTCACATGTTTTTTTCACTTTCTCATCTAAGTTAGCATATCACTTGTCAAACAGATCAGCCAAATTTACCAGTCATGTCATAACTTTTAAATCACATGGACGTTAGAAAAATTGATCGAAGCTTGTTTTCTACCGATTTCAAAAAGGAAGAGGTACTCAATTCGACTGTATGTTCTTTTTTTATGTGTGTTACCTCATAACTTTCTAGGTGAACCGATTTCGATGATTCTTTTTTATTTGAAAGCTGGTGCTACTCATGTGGTCCCATATAAATTTGATTAAGGTCTGATTAGTAGTTTTTGAGTTATCCCTAATAATTTATATTGAAGTCGGTTGTATAAATTTTTTAATTTTACCACTTGTCTAGTCTAAAATCTACGGAAGGATATTACAGATTGTCAAATGTTTGATTAATGCCGATCATGCTCTACGTAATGGCGGCTTTTACTATAGATGTGAATATTGAGACAATATTAAGTGAAATTGTGGGAAAGACCTTCATACTTGAACTTCGGTCAGAGAAAAATCGTCTTAATATTCAATAACACGCTACATTTATTCTGGCGAGTTCTTTAATGTCTGCTGTAATTAATAATGGATCAGTACGGGATCACTGACATTTTGCATTTTGCGGCTGCCTTTTGGGGAAAGAAATGTCAGCGTCCAATAACTTTTTAAATGATGCCCCTAAAAATATCTGAAAAATATTTCTTACTAAATACCTTTGATTAAAAAATAACGAACGATGTCGCATTGCATATAATGTATCGTTTATTTTAATATAATACATAAATTAGATTCTTAAGAAAATGAAAAAAAAAAGGGGGGGGAGGGCATTTTACATAGATCCGGCGGCCCCGGGCGGCAGCAACCCATGCTACACCACTTATTTCACCATCAGAAAATCAAACATTTTGGTGACCGTTTGGCATTATGGCAACCTGGTTACCTGGGGACTGAGTCGTAAACGTTAAGTTTGAACGTCAAGATATATGCAAATACACAAATTGTGGGTTTTCAGATCTAGATATTTAAAAACTGTTAAAACCAAGAATTATATGCTTTGCTATTTTTTTGCTATTATTGCTGTGAATGCAAAAAAACTATCTCTTGACCAAAGAAGTAATAATTTAATATTTCAATTATTATATTTTTGTTAATTAATAGTTTTCAATTAGCATTCGTTTTGTTGTTTTTTATTTTTCAATTACCATAAGGCGTTATTGGCTCACAAATAATGATATATAAATGTACAATAAAATATGTAAAAATACAGACGACTATAATGTTAAACTTAATAAGATAACTGTAGCAATTTTACACGTATAAACCACGATTATATCAAATGTAACCTCATAGGATTCCGTTAGCTACTGTCACGGTTATCGCGACCGCTCGCGTGTTACATAACAATCTCTAAGACGCTATATTCCTACATTTCTAGCCGAACAACGGTAAACATCTATAATAAATAACATTGTCCAGCGTTCAATCCTAAAAAAACATCAGTCGTTCCGAATCAAGAGCAGACAACAATATTAAACTCGCGTTGCAATAAATTATTTCTCAAGTTAATGTTCTTACATAAATATTTCAAGTATAATTGATTTTTGCACATTAACTTAGAAAAAAATATCTTAGTAATTGACTGGAAATAATTTCGATGCCAATTAGTAATGTTACACTATTTGGTTTTCGTAATAAACAAGAAACTTTTATATTTCTTCCTGGTACATTGTACTGTTAGTATGTTATTATATAAATCAATGTGTTCTATGTTCGAATTGAGTTTCGTATCCAATACATATCTATGAAATCTATAAAGGTGTTAATATTATATTTGTTATTAACAGACTTCATAAAAGGAAGAGGTATTCAATACGATTCTAGAGATGTCTTTGTCGATTGTGAACTGATTTTAATGATTCCTTTTTACAAAACAGTTTGTACTCCAAGGGTGACTCAAATATATTTGGAGAAAAAATTCCACCAACTCTAGGAGTGGAAAATAGGAGATGAAGTAAAAAAAATGTCTCTAAAATGTGGCATTTTTATAGACTAAGGGCGACAAACGAACACAGCAGTCCACCTGATGGTAAGAGGATGCTGTGGCCCATAGACATCTACATTTATCTTAAATTTAGAATCAAAAAGCAGATACGTTGTCACCCTTGAGGACTAAGATGGAATGCCTAGTTTTCAGTAAAAAGGGTCTTCGGTTCTACATTCACCATACGAAACACAGCAGCATTAAGCTGGTATTCTGTGAGAGCGTGGTCCTTCACAGGTCGAGCTGACCCATTCGTGCTACAACCATAATACAGCTGCTGCATGGCTCTACCACGTATTAACAGAGTTTTGGCTATAACTCAACCGCAAGCCAATTGCTTTTGAATTTATATTTAACACTAGTACATCCCCACACAGTTCATCTTTATTTAGGCCTTTCTCTAATCTTTTATTCATCTACTTTTTCATTTCCATAGTTCAAAAGTGCTAATCGTACGAGTTCATTACTCTACGTAAATAGCAACATTGATCACTAAGCTTCTGATATTAGGTTACTCATAAAAATGTTAACAAGAATAATGTTGCAGAAGATGCTGACTCCACTGTTTTATTGCAGTTTCATACTTTCAGTAAACAGACTTGTTTTGACCACCACAAAAACCGTTGCTTTATCATTATAGTCCTCATCGTAGTAAAGGAGACACCTAATTAAGGAAGTCAGTATTGTATTGAATTAGTTTTAAAGTCAAGTCATCGGGACGTATAAATGTAGTTTCAAAAACCTTTAGAAGTCTCCCGAAACCTAAACGCAATTAATGGCTGATGTTATGCTTAAGGGCTGTGAGGCATTCCATCTTAGTCTTTAGAGGTGACAACGCATCTGTAGCCTACTTTATTTGAAGTTGTGACCACTTACCATCAGGTGGACTTTTTTTATAGAATAAGGGTGACAAGCGAGCACACAGCCCACCACCATCCTCGTTTAAGAATCAAAATGCAGATGCGTTGTGACTGAGGACTAAGATGGAATGCCTCGTATCTAGTAAAAAGGGTCTACACTCACCATACGAAACACAGCAGCATTGAGCTGCCATTTTACGCTGGTTTTCTGTGAGAGCGTGGTCCTTCCCCGGTCGAGCCGACCCATTCGTGCTACAACTATGATATAGCCGAAGCATGGCTCTACCACGTATAAAAACTTTGAGATCGTTTGTCATAAAAAGTATGTCGTTATAAAAAAAAACTTAACTACACTACATAATGATTTGGTACATAGTCTTGTTACTTAGTCTTTCTGTTCCGCTGTTTACCTGAACAAATAAAATAAATCAACAATAATACCGTTAACTAAAAGAAATTCATCATATTCAATGTTTAATAATTAAATTGACATAACGCTACAGCTAATTGGGTTACTTCAAAGTATTTATAATACAAGCAGTCAGTTTATTTGAAAATTCCGGCAGAAACCAATGCAATTCGGGAACATTGATTCGAGTCTGATCTTTATTGACTGAACCGTATCTCTGACACTGCATAAGATGCTTCTTCGGATCTTATTACATTAACAACGTATTCAGGAAAGTGCTTTACACTTTCTCCTTCTTCATTAGCCTGCAAAATTCTACTGCTGAACATTTATTGCCCCTTCTTATGAAGAGAGGACTTACATTTAGGCACTAACATATCACATCCTACACAGTTACCTTTGGATATTAATTGAAAGTTATCAGTATGGTCTATGTTGGATGGTGTAGTATCGGTATAGTAATGAGGCATTATTATCGTGTTTTACTCGTGTTGCAAATAAGTAGATGCCATTTTCTAAGTGAGTTAAACCAGCGGCGTACCTAACGTGATGTAGATGGGGCGCATACACTGGACACCATTTAAAAGGACTACAGCTTAGCATATTATAAACTAATAAGATAGCTTCGGGAATCAAGTATGAAATAAACGTTTATTTTATATTTAGCTATTTTTTCGAAGTTTCGAAATTAAATTACGATACTTGTCCTAAGCTCCATTTTCCATTAGGCGCGCCACTGAGTAAAACCACAAATATTGAAATGATTTAGAAACCTATGCAGTTTTATTTTAAATCTAAAATAAAGAATTATTAATGTAGAACAATTAGACATATTTGTCCTTTTTCTGGTAATACCAGAAAAAGGACACTCGTTCAAAGTGTAGCGGCTGGTCGACGGTAGGGTTGTCTGCAGATCCCGGAGCGAGATGCGGCCGGGAACGTGATCCCGACGTGGAAGAGACAAATGTTGGCGCGGCGAGCGGCTGAGAAGGCGCGTCGGGATTTGGAACGGGAATTGGCGGGAGAGGCGGAGAGACGTCGGGCAGCCTCTGTCCCCGCGTGGAAGCGGCAGCTATTGCAAAGAAGGGAGGAAGCTGAAAATCGATTGAGGTAAAGTTATTTATTTCTATATTCATATAAACTAATAAATTTTTTGTCTCTGAGTGTACGCTAGTGACGTAAGGATATCTGCTTTTTCTATTCTCCGACTGTCGAATTCCATTTACATTTGTACCTACCGGGTTTTTAATTGAAAGTTAATGTTGCAACCTACATACATACATCCCTATGGTAAGCACAGACGCTCCTCTCATTTATGAAGAGGTTTAGCTCCGGTGAAGTCCTTTGCGCTCCTTCAGTGTTATTGCCTTTACACGTCCTTGATTTTTTTAAATTTAGCTGACATAAGTTTCCTCACGATGTTTCCCTTCACAGACGAGCACGTGAAAAATCTACACTTTAAATTGCAAAAACAATTTAATTGGAACAGTCCCCACTAAATGGAGTGACGACTTTGTAAGATATGCAGGAAGTCTATGGATGCAGGTGGCTCAGGACCGCGCTTTTTGGCATTCCTTGGGGTAGGCTGATGATGATGACTCGCATATTATATAATTTAAGACGAGCACTTAGCGCCTACCAACAGTTATAATGGCTTACACTTTTGCTGATAGTTTTAGTAATGTGTCCTATAATTAACACACTTTTATAAGCTTTGCGTGTATCTATGTAACGGAATCGTTTAATCAATTTTCACCAACTTGTAGACGGCCGATTTGAAAATTTGCACTCGTATGAAGGACCGATAAAAATACAATAATTTAATAACTTTATCTTCGTATCCTGACCAGGATCACCAGGATAAAATAAAATAATTATCAAGATTATCACAGCTCATGATCAATGCGTGTTGTATAAGTTTTTGTACTCTTATATTACTTAATGTTTTCTTATATTTACGCGAAGACTACACATTAAATGAAACTAATTTTTACGGATTATATCGCGTTTAATTTTAACTTTTTAATTCCCGACGTTTCGGGTGCTTTACAGCACCCATGGTCACGGGGGGGACTGAGGTGTTTGACGTCCCGATGTCATAGTTAGCCCGGCTACCTTCAGTTTTTTTAATATTAATTTTTGGTTCGATCTACGCAGAATGAGCTTACAGTATCTTGAAGTCTAGCAGTGGTATACTTGGGTTTGGATTTGATGGCAGCACCCTTATATTACTTTCATTTTCGTACCGCATCCAGTGTATCCAGCATCCAAATAATGAAATTCATTTCCAGACAATCACTGTACACGCCCAAAATTGAGGAGGGCCACGGTAACGGAACAATTAACGGGGAGTGGCGCGCGTACCCCAGCGGCACCCAGCGCGCCGTCTCCATCGACAACATCTCGCTGTGCTACGACTCGCACACGCAGCCCACACGCGCACCCTCCGAGTTCAAGCTCAACACCGACCATTGCAATGGTATGTACATTGTACACTTGATATATTTCTAGGCGACCACCTTTTTATTCAAGATTTTATAAGTTGTGTGTGGTAGGAACCCTTTTCTGCATGGGGATTCGGTAAATCCTATCGACATGTCGGTGTGCTAAGACATAACCCGACGCGCACGTTCTGTGCTCAATCTTACCACCTACCATTGCAATGGCATGTACACTTCATGTATTTCAAGGTGACCAACCCTCTACCCGCCCCCCCACCATTTTATATAAGATTTTCTAGACGTTGGGATCCCATTTCCACCTAGGTATTCGATAGTTCTCATCGACATCTTGCTGTGCTAAGACACAGCTGTGCGTTCCAGCAGCAGCGTTCCCTCCGAGCCCAAGCAGTCAGTATAGTTACAAGATGTGAGGCATTCCATAAATCTTTTTTTATATAATAAAGGTGACAAACGAGCGCACAGTCCACTTGATGGTAAGTGAATGCTATGGCCCATAGACATCTATATTTATCCCCAATTAAGAATCAAAATGCAGATGCGTTATCACCCCTGGGGACTAAGATGAAACGCCTTGTTTCCAGTAAAAAGGGTATCCGTTTCTCTACACTCACCATACGAAACACAGCGGCATTAAGCTGCTATTTTACGCTGGTATTCTGTGAGAGCGTGGTCCTTCCCCGGTCGTCCTCAGAGGTGACAACACATCTGTAGCCTTCTTTGTTTGAAATTGGCTGTAGGTATACATGAACTGCAGTAACCACTTACCATCAGGTGGACTGTCACTTAACTTTTATTAAAACAATTATGTGTTTCTAAGTTATAGATAAAAAATATTTTATTAGATTGTAGCAGAAACCACGATATTAATACCCTAAAAATATCAGCACGTCGAGTACTTCTTTTTCGTCTCATTTACATTTAAAAAAATGGTAATAGCAAATCTGCAGTCACTTTTTTTAAATTTCTCACCTTACAAGTATTCGATACTTAAAATCGAAAAAATAACTGCCCGAGTTTCAAGTACTTTTTCTACTCGAGTTTCAACAATATCAGATATCGAAGGTTGAAGTATCAATACATAGGTACGTGATATTGGAACTATCATTCACTCGAATATTACGTATTAATAAACGTTACTCAACGACGAACTCAAGTGCGTAATCATTTGATACGCCCTCATTACGAAATCAGCATCTCAAGATCGTTGCTAATTAATAAACACATAAAAACAGTATCTCAAAACACTGTACTTAGGAATACTGTTCTGTGACTTGCACTCAAAAGTATACACACTTGAGAGTCGAGTTTCGTTTGTTAATCAGTGTGGCACTCAGCTGATATCGTAAACCTAAACCGCATCTTGAGATATGTTTATTAATAAGATCATAACCTCAAGATTGTACTCAAGTGCGTGTACTTGAGCTGAGTAACGTTTATTAATACGGGCCTGTGTTCTGCTCTTGAGTTTCCGACTGAGGAATTTTTTCTTCAATACCAGTAGCTGCAGCTTAACAAAACCTGTATACAGCAGTGGACTTGAAAGATTAGTAAAGTAATTTTATATAAGCTTTTTAGATCAATTTTCTATCTTTTTTTTAAATTTATTTACCATATTACAAAACATTACAAAAAAACTATCCTAAAAAGTCGCATACAGAAAACCACTAAGGTTTGTGATGACGCGACCTGAGTCGACGTTATATTAAAATATAATTAATTTAGTTTAATTATACTTTAATATAACGTCGACTCAGGTTAATTTAGTTTGTAAAAAGAAAACATTACAGCCTAATTAGAACCTGAGCAAACGCATATATGCTGTTTTAAGTAGTAACATTTTTTTATGAATTACCGAAAAAGTACATTTTAAGTTTTTTTTAAATGTTTTTTATATTTAAGTTATTGCGAAATTCGGGGGGTAGGTTGTTTATAAGTCGTGGAACAATGTAACTTGCCGTTCGTTCCCCGTACATATTGTACGGGGAACGAAAGGCATCTAGAAGTCCGTGTAGATAATTAAAGATCGTGTTCCATTGGAAAAGAAAAGAGCCAGCATAAAAACAGGCTAATGATGCATTCCATATTAGTCGTAGAGGTGACGCATCAAAAGTCCTCTTTTGTTAAAGGTATACATACACTGCAGTGGTCCATTTACACTAAGGGGTAACGAAAATTTTATTTACTTCTTTTTTTTATATCTTCAGGTCATGCGACAACGAACGTATAGAAATTTAACTGTAGGTTTCATAAAATATATAACTTCGAGCCTACTTACACAAAGATCTTTACTCTTTCTGCGTAGATTTAATCTTTGCATATGTAAAAATGTAAATTTAGATATTTTTTTATCTATTAAACTATTTAATCACATTCGTAGTGTGTAATTCACAGATTACTTTAGTTTAACTTTTAGAGAAAAAAAATATTTTATACAATCGAGCTAAATAGTATTTATTAAAAGTATTTTTTATTCATGCAAGTGATAGCATTGTTGCAATATTAGTTTTAAGCTTATTAGTGGGCTTTTGCAGTTTTGTACGACCTACTTTTATATATTTTTCTACGTATAATAATTACCGTGTGTTTTTATGGTTGTCAATCGATTATATTGTTAATAAAACTGTTGCTTTTTATGTCTTTTTTTCTTTCAACCTATTTACATCGTTTTTGTTTTGATGATAGTTTTTTAATATGTCCGTTTCGTACTTTGATATTGCCATATCATTGGCTTGTAATGTACTTGTCGGCGTTATCCTAGTTGATCCATTAAGGCCTTAAGTGCGGTTGAAATGCCTAAATTCTTGGATATTTAAGTAAAAAAATCACAATAACTGTTCATTTAATCCGCAAAGCAAAAATACAGGGTGACAGAAGAGGACTTAAAAAATGTTTTTAATTGAATAAAATTGTATTTTTGTCAACCCCATATTAGAAAAAAAATCCCCAAAGAGTACCTATCTTTGTCATATTTTGCAAAAGGAGATGTATGAAATTGGGTGCTTGACATCGTTCGTAACAGTTATAAAATAAGGTAATAAAACGATAAATTATAAGCATAATTAAAAGGTTTTTAATTCTGTAATCCATGGGACATTCATAAAAACATTTTTTTAAACTAAAAAACGAAAACTAACGCTTTTACCCTAGCAAAAACAAAACGTCTTTAAATATTTTTCTGTATTTAATGTCTATGACATTCGATAACGAAGGCTTATTTCTTACAAATAAATCATAATATTAAAATATTGATGCGAATCTGTAGAGATTAATACTGAATTAAGGAAATCAATTTAGAAAATCAATTGAATAGACCATTTTATTTAACTAAAAAAACATTTGAATAATATCTGATACGATTGAATAGGCTGTATGGTCGTTGATCATTGCCTGTTCCGAAGGAGACTTAACTTTATAACTTCGATTTTCAACTTTTCATGCGCATTTGATATTGTGGTTGTATTTGTGAATATATTTCGTGTTTTTACTTTCGTGGATTAATTTAACTTGACCCTTGGAGCTTCTCTCGCATTAATAATGTGGTACTTGGGTTTTGGGAAGAATAGAACAGACAATTTACAGCCTCCGGCTGCTTTTGTAGATGATATTTTATTAATAATTGCAGAAAAAAATTAAAAAGGTTAAGATTTATAATACATTATTTTCATAATAATAACATTTCATAATAACTACAAAACTGCATTATTTTGTATCCTTTTCAATTTATGTAAACAACTTATAACAGCAACGAGTGATTTTCTTACATAGCTACAAATAATAAAACATAAAATAAAAACAAAACCACAGGTCCTACAAAAATATGATTTTTTTACATAAATAGCAAATGTTTAAATCTTCAAAATAAGATTTATTTGAACTTTGTTCACGCCGGGCCCAAGCTTGTATGGAACCAAGTTCATCTCCTTTCTCCAAAACGGCACAAGCCCTTTAAATAGTTTTTACACTAAAAAAAGTCTAAAAATATTAATATTTTTAATTGAGAGTTTTATTTTTATTCCCCGTTTTCCTCGAGAAAATATCATTTTTCCCCAAAATTGAATATATTCGCGCAAGCGTGCCTGCTCCGTCGCCCTGTAATCAACCGCGAGCTCTGTCGCAACAGTTACTATACTCTTTGGTCGCAGTCCGTCATAGATTACCTACTGTATATATACTAGAGACGACCGTTTTCGGACATCGTCGAGGGTGGACCGCGCGTCGTTGTTGGAGCGATTTCGTTCAAATATATTTTACTTTTTTAAGAGTTTATACTCAATTATAAATATTTTTATTAATAAAAATACTTAATTAAGTTGATATCTGTACAATGGTAACTGGAAATATTGTTTTCTAAATAAATTAATTTTTAAAGTGCCCAAAGAAGAAATTTTCGCGGCGACGTTGATTAGTGAAATTGAAAAATGCATTTTTATATAATTTAAATGTGGAACGACCAACATGCTCTCGTTACTTAGATTTCGATAGTTTTTAATACCTATGTAATTTTATTGTTGCATATTTTTATTAAGTAGGTGATACTGAATTTTATAATTATGTATTACAATAAAACGCTGTTTTTATGAGTATGACTTTAATAGAACATTATTGGGGAGAGAAATCTAGATACAGATATTTATATTTATATAGGTACACTATTATAAAATTAAATCAAACAATTTAAATTAAAAAATGGTGCTTCCCTAAGTGCTATATGAGACATTCTTGGGTTTATTTTTTAATTGTTAGACAAACCATCATGTGAGAAATGTCAAAAATTAAATTGGAGAGGGGTTTCTCTGCGTGATAAAGTTAGAAATGAGGATATCCGCAGTAGAACCAGAGTAACTGACATAGCCCAACGGATTATTAAAGTGAAATGGCAATGGGCTGGTCATATAACTTGGAAAACCGATAAACAATAGGAAGAAAGGTTCTCGAGTGGCAACCTCGTACCGGTAAGCTAAGTGCAGGCCAGCCTCCCACTATATGGAGGGACGACATGGTAAGATATACAGGAAGTCGATAGATGTAGGTGGCTTAGGACCATGTTTTGTGGCATTCCTTGGGAAGGCCTATATCTATATATATATAGGCCTCATTATCATCAGATAATGAGGCCAAATGTACTTACTACGAATAATCAATATTTATTCCTCTTCACGTATTCTCATACACTTTTCTTCACACACACACAAATAGATCGCAAATAATACTTACCTACTACTAGTAAGCAAGAGTGAATAGGCTTCTGTTAAGTCAGTGCGCTTCACCATCTTAGGCTACATAACAATTTACCGTTGTGGGATTGTAGTTGCTTAACTACTTCCTGGGTAAGAATTGTAAAAAAAAAGAAATTTACCCTGTGAAAGTTTGCATGTAGATATCATTTTTCTATCCAACCATAAAAATGTATTACGTGTGATGGGAATATGTATATAAGAATAAAGGTTGTCTCACACGGGACAGTGATGATATAATATTATATCTTCCAGTATCTGAGCATGAAAACTTTTAAAACCTCTGAATCCCGAGATATGTCCATATTAAGAGGCTGAATAGAGCCACATTGATCTGCATGGGGATCGTTTTGTGATTTCACATCGTTATTGAAAAAAATTGTACTTACAATTGAGGGTATTTCAGATGGCGGTTTGCAAAACACGATTCCACAAAATTCACTCAATAGAAAATAATTGCAAAGTAGCTTCTGAAAATACTTAAATTTTCAACTTTCTCAGATTTCAATTATGTGTCACATGTTAATAAAGCTATTGGGCTATTATGATTTTTAATAAAGTGATTTTACTTTAATTTTGCCCTTCTATATCAAGTAGCGTTTTCTCTGTCACTCCTACTGAATTTGACAGTGCTCGCTGAAATTTAGCGTCTCTAGACTGATCTGAATCGCGCGCTGACCCCGCTGTTAAGATATTGCAAAAGTAATCGAAAATATTTATTTTTACTTTCATACCGAAAACTATCTTGTTCTATTTTATTACGGTTAAATAATATTTAATACTGTTATAAAGCAAGTATTTACAAATGTTTTCATTATTTTTTTATTCAATTGTTTACAGTTATTATCACATAGCTTACATTAGAAATTCTTGGTGGCATGCAATGTATAAATAGGTAGCTTCAACACAATCTTAAAAATGTTCAATGAATTAAAAAAATTAACTACCAATAATAATTTGATTTTCAGTCGGTGTTTTACATTTTAAAGATCAGTTATGAAGAGCCATTAATGGGACATTTTTCAAAAGCGAAATATATCCTACCTAATTTTTACGACGTTTCATCAGCAACATTCTTAGTTTTGGATAAAACAAACCATGTCAATTTAAAAAAAACACGACCGAGTTCATGTTGAAAGAAATGCACGTCATTACAAGATTTCTATATAAAACGAAGGCTGCCGATGGGACTTATTAAAAAGTTCAAATTTTTATTTCGATTAATTTAATTCAAGACAAAAATAAATGTGGAAGGGTTTTATCTGCAATAATAATTTTCATCTTAAATAGCATAGACTTATAAAAGTCATACACACGGTCAATCATACTGAAGATGATCAATTGTACTACAAAATATTTAATAGACTATTTCCAGTATAATGATCCAAATATCATCATTAATGTATGACTGGCACACTTAAAAGTTTATCAGATGGCTAAATGATTAACTATCATATTATGATAAGGTCATGCTTTTCTATAAAAAGCTGAAAGAAATTTTAAATCACGGACCTCTTGGTTTGTTTTACTATTCACTTAATAGGGTATTTTACACCATGTAAAAAAAATCAAAAAATATATATTTATGATAGATTTTGTAAAAGTAAACGAGAAATATTGATTTCTATTTATAAAAATGCATTATTAATTTTATATTTCAATTTTAAGAATATTTTTTTTATATGTGACTCAAATCTGCAAAACGCTGTCCGCCATATTAGATACCATCGTGACGTCACTGGTTAAGAGAACTAGCTAATGTGCTGTGTTATTTCGAAATTTTGCAAGGTATCATTACGATTGTTGAGTTTTATTCCGAATTTTATAGAAAAGGCATCATGGCAGACAGGATTCGTAAAAGCAGAAAGTACTGTTGCGCGCCACTATTAATGTCTTTTACATGGCAACACTAGCCACTAGCGCCCTCTAGTATCGAGTAGCAGAACCAGGAGAGTCAAGATCTTTCTAGAAATTTCGGGACCGATATGTACTCGAACATTCTAGATGTTTCCACAGTAGAAGGTTCTGGAAAGTATCGGAGGCGCTATATAAGGCCGGTATAGACCACGACCGAGGCAGTATTGAATTGGCGATACAAGCGAAGACTTTGAAGCGATACAACTGCGAATTAAAGTGATCTGTAGTACAATTGTATTTTGTTATTAGTGTGGTTTTGAGTTGTAATTAGTGTTCTGTAATTAAAGTGTCAATTTTGGTAATTCACTCGGCAGTTTTTAATTGTCTCGAACCCCAAGCTCGTACGTAACAATTGGTGTCAGAAGTGGGATCAAATCATGCCGATTTTACCTAAAGACGACACGGAGGGTATCCGTACCCGAAGTCAACGCCAACAGGAGACGGACCAGAGACGATTTGGTGGTGCAACGTCGCAGACGTCGGAGGGCCAGCTGCCGACCACGGAGGCCAGCCCGTCTGCAGCTTCTGCATCTGCAGCACCTGACTTAGGTGCTCTGATGATGATGCTGCAGGAGCAGGCCCACCGACAGGAGGAACAGGCCCGCCGACAGGAGGAACAGGCCCGTCGGTTGGAAGAGCAGCTGCAGCGCGGTATGGAAGAGCAGATGCTCCTCATGAAGGACCTTCACGCTACCTTCGGGAAAGAGATAAGGGAGGTGAAGGATAGGGTTGCTCAACATGACAACCGCCTGTCGGAAGCTGAAACCCGAATCAACCAAGTGAACAATCGGGTTGACAACGTGATGGCTGACGTGAAGAAAACGCTGGACGACCTAAAAATTGGGGATGGAATTACAGCTCCCGTGGTAGCTACAACACCTTCGCTACGTGGATTCAAAGTGCCGCCGTTCGACGGGACTTCTTCCTGGTCGGCCTACAAAATCCAGTTCGAGGCTGTCATGAAGGCGAACGGCTGGAATAAAAGTCAGGCCATGACTGCTCTTACCCTAGGCCTGCGTGACCAGGCCTTAACTGTTCTGGAAGCTCTCGGTAAGGAAGTGACTTACGAGCAGCTCCTTGAGGCATTGGAGGCGAGATATGGCGACGCTCACCTGGAACACGTCTTTCGTGCGCAGCTCAAGGATCGCGTGCAACGCAGCAACGAAAACCTGCAGCAGTGGGCCCTTGAGGTGGAGAAGCTGGTTCGAAAGCATACCAGTCTGTACCTGCGCTCATTGTAGGAACCTGGTACAGACATTCATCGATGGCATCCGCGACCTTGAAGTCAGAGCTGCTGTGAGGCTCGGGCACCACGAGACGCTTAGGACGCGTTAGCCCATGCACTGGAGGTGGAAGCTGTGCGGCAAGATCATCGTTCCCATCGCGTCAGAGAGGTTGCAGCAGCTGAAGTTCGCGACCGCAATAAAGGATACAGCCCTAGGTGCTACGGCTGTGGGGAAAGGGCCATCTTCGATCCAGCTGCCTAAGCGAAAGGAAAGGAAGGTGAACTATCTCGAGGGGCAGTGCGGCTATTAGCACCACCCAGCACAGCGGAAATCTCATGGCAACGCAGATGCATTGTCAAGAAGACCTTGTCCTGAAGATTGCAAGCATTGTACTAGGCAAGAGGGTGAGGAAGTCGTGTCTGTGAGGATGCTCAGGACAGACCAGCTCAGCAATGAGTGGAAGGACAGCCTACAACATGCACAGCAGGAAGATCCGGACATCAAGCCGATTCTGGAATGGATGAAGGTCAGTGCTCCTAAGCCCAAGTGGAGTGACGTCTCAGCGATGAGTTCGACCACAAAAAGCTATTGGGCCCAATGGGACAGCTTGCTGATTCAGGATGGAGTCCTGTGCCGTAAATGGGAAAATGGTCGGGGAGACGGTTGTCATTTGCAAATGGTTGTCCCTAAAGCTAAAGTACCGGATGTTCTACAGCTGTACCATAATGGTTGTTCAGAAGGCCACCTGGGAGTCAAACGAACTCTACTGAAGATCCGAGAACGGTTTTACTGGGTCCACTGTCGTGACGATGTTGAGGACTGGTGTCGTAAAATGAACAACAAAGGGTTTGACGAAGGTTCAATAGTGTGGTTACACAATCCAGTTCGCAGCAAAGGGAAATCTCCTAAGCTTCAAGCTAAATGGGACGGACCTTACCGGATTGTGACAAGGATCAATGACGTAACCTACCGGATACAGAAAGGTGCAAGAGGTACTCCTAAGATCGTCCATGTGGATCGACTGGCGCGTTATTATGGGGCCAATAATGCTCGGGACGAGCATGTCTTAGGAGGGGGCAGTGTTGCGCGCCACTATTAATGTCTTTTACATGGCAACACTAGCCACTAGCGCCCTCTAGTATCGAGTAGCAGAACCAGGAGAGTCAAGATCTTTCTAGAAATTTCGGGACCGATATGTACTCGAACATTCTAGATGTTTCCACAGTAGAAGGTTCTGGAAAGTATCGGAGGCGCTATATAAGGCCGGTATAGACCACGACCGAGGCAGTATTGAATTGGCGATACAAGCGAAGACTTTGAAGCGATACAACTGCGAATTAAAGTGATCTGTAGTACAATTGTATTTTGTTATTAGTGTGGTTTTGAGTTGTAATTAGTGTTCTGTAATTAAAGTGTCAATTTTGGTAATTCACTCGGCAGTTTTTAATTGTCTCGAACCCCAAGCTCGTAACAGTACTAATATTTATTCTATTAATTCGAATTCGTTTAACAGAACCCATAATCTTATATTGTGTGTAATTTTCCATGTCATTTTCCAGCTAAAACATGCAATAATCTTTATGACATTTGAAATCAAAGCGAGTTTATTACTTCGCTTTTAGCACTAATATTTGATATTATAATATAAGATTAGGTGAGAAAGAAGGATGGAAAGAAGTTTTGTTATATTTTTTGTACAATCCATGTCATTATTCCCATATATTAAAAGAAAACACGAATTAAGTAAAAAACTGCACTGCACTTGCAAGGGCTGTCAAAATGGCCCACAAAGGGCGGGACAGACGAGCGATTAACACAATCTATTACAAAATTTGAGTTGCAATAGGTCATGCACCTACCATGTCATGATGTTTTGTTTTGTATAAACGATAGTTAAATATAAGTCATACTTACATCAAAGTGATCTTCAGAGAAGTGTAGTTTAAATTTTGTAGACAATGCCTTCGGGTCTCTTCTTGCCAGTTTTAATCAAGTATTTCTTATATTTAAATCTGTTGGCACTTGAATCCATAACTTCCCCGGCGTTCATATGCTCGTATTTTTGCATTCAGGCACAACATAACAATGATATAGATGATATCTCATTATTAAACATCCAAAAGTATCTTATTCCTTTGCAAAATCGACTAAATTCTAGGGCAGTGACGTCACGATTGAAACAGCATAGCGGCTAGCGTTTTCATGCGAAAATTTAAAACGATAGATTAAAAGTAATTTTGTGGCACTATTCGGTATCAAAAAATTTATATAAAAATTATAGTGGTTCATTATCACTCTAGGATTCATTTAAAACTTTTTGAAAATGGGTGTAATACCCTATTACCAAAAAACAAGATGGACTGATCTCAAAGTTTACTTTCTTTTGTAAAAAGTGCTATTTAGAATTTTATGCAGATGATAATTAATGTTTCTATGTAAATAAGTGTAACATAGCAGGTATTATATTCATGGGTAGCGGCCATCCATATTTGGAACAATTTTCTGAAGCACTACACCTACGAATTATTGCAAATAAGAAATACCAAAACCAGAATCATTTTCTGTAGAGAAACCGGCAAAGTGTTGCTCAAGGCACTATGAATAAAGCAGCTGATAAAAATGTTACACTCATAACTGTTAACAAAAATTGTTACTGCAAATGGTCTTATAGAAAAAACTATTCCGCCGTGTCAGGTGCAGGAGCTATTATTAGAAGGAGAAAAGTTAACATTTTGTTTTAGAGATGCGCAATCAATATTGTTTTGTCTGCAATTGTGCATAAAATAAAAAATAACTTCAGCCAAAGAGCACAACTGGCATTATACTCAGGCCCATCAATTGGTATGGAAAAAAATAATTTTACCAGGTTTCAAAAAATCAAAAATAATAAAAACAAAAAATGTAGATCTGTATTATAGACATACAGATGTATGTAGGCCAAGTTTAGTACAACTATTATTTAATAATCCTTCATTGTCGCTTTCCGCCGTTTAACTAGGACGGAAATGCTAAGAACTTTATGACACCTGACCGTATCCCCAAATTGCCAAACCTAAAATATCTATGATCAGGCACTGCCTCCATAAATTTGCCCTTGACTCAGTCTCAACAGCCTCATAGTTCAAATGCTAATTGATAGCAACATTTAGCACCACAAAATGTTGTTTTTCAACAAAGTTATGTTGTGATCTTCAATGGTGACACCGCCTCCCTGTCCCTGGCTCCTGGGCTTCATCCGATCTTAATAAAAGTAATGTCTTCCACACCAAATTCCGTTCACGTCAGCCAGTCTCAACGGAGAATAGCGATCTGTACAAGACAGGATTAAAGTCCATTAGTGTGTGCACGCAGATGTGCACTCTATTTCCTCACTCTCATAATCAGATGGGACGGCAATCCAACACTCCCAGAGAGATTAGAAGCAGGATCAAATGGCTCATGGGGGTAAAACACCCGCCAACATTCTCACTCTAAGCTGCTGCTGAGTTTTTTTGACAGTAAAACCCGATAATTGATTATGCTGAGACCCGGGATTCGAACAGTCGGGGTTAATCAGCAGTTGCGCTTACTAGACCAACGAGTCAGAGCGTAAAACAAATGTATTTTTTTTAATAAAAAAATGCCACGTATAAATAAAACCAAGAGTCGTAAACATACAATTCAGATTGCGGTAGTAAAATATAAATTATTAACATTCAAATGGAAGAAATATCGCAAACAGTTATAAAAAGAAAATATAATCGTTGCCCAACAAAAACAGAAATGTGGAAATAAAACTAATTATAAATTATCCGGTATGGATATGGTAATGATTTTTTTATTCATATTTGGAGGTAAATATCGAATTATAATTACATTGTGATAAAATTAACTACAATTATCATTAAGTATGAACCTAGTGATGAACAGTAAGACATGCAAGAAGTCGTTGGCTCAGGGCGGTATTTTGTGGCATTCCTTGAGAGAGGCCGATGTTCAGCAGTAAACTTGTTAAGTGCTGTAATGATGATGATGTTGAAATTAGTAAATAAATTGAGGCCAGACTAAAGTAAGCCTTCAAAGTGAGCATAGTAGCTTAGTTTAATACCTTTTAACAAATACACTGAAATTGTTAATTGCAAATTAAAATTAATTCGACTATTATCTAAAACTCGGCCGAATGTCGGCCTAATTTCGGTCACGGAGGCCAGTTTCGATGAAGGCTAGCCAGCTGCACAGGACAGGATTATAGTGCACCAGTGTGTGTGCAGGCGCAGGTGCACAGGTGCACCTTATGGGAATGAGTAGTAGTAAGATGGAATGACAGTTCGATACGGCCGGATAGAGATCAGGCGCAGGACCAGCGGCTTTACGTGCTTTCCGAGACTCAGGGGTGAATCATCGCCAACTTCCTGACTCCGGGCTGCTTGACAAATGAGAATTTGATGACCAAAAAACCCAATAACATGTATTGATCTGACATAGGACATGAACCCGGAACCACACGATTATCGGACGCACTATCACTACTAGACCAGTAGGCAGTCATGATAAAAACAAATATAACATATTATAAATCATAAAAATCCACCAAACCGTATCAGGACAGCGTGATGAATTCGAAGCCCTCTCAGTAATGAGTTGCGGCTTGGCTTGCTAAGGGCTGATTTTTCTATTGTTAGATTAAAGTTATCCATGAAGTAAACTTATAACCTGACTGAATATAAAAGTGAAAGAAAGAAAGAAAGAAAAGAAACGTCTTTATTTAAAGCTATATAATACATAATTGCACCTCAAATATTATTAACATATATTATAAATATTATTAACATATATTATATATATTAAACAACAAATAGGCATCCGACTCAGTATGTGCCGCAGTGTAATAACAACGGCGCTGATATTCCGCCAAACATGCTTTGTCTATTATAAATACGAGTAAAAATTATGAAAATAAAGACAAGAATAAAATAGAAAATGATAATAATAGTAACAAAACTAAAATAAAGTACATACACGAAACACTGTTTTTAAACAAAACAAAAAAAATATCATATTCTTAATACATACCTAGTTCTTATACCACAAATCACATAAACAACACTAAAGTGAGACCATTGAACTATTTTATTCATACAACTGTAATTTGTTCTGTTGTAGTTTATCCTATGAATAACTTTTATCCGATGATTTGAAAAATCAACCCTTAGTAATATTAAGCCATAGGAAGTACCAATTGGTAATTAATTCATAGCTCTTTTATTAGGTACGTTATCAGCAACTAGTACTGTAAACGTAAGCAAGGCAGAAGGAATTTTTGCTGATCCCTCTTTAGTCACAGTATTGTTGGAGAAAATTTTAAGACTTGGACTTGAATCATTAAATGATGATGAAATTCCATTTAAATTAAATCCAGGAACCAGATTCACGTGTAGGAGGCCATATCTTGAAGAAATTGTAAGAACGAAACTTATTGAATTGAGACCTTATCTACAAGACGATAGTTTCAACGAATCAGATCAGGAAAATAATCTTACACTTAAAGGTAATGATGAGACAACAATTATAGAATTTGTACCTGACGACAAAGACAATCTTAGAAATAATAAAGGACCCTTCAAAAAAGATATAAAAAAGTATAAAAACTTAAGAAAAAGAATACATAAAACCTTACTTAAGGAATCTGTTTCTGATGAAACGATTGACCTAGTCATTCAGACTTTGGATGATATGATAGCTAGGATGATTGAAAATCAATGTTCATGGAATGTCAATGTTAATGGTAAAGAAAAGGTTTTAAGGGTAAATAGTGATAATGCTGCAGATTTTTTGGGAATCACTGATACTTGGAATATAGAATGGCAGAAAATCAAGGAAAAACATTCAGATTTATTTAATAACAATACTTCAATGCCTCGGAATCGTTTAGACAGCATAGTTAGATCACTTATGGAAAAAATACCGTCCTTTTTCTCACAAATGGTAAAAAATGGGCAGATGCTCACGAAGCAGTACAAATTTATATGTCAAAAAGTAAAACGCGATAGTGAAAACGTGGCTAATTCCTCAGTTCCAGATATAAACAAAGACATGCGAAAGCGACAAGCCATACGTAACAATTTTAGTAACAATATAACACATCGAAATAGTCTTGTATGTAGGAAGGATATTCAGATATGTACAGAAGAACTAAAACGTTTCCTTATACATATTTATAAATATATTAACACTGCAACTGCTAAAGTTTTAAACGATTATATAGAAATGTATAAAATAGACGTAAATACGGAAAGAAAATCATACAGTAAAGGTACCGTATTAAGACTAAGAGAGGTGAACCATGAAATTGGAAATGAAGTCTGTAACACATTTACCGCGAAAGTTCACCGTTTGAAAATAGACAAGCGAAACATTTCTAATCCTAGCATTAAGGCTCTGCAATTTTTTATAAAAGATATGGTCGACAATGTGAAGTTACATACAAACAAATCCCTACACAAGAAGTTTGATTCTATGAATTCAAAGTTAAAAGAGAATATTATAAAAGATATTGAGGTGAACATGAAAATCGAATTAGAACGTATAGTGGATGAGCTTCATAAAATAATTTGTAAGGAATTTGAAACATGTAATAGCAGATATATAGTTAAAAATTCTCGACGAGGGCACAGTGATCATAACAGCGTATATGTCAAAGTACAATTGACATTTGACGATGAATTAAAAAATGATCTGATCCTAAAATCTAGACGCATGTTAGGTTTAGGTGCAACTGGAATACATAAAAATAGTGTTACAAGAACAACATTAAAAATTCAAAAGTAAACACTATTTTTACAGCCAGTCAATTGGTAATAAAATATCAATAAAGCATAATATCACTTTTCGTTTCGCATGGTTATTTTTTTGGGTAGGGCGAATTTATATTATCGTTGATGTTAAGTAATACAGTGGATTTCATTAATAACGACTCCGGTTTTAACGACTTTTCAGTTATAAGGACGTTACTTTGAAGTCCCTGGAATTTAACGTATACTTTTGATAGAGAATGTTTCGGTTATAGCGACTTCGAATATTACAACAATTTTGGGTATAGCGACCAGTTTTAATGAGTCTCTTGCAGGTATTACGACCGAGTCTATACTCAATGAACGAGTCAACAAACAAATACACAAAGGTTCATTTATAGAGTCATTAAGCTTTCTTATCTTTTGTTCTTAACCCCAGATGGCTGTGATAACACGCTTAAAATTAGTTACTCAGTAATTTTTTTTTTCATGATATATGTACTTAAGAACTATGTGACCAAGACCAGAACTAAGTATGATTTAGTGAGGGTTGGGCGCCGAGTCGCAGGTTATGGTTTTGACTACATTTCTACAGAAACACATTTTTCGGTTGCGAATATTCCTTTGTTTAAACACTGCATTCCAGCCTAACTCCGATCTTATCGCGTAGGTTTTATATCAGCCACGGATACATTAGGACGAGGGACGCCTCTGCCTGTGATTGAATGTATACCTGTGGCACTGTTAGATAAAATTAAAATAATAGGAATGTAAACTGGCAAAACATTATGGTTACATTTTTGAATATTCAGCCTCAAATGTTTTTTAATACTTTTTATTATGCTACACCTCCATAAAATTCTCACCATCCCATGGGTTGGATGGTACAGAATGCCTAAAGGTATTTAGTCTGCCCTTTGTGCCTTTTATTTTTAAGGGAAATGAAAAATAAAGTATAAATAATTAAACAAATAAGTAAAATATTTACTCAGCTTACTCGTACTTTCCATTTCTTCCCGAGTGTCATAAGAAGCGAGAAAGATCAAAAAGACGTGGTGGTATCTATTAGATTACGGTAAAATGTCATCCAGACAGGTTTACGGTCACGGCGGCCAGTCTCAACTGAGATTAGCCATCTACGCAAAACAGGATTATAGTGCACGAATGTGTGCGCAAACACAGGTGCATGGTGCACTTTCTGTTCCCCCCTCTCATAGTCCGATGTACGGAATTCCGACACGAATGGGGAGAGATCAGGCGCAGGACCAACGGCTTTAAGTGCTTTCCCAGACATGGAGGTGAAACACCGTCAACTTTCTGACTCCGGGCTGCTACTGAGAATTTTTTTGTCAGAAAAACCCAATAACTGATTTTGGCTAGACCTGGTGTTTGAACCCGGGACCTCATGGAATATGAACCCTGTTTCAACGGAGACTAGCAAGGTGCACTCTCTATTCCCTCACTCTTATAGTTTAATGGGACACAATCCTAGACGACTGGTAAGATATCAAACACAGGACCAAAGGCTTTACGTGATTTCCAAAGCACAGGGATGAAACACCGCCAACTTCCTAGCTCTGGGTCGCTACTGAGATTTTCTTGACAGGAAACAGATTTTGACTCATAAACTGATTTTGATCAAACCCGGGACCACTTGATCAGTACTCGCGCTTACGTACACTAGACCAACAAGGCAGTCATTTATTAACACTCAGGTTACATGAAAAAAATTTATTTAAGTATTTTACAAATTTAAAATTCACCTTATTTATAGTATACATGTTAATATGTTTAAAACTAATTTTAATTGTTGACGCTTGTCATTAACAAAACAGTAAATTCAGTCCTTTCATCCAACAATTTAATTATTGGTTACTTATGAGATTACATATTAAGGCATTGGACCTGGAATCCATTCTTAGTTGTTATAGGCACTCTGGTGTTGAAAAACTTATTTTACTTCTGTCTAATAAGGTTCTATAGCTACGGCATGGCTCTATCACGTAAACCATGTGTGCATGCAAAATGATTATGAACGTACAGTACATTTTATAATATATGGCCTACAAATAATTGCTCCGAGTCTAGATGTTTGTCTGTGTGCAATACAGAAAAACCGGTTTTTAAAGATAAAAAATAAAATAAAAGAAAAAAATTATTAACAAAAAACTAAACATAAAAAAATTTAAAAAAAAAAAAGACTAAGGATTTTATTGAAGTTTTTTTATTTATTTCATTTCTCTGGATTTACTTGTTAATTGTAGTATAATAATATTATCACTATAATCGGTAGTTTGAATTAAAGGACAACTTGTATGTTCAGCTGTTCACCTTAAACAGTTATTTAAGTCCGTCCAGCGGTTAGTGTTAATAGAGGTAATTAATACCTACTTCAAATTAAGAAATAGTCTGTCCTTTTCTTATCACTTATCCATACACAATTGGGAAATGTTGCAACCTTCCACTGGACCACGCGATTGTCAAACAAGCACCCTCTGTGAAGTTCTTCTGGAAGGCTATAGTTGTCGGCATTTCATCGTCTATGCCGCACACGAAGCAACTGCAAATATTGTTTACGTTGGGCAAATACACATATTCATGGATATATTAAATAAATTATTACTTATTAGACATAATCAAAAGATTATAATATATTAATTGTGACTTTAGAAATTAATAACTGCTCATTAATAATAATGTACATGGGTTTTATAACCCCAAAATGTGTGTAAAAAAAGAAATTTATTAATATAACAACGTCACTACGTCTAATAACATCTAAATTCAAACATTGCAAGTGTGTAGTACTAGCACAGTTTTAAGACCTTACTACAGTTGTGAAACTCCTTTGATGTCCGGCGATGCCGCCGATCGCGTAGGTATTTACGCGGCCAGCGTGTATTATAATACTCATTATCATTTATTCACATTATGTACATACTTATAAATTAAAAACGTTTATTGAACAAGATCATTTTTTTATTACTACAAGAAAAAACATTTAGAAGTGTTTTGCACTGCCAAATATTTTCGTGACACTTTCTTTTTATAGATGTTTTCAGTTTTCGATTGTTAAATTTAATTATGTAGTGTATACGCATTCGGATAAACAATTTTTTCAACAAAAAAATGAGGGAAATATAAGCATGGCCGTCATTTGAATTAAACTTTACTTATTAACTCATATAACTTCGTCGAAAAATTGCTTATAACGGTATACGCGGAAATTTATTGCGATGGTTTTCATCGTACATCATAAACAGGACGCAAAAGGTGGTCATTAATGGATTCTCGTCCGATGAAATAAATGTATCGTCCGGTGTGCCACAGGGCTCAATAATGTGTCCCCTTCTGTTTTTAATCTTAATAAACGATATATCGACTTGTTTCAAAAATTCCCATTTCTTACTCTATGGTGATGACCTAAAAATTTTTCGTATTATAAAAACATTGGATGACTGTGTTCTACTTCAAGATGACATGGATCGTTTATCTTCCTATTGTCTTGAAAATAAACTAATTCTTAACCTACCTAAATGTAAATCAATCACATTCACTAAAAAAAGTAAAATTATTAAATTCACATATTATCTTTGTAATAATCCTCTTGAAAATGTCTCGCTTATTAAAGACCTTGGCTTGTTCTTTGATTCTAAACTTCATTTTGATTACCACATTAACCATATTATCAACAAAGCCTTTCAACTTTACGGTTTTGTCATAAGAACTTGTAAGCCATTTAAAAAATCTGGCACTTATTTACTGCTTTATAAATCTCTTATAAGACCTCAATTGGAATATGCCACACAAGTATGGAATCCCTTTTACCAAAGGTATCGTGATTTACTAGAATCGGTTCAAAGTAAATATCGACGCTCTGTAAACTATAAATGTTACCGTTCTTGGTCCTCTTATGATAACCTCTTGCAAGAATACTCTTTAACAACTTTAAGTAATAGGCGATTTCTGCTTGACTGTATTTTTCTTTACAAAATTTGTCGTAACTTTTTCGATTGTCCTCAATTTGTTAATTGTATATACCTTCGTGTACCAAGTCGCTCGCAAAGAATACGAAACACTCACGTGCATCGTTTGTTCTTCCTTAATCTGTGTAAAAAAAATGCGGGCAAGCGTGCGCCTTTGCGTCGCATAATGGAACTGTATGACAACAGCTTCGCCGATGTAGACTTATTTACCATGTCACTACCTCAATTTAGAAAAGCTATAAAACTTGTATTGAATGACTTGTATTTTTTTTTCTTTTTTTCTAATGTTATAACTTTAATCAAAAAAAATTTTTTTTTCCATCATGTAACTTTCATGATTTTGCTGTTAACGGCTAGGTATGCCTTTTTGCCTCTTGTTTTATTTTTGTGTTATATGTGCCTTTTAGCTTTTTAATTACTACGGTATTTTTGTGGATAACGGTGTCGGTTGTGTAATTAGTTAATCTGTTTATATATGATTTGAATTGTAATTTTTATTATACAACTGTTTGTTGTCCTTAATTAAAAAAAACTATAACAGTAATTCACCATTCTAGATATTATATTTTTCGAAAACAATACTTAAAATTAGTTAAATAAGTACTATAAAACACGCTCGCGCCAACCGCATGTATTGTCTATCAGACTCAGTGAAGTGCGATAGCACAAGGTCGGCCCGCCCCCTGCCCCGCAGTACCCCCACCGTTGCTCTGTACAAGTACTTTGATTTCCCAACAGTAAGGTCTTCAAACTGTGGTACTAGCATATGATATAATGTCATATAGAGCATTCCCAACCAGGGCTCGGAACCGGTTTAAAAAGAGCGGTTAATTTCGATTAATTACCGGTAAATATATCGCTCCTTCAATTACCGGTTAAACAAGTAACCGGTTTTTAACTAACCTAAACGGTAAAGGTTACCGGTTACTTACCGGTTTTGACACCCAAATTAACCGGTTAATTCCGTAAAACGTAAAAGTAATTATGAATGGGATAGGTAGATTCATGTTGTGAGGTGCTTATGCCGTGTCGCCGCATGCGGGCATACTTATGGTCAATTATCTGCCTTTAAGCGACACGTTCTTTCACTCGCGATCAGAGTGTCTAGTGGGAGTTTGGCATTTACGAAAAACGTGAAAGTATTAGAGAAGTATTCGCGCAAAAAAGAGCCCGGTGGAAAGGCAGTTATTGTGTTTGGTTTATTCGTTAAGACTGGACTTGTCTCATACGAAGAAAATAATTTATTTTTGTGTATCGGTTGTTTATTTATGATGTTTTATTTATGATGGGGAGAAAAAAAGTAAATAGAATTTGTTCCATGTTTACGTTTTAACAGTGGTAGAGCCACGCGGCAGCTTTTGATGTCGCACGGATGGGCCGGCCCGAACCAGGGTGATACCACGACCTCGCAGAATACCATGAATGGTAGCGGAATCAAACAAAAACTACCCTAGGAGGGTACCAACACCCCTGGTGACGGAGAATCCTTCGCTGAGCATCCACGCCCAAGCTGTCCTACTCTTCCTGAGCGTGGGTGCTTAGGCTGCCCCGCGTATACGGGGGGGGACGAAGGGAGGGGGGGGGGCGAAGCCGACCTTTCTCTTTTTAACCCAGACTCAGGTGTCCTTAAGTGTCGCTTAAAGGCTGATACATCATATCTCTCATAGACCTACCCGGGGTACAAATTAGAACACTCCTTTGGGTCCCGGGCTGGAGAGTTTGCGAATGCGTCAGAGAAGACATCTATTTTCAACTCCTCGGCAGTCTTGAAGGTACGGACCTGTCCATCCTATGGCTGCGCGTAGACAGCGACGACCATCCCCGTGTCTACGGGGGCCTCTATAGGTCCCATAGCGGTAATGTCGAAACAGACCGACTCATTGAACACGTCCAAATGGCTACAGATTCTTTGCTACAGCAGAGATCGTTATCCTTGGCAATTTTAACGCCCACCACGTCGAATGGCTCGGTTCACATTTAACCGATCATGCGGGGAGATCTGTTTATGACTTTGCCTTGGCATATGGTTTTACACAGCTGGTTACTTCGCCTACTCGGATTCCAGATGTGGAGGATTATGCACTTTCCCTATTGGACCTTCTGCTGACCTCTCATCCGGATGGATATCAGGTTTCTGAAGACGCCCCTCTTGACTCCTAGGACCATTGTCTTGTCCGGAGTGTGGTGCCACTCACGCTCCCCTTGCAGTTGCGTTCTGCAGACTGCCGCCGTGTTTGGCATTACAGGTCGGCGGATTGGGACGGAATGCGGTCTTTCTTTACATCCTACCCTTGGGTGCGGGTTTGCTTCTCGCTGGACACTCCCAGGGTTGTTGCTGATTCTGTTGCTGATGTGGTACTTCAGGATATGGAACTTTTTATTCCAACTTCTGTGGTGCCCATCGGAGGCAGATCTCAGTAAAATAGCATCACAATATAAGCAGGAGTGCTACCGGGCATAGACTGACGCATCAACATCTCGGGATGTAAACACCAGCGCTCTTAAAAAGAAGTATAATTCCGCCTCCAGGTCCTTCAAAAAAGTCAATGCCAAGGCAAGGTCAGAGCACATCGGCAGAATTGGCGAGAAGCTAGTTCACCTTCCTTCGGGAACCCGTGCATTCTGGTCTCTTGCCAAGGCTGTCTAACGGAACTTCTGTCAGCCATCTCTTCCATCTCAGCACAGAGAGGGAATCACTGGCCCATGCCGCAAAGGAGAAAGCCGATCTGTTAATCTTCCTCTTTGCGTCCAACTCGACTCTCGATGACGGGGGGAACACACCGCCAACCATCCCGCGGTGTGATTGCTCCATGCCTGATGTGAGGTTTACACAGCGCACGGTTCGCAAAGCAATCCTCTCCCTGGACGTCAACAAGACGAATGGGACTTATGGAGTCCCATTGTGCTGAACACGTGTGCTCCGAAGTTGGCACCGGTTTTAACGAGTCTTTTCGGGTACTCCTACTCCTAAGGTGTAGTTTCGAATTCATGGAAGACAGCTTTGGTCCACCCAATCCCTAAAAAGCCGTCCGCTCCTCCTTCTTCTCAAAAATAATGGAATCTATTGTAAACGGTTTTTGCCGGGGTCGATCAGCTGGTGATCTTCTGATCTACCTAACTCATAGATGGGCGTAGGTAGTAGAGTCTAAAGGGAAGGCATTGGCCGTTAGTTTGGACATAGCGAAGGCCTTCGATCGGTTCTGGCACAAAGCGCTTCTTTCGAAGCTCTATTCCTATGGGCTTCCCGAGAAATTGTGCAATTGGATCAACAGTTTCCTTGCTGATCGGAGCATCAAGGTTGTAGTAGACGGTGCATGCTCAGATTATAAGCCTATTAAGGCTGATGTTCCACAAGGCTGCGTGCTATCATCAACGCTATTTCTTCTGCATATAAATGATATGTTGCAAACTGGTAACTTTCATTGCTATGTGGACAACAGCACTGGTGATGCTTTATATACAAGCCGTGCCAATATTTCTCGGGAAAACGTTGCCGAGTACCAGAACAAACTTATGTCTAAAGTTGAGTCTGCGCGTTTATCGCTAAAAAGAACCCCTTTCTCGTACCTTCACAGTTTCAAGGCACTCCTTTGCTGCCTTAGCTAGCATCGGAATCGTCGGTAACATATTGAATAGTGTGCAGTTACGTGGTTACTTGGAAGGGAAGGCAAATTGGCCTCTAAAAAGCTTGACGTGCTCAGCAGAGCGGGACAGTATTTCATGTCGGCACATCGCTTGCAACTTTACAAAGTGCAAATTCGGCTTCACATGGAATAATGTTCTCATCTCTAGGCCTGGGCACCCCAGTGCCAGCTACTTCCATTGGATCGCATCCAGCGCAGAGCGGTTCGAATCGTTGACGTCCGAGTTCTTTCTGATCGGCTCGATTCACTCGCACTGCGTAGGGATGTTGCATCCCTTCGCATTTTCTATCACATCTACCACAGGGAGTACTCTGAGGTTTGGATAATTCCAGCCGCCATATTTCACGAACGCACATCGCGTCAAAATTCACAATACCATCCTTTCCATCTGGATGCTTGACGGTCCATCACTCTGCGTTTTACTAGGAGTTTTCTTCCTATTTTTTTATAGGATAGGGTGACAAACAAGCACACAGTCCACCTGATGGTAAGTGGTTGCTGTGGTCCTTAGATATCTACACATATCCTCGTTTGCGAATCAAAATACAGATACGTTGTCACCCGTGAGGACTAAGATGGAATGCCTCTCTTCCAGTAAAAAGGGTCTCCGCTTCTCTAAACTCACCATACGAAACACACCAGTGTTAAGCTGCTATTTTAGGCTAATATTCTGTGAGAGCATGGTCCTTCTCCGGTCGAGCCGGCCCATTCGTGCTACAGCTATACTATTAATATAGCTGCAGCATGGCTCTACCACGTATAAAACTAATACATACATAAACACTCACGCCTGTCACCCAGAGGGGTAGGCAGAGACTACGGACTTCCATTTGGCACGATCCTGACACACTTCTCTCGCCTCCTTTACATCCATATATCTACGCATACACGCTCGTCGGTTAAGGGTACTCCTAATCTGGCCCATTTTCAATATATCGCCAATTTGGTCGATAAACCTTCGTCTAGGGCGTCCCTTCCCGACTCTTCCGTTCACTTCTGCAACATAAATTTGCTTTGTCACTCTTTCCTCGTTCATTCTTTCTACATGACCAAACCACCGAAGCATTCCTTTCTTAATCCTGGTCAAAAAGTCATCTTGCAAACTAGATACTATTGAGTATCTAGTTAAATGGGAGTTATTAATAATTACTGTTAGTAAATGACAGGAATTTTCAGTATATGTATTTGGTGACAGTCGACAGCAAAATATAGTCGATTTTAATCATAATGATTTGTTAGATTCAAATTATTATCTTTCTTCATTAACTTCTGTATCAGTAAAGTCAATTTCTTCTATGTGGTTACCTTCTACTCTATTTAAAAAAAAAATATATTTTTAGTAGTAATGAGATGTGAAAAATGGTAATTTCTGTTATCCTGTTCCGCTTTAGAATTCTCTGAACATGACAAATAAATTTTTTATCGTGTAAAGACACGACTTCTAATTAAACTTTATTTACCTCAGAAGTGGTAATTATTAGTTTTTGCAAAGACCGAGATAGAGGTTGGTTCTAATCACGAGCTTCTAAATCTAAAAAATCTGGTGATCTGCCTCACTTCAGTCCTAAAAAGAACAAATACTATAACATATAATTTCATCAACTTTAAAAAAAATCGTGTTTTCTGTTAAGAAAGTTCATCATTTATTGCGATATATTATTAAAAGTTTTCTACTAAAAAACGCAAAGCGTAATTTTAGTAGAAAACTTTCAATATAATTAAAGTCAATATAAATATATAAGGTGAAATTAAACATGATATCGAAACTTTATTTTAAAGTGGAGATAACGTATAATTAATTGAAACAAAACTAACCACTGTTATTTATAATACGGTCATTGCTGAAAGATGAAAAATATGAGGGATGTCGTTTTAGGGAAGTCGCGTTGATGCAATGAATATATCATACGTGCGTCTAAAAACTTCGTGAATAAGACAGAGCGCAGCCGTACAAAGTTGGATACAAGCGGGGTAAGGGGCGGGGACATTACAAAGCTTGGTATTAACCGGTTAATTGTTACTACCTTAACCTAAATTTGTAAAAACCGGTATTCCGCAAAAACCGGTGTTGAGGTCAATGACCGAAACCGGTTTAGAATTTAAACCGGTTTCCGAGCCCTGTTCCCAACACATAGGGTCTATGTGTGCCAAACACATGTTTTATACGTGGTAGAGCCATGCTGCAGCTATATTATTGTTGTAGCATGAATGGGTCGGCTCGACCAGGGAAGGACCACGCTCTCACAGAATACCAGCATAAAATAGTAGCTTAATGCTGCTGTGTTTTGTATGGTGAGTGTAGAACCGAAGACCCTTTTTACTAGAAACATGGCATTTCATCTTAGTCCTTAGGGGTGACAACTCATTTGCATTTTAATTCTTAATTGATAATAAATGTTGTCTATGGGCCACAGCATCCACTTACCATCAGGTGGACTGTGTGCTCGTTTGTCACCCTTATTCAATTTACAAAAATCCCATAACTTTGCCCACACAAATGTGGCTTTCAGCTGATATTGATCCTAATCCATTGACCTATAAAAAACAATAATTAAATACTTAACATAATAATTAATAACAATACCATACCATGGTGTGATCTTCATCTGCATCATCAGTTGTGTGGTACAGAATATTGCCACAAGGTACGACTCTTCAAACAGTATGGCCAGGTATCGACCAGTAGGATCCCAGCACATATCCAAAATAGGCCCACCTACAATATCGCCAGATGGTAGTTCAACTTTAGTTACATCGAGCACTGGTTGAGCTTTGGTGGTTTGGGCTCCTGGAAATTAGACAGATTTGTTTAAATTATTTTAAACTACAACTTGGATCTCATTATTTGAAAGTTATAGGTATATCATTCAACTTCAATTAATGTATTATCATTCCTAATAAAACAATATAACTTTTGCAAATTTGAAACGATATTTCCACGATTATTTATTTTGTGGCAGCAATGCGCCGGGTACTAGCTAGTATATTATGTAAAAATAAACGTTGTTTGTTAGTATTTTATGCACAGCCATACCGCTCATCAGATTGTGGTAAAACTTTGTCAACTTATTGCTTGTACTTGCGCGAAGGTTATAGGCACAGTACAATTAACTTACAGTAGGTGGCGCGCGTATCGTACCGACAAATTTATTTGAGAGTTAAATATTATTTCATTCAACTGCAATGAATGTATTATCATTCCTAATTAAACAATATAACTCTTCCAAATTTAAAAAGATACCATCGGGTACCATCTAGTTAAAAAATAAATAAATTTATAATATGCACTGTATAGTGTATTCTATCTCATTTTCTCGCAGGCTAAATCCTATAGATGTATATGTTTGTTTCTTTTTAGTGTCGCTTTTTCTTTTCATCGAGTTTCAAATCACAATTATTCTAAAGAAGTTTTTACTTCAAAAAACTAAAACTATAAACTTAAATTATCATACAGTATGCGTTTCCTCGCTGAATGGCTATACTTAGCATTTGAGCGAGAGAAAAAAACCAACCCTCTTATCAACAGCAGCGACGAACAGTCGCAGATTTCGTTTTTATTAAAAGTTAATTTTCGTTAAGAAAATTATTAGAAAAAAAATATTTAACTTTTCGAACACTAAATTAAGAAGTAAAAGTAAAAAGTATGTAATAAAACATTTTGGACGCCAAATAAAACAAGCTCTTCCGCAAGTAACATAACGTAACTCTTCATAATGTAACAAGAAAGCGGAAAATAAGGGATTCGACACGGAAAGCCGTTTTCAATTCAAATAAATCTTAACCCAATGATAATAAATCTCGCAACTTCACTGTTTTAAATTTAGGATTGGATGTTCGCTTCTTTGGATTGACATTTCATTACATAATATGTCTATTTTATTTCGTACGGATTCTCGCAGTATTCACTTCGTACTTTACCTTAGTTCATTATATTAAATCAGATTTGAAACAAGGTACAAAGTAAATACTTTACTGAATAAATATTCAAGACTAGCTGTTCCCTGCGACTTTGCCCGCGTGAATTTTTTTTTTGCTCGGAACCCTAAAATAAAAGTAGCCTAAGTTACTCCTTATAACATCAGCTATCTGCCAGTGAAAGTCCCATCCAAATCGGTTCACAGGTTTTTGCCTGATGCGTGTTCAGACAGATATCGTGTTAGAATTTTATATTAGTATAGATATATTTTAATATTGTATAAACGTAGTGATATTGTTTTTTACTTTGTGTTGTCAAAACTAAAATGTGTTTAACTGAAAGGCTCTAAAACCGAGGGAATATTTATAGAGACAAGAGCCCTTCGGATGACATTGTTCAAAGAACCGTGCCGCCGTGGAAACCTACCAGCATTTTTCTTAGCACTTTTCTTACAAGAATGTCCGTGGAGCCCAAACTCGTCGACGCTGCTATTTCAAAAAATAATAATCTTTTTTTTAAATAAAAATACTAGTAATGCTATTAACATTACTTATAATCCCCTTAATCACTCCTGGTAAGCTTATAAAAGTGCTTGAGTTGGGAGTTTTTCACGACAGTAGACGAATGGCGAATTCAAACCCACCTTTTGAGTTCGCAGTCCGCACCCTGCCATTAGGCTATTGTCGCTTCCAAACAATGTATGTATAATTTATAAAAAAAGTTTATTTGCATTTTTAATACTAACTGCAATATGAATATCATAGCGTAAAAATCAGAAACACGCTCTTAGCATAACCGCTCTACTTTAGCTATTACTTGCTGTAACCGGCTGGCTAGAACTAGGTGTAACCGCACTTCGGCTTTTAGCCGTAACATATATATATCGAAAACTTTGTTAATATTTCAAGCAACGCGGACGAAGTCGCGGGTATTAGCTAGCCAAGAATATGCTGCTGCCCATCTCCTGATTCACATCGCCGTGTACTTTCGGCGTAAAAGAATCCACAACCCCATATTATCATCCCACGGGTATGGTAAGAGTCGACAGAGGGAAATGAAGACAATAAATAAATAAAAATACTTACCGGTTAAAAGTCCCATATTGCAGAGAGCATACACTATTGGTTCACCCTTTGCAGCAAACAGCACAACTTCCTTAGGTCCCCAGCAGGCTGTCACCACTCGACATCCTCTAGCACACCATCTTTCTGGTGACCAATTTTGTGTATCCCATACTCTATAAACAAAAAATTAAAAGTCTATTTGGTTTATGCTTGTTATTAATTAACATTAATTACAAGTGGTAAAATTAAAAAATTTGTACAACCGACTTCAATATAAATTATTAAGGATAAAACTACTGATCAGACCTTGATCAAATTTATTTAATATGTATATTTTTTTTTTATAGGATAAGGGTGAACTAAGATTTCACGGGTCTGGTGAACATTACGTAGCGATCGTCTCCGCATTTTAATTAGTAACAATAGTACAAAAGTGACCGATCGGGAAAAAACTGCACTAAAAATAGCGAACAAACAGTGTTGATAAATTTAAACTAATAATCCTTTCGTGGGAAGTGCTAAGTACAGTGAAATAACCATCGAAAGTTGGCAAAATTATTTTGAGGTTACTAAATACCATAGACAAAAATCGGAAGTCCAACTACTGTCAAACCCACAAAAGTGTTGCCAGATCAACCCAAAACCTACCATTGAATAAAACTATATTTACGGATTTTATCGCGTTTAATTTACTATTTTAATTCCCGACGTTTCGGGTGCTTTACAGCACCCATGGTCACGGGGGGTCTGAGGTGTTAGACGTCCCAATGTCATAGTTAGCCCGGCTACCTTCTGTTTTTTGAATATTAATTTTTGGTCCGATCTACGCAGAATGAGCTTACAGTATCTTGAAGTCTTGCAGTGGTATGCTTGGGTTTGGATTAAATTTTTTTGGAGTTAATTTTTCAGATGGCAGCACCCATCCATCTTCTCTATTGAAATTAGGATGTTTTTTAATCTCAATAGCCTCGATAAAATTCGTAAAAATAGTTTTATTCAATGTGTAGTGTTCGCGTAAATATAAGAAATCATTACCAAACCTACCATTTTGGTAGAAAATCGGTACCAAGTATGGACGAGCAAACAAAAATCCTATTGGCCACTATAAAGGAAGAGATTGAAAAACAAAATGATAAACAAACCCAAACCATAACCGAGACTATCAGCAAAACTATTGAAGAGCAACTGTTACCAATAAAAAAGGAAAACGAAGCTATGAAGTCTGACATTTTGCTACTAAGATCGAAAGTAAAATACCTGGAACTTGAAACAAGGAAAAATAATGTCTTACTGCACGGGGTTGAAGAAAGTGAAAATAACAATCTAGAATTAATGAATACTGTAATAGAACTATTCAATGTTCCCTGCTCAACAGAACAAGCGGAGGAAGAGACACACAACTGGGATAAATGGGAACTCAGCAACGTATACAGAGTTGGGAAAAAGACGGAAGGCAAGATAAGACCTATAAAAATTTACTGTACCCTAACATGGAGAAGAAACGAAATCTTGAAAAGAAGAAGAAAAAGAAAGAAAAAATGAAAAAATTAAATTAAAAAATTAAAGAGGAACTGGAAGAAAGAAAGGCTCTTATCCCAAAAATCAAGGAAGCCAGAGCATCTGGAAAGTATGCAACAATAAGGAATGGCAAACTAATTATACGAGACAAAATGGAACCTGAAAAGAGGAAGAGAGCCCAATCCACCCCACCTTCTACTCCCCCGGACAACTTCAGTAAAGCTCCTGGAGAACCCAAGTTATACCAACCTGCTAAAATATCGAGAATCAACCCAGCAGAAAGAATGAGAAGCCAATCAAATCCGAATATAGAGGAGACATCAAAAAAACTAGAAATAGGCGGTAGCCAAAATAAAAACAGTAAAACAACGAATACCACCAAAACCAAATTAACATTCCCCAACCCGGCTGGTCCCCGTGGGGAATTAGACCACCACCCACCAACCTACAAAAAGCCTAACAAACACACATTAGAAAACAACAAGAAAACAACAACATTGGCAACAAAGAAAAATGTAATCCCCCCCTTAAAGAAAGCATCCAAATTGAATCCTAACCCTAAAGTCGGACGAGAGTCTAACAGAACTAAATAATGCACTAAATGATATCAAATGGGACATTCTGGATATCAGTGAAGTAAGACGAGCTGGAGAAAACATACAAGAATATGAGGACTTCCTTCTATATCACATAGGTGAAAAAAAAGGCCAAAATGGGGTAGGATTTATTCTCAAAAAGCATATGATGCAAATAGCAGTGCTAAATATAAAATTACCCAATTACGACGACATGTGGTCTATTGTGCAAGTTTACTCTCCGACCGAACAAGCAGACAAAAAGACAATAGAAGAATTCTATGAGAATCTAAACAGTACTATGGAGAGACATACACACAAAAACTTAATAGTGATGGGAGATTTCAACGGCCAGACAGGTGAAAGCTTGCCAGAAGAAAGACGTGTTCTTAGAACTTTTACATATGGAACTCGACGAAGCAAAAATGGAAAGAGAAAGACTCATTAATATGTCTTTCGGAAACAACCTCTATATTCTAAACAGCAAATTTAAAAAGAAAGGTTCAAGGAAATGGACATGGGTATCACCAGAAGGCAAATACAAAAATGAAATTTGTTTTTGTCCTCCAACAAACCAATGTATTTCACCGATTTAAATGTGGTGAACAAATTTAATTTCAATACGAACCATAGAATGGTCAGGGCAGATCTCACACTACGACATACAAAGACACAAAGACCCAGGAGGAACTTCGATGGTAAATTGAGTATCCAAAACCTAAAAGAAGCTGCAAACAAACTGACCGAAAGATGTGCAGACTTTGAGAAAGAAACCAAGAACCTAGATATTCAAAAGAAATACGACTGGTTCGAGACTTCAATCAAGCTAGCAAAAAGTACCTGCACTAATAAAGAAAAGAAGAAAAGCTATTTATCAATAAAAACAATAAATCTACTCGAAGCAAGGAAACAAGTAATCAATGCCAGAGACACAGAGAATCGTAAAAAACTGAGCTGAGTAAATATATAAAACAGAGTATGAGAAGGGATAGAAAGCAAAACAGAAGACAAAAAATAGAAGAGCAAATCATTAGATCAGGAGGAACAAAAAAGCATATAAAGAACTGTCAGAATCAAAAGATTGGGTTACAAAAGTTAGAAATGAGAAATGAATAGAACAAAACAGAAGATCAGACATAAAAGATATTGCTACATCATACTATAAAAAATTATATGAGAACACACAAGAAGAACCTGGCGAATCAATAGTACTAAACGATGATGAGGATGAGAGCATACCCTATATACTGCAACGAGAGGTAGAAGCAGCATTACAGTCCCAAAGTAAGGACAAAGCCCCAGGGCCAGATGGCATTGAAAATGAAATCCTATTAATGACAAAAAATGTCCTGTTACCAGTAATCACGAAACTATTTAATGAAATTTTCGCAACCGAAATTATCCCGATACAATGGACGCAATGTAATATAGTACTGTTATATAAAAAAGGTGATAAACTTAATATAGGTAATTATCGCCGGATCAGCCTTATGTCCAACTTATACAAAATATTTGCAAAAATACTGCTAAGAAGACTGGAAAGAAAATTAGACGACAACCGACCAGACGAGCAAGCAGGTTTTCGTAGAGGTTACTCTGTATTGGACCATATACATGTTATGAGGCAGATCATAGAAAAATCCCATGAATACAACCAATTATATTACATGGCATATATAGACTTCAGCAAGGCTTTCGACTCTTTATTTCACAATAAGATATGGCAGGCCCTAAAAGAACAAGGTATCGAAAGCAAGTACATAAGGATACTGAGGAAGATATACAAGGAAAGTACAGCATGCATACAGTTAGAAAAGAAAGGAGAACCATTTAGCATACAAAAGGGTGTGCGACAGGGCGACCCGCTATCCCCAAAACTTTTTTCTGCGGTCCTTGAAATGATATTTAGAAGACTAAATTGGGACGGATATGGAATCAACATCGATGGAACTTGGTTAACACATTTAAGATTTGCAGATGACATAGTTCTCTTTGCAAAAACCCCACACGAACTGAATGTTATGGCAAACGATCTGGCATTAGAAAGTCACACGGTGGGGTTGAAAATGAACATGGAGCAAACGAAAGTAATGACCAACGGACCTAAGAATAAAATTATCAGGGTTGGCCAAAGTGAGATAGAATATGTGGATGAATGAAGAATGAAGACAACATGGAAAAAGAAATCAACAGGAGAGTAGCAAACGGATGGAAAAGATATTGGAGTATGAAGGAAATAGTGAAAGATAAAGAACTGCACATATCGATTAAATCTAAAGTATTCAACACATGCATTCTCCCTGTATTGATGTACGGATGTCAAGCATGGGCCCCCACTAAATTGAACAGCAAGAAATTAAACATATGCCAGCACTCGATGGAGCGAAGCATGATGGGAATCAGGAAAAAGGATCGAGTCAGGTTAGAAGACATTAGAAAAAACACAAAGGTTCGGGGAATTTGCCTAACTGTCACACTTAGCAGGTGGTTTGACGATCGCCATACCAGAGGTTTCGGAGCTTTCAAGCTCTCCAGTCTGGATATTTTAATTATAGCATTAACAAAAAGGTTATCTGCTTCTGTCAGAAACAATGAAATCTTTTAATCATTTTCCATAGTCGCCATTTACGAAGTTTACTGTTCATTCTATCATTCATTATAGCCTATCAAAGTCCACTGCTGAACATAGGCCATGCCACAAATTGCCTCATATTCAGGATTTTTGCCATAGATGCCACGCTTGGCAGGCAGATTGACAACCGCAGCTTTTTATCTTCTAAATGTAATTAAAAAGACGCTGCTGCCAATCTCCTGTTTTAATTCCTTCAGTTGCCTCTTACAACACCCACGTGATAATATGCTGTAGTGGATATTCTGACACCACCCATGCAGTTATTATTTTTTAAACAAACTCTTTTTAAACCTTTACAGATTTTAATTATATGTCAGATTTATTGTTACATGTACAGTTATAGATATTAGGAATTTTATAAGACTTTTTCTAGAAAACAAGTATTATTAAGATGGTTAACCTGAAAATAATAGAAGAGGTGGCGGCGAAAATTCTGCTTGCATCAAGTGACCATCTTGCAAATACTATACCACCACCTGCCACCCTGCGAAGTGGCACTGCGGTTTCCATGGCAACATCCCACACTAGCATTGAAGTGTCAGCACCGCAGCAACTGACTAGCAGGTCACCATTTGGAGACCAACTAACATCTGTCACAGGACTGTGGCCTGATCTGAAATTATCCAAATTAATTTTAAATTAAAACATTTTTGTTTTGAAATTTTCCCAGAATTTATAGTGGTCATATTGACTTAAAGACAGACTAGAGACCAAAAACGATATGAGGACTATTTACAAGCATCCTTGAAAAGCTGCATTAAAAAAAAAGCTAGCAATTAGCTGTTGAATAAAATTAATTTATAAACACAACATACACAACACAAGTCTTCAAAATGTGAAAATATATTGATTTTAGGAGGTGCTAAAATTGTAGTCATTATTTCAAAAAAGACATAAAGAGACTGAATTTCATTGCCGTTTGTAGTGCAGTCATAGAAACTCATGAGAGTTAACAAATAGGAGGAAAAGATTATACTACCTTCCTTTAAAAAAGCAGTAAAACAGTTTGATAAAAGGAATTTTAATTTCAAATGTTAAATAATAAAGATATTTTATTTTATTTCCTCAGTCCAGAATTTTACACTTTATGTCTTTAGACATGAGACTAGACTAGAGATTATGAGATTTTCCTGTTCTTCGTTCCATCTTCTTCATTAGCCCTTACAAGACATGGGTCTGTCCCATTGAAGGGAAAATGTGTTAATCATCAGGCTAGGCAGACAGATTGACAATTATAGTACTAGATGTCTTAAACTACTGACAAAGATATAGGATGAAGACTGAATACAAGACACAGAGTAAATATGGCTCTTCACTGTTTTGTGGGAAGTCAAAATGTTTTTTTTTTATAGATTAAGGGTACAAACAAGCACAGAGTCCACCTGATGATAATTGGATGCTGTGGCCCATAGACATCTACGTTTATCCTCGATTAAGAATCAAAATACAGATTCATTGTCACCCCTAAGGACTAAGATAGAATGCCTTGTTTTCAGTAAAAAGGGTCTCCAGTTCTCTACACCCACCATACGATACACAGCAGCATTAAGCTGCTATTTTACGCTGGTATTCTGTGAGAGCATGGTCCTTCCCTGGTCGAGCCGACCCATTAGTGCTACAACCATAATATAGCAGCAGCTTGGCTCTACCACATACAAAAATGTGTGTCGATAAAGGCACAAATGGCAATAATTCACATTCATAGTGATAGTTGGATGTGGCAGCATATGAGTAAAATGGATGCTGTAGAAATGTGGTCAATAAGAAGTATGTTAGAGGTGACTGTGTGATTAATAAGTTGAGAAATTGTGTGATAAGAGAAAAGCGGAGTTTGCAGGTGTTTTAACCACGAATGCTTCCGTGGTTTGGATACATTGAACCATGTAGATATATAGATGTGAAAGAAGAGAGATGTGACAGGATTGTGCTGAATGGAAATCCATTCACTGCCTACCCTTCTGGGTGACATGTGTGAGAGTTTGTTATGTTACAAAATTCTCTTATTTTGTAAAAAAACGATAATATAATAATAATGCTTACTCATTTACGTCAACACTTGCAATTAAATTTTTCCTATGTGAAATTTTGAATGGAAATTATTATTATGGTATAAGGTAATAAATAAATAATCATAGAATAGTTTACTTTTTATATCAAGTTAAAACTATACAAATATCTGTCTATACCAACATGACAGTATATTGAGTTTACAAGTATCACACATGATAGTTTATGTTTAATTTCAAGGGTTAACATTATAACATAATATACTTTGTTAAAGTATAATTAATGTCCAATTACCTTTTCAATACAACAGCATTACTGGAAGATGGTTTTGTAAACATTGAATTTGGGTCAACTGTCCAAACAATCACACCTTGTTCACAACCAACAGCAAGCTCTGAAGCTGAATACGGTCTCCAACTCAATGATGACACATGACCTTGTGCCTTGCATTTTAATGTAGAAACAAAGGAAACTTCAGAGCAGTAAACCCTCACATTATCATCTGCAGTAGCTACAGCAATTTTTGTCGTGTGTGGATGCCATGCAATGCACTTAATGGGAGCAGTACTCCAGTTTCTTGTACGGGAGTATTTCGAGACGGTTTTAGGCCCTATGTCTTTCAAATGCGGTTGGATAAAGTATCGAAATGTTGTGACAAGATTTGCTATTTTCAAAACATATGATGCTGTAATTGCTAAAAAAGGGCTTTCGCGATTTATACTTGGATCTGCAGCTACACTTAACGCATCTAAAAATCCTTGCTTGTACCACACACTAGTGATTTTCTTTAATAACTTGTCCTCAACGTCTACATACAAGGAAACGTTTTCGTCAGAAATTTTGTGATGTTGTATATCCTTCGTGACATTAATTTTTGGGTGATTTTTCGTCTGTAAATACAAATTATAAAATAAGTTTAATTTAGGGGCATATAATATTAATAAGTTGTAGCATATTTATCAAGTTTACCTTACCGCATTTGTGAATGTTGATATGTTTCCGTAACGACTGTTAGCGCAACAGTATATTTCATTAACAACACACAAAGGTGTGTCCTCCGCCCCAGGTAATTCCGGAAACCCTTGAAATATTGACATTTTAGTATTCTTTAATTTAAATTAAGATGTTCATAAAAATTATGCAGCAATACTCTATAATTGAGACAAAAGCCGACACAACACAACCGAAATCCTAGGTCCGGGAGACGGGGAGAGGTTAATTTTGAAATTGACATTTGACATAACATTACATTTGTAGATTTTATGATTCTATAATTATGGCAGACAAAAGTCTTAGGCCATACAGTCTAGCCAGATTTTTTTATTTGTTTACAAAATTTCACAAAATGCTGATACGTCACATTGCTTAGTTCTTGGGAGATTTTAAAAACATCTTAACCCAGTGGATGACGATAATATCTGAAGGCTCCGAAGCACATAAAACAACCTGAGATTTATATCACCATCAAAGCATTTGTTACATCGCTTCCAATCGGTTAAGTTCCTGACAAAACTTTGAAATTAAATTTGAATTCTATTTTTGCACGCCTCATAATGCAAAGCGTTATAGGTGTTTTTTTTTAAATTTATTTTAAAAAACGTTACCTCCACACTAGGATTTTCTCCTGTGTCGCGGGGGCAGTTTACATACATAGATTTCACAAGGGCAAACATCCAGACCCAGAACAATTATTTGTAGGCCATATAAATACTTGTTCCGTGCGGGATTCGAACCCGCGGCCCTTAGCGCTGCAACTCATTGCAAAGCCACTGCGCCACGGAGCGATTTACTCTCGACATGTCAAGGTCAAGCAATTTCGTGTTCTTAAAATGCCTCTATCATAACCATATTGCACTTATACGATATTATGAGTAGCCGTATATCAACAAAACACTAATAATTCCATCTCATATTTTCTAAAAAATCATTTTATATTGATACTTTGAAAAAAAAACGGTTTGAAAAAAATTTTACATGGACGTTCGGATGTTGATTTTGTATTTGGTCACGATAACTCCCAAAAAAATTGACGTATCAAGACCGAGTTTTTTTTATTAGCTTCAGAATTACGTCAACTGGTTTCCTGTTTCATATCAATAGCCTAGTATGCATAGTTTGTTAATAAAATGGTTATCAACTTTTGTAAATTTTATTGCTATTAAAAATTTAAAGGCGCTGTCATATATTTTTTTTAGCATTTGATAGAAAAAGGACAAATGTACCATATAGCCTATATCGATTTTATAATTTGTGTAATCGTTTTATTTTGGTAAACATTATTAATTCTTTTCCCCGTAGGTAACACTACCTGTTAAAATAATAGGGCGCTAAATTTAATACACGTAAATAATATATTTTAAAAGTCAGGAATACTTACTATTTTTTTCATCAAAATTAAATGAAACACTCATGAGGCGTTCACTTAACAGAAAAAAAAGTGGAGCTGGAGTGTTCTACTCCTTTTTTATAAGGAGGCACACAGATATACACGATACACACGAAACACACACACACATATGCGCGACCTCGAGGCTTTACGTATAGGGCGAAGGACAAGCGCCGTGTCCACCTTGGTCTTTATTATGTGATACGTCACCGGTACTTACCAAAGCACCCATGACCAAAAAGCACCTGCACCAGCCGTTCATCCAGTCTGACAGGATAGACTCGACAGTGTTGTTATTTACAGTCTCTAAGGGTATAGCTTCTGAATTCAATGTATGAGTAATAATTAAATAAAACAAAATCTTATATATACGAGTACCTAGCTTCTTTAAAATACGACATGTTATTTTACGCATTAGATGTGAACTGCTAACCCAAATATTTCTAAATCAGATATTATTTGCTATAAAGAGTTAGAAAAAGCTTAGAATCATCTAAAAATATTTGAACATTGATACATTGTAAAAACAGAGTAATTTTTTATGTACTACTAACTGCCCCCGCGACTTCGCCCGCGTGGAATTTACTACGATTTCGTGGGTTTTAATTTGTTTGCGCGGAACTCTAATTCTTTTTCTAAAATGAAAGTATCCTAAGTTACTTAATGGTTTCTTATATTTACGCGAACGCTACACATTGAATAAAACTATTTTTACGGATTTTATCGCGTTTAATTTTACTAATTTTGATTCCCGACGTTTCGGGTGCTTTACAGCACCCATGGTCACGGGGGGGACTGAGGTGTTTGACGTCCTAATGTCATAGTTAGCCCGGCTACCTTCAGTTTTTTGAATATTATTATATATGATCGGACCAAAAATTAATATTCAAAAAACTGAAGGTAGCCGGGCTAACTATGACATTAGGACGTCAAACACCTCAGTCCCCCCCGTGACCATGGGTGCTGTAAAGCACCCGAAACGTCGGGAATCAAAATTAGTAAAATTAAACGCGATAAAATCCGTAAAAATAGTTTTATTCAATCCTAAGTTACTCCTTATAACATCAGCTATCTGCCAGTGAGAGTCCCGTCAAAATCGGTTCAGCCGTTTCGGATATTAGCCGGAACAAACAGACAGACAGACAGACAAAAATTTAAAAAAAATGTATTTTTGTTATTAGTACCGTATATACTTTCATATGCATTTAGTAAAACAGCTGTTATTTTAACATTACAAACAGACACTTTAATTTTATTTAGACAACAGACTTTCAATTTGTTTTTATTTTTGTATAGATGTTAACTTGATGTGTTGATGTACGTCAAAAACGATATTCTGGCAATATATCGTTTTTGACGTACCTACTTTATTAATTATTAAAAAGTGCCAAGTACTAATTTGTATTAGTTCCAGTGTTCTAAGTGTTGTAGTAAAAGTGCTAAGTACTAAGTAGTGTCGAGTATTAATTATTAAAAATATTAACTGTACCTAATATTTTTTCTGAAATCAAGTGATTTGTATCAATAATCGCACTTACCTGCAGCGATTTTGGGCGACTGCTGGAGGGCTTGCTCAAATTAGTTGTGAAATTAATAAAAAAGTGTGCAATATTGATATTGGTCGGAATCTGTCCAGTCTGAAGACGAATTTGCCGTATGTTTATATTTTATAAGTTCATATTTTAAAGCAATTAACGATTCTAAGCTTTTGTCAAGCGACTTCCTAACTAACATCTCGCAAATGAAAACACGTTACACAATCTTGGCCAGCCATTTGGAATTCATGTACAACCACCAACCGCAGTCAGTGCTGTGCAGTGCTTTATAAATCTGTGTAAATTACAAGTATTTTAAGTATCACAGTATGAATTTATTGCCATTGAACAAAATTGCCAATTCTAAAGTACTAAAATTGACCGTTTAATATATTATGTTTTTAATAATTTGCCTTGTATATAATGTATGTAAAGCATCTAGATACCAGTAATTATTATTTTTAATCCTTAGTTTAATTAACGAATTATGATACTTGTAATCCTATAGTTCATTTTCACTTTTAGTAACCTTAATTTTTACCTTTAGTAACTTTTTTGATGAATCTACGAACTTATATGCAAAGAGTACCTACATAAGAGTCTAATTACTCTCTATCTTATGTACAATATTTCACAAAATATTTTAAGCACATTTAATAAACTTTTATAATATGAATTTTTTCTTCGAATGGATCTTCTATTTTATTTTGAGTTCCACATTAACTAAAATTATTATTGTTACTTTGGGGATAATGTTTTGGTACCTACTATTTATAAAAACATGGAAACGCTTTCATTTTAACCACCACTAAACTTCCATATATTTAATACTCCTATTAAATATATGGATGTCACCTATCTGATTAAACGTGTAAAGTACAACATTATCTATACACAAAACATCCATCATTATAGCTGTTTCCTAGAAACCCATATCTTTATCTTTACATAGTATAAAATGAAGTCGCTTCCGCTCTCTGTTAGCTTAGATATTTTAAACTACTCTACGGATTTTAATGCAGTTTTCAGCAATAGATAGAGTGATTCAAGAGGAAGGTTTATGTGTATAATATATACATATTATAGTACAGAAAAGCCGAAAAATTTAATGATTTGTAATGTGATGTCGTAACAAACATATTTTTGTGCGCTTAAATCGCAAACCCTGGCTACACCTCACGAGATAGATCAAATTAATGTACTACGGAATTATATATCTTAAAAAGGTCAATAAAAAAGTCCGCGATGGTATATATTTATCTCTTAAGGATAACCCACAGTAACCATTTTTATCTTTTACATATTACAAAAAAATATGTATTATTTACCAAACTATTTTATACAATACAGTATTATTCCTTATCAAATTAAATACATTACATACGTTGTACATTTTATGTAGATCAAAACTGCCCGTAACATCATTTCATTAAAATGGATATCTTAGAAGATATCAGAAATTTAAAAAGCGGAGGCACAGCGGCTGGCGGGCCGTACGTTTCGTCCCGGTTGGCAGCGTTCGGCGGGCGCGAGGTGTGCCATGTGCCTATAAATAGCACATCAATGGCCGCGCCTCGGCCTGCGCCCCCTTTCCCTTAAGGGGGTCGCATCCGATTCGGCGGAAAGGCCATACAGGCCAAAGCCGTTCCCACAGGTGGTGTTTAGTGGGTAAGGCACTTCTTCAAAGTGAGTCCCACATAACCACGCAGTCGGCTGCGTGGTATGCACAGTATAATGAAAACATACAGTAGGACGACGCCTTTGATCTCGTGGTAAATGCCGACAACGTCTAGACAGTGTATGGAGGTTAGGGTTGTCACAAATTAACAACTTTTACTAATTTCACTATTTATTTTAGATCTACATCGTGATCAACAATATGATTACTAATATAAAGAATAAGTAATAATTTGTTCTAACATTTTTCCTGAAAGTACTCAAAACGCTAATTGCACGCCTCACAACGTGAGGGAGTGCTCTACTCTCGATATGTGGCCATACCTCAGTTTCGCTACATAAAATCGTTCTTATACTCTTAGCTAGACATCAAATCCATATATATACGTTACAATGACTACAGACATTGAATTATTGGTTTATTTTATAACTGATTCACTTTAGATTACACAACAAAAAATGTAATTGAAAAAATATATCGACTGCCGTCCGTTTGTCTATGCGTCTGTGAGTCTTCTCGCTTAATAGAAATGTAAGCAATAGATTAAAATATATAGTATTAAATAAGATTCCATATATTCTAAGGAGGTCCTTATTGATTTTTGCTATTGAACTGAACACCTTTTAAAAGTTATTTATTTTTTTCATCAAAATTAAATGAAACGCTCATGAGGCGTGCATTTTGGATTTTTTTTTGCGCCCAGAAGCAATTAGAAAGGGCTACCCCGTTACGCGAGGAGGTGGTGAATGCTTTATGCATACCACGACAGCCGGTCTGTCGTGGTTATGTGGGACTCACTGTGACTAAACCCTAACCTAACCACTACCCTAAGTGTACCCACTAAACACCACCTGTGGGACTGGCAATTGGCGGATTAAGCCTCTTGCCCGGCAAAGAGTCGGATCGGAAGCAACCCTCTTTTGGGAGAAGAGGGCGCAGGCGGTCTGCAAATGTACGTATTCTTTAGGCTTTCGAAAGTTTCTCCTACTAAATCAAGTCTTCCAATAACTTCCAGCCATAATTTGCATCTAAAATTTTTAAATACAATACTTATTATTAAATTTTCATAATTATCACCCACAAACCTCAAAATTGACATCCCTAACATTAAAAAAATGATGTCCACCATCTTGGATTTAAAAATAAATTCCATTTTCGTTATCAGCACCCCAAGAAACCTCGAAATTGATACCCATATCATATTATTAAAAAAATGTCCGCCATCTTGGATATGAAAATGGATGCCAGTTTCGTAATAAGCACTCCAAGAACCTCGAAATTGATACCCATATCATATTATTAAAAAAATGTCAGCCATCTTGGATATGAAAATGGATGCCAGTTTCGTAATAAGCACCCCAAGAAACCCCGAAATTGATACCCATATCATATTATTAAAAAAATGTCCGCCATCTTGGATATGAAAATGGATGCCAGTTTCGTAATAAGCACCCCAAGAAACCCCGAAATTGATACCCATATCATATTATTAAAAAAATATCCGCCATCTTGGATATGAAAATGGATGCCAGTTTCGTAATAAGCACCCCAAGAAACCCCGAAATTGATACCCATATCATATTATTTAAAAAATCCGCCATCTTGGATATGAAAATGGATGCCGGTTTCGTAATAAGCACTCCAAGAACCTCGAAATTGATACTCATATCATATTATTACAAAAATGTCCGCCATCTTGGATATAAAAATGGATGGCGTTTTCGTAATCATCACTCCAATAAACCTTGAAATTGACATCCATATCCTACACATATAAAAAAATGACCGCCATCTTGGATTTAAAAATAAATGCTATTTTCGTAATTAGCACATCGACAAACTTAAAAATTGACCCCTAAATCTTAATATTTTATAAAAAAACTTCGAAAGACCGAAGACGAGGCACATAGTATGGTCTAAAACCTTAGCCTGTCCAACCACACGATTTAGATGAAGAAAAATCAGTAATGCCCAGCGACTAGTACCTATTTTTTACGTCCGCCATTTCTTTTACGTTGGCTATTTGGCATGACATGACAAAATATACATAATGTAAAAAATAATAACAATATTTATTTAGCTTTCTTCCGTGTGCGGAATTTGGTGAAATCGCAGATCTTTATTTATGCGAGATGACGACTTGCAATCTCTCACAGCACACGTCGTATGAACCATTTTAATTATAATTATCAACACTAAATTTAAAAATAATAAAAGCAAGCGCGCGTTAACCCTGGAAGTCGTGTCCCGAGCTACTAATACGATTGGCATAAGCAGATCGGGCTCGTCCTTCCCGCGTCTCACCCCTCACACCCCGCACGATTGCCCCGTCTAAACGTCTTCGTCGGACGACTGTATGGATTTATAGACTGTGGTGGTATGCTATGAGCATTCACCACCTCCCTCCCCCGCTTTCGGAGGGTGTCCTTGCATTGGGCGCAAAAAAAAGCCGCGCCTCGGCCTATAGCATTGTATGATTCGTAGCGATCGCACGCGTCTATCGGTGTTCTCCAGCCAGTAAAATAAAAATTAAACGTGCTTTACAGCGCGACGCTATAAACCGCACTTATCAGTGCGACTTTCAGTACGTTATTGTATAAATAAGATTAAAATCCTTTTCTTTTCGAATTGTAGATATTAGGGAATGAAATGGAGATTTCAGTATTTGAGTAACTATTAATCTGTTTAGGTTAATTTATCTATTTAGCTGCCTAAGTAGGCAAGATTGATTTCAAAGAAAATAATATTTTTTTAATTATCATAATTCTAAGGTTATCATAGTTACAGTAAGAACTGAGTTTATTAGTTATTGATAATCGTTTATTTTTTTCTGTACAGAAAGCAATAGATATTTCAGTCATGTCTGGAAGACATCGTACTTCAAACATAGGTCGTAGCACAAGGAGTGCAAAAAGAATGCGTATATGTAGAGATAGAGAATCGTCAGAAAAGCGTGAGGCTCGCCTTAGCAAGGATCGAGATAGATATAGAATGCAGAGAGCCAGAGAATCGCCCGCACAGACTAATTTATGGGAAAATAAAGTAAATTGTGCCATGAATTACGATTCTTTGATTCCATACCAAGATGATCCTATAGTATAAATAGGTGCTATGACAGTAGTATGTGAACATTGCTCGGCATTGAAATTCAGAGACGAATCAAAAGGCATGTGCTGTTCTCAGTTGTCATTGTCAGTTGTCAGGTTGTCAGCGTCCCGCAGGACGTTGCCGAGGTAAGATCTGCGCCAAATTTTTACGCGCGCACTTCTCTTCTGCTACGTAAATAATATTTAGGAAATAAAATAAATTGTTAATAACAATAGTTTTATGGAACTTATATATACTATAGTTAAGCATTTGTTTGTGTGTTTATTTCTCATTGTGTAAATATTTGTTTATTACTTTAAAACAATATTTTGTGATTATTTTGTAAAAATCACGATCGTATGCGCGGCTCGACTCGATCTTTGCGACAACCGCTTGTAAATACCTACATAATGCGCTTGGAACACCCAGCCTTAACTGTTAATACAATGTGAATAGTTGTATATATTAAAAAAAATACCAGCAATGCTATTAACATTACTAATGTTTCTTTTAACAACTCCTGCAGGGCTAGCATGGGCAGGAGACAATTTTATACCCGGGGAAAGGAGAAAATCTTTATCCCCTCGCTTAGTTTTATCCACCCTTAGAGCATGGGCACACCGGTGGATATAATATCCACAGTAGATAAAATGGGGGATAGACTTAGACTTAGATAGATTTTTTTGTATGAATATAAACTTAAACCCACGTCCAATGAACTAGGATAAAATTGTCCCTTTCAAATGTCAAAAACGCATAACTTTTTATCTTTCATTTGGCCCCATGCTACGGACGGGGGATATATATTCGTTATGTCAAACGGGGATATACTTCTCCCTACTGCTTAAAGTGCTTGTGTTAGGAGTGGTTCACGACAGTAGTCGAATGGCGGATTCGAACCCACGATTTTTGAGAATTCGGTCTGCATCCTGCCATTATATTGAGGTGAGAACAAGTGACGGGCTGATATGATAACGTACATAAAAATAAATTATACGTTTTTACGAAACATCACTTAATTCAATAACTTTATCTGATTTTATAATTTAACTACCATGTAATATTAAACTGTATCTCAATTAATTGCTCCTTAAATGCTCCAGTAGAATCCGTAATTGTTCCAGGTCTGTTACTATTAGTTAATTTATAATTAATTTTTTAAAAACTTAATTATCGAAAATTTAATTTTGCTATAAAACATAAAATATCTACTTTTTTAAATTAAACTGTATCCCATTTAATTGCTCCTTAAATGTTCCAGTATAATCCGTAATTTCTCCAGGTCTATTACTATTAGTTAATTTATAATTATTCTTTTTTTAATTTAATTATCGAAAATTTTATTATGCTATAAAACATAAAATGTAAAACTTCCCTTAAGCCCGATTTTCACTATGGGATATAATGTAATATATATTATATCTCGAGATATAAATTAATATCGCTCACCGTACTTTTTAATGGAACCGTTTACACTGAGATGTAATATATATTATGAGATGTAATATATATTACATCTCATACTATAAATATTTTTTCGATCGACCGAGCGATATTTCATATTATATTTCGCCCCCTGTACCCCGCACACCGTTCCGCGCCTACGCTACGTACTCAAATTTGTGTCTGTCATTACCTGAATGAACTTTTGCGTAGTGTGTATACTCATTTGTAAATGTAACTTTTCTTAATAGAATTCATTAAAAGGTCTAAATTCATCATATTCCTCTCTAAATTTTATATGATTTGATATCCAGTATCGACACTCCCTGTTTTTACTTGAAAGTAACACACAGAAACCGAATTCTGCATCATCTCCCTCTGATGAACTGTCGAGGCTATCAAGCAAAACAATATCCATTTTGTTTGAAAGACAATTTTGTTTGTAAACGACGAGTGCGGTGTAAATGTAATCCAATGACGAACGCACACTGGTTAAAAGATATATCTCACAGTGTGAAAGCTAATTGCGGGATATAATTTATATCTCGGGATATAATTATTATATCCCATAGTGAAAAGCGAGCTTTAGTGCAACGGTCCGTACTCCGTAGTGTGCACTCGGAGTGGGCAGCTCGGGCCGGCCGTTTACCTCGGGCTAGCCATGTGGGTTCCTCTTAGTTCACCATGGGTGACCAAACCACGGCTACTATCAGAATGTTTTGTTTTTAAATTTCAATAGCCTCACAAAATTATCCTTGGTAAGAATCGGTATTCTTTTGCGAGGATTTGTTGTCTATCAAATTTTGAAGTAATGGTTGGGAACACCCTGACATGTTTGCATACTGCAAGCTTCCCAGAACGTCAGTGCTTCACATCAGCTAAGTATATTATGTTCTTTTATGCAGGTTTTAATTCGGACGGAATAAATAGTTAAAATAGGTTTTACTGGCTGGTGACTTTCGCCAAACTTTATCTGTCATTCAAAAGGGCACACCTGCAGATGAAATTAAAGCATGCCTCAAGTCGTCTATTTTATGGAACAAGGTGACAAAATTCAGTTTAACTACGAATATGAGAGTGCATTTCTATAATGATATTAATGCTGGAAACTATGCTGACACACTATTAAAAATTGGCGATGGGCGGTTGGAAACGGATGCTGAGGGCTGCGTTAAATTGACGAGAGATATTTGTAATTTAGTACAGAGTCATTCCGAATTAATTGCGAGCGTTTATTCAAATTTAACGAACAACATGCATGAAGACAAATGGTTATGTGAAAGGGCGATTCTTGCACCAAAAAATGAGAGCGTTAACAAAATAAATTCACATATATTAAGCGAAGTAGCAGGAGAAATAACAGAGTATTTGTCAGTAGACACAGTTATGGACACAGAACAGAGCACTTCATATCCCGTAGAGTTTTTAAATTCTCTAGAGTTGTCAGGTGTGCCCTCACATAAGCTTCAATTAAAATTAGGCGTCCCAGTCATGCCAATGCGAAATTTAGATTAGTTATGTAACGGGACAAGGCTGCGTGTGACACATCTTGGACGGAACATAATCGGTGCTACAATTTTGACAGGCGTAGGAAAAGGTGAAAATGTTATTATACCACGGATCCCTATAATTCTCACAGATCTTCCTTTTCAATTCAAAAGGTTGCAGTTCCCTATTAAGCTCAGTTTTGCAATGACAATTAATAAAGCGCAAGGGCAAACGTTACAGGTAGCGGGGGTCAACTTAGAAAAACCGTGCTTCTCTCATGGTCAGCTGTATGTAGCATGTTCGCGTGTGTCAAATGCCCAGAATCTCCACATTCTTTCCCCGAATGGAAAAACATATAACATTGTGTACAGTAGCGTCTTAAAATAGGGTTCAGTTAGTTTTTTTTTCCAAAATTCCCACAATCAATTAATCAGAATTCCCACAGATCTTCCCTTTCAATTCAAAATTTCCTATTTAGCTCAGTTTCTTTTCAATTCCAAATGCTGCACCTCTGACGGACCTATTAAGCTCAGTTTCCTTTCAACTCAAAAGGCTGCATCTCTGACGGATCTTTTATTTGGCTCAGTTTCCTTTCAATTCAGAAAACTGCATCTCTGACGAATCAATTTAGCTCAGTTTTTTTTCAAAAGTCTGCATCCCTGACGGATAATTATGCTCAGTTTCCTTTAATTAAAAAAAAATATCCCATTTCCATTTGGAATAAACAGGCTATTTTCATGTTTTCCTATACGCTGCGTTCCAAAACATTTAAATAGGCTGACGAATCAATTTTGCTCAGTTTCCTTTTAATGGCTGCATCTCTGACAAATCTATAAAACTCAGTTTTCTTTCAATTCAAAAAGCAATGGATAGTTCATTTCCCAGTGACCATGCGGGCGAAGCCGCGGGTAACAGCTAGTTTATCTATAAAACTAACTTGGCAAAGTTACCATACTACTGATACCACGATATGCCGGTTACTTTGCCATGTTTTGCTACAACCAAGGGTTGTCACTTTCAACCTATATTTTTAATCGATTACGACAATATAAAGAAAGGGTTCTGTACTTGACATTCTATGTATGTACTATGTACATTGTATCGATGTTTCTCCGTAGCAGCCCATTGGACTAATTTTACTAAATAAGTTGTCAATCGATTCATCTTTATCAAAAGTGTAGGAAAAGAAAAAAGAAATCTATATTTTTACTGCGTTGTCGGGCATTAATAATATTATTACTACTCAGTATTTTTCATAATTTTAACTTAGTGTGTCGATATTAATTTGCACCTAAAAACAGTGCCATTTACTACCGACTTCAAAAAGGAGGAGGTACTTAATTCGTTGTTGTTTTTTTTATGTGTTACCTCATAACTTTATTCAGGGTGAACCGATTTCGATGATTCTTTCTTTATTTGAAAGCTGGTGCTTCTCATGTGGTCCCAAGGTTTGACCAATAGTTTTTGAGTTATTCTTAATAATTTATATTGAAGTCGGTTGTACAAAATTTTTAATTTTAAATTATTAATGATTATGAATGTTTTGCTATTGTGGAAAAAGAATATTTAGATTGATTACATTATTTTTTACCTGATCGTAATAAAATGATGATGATGACTATTAAAAAACGTATACTTGTTAAAAATGATTGTGACAAGCTTTTTTTTGATCTATCATCATCATCATTCATCATTACTGCCCTTCACTGCTGAACACAGGCCAAGGAATGCCATAAAGCACGGTCCTGAGCCAGGTCGTCACTCCATCTAGTGGGGGGTCGCCCTACACTTCGCCTACCGATACGAGGCTGCTACTCGAGAACCTTTTTTCCCTATCGGTTGTCGGTCTTCGAGCTATATGGCCAGCCCATTGCCACTTCAGTTTACTAATCCGTTGGGCTATGTCGGTCACTCTGGTTCTACTGCGGATATCCTCATTTCTAAATTTATCACGCAGAGAAACCCCGAGCATAGCCCTCTCCATAGCTCGCTGAGCGATCTTGAGCTTCCTCATATGGCCAGCAGTGAAGGATCATGTCTCAGTTCCATAAGTCATCACTGGCAACACGCACTGGTTGTACAGTTTCATTTTCAAGTTTTGAGATATATATATATATATAAAAATAAGAAATTATTGTGACAAGATTTAAATAAAAAAATTAAGTAAAGTAAGGTACGTAATTAAGGATTTTTGACAACCATGACACACATTTTCAAGTTTGTATGAAAAATTGAAAGATGAGGGGGCAACTTTGCCACAAGCGTAAACTTTGCTATTTGCAACACAATTAAAAGAGCAAATCATAACTCTAAGTGTTGTGTATTATATTATGAGGTAAACTTCAACCTTGAAGTCAAATCCTATTATTTTCATTATAAACACTGATGGCAAAGTTGTCACAAAGTGAGGTTAACTTTGCCATTTTCTAGTTTTGAGTATTTTGTCTATTTAATGTTAGTATTTGTTTAAATCACTAATGAATACCAAATCTATGAAGAATATAGTGTCTTTTAATATTAACGCCCAGTATGTGAGTAGGTAGCTTTTATTTTGGAAAATTGGTCCTAAATTTTTAAGTCCTTCCAAAAATGGCAAAGTTGGCAGGTTTCACGGTATTTGAAATTTCTATTCTTATTTATGCCCTATTCCCTTATACAAGAAACGTTTCGTTCTCACTTTTTACTCATTCATTCTCTCAGGCATTCCATCTTAGTACTCAGGTGTAACAACGCATGTCCTGGCTTAAAAAATCATATTTCTTAATCGAGGATAAATGTAGATGTCTATGGACCACAGCATTCACTTACTTGACTGTGTGCTCGTTTGTCACCCTTATTCTAAACAAAAATCTGGCGACCTTTTACTACGCACGCACACATTCGTAAGGGTCGATCGGTCAGGTCAGCAACAACGTTATGAAATGAATCGCACACGCGTAAGCGTAGTTGTTGCCCATAAATCACATTCAATTTGTAATTTTTAAATAAAAGTAGAAGCCTTATTTATTCGTATTTTCAAAAACTGCAATAACGGTATATCATTATTTATATATTTGAATTTAAGCTTAAAATTTGGTTACTCTTTGAAAAATAACCCTGTATTTACGCGACATTAAATGAAACTAATTTTACGGATTCTATGGCGTTTAAATCGTCGGGAAATAAAAAAGTTTAATTAAACGCGATAGAATCCGTAAAATTAGATTCATTAAATGTTTCCTGCAATATGGACTTGCTGAAGCGATGCGATAGCGCAGTTTTTTTTTTATTTTCAAAAAGTGCTTTGTCAATGGCCTGTATTTGTATTATTTTTATAATTTCAAAATCAGATCCACGTATTTGGGATTCATTTATTTGTTGCAGATTTCGGAAGGATTCTTTATTTTCTATGATTGAATATGGATACAATGTAGCCATTCCCACATGAAACGGGCACCCCTTTAGATTTTTTATTTTCTTAGCAGGAAATATCACAGATTTGTCCAATGTTCCATTGAAACAAGTATTAATTGTAGTAAGTTTAACTTTAACATCATAGTCACAAGTACTTTCATCAATATCTGGAATAGTCGTCTGAAGCTTATAAATTGTATGATTCTCAGATTGGAAAATAAATGTGGCGTCATAGTGTTGAAGTGTCCATCCAACTTTTTCTAAATCCTTATTACAATCTTCATATTCGTAGAGAATTATTAGGTATTTCAATTTCTCGTCAATGACTATAATATCTAACTGTTCAAAAAATTTACAATTATGGACGAAAATAACAACTAACATAATACTTTCTTTATATTCGTTCGCTGTTTCATTTAGAATTTGTAGTTTATGTAAAATTATTTGCTGCACGTATTCTTCTGAAAGAAATTTAGTAAGGCTTTCCTTAATTAATACGTTTTCATAAACAGTATATTTTGTATCGTCTCCAATTATGGTAACTGTTGGTTTTCGTTCAGTTTTTATAGCGGCGACTACACATTTTACAAGCGATTCAGATTCTCTGATAGAATTCGTCTCTAAGGGTATAACTTCTGAATTTAATGTATTAGTAATAAAAAAATAAAACAAAATCTTAAATGTACGAGTAGCTTCTTTAAAATGCGACATGTCGTTTACGCATTAGATGTAAACTAAATATTTCTAAATTTATAAATCAGATATTGTTTGCTATAAAGAGTTAGGAAAAGCTTAGAATGATCTAAAAATATTTCAACATTGAATATATTGTAAAAACAGATTATTTTTAATGTACTATGTTAACTTGGTAATTATCGTCGTTGACTTGGATCTTACGGAAAAAAGCGTAATTTCACCGTACCAAAACGTTTTTTTTGTGGAATGGCTAACAGCTGTGATATTAAGCCTGCATTCTGACATTATATTGTTTTTAAGTAACTATTTTATAGAGGCCAAGTATTAATTATTAATAATATTAACTGTAATATTTTCTGCTTCAACGTTGTCGAATCTTGTAAAGAAGCTGCCCCTATTAACGCACCCCAGCTGTATAGAAAGGTGTTTCTCCAAGATACAATGAGACGATCAAAATTACAGAACAATATCCAAATTACTGAATAACAAATATAAAATAAGATAAAAATGTATAATCCATTAATTTTACCTACAATTGTTCGCCAAGATCTTGGTTCTCTTTCTACCCCATATACCCAAATAACTGCTTGCCTGTTGTATGTACCTGAATAAGAAACCGAGTTTCCGTATATTCTGTAAAGCCCTCCAGCACAAGCGTCTATGCTGCCATTAAAAAGGTACGAAATAAAGTCATTACGCAAATATGGATTTTTTTCTTCTCTATATATATAATACATGTTTAACGACGCGTTAATATTGTTACAAATAATTTTGATTATTTCAAAATCAGATCCACGTATTTGGGATTCATTTATTTGTTGCAGATTTCGGAAGGATTCTTTATTTTCTATGATTGAATATGGATACAATGTAGCCATTCCCACATGAAACGGGCACCCCTTTAGATTTTTTATTTTCTTAGCAGGAAATATCACAGATTTGTCCAATGTTCCATTGAAACAAGTATTAATTGTAGTAAGTTTAACTTTAACATCATAGTCACAAGTACTTTCATCAATATCTGGAATAGTCGTCTGAAGCTTATAAATTGTATGATTCTCAGATTGGAAAATAAATGTGGCGTCATAGTGTTGAAGTGTCCATCCAACTTTTTCTAAATCCTTATTACAATCTTCATATTCGTAGAGAATTATTAGGTATTTCAATTTCTCGTCAATGACTATAATATCTAACTGTTCAAAAAATTTACAATTATGGACGAAAATAACAACTAACATAATACTTTCTTTATATTCGTTCGCTGTTTCATTTAGAATTTGTAGTTTATGTAAAATTATTTGCTGCACGTATTCTTCTGAAAGAAATTTAGTAAGGCTTTCCTTAATTAATACGTTTTCATAAACAGTATATTTTGTATCGTCTCCAATTATGGTAACTGTTGGTTTTCGTTCAGTTTTTATAGCGGCGACTACACATTTTACAAGCGATTCAGATTCTCTGATAGAATTCGTCTCTAAGGGTATAACTTCTGAATTTAATGTATTAGTAATAAAAAAATAAAACAAAATCTTAAATGTACGAGTAGCTTCTTTAAAATGCGACATGTCGTTTACGCATTAGATGTAAACTAAATATTTCTAAATTTATAAATCAGATATTGTTTGCTATAAAGAGTTAGGAAAAGCTTAGAATGATCTAAAAATATTTCAACATTGAATATATTGTAAAAACAGATTATTTTTAATGTACTATGTTAACTTGGTAATTATCGTCGTTGACTTGGATCTTACGGAAAAAAGCGTAATTTCACCGTACCAAAAACGTTTTTTTTTTTGTGGAATGGCTAACAGCTGTGATATTAAGCCTGCATTCTGACATTATATTGTTTTTGAAGTAACTATTTTATAGAGGCCAAGTATTAATTATTAATAATATTAACTGTAATATTTTTTCTGAAATCAAGTGATTTGTATCAATAATATCACTTACCTGCAGCGACTTTGGACGACTGCTGGAGGGCTTGCCTAAATTAGTTGTGAAATTAATAAAAAAGTGTGCAATATTGATATTTGACGGAATCTCTTCAGTCAGAAGATGAATTTACCGTATATTTATATTTTATAAGTTCATATTTTAAAGCAATTATTGATTCTAAGCTTTTGTCGACCGACTTCCTAACTAATATCTCGCAAATGAAGACACATAACACAACCTACATAAAAAAAAACCTATTCCAGTCATTTGGAACTCAATACTCGTACAACCACCAACAGCAGTCAGAGCGCTTTATAAAACTGTGTAAGATACAAGTATTTTAAGTATCACAGTATGAATTTATTGCTATTGAACGAAATTGCCAATTCTATAGTACTAAAATTTACCGTTTAATATATTGTTTTTTAATAATTTGCCCTGTAGTATATATTGTATATAAAAAAATCTACATATTCGTAATTATTATCTATACCTACTCCTACATTTAGGTAACGAGTTATGTTACTTGTAATCCTATGATGAATTTTAAATTACTTTTACTAACCTTTTTGACGAATCTACGAACTTTTGTACAATATTTCACAAAATATTTTAAGCACATTTAAACTTTTATGATAAGAATTTTTTATTCGAATGGATCTTCTATTTCATTTTGAGATCTACATTGACTGAAATCATTATTGTTAGTTTGGGGAAAATGTTTTAGTACCTACTATTTATGTATGTAACATGAAAACGCTTTTATTTCAACCACCACTAAAATACTCATATTAAATATATGCATGACACTTATCTAGATAAACTTGTAAAGTACATTACCTATACAGGGTTATTTTTCAAAAAGTAGCCAAATTTTAAACTTAAATTCAAAATATATAAGTAATGATATACCGTCATTGCGGTTTTTTAAATTACGAGTAAATAAGGTTCCTATTTTTATTTGAAATTACTCCAAATTGAATGTGATTTATGGGCAACAACTACGCGTACGCGCGTTCCTCTGTGTGCGATTCAATTCACGTTTTTGCCGACCGATCGACCCTTACGAATGTGTGCGTACGTAGTAAAATAATGGGCGTTAGATATTTATGAGTTTTGCATTTTGTATTTAAAAGATAAAATGGACAGAAAGTTTGAGATGTTTTTTAATTAATTTTTCTTCACCATTTGCCTATATTACTTATTCTGAACCTTCTCTGCAAATTTGTCCGGTTATTGCAAAATAACCCTGTATACAAAATTTCATCCATTATTAGAGCCGTTTCCGAAAAACCCCTTAAATAAATATACATCTATATATAAAAGTGCCTGCTTAAAGTATGGGATTAACTATTATTACAATGTGAATAGATGTATATTTAAGAAAATACTAGCAATTCTATTAACATTACCAATATTCTCTGTAAGCTTAAAATGCTTACGTTAGGAGTGGTTCACGACAGTAGTCACAACTTTTAAGTTCGCGGTCTGCATGTAGTCATTATATTGAGGTGTGGATAAGTGACAGGGTGGTATGATAACGTAAATAAAAATAAATTATATGTTTTTACGAAACATCACCTAATTTAAAAAAAAATATCTGATTTTACAATTTAACTACTATATAATTTGTTGACTGTTTTATCAACTTCATATTTATTTACTGTTTTTCTCGTTAACTTCCCGGAGTGCGACAGTTCGCAGTAACACCAAGGGTATTATAATTATTTATTGTTGCCAGTTAATCTGTTACGAGTAGTCTATTACCTATTACAAACAATGTGCAGAAACTTGAACAAATTCAAATTCATACTAGAACCAGTGCTCCAAGGTAGCAGTCTATACGTGGTAAAGCCATTCTGCAGCTATATTAGTAGTATAGTTGTAGCACGAATGGGTCTGCTCGACCGGGGAAGGACCACGCTCTCACAGAATACCAGCGTAAAATAGCAGCTTAACACTGCTGTGTTTCGTGTGGTGAGTGTAGCGAACCAGAGACCCTTTTTACTGGAAAAGAGGCATTCCACTTAGTCCTCACGGGTGACAACGCATCTGAATTTTGATTCTTTATTGAGGATAGATGTAGATGTATATGAGTCACAGCAACCACTTATTACCATCAGGTGGACTGTGTGCTCGTTTGCCACCCTATCCTATATTAAAAAAAATTATTCACTTGTGCCCACCTTCTATAGTGCCAGCGCAAAGTAAATGGCCATTGCCAAACATTGAGCGCTGACGAGGAATAATGAACTGGAGCCAATACCTGCTGCGTCACGGAAGAGTAATGCAGCGCATCATTTGGAAGGTTCATTACTTTTAATGCATTTTACAGACGGTGCTAACTTGAGTAAATTCTGCTACATACATACACACATACGTACATGCTGCTACATATATAATGTATATACACTCTCACGCCTGTCACCCAGAGCCAGGCAAAGACAACAGATTTCCATGTGGCACGATCCTGACACACCTCTCTCGCTTCTTTCACATCCATATATTTACGCATAGGTACATACTCGCGGGTTAGGGGTACTATTATTTTAGACCATGTTTATCAGTCCGGGAAAATCGCCGGTGGTAGACGTTTTCACAAAGAAGTGGTGCGAAGAAGAAAATTAAACACTTAACTTTTTTTTTTTATAGAATAAGGTTGACAAACGAGCACACAGTCCACCTGATGGTAAGTGGTTGCTGTGGCACATAGACATCTACATCTATCTTCGTTTGCGAATTTAAATGCAGATGCGTTGTCAGTCGTGAGGACTAAGATAGAATGCCTCTTTTCCAGTAAAAAGGGTCTCCGGTTCTCTACACTCACCATACGAAACACAGCAGCATTAAGCTGCTATTTTACGCTCGTATTCTGTGAGAGCGTGGTCCTTCCCCGGTCGAGCCGACCCACTCGTGCTACAACTATACTATTAATATAGCTGCAGCATGGCTCTACCACGTAAAATAAAACTAAAACTAGCATACACCGCAATGAGTTCAGTTCTACAGCATTAATTTTATTCTCATGCTTCTACCACACCTAACTTTCACCTTACCATACATTATTATAGTAGGGACTAAAACAGCATTGTGAATAGCCATACGTACCTTTTTGACATGTTCTAACTTCCCACAATAGAGTGAAGACCCTAATTTACTTTATGTCCTGCATTCACTATTCATTCTATATCCTTGTTATGTCTATTATCCCTGCTAAACACGCATCCTAAATATACAAACTCATCCACTTGCTAAATCGCAATAGCTCTTATTCTATTACTTCAAATTCTATTACTGTCCTTGAAATTTCATCATGTAAATACTTTTGCAACAGTGGAATAGCAGTGTAAGAATATCCAATTCCCCATATATAGGAAGCTGTACCAGAAGATAGACAGCAGCATCTTCATATAACAGCTGATTAAAAAAAACTGGGGTTGTGTATACATATACAGTAGTGTACTTTTGATAGGCTGTAATGGTAGCAGTGGACTTTTGATAGGCAGGTGGTAGCATTTTTTATAGAATAATGGTTACGAATGAGCACACAGTCCACCTGATGGTAAGTGGTCTACTCCGGAGGCGTGGAGCAGAAGTGCGGTGGTCTTGTTCTTCAAGAAAGGCGACAACGCTCTCTTGAAAAACTACAGACCAATTTCCCTTCTGAGCCGCGTCTACGTGCTGTTTTCGAGAGTCATTATGAAACGTTTCGCACGCAGACTTGACGACTTCCAGCCTCCCGAACAAGCCGGTTTCCGAAAAGGCTTTAGTACCTACCATAATATATTACGCACATACATACCCTTCGACAGATTGTACAGAAGACCGAAGAGTATAATCTGCCACTTTGCCTCGCGTATGTGGACTATAAGAAAGCTTTTGATTCTGTCGAAATTTGGGCGGTGCTACAGTCCCTTCAGCTGTACCAAGACGACTGTCGGTATATCGAAGTGCTGAAGTGTTTGTACAGTAGGGCTACGATGGCTATCCGAGTAAAGAATCAGAGTACGAAACCTATCCAACTGCAGAGAGGTGTAAGACAGGGTTATATCCCCGTAACTAGTGTTGCCCAAATGCAAGAACAGGACGAGACTTAGCCAGTCTTGGTCTTGGTCTTGCGCCAATACACCTGGTCTTGGTCTTGGTATTGCGCTCTCAGTCTTGGTCTTGGTCTTGGTCTTGCAGCAAGAGTCTCGCAAGTCTCGCAATTACCTATTAGCCTATTACTATTTATTAAACGTTACTTTAGATCTTAGAAGTTAGAACAACTTAACAGAGTAGGTACATTTTGAGCTTGAATTAACATAGCCATAGTAAAGACCAACCAAATTAATAAATGTCTAAACATTTAATGAGAAATTTGAAAAATCAACTGACACCGGGTGGGGTTTGAACCCACGACCTAAGCGATCCGTGCCGATGCTCTAACCAACTGAGCTATCTACCGTGTCCCACGGCCACGGGCGTCAGTTTGTTTCTTAATAAACGTTTACATTTAATAAGCTTACATGTGCTAAAAAGCAAAGCACTTATAAAAAGGTTAAAAACGACCCAACAAATAACACACTTAAAACAACTAGTGATCTCATAAACACTCCGAAAAATTAAATCTGGGCGTAAAATCGATAATACCTACGTGTGCCAAACCACCGAAGTTGTATGGGTTACCAAAAATACACAAGCCCAATGCTCCACTACGTCCCATAGTTAGCCAAATCGATTCACCAACTTACAAATTGGCTCAACACTTTGCGAAAATACTCTCACCGCTCAGGGGACATACAAAAGCACACACAAAGGATTCCTACCATTTTGTCAGTGAGATTAAAGACCTACATCTGGCAGACAATGAAACTATGGTCAGTTTTGATGTGCAGTCTCTTTTCACATGCTTACCTGTTGAAGACTGCATCTCGATTGTTACTAGAAGGCTGGAGGAAAACAACATGCCCATAGAATATGCAGTATTACTCAGACACTGCCTTACATCTGGCTACCTATTGTGGAAGGAGGAGTTCTACATTCAAGTAGATGGTGTGGCGATGGGCTCACTTGTATCTCCCATTGTCGCCGATATATTCATGGAAGCCTTTGAGGAGAAAGCCCTACTTACTTCTCCCGTAAATCCAAGATTCTACAAGCGGTACGTAGACGACACTTTCACAATTCTACCTTTAGATAAAGTAACTGCATTTTTAGACCATCTTAACTCCATAAATCCTAAAATTCAGTTTACAATGGAGTTAGAGGCAAACAACTCTTTAGCTTTTCTAGATGTGTTAGTAATTCGGAATCCTGATAACATCTTGAGCCACACTGTATATAGAAAAAAGACCCATACAGATAGATATTTAAACGGTGACTGTCATCACCATCCTTCACAGTTAGCTACCGTGGGTAAATCTTTGTTTCAGAGAGCACGAGGGATCTGTGACAGTAAACACCTGGCCGCCGAGCTCCAACACGTCAAGCAAGTTTTGCACGACAAGAAGCTTCGGGTCCCGCGCTTACGTCACAGTGAACGAGTGAAGCCGGCCACAGTCGAGCGAGTGCCTGCTGTACTGCCATATGTCAGAGGTGTCACTGACAAGATTGGCTACATCCTGAAGCGTGCTTCCATTAAAACATACTTCAAGCCGCCGAAGAAGATTAGTCAGTTTTTACCATCAGTCAAGTGTAATGTCCCTCTGCAAGATGCAGGAGTGTATAAGCTTGATTGTGAATGTGGTCTCTCTTATATAGGACAAACTATAAGATCAATAAAAACCCGCGTTAAAGAACACATAGCTGATGTGAAGAATCGATGCTCCGGGAAGTCTGCAGTCTGTGAACACGTACAGGATCGCCCCCGTCACTACATTAGATTTGATAGACCACAAATCCTCGCTAAAGAACACCGATTCCTTCCAAGGATGATTCGCGAGGCTATTGAAATCAAAAAACATCCTAATTTCAATAGAGAAGATGGCTGGGTGCTACCATCTGCTTGGGATCCTATAATTAATAAAATTAAACCCCAACCCAAGCATACAACTGCAAGACTTCAAGATACTGTAAGTTCATACTGCGTAGATCGGAACAAAAATTAATAATTTTTAATATGGAGGTAACCGTGGTTAACTATGACATTGGGACGTCAAATACCTCAGTCCCCACCGTGACCATGGGTGCTGTTATGTACTCGAAACGTCGGGAATATAAAATAAGTTAATATACGCGATAAAATCCGTAAAACTAGTTTTATTTAAATATAAAAACAAATTAATAGCATTAACTTGACTGTATTTTAAAGAACATTATCTGTACTACTAGAAAGAGATTGATGGAACCTCGCCATATATGAAATGGAATAAAAGAGTTATACAATATACCATTTACTTAAATAAAAAATAAAATACGATACAAATTAAATTACTTCACAGTACACAAAAGCTTTGACATTACTGTTACTTTATATTAATTCGTTAGACCAAACATTAATACAAAGTAACCATCTGGCTGACACATCACTTCTCTCAGCAGGTACTGAAGTTGCAGGTATTGAAAGAAAATCACGGCCCATCTTCGATTAAGTCGGATATTCTGTCTCATACGTCCTCCACCACTCTAAAATGTCTTACGAGCTGGCGGCTCTGGGTTTACTTACGTACTCCTCCAACTCGTTAATAACTAAGCCTTGAAGACAAGATCCAGATCCATTTTTACACGTTTCAAGTGTGTTAAAAGTGTCTACAATATTTTTCAAATGGGTGACGACATATTCGAGCACTTTGTGTTTTAAAAACAAACACATCCAAAAATCGAGATTTGCACTGAACTTATTGAACATGTTTATCTATTAGGTAATAATAATAATAATAAAATCGACCGCGACCCCGCGCATAACCCTAAGCAAGCGGAATCGGGATGTCGTGACGGCCCTGAACCCACTGCTGGCAACCTTTTTGGAAACCAGCCGGGACCTTTGCGATACGGACTCAATACTCTTTGGCGCCGCTTTAGCAGTTTGCCGCATTGTTGGTGCCAAACTTCCCACGTCTGGACGTGCTACTGGGCAAAGTAGCACTATCCCAGCCTGGAGAAGAAGGATTGAGGACCGTATCGCAAAGGCAAGGGCCCTCATCGGCAGACTGATAAGCTTCAGGTCGGGCAATAACAGGCCGAGTTGTGCGCACCGTCAGGATGGCGTTTGCTGGGACAAATATCAGTTTGTCCCAGCCGGATATAACGCAAAAACTGACGGAGCGCATAGACGACCTGAAGCAGAGAATCGCTGCTTGGGGGAAGCGGATTCGGCGATATACCGAGAGGTCGACACGGTTCAACCAGAATCGTCTCTTCCAGAGTGATCAGAAGAGGCTCTATAAATTATTGGAGCGGCCAATGGTACGTGGAACGGGCTCAGCACCGAATCAGGCCGACACTATCGCATTCTGGCGCGGCCTGTGGTCAGAGCCCGTAAACCACACCGAGGCCCTGGACGGAAGTTGTGGCGAGTCAGTGTGCGAGTGTTACGCCCATGGACCCCGTCATCATAACGCCGGATGACGTAGCTGAGGCGGTCCGTAGGGCCCCGAACTGGAAAAGTCCGGGCCTCGACGGACTGCATCACTACTGGCTGAAGGGTTCGTGGTGTGTCACGCTGTGCTCGCCCGACAGTTTCAAGAGGCTCTCGACCAAAAGTCGCTCCCGAGCCTCTTCACTACTGGGATCACTCATTTGGTTCCTAAAGACCGGGATTCCACAGACCCGAGCAAATACCGCCCCATAACGTGTCTACCTACCATATACAAGACACTAACATCCATTTTGAGCGCGAGAATCACTCGTCACCTGAACGCAAATCAGGTGATGTCGCGCGCTCAAAGTGGATGTCGGGGCGGTGGTCGTGGAACCAAGGAACCACTCCTCATTGACGCGGTCATTGGCAAGGTGGTTAAACGCAACCGTCGGAACCTCTCCGCCGCCTGGATAGACTACAAAAAGGCATTCGACTCGGTGCCTCATACATGGCTTAAGAGGATCCTCGAGCTGTACAAGGTTGACTGTACAGTTCGAGACTTCCTCGGGCAGTGTATGGGGCAGTGGAGTACGATCCTTTGTCATCTAGGCGAACGGATGACGGCTGAGGAGAACCACATAAGGATAAGAAGGGTATTTTCCAGGGCGATTGTCTGAGTCCAATCTGGTTTGCCTCTCCTGAACCCTCTCAGTACCTTACTGGAGGGTTCTGGAGGGATTTCAGCTTCGGAAAGGAGGTACAAAAGTGACCCACCTTTCTATATGGATGATCTCAAGTTATTCGCCTCCAGTCGCTCACATCTTGTGGAATTGCTAAACATCACTTGTGATTTTAGTAATTCTATTAGAATGGAGCTGGGGACGGATAAGTGTGCGGTCCTCCATGTCGAAAGGGTAGGGTTGCTAACTCTGAGGCATAGACTTATCTATGCCCATCAACATAAGGACCCTTTCCGAGGTTGAAACATACCGATACCTGGGTATGTCACAGAACATAGGTATCGATGAGGCGGATATGAAACAGTCAGTTTGCGATGTGTTTTATGCACGCTTGACAAAAGTGCTCAACAGTCTTTTGTCGGTGTGAATAGGACACACGCATATAACGGTGGGTCATGCCTGTCCTCATATATACCTTCGGCATGCTCAGGTGGACTCAGACCGAACTGAACGCTCTGAATAGAAAAGTCCGCACTGTTATGACGTCACACAGAATGCATCACCGGAGATCGACAGTAATGAGGCTGTCCTTGCCGCGGGAACATGATGGGCGTGGCTTTTTGTGCGCTCTCACCATGCATAATCACGAAGTGTGCAGCCTCCGTAATTACTTTCAGGCGAGATCGGATGATCCATTCTACAGGGACGTCATTTCGTGTGATAAAGGGCTTACTCCTCTATCCTTAGCCAACGAGCAATGGCAAGACCCAGCAGTACAGTGCATTTCCGACCGGGAGACCGTATGGAAGGAGAAGGAGCTCCACGGGAGGTTCTACAAGGCTCTGCAAGGCTCTACGTTTCGGTGACCTCTTTGGGGAAACCGAGGGTTTTGTGTGTGCGATACAGGATCAGGTTATTAAGACCAACAATTATCGGAAATACATCCTAAAGGATGGCGCCGTCGACATCTGTCGAGCTTGTCGCCATCCCGGCGAGTCACTTAGGCATGTCATCTCCGGTTGTTCGGCGCTTTCTAACTCTGAGTATTTGCACAGACACAACCTAGTAGCCAGAATTCTACACCAGGAGCTCGCTCTGAAATACGGTCTCGTGGATAGGAAAATGCCATATTATAAGTACTTGCCGGAAGCCGTGCTCGAAAATGACCGCGCCAGGCTCTACTGGGACCGGGCCATCATCACAGACAGGACTATTCTTGCGAATAAGCCTGATATTGTGCTGATGGACCGGGCACAATCAAGATATTTTGGTCGATATTACCATTCCTTATGACGAGAACCTCGTGAAAGCCGAAACAGATAAGCTGACAAAATATCTGGACCTGGCTCACGAGGTGACCGACATGTGGGGTGGTCTGCCGACCGAAATTATTCCTGTGGTCGTTTCTGCGAACGGGCTAATCCCGGTCAGCCTCTCGGGTCATCTGAGGCGACTGGGACTCCGTGACGGACCGCTCCGTGCTCAAATGCAGAAGGCGGTGCTCCTCGACACCGCCCGCATCGTCCGCCGGTTTCTCTCCTTTCCCCTAACCCTCGGCCGTTTGGTCTCCCCTGCCGAGGGCTTCCATTCAGTTGGGTTTTATTTATTTATGTATTATTTGTGTTAGTATATTTAATATATATACATATATATTTATGTATTTTATTTACTATATTTCTTTTATATATTTATTCAGCCCAACCAAATGAGAATACTTTATAAATATCGAATAATAATAACGCTTGACCAAAGTGCTTAACAGCCTTTTGCCCGGTGTGAATAAGACACACGCATATAAAGGTTGGGTCATGCCTGTTCTCATATATACCTTTGGCATACTTAGGTGGACTCAAACTGAACTTAACGCCCTGGATAGAAAAGTCCGCACTACTATGACGTCCCATAGGATGCATCACCCGAGATCGTCGATTATGAGGCTGTACTTGCCGCGGAAACATGGTGGGCGTGGCTTTTTAAGCGCGCTTACCATGCATAATCGCGAAGTGTGCAGCATCCGTAATTACTTTCTGACGAGATCGGATGATCCATTCTATAGGGACGTCATTTCTTGTGATAAAGGACTTACCCCTCTATCCTTGGCCAACGAGCAATGGCAAGACCCGGCAGTACAGAGCATTTCCGACCGGAGACCGTATGGAAGGAAGGAGCTCCACGGGAGGTTCTACAAGGCTCTACATGTGCCTTTCGTAGACACAGTTGCCTCCCTCCACTGGCTACGTTTTGGTGACCTCTTTGGAAACCGAGGGTTTTGTCTGTGCGATACAGGATCAGGTTATTAAGACCAACAACTATCGGAGATACATCCTAAGGGATGGCACCGTCGACATCTGTCGAGCTTGTCGCCATCCCGGCGAGTCACTTAGGCATGTCATCTCCGGTTGTTCGGCGCTTCTAACTCTGAGTACTTGCACTGGCACAACTTAGTAGCAAGAATTCTACACCAGGAGCTCGCTCTGAAATACGGTCTCGTGGACCGGAAATTGCCGTATTACAAGTACTTGCCGGAAGCCGTGCTCGAAAATGACCGCGCCAGGCTCTACTGGGACCGGGCCATCATCACAGACAGGACTATTCTTGCCAATAAGCCTGATATTGTGCTGATGGACCGGGCACAGTCAAGATATTTTGGTCGACATCACCATTCCGTATGACGAGAACCTCGTGAAAGCCGAAACAGATAAGCGAACAAAATATCTGGACCTGGCTCACGAGGTGACCGACATGTGGGGTGGACTGCCGACCGAAATTATACCTGTAGTCGTCTCTGCGAACGGGTTAATCCCAGTCAGCCTCTCGGGTCATCTGAGGCGACTGGGACTCCGTGACGGACCGCTCCAAGCTCAAATGCAGAAGGCGGTGCTCCTCGATACCGCCCGCATCGTCCGCCGGTTTCTCTCCGTTTCCTCCTAACCCTCGGCCGTTTGGTCTCCCCTGCCGAGGGTTTCCATCTGGTTGGGTTTTTATTTATTTATGTATTATTTATTTATTTATGTTAGTATATTAAATATATATTTATGTTTATTTATTATTTCCTTTAAAATATTTATTCAGCCCAACCAGATGAGAATACTATATAAATACCCCAAAATAATAATAATAGTAAGTAATTATTATAAACCCATAGTGTTAATGTTATAATAATTACTTACTAGAATAAATTATTATGATATCTACCTATCCTTACCATTATCTAATTACAATATTCATTGCGAGATCAGCATAATGTATTCGTGTACATTCTGAGCACCCGAAAACTTATTTTATTCCTTGGAACGTGTACTCTGTGGCGGCAATCAAACAGTGTCAAATGTTTTGCGTGCGTCGCGGCGGCGAGGATTGTATGCGATATCAATATTATCCGCCGGCGCGTGTATCTTGATCTTGTACTTTCGAATAGCTGCAAAATTTCTTTGACAGGTCAGTATCTGACCTTTGATGACGCCGACAACAAGACGCTGCGCACTATCAAAGTGCCGATGATCAAAACTAGGGATGCATTCTTTTTTTCTTTTAATGGATATTTTCATTCGCTATGTATGTTTATGGTATTGTTCGTAATGCGCATAAGTGCAATTTTCCAATTTTTTTTTATAGTTTTTTGCGTCTCATAGAGTCCCTAAGCGTATACCCGAACTCCTATACTCCCTGAAACGACACTCAGTCCTAACTGCAAGACGCAAGAGTCTCACAAGCATAGTCTTGTTTTTGCGCAAATCTTGCACGGTCAGTCTTGGTCTTGATCTTGCTAAAATTAGGCGGTCTTGTTCTTGGTCTTAGTATTGCAAAAATGCAAGAACAAGACCAAGACTGCAAGACCAAGACCGATTTTGGGCGTTTTCAAGCTACTGGACTGGAAAGGATACGGTATTAACATCAATGGCGAGTACAACTCACCTTCAATTTGCCGACGATATAGTCCTTATTACAGAATCGCTGGAGGACTATGCTCAATGACCTCAATAGTGTCTGCTAACGGATAGGTCTTAAGATGAACATGGACAAAACATAGATCATGTTTAATGTCCATGTCACACCTATGCCGGTAGTTGTTGGGAGCATGAAGCTCGAAGTTGTAGATGAGTATGTTTACCTGGGACAAATAGTCAGACTAGGTAAGTCCAACTTCGACCGAGAGGTCAATTGAAGAATTCAACTCGGCTGGGCAGCGTTCGAGAAATTACGACACATCTTCTCGTCCGGTATACCTCAAAACCAGAAAACGAGATTGTACAACCAGTGATGACTTATGGATCTGAGACGTGGTCCTTCACTGCTGGCCATATGAGGACGCTCAAGGTCGCTCAGCGAGCTATGGAGAGGGCTATGCTAGGGGTTTCTCTGCATGATACACTTAGAAATGAGGATATCCGCAGAACTAGAGTGACCGACATAGCCCAACGGATTGGTAAGCTGAAGTGGCAATGGGCCGGCCATATAGCTCGAAAAACCGACAACCGATGGGGAAAAAGGTTCTCGAGTGGCAGCCTCTTACCGGTAGGCGAAACGCAGGCCAGATGGAGTGACGACCTGGTAAGATATGCAGGAAGTCGAAGGATGCAGGTGGCTCAGGACCGTCCTTTGTGGCATTCCTTGGGGGAGGCCTATGTTCAGCAGTGGACTTGTGAAAGGCTGTAATGATGATGATGATGATTCTGTGAGAGCATGGTCCTACCCCGGTCGAGCCGATCCATTTGTGCTACAACCATAACATAGCTGCAGCGAGGCTCTACCACGTATAAAAGAATCCAGCTGTCTTTGCTTTTGAAATTAGAATATTTTTTTTAATTCCAACAATCTCTTATTATCAACCCAAGAAGACTAGACTCCGATCCAGAGAAGAAAGCTGAAGATATACTTAATAACAGCACCCGTCAGTTAGAAGACGGGCACGTAGAAACGGCACTTCTCTGGAAGAAAAAGGATATTGAGGTGACTGGCAATTATGAAAAAACAATCGAGAAACACAGTAAGGTGGAAGACTGGCGCTGGGTACCTACCAAATTAAACATATCTGACATCGCCACGAGGGATGTACCACCGAACTTCAACTCAAATCACGAGTGGTGCAACGGTCCATCATGTCTGTATAAAGAACCGTCAGCATGGCCGTTCGAAAGACCCACGTTGTCCGAACCTACTGGCGAGGAAAGATCCTTGACCATTACAGAATCGCGTCGTGCTCTGCAACTCTGAGAAGCCGTCCCCGATCCAGTAATGTTTTCTAGATGGGAACGCTTATTGCGAGCTACGGCTAGAGTGCTACAATGTATAACACTCTGCCGCAAAATCATAGATAGAACCTTCTAAAAAAGGTCTAGAAGAAATAAAGAACAAGATCCCGACTGGAGGAAATCGACAAATAATCCGCGACACCTCGCGCAACCTCCCAGTCGAGTGAAGAATAGAGATGTCAAAAAATACATCACACTCGAGGCCGAATTCATCCGAGAGGCCGAAAAGCCCCTAATACGTGTCATCCAAGAAGACTCCTTCAAACAAGAGATGGCCGATCTCCGTAAAGATAAAAAGGTCGCCCATGATAGCCGCCTACGACCGCTCCAAATAGAATTGAAAACGGGATCATCGCTCTACGAAGTCGCATAGCCGCCATCAAGGGAGTCACAGAAGACATGAAGGGGCCACCTATATTGGACGGCGATCATCACATCACGCAACTTTACATCGACTGGACGCATCGTAGCCTGCATCATTGCGGAACCGAACCTACCATCAACGAGATTCAACAGCACTACTGGGTTATACGACTTCGACCCACCACGAAAAAGGTAGTGAGCTAATGCGTAAAGTGTCGCATTAGAAAAGCGCAACCATCAGCGCCAGCCACCAGTGATCATCCCAGCACACGTCTCGCTCATCACCAGACGTTCACCTTCACCGGTCTGGACTATTTTGGGCCACTCTCCGTCACTGTGGGTCGTCAACACCAGAAGAGATACGTGGCTCTCTTCACCTGCCTCACATCCAGAGCTGTCCACTTGGAAATTGTCGCAAGTCTCAGCGCAGACTCCGCAATACTAGCCTTAAGAAGATTCGCAGCGCGCCGAGGGTGCCCTACCGAGATTTACTCCTACAACGGCACCAACATGCACGGTGCAGATAAGGAACTTCGGGAGGTTTTTCAAGAAGAAGCCAGTCGACGAGGCATAGTGTGGCGTTTTATCACCCCCCTCCGCGCCTTTCATGGGAAGGGTGTGGGAACGTCTCATCCGATGCGTGTAGACCGCATTATACACCGTCCTTCATGAGAGACATTCACATGAAGAAGTCTTAGCTACGCTGCTTTGCGAGGTGGAGTACACAGTAAATAGCAGACCATTGACTCACATCTCTGTAGACAGCGACGACAACGAGTCACTTCACTTTCCCAATCACTTCCTTTTGGGAGGATCTGCGAAACTGCCGACACCTGGAGTGTTTAATGAGAAGGACATAGACAACAAAAAGCACTGGCGACGCTCCCAGATACTCGCCGACATGTTCTGGCAGCGTTGGGTCCGAGAATATCTACCGGAACTTCAAAACTAGCGGGAGCCTCATGGACGAGGCCCCAATCTCCAGGTGGGCGATCCAGTTCTAATAGCCGACGGCCAGTTACCCCGCAATACCTGGCCACGAGGAAGGGTGGAAGCTGTATACCCCGGCGACAGATCCGCACTGTGGAGGTACGCACCGCAAACGGCCTAATTAAAAGGCCAACCAGGAAACTCGTGCCGCTGCCGCAGAAGACGCAACGTCGCTCACCGAAATGGATGCAGCGCCGCTGAAAGAAGATCGTCGCGACGCTGCACGGCAGGAGAGATGTGAAACAATATTAAAAGTGTAATTAAGAAAAGTATTTGTGACAAACCCAAGTAAAAGGTGTAACTCTTATTTGTACGATTAAAAAGTCGACCAATCAGAGCACGACATATTATAGAACTTTCTAGGCGTTTTTAATTAACTGCGTAATAGTTGATCACGAAAATGATGGAAATAATTTTTATGCTCTAGAAGAATTGTAAACATGGTATTGAATTAGATTAAGGTTTATAGATTAAAGAAATAAAAGAATATTTAGCGTAATGAAACTTATTTCCTACTTAATGATTTCTTAATGATTTCTTATATTTAAATTTCATACATTTTATTTCCTACTTATAGTAAAATTAAAGAATTAATGTACCCAAATATTGTGAAAATTTGGGATATTTTAGTTAATAACTTTTTACATCTACATCTACACTTATTAATATTGTTACGAGCTTGGGGTTCGAGACAATTAAAGACTGCCGAGTGAATTACTAAAATTGACACTTTAATTACACAACACTAATTACAACTTTAAACCACACTAATACAAAACACAATTTTACTACAGATCGCTTTAGTTCGCAGTTGTATCGCTTCGAAGTCTTCGCTTGTATCGCCAATTCAATACTGACTCGGTCGTGGTCTATACCGGCCTTATATAGCGCCTCAGATACTTTCCAGAGCCTTCTACTGTAGAAATATCTAGAATATTCGAGTACATATCGGTCCCGAAATTTCTAGAAGGATCTTGACTCTCCTAGTTCTGCAACTCGATACCAGAGGGCGCTAGTGGCTAGTGTTGCCATGTACAAAACATTAATAGTGGCGCGCAACAATATTATAAAGAGGAAAGATTTGTTTGTTTGTTTGAATTCAATAGGCTCCCAAACTACTGGACTGATTTGAAAAATTCTTTCACCATTAGAATCCTACATTATCCTTGATGAACATAAGCGATAGAATATTTTGAAAAATGTTAGGGATCCGTATGAAAACGTCGTTAATGTAACCCAAGGTATGAAAAAAATACCAAAAAGAATCCTTATATCGCCTACCCTGCGGAAACTATTGACTATAGAGCAAAGTGATGTACTTCAGTTTTATAGAAGACATCAATATCTACAAAAAAATCTGGGATACCATATGTCTAATTATTACAGTTATGTCACAATAACTACTTTTTCATGTTAAAATATGCAATAGTAACGCCGGTACAAACATTATTCGTACCTTGGTATTAATCCTTATATCCAAATAAATCACTTTGTATTCAAGGGTATATCAGTACCTGTACCATGCATAACCACCAATTACGTTAACCATGTAATTTAAGTAACATTTTTCACTTTTTAAATCTTTGTTAATTCAGCAACCGTCCGTCGTGATGTCTCTCTCGTAGTTCGCATGTCGCGAGGCGCAGATATAATAAATATCAATACGCGAGTGAAACCGCGGGGCACAGCTAGTTGTTAAAATATTAAGAAACCTTTACGGTGTGCTAATAGACAACTGAATTATCGATTTAACAATGTATTGTACATTAGCGTAAGAAGTAATCGTGTATAGAAAAAAATGTAATTTAAGACAATTGTATAGAGAAAATGTTATGCAATAAAGAGGCAAAACGGACAATGACAAGCGGCTCACTTTAAAGTAACGCTCGAGTCTACCTTATGGCTTCGGGGCCCAGTAACATTGTAGTAGCTGAAGTGACTAGTAGCAGAACCAAAAAGTAGCTGAATATAGAACATAGTGAATAGTAGCTAGCAACATAGTAGCTGATAATAGCAGCTACACAAGTGATAGTAATAGCTAGTTGCACAACATAGTAGCTGATAATAGCAGCTAGTAAACATTGAAAATAAAAGCAGTAGTAGTAAGTTATTACCGAACAATTTAAAGAAATAGTGTGACCAACCGATATAGAACAACCGTAGTTGAACAACCATATTCAACAACCGTAGTCGATAACCAATAGTCAGAAGATTTTCGCCGAACTTGCCATTTGTATTCTACAGTTCGTGCATTTTCATTGAACGTCAGTCCACAGTACCCCAGCTGCACCCATAAAGACGGCAGTAGAAGTATCCACCGGAACCTATAGGTGTAGGACGTGAGCGACTCGCGGAGTATCTTCGATAACATTTACTCCCGAGTTTCGCCCGTCCGGAACAAAATTTGATATAGGGGTTGGAACGATCCAGAACATGTTGACATAATGCAGATTTTCCGAAAAACGTCGGTGCTTCCCATCAGCTATATTATGTTCTTTTATGCGGGTTTTAATTCGGGCGGAATTAAGAAGTTAAAATAAATTCGATAAAATCCGTAAAATTTGTTTTATTGGATGGCTTCAAATATTTTTACAATGCTATATTTGTATACATTAGGTTTTCATAAAATTAAATAGGTACTGAGTACATTCATTTCAAATTAATCCTATAAGTTTTTTTTTATAGGATAGGGTGACAAACGAGCACACAGTCCACCTGATGGTAAGTGGTTGCTGTGACCCATAGACATCTACATCTATCCTCAATAAAGAATCAAAATGCAGATGCGTTGTCACCCTTGAGGACTAAGATGGAATGCCTCTTTTCCAGTAAAAAGGGTCTCCGGTTCTCTACACTCACCATACGAAACACAGCAGCGTTAAGCTGCTATTTTACGCTGGTATTCTGTGAGAGCGTGGTCCTTCCCCCGTCGAACCGACCCATTCGTGCTACAACTATACTACTAATATAGCTGCAGCATGGCTCTATCACGTATTTAATACATAGTAAATAAAAAGCAATATTTTACGAATAAAACATTAAAATAATACAATAGAAAATTACACCTATCGACTTATATGGTCATACTTGTTTGATGGTTTAGTAGGTACCAAGTAGATGACGCTGTAAAACCCTCTTGGCTGCACATGTACAGCACAAACCACACCGAAAAGGCTCGATACCAAAGAAAGATTTATAAACTTTTAATATTACGTAATATGTTTGGTGATTAAACACTATGTTTACGTTAGTTTTACTCTATCTATGAATCATCCAGCACTCCAATGATCCCTCTGTGGCCGGTGGAAGGAAAAGGGGAGATCTCCCGCCGGGCAAGATGATCAGCCCGGGCAGCGGCCAACGCTCCGAGTGGTAGTTCGGAGCTATTGTATATATACTGTTTTTAATTCGGAACTTTGATAGCGTGATTTAGGCTTCGATGTATTTCGCTTGTGGCGCGACGACAGCGCCACCACATCACCCCCCTGCTCAGACCGGAGGTCGATAGTGCAATCTAGGTGTCGACGAATGTGCAAGTGCCAGGGAATTGCCTTGTAGTCTGCGATGAGTCGAGAAGAAGGCAAGTAATCTGCGAGAGTGCCCGTGAAGCAGAGACGAGCAGTAAGGCTCAGAGCCGTGCCGAACACTGTAGCGTAGAGAGTAGCTTGAAGGAACAGGAAGCATTATTATAGTGCTGCGATGAACCTTTGTAAAGCTAGATGGCTTGCAGGATGTGAAGACTGAATATTTTGCTCGGGAGCGAATGAATGGGGTACTTGAGAACGATGAAGAGAATTTGAAGTTGTAGTTTCCGAAGGTTGTTGGTTGTGTGTTCATATCACGTCGGTTAGTCACCACTGTGGCGGGTAGAAGGAAAAGGGGAGATCTCCCGCCGGGCAAGGTGTTCTGCCCGGGGAGCGGCCAACGCTCCGAGTGGTAGTTCCGAGCTATTGTATATATATACTGTTTTTGGTTCGCGGGGTGATGTGGCGGCGCTGTCGTCGCGCCACAAGTGAAATAAATCGAAGCCTCAATCGCGCTATCAAAGTTCCAAATTAAAAACAGTATATATATACAATAGCTCGAACTACCACTGAGCGTTGGCGCTGCCCGGGCTGATCATCTGCCCGGCGGGAGATCTCCTTTCCTTCCACCCGCCACAGTGGTGACCCTGACGTGATATGAACACACAACCAACAACCTTCGGAAACTACAACTTCAAATTCTCTTCATCGTTCTGGCACCTATTCATTCGCTCCCGAGCAAAATATCGGTCTTCACATCCTGCAAGCCATCTAGCTTTACAAAGGTTCATCGCAGCACTATAATAATGCTTCCTGTTCCTTCAAGCTACTCTACGCTACAGTGTTCGGCACGGCTCTGAGCTTACTGCTCGTCTCTGCTTCACGGGCACCTCGCAGATTACTTGCCTTCTTCTCGACTCATCGCAGACTACAAGGCAATTCCCTGGCACTTGCACATTCGTCGACACCCAGATTGCACTATCGACCTCCGGTCTGAGCAGGGTGATGTGGTGGCGCTGTCGTCGCGCCACAAGTGAAATAAATCGAAGCCTCAAATCACGCTATCAAAGTTCCGAATTAAAACAGTATATATACAATAGCTCGAACTACCACTGAGCGTTGGCGCTGCCCGGGCTGATCATCTGCCCGGCGGAGATCTCCTTTCCTTCCACCCGCCACAGTGGTGACCCTGACGTGATATGAACACACAACCAACAACCTTCGGAAACTACAACTCAAATTCTCTTCATCGTTCTCGGCACCTATTCATCGCTCCTGAGCAAAATATCGGTCTTCACATCCTGCAAGCCATCTAGCTTTACAAAGGTTCATCGCAGCACTATAATAATGCTTCCTGTTCCTTCAAGCTACTCTCTACGCTACAGTGTTCGGCACGGCTCTGAGCCTTACTGCTCGTCTCTGCTTCACGGGCACTCTCGCAGATTACTTGCCTTCTTCTCGACTCATCGCAGACTACAAGGCAATTCCCTGGCACTTGCACATTCGTCGACACCTAGATTGCACTATCGACCTCCGGTCTGAGCAGGGGGGTGATGTGGTGGCGCTGTCGTCGCGCCACAAGCGAAATACATCGAAGCCTAAATCACGCTATCAAAGTTCCGAATTAAAAACAGTATATATACAATAGCTCCGAACTACCACTCGGAGCGTTGGCCGCTGCCCGGGCTGATCATCTTGCCCGGCGGGAGATCTCCCCTTTTCCTTCCACCGGCCACAGTTCTGCGTTATGGTAGCACCAGGGTAACGTTATTTATTACCGTTAGGGTTTATTAGCATGGCTGCTACACCTCCAACCTCCTCCCTATTATGCAGGCTATCCTAAAATGCGATAAAACAAGTAATTATATTATCACGATGGTCATATAATATGCATTATCGTTTAGGGTCTGCTTTTACCGCGGTGTTCAGAGGACCGGCACGGACGTGAGACATACGTAGGTTACTTCAATGGAGAAATGTGGGCGGAACCTCAGTGCGTAAGAATTAAGAATACTGCGATGAACAGGGCTAGCTACTGCTTCCTAAAACAGACCACTGTGATTCTTCTCGCTTCTATTAAAGAACAAAAGTCGTCTTTTTAGAGTTTTTATTACGAACTATCAACAATACAATATTAGCTTCATCTAATGCTATAGCTTTATGTAATGGGATTTATTGTTTTCTTTTTACCCGACTGCCAAGGAAGGGTTATGTTTTTCGCGCGTATTTTGTATGTTTGTAAATTTCTTTATTACCTCGTATCTTCCAAGCGGCTGGATGGATTTATTTGGACACTTAAGGTATCGTTATATTCGTCTTAAAAACCAAGTGTTCTTAGATAGCTTTTTGAAAAAAATAAACAAAAGGTCGGATTTTTTTTGAAGTTCTTTTTTACTTTTTTAAATTTTATTATTTTCGCATGCAATTATTTAAACATATTTTTATAGCTTAGTTAATAATAAAAATAATATAGTATAATAATAGTTAATAAGAATAAATTTAGTAGCTTAGTTAATAGTACATTAAATTATTTGTTTCAATTTCTTAGTCTATTAATTCTATTACAAACACGATTAAGGATAGAGTACAGCCAAAAATCCAAACGTATATTGCACCCGCAATTTGTTCTACTGTGATGGCACATCCAGACTCGCAAAGGTAACTATTCGACATAATATTTGCGTTAGCACTCTTTGCTTTTGCATGAATCAATAAACCAATTTCTTCTAGGTACAGTCTATCACAAATACCCGCCTCAAAAAGGCTTACTACGGTTTTTTGAAACTTACTTACAAAAGGACTGTCACTTCGGATAATCATGTTATGGTAAGTAATTATAATATTGTCCGAAGCCCTCAGCAACCGAGCTTCATTTTCAACAGCAGTGAATGCTTGAATAGGGTAAAAGTATCCTTCAGGAATAACAGTAAGTCCTTTGTTAGAAATGGTCTTGTACTCGCAGTCTTGAAATCCAGTACAATTTAGTGAGGTATTCGCAAAAGCGATGTACTTGGCGTCTTCTACAAAAAATTTGGTGTCGTAAATTAAATAAGGCGTTCTACCTGATTTAGTAACTTCATCGTTCGTTTTAAACGTCTGTGGAGGTCCTTGGATAGTATAAAATGAATATAATTGCACGCTAATATATGCCGACAAGTGAATACAAAGAATCAAATAGAAAAGATTTAATATTTTCTGCTTCCACGTTGTCGAATCTTGTAAAGAAGCTGCCCCTATTAACGCACCCCAGCTGTATAGAAAGGTGTTTCTCCAAGATACAATGAGACGATCAAAATTACAGAATAATATCCAAATTACTGAATAACAAATATAAAATAGAATAAAAATGTATAATCCATTAATTTTACCTACAATTGTTCGCCAAGATCTTGGTTCTCTTTCTACCCCATATACCCATATAACTGCTTGCCTGTTGTATGTACCTGAATAAGAAACCGAGTTTCCGTATATTCTGTAAAGCCCTCCAGCACAGGCGTCTATGCTGCCATTCAAAAGGTACGAAATAAATTCTTGATGTAAGAATGGACCTCCCTCTTCTTTATAAATATAATATATTTTTAAAGACGCGTTAATTTTGTTACAAAAAATTTTGATTATTTCAAAATCAGATCCACGTATTTGAGATTCATTTATTTGTTGCAGATTTCGGAAGGATTCTTTATTTTCTATGATTGAATATGGATACAATGTAGCCATTCCCACATGAAACGGGCACCCCTTCAGATTTTTTACTTTCTTAGCAGGAAATATCACAGATTTGTCCAATGTTCCATTGAAACAAGTATTAATTATAGTAAGTTTAACTTTAACATCATAGTCACAAGTACTTTCATCAATATCTGGAATAGTCGTCTGAAACTTATAAATTGTTTGATTCTCAGACTGGAAAATAAATGTGGCGTCATAGTGTTGAAGTGTCCATCCAACTTTTTCTAAATCCATATTACAATCTGCATATTCGTAGAGAATTATTAGGTATTTCAATGTCTTATCAATGACTATAACATCTAACTGTTTAAAATTTTTACAATTATGGACGAAAATAACAACTAACATAATATTTTCTTTATATTCGTTCGCTGTTTCATTTATAATTTGTAGTTTATGTATAATTATTATTTGCGGCACCATTTCTTCTGAAAGAACTTTAATAAGGCTTTCCTTATTCTGTATGTATTCATAAACGGTATATTGTGTATCGTCTCCAATTATGGTAACTGTTGGTTTTCTTTCAGTTTTTATAGCGGCGACTGCACATTTTACAAGAGATTCTAATTTTATGATAGAATCTATCTCTAAGGGTATAGCTTCTGAATTTAAAGTATGAGTAATAAAAATATAAAACAAAATCTTAAATGTTCGAGTAGCTTCTTTCAAATGCGGCATGTCGTTTTGCGCATTAGATGTGAAATGCTAACCAAAATATTTTTAAATTGGTAAATCAGGTATTGTTTGCAATAAAGAGTTAGAAAATGCTCAGAATGCTCTTAAAAACATTTGAACATTGTAAAAAAACGGAGAATTTTTTCTGTATTGTCGTTGATTTGGTGGTTATCGTCGTTAACTTGGATCTTTAGGAAAAAAGTGGCATTTCACCGTTCCTAAGTTACGGTTAAACGTTTAACCGTTACCGTTAAACGGTTTTGTTTATTTGTGGAATAGCTAATAGATATGATATTGAGCCCGCATTCTGGCATTATATCATTTTTGAAGTATTATTTAATAGAGGCCAAATATTAATTACAGTTTAACTGTAATATTTTTTCTGAAATCAAGTAATATGTATCAATAATTTCAATTAGGTGGAGCGATTTTGGACGACTACTGGAGGGCTTGCTCAAATTAGTTGTGAAACTAATATTAAAGTGTGCAACATTAATATTTGTCGGAATATGTATATCCTGAACATGAAATTTACCGTATATTTATATTTTAAAAGTTTATATTTTTAGCAAGCAATTAATGATTCTAACCTTTTATCGGGCGACTTCCCAACTAAACTATCGCAAATCAAATAACGTTGCAGAACCTATTCCAGCCATTTTGAACACCATACGACTCAATAACCCGCCAACCACAGTTGAGCCTAAAGCGCTCAACTGTGGTAACAATCTCAAACAAAAAACTCAACAATCTGTGTAAGATGAGAATGCCAATTCTAAAATACTAAAATTGACCGTTTAATATATTATAATTTTTTAGTAATTTGCCCTATATATAATGTATGTGACGCATCTGGATACTCGTAATTATTATCTATACTCCTTCCTTTAGGTAACGAGTTATGATACTTGTAATTGAATTTAAATCACCTTTATTGACGAATCTACGAACTTTTGTACAATGTTTCACAATAATTTAACCACATTTAAACTTTTTTAATACGATTTTTTTATTTGAATGTCTCTTCTATTTAATTTTAAGTTCTACATTAACTAAAATGATTATTGTTAGTTTGGAGATAATTTTTTGGTACCTTCTATTTATAATGTGTGTAACATGAAAACGCTTTCATTTTAACCACCACTAAAATACTCCTATTAAATATTATGGATGGCACCTATCTAGATAAATTTGGAAAGTACAACATTACCTATATACAAAATTTCATCCACCATTAGAGCCGTTTCCGAGAAACCCATATACAAACATACAAATACTAGCGATCCGCTTCGGCTTTGCACGTGTGATTTCTGAATCTCGACAATACTGGACAATACACAAATTTTTATCAAAATCGGTCAAGCCGTTTAGGAGGAGTTCATTCACACACACACGGACAGAGGAATCTATGACTTATTGACTTTTTACACGACTTTTCTACATATTTATACTATAATATGTATAGTATAAATATCTGTAATTCGTGTAGTCGTGTCTGTAATTTTAATATATTCTTGAGAAAACAAGTCCAGGGGACTTATTAAAGGGTACTGAAGCCAAATCAGTGGTTTTTAGAATTTTTGTCTGTATGTCTGTCGGTGTATTCACGATTCACCCAAAAACTACTGGACGGATTGCCATGAAATTTTGTATGTAAGTACCTAGTTAGTAACCCGGGGCAACTTAGAGGCTACTTTTTATCCGATTACAGAACTTCAAAAAAGAAGGTTAAGTATTTTCCTTCCTTTATATGTTAATTTTCTGGATCCCTATCCATTTGCATAAAATTATAAGGCACAATATAACATAGCATATTTATCCTAATTATATTTACGCATAATATTATTGACGGATAAAATCTTACACATAATTTTTAAGCATAATTTCACCAATCATAATAATAATCAAGCTTATCAGTCTAAAGCATAAAAATATTTACACTTAATTATATTAAAACATAATTTTACTAGGCGTAACAAATACTCATAAAAATTAACTCCTAAAATATTAGACACCAATACACATTTTATACAATATTGCTCTAATAAAATTTGTAGGCACTTTACATTGTAGGTAGAACAAATTATTTTTTAATTTTTCTAAGTACTCGGTAGACACTAGACAGTATCATAAAACTATTGTGTCACTAAGTGTATTATTGCAAAGTTGTAATTTAATCCTTTAAATAAAGATAATTGTAGTTACAAACGGAAAAAGTATAGTTTATGAGTAATTTTTTTTTGTTAAATAATAACCTCACTTTTTTTACAAAGAAAAGGTACCCGAAGTTACTTCTGCAACGGCTTCTGGCGCTGCGGGAAGTGCAGCCTCTTCGCCCTTGCGTAGCAAATCGGAGGCACACATGTTCCTGCGATTTGCTACAGCGGGCGGGGGCTGCTCTCCCTCCGCGCCTACGGCTTTACAAAACCACTCTAGGGGTAGGACAGACAAGACTTCGTGGAGTCAGGGCATGCCAATGTGGTTTTAGTACAGATTCGACCTATCTTATCTATAAAGTCAGGTTGCCCTAATCTCTTATTCCTATTAATTTTTATGCCTTAACACTATTATGCTAATAGTGATTACTTACGCTTAGTAACATTATGCGAATTAAAATTATACCAAAACAAATTAGCCCACAAGATAATTATGTCGACATAAACTATTATAATGATATAATAAATATATGTCAATATAAATTAGATTTATAAAATTATTTAAAAATCCTAACGTTTAGTTTTTAGTTTTTTCGGTATTTAATTTTAAAAGTGTAATAATTTAAATGGATAATAGTGACGCCTATAGAATATATCATAGACTTAGAATATAATGGAGGATAATATACTATATAGGGTAGTGACGTCTATCAAACGTATGAAAATTGATTAACTGGTCTGCCTGCAATTATTGCTAAATTTTCATTATTAGATCAAAGAGATTTTTATATTTGTCAGATCGCAGATTTGATAATATATCATAAAGTATCTATCATTTCGTAAAATGGTATCATTTCATGATATTTAACACTGTTTGTTGATCATGTCATGATATAGCTTGACCAAATCAACGCATAGAAATCGTTTGACGATATTAAGGCCCTAACAGCGGGTGAAATTACTAAATTCTTGGAATCTCGTAACTTTTAAAAGGTATGCTACTCGATAGTCGAACGGGCCGAAGATGCTTCATGAAATAAACGCCCAAGTACTATCTTAGGTTTTTTATTTAAAGTATCTTACTCTATTTGTTGACAAATATATAATGATTACAATGTCATGAAGATTTACGCGAAAATAAAGAATTTGCATGTAAAATAACCTCGCACGAGCCGATCACCTCTTAGAAGGTATACGGGTATTTACATATTCTTAGATTTTAAATGGTATGTGGGTTAGTACCACTAATCAATTGGATTTATTTTTGCAAATTATGATTTTGGCCGGTTTCTTCTTCACAATGAAATTTAGTTATAGATATTGTTAGAATTATCGGTACTTTTACTTATTAATACCTATCCTTTTCAGTCAATTCAATGCGAGATGACCAAATCGAAGAAGTTTTAGAAGTTTTAAATCAGTCAGATCTAGAAGAGTATGAGCCATTTGGAGAGAATGATGATGTTGCAGACGAGGATTTCAACATAAACCAAAACCAAGAAAGCTCCTCCAGTTCTGAAGAATCTGAAAATGAAGTACCAGTAGTTCAAAGGGATAGAGGTAGGTGCCGTAAACCAACACGATCGCGACGACAGGTCCAAAATGCTCGTAGATCTCCTGCAAGTCGCAGTCGGGTTTGGGAGCAATCAGTCTTGCGTCAAGCATAGTCGGATATATACAGCAAACGATTTGATTCTTTCAGTATGTTTCATTTCAAACCCCATTCCTCATTAAATACCTACCTACTCGTAATAACAAAATTCTTTAATGATTCTATATAAATATGTCTATTTTCTAGCATATTGATTTTTAAAAGGCATATGGGCTGCTATAGTGTTTTAGGTCATAATTCAGAAACTTGTAAATTTATGCTTCTGTTCGTCGTTGGACGCGGAATGCTTCTGATTGAACTTATAAAACACGTGATAAACGAGCCTTTTAAAATAAATAATACATAAAACAATGAACATTTTGTTCAAAAATTGATATTTTCTTCTCATGTTGTTAGTGTTAGATATTTTTTTGATCATTAAAATTTTGGAAGACATGTTTAGTTCCAAATATCTTTGTTCATTGTTTTTTGTAATATAAAATATGCCCCGTAGCGGCTACCGTTACTCAATAAGTCTAAAAATTCGGATTTTGCAAAAATCGGGTTTTGTATATATTGAAGCCCATATGCCTAAATAAAGGATATCGAATTTGGGCTTATTTAGTTTCACAAAACCTTCTACTGTTATACATTTACATGCAGAAAAAATCCCACGTTCATACGGAGATCTTATGACACTTTTTTTTAATATCATGACCTCTGGGTCCGCACCATGTGAACCTTTTAAAAGTCATCTGGGCTGCAAGCTAATGTTTTGTAAAAATAGCCTAGGCGTTACGAGGTTAATTAAAAAAATCACAATAACTGTTTATTTAATCTGCAAATAAAAAATATAGGATGACAGAAGAGGATTTAATAAATGTTTTTAATCGAATAAAATTGTATTTTTGTCAACCCCTTATTAGAAAAAAAATCTCCAAAGAGTACCTATCTTTGTCATATTTTGCAAAATTTCTCCAAAACGGCACAAGCTCTTTAAATAGTTATTATACTAAAAAAAAGGTCTTAAAAATATTAATATTTTTAATTGAGACTTACTTTTATTCTCCGTTTTACTCGAGAAAATATAATTTTTCCCCGAAATTGAATATATTCGCGCGAGCGTGCCTGCTCCGTCGCCCTGTAATCCCCCGCGAGCTCTGTCGCAGTCCGTTTTCGGACATCGTCGAGGTTGAACCGCGCGTCGGTATTGGAGCAACTTCGTTCAAATATATTTTAGTTTTTGAAGAGTTTATACTCAATTATAAATATTTTAATGAAATACTTAATTTAGTTAATATCTGTACACTGGTAACAAAGAGTACTGGCAAGAAATATTGTTTTCTAAATTAATTAATTTTTAAAGTACCCAATAATCAAACCGGGCACGAGATATCACCTTGTGGCCGTTAAATACTTGATTGCGCGGGAGAATATATGTATCTTAAATTAGAGGAATTAAATTTACTTACCGAGAAGCTCGTACTCACAATCACTAATCGGCGTTCTTGTACTCTTAACACATTTTTAAAGGTTCCCTTTCAAAATATGTTAAGAGTAAGTTATTATTAATCACATAAGTGAAATATATATATACATATATAATATCTGAAATAGAGAGATATGATGCAGAACTACGGACAGTGTGTGATGACTAATTAAATGGCGCGGCTGTTGTTCCCTCACGAAGGCATAAGTTTAAGTGTCTCGTCTGAGAGCTTAGACTTCCAGCCTATATGTTGCCTACTACACAACCTATTCCCCTCATCCGTTGGGATCCCGCTACGGTTGAAAAGCATTTGGTCGGAGCGTGGATTTTACCAGACGGGCTCTTTCAATCTTGAAACCGATATTCAGAGTGCCTCGAACAAGTCGGTGATCGCTTCCTGTATTAAACCTATTGATCACTGAGACATCTCTGAATATGTACTTTTTGTCCGTCATGATGAAGTCGATCTCATTTTTCGTCACGTTGTCGGGGCTGCACCAGGTCCACTTCCTTTGGGGCTTTTTTTGAAAATAAGTATTCATTAGATGGAGTCTCTCTATTTCGAGGAAGTTGATCAGCATTTGTTTCGGTTTCCTGTGGTTTCTGTTTCCCAAACCGTGCGGTCCAATAATCGATTCAAAACCTGTATGCTTCCCAACTTTGGCGTTAAGGTCCCCCATGGCGACATTAAAGTGGGCTTTAGTGGTATTGTGTAAAGCCTTCGCTATGTCTTCATACATAGCTTCAACTTCATCGTCCAAGTGTGTCGAAGTTGGTGCGTAAACTTGTAAAACTTTTACAGTATATTTTTCAGTTAGTTTTAAAACAAGATTTTTTTTTATAGGATAAGGGTAACAAACGAGCACACAGTCCACCTGATGGTAAGTGGTTGCTGTGGCCCATAGACATCTACACCTATCCTCGATAACGAATCAAAATGCAGATGCGTTGTCACCCGTGAGGACTAAGATGGAATACCTCGTTTCCAGTGGTCCTACCCCGGTCGAGCCGACCCATTCGTGCTACAACTATACTACTAATATAGCTACAGCATGGTTCTACCACGTAAAACGCTACCCTCGTCGACAATTCCCAATTTCCAAAATGTTGTCACGGAGAACTCTATCGACGAGAAAGCCCACTTTACCCTGGGAAAGATCATGTTCCTCGGGATAGTAGAGTAGGTGGCCTGATTCTAGGATAAGTGTGTCCTCTCCCTCTCTTCGAACTTCACTCAACCCCAGAACGTGCCATCTTACATTTTTCAACTCTACTTCTAATTCTGCAATGTTCTCGTCGCGCCGCAGATTTCGTCCATTGTACGTCGCCAGGTCCAGTTTGTGGTGGTATCCTGCCCTCTCCCGGGGATTCTTAGCACCCGCTGTCCCACTGTTGCCATGACCGTCACCACGGTCAGGTACATAGGGACGGCCGGGAAATGGGGGCCGTGTTATTTTGGTGCTTACCATTGGGAGGTTTTGCCCTTAATCGCCACGCTGGGCAAGCGGGTCGACATTTCACAGGCATATTTCCACCTACCAGTAGCAATGTCACGCAGATCTTTCCTGCGACTTTTTTACAAACAAGAATTGCTTCAAATGACCTCACTCCCATTTGGTTTACCATCAGCCCCCGGGCTTTTCTCTGCTGTAACTTGCTGGGTCGCGGAAACCCTGCGAAAGAAAGGAATGCGGGTCCTAGTATACCTGGACGATTATCTAATAGTGCACCAGGAACCCTCCAAGTTAGTATCACAGACCACGGAGGTGGTGAAGCTCTTGGAGTTCCTGGGCTGGCAAGTGGATTTCAAAAAATCAGTACTGACCCCAATTAGATGACTCGAGTTTCTAGGCATAAAATGGAATACAGACAAAAATGTAATGAGTCTTCCTGCCAAAAAGCAAACATCAATCTTGACTGCAATAACAAAAATATTAACAACGAAATCCTGCCATCTTCGGCAATCACAATGCCTTCTGGGCCAACTAAATTTTGCATGTTATGTAATACTTCGCGGTAGACTTCACTGTCGCCGTTTATAAATGTTACTAAGACGATTCCCAGGGAATCAGGTAAGAACAAAAAGACCAGTTCCTCGGGGGGCAATCCTGGACTTACAATGGTGGCAGGGAGCCCTATCATTGACAACGCCAATTCACACAAAACGTGTATCGCACTTCCTGACTACAGACGCCTCCGACATCGGCTGGGGCGCTGTTCTGGACAAAAATAACATTCTGTGGAATGAAGGATGACATATCCTCACAATTTCTCGTAAAGCAGATACTTAAAGCTATCCATAATTCTAAACCACCTAATTTTAAATCGTCGGTGTGGGATGTAAAGCAAGTAGTAGACTGGTTGAAGCAAAATCCAAAAGACAACTCACTATTTGAAATTGTAAGAAGAACTGCAACTATCTTGCTTTTGACGTCTGGTCGTAGACTAAACGACTTGACGTTATTAAACGATTAAAGAACCGTATTTTACTGACAATGGGCGAGAGATCTGCTTATGGCCAGTATTCGGAGCTAAGACTGATAACGGTTCCAGGCGGCAGTCTGGTTGGAAGTTGCTTCCTAATGATGACAGTAACTTATGTCCAGTGAAATGGGTAAGACTCCTAATTCAGGCAATTAAAGAAAGACGGACTGACAAAATTGATGGACATTTGTTCATTTCTATCAGAGGTACTCCAAAATCTGCATCCAGAACAATGATAGGTGGATGGGTGCGCTCTGTATTAAAGGATGCTGGAATAGATGCTACTCCTGGTTCTTACCGATCTGCAGTAGCATCCCTAGCCTGGCTTGAAAACAGACCAATTGAAGATATTTTAGAGAGAGGCAATTGGACAGCTGCTCAGACACTAATGAATCATTATTGCCGAGAGATTAATGCACAGGAACGCGATAACGGAAATAACATTTCAGACAATTTTAGGCCTCTTTGAAACTATTACTACTTTTATATGGTTTCGTTTGATTGTGATTTATGATTAAGAATTCATAATTGCTTCTTGAGTCAAGTTAAATAGGTACAATTTGCGTTAAATAATTTAAATTTATTTAGTTCATGAAAATTTATTTTATCTGATGTTTTTACATATTATTGCAAAACAAGAGTAAAACTATTATTAATTTTAAATTTGTCTTAATTACTTTTTACCTAATACAGAGGCATAGTCTACAAGAATTATTTAAACAATAATTTTAACATTGCGTTTGTTATCGTTATTTTCTAGTCACCAGCAGATATCAAACACGTCTTCATAAGCGATGCTGTGTTTTCTGATAGACACATAATATAAACGTTTTACACAACAATAAAACGATTATTATGTGCCGAAAGAAAACACAGCATCGCAGGAATGCTCTTCCTGGTGAAGACTGCAATGCCACAAACAGGCACCGAATACTAATATAACAGGGCAATCCCTCCTTGCGGTGACAGTCCATAGACAACATTATCTATGGATTGATCTACAATAGACGGTAGTAAGTATCAATATAAAGGTGAGTGCACACTGCTTCTTGATAAGCGATGCTGTGTTTTCTTTCGGCACATAATAATCATTTTATCATTGTGTAAAACGTTTATATTAAAATAATCCAACAGAAAATTACGCTTATATGGTCAAACTCGTTTGATGGTGTAGTAAGTACCAAGTAGATGAAGCTGTAAAAACCCCTTGGCTGCACATGCACAGCACAAACCACACCGAAAAGACTCGGTACCAAAGAAAGATTTTAAAAGATTGGTGTGATAGCTTTAGCTGATCGACGGGTTCTGGTCGATAAAACATTGTTCAATCATCGATCGACGTCGATCGACAATTAATCGATGTAGTTGTGGGCTCATCATCAGTATCTTTCAAAATGCGGTCGGTGAAGCGAGGCGGGTTCTCGAATAATCAAGCAGCTTGATCGACGTCGACAAATCCATTCCACTATCGAACGATGCCATCTATCGACGATCGATCGATTGGTGTGGTAACACCCTAATATTACTGAGTTGCTCCAATGAATTGCATATACATAAATTCAAGGCACATGTATAAAGAATTCTAATGGAAAAGGGTAACTATTTAAATTATAAGCCGACACACACGGTTAGTTAAACTGACATTAGTTCAACTGATCAGTTCAAACCGACTTAAGACAAAAAAGTTCGACACACACGGTCAGTTCAACTGATCAGTTCAACTGATTAGTCCAACTGATCAGTTCAACTGATTAGTCCAACTGATCAGTTCAAACTAGGACTGTTGATATTTTTAAAATATCGGATTTTCAATATATCGATAATTAATAATATATCAATATCGGAGTTTTATCGTTATATCGAAAAAATAGCGATATATCGATATATCGGCTTTATTTAAAAGAAAACAATCGTAAGTCAGCTTAAAAATGATTTACACAGTTTAGGTATAATTTAGTATATTTATTAAACAAATTAGATTATAAATGTATAAAAAGTTAGGTTATAGTTCTTAGTAAATATTGTTTCATTTAAATAGGACAATTATGTGAACCAATATTTTTCAGTAAGAGTTTTCAAAAACACTCGTTGTTTTATATGTTTAGCTGTTTGACTACTACGAATATTTAGCACTAAAAGATTGATTGAAGAAGCAATTCGTTCAGATGCTACAGATGTATCTGAAGAAATCAAATATTTAACAGCTATTTCTGATAGCACGGAAGTAAAATGTCTACCCAGCGGACAGTCGATGACGACAGTCACTCTCAAGTTAATAAGGCGCCAAAGCGATCAAAATAACTTGAGGCTTATATCAACATCGAAGCACTTGCTTCATCGTTTTCTCTAATAGTTCACATGCGCAGACACTTAATACACAAAATCGCATTACTTTTACGTATAAAAATCCACTTCAAATGATTATTTAAACAACAAAACAAGAACAACAATCCGTCGACGGTCAAGTTCCTGCCAAAACTCACAGTAAGTAAAGTAGTACTGATAGATTATAGTCATTTTACCACAGAGATATACTATAAAACATTACATTTCTTTTTTCATAGACTATAGTCATTTTACCACAGAGATATACTATAAAAAATTACATTACTTTTTAAGATAGTAAGCAAATAAATAAACTGGGGAAAAAGGAAAAGCATAATATTGTGTAAATAAAGTACAGTAGATTGGGTCCATCAAGGATTAGGATTTATGTTTACGATGGTGTTGTAGATTAAATGATATACGAGAAAAAATAAAAACAAACCTTATTATTTAAAAAAAATCGACTGTCAATATACAGGCTGTCCAGTAAATAGCACGACATACTGCAGGGGGTGATAGCTAGGGTCACTACCTATCAATACAACACAATATATGTTCAGCAAAATCTTACGGATTTACAGTTTTACAAAATTTTCCGAAATACCGAAAAATCTCTACCTTGAAACAGATTTTTAAGCATCTCGTAATGAAAAATCCTTTTCTAGTACTTTTTACATCAAATTATTCGTGAATAGTTACTTTACTCATTGATAAGTCTTTTTTCTATCAAAGACAAGAATGTTTTCAAGAAATACTATTTTTTGTTTAAATTTGCACAGAACTATTTTCTTATCACTTAAGTTTAACCTACTGTGGTGAAAAAAAAATGTATGTGGCAGTTTTGTACAACAAACTTAAAAAATAGCTTGTTTAATGGTGATTTTGGAAAGATACAATACTAGTGCATTTTCATTAAAAAAATACAAAAATAATAAGCTATTTTAGTTAATAAGAGCATTTTATTTTAAATGCAAGTAATGTGACTTTGAATTCGAATCGTTGTAAGGTCGTACTACGGTTCGAATTACATAATAATTAATCTACAGCCGACCGGCCGGCCGGTCTGTAAATGACATCTTGAAGGATAAGGTGATAGTAAAAAAAACAGAGGTTAACTTTAATAAACATTTATTTAAATAAATTACAATAAATGCTCAAATTGCTTCCTTGTGCCCTAATACACGCTCGGCATTTTCTTAAAATGAGCTTTTGAGTCTTCTCAGGCTTATTTCCGATATTTTTCTTGCTGCAATGTTAACCCTTGCTCTCAATTCATTGTCATTTTGGATCGGTTTTTCATAGACTTTGTCCTTCATGGCACCCCAATAAAAAAAATCCAGGGGGTTTAGGTCCGGAGACCTAGGTGGCCATAATATCGGTCCCAGTCGCCCAATCCACCTGCCTGGATAAGCTTCATCTAAGTAGGCTCTTACTTCCCGGCCATAATGAGCAGGGCACCCATCATTTTGAAGCCACATCACCTCTCTTAGCTCACTCGGAACATTTTCAAGGAGCGTGGGTAGGATTTCTCGTAAAACTCAAGTAATTATTGGCATTTAATGTAGGTGGAAGCTCGACGGGACCCACAATCTGGCCCCCCACACCATAAATTTATTTTGAATTGGTACTGGGACCTGTCTTCTCTTGACACATACGGATTTTCTAATTGCCAACTATGTAAATTATGCAAATTCAAGTAGCCGTCCTTTCTGCAGGCTGACTCATCACTCCATAACACCTTATTAAAAAAGTTTGGGTCCTCCCGATGCATTTCAAGCATGCGGCGGCAGAATTGAACTCTCGGCAGGTAGTCTCTAGTTAAAAGAGTTTGCACGCGTCGTACGTGAAATGGATGGTATCCATACCTCTTAAGTACTGAATGAACAGTGGACTTCGGTATCCCTGTGCGCCGTTGTATCGCCCTAACCAAAGTTGTCGGGTCTTGTTCTCGTTCCTGAAGCACTATGTCTTTGTTAACAACTTGAGGCCGTCCACCGCCACGTTGACCAGGGAGTCTGCCTTCCATGTAGGAGTTATGCACTCTGGTAAACATTTCATGGTGTGGATGTCTCCTATCGGGAAACCTTTCCCTGTAGAGGGTGGCAGCAGCTCGGGAACTTTGGCCAGCTTCTCCGTAAATAAGGTGCATCTCAGCATACTCTCGCTGCGTATAACCAGGAAAAACACGGCGGTTGGCCATGTTATAAAACACAAAAGTCCAGGTGGTCGCCAGGTCATCGTAGTGATCACAATAAAAAATCCAAATCGTAAGGCAAACAAAGTCCGGGGTCCAAGGCACAAAACAGTCGTCAGTATGAAACAATAATTTGTGAACACAGAGATGCGTTGCGCACGGTTTAAGGTAGCGTACTGACAAGTGTCGCAAATAAGGTTGAGAGTGAGACACAAAATCACAATGCAAGAAAGAGTGGGATAGCACATGCGCTTCTTTTGTTAGACAGTAACCGGTCGGGTCGGGTCGGTCGGCGAGCAGGTAAAAACCTTTAGTCATTACGCGTGCATGTCGCATTTTACGTGTCACAACTAGTTTTATAATAATTCGCGTAAATGAGCAGCTATTACTTATTCTCATAGTGGTTTTTGTCAAAATTACGTTAATTACATTTTCAACAAAATCAGCTTCTCTGGAACTAAAATAGCATTTTTTGTATTTTTAATGAAAATGCACTAGTATTGTATCTTTCCTAAATCACCATTAAACAAGCTATTTTTAAGTTTGTTGTACAAAACTGCCACATACATTTTTTTTCACCACTGTAGGTTAAACTTAAGTGATAAGAAAATAGTTCTGTGCAAATTTAAACAAAAATAGTATTTCTTGAAAACATTCTTGTCTTTGATAGAAAAAGACTTATCAATGAGTAAAGTAACTATTCACGAATAATTTGATGTAAAAAGTACTAGAAAAGTTTTTCATTACGAGATGCTTAAAAATCTGTTTCAAGGTAGAGATTTTTCGGTATTTCGGAAAATTTTGTAAAACTGTAAATCCGTAAGATTTTGCTGAACATATATTGTGTTGTATTGATAGGTAGTGATCCTAGCTATCACCCCCTGCAGTATGTCGTGCTATTTACTGGACACTCTGTATATATTTCAATATCAAACTATCGATATAATATCGTCCAAAAATATTAGAAATATATATCGATTATTTCTAAATAATAATATCGATTTTTCGATATATCGATATTTTATCAACAGTCCTAGTTCAAACAGAACGGATTTCATTTCTCGATCGACGGAGCCGCAGCCGTGTGCGTTTGGTTGGCGTGACTCCTATAAATTAAAAAGATTATATATATAGGTATATATATATATATATATATATATATATATATATATATATATATATATATATACATACACATACACATATATATATATATATATATATATGTATGTGTATGTGTGTGTATGTATATAAATACACATTTATTATATTAAACTTCAAAAGATATTTTTATTCATGATAAGATAAGTATTTAGACAATTTTAAGAAATGGATCAGATATTATGATAATTTTATTCATTATGGTAAATATTATTTATTTAATAAATGTGTAATTTATTTTAAACTGTTTATTTTAATTATTAAAAATTAAATTACCTATCTGTAGAGCGTGCGACACCCCACTGATACTTGCACTCCTGAAGTACGCTAGCCGGTAGGTATATAACGCGAGACCTTGGACGAGTGATGGAGCCCTGCTATAATCACGCTCACTCACGGTCAGTTTGGCGTGATGCAAATGAACTGAAGCCAGCGGATTACGGTGCGCCCAGAAAAATCCGTGGGCATGGGCACATTCTGAAGGTCTTATGATGACCAGATAATGCTTATCGGTTTTCAGTAACGAAAATAGTTGGGCACACTACATGTTACATTCTAAAATAAAGTTGAAGCATCCAAACGTTACGAATTAAAATACTTAAGTTAAATTAAACAAAATCAGAAAAATTTGTTTTATTAAATGTCTAGTATTCATGTAATAAATCATTGAGTACAACATTGCTTCATTTACTAAATCTAAAAATCTTATTTCCAGTCAATAATCATTGATTTCTAAATACCGAGTACAGGTAAGTAGGTTTTTTTTATAGAATAGGGTGACAAACTAGCACACAGTCCACCTGATGGTAAGTGGTTGCTGTGACCCATAGACATCTACATCTATCTTCAACAAAGAATCAAAATGCAGATGCGTTGTCACCCGTGAGGACTAAGATGGAATGCCTCTTTTCCAGTAAAAAGGGTCTCCGGTTCTCTACACTCACCATAAGAAACACTGCAGTGATAAGCTGCTATTTTACGCTGGTATTCTGTGAGAGCGTGGTCCTTCCCCGGTCGAGCCGATCCATTCGTGCTACAATTATACTACTAATATAGCTGCAGCATGGCTCTACCACGTAAAAAGGTCATTTATAGGAATTGGTGTTATTGGTGCTTGTAGGTTTTCTTGAAGTACACAGATATTTTCGTATTCTGGTTGTAGTTGGTTATACTTTTTCCGGTCTGCCTTGTTTTTTATTGCCTGTAAAATATATGGCCGATTTCTAATTTTGTACCTACTTCGGAGTTTTGCTGGTTTTTTAATTGCCTGAAAACATAATAAATTAAGTGAGTAATAATAATACTGTTTTTACTATTACACAGTCTGGTAATAAGCCACAAACCACAATAAATCCGAAAGGGTATTTCAACTAGTTACCCCGTGTAGTGGCAGGTAAGAATACCCACTACCCCATATATTCCCGTGGGTGTCGTAAGAGGCGACAGAGGAAAACTGAGATAGAAGATGGGCAGCAGCATCTTTCTGATAACAGCAAATAACAATAAAAAATTGCGGTTGCCAACCCGCTCGCTATGCGTGGCAACTATTGCAATATACCCCCATGACGAAAGTTACAAAAAAACGGCCCTCGGTCCCCGGCGGCCCCGCTATTCCTGGCTACGGTGGCGACCATGGTAACGGCGGGGCATGGGGTGCTAAGAATCTCCGGTGGAGGTTCGGTTGCCACCTAAGACGATTCGACCTGGGAAAATACAACGCTCGCACCCTGAGGACTGACGAGAAGATCGTGGAGCTGGAAGAATAGATAGACAAGTTGCGCTGGGATACTATAGGATTATCTGAGGTCCGAGAAGAGGGGGAGGACAAGGTAATCCTCGATTCCGGCACTTTGTTCTATCACCTGGTGGACGACCATCTGTCCCAAGGAAGTGTTGGATTTATCGTCCACAAGTCTCTCGTTAACAACGTTGTAAAAATTGTGAGTGTGTCTAAACTAAACGGTATTCGTTGAAGGTCATATAGGTTTACGCACCAAGCTCGGCACATCCCGATGAATAGGTGGAGGAAATGTATGAGGATATCTCAAAAGACTTTCCTCCAAAACCCACTATACGGTGTTAAAGGGAGACTTCAACGCAAAACTAGCCACAAGAGAGAACGGCAAGCTGAGGGTAGGGAAATTTGGAATAGGGCAACGGAACCCAAGGGGCTAGCAGCTGGCCGACTTCATGGAGAAAGAGGGACTCTTTATTATGAACTCTTTCTTCTGAAAGCGGTCCCACAGGAAGTGGACCTGGTCGAGCCCCGACGGTGCGACAAAAAATAAGATTGACTTCATTATGACGACCAGACGACAACTGTTAAGTGATGTCTCAGTGATCACGAGAGTGAAAACTGGTAGCGATCACCGAATGGTTAGAGGCGCATTGAACCTAAACGTTAAGTTGGAGAGGTGTCGTCTAATGAAGTCAACGCTCCGTCCCCCTCAGGCTCAAATCCAAAGTCCCGAAACCTTTCAGCTCGAGTTACAAAACCGTTTTCAGTGCCTAGAATATTGCAATGCAGTGGACGATATGAATGACAAGCTCGTGGAAACTGTCCATGCGGTCGGAGCTAAGTTTTGCAAGACCCGCCGCAGAAAAACACAAAAACTCTCCGATCACACACTTAATCTCATGGCTGTTAGAAGGGAAATGAAGCTGCAGTCTTCAACAGATTTGACAGCATACAGGCAACTGAATAGACAGATCTCCAAATGCATGCGGCGGGACTTACGCAACTTCAATACAGTTTGTATTGAAGAAGCGATCGAGCGAGACCAAGGCCCCAAAGTCTTTGCCAGAGATCTGTCTGCCAGAAAGAGCCAACTATCGAAGCTGAAGACCGAATGTGGCAGCATCGTTTCCGGGACACCTAAGATTATGAGTGAGATTGAGAGATTCTATGGACAGCTGTACACATCATCGTTGGAGCCACACGCAAGTGTGAGTAACGATCCAAGAGCAAATCTTATCCGACATTATTCCGATGATATCCCGGACGTCAGTCTGAGCGAGATTAGAATGGCTCTCCAGCACCTTAAAAACTGCAAGTCCCCGGGCGAGGATGGAATTACAGCGGACTTTCTGAAAGCGGGTGGAAAACCGGTACTGGAAGTCCTTCAGAAGCTCTTTAATTCCGTCCTCCACGGTGGCACTACACCGGAGGCGTGGAGCAGAAGTGCGGTATTCTTGTTCTTCAAGAAAGGTGACAACGCTCTCTTGAAGAACTACAGGCCGATTTCCCTTCTGAGCCGCGTCTACGTGCTGTTTTAGAGAGTCATTACAAATCCTCTCGCACGCAGACTCAACGACTTCCAGCCTCCCGAACAAGCCAGTTTCCGAAAAGGCTTTAGTACCATAGACCACATACATACCCTTCGGAAAATTGGACAGAAGTCCGAGGAGTACAATTTGTCACTATGTCTGGCGTATGTGGACTATGAGAAAGCCTTTGATTTCGTCGAAATTTGGGCGGTGATGCAGTCCCTTCAGCGGTGCTAAGTTGACTGTCGGTATATAGAAGTGCTGAAGTGTTTGTACAGTAGGGCTACGATGGCTATCCGAGTACAGAACCAGAGTATGAAACCTATCCAACTGCAGAGAGGTGTAAGATAGGGTGACGTTATATCTCTGAAACTCTTTACCGCTGCATTGGAAGACGTTTTCAAGCTACTGGACTGGAAAAGATACGGTATTAACATCAATGGCGAGTACATCACTCACCTTCGATTTGCCGATGATATAGTCCTTATGGCAGAATCGCTGGAGGACCTAAGCACTATGCTCAATGACCTCAATAGTGTCTTCCAACGGATAGGTCTTAAGATGAACATGGACAATACAAAAATCATGTTTAACGTCCATGTCACACCTTTGCCGGTAGTTGTTGGGAGCACTAAGCTCGAAGTTGTTGACAACTAGTCGGACTAGGTAAGTGCAACTTCGACCGAGAGGTCAACTCGGCAACTCGGTAGATGGATTCAACTCTGCAAACTTGCAAACGAGACTATACAACCAGTGCGTCTTGCCAGTGATGACTTATGGAACTTAGGCGTGGTCCTTTACTGCTGGCCGTATGAGGAAGCTCAAGTTCGCTCAGCGAGCTATGGAAAGGGCTATGCTCGGGGTTTCTCTGCGTGATAAACTTAGAAATGAGGATATCCTCAGTAGAACCAAAGTGACCGACATAGCCCAACGGATTAGTAAACTGAAGTGGCAATGGGCCGGCCATATAGCTCGAAGAACCGACAACCCATAGGGAAAAAGTTCTCGAGTGTCAGCCTCGTACCGGTAGGCGAAGTGTAGGGCGACCCCCCACGAGATGGCGTGACGACCTGGTAAGACATGCAGGAAGTCAATGGGTGCAGGTGGCTCAGGACCGTGCTTTGTGGCATTTCTTGGGGGAGGCTTATGTTCAGCAGTGGACTTGTGAAGGTCTGAAATGATGAATGATGACTTCTTCTTAAAATCATGGCATATTTACTCATTCATCTTAGTCTACTTGAGCCCTTTCAAATGAGCCCAAACACGATGGTGTTTCGTAGTGGCATAACTGAGATCTTTTACCCCACCTTCTAAGTCCACCATCATGAAGGTAATATCATCACAGTGACCTAGGTCTTTATGAGCCCTTTCAAATGAGTTCAAACACCATCGTTCTATCTAGTGCCGTCGCTGAGATCCTATACCCACTTTCGAATTGCACCATCTAAAAGGTGAGGTCATAACAGTCACCTAGGTCTTTATGAGCCCTTTCAAATGAGTTCAAACACGATCGTTCTATCTAGTGCCGTTACTGAGATCCTATACCCACCTTCGGATTGCACCATCAGAAAGGTGAGTTTATAACAGTCACCTAGGTCTTTATGAGCCCTTTCAAATGAGTTCAAACACGATCGTTCTATCTAGTGCCGTCACTGAGATCCTATACCCACCTTCGGATTGCACCATCAGAAAGGTGATATCATCACAGTCTAATAGGTCTCCATTAACCTCTTTGAAAATGAGTCCAAACACGATGGTTCTACGTAGTAGCATCACTGAGATCCTTTACCCACCGTCTGAGTCCACCACAAGGAAGGTGACGTCATCACAGTCACCTTAGTCTCCATCCTCCGTCAAACAAACTTTTCTAAATATATAAAATAATATAAAATCTAACCAGCATAGAAATAATGTAAGTAGCTACTAAGAAAGTAAGTACTTACCAATAATTGAAATGAACTGAAGCCAGCGGATTACGGTGCGCCCGGAAAAAATCCGTGGGTTGCCTTTAGTTAAAAATTTCAACTTAAGATTTCACACGCACGGTCAGTTTTTGGATGTACGTCAGTTCAACTGAGCTGTTTAACTGACAGTATGCCCGAAAAAATCCGTGGGTTGCCGTCAGTTAATAATTTCAACTTAAGATTTCACACTCACGATCAGTTTTTGAATGTACGTCAGTTCAACTGAGCTGTTTAACTGACAGTACGCCCGAAACAAACCGTGGGTTGCCGTCAGTTAAAAATTTCAAGTTAAGATTTCACACTCACGATCAGTTTTAGGGTGTACGTCAGTTCAACTGAGCTGTTTAGCTAACAGTACGCCCGAAAAAATCCGTGGGTTGCCGTCAGTTAAAAATTTCAACTTAAGATTTCACACTCACGGTCAGTTTTTAGATTTACGTCAATTAAAGTGATCAGTTTAACTGACCGTGTGTGGCGACCATAGAATTAGTAGACCATAGAAGTAGACCATAGAAGCCTTGGTAGATTTTTACAAGCTTTTATTTAACTTGCAATGTCTTGACAAACTTTCGTATCATATAAATTCTGTAATGACATTATAAGTTGGTAGTAAAAGTTTTGAAGGAAAAGTTTATTTTATTATTTTTAGCGCATTTTAATAAAAGCTTCTTTTTAAAAAAGTTTTTTTACTTTTAATTTATTTTAATTTATTAATATATAGTGTAACCATTGGAAGAATGAAGGGATATCATCATCATCATTACAGCCCTTCACAAGTCCACTGCTGAACATAGGCCTCCACCAAGGAATGCCACAAAGTACGGTCCCGAGCCACCTGCATCCATTGACTTCCTGCATGACTTACCAGGTCGTCACTCCATCTAGTGGGGGGACGCCCTACACTTCGCTTGCCGGTACGAGGCCGCCACTCGAGAACCTTTCTTCCCCATCGGTTGTCGGTTCTTCGAGCTATATGGCCGGCCCATTGCCACTTCAGCATACTAATTCTTTGGGCTATGTCGGTTACTCTGGTTCTACTGTGGATATCCTCGTTTTTAAGTCTATCACGCATAGAGACGCCGAGCATAGCCCTCTCCATAGCTCGCTGAGCGACTTTGAGCTTCCTCATACGGCCAGCAGTGAAGGACCACGTCTCAGATCCGTAGGTCATCACTGGCAACACGCATTGGTTGTATAATCTAGTTTTAAGGTTTTGAGGTATGTATGTCTGACGAGAAGATGTGTCGTAATCTCCCGAACGCTGCCCAGCCGAGTTGAATCAGTCGATTGACCTCTCGGTCAAAGTTGCTCTTACCTATTCCGACTAGTTGTCCCAGGTAAACATATTCGGCACAAGCCTAGTTTTGCGTTGAAGTCTCCCATTAAGACCGTATAGTGGGTTTTGGAGGAATGCATGGCTCTAGAGATATCCTCAATATTTCCTCCACCTCCTCTTCGGGATGTGCCGAGGTTGGTGCGTAAACCTGTATGACCTTCAGCGAACACAGTTTGGTGATTCTAAGTATAAGGTAGGCAACCCTCGTCGAGACACTTCCAATCTTTACAACGTTGGTAACGAGAGACTTGTGGACGATAAATCCGACACCTCCTTGGGGCAGATGGTCACCCTCCCGGTGATAGAACAAGTTGCCGGATTCGAGGATTACCGTATCCTCCCCCTCTCTTCGGACCTCGGATAATCGTATAATATGCCAGTGCAACTTGTCTACCTCTTCTTCCAGCTCCAGGATCTTCTCGTCAGTCCTCAGGGTGCGTGCGTTATAAGTTGCCAGGTGGGAGGCTTCTAGGTGGCAACCGAACCTCCACCGGAGATTCTTAGCACCCCCTGCCCCGCCGTTACCATGGTCGCCACCGTAGCCAGGAATAGCGGGGCCGCCGGGGACTGGGGCCGTTTATTAGTGTCGTTGCTCATGGGGGGTATATTGCCATAGTTGCCACGCTTGGCGAGCGGGTTGGCAACCGCAGTTTTTTTATTGGTTTTTGCTTTTATCAGAAAGATTCTGCAGCCCATCTTCTGCCTCAGTTTCCCTCTGTCGCCTCTTACGACACCCACGGGAAGATATGGGGTAGTGGGTATTCTTACCCGCCACTACACGGGGAATATAAATAATCTAATTTTGAGTTTCGTGTCGCTTCTTCTAACAATGTTTCCCGCGATAGGGACTTGTTGAAGCGTTGCGTTGGCGCAGTTTTATTTTTAATTTTCAAAAAGTGTTTTATGAAGGCCAATTTTAAATAAAACATATTTTAACTTTGACAATGGCCTGTATTTGTATTACTTTTATAGTTTTAAAGAGAGGTTTTTGCCCATATTTACGTATATTTTAATAGTTTTTTTAGTATCTTCAGCCTGTAAAAAAGATTTATTTATTAGGGTCTAATAAAATACACAATATTTATTACGCAATTTAATTAAGGACAAGAAATTTATATTACATTTTTAGTTTACTTTTACGCTAACATCACACAAATTTTATATTTTTTACAACAAACTTATTTTACAGTAGGTAATTTACGTTTCACTTTAAGGTGACTGCACCTTATGATCTTTGTTTAACATTATTTCTATTAAAAATACAATAAACGACAGAGTACAGCCAACGATCCAAACGTATATTGCACCCGCAATTTGTGCTATTGTGATAGCACATCCAGACTCGCAAAGGTAACTATTCGCCACAATATTTGCGTTGGCACTATTAGCTTTTGCATGAATCAATAAACCAATAGCTTCTAGGTACAATCTATCACAAATGCCCGCCTCAAAAAGGCTTACTATGATATTTTGAAACTTACTAACGAAAGGACTGTCATTTCGAATAACCATCTCATGGTAAGTGACTAAAATATTTTCCGAAGCCCTTAGTAACCGAGCTTCATTTTCAACAGCAGTGAATGCTTGAATAGGGTAAAAATATCCTTCAGGAATAACAGTAAGTCCTTTGTTAAAAATGGTCTTGTACTCGCAGTCTTGAAATCCAGTACAATTTAGTGAGGTATTCGCAAAAGCGATGTACTTGGCGTCTTCTACAAAAAATTTGGTCTCGTAATTTAAATAAGGCGTTCTACCTGATTCCATAATTTCATCGTTCGTTTTAAACATCTGTGGAGGTCCTTGGATAGTATAAAAAGAATATAATTGCACGCTAATATATGCCGACAAGTGAATACAAAGAATTAAATAGAAAAGATTCAATATTTTATGCTTCAACGTTGTCGAGTCTTGTAAAGAAGCTGCTCCTATTAACGCACCCCAGCTGTATAGAAAGGTGTTTCTACAAGATACAATGAGACGATCAAAATTACAGAACAATATCCAAATTACTGAATAACAAATATAAAATAAGATAAAAATGTATAATCCATTAATTTTACCTACAATTGTTCGCCAAGATCTTGGTTCTCTTTCTACCCCATATACCCAAATAACTGCTTGCATGTTATATATACCTGAATAAGAAATCAGGTTTCCATATATTTTGTAAAGCCCTCCAGCACAAGCATCTAAGCTGCCATTCAAAATGTATGAAATAAATTCATTATGTAAATATGGATTTTCTTCTTCTCTATAAATATAATATAGATTTAATGACGCGTTAAAGTAATTACGAATAATTTTCATTATTTCAAAGTCAGATCCACGTATTTGCGATTCATTTATTCGTTGAAGATTTTGTAGAAGTGCTTTGTTTTCTATCACTGAGTATGGATACAATGAAGCCATTCCCACATGAAACGGGCACCCCTTTAAATTTGTTGTTTTTTTAACAGGAAAAATCACAGGTTTTTTCAATGTTCCATTAAAACAAGTGTTAATTGTAGTAAATTTAACTTTAACATCATAGTCACAAGTACTTTCATCAATATCTGGAATAGTCGTGTGAAATTTATAAAGTGTATGATTCTCAGACTGGGAAATAAATGTGGCGTCATAGTGTTGAAGTGTCCATCCAATTTTTTCTAAATCCATATTACAATTTTCATCTTCATTGATAATTATTAGGTATTTCAATTTCATGTCAATAACTGTAACGTCTAACCGTTCAAAAATTTCACACTTATTGACGATAATAACGACTAATATATTACTTCCTTCAAATTTCTTCGCTGTTTCATTTAGATGTTGCAAATTTTGTATGATAATCTGCAGCACTAATTCGTCTGAAAGAACTCTCACAAGGCTTTCCGTAGTTTGTACGTTTTTAGAAACACTATACATCGTATCGTCTCCAATAATGGTGACAGTTGGATTTCTGTATTTTTCGGTGTTCACAACAGCAACTACACATTTTGCGAGTGATTCTATCTCTCTGATAGAATTTGACTCTAAGGGCATAGCTTCTGAATTTGATGCTTGTGTAATAAATATATAAAAGAAAACGTAGAATGTATGAGTAGCTTCTTTAAAAAGCGACATGTCTTTGTTACGCATTTTGAACGTACCAACGCAAGTAAATCTTTTTTATAGATCAGATATTATAATTAAGGTTATAATTTTTAATTATAATTATGTATAGTTATAATTATGGTTTACTATAAAGAACTAGAAAAAGTTTAAAACAGTCAAATAAATATTTGAACATTAATACTTTTTAAAAACAGAGTTACCGTCCTGTACTTGCAAACTAGACTTTGGAGTATTATTGTTGTATTCAGCGGTCATCTGAGGATATGATATTAATACGCTTTTTAACGAATCTATAATTCTGTCTATTAATAATGAACTTTTGGCCATGGAAAGAAAAGGCGAGATCTTCTACTAGACAAATTTTTCAGCCCGGGAAGAGACCAATACTCCTTACGGAGTTACTCTTAATATACCGGAGTACTTCAAACAATTCGATAGCGTCATTAAGACTTCGATTCGTTTTGCTTGTGGTGCGACGATAACCCCGCGCCGTCACAAACTTCTGGAATCTTACTGTATCTTCTATTTCAATTTGAGTTCTCCATTAACTATAATGATAATTGTTCGATCGAGGATTATTATTTTTTAGTATTTATAGGGTGTGTAACATCAAAAAGCTTTCATTTTTACCACCACTAAAAATCTATTAAAGGTGGTAGCTAGGGCCCTAGTGAAAAAGGGCTTAAGTCGAAAATTTGAGGAAATTTAAATAAGTACACTGTTAAAATCGGAAAGAAGATCGTTGTGGTGGAGCTATGAAATGATTACAAGGGTATAATTTCTTTGATGGTGTGTTTGTGCTTTATTTAACAAATAAACTATATTTGTTAGATTAACTGCACGGTCAAGCTAATAATAATAACATTTTTACAGTTCATGACAGTTTAAGTAAAATTTCCTAAATATAAGTACTTCTAAAAGCGATTGCACTTTATTTTATTACGTTACCTAAGTAATTTAATAAAAAAATATTACATGACTTACATTAACTATTTCAAATCATATGGTGTATTTAGTATTTTATATCGCTTTTTATGAAAGATTTATACGTGATTTTCTAAAATAAAACCGATATTCCGCTTTCGTGTAAAACTTTGATTTCATATATTTAGCCCTTTTCACTGTGACTCCAGTATGGCGGGCTGTTATGTTAACTTAAATAAAAATAAATATTACGTTTTTACTAAACATCACCAAAATTAAATGTAAAAAGTGTTTTTATTATATTTGATTTTAAAATTTAAATACTGAGTTATTTATTACTAGTTTGTTTATTATTACATAGAATTTCTATCGACTAAATTAACATGATAAATAATTTGATTATTAATCACTGAAGCAATATGTACTACGTACATTATCCATACTTCCATACTAATATTATAAATGCGAAAGTGTGTTTGTTTGCTTGTTTGTTTGTTTGTCCTTCTTTCACGTCGCAACAGAGCGTCGGCATGGCATGATTTTTTGTATGGGTATAGTTCGGTGGCTGTAGAGTGACATAGGCTACTTTTTCAGCGGAAAACATATCATTCCGTGGGAAAATCGAATATGTTGCAAAATTAAATTCAGCTAGGTGGCGCCACCGTGATTCTACAAGACGGACGACGGTACGATGGACGAACACAGAAGGTCAGAATATTTGGATTATTATGACTTTTTACCAAAATGAAGATAAAAAATGTATGGATCTGTATTTTTCCACGCAGGACCGGGAAGAGAGCGATAAAAAACATAAAATTCACCAGCTGATTTTCTTCAAACGTTTTGATGCATCGTAATTCACAGAATAGGCGATAACCTCGCAGACGATATTAAATAATCCGTTGATGCTCTGCCTACCCCGCAAGGGTTACAGGCGTGATTATAAGTATGGATCAGAAATACTATCACCACCTGTCACGCTTTCACCCTTAACTATTACTTAACAATGGTAGAAACAGTTCTTAGTAAGCCTTATTAATAAGCCTTAGTAATATTTATTGAACGGAAATGAATACAGTTCTTATATGTGGTCATGAATGAATCGGTATTACAATAAGAAAAATTGTGCAAAATTATAAGAAAAATATTTTTTGAGAGTTCTTATTAACTAACGTATACATAGTTTAAATTGATTCCGCTAGATGTCGTTACTAGACATAACGAAATGTTTCCTGACATGCACTTAATTCCCGCCGTTGAGCCGCGCGTCAACTTATAGTGCATACGGTACCTATACGCTTAAATTGTTTCTATTTCGTAGCTTATTCGACTACCTGCTTTCGATTTCGGTTGTTTGTTATTTGCTTTGTGATTTGGTTAAGGTTGAATGGATTTATATTGGCTTTCATTTTCGGATTTGTGTATTTTCTTGGATCGGTTTTGTTGATTTGGTTGGTATTCCTTTATACATATTTAGACTCTGGCTTTGATTTTGGATTTTGTTTATTTAGAATTGTGAATTGGTTTTCGTTGTTTTAGGTTGTTTAACAATATTTCAAAGGAATATTAATAGTATAGATAGTGTATACGGTACCTATACACTTACTTCTTTTTTCGTTGGTTATATTTATATTGGCTACTGCTTTCGATTTCGGTTTTCTGCGATTTGTTTTGTGATTTGGTTTAAGTTGATTCGATTTTTTTTGGCTATCGTTTTCGGATTCGTGTTGTGTCTTGAATTGGTTTTGTTGTTTTGATTTTAAAAAATATGTAAAAGGGAATATTTATTCCTTTTAGATATTTTGGATTTGCTTTTAAAAAAAAATATTTAAAAGGAAATTTAATTCCTTTTAGGTATTTTAACGTTTTTTTATAAATAAGTTTTTTCTTACTTCATAATGCCTCGCAAACGTAAGTCCAGCCTTTCAAGAGTATCTTCTCAAAGACAAGCGAAAAGATTAGCTCAATCGCTAGAATCTTTAGAAGATGCTGAACTGAGAAGGCAAGAACAAGCAGAGCGTCAGGCTGCTTTTAGAGCATCTGAGACACCTTCTCAACGTCAGCAAAGGCGTCTTGAACAGACAGAGCGTCAGGCTGCTTTAAGAGCTTCCGAAACACCTTCTCAAAGTCAGGAAAGGCGTCTTGAACAGGCAGAGCGTCAAGCTACTTTAAGAGCTTCTGAAACACCTTCTCAAAGTCAGCGAAGGCGTCTTGAACAGGTAGAGCGTCAAGCTACTTTAAGAGCTACTGAAACACCTGCTCAAAGTCAGCAAAGGCGTCTTGAACAGGCAGAGCGTCAAGCTACTTTAAGAGCTACTGAAACACCTGATCAAAGTCAGCAAAGGCGTCTTGAACAGGCAGAGCGTCAATCTACTTTAAGAGCTACTGAAACACCTGCTCAAAGTCAGCAAAGGCTTTTCGAACAAGCGGAACGTCAGGCCGCCTTAAGAGCCGCAGAAACACCTGATGAAACTCAACACAGACTCATTGAGCAAGCTGAACGTCAATCTACTATAAGGGCATCTGAAACACCAGAACAGACACAGGCGCGAAGAGATGCAAATGCACAGCTCCAGCTGAACGTCGACAAAATTTTCAAAGAAACAATTGGTCGGTTTTTAATGACGCAGCATTCAATTATGATCCGTTGATTGATTATAAAAATCACAGGTTAGTTGTTATCGGACTGATGGAAAAGGCGTGTCGATTTTGCAGCGCTTTAAAATGGAAAGATGAGACCGCAGGCATTTGCTGTTCCAATGGCAAAGTGTCTCTTCCGTTACTTGGGGAACCAGAAGAACCTTTGAAAACTCTCTTTTTATATGATGCTAATGAGTCACGGTGCTTTTTAAACAGGATCCGGAAATATAACTCATGCTTTCAAATGACGTCCTTCGGAGTTGACCGGGAAATAATAATGCCGGGATTTTTGCCTACATTTACGGTGCAAGGGCAAATTTATCATAGAACAGGTTCACTTTTTCCAGCTGAAAACGATCAGCATAAATTTTTACAAGTATATTTTATGGGTGACGAAGAAATTGAGGTAGACCGTCGCTGCCAATTTATCCAGGGAGTTGAGAGAGACACAGTGTTCAAAATTCAAAGATTCTTGCATGAACGTAACATTTTAGTCAAAATATTTAAAACTGCTTTAGAAAACCTACCTGAAGAGGATTATAAAGTCGTCATTCACGCAGATCGGACCCCTCGAGGAGAGCATGAAAGGCGCTACAATGCACCTTTGATAAACGAAATAGCAGCCGTAGTTAGTGGTGATCAATTTTCTTCACGAGACATTGTCTTGCGAGCACGTGATAATACGTTGCAACGGGTAGCCGATACACACAAGTTTTATGACGCTCTGCAATACCCATTGATTTATTGCAAAGGACAAGAGGGTTATCATTTTCAAACTCCACTCATTAACCCGGTCACAAAGGAGCCTACTCCGAACAAAAAAGTATCATGTATGGATTTTTATGCGTATCATATGATGTTGCGAGAAAATGATTTTAACCTCTTAGCCCGGTGTAGACAATTATTTCATCAATTTTTGGTAGACATGTATGTGAAGGTAGAAAGTGAACGTCTCCGTTATATATCTTTAAATCAAAAAAAGCTGCGCGTTAAGAATTATATACATTTACAAGATGAAGTTTCTAGCGACGCCAATGTAAACCCCAGAGATTTAGGTAAAATGGTAATTCTGCCTTCATCATTCGTTAACAGTCCCCGCTACCTATATGAGTACACACAAGACGCATTTGCCTATGTACGAACTTACGGAAGACCTGATCTTTTTGTTACTTTTACTTGCAATCCCACATGGAAAGAAATAACCGAGGAGCTAATGCCGGGCCAAAAAAGTAGTGACAGACACGATTTAGTTGCTAAAGTATTTAGATTAAAAGTACAAAAATTAATGTATGTAATTAACAAAGGGAAAATTTTCGGAGAGGTGCAGTGCTTCATGTATTCAATTGAATGGCAAAAAGAGGATTACCGCATGCCCACATTCTAATATGGCTTAAAGAAGTTGCGGCCCAGCCAAATAGACGACATAATAAGCGCCGAGATTCCGGATCCTGAGCAAGATAAAGAATTGTATGATACCATCGTCCGAAATATGATTCACGGTCCATGTGGAGCACGAAATTCAATATCGCCATGTATGAAAGAAGGAAAATGTACAAATAAATTCCCTAAACAGCTATTAAAAGAAACAGTGCACAATGACAATGGCTACCCTTTATACAGACGCAGAGCTCCCGAAGATGGTGGCAGGAAAGTTACAATCAAATCTCGCTCTGGAGCGTTTGAAACCTTAGATAACAGCTGGATTGTCCCGTATTCGCCCATTCTATGTAAAATGTTTAATGCCCACATTAATGTAGAAGCATGTAGCTCTGTCCGCGCAATCAAGTATATCTGTAAGTACATAAATAAAGGAAGCGACCAAGCAATATTTAATCTCAGGAGTGAAGGTGAGGCAAATCCCGTTAATGAAGTACAGACCTTTCAAGCAGGGCGTTATGTCAGCAGTAACGAGGCAGCGTGGCGTCTCCTTGGCTTCCCTTTACACGAAAGGCACCCAACAGTTACTCACCTTGCTGTGCACTTAGAAAATGGAGAGCGTGTATATTTCACCGAAAGAAATTTCCAAGAAAGAATTGCATCACCGCCAAAACTACACTAACAGCCTTCTTTCAACTTTGTCAAACCAACCCTTTGCAAAAACGTTGTTATATTCTGAAGTCCCCCGCTATTATACTTGGAACACATCTAGGAAGGAGTGGAAACGCCGTATTCAAGGCGCGCCTGTTGCAAATTGGCCCGGTGTAAAGTCATCAGATGCCCTTGGTCGTGAGTATACCGTCCATGTAACTAATTTTGAATGTTTCTGTTTACGATTGCTGCTGCACCATGTTCGGGGTCCTACAGGATATAAAGACCTAAAACTGTCAACGGTCAGGAATGCGCAACTTATAGAGAAGCATGTGAAGCTCTGCATCTTTTAGAAAACGATAATCACTGGGATGAAACCATGGAGGAAGCTGTGCAGTGCCAGTCACCAGCCAAAATTAGGGATCTTTATGCAACTCTCATATTATCTTGCGGGCTATCTAATGCACATAAATTGTGGGACAAATATAAAGAGTACATGGCGGAAGATATTTTGCGAAGGTTACAGCAGACACACGCGAACATGACATACAATGAACACATTTATAATGAAGCACTTGGAAAATTGAAGATAAAGTAATGGCAATGGTAGGCAAAAAATAAGCGACTTTGGAATGATAAGCCCTCAGCGAACAACCGAAAATGAACTAAGTGATGAAATTATACGTGAAACAAACTACGATATACCAGCTTTGCAGCAGCAAGTAGCCGAATTTGTACCCCGCTTGCTTCCCGAACAAAAAGAGGTTTTGACAAAGTATTAGGACAAATTGAATCTGGAAATGGTGCACTTTTCTTTTTAGATGCCCCTGGAGGAACTGGGAAGACATTTTGTTAAATTTATTATTAGCGCAAGTACGGAAAGATAAAACATTGCTGTGGCTGTAGCTTCCTCCGGTATAGCCGCCACGCTGCTAAGCGGGGGCCGCACTGCAAATTCTGTTTTAAAACTCCCTCTAAATCTAGCCCAGGAAGAATCGCCGATCTGCAAATTTAGCAAAAATAGTGCACGAGGTATAATGCTACGACAATGCAAACTTTTAGTGTGGGACGAAAGTACAATGTCGCATAAAAAGCTGTAGAAGCACTAAATCGAACGCTCCAGGATTTGCAGCAATAGCGATGTAATGGGAGGAATGGTGGTTTTACTGGCTGGTGACTTTCGCCAAACTTTACCTGTCATTCAAAAGGCACACCTGCAGATGAAATTAAAGCATGCCTCAAGTCGTCTATTTTATGGAACAAGGTGACAAAATTCAGTTTAACTACGAATATGAGAGTGCATTTGTATAATGATATCAATGCTGGAAACTATGTTGACACACTATTAAAATTGGCGATGGGCGGTTGGAAACGGATGCTGAGGGCTGCGTTAAATTGACGAGATTTTTGTAATTTAGTACAGAGTCATTCCGAATTAATTGCGAGCGTTTATTCAGATTTAACGAACAACATGCATGAAGACAAATGGTTATGTGAAAGGGCGATTCTTGCACCAAAAAATGAGAGCGTTAACAAAATAAATTCAGATATATTAAGCGAAGTAGCAGGAGAAATAACAGAGTATTTGTCAGTAGACACAGTTATGGACACAGAACAGAGCACTTCATATCCCGTAGAGTTTCTAAATTCTCTAGAGTTGTCAGGTGTGCCCTCACATAAGCTTCAATTAAAATTAGGCGTCCCAGTCATGCTAATGCGAAATTTAGATGCTCCTCGGTTATGTAACGGGACAAGGCTGCGTGTGACACATCTTGGACGGAACATAATCGGTGCTACAATATTGACAGGCGTAGGAAAAGGTGAAAATGTTATTTAACCACGGATCCCTATAATTCCCACAGATCTTCCTTTTCAATTCAAAAGGTTGCAGTTCCCTATTAAGCTCAGTTTTGCAATGACAATTAATAAAGCGCAAGCGCAAACGTTACAGGTAGCGGGGGTCAACTTAGAAAAACCGTGCTTCTCTCATGGTCAGCTGTATGTAGCATGTTCGCGTGTGTCAAATGCCCAGAATCTCCACATTCTTTCCCCGAATGGAAAAACATATAACATTGTGTACAGTAGCGTCTTAAAATAGTGTTCTGTTAGTTTTTTCCAAAATTCCACAATCAATTAATCAGAATTCCCACAGATCTTCCCTTTCAATTCAAAATTTCCTATTTAGCTCAGTTTCTTTTCAATTCCAATTGCTGCACCTCTGACGGACCTATTAAGCTCAGTTTCCTTTCAACTCAAAAGGCTGCATCTCTGACGGATCTTTTATTTGGCTCAGTTTCCTTTCAATTCAGAAAACTGCACGACTCTCTGACGAATCAATTTAGCTCAGTTTCTTTTCAAAAGTCTGCATCCCTGACGGATAATTATGCTCAGTTTCCTTTAATTAAAAAAATATCCCATTTCCATTTGGAATAAACAGGCTATTTTCATGCTTTCCTATACGCTGCGTTTCAAAACATTTAAATAGGCTGACGAATCAATTTTGCTCAGTTTCCTTTTAATGGCTGCATCTCTGACAAATCTATAAAACTCAGTTTTCTTTCAATTCAAAAAGCAATGGATAGTTCATTTCCCAGTGACCATCGCGGGTAACAGCTAGTTGATATATAAATGGCCGTGTAGTTGCGGTTTAAGAATAACCACTACCCCATATCAACCCGTGGGTGTCGTAAGAGGCGACAAAAGGAAACAAATCAGGAGATGGGCAGCAGCATCTTCTTAATAACGACTAAAAATAAAAAATAAACTGCGGTTGCCAACCCACTTGCCAAGCGTGCAAATATCCCTCCTATGAGGCAATCTATGGGGGAGGCCTATGTTCAGCAGTGGACTTAACTTAAAATATATAAAATAATTAGGTGGTGGAGCAACGCTGCAGACATATTATGGTTAGAGCACTATTGGGTCGGCTCGACCGGGGTGTTCGTGAGTATAAGGGAATTTTAAAATAATGCAACTTGATGTGGTCTTGGACGATTGTATTAATCTTAACAGTTGAGAGAGTAATAAAATATTGCAAAGACAAAGAACCTGTTTAAAATTAACGTTATGTACTGACGTAATTACTACGAGTACGAGTACGTTGTTTAACTCGTTGCTCAGAAAGAAGGCGCAGGCGCTTCAACACGGGGTAGGACTACGCTATCACAGAATACCAACGTAAAATAGCAGCTTAATGCTGCTGTGTTTCATATGGTGATTGTAGAAAACCGGAGACCCTTTTTACTGGAGGAAAAATATAGATGTCTATGGGCCACAGCATCAAGAGGACTGTGTGCTCGTTTGTTACCCTTATTCTACATTTAAAAAACCTCTTCTTCTGTCTTTTTTTAAGCTTTTATTTGATTTACTATTGCTTAGAGTAGCAACTTGCTTACGTATAATTTAAGATTTATTGTACCTATGTAGAATTTTCTCTATTTTTTTTTGGAAAAAAGCGTTACCGGACCAGGAATTTTACCGTATCGCATGGACAAACATCTACATCAAATACTAAGTATTTTTGCTTCGTTTCGTCAGCCCTTTCGGTTATAGTACTTTTGTTTATTATGTGACATAAGCCTTTTTTAAGTAGGTAGTTGTTGGGAGCACTAAGCTCAAAGTTGTTAACGAGTATTTTTACCTGGGACAAATATGTAGTCCGATTAGGTATAGATTAGGCAGCGTTCGGGAGATTACGACACATTTTCTCGTCAGGCATATTTCAAATCTTCAAAACGAGATTGTACAACCAGTGCGTGTTGCCAGTGATTGCCAAGCGTGGCAACTATGGTAAATATTCGCGCTATGAGGCAATCTATAGGGGAGGCTAGGCCCCTATAGATTGCCTATATGCCTATATGATTGAACATAGTTCAGCAATGGACTTTAATAGGCTGTAACGGAAATAAAATTCTATCGTTACCTAATATTCAAATTAAAAATTATATTGTAAGTAAAGTGTTACATTACATAGGTACCTCAAAACTTCAAAACAAGATTGTACAACCAGTGCGTGTTGCCTGTGATGAGCTATGGATCTAAGACGTGGTTCTTCACTGCTCGCCGTATGAGGAAGCTCAAGGTCCCTCAGCGAGCTATGGAGAGGGCTATGTTTGGGGTTTCAATACGATAGACTTAAAAACGAGAATTTCCGCAGTAGAACCAGAGTAACCGACAGAGCAAAACGGATTAGTAAGCTGAAGTGACAATGGGCCGGCCATGTAGCTTGAAGAACCGACAATCGATGGGGAAGAAAGGTTCTCGGGTCGCAGCCTCATACCCGTAGGCGAAGTGTAGGGCTTCCCTCCACTAGAATGAGCGACGACCTGGTAAGACATGCAGGAAGTCGATGGATGCAGGTGGCTCTGATTGACTGTGTTTTATGGCATTCCTTGGCCTATGTTCAGCAGTGGCTGTAATGATGATGATGAATGATAGGTCTTTCTTAAAATGCACAAGCTAGTGAGAAGATTTGGATCGGTGATCGCAGAGTGAAACACAAAATCAGCAATTTCTTGAATGAACAAATTTCACCATCGCACATCGCGACAAAATTTACAATACCGTCCACACCATAGAATACTATATTACTTGTGTATTACCTCGTATTCTGTGATCCACACCATCTGGATTCTTGGCGGTACACAACTAGAAATGTTTTTCTTTAGACGATTTCTTTGTGGGATCAACTACCATCAGCTATTTTTTTGAATGCTGTTGCTGAAAAAATCTAAATTTACACTCGGTTAAGTATCCAAATTAAGATGCGTTGTCACCCCTAAGGACTAAGATGGAATGCTTCGTATCCAGTGAAAAGGGTCTCCGGTTCTAAACACTCACCATACGAAACACAGTAGTAGCATTATGCTGCTATTTCTATCTGGTATTCTATGCGAGCGTGGTCCTCCCCTGTCGAGCAAACCCGTGCTGCAGCGTCAAAATCCCACGTACCTACCAAACGAGTGCAGGTAAAATCGTTATCTCTTATACATAAAAATCAATTGCTGTCCTTTAGTCTCGCTAAAACTCGAAACTGGCTTTTTTGTGTGTTTGAGTGAGTCCCTGGATGGTTTATATTCACAGTTGGACGCTGTAGGTAGCGCTGTTGTCAAGATCCAGAAATAAACCGTGCGAAGCCGGGGCGGATCGCTAGTATATAATAAGTATCTCCCTATTCCCTACTATCTGTACTACCTGTATTAGGTGGTAGGTAGGACTCCTTTTCTCCTCCCCGAACGGGTTCCCGCCTTGTTGTGGCGCGGGTCACCCGCGGTGAACAAAGAGGAACCCACTCGGCTAGCCGGAGGTGAAGAGCAAAACACGTAAACTGCGGACAATGCTGCTTTTCCTAATTTTTTGACAAGTCATGGTCATAGAATCTATAAAACTAGACGTATTTTATAAACGTAGTGATTGTATTCTCTTTGGTATTTTACTCCACTAACATTCTCATCTTTAGTCTTTAGGATCTGTAATACCACATGAGTAAAGAACCGAACAGAGACCAAGCTTCTTAGATTACAATTTATTTTGCGTGGAAGAGCCAAGCTGCAGCTATATTTATAGTATAGTTGTAGCACGAATGGGTCGGCTCGACCGGGGAAGGACCACGCTCTCACAGAATACCATCGTAAAATAGCAGCTTAATGCTGCTGTGTTTCGTATGGTGAGTGTAGAGAACCGGAAACCCTTTTTACTGGAAAAGAGGCATTCCATCTTAGTCCTCAAGGCTGACAACACATCTGCATTTTGATTCTTAATTGAGGATAAATGTAGATGTCTATGGGCCTCAGCATCCACTTACCATCAGGTGGACTGTGTGCTCGTTTGCCACCCCATTTCTATAAAAAAAAAACTTGAATTCGATATTGGTTTTTTATCTTTTTTTTAAATTAAGTTTATTGGCTTGGATGCTTGTCCTTTAAGCCATGTCTTCATTTCATTCGGGATCTTCTCTTTTATAGATTTGCAGTATCTATCAAGTGATAGTATTCCTTTATAGTACACTGCTTCACAATATGTTGATGCGTCACATTGCGTAGTTTTTGTGAGATTTTGACAGTAACTTGAGCCAGCAGACAGTTGGCGATAGTATCTCAAGGCGCAGCATCTTAGATCACCTTTTAGGCACCTTATCTTGAACATTCACCACATCAACACGATACCAACTCGATTATTTCCAAGTACGTAGATTAGTATTAAAATCTCCTCAGAATTCCGTAGATGCTATTTCAAAATATCCGTAGATCTGCAGACTTCTTAAGAGGATCGAAACTTGTAAGTTCAATTGTTTATATAATATCGAATCAAGCTGCACATATAACAAAAAAGTACCATAAAAATTGATTAAAAATTAATTGTTTTCTTTAATTCAATTATTTTTAGTAAAAATAAAATAAAATAATTAACACAAATATTTGTGGATAGTTAAACTAAAAAAAAAAATACTTCGTTTGTTAAATTTTCGATTCTCGGTTGTCGGCTAAGTTCACACTCACGATAAAAAATGTTTTTGTCAAGTTTTTAAAAACCTAATTATTGTGTATCTACGTATTCCATTTTTCAATATTTCATACAAACTTGAAAATAGGTGTCAGGGTTGTCAAAAATCCTTGATTACGTATTTAACATAATTTTTTAATTTTAATCTTGTCACAATAATTTCTTAAGCAAAATTCTAAAATATGTCAAACGAAAATACTCTCGTTTAAAATTAAAAATCAAATTGGTGCAATAATAAGCTTTTTATTTTATTTTTTGGAGTTTATGGCCTGGTAAAGGTCTAGCCTTTAGGCCAAGTCTTAGGTATTTTTATTCGGTTTATTATAATTTCCCCAAATGTTTATTTATCCTTCATAGTACACTGCTTCACAATATGTTGATGCGTCACATTGTGCAGCCCTTGGGAGATTTTGACAGACACCTTATCTTGAGAATCACATCACCATCAGAGCACTTGTATCACCGTTTCCACTAATAGTTCACATGCGCAGACACTTAATACACAAAATCGCACCACTTTTACATATCAAAATCCACTTCAAACCATTATTTAGCAGCAAACCGCCGCCGATCAAGTTCCCGCCAAAACTCTCCAATAATAAGCTTCAATCAATTATAGTATAGATAAAAAAAGCTTGTCACAATCATTTTTAACAAGTATTCGTTTTTGTATTAGTCATCAACATCATTTTATCGGTCGTATTAAATGATGTCAGGTCATAATTATTGTAATCAATCTAAATATTGTTTTCCCAAAATAGCAAAACATTAATAATCATTAAAAATGACAAATAATGTTTTGTTTAATATATTGACACTAAGTTGAAATTATGAAAAATACTGAGTAGTAATAATATTACTAATGCAACAACGCAGTAAAAATAATTTAGATTTCTCGTTTCTTTTCCTTCACTTTTGATAAAGATGAATTGATTGACGACTCATTTGGTAAAATCGGTCTAATGGGCAGCTACGGTGAAACATCGATACAAACATACATACATACATAGAATGTCAAGTACAGAACACTGTTTAAATAGTTGTAATCGGTTAAAAGTGACAACCCTTGGTTGTAGCAAAACATGGCAAAGTACCGTCACATCGTGGCATCACTAGTATGGTAACTTTGCCAAGTTAGTTTAATAGATAAATTAATATTACATTTTTTTTAAAATTAAAAATTTTAAAAACGATAATATAATATTACATTTGATTTGATAACCATTAATATTACGTTACTACAAAGATATGTATACTGTAAGTTTCACAGTACGCGAGCAACCCGGGTTCGATCCCCGCCGGCACCAATGAAATTGTTAATTGCAATTTTAAGTGCTGATTTACCACGTGCACGGCGGTGAATGAAAACATCGTGAGGGAAACCTGCATGTCTAAGAAATCAAAAAAAAATATTTCGAAGACATGTGAAGGTCGCCAACACGCATTGGCGCAGCGCGGCGGACATTTCCTTGCCCTAAAACCCTCTCAGAAATGAGAGGAGGCCTGCCCAGCAGTGGGACAGATATAGGCTGTAACTTTTTTTTTTACTACAAAGATATAGATACCTACATTCAGTATTTCAAACATTAAAAAAAACTAAAGTTCTGGAGCACTGAACAAAGAGATTGTTTCGCCGGCACAATTCCGCGTTAAACTTAAAATAAAAGGCCAAAATTAACTCTCATGTTGCCATATCGCAAGCAATGCTGTGAATGAGGGCTAATAATTTTCTGCTCACCAGATGTCGCTAGTTGACACTGAGGTAAAGTTTTTTGTTACACAATGTAATTTAATTGAGAAGTTGGTTTTTAATAAAAGTTTATCAGTTTCTAGAGTATTATATTAATACACAAAACAATGCGTCAGTGGTTTGCTCTTTAATTTTTTGTACATTTTTAACTTTTTTTTAATTTTTCTACTTTTATGAATATCTGTGGTTTGGTTTATTTGTTTTTAATCTTATTAATATAAAATATAGCTAATAGTACAGAAAGAAACAATAAACTTTACATTTTCCGAACAAATTAACTTCCCCGCTATGAAATCTGTCAAATATTATACCTCACTTTCTAGTGGCGCCGCCCTGGTGGCAGAAAAAGTCGTGGATGCCCTCATTAGTTATTGTATTTTCATCCAAAAAATGGCATATCTCGAAAGACATTACGTTTTCCGTGTTAATCGTAATTTTGCACCAGTACACACCTGATGGCAAAGTTAACTTCCATTGTTAAAGTTGCCAGAATTGAAATTGGAAAAAATCCGAAGATCTACGGAAAAATACGTAGAGTTGGCAACGCTGACGATGTTGGTTCTTACTTCATTACTCATTACTTCATAATAATTCATATAATCATGAAGTCAAGAACTTGTTTACTCTGTTATAATCACGGATCGAATATTAATTCGACCGTCGATGTCAAAAATGTTTCAAACTCCACACTGGAGCAGCGTTACGGCGGACTAATTGCGAATTTCATATCAATACTCATAATACTTCTATGTTCCAAAACAATCAATAGATACCGCGATTTAAAACACTAACAGCGACATCTATTGACTTAAATATAATGTCGTGGTTGTTAACATTTTTTTGTTATTTTTAAACTAGTTTCATTAGTTCGCCTTTATTATTTAAATCTTAATTCTTAAAATATGCATCATGACAATATGTTGAGCTTTCAGAACACTTAAATTTAAGCCAAATTAAAATACTTAAGTGCAGTCCGATAACTTTGGGACATGGCGGTGCGTTGCGGTGAACTCTGAATCTGAAGCAAGGAAGATTCAAAACAACAGGAGACCTGCGACCACCGACCAGACATTACAACTCCGTAGCACAGAATAAATAATTTCGAGTACTAATGTTTAGTGAAGAGAATGAAACAGATTTATGAGTAAAGCGCCATCTATATGCATGCCTTTGTAAGTAATCATACTATTATATGCTAGGAAAAAAAAGTTAAGATAATACCTGTTGCAGGTCATAATGTAAGTCATAACGCCAAAAGTCCAAAGCGGATCATTAGTTATTGTATATATGTAATAAAAAAATATGTAATGTATTATTACATATTATGTGATAATTTTTTTACATCCATTACGTAATATACATTAATGCCATCTATTAAATATTTAATGTACTATCTATCATGTTACAATTAATAAACCTCAATATGTATTTGCTACCTAAAATTATAGGTGACACCTAGTGACAAAAAGCTTATCTAATGAGGGCTTCCACAATTTTTTCTGCCACCAGGGCGGCGCCACTTTGGAATGAGATGACATATTTCGACATATCTCATGGCGTGGAAGTTCTATTGTTAAGAAAGTCTTGTCCCCATCACGGTTTTTGTGGTCTTATTCGTTATTGCAATACATTTATTTGTATCACGATATTTTTTGTTGTTTACCGTTACCGTTAAAGTTACAGCCTATATACGCCCCACAACTGGGCACACTTCTTTAATTTCTGAGAGGGTTTTAGGGCAAGGAAATGTTCGCCGCGCTGCCCAAATGCGTGTTGGCGAACTTCACATATCATCGAAATTTTTTTTTATTTCTCAGACATGCAGGTTTCCTCACGATGTTTTCCTTCACCGCCGAGCACGTGGTAAATCAGCACTTAAAATTGCAATTAACAATTTCATTGGTGCCGGCGGGGAATGAACCCGGGTTACTCGCATACTGTGAAAAAAGAAACCGTTACCGTTACAACCTATTAAATTCCACCGCTGAACAAAGGCCTCCCCTATAGATTGCTTCAAAGGGGTGATATTTGCCATAGTTGCCATAGTTGGCAACCGCAGTTTTTATTTTTAGTCGTTATTAGGAAGACATTGCTGCCCATTTTCTGATTTGTTACCCTCTTTCGCCTCTTACGATACCTAAGGGAAGATAATGGGATAAAATAACGACGTTCCAAAATAAGTTTTTCCTTCGCACGGCCTCCTAAATATTTTAAACGTTACTTCTGTCACTGATTCAATAATATATAATTTAAAATCAAAAATTTTGTACAACCGACTTCAATATAAATAAAATGAGAACATCATCAATGTAGTCGAAGTCAATTAAATACGCTTTATTAAGGATAACTCAAAAACACATGAGAAGCACCAGCTTTCAAATAAAAAAAGAATCATCTAAATCGGTTTACCCAGAAAAAAGTTATGAGGTAACACACATAAAAAAACATACAGTCGAATTGAGTACCTCCTCCTTTTTGGAGTCGGTAGAAAAGGAATGAAAACGATGCGTGGACACCGCATCTGTACACCGGCTTATCGGCTAGGTTCGGTAAAATTCGTATATAAAAAAATTGAATGGAACTTATAACATAGCCATACAGTTAGCTTATGTAAGTATTAATAGAACGACTACTGACATAGTTAAAGCCGTGATATAGTTAAATCACAGAAGTTATATCCCTAGGGATATAGCTATATACCGTAATATATTTATATGAAAGCGGTTCATAACTATCTTACTAGACTAATCTAGTGAAATAATTATAATTGTAGTTTGTTTGTAATTGTTAGTCAAAACTACTTTTGACTTATATTTTTTGAATTTTTGAAATTAAAAAGTTAAATTCTTTCAATATTACATTTTACTTCACAAGTCCCTACTTCCCACGATTTAATGTTTATTAGCTAGTGGCTAATACCTACGCCTACTTCCTAATAGTTTTTTTATATTATTACCATTCATCATCATCATCATCATCATATTTTATAATTGAATCTGTCATTTCAAAAACCATTTTTTCCCAACATGCTGTTTTTGTTGTAAACGCTAAAAACGGAGATGCGTATTCTGGGTATAAGCCACGTAAGTGACGTAAGTCAATATATTCCTTTCTCGTCAAATAATACCGCATAATAGACGTTCATTGCATAAACAACATAAGTCGGCGATTTAAGTGGTTTTTGCATGCACTAAAATTTCATTAGTTCAAGATCTACGCAAGGAACGAGATGATGTTACAGCTATAACATTCGATTTTATGCAAAATCTACCATTGCTACCCATACCTATACAAAACATTTTTTATTTACGGCAATCGTGGGTTCACTGTTTTGGTATTAAGGATTTAAAAACAGGCGAATCGTACATTTTATATGTATCACGAAGGCATTACTAACAAAGGAGCAAATGAGGTTTGTTCCATGTTGGTGCATTATATTGAAAAATAATATTGGACCATATATTAATTATTTTTATCTATTTTCCGACGGCTGCCCCGGTCAAAATAAAAACAACACATTGTTGAGATTCATGTTGGCTTTGACCGATTCTAAACGATTTGAAAAATTTATTTTTCATTGTTATCAAATGACAGTAATTTTGGAGTCTTAAAAAAACTGTTCGGAAGCATGATCGTATCTACGTTCCAGAACAATACATTAATTTGGTTCAAAAACAACTGCAGCTCAACATTTACAATCAAGGAGCTAAAGGTGTTTTGAAGCACTGAAGATGTTTTGGATTTCTTATATTTACGCGAACACTACACATTTAAATAAAATTAGTTTTACGGATTTTATCGCGTATATTAAGTTATTTTATATTCCCGACTTGTTATTTTGTATTCCTCCCGTGACCATGGGTGCTGTAAAGTACTCGAAACGTCGGGAATATAAAATAACTTAATATACGCGATAAAACCCGTAAAACTAGTTTTATTTATATGTTTTGGATTTTTAGAAAATGGTGGCCAAATTTATACAAAAAACATGTTTGTCAACTGAATCTTATAGAAAATGTCCCAAAATAACAAAAAAAATCATTCGCGCCTTCAACATATATAAGTTTTCAGTATGATTCAGATAAAAAGGTACTATCATAGCCACGGAATTTATTGACGGATTCATTAAACATTCATTTATACTAATGAAAAAATTCACACCTGTTTTTCACTTCCATCAACCAAAGCTTATGATTTTAGAGTTCCCATTAATAGTAAATAAATTAGATGATTTAAAACGAGTACAGGATAGCATTCTGGAACAGCATATACCATTTTATCAGAACATATTTAACTGGCCATCTACAAAGGTTGAAGGTAATCAAGATGAGAATGATGCAGAATATGATTATGTATCTAAAAGATGTTAAAACATGAATAATGAAAACATGTGACATGTTAATAAATTAATGTTTAAGTGTTATTTTCAATAATAAGCAATTAAATATATGATTGTTTTTGTTTAAATTATATACCACTAAGCCACTAACACTGTTTCTTGCGAAAACAACATAAGTCAAGTTTTTCAGGTTTTTTTCATTAGTAATATTGATAAATTGTGAAGGTCTTTTAAAACTCAAATACTATATTGAGCCCAAAAGTGCTTTAAACTCGTTTATCTCGATCGAATGACAGTTTTTATTGATTCCTGAAAAAATATGTTCGTGTGACATTGATTGACACAAGAGGTTTTGAATTTTGAAAATTGAAATGACCGATTCAATGAATTTGAATTGATATGCATTAATCCATCGGGGAGGTAGTTCAACTACTCCTCGATCAACAAAAATATTTCTAACTCCGTATAGGAGTCCTGCCAGCGTGGTGAGTATGGGCAATAAATGTTCATGAAATGAAATAGCTTATTTTTTTTTTAACTATCACTTTATAGTGCGACTTGAAAGTATTACAGCGACATCTCTTAACACGAATGCCACTTATATTTTTATAAAAATTGTGTTTCTTTTTGATATCTTTATAAATTCATTTACCCAGTTATGTAGTCTGGAAGTAGCCGTAATATCGTAGTTGTTTATAAAAAGCTTCAGCACAGCCCTCAGTCTGCGTATATTGGCATCAATGAAATGGTAATAGCGCCATCTAGCGGAAGCCATAACATTTTTTTAAAGTTTCCCACACTGACCTCAAAACTCACAGGAACACTCTCTCATTAGAGATGTAGGAGTCGCATGCTACATCTGCAAATAAAGTTGGTGGTACGTAAACGTAGTGAATAGTGATTTTTATAATCTACTCAGGATCAGAACGCAGGTGACTCAGAAGCTCAGAACCGTGTTTTGACGCAATTCCTTGGGGGAGGCCTATGTTCAGCTGTGAATTTGTGAATGGATGTAATACTATTAATAAATACTCCATCTAAAAATAATAAAAATAAATAAAAATGATGAAACATGTTCTCAAGCAGATACAGTAGCACTTTGCACATAGACTGCATTGGTGTGCACGCCTTTTAACTTCATGTATATCACTCAAAATTCTTAAATTTGACCACGCTGTTATAAAATAATTTATCAATGTAAATTTAAAATCAAAGCAGAGAAGCAGGACATCACTCATTTTCATGTGCAGATGGAGCACATACAGTCCACCTGATGGTAAGTGGATGCTGTTTGCTGTGTGGTGCCTCGTTTGCAGTAAAAAGAGTCTCCGGTTCTCTACACTCACCATACGAAACACAGCCGCATGAAGCTGTTATTTTACGCTGGTGAGAGCGTGGTCCTACCCCGGTCGAGCCGATCCATTCGTGCTACAATCATAGTATACAACGTAAAACGATTTTTTAATGTGAATTATTACTTATTTTACATTAAAAAATCGTGCCGTTTTAATTAGGGTACAATATTTGTAAACATTTGTTTTAATCGATAGATTATAAAAATGTAATGCACATTCGTTCACAACCATATTGTACCAATAACAATTTAAAAAACGATGATAAACAAAAAAAAGCGTTGTGGTTAAAATTTCAGCCACTTTGTACCGAATGTAGTTCTTACGGTAACGAGGCATCCTATCTTCGTCCTTAGGGGGCGTCCATTAATTATGTGAGTTGTTTTCGGGTTACGGGGAAGAGGGGTCGAGCCGAATCTCACCCAATCTCACGTGGGTGAGAGGGAGGGCCTCTCGGTAAATATCAAGTAATTTTTTTATCGCGGTCATTCGAACTCCATAAATAATATTAAAATAATTACGCTAATTATGTTTTTTTCTTTTTAAATAAACTCAACGCAATCAAGAACAAATTAACGTATTTACACTATAGATACGCATTTTGAAAAATCTCACGTGAGACTTGGGGGCGTGGGTAAGGGGATCGAGCCATATCTCACGTCATCTCAGCCAAAATCGCCTCACGTAAATAACGGACGGCCATTTAGGGGTGACAACGGTTTCGTCATTAAATGTCTATGGGCCACTCCAACCACTTGGACTGTGTGCTCGTTTGTCACCCTTATTCTACAAACCGAATCATACCAGTTACACATAAACATAGGTTTTTTTATAGGATAAGGGTGACAAACGAGCACACAGTCCACCTGATGGTAAGTGGCTGCTGCGGCCCATAGACATCTACATCTATCCTCGATTACGAATCAAAATGCAGATGCGTTGTCACCCGTGAGGGATAAGATGGAATGCCTCGTTTCCAGTAAAAAGGGTCTCCGGTTCTCTACACTCACCATACGAAACACACCAGCGTTAAGCTGCTATTTCACGTTGGTATTTTGTGAGAGCGTGGTCCTTCCCCGGTCGAGCCGACCCATTCGTGCTACAACTTTACTACTAATATAGCTGCAGCATGGCTCTACCACGTAAAAAGTTTTCAAACTCCACGTAAATCGGACGTAAAATTAGTAATTAAAAGCTGAAGGAAGCCTAGGTTACCTATGACATCAGAGATTGAACACCTTAGTTCCCAGTGACCGGTGAATCAAAGCACTCGGAACATCGGAATATTAAAACAAGATAAGATAAGTAGCGATTAAAATCCATAAACGTAGGTGGTTTAATCCATATATTTTTGGAATAAGTATTTAATATACTTATACGAGTATACTTATTAAAAATTTTATTGTAATTATATAAAATATATATTTTTATATGGTTAATAACTTGTCTATATTTTTGTATTCATAAATATCTGCAAAAGAAAATTTTCTGTTTTGAATATTTAAAACAAAATGAATAATTTGTCGAGCGAAATTTCTAATGAGATTTCAGCTGAAAATACTCAACGTTGCCTGCAGTTATTGCTACAGTACTGGAGTTGAATTGACGTGAATGCTGTAGAATCTAATTGTGATGTCTTAAAAGCTTTTGAGTTGGTTCCCTTACTTGTTATTGTGTAAAAGCAAAAGTACCGTGTCGTGGCCGTGTGCATATATCCACTACCCCATGTCCGCCATGTCGTCCTGTGGGTATCGTAAGAACCGGCGCAGGGAAACTGAAACAGGTGATGGGCAGCAGCATCTTTCTATTAACAGCTCCAAATTATAAAAAACTGCGGTTGCCAACCGGTCTGCCAAGTGTGGCGACTTTGGCAAAATCCCCTCTATGAGGTAATCCATGGGTGAGGCTTCAGCAATGGATTTTTATACGCTGTCATGGATAGATGAAAAGCAAAGAAAATTATTAACTGTATATATCTTACGTTATTCCTATTCGATATATTTGTGATCATAACGGACTCCGCCTATGGCCAAGATTATGTTTTCAATGTCATAGTTTCATACTTTCATATTACTTATATATTTTTTAACCTCATAGTAAGTGGTGATGCAGCCGATCTATTCACTCTTGCATTGAAGGCGTACACATTGTGTTTTGAAGGCGTGGAATTTTACAAGATTGGCATCTCGTCTCTTATTTTTTTTATAATATTCGTTTCTCAACCTTTTAAAGTCGTGACATTCTAAAACTCCACAGAAACCATGCGACTCTCCTCTCTCACTTCAATATTTTAATTTAATCATTCATAAAAGCCTACGAAAGTTTATATTTTATATTTAGTTACTAACACATATGGAATGATTCTGAAATAAGAAGGTATTTAATATCAATCTATATATAAATATAACAGATTTCCACCTATGTACTGACTCATCATGATATCTCCTGAACCATACGGTCTAGAGACTTGAAATTTAGAAATGGTTTAGATTCACAATTGGACCCGGTAGGTGGCGCTGTTGTCGAGATCCAGAAATCACCCGGAAGCCGGAGCGGATCGCTAGTTATTATTATAAAAGTTAGCACTTAAAAATGATTGAATGTAAAATGGCGTCTAACCTTTTTCGTAGATAGAGTGAAAACAAATCTTTATAAGTATTTAAAAATGAATTCACCGTCACGTCTGAAAAATCGTTATTTTTAATTAAAAGGTATCGATTTTAATATTTTTTCCGACTCTTTAGATACCTATAAAATCGTTCAAGAATTCACGGTCTCTGATGGACAAATCTAAGATAAAAATGTTATCTGAATTCTGAACAAATCTTTTCAAATCAGAGGTACTCATTATAAAAGTCGTTAAGTTTAAAAAGGTTTTCTTTATTTTTCATATTTTTCCTAATAATAACATTATGCTTAATATTGGTAGAATACCTAACAAGCAAAATGTACTGTATGAAAAACTTTGAGTACTTACTTGTATGGAGCCGTGAAAGGGCTTTATATCTTTTTTTATAGAATAAGGGTGACAAACGAGCACACAGTCCACCTGGTTGTAAGTGGATGCTGTGGCCCATAGACATCTACATGGATGAATCAAAAGGCAGATGCGTTGACACCACTGAGGACTAAGATGAAATGCTTCGATTCCTATAAAAAAAGGCGCTGTTCACAATATTCACTATACGAAACACAGCAGCTATTTTACGCTGGTATTCTGTGAGAGCGTGATCCTTCCCAAATCTATATTATAATCCTGTAAATAAAAGAATTTAAATAATCATTCATAAAAAAAAATTGTAAAAAAAAATTATATTTTGAAGAAAAATGTCCGCCCAGAAAGGTAGAAAATAGGGGAAAAAGTTTCATATTAGACTATGGTTTAAGAAATTTCATATGATATCTTCGCAGATTGAGAACCGATTATAATAATTATTTTTTTATTAAATAGATTATACTTCAAGGGTTGTCCCATATAAATTTGGAGAAAAATTCCACCTTTGAAGTTGGTTTTTACTTTTTTGTTAAAAGTTATAATTATTGTGGATTTGTTTGTTTATTAAGCGTGTAATAAAAAAAAACAAATCAACATAAACATGTTTACAACGCACGTAATGAATTGAAAATACAAAACATTAATAAAAACATTATAAAGAAGAAATGGATAGTAAATATTATAGAACCAGAAGAGTTAGAGAAGGAAAATTAGTTAAGCATAGTGTTGAAAACTACTATGGTAAAAGATGAACAAAATATTTAATACCAAAGCTTTTTAATGAAATAGACTGGCTAGGGCAAGATAAAACTGATTGTAAATTAACAATAAAAAAGAAACTTAAGAATTAATTTCTACATAAAATAGAAGATACATGATAGGGTATTTGACAATTAGTGAAACTCTGATATTCGTTTATAATATTAATACACAAAATATACAGGGTTATTTTGCAATAACCGGCCAAATTTGTAGAGAACGTTCAGAATACGTAATGTAGGCAAATGGTGAAGAAAAATTAATTAAAAAAAATCTCAAACATTCTGTCTTTTTATCTTTTAAATTCAAAATGCGTGGTAATGCCATTATTTTAACTGATTTTACTGCGCACTCACACATTTTTCGTAAGGGTCGATCGGTAGGCAAAAACGTTGTTGCCCATGAATCACATTCAGTTTGGGATAGTTTCAAATAAAAGTAGAAGCCTTATTTACTCATATTTTCAATAACGGTATAATATCATAATTTATATTATTGAACTTAAGTTTAAAATTAGGCTACTCTTTGAAAACCCTGTATAAATGGGTTATATTTAGAATTTCTATTGGTTGCAATGTTATGTGGGTGGGGTGTATTTATGTAATTATGTAATAAGATATAAATAAGGTGCATATATTCGCCAACAAACTGACTTTACAGTTTGGCAAAGTTATAATATTATAAAAGTATTTGTAAAAGTTAATAAATATAAAAAATGACCACACGGCACTTCTTTCAATTATAATATAATCTAATTTTAATCATAATGTGGGAAAATAAGTAAATTATAGTACCGTAGATTATTATATGTACATACGAGCTGGCCAGGCAGACTTTGTTCTGCCCTTTCCCACGACCCTATGCTCTTTAAAAAATATTGATGGTCACGTATCGGGATAAAAACTAACCTAACGCTAAAGTTGGAGCAAGCAATACACATTTACAAAATTTTTATTTTGGTTGAGTGGATTCGAGTCCATCACGGACAGCTGACATCCTGAGAAAACCTTTGTCTGAGGAATAGAATATTCCGAGTAAACGTGAAATGTGCCAATTTGTGCAACGCTGTGGACATAGGTCTCTCAGAAATATATAGAATATTAGGTTATAATATATAATATTAATCTTTATTGATAAACATATTACATGCACAAAAAATTACAGTGGTCAACAGCCCCTATACTAGGATATTATACCTGTATTCCAGGAGCTAGTTTTCCTTCTCTATTTTTATAATTATAGTTCTTATTATTATAATTAGTTTATTGATGTATATTATGTGCCAGCTCCTTCCACTTGACCACATCCAGCACAGAGCGGTTCGAATCGTCGACGAACGAGTTCTTTCCGATCGGCTTGACTCACTGGCACTGCGAAGAGATGTTGCATTTATGCGTATTTTATCGCATCTACCATGGGGAGTGCTCTGAGGAATTGTTCGGACTAATTCCAGTCGCTCAATTTCACCATCGCACATCGCGACAAAACTCGCGATACCATCTGGATGATTGGCGGTCCACCACTGTGCGATTTAGAAGATGTTTTCTTCGCACAACTTCCTTGTGGAATCGATTACCACCAGCGATTTTTCCGGACCGATACGACTTAGGGACCTTCAAGAAAAGAGCCTACTCCTTTTTAAAAGGTCGGCAACGCTTCTGCAATTTCCTGGTGTTGCAGTTGTTCATGGGCGGTGGTAATCATTTACCATCAGGTGAGCCGCATGCTCGTTTGCCCCCTCTCCTATAAAAAAATAATAATTATATTATATTTATAAGTATTCCTTAAAACGTAAGTTATGGCAATTTAAATAAGAGTAAAATTAAAAAAATTGTACAACCGACTTCAATATAAATAATTTAAAATAAAAAAATTGTATAACCGACTTCAATATAAATTATTAAGAATAATTCAAAAGCTGTAAGTTACACCTTGATCAAATTTATATGGGACCACATGAAAAGCACCAGCTTTCAAATAAAAAAAGAATCATCGAAATCGGTTCACGCAGAAAGAAGTTATGAGGTAATACACATAAAAAAGATAAAAAAATGCAGTTGAATTGAGTACTTCCTCCTTTTTGAAGTCGGTAAAAATGAATGTAATGATTAGTCAAAATATGGCACCTGGGCAGGATATGTCATCATCATCATCATCATCATCATCATCATCATTACAGCCCTTTACAAGTCCACTGCTGAACATAGGCCTATATATTCCTTGAGGGAACAAGGAATACCACAAAGGATATGTAATATAATTTAATGATAAATATTAATGATGAACAAATATCTCCTTCATCATCAAGTCCACCTAATGGTGACTTCAGTCCATGTAAATACATTGTCAACTCCATCATAGCACTACAGTTGCATTAATAGCTCCGAACGCAGTGGCAATGAAAAATGAAAAAGCCGCGGGTTCGAACCCGACGCGCAACAAGTGCGGGTGCGGGAACACCTAGAACGTCGGGAATTGAAAGAAGTAAAATTAAAATTAATTAGACGCGATAAAATCCGTAAAAATAGTTTTATTAAACTTTAATCCTTACATTCTTGTCACAATTTGACCTTACCGCCATCAAATCTGTCAAACACCAAATAGACCACATTCCAAAGTGGCGCTGCCCTGGTGGCAGACAAAGTTGCGGAAGTCTTCGATCTCAAAAATTTGTAAGAAGCCGCTTAGTAAAGTTTTCTGTGTCCACCATCTTGTTTAAATATTGGTCTAATGATTTTTTGTTTTAATTTCTCTGAAACAATTTCAATCAGTTATTGTACTTAACATTGTTTATTAAAATAAATTGGTACAAGTTTTCAAAAGTGACGGATCCGTGGCGCAGTGGCTTATCAAAAAGTTGCAGCGCTAAGGCCGCGGGATCAAATCTCGCACGGTACCACGATCGTATTTGTATGACCTACAAATAATTGCTCCGGATCTGAATGTTGTCCTTGTGAAATTTATGTATGAAAAACTGGCTCCACGATACAGGAGAAAACAACCCGAAAACAAAAAACAGCTGCAGCACGAATATAGTTAATATTCTCACTGAGCCACCACGGCTCAATAACACAACCAAAGCGCCAAAAAAATAAAACCAATGAATTTATCTTTTTCCTACATTATTAACTAGTACAAGTAGACTTTCCTGCACATTGTTGCCAATGGATGCAAGGGTTAGCTTCGCTAGAGTTATTGGAAAGTTACTGCGTTCGAAGTAAAATATGCTTTAGAAAAATATAATTTAATTGTACACCCATCTCTTGCTGCCTGCCCTTAAATAACATATTATGACGTAAACTTCGGGATGTAGATGTAGGAATGCCATCTGTCTGCGTTTTCACGGATTGGTCCTAGTTTGAAGTTCGTTCGGGGGCCTCAAAAAGTGTACGCATTTAACTTTTTTCCGGGTTAAACCCGATTTATAATCATAATCAAGAGAGAACTGAAGAAAATAGGCCTTCCTCATAGATAGACCCATAGATTTTGCCATCGCTGCCATGCTTGGCAGGCTAAGTGAGTTTTCTTTATTAATTTCAGTTGTAATCAGGAAATTGCTGCTGTTCATCTCACGTTTCAGGTTCTCTCTGTCACCTCTTATGACACGGGATGATAAAATGTGGTAGTGGATATTTTCGGCCGCTAGTTTACAAAGCCTGATTAACTGAATGATTGTTAATTAAATAAAACAACTTTAAAACATTTTTTCGGACCAGGTGGAAAAGAAAGATGTTTAAGAAGAAAATGAAAACAGTGAAAAGACAAAAAATATATTAGTCAAAATTTGTTTTTAATTTGATACCATAAAGTAAAATGTTCGTAATAATTTTGTTACCAGATTACCTCAAAAAGAGAATGTTGTATAATTTATTAACAATAAGTTTTTGGTAATAGTAAAAAATTCTATGGTAGTAAATAATAAAAAAAAAACTTTGGTTGCTGCAATTTATGTTCAGCAGTAAGACTTTCTTTGATAGGCTGTAATGGATGGATGTATAGAAGATAATCTACCAGGAGCACATGACGCACTGAGAGGTGAAATTATTAAATCAACAGTAACTTTACAACTATGGCAAATATCCCTCTATGAGGCAATCTATGGGGAGGCCTATGTTCAGCAGTGGACTTTGATAGGCTGTAAGGACATTGACGATAATGATGATGAGTTATTTTAATTGTTATGCTGTAGTTTATCTCGATCAAGCGTTGATAAAACAGCAAACAAGCTAAATAAATGAATTAATAGGAAAATAATAGATCTAGACGATTTTTTTTCAAGGAAGACGATTTTTTAATTTAAACTTGATACCTCAACCCATTAATGAAAATGGTATTGACGTACAGACAGACGGACAACAATGTAAGGGTTTCGTTTTGTTCCTTTTGTGGCACTGAACACAATGACACAATAATGTGATACGTAATTTTGAATTAGTTATACTTCTTTTGGCGCGTTTGAGGAAAATGATGAGAGTGAATTTTTACGATGCGCGCGCACACCGACACCTAAAAACGACACCATGAAGTTGTTACGATGCGCGCGCACACTGACACCTAAGAGCGACAACTTCTGTTGGTAATTGTCTGTCAACTGTCAAGTTTTAGTGAGAACTGATTACTATATTCAAGGTAGTTATTCAAATATATATGAATCTATAAAACGTGTTTTATTTTAGTTATTTTTCTTTTGTTACGCTAAAGGAGTATAACTTCTTACGTGCGTGCATAAGTACACACACACAAGTTTTTTAAATAAAGATAGTACATTACAGTTACACAGAGTCATTTTATCATTAGCTCAAGGCTTAAAGTAAACGTAAGTGTATACTCTAAGGCTCAAGGTCTAAGTTACTAGCTGTAAATTTCACAATACGCGAGCAGCCCGGGTTCGATTCCCGCCGGCATCAAAGAAATTATTAATTTACATATAAGTGCTCGGCGGTGAAGGAAAATATCGTAAAGAAACCTGTATGTCTAAGAAATAAAAAAAACATATTTTGAAGACATGTGAAGTCTATCAACACGCACAACTGCCGTTCAGCGTGGCGGAATTTCTTTGCCTAAAAACCGTCCTAGAAATTGTGAGAAGGCCTGTGCCCAGCGGTAGAAATTATAGTAGACACAAAAAAAATTGGTAGGATACTATATTATATAGTACGGGTTTAACCTTTAACGGCGGCAGAAGAAAACCTGAACCTCCCCATTTCCGTGGGTGTTGTGAGAAGTTTTAATATACAAGGAAAATTCAGTAGTTGCCGATATATAGCGTTAACTAGTGCTTATATTCCGTGTATATGCCAGGTGAAAAATACTCAAAACGACTACGCAAAGCAGTGCCAATGGTACTTAGGGTTGCCACCTTTTTTTTTAGAACAAATATAGTATTTTTCCCAAAAAAGATGCAAAATATAGTACTTTTGGAAAATTCAGGAAAAAAGTACACATTTATTTTTAATCTTTATGAATTTTTCCATATAGTATATTTGTTATTGCCCTTCGCTTTGGCCATCAACCTTTAAAATAATTATAGTAATCAGAGCAATTTAGAGTCATATTAAAATAAATTAACAATTCATTTTTAATGAAACTTATAATCTATTTCTTTCTGCTATCCATTTAACATTCATGACAGAAAAAATTCTTTCCGTAAATTTACTTGTTTCAGACTACCAGTCACAGTTAATATAAAAACTCGCGACAGTTGAATTAGGGGAAAAGATATAGTATTTTTCGTACTATATTATTTTCCTATAATATATAGCACAATTGACTGAAATATAGTACGATACTATATATTATAGTACGGGTGGCAACCCTAATGGTACTAGACCTTATATTATACGTGGTGTAGCAGCTGGTGATGGTGCAGCAATGTATGTCATGATAGCCGACCCATCACGCTCTTACAGAATACCAGCGATAAAGAGCAGCTTAATGCTGCTATGTTTCGTATGGTGAGTGTCATCTCAGTCTTCAGGGGTGACAACGTATTTTGATTCTTAATCGAGAATAAATGTAGATGTCTATGGGCTGCAGCAACCACTTACCATCAGGTGGACTGTGGGCTAGTTTGTCAACCTTATTCTACAAAAAGAGATTCTAAGGTGCTAGACATTTTGCGGACACAGAAAAGTACCAATATAAAAAAAAACTAGTCTTTTATATTATGCGAATTGAAGCATTCCATTATTCTCCTCCATCATCATAACCTTTCTTTATTTCCGTTTTATAGCTATAAGCTTTTAGTGTACTCAGTGTTATTTCACAAAAACATCCCCCTCAACTCATTTATAGAATTATTATTCACATTTGAAATGAAATAGGTACCTAATACTTTGAGGACATACGTAGTTAGCTCCGCATTGGACCGTAGAATTGCGGACGCTTCCTTGCTCCAATAACTCTCCCAGAATTAAGAGTCTACATCCAGCATTGGGATGTGGTACGTATGTATCTATGTAGGATGCTACTTTTACGTTTATTAATGTTTTCATTTTCTAGTTTTTCAATCTTTACATTAACTACCTCTTTAGTCTTTACGTGTAATTTTGGTTGATACTTTCAGTATTTCTTCAGAAACTAAGTGAAAATGGATCACCCATTTTCACTTGTCATTTTCGACTCCTCTGTATTAATTTATTCGTTTTTTTAGCTACCAGCAGACCGACAATATCACCGATAAGTCCTTTAATCCCATGTCAATCATCAAGTACGTGTTCTGGTTCGGCCAGCATCATTTATTATTTTTACAGTGTTGTCATTTGCCAAATTTTCAATTGCCGGGTCACATGAATTATGTACAAACAGTTTTTAGAAACAGTTTTACAATCAGTTTTTCTATTAAATTACAATGAAAAATGATTGTTATAGTTCGCGCGCCAAGCCAACACATTCACATAACATAAACTAGCCTAACCTCGGGTTGGTAAACGTCCTGCTGGCCACCGACCACTCCCCGAACGAGTTCCCGCCTTGTCGTGGTGAGGGGCTTAGTAGCCGTGGCTTGGTCACACACAGTGAACTAAGAGGGACCCACATAGCTGGCCCGAGGTGAACGGCCGGCCTGAGGTGGCCACTCCGAGTGGGCTCAGCGAGGTGGAGTCGCAAAAAAAGAGAAATGTTGGTATGGTGATGCGTCACTCACCCTATCCTCCGCGGCTGTGGGGGGCCGCACCGTTGATGCGGTGGTGGTGGGGCTGTGGGGCTGAAGGGGGAGAGGAGTGATAGTATTGCGAGGCGCCGCATTCCCTATCTTCCGCAGCCGAATCTTGGTTGGCGGCGCAGATCCGCCGCTGGGGTCGGAAAGGCTAATGCTTCTGACCGCTTGATTTTCCTGTACCCGTGGCCTTCGCGCATCGGACACGGAGGCGTTCATTGCGCAGGTGAAGTTAGAGGCCGTGTAGGAAGGCACGCCATGTGTTCTGGTGCACCTTACCTGAGAAGGAGATGAGAGAGGAGTTGTTGTCTCTTGAGGAGGGGCCGCCATGGGGCGGCTGGCGCTGGTATGTGTACGAAAGCGTTTCCGTGGCCTTGCTAATATATGACGAAGGTGGAACATCATGGGGCATCAGCGCGAGGCGGGTATACGTAGGTATTTCAACGTGTAAAAAAAAGGCTGCTGGATGTGGCTTCTTCCGTATATAGAATGTTTTTGTCCAAATTTTCTAAATATCACTGACAAAAACTATAATCGGTCGAAAATAATAATAATGTCCACTTGACCGAATTTCGATCACGCGGCCAGTCTCAACGGAGACTAGCCTCTACGCAGGATTATAGTGACCGAGTGTATGCTCAAGTGCAGGTGCACTCTCTATTCCTTCACTCTCACAGTCCGATGGGACGGTTATACGACATGATCGGAGCGAGATCAAGCGCAGGACTAAACGCTTCATGTGTTTTCCGAGGTACGGGGTGAAACACAGCCAACCGCGCTATTAATGAGAATTTCTTGACAGATAAACCCAATAATTGATTTTGGCCCGATCCGGGAACTCATGATCATCAACCGCGTTCATGGCTACTAGACATAATATAAATAAATGGATTTTATTGAAACTTTACAATTATATAGCTCATATATCAGAATAACACAAGCTATAATTAATAAAGATATTGTGTAAATTGGCCAAAATATAACGATAAATGTTAAGTAAATCGGAAAAAAACACGACGTCTGTCTGAACATGCATCACGCAAAAACCTGTGAACCGATTTGGATGGGAATTTTACTGGCAGATAGCTGATGTTATAAGGAGTAACTTGGGCTACTTTTATTTTATGGTTCCGCGCAAAATAATTCCACGCGGGTGAAGTCGCTAGTATTACATAACATATCTTATAAAATCCTCTTAACACAAAGTAATAGTTGTGCACCAATTATTTAATGCAGCTGTACTTTACTCTCTGTTAAGAGGTTTTATAAACCGATAATAGCGAGTTTTGGCGGGAACTTGACCGGCGGCGGTTTGCTGCTCCTGTATTATTGTTTAAATAATGCTTTGAAGTGGATTTTGATATGTAAACGTGGTGCGATTTTGTGTATTAAGTGTCTGCGCATGTGAACTATTAGTGGAAACGGTGAATTAAGTGCTCTGATCTGATGGTGATGTGATTCTCAAGATAAGGTGTCTGTCTGCTTAGGCGCCTTGAGATACCATCGCCAACTATCAGCTGTCTGCTGGCTCATGTTGCCGTCAAAAATCTCCCAAGGGCTGCACAATGTGACGCATCAACAATATGTTGATCATCAACATATTGTGAAATGTGAAGCAGTGTACTATGAAGGATAGTTACACATTGTGACTTAGGGCTCAGAAACTCAGAAGGGCCAGAGCCCAGAACCGTTGGGCCAGTTGTAATAAAAGAACACCGATAATATTAATTTTTGTGCAATTAACATTTAATACCGCGATTTAAAACCCTACAGCGACATCTATTGACGTAAAGACAAAATGATTTAGTTTTTAAAAGATGTTTAGAGGTAGTGAGTGCATATGTATACTACTTCTAATCTAAACATAAAAAGAAAACGTTACAACCTTTTTAAAGCATTGGAACAAAAATAGTAATTCACATTAAAATATTTTACAAAACTAAGTGTTAAGACACTAGCACCAAAGTTAATATAACTAACTTGTTTATTTTAACTAACTTTTATTCGAATGTATTTTTTCATTCATTGATTGTCATTCTTAAACGTAGTGATTATATACTCTTTGGTCATTGTTTTGATGTACACAAGCATTTAAAATGTAATAGAATAGAATAATTTTTATTCAATATAATTTATTCGGATTTCGGATAATACCTTTCTCCTGGGAAGAACCAGAAAGAAACCCATTATATTATTCAAAAAGGTTTTTTAGACATATATGTATAACTTTATAATAATTTTGTAACAAATGTTTTAAAAGAAAGGGATCAGCTTCAGGGAACAGTCGATGACTTTGACCGATGCAGCAAGGAATATGAGAAATCCCTCAGATTAATTGCTGCATTACAGTTACAGTCAAGTGATGCTAATGAGCAGATTGTGCAATTAAAACCACAGATAGATAACTTGAAAGCATCCCAAATTTAAAGACTGTTCAATGACCTCATAGAATGTGAATCTTCTAAAACATTGCAACCCTCCACAACAATCGATTTGACTGGTGATGATTTTGTCAGATCAAGAACAGCAGAAAGGGGTACTTGCAGTAGAAGAAAATTAAAGAAATACATAAAAAATAATAAATATGTTATGAAAGTGCAAACATTAAAACTAAAATTAATACAAAAAATTATTTAAATGCATAAGTGTATGTAAGGAAAAGCAAGAATTAACTAATAAACTTAAATAATATTCAATTGAGGTGGAAAATATGAAAAACTATTATGAGACTGAAATAGAGTGGCTAAATTCAGAAATTTTATCACTTAAAACTACCTACAAATTATATCAAATAAATATGCATCGGCTATGATGATCTAGTAAAGTCATGTAAATATAATGAGGAGCGCTTTGACTCCTTAATACAACATCAGAGTGAGTACGAGGGGTGATCCAAAAGTAATGATAATCGGTTACTTCAGGTCCGCATAAAAATCCAAAAAAAATATTTTTTGCTTGCTTATATACTCACTACGTCAGCCTAAATCATATAAATAGATCACGATTTCCGGGAGATACATTCATTTGAATACGAACTGTCAAAGAGATAACATCAACATGGAGAAAAACGAAATTAGAGCTGTCATCAAGTACCTCTGTTTGAAAAAAATGTCTTCAAAAGACATACACAGTGACTTAGTGGAAACAATGGGGGACTCTGCTCCTCCATATTCTACAGTTGCACGCTGGGCCAAGGAGCTTAAACTGGGCAGAACATCCACTGAAGATGAACATCGCGAAGGACGCCCATCCACGTCTCTCACTGAAGACAACGTGAAAAAAGTCGAAGATGTTGTGTTGGCAGATCGAAGAGTGACCATCAGGCATGTAGCTGAGGTCACAGGGATCTCATATGGTAGCGTCCAAAGAATCCTTGCGAACGAGTTGCATATGAAAAAGGTCTCTGCGCGTTGGGTACCCAGAATGTTAACCGACGAGCAAAAGAAAAATCGAGTTGACATTTCGAGGGTCAATCTCGAAACGTTCCAAGCAGATCAAGAAAATTTTTTGTTCCGTTTTGTGACTATGGACGAGACCTGGATCCACCATTTTGATCCTGAAACGAAACAACAATCGATGACTTGGAAGCGAGCCTCCTCACCGACGCTAAAGAAATTCAAAGTTTCAAGTTCGGCGGGAAAGGTTATGGCATCTGTTTTTTGGGACGCTCAAGGCATAATTATGGTGGAATATTTGGAAAAGGGAGCCACTATTACGGGCTCTTACTACGCAGACCAAATAAGAAGATTACGGGAGACCATTAAGGAAAAAAGACGCGGCAAACTGCGAGCTGGAGTGCTGTTTCACCAAGACAACGCACCGGCTCACAAAGCCGCAGTTGCGATGGCTGCCATTCAAGAAACGGGATTCGAACTGCTCGAACACCCTCCCTATTTGCCAGATCTAGCTCCTAGTGATTTCTACCTCTTTCCTCGGCTCAAGGAACGCCTCCGAGGCAAGAAATTCGAAGACGATAGCGAAGTATTGGCCGCTGTTGAAGCGTTTTGGGAGGGTCAAGACAAATAATTTTTTTCAAAGGGAATCCTGGGTTTAGAAAAAAGATGGACTAAATGTGTTGATTTGTTAGGAGACTATGTAGAAAAATAAATTATTATTTTAACTTTAATTACCGTGTTTTATTTTCATTATCATTACTTTTGGATCACCCCTCGTACCTATCAGCGCTCCATACCAGGTTCGTCGGGAACAATGTGTGTACTTAAATAATAATGTAAACAGTTATTAAACATTATTTTCACCTACACTCTATGACAGTGCCATGACAAAGAATATAAACTTAAAAAGTAATTTAAATATTAAAAAAATAAAGTTATTACGAGTATGTATTGTGATGACATAGGCAAAAATTTGGGCATGATATTAAATGACTATTTAAAAGGACAGCTGATTAGTAATATTGCATGCCTGGAGCAACCTTTAGTAATATAATGAATAAAGTTTTAGCTAATAAGTTTTGCCCTAATTGCACATTAATAATTCTTGTTGGGAGAAGAGGCAATGTAAACAAAAATCAATTATTAAAATATATTGATTATCTAAACTAAATACGTTAAATGTATACAAAATTAACTTAACAAATTAATTAAATAAATAAATAAATAAAAAAATAAAAAAATTAAATTAAATTAACATTTTCTTACATACAGGGTTGGCCAGAGGAAAATAAAATAAGATAAGATTTAAATTTATTAATGAACTAGCTGTTCCCCGCGACTTCACCCGCGTGTAATTTAGAGTTTTGTTTTTTGCGCGGAACACTAATTCTTCTTCGAAAATAAAAGTAGCCTTAGTTACTCTTATAACATCAGCTGTCTGCCAGTGAAAGTCCCGTCAAAATCGGTCCAGCCGTTTCGGAGATTCGCCGGAACAATCAGACAGACAAAAATAGGAAGAAACCAATTAAAGAAATCTTGGAAAACAGTGTTAACTAATAGTGATAGCTTCGAAGATTTCCTACTGTCAGCTGAACCGTCAAACCACCGGCCACTGCCTTGCCGTTCGTTGTAATTCGTGCGTTTAATTGGACACCTTACGTAACACCCCCAGTCGTGACCCACCGACGGTTGACGAACTACGGAACGACGTGAGCGACTCGTACAGTATTTTCGACAACTGTTACTCCGAGTTTCGCCCGTTCGGCCCAGCATCTGCATTTTGATTCTTAATCGAGGATAGATGTAGATTTCTATGGGCCACAGCATCCACTTACCATCGGGTGGACTCGTGTGCTGGTTTGTCACCCTTATTCTATAAAAAAAAACTAATGTCGTTTATACTTTATACCGAACTTGTCCTCTTTTAACATTTATGTTTTTGGTGGGATTGTATAGTCCACCACTACAGTATTGTTTAGTTATTGTCAGTATTATTTAGACTATCTTTTTGAATTTTAATAAATGATAAGAAGTCAATTTTACTTCTTAATTAACTCTATTTCTTCAGAGTTATAATAGATTTCCACATGATTTATTATGTATAAAATTTCTGATTGAAACCCTTCCGAACTCGATTAAGCCACGCTTTGTAAAAGATCGGTATGCTTTGATAAAAGCAAATGGAAATTGAAAAAGTTATTTTGTGAACTTTTTAATTAAAACCATTCTTTATGGATTCTATGTATTGTCATTTATATAAAATTTAAATTGAAATGGCTACAAATGCATTGTCACCTCTAAGGACTGAGATGGAGCACCTCACAGTCTGTAAATATACATTGTTCTCGATACTCTTCAGAATAGAATAAAGTAGTGCACGCACTGTTACTTAGCAGCAAAAATAGCTAAGCGTGAGGTACCTACCTAAACGGACTCCGAGGCAGAAGAGGAATTCTATGTAGACTAGATGTCTACGAAGTAGTCACCGATCTGGTTACCCTACACCTGGAAAATATATACATGGTTACCCGAACGTTTTCTTTAGTCGACACTCACGGCTCCCATGGTATTAAATGAGGTGGTGGACTCTTTTATTTTATAGCGCTGATATCTGAGTAGATGGTACTCACCCGTCCCACACTGTACTTTCCCACATTTTTTCTTAAATTATATTTTTAATTTTTTTAAATTATATGGCCGGCCCATTACCACTTCAGATTATTTTTGATAGAACAAGGGTGACAAACGGGCACACAGTCCACTTGATGGTAAGTGGATGCTATGCCTCATAGAATTCTACATAATGGGCACGGATGAGGAGACACCCCTGAGAACAAAGATGGAATGCCTCGTTTTCAGTAAAAAAACGGAGACCCCCTTTCTCTACACTCACCATACGAAAAACAGCAATATTAAGCTGCTATTTCACGCTGGTATTCTGTGAGAGCGTGGTCCTCCTCCGAGCGAGCCGACCCATTCGTGCTACAACCATAATATACGAGTAGGTGCAGCATGACTTTACCACGTATGTACATTTAATGGTAATAAAATAATAATTTTATTGTCATACACGGATCGTGTATGTCATCCATACAAGCGCTGCAAACTTCAAGCGCTGGCTTCAAGCGCGCTGCAAACTTGACGGTAAACTGGATCGTGTATGGCATCCATTCAAGCGCTGCAAACTTCAAGCGCTGGCTTCAAGCGCGCTGCAAACTTGACGGTAAACTGGATCGTGTATGGCATCCATTCAAGCGCTGCAAACTTCAAGCGCGCTGCAAATTTGACGGTAAACTGGATCGTGTATGGCCATGGCATCCATAAGCGTTGAGCTATTTCAGTTACTAGCTGTACCCCACGGTTTCACCCGCGTATATCACGCGCTTGAGCCGCGCGAAATGACATGACACCTAGTTAAAGCATTTTAGATAGCAATGTACATTATAGAGCAAAGTTACATATTATCCACTCTCCCTCACACTACACACTTTTCATGTATCGTGTAACGTTTTCTTAAAAACGTACATATGCCGATAGATAAAATTACTCCATTAATTTAGCTAAAATTATTGAACTAACCTCGCTACTCTTCTAGAGTTCACGGCTGGTTTCACTCGGTTATCATCGGGTGGTTAGGGTTTATGTGTCGTTCGCGCGCCGAGCCGAGTGAAAATTTGCGTCCAAATAACATGCTATAAAAAGAAAAAATTATCTCCATAAAATTGTCTCGATGATGGAGTAACTTTCGTTGGTAAGGATTAATGTGCCATGCCTAATAATAACGCTCATTAATCACTTTTTAATTTTCAATAATTTTTTGTAACGAAATACCTTATTGTGGCTTATGTATAATAAAAAGGCATATGATATCGCGGATTTTCCTTTTAATGGAGTTAAGATCTATATTTTTGTAGAACGTTGCATTTATGTATCACTAACTATTTCGCTAGCGCACGAGGATAAATAATTTCGGAAGCGCTTTTTCTTCTGACTTGCAAATTGTGCAAATTGACAAAAAATCTATATTTAAGGCTGTCTGAGAAGTGTAACCTAATGCTAGATAGCTTATACTAATCCTTGTGAATCTGGCTATAATATACAAAAATATATTTTTAAATCGGACTGGTAGTTCCAGAGTTTAAACAAACAAAAAAACAAAAACAAAAAAACTCTTCCGCTTTATTATATTAATAATAATATAAAGTATAGATTCTGTTTCTGCTGTGTGGGCATAAACTCCGATTATCGCCATCTCCATAGCTCGTTGTAATAAGCTTGAGTTATTATGAAATCAGATAATTAACTTCCGACATTTTAGTACCTATCGCCATATCACATAATTTCAGCTCCGTGCTGACGTCGGTATAGAGTCAATTACAGAGCTGTCACCAAACCACGCACAGGTGTGCCATAAATCTTGCCTTTTTGTCATTAATTTTGAGTGAGAGTTCGCCGAATATTTTTGATGGCTATGTAGAATGTTTTTGGTGTCGTAGCATGAGTTGTTACCGCCCGGGCCGCTAGAACCGAAAATGCCGTCACTTACCTGCCCTCCCATTTTCAAAAATTTAAATTAGCAAGTCTCCTATCATCATTATCATCACGACAGCCTATTAATAGTCCACTGCTGAACATAGAACTCTCTCACAGATTTGCTCATAGGGTTATTTGCCATAGGTGCTACACTTCGTAGCCGGTTGGTATGTAGATTTTTACTGTTCGGACCTCGAAAATTATAAGACTTGCTTTATTCGACTTATAAGAAATCAGTCTGAGAGGGCTAGTTTCAAATAAATGTGTATTTGCTGCTTCGAAAGAAAATATCCTCCAATAAAATCGTCTTGGTTTGTGTCATAAAGCAAATGGCAGTTTTCTATTATGTTTCAGACAGAACCAATTCTATACATATATTAAAAATAAAATTGAAGAGTGGATAAACATTGTTTATACTTATCCAACTAAAAACACTTTTTAACAAAAAATATATTAAATAATGAAAAAATAACTTCTCATCTGAAATGGAAAAATAACTTCATTAATTTTATTCATTACGGTCTATCAAAACTTCACTTTCTGAACATAGACCTTCCCATAGATTGCGTCATATATCCCCTATATGCTACCCTTTAAAGGCGGGTTTGCAACCGTAGTTTTATATATTTTAAGTAATTATTAGGGAGATGCTCCTGTCTATCTACTATATACACGACATAAAAGGCAATTTCTACGGCTATTAGGTACAGTGCACCAAATGTTATGACACGATTTGATAGGTAAAATAATAATAGATAGGTCAGGAGCCTTCATCTGTGGTCTTTTTGTTTGCATTTACCTATAAAAACATGTAATGCGATAAATTTGAAATAGCGACATCTTGTGTCGGAGTGCATCATTTCACGATCAAGTTTCAACCAGTGCCCCGAATCGAGATATTTGTTGAAAAAAACTACAGGATTGTTATATAAAAAAGCAGGTATTATTTTAGAAATTCAATTTCTGATTTCAATAATTATTTTTACTCCGAATGATAAAAGTACCATTTGGAAGATAATAGTATTCTTTACTTTTAAAAGAGGTTTGTTTAGTTTATTTGTCAAAGAAATAAATATAGAACGGAAAGCAAAAAATAATGGAATTTTTTGAAAATCACGAATTTTAAATAAAATAAGAATAATTACAGATTGTAATCTACGCATAAAATAAATTTCACCACTTACCAAGAGATGTCGCTGCAAGTTTTCTTTTTAAGAAACTTCCTTTTATTTTCTACCGACTTCAAACAGGAGGAGGTAATCAATTCGACTGTATATTTTTTTTAATGTGTGTTACCTCATAACTTTTTTCTGGGTGAACCGATTTCGATGATTCTTTTTTTTTATTTGAAAGCTGGTGCTTCACATGTAGTCTCATATAAATTTGATCAAAGTCTGACCAATAGTTTTTGAGTTATTCTTAATAATTTATATTGAAGTCGGTTGTACAAAATTTTTAATTTTAAATTATCGTTAACCAGTTATATCTTTTTACAAGTAATTCATAGTCACCCACTGATATCACAGCAAGTATTCTTCATAGGGTCCTTTTATTAAAAATATTTTATTAAAATAAAGGTATCCCTTTTTAAAGGTTATTTTTTTATTAGGTTATTTACGTTTGCTTATGCAAGAAATATAATCGCAGCAAAAACCACTTTACTTTAGATTTTTTAAACGTGTTGTTAAAACAAATTTTATTATTTTCTTTAGTTCCATATTATGTTGTCGCACTTTATTTCGGCTCAACACCAGATCAACATGGTCATTATATTGTTGAGAAATTTAGGCCAAACAAAATGATGTTATGACACCTAGCGTGACCTAGCTGAAAGTGTTGGCTTTGAATTCGAACATAATAGAGAAGGAGGTCCTTATATGGCTCTGGGAACGTGGGAACATGTTCTCAAACAATTTTACTTACTAGTAAAAGAATGAAACAAGCAAGGATCGTCGAATTGACGAAGTTGATGCATAGCGCGGCAGGGCGGCAGCAGGCGGCTAGAGAATAAAACGAACCCGCTTGAATGATATCTGTATCTCGTCAACACAACACGCGCGAAGTTTAAAACTTTTATGTTGACTATTTAGTCCGAGTATGGTGAGAAAATATGAATAATATGTCAAAAAAATATTGTAATGTAGCTACTGAGTAGCAGCTTACAAATGTATTCATTTTTCCTGTCAAAATTTTCGATCAAAGTACAGACCATGGAGGTTGGTGAAAGTCCCGATCAAGGGTGAAATGGGACGTGTCATCAGACCCCTGAAAATCGGGACATGCCGCGTCAACTGGGATACTAGGCAATACTTTTAGGCACTAATACAGACCGACTATTAGGTAGAAGAGAACTGAACACAAAGAACCTCATAGTTAATTTTTTATAAATGTTAATAAACAAAATTTATTACTACTTTGCTTTTAATTAATCTTTTAAAAAGCAAAGTACCTCATATTGTCATCTCGCGGGTGTCTTTACAGGTGACAATGGAAACCTGAAACGTGAGATGGGCAGCAGCATCTTCCTGATAACAACTCAATTTCGAATAAAAGAGTGTGGTTGCCAACCCGCCTGCCAAGAGTGGCAACAATGACAAATATCCCCTTTAGGATGCAATCTATTGGGAGACCTATTTGCAGTAGAGGACTTGTCGACAGCTAATGGTTATAACGTAAGTAGAGACAGCTTCGTTGTCGTTCTTTAGTTTTAACAATTAAAATTAAAGAAATTTGAAAGCTTTAAGATATAACTTATTTTTAGAGCGTTCTTTAGTGAAAAGCACTTACAGGTGAAATTTTATTAGAAATTTCGCTCGACGACGCCATTGTTTCTATTTTAATAGGACAGCAGATTCTCATTTTAAGGTATTCATTTATATTCTAATATGAAACAGCAGTGGCGAAGCTAGGGCTCCAAACTAGGGCAAGATATGGTTTTGTTGTTTTTAGCAGTTTTGTAAAAATTTACCTTTTCTCTTTTTCGATTTTACCTCTTCCTCGCCGATTAGCACTTTTTCTTATCTTACCATGAAAGAAATATTATTTTATATGACGCTTCATTTTAATGGAAGCTAGTAATTCATTTATTTGTATTTGTTAATCAATAATATAATATGTTTATCAATAATAATATACTACGAAACGAACTTCGTTCCAACCGAGTGTTCCACGACACTCACGCATGTTTTTTATATTTGATTGTTGGTAGAAATACTTTTCCTGCTAAAGAGTCCGTCTTTGGTAAAGGTTCCTCCACCACCCTCGCTAACCTATTTCTGCCGCCAAGATTTTTGCCAGATTGTAAGGAATACTATCTTAGTCTTCAGAGGTGACAACGCATCTGTCATCGTCATCATGCATCTTTGTTTGAAGTTGGTTTCAGGTGTCCACAGGCTGCAGTAACCACTTACTATAAGGTAAACTGTTAGTTCGTTTGTAATATTAATATAATAAAAATAAATAACAATTTCTTATTATTTCCGTGTACTTTGAATAAAACAACTTTTACGGATTTTATGCGTTTAAATTATTTAAAACTTAACTTTATTAAAATAAAAAAGTAAAAGTAAAGTTACAGCCTATATACGTCTGGGCACAGGCCTCCTCTCATTTCTGAGAGGGTTTTAGGGCAAGGAAATGTCCGCCGCGCTGTCCCAATGCGTGTTGGCGAACTTCACATGTCTTCAAATCTTCTTCTTTTTTTTGATTTCTTAGACAATCAGCACTTAAAATTGCAATTAACAATTTCGTTGGTGCCGGCGGGGATCGAACCCGGGTTGCTCGCGTACTGTGAAACTTACAGCGAGCGCTAACCATCTGAGCTACCACGGCTCTTATATAAAAATAATTATTGATTGAAATCACAAAGTAAATATAAATAGCTATACAAATAAGAGCAATAAAAGAGAGTAACCGACATAGCCTAACGAATTAGTAAGATGAAGAGGCGATGGGATAGCCATAAAGATCGAATAATTATAACTTTTAACAAAAAGTAAAAACCGACTTCAAATTGCTAAATAATAAGTTATTTATTTGCTACGCTTAGGGGTGAAATTTTTTCTCCAAATTTATATGGGACCACCCTTGAAGTATAACAAATAAAAAAAAAGAATCATCAAAGTTGGTTCACAATCTGCGAACATATCGCGTAACATACATACAAAAAAACATACACTCGAATTGAGAACCTCCTCCTTTATGAAGTCGTTTAAAAACCGACAACCGATGGCGAAGAAAGGTTCTCGTGTGGTAGTCATAACCGTAAGCGGAGATTAGGGCGGCTTTCCAATACATCTAGTGACAACCTGATAAGACATAGGTAGTCGATGGATGCAGGTGGTTTCGGACCGTGCTTTGTGGCATTCCTTGGGGAAGATCAATGTTCAGCAGTGGACTTGTTAAGAGCTGTAATCATGATGATGATACAAACAAAAACAAATTCACGAGGTTATGGAGTAGTGCATATTCTTACAACATCACTACACTTTAAACTAGCAACACTGATTACTATATTTTGAGAATGAGTGTTTGTTTATATGTAAAACTGCCAGTTTTAGCAGTGATTATTTTATTAAAATACTAGCTGTGTCTTTTAGTAATTTATAATTAAATTTTTGAACTTTCCTATTTTAAAAGGATTTAGTTCACAATTGTGTTTTAATTTTTTTCGCGGTACCTTAATTATTTTTCTAAAATAAAAGTAGCCTGAGTTACTCCATAGAAATAAGCTATCTGCCAGTGAAAGTCCCATCAAAATCGGTCTAGCTGTTACGGAGATTAACCGGAACAAACCGACAGACAGACAGACAGACGGACCAACAGACAAAAAATTTGTTATAAGTACTGTATATACTTTCATATGCATTTGGTGAAAAGCTGTTATTTTTACACTACAAACATACACTTCCGTATGATTCCGAAGATCGCAATAATAAAGCTAAGTCGTTTCGTCAAGTCGTTCTTGAGATATTTTGCTTTAAGCACCTTGGGCCTATGAATTAATCATTGAATGAATAAAAGTGGCAAAAGATCACACAGTCGACCTGACAGTAAGTAGATGTTGTGGCCAATAGACTACTACATCTATCATCGATAAAGAATCACAATGCAGATACGTTGTCACCCCTGAGGACTAAAACTTTGTACAACCGACTTCAATATAAATTATTAAGGATAACTCAAAAACTGTTGGTCAGACCTAGATCAAATTTATATGGGACCACATGAGAAGCACCAGATTTCAAATAAATCACATAATAAAGTTATTAGGTAACACACATTAAAAAAAAATACAGTCGAATTGAGTACCTCCTCCTTTTTGAAGTCGGTTAAAAGGGTCTCCGGAAATCTACACTTACCATACGAAATACAGCAGCATTAAGGGAACTACAGGAGCTAAACGCAAGTTTTATAATTCCTTAAAGTATATGATCCATTTCAGTCAATAAAATCAGAAAAATATATGATATTTTTCAGAATATATGCTAGTTAGATAGTGTATTGAAAACATGATACTACTAATTTGATACGATAGAAAAAAATCACAAAGATATCTCTAAAAATTACTTTTAACGATTAAAAACCATACTAATATACATGTAATAATTCCGATTTTTTGTCAGATTATTCTAAAAACAACATATTAACGTAATAGTGTTTAGGTTTTTTAGTCCAATCAATAGATTTTTTTTAAATATTTTTGAAGATAATACGTACGCATGCGTAAGCGCTTGTGTACCGACAATGCCGGCCGAGGCCTTTTCCTATACAAAATTGTGTAAATGTGTGCGTGCGTCTTTCGAGGTCACTTAGCTCTTGTAGTCTCCTTAACCTGCTATTTCACACTGGTATTCTGTCAGAGCGCGGTCCTTCCCCGGCCGAGCTCTGACTCTCTGACTCTATTAGTCTACTCTCTAGCTCTGACTCTGCCACCTTATACTGTATAATTTTATTCCTGTTAGAATGACGTATGTAAATGAAAACTGCAGAATTTATACGAATAGTTACTGTCCACGAAGTTATGTATGAATTAATGCGACGTAAAACGTTTATGAGGGAAATTTAGCACGGCACTAACATGCCGTGCCGAGGTATGAATGTTCCACGACTCGTGCATTAAACATAATGAAGGAAGTTTTATGATATCATAACTGAAGATGAAAACAAAAATCTTACAACTAAAACAATTTTCTTTAAGTTTACTGCTAGGAATCGATTTATATTTCACTTTGCAACGATATTTTACGTGGTAGAGCCATGCTGCAGCTATTTTGTGGTTGCAGCACGAATGGGTCGGCTCGACCGGGGCAGGACCACGTTCTCACAGAATATCAGCGTAAAATAGCAGCTTAATGCTGCCGTATTTCGTATGGTGAGTGTAGAGAACCGGAGACCCTTTTTACTGGAAACGAGGCATTCCATCTCAGTCCTCAGGGGGACAACGCATCTGCGTTGTGATTCCTAATTGAGGATAAATGGAGATGTCTATGGGCCACAGCATCCACTTACCATGAGGTGGACTGTGTGCTCGTTTGTCACCCTTATTCTATAAAAAAAATTGTGTATAGATTAATATCGATATTCTCTTCTCGTTATTTCTTTCTGTTAATAAAACATTTTTCTTTTTCACATTTTTGTGTTACGCAACGATATTTTTGTGTGAAATAGTAGACGTGGTGTGTCTCTACTATTGCTATTTGCTACGTATTCATACATTGAAGTATGACAGGTTCGAATTACAAAAGCACGGGACATTTTTACAAGAGTACGGTACCTCTATATATGTCTTAATGGAGCCGTGGTAGCTCAGGGGCTAACCGCTCGCTGTAAATTTCATAGTACGCGATCGCACCGGCACGAATGAAATAGTTAATTGCAATTTTAAATGCCAATTTACCACGTGCTCAGCGGTGAAGGAAAACATCATGAGGAAACTTGCATGTCTGAGATATAAGAAAAAATATTTCGAAGACGGCTCCGTGGCGCAGTGGCATAGCAGTGAGTTACAGCGCTAAGGGAGCTGCGAGTTCGAATCCAAAATAATTGTTCCGGGTCTGGTTTGTTTAATGTTTGTCCTTGTGAAATTTATGTATTTATATATATATATATATATATATATATATATATATATATATATATATATTTACAGGAGAAAATCCTAGTGTGGAGGTTACGAAAAAGAAGATATGTGAAGTTCGCCAACACGCATTGGGGCAGCGCAGCGGACATTTTCTTGCCCTAAAACCCTCTCAGAGACGAGAAGAGGCCTGCGCCGAGCAGTGGGGCGTGTATGGGCTGTAACTTTAAATTTTAACTTAATTTAAAAAATAAAAAGTGTGCAAAATTTGTGAAAGGATAGTGTCAAACTGCATTGCAGAGCTCCGTTTGTTTTTTTTAAATACTTGGCTTAGCACAGACTACACCACAGATTTTTATTCTTAGCATGTCGGTTGAAGGCTATTTGAGAGGATATTATTTGTCCCTCTTTCCCTTATTATCTATACTCTATGCATACAATACATACATACATACATTATACATACATACATACATACAAATAAATAAAATTGAAGTGTCTTTTTGTAATGTAAAAATAACAGATTTTTACTAAATGCAAATGAAAATATATACGGTATTTATAACAAAAACACAATTTTTAAAATATTTGTCTGTCTGTCCGTTTGTTCCGGCTAATCTCCAAAACGGCTGCACCGATTTTGACGGGAACGGCTGCACCGATTTTCACTGGCAGATAGCTAATGTTAAGGACTAATTTAGGCTACTTTTATTTTAGAAAAAGATTTACGCAAAAAAATTAAAACCAAATTATACGCGGGCGAAGTCGCCAGGTACAGCTAGTTTCACATACTTTCCATGCATGCCTATTCAGATTAAAACATTTTTCAACTTTATAATTTCACGCTCTGTGCACGATCGGCGCTCTTTGATAAAGACAAATTGAAATCGTAAAAGTAATTTCGCGAGAACGATACTTTGTTGACTTCATACATAATCAGACTTAATTGAAATTCATTTACAATTATTGTTGGTATCTTTATGTTACGTCTACTAACGTTTTGTTGTTTATAAGAAGCGTTTAAGAAGCCTATCTTGTCCGAAATGTGTAAAGGTAAATTTAGGACTTTTTTAAATTTAAACATTACAAAAATTTTCATTTTGTTTCTATTGTATCTATGATCGATATAATTTTTTTTTATTAAACTGAAGTGACAAACGCTACGAACTTACAATCTACCTGACCTGTGGTTACTGCAGATAAAGTACAGAGTGTACATATTTATGTTATAAATCTGGCACATTTTTCAAATCTTGTTTAGTAACTTTATTCTTTATTAAATCTTTTCTACGGACTTCAAAAAGGAGGAGGTTCTCAATTCGTCGGAATCTTTTTCTTTAATGTATCTTCACCAAATACTCAATTACGCCTTAACCGATTTGGAAAATTCTTTTTTATTTTAAAGGGTATACTTCCCAGGTGGTCCTATTTAAATTTTATCAAAATCGGTCAAGCGGATTAAAAAAAAACAACAATCAATTATTTACATTGAAGTAGGTTGTACAAATTTTTTAATTTTGTCACTTGTTGTGAAACATGTTGCGGCTGCCTTAAATAGGTTTTTTAATTAAAAATTAAGTTTATATATTATATTTGTGGTATCAAAAAAATGAGATTGACTTCATTATGACGACTAGACGCCAACTGTTCAGTGACGTCTCAGTGATCGCGAGGGTGAAAACTGGTAGCGATCACCGAATGGTTAGAGGCACACTGAACCTATACGTTAAGTTGGAGAGGTCTCGTCTAATGAAGTCACCGCTCCGCCATCCTCGAGCTTCTGAAAACGGGTGGAAAACCAGTGCTTGAGGTGCTGTTTTCGAGAGTCATTACGAATCGTCCCGCACGCAGACTCGACGAGTTCCAGCCTCCCGAATAAGCCATATATACCCTGTGGTAAATTGTACAGAAGACCGAAGAATACAATCTGCCGCTTTGCCTTGCGTATGTGGACTTATGAGAAAGCCTTTGAATCCGTCGAAATTTGGGCGGTGTTACAGTCCCTTCAGCGGTGCCAAGTTGACTGTCGGTATATCGAAGTGCTGAAGTGTTTGTATAGTAGAGATACGATGGCTATCCAAGTAGAGAACCACAGTACGAAACCTATCCAACTGCAGCGAGGTGTAAGACAGGGTGACGTAGTATCCCCGAAATTCTTCACCGCTGCATTGGAAGACGTTTTCAAGTTACTACACTAGAAAGGATACGGTATTAATGTCAATGGCAAGTACATCACTCATCTTCGATTGTCCGACGAAATAATCCTTATGGCAGAATCGATGGAGGACCTAAGCACTATGCTCAATGACCTCAATAGTGTCTCCCAACGGATAGGTCTCAAGATGAACATGGACAAAACAAAAATCATGTTTAATGTCCATGTCACACCTATGCCGGTAGTTGTTGGGAGCACTAAGCTCGAAGTTGTTCACGAATATGTTTACCTGGGACAAATAGTCCGACTAAGTAAGTCCAGCTGTGACCGAGAAATTAATCGACGGATTCAACTCGGCTGGGCAGCTTTAGGGGGAATTACGACACATGTTGTCGTCAGACATACCTCAAAACCTCAAAAGAAGATTGTACAACCAGTGCGTGTTGCCAGTGATGACCTATGGATCTGAGACGTGGTCCGTCACTGCTGGCAAAATATGCCATTTGATCTTAATGATTTCTTACATTAACAAGAAAACTACACGTTGAATAAAATTACTTTTAGGAATTTCACCGCGTTTAATTCTACTTGTTTTTAATTCTGATCAATTGATCTTTTGAGCATATCCAATAGTCACCTCTTACGAAACCCGCAAGACAAATTGGGGTGATGGTTTCTCTTGCTCCGTCACCACACGGTATTATTAAAGTTAAATGCATAGCTCTGCCACGTATTAGAGCCACGCTGCAGCTATATTATGGTTGTAGCACAAATGGGTCGGCTCGATGGAAGTAGGACCACACTCTCACAGAATACCAGCGTAAAATGGAAGCTTAATGCTGCTGGTGTCGTATGGTGAGAGTAGGAAACCAAAAACCCATTTTCAGGGGTGACAACGCATCTGCATTTTGATTTTTGTATTGTGAATGTGAAGTGAACAGATGTAGATGTCTATGGGCCATAGCATCCACTTAACATCAGGTGGACTGTGTGCTCGTTTGTCACACATAGTCTATAGAGAAATCTTTTGAATAGTACCGTAATAGTTCATTGGGAATAAGTTCCTACCGTTGTAGGCAGGATTTATGGTTATCACCACATTGGTACAATGGACAGAAGTGTTACTTAGTTAAGTGGGTCACATTTCTGATACTGCTTCCCGATGCTGATCTGGTGTTTGCATCTGATATGAACGAAACGAAATCTATTACTGAGTTTTTCCGTCACGAAATTCTCAATAGTAGCAGTTTCAGAAAGCACGTAAAGGCGTAGATTCTGCGCCTGGTCTTGCGTTAGACTTAGGGAATAGAGAGTGCACATGTGCTTCCACACACACTCGTGCAATATGCTGTTCTGCGCAAAGGCTAGCCGCTGTGACCAGACGTTATTTGCTTTATTATTATAAACGTTAATGTTTCTTTTTATTTTTTTTATTTTTCTTTCTTTCTTCTTTTTTTTCTTAAAACAACGTTACCTCCACACTAGGATTTTCTCCTGTATAGTGGGGACAGTTTACATACATAAATTTCACAAGGACAAACATCAAGACCCGGAACAATTATTTGTAGGCCATACAAATACTTGTTCCGTGCGGGATTCAGACCCGCGGCCCTTAGCGTAGCAACTCATTGCTAAGCCACTGCGCCACGGAGCCGTCAAATGTATCACCTTAACTTTTGAAAACTAAACATAAATTGTTAATGCTAAATGAGCACCCACGATACAGGATTACCTAGTGTGGGTACCAACGGATACTTCAATGAGCTGTAGTTGTTTTCTGTCCAATAAACATTTTTAATTTTTTTTTTTTAGGCTTCCTACTTTTTTTTATATGCACTGCAACTGTTTCAAGGATTGTGACGTATCCATTTCATCCTGAAGCGATAGAGGTTGCAGATGATGATGTGTCTGAGAGGGGCAACCATTTGTATCTTGTTGTTTTTAATGGAGTGGAAGATAGCCATAGAAACATAAAGGTATTATCAATATACTAGTAGGCATCTAGTGGTCGAAATTCGACAGTTATTAATAAAAGTTTTAACTTTGTATATTAAGCTGGTTGTATTTCACTTTCAACTGTAAAATTATAAATAAAAAATATACAAATATTTAATATACAAAATATAAAATAAACGCTTTTTTGCCTTCACATCTGTGAAGTGTATCACAGAATATTAAAAAAGAAACATTTGAATTCACAAAAAATATACAGCTCAATATATAAAGTCAAATCTGTCAGTAATTACTGCCAATTTATACGTGGAGAATATTTTTTTAATTAAAAATCTCAATTTAACTACACAATATTGTATTTCGCCTATATTTCTCAGATATCTGAAAACGGAAACAATTACGAGGTCCCTGTGGAACTCCTTTACAAACGTCGACAAAGTCTTCGCCCCTTTGTGCAAATAGGTCAGGGGGCGTTCAAATCGGATATAGTGCAGTACCCACCTGACTACTTGAAGAAACGGCTGCAATACCTAATGAAACTAAAAGAAAAGCAGGAAGAGCATACCTGAGATTTAAACGCTTGATGTCATGTTGATATTAAATTGGAAATTATATAAATCACGCAGTATACATTATTTGCTTTTTCTTCTTCTTCCTTAGTTCGAAAAAGTCTACTGCTGGAGATGGGCCTTTTTCGCTGTAGGATTTTCTTTGAGTCACGTATTGGCCGGCGTGTCGCACTGTGGCTTCGTTGTCATCGCGCCACAAGCGAAATGCATCGAAGCTTAAATCACGCTATTAAAGTTCCGAAGTACTGCGGTATATATAGCTCTGTGCTACCAGCATCTGTGCTAAGGGAGCGGCCAATAATCCGTGTGGTTGTTGGCCGGTCGACAAAAATCGATAATTTTGTGAGAATATATGGAGTATTCTACGCTATCTGGGTATTTTACACATTGCGTAAACGAGATGATAATATCGCTATTTATCGAAAGCAAAATATCCTATAGTCGGCTTTTACGACACTATTCTTCTTCGTAGTCTAAAACGTTTTGAATCAACTATACAGGTGAGTGAGCAGGTGAACAGGTGAAAGTTAATGAACGCAGCGTCAATACCCTGCACATAATACAGAATAAATAGAGCGGCAGAATAGAATAACATAAAATATTTTTAACAATAAAACTAGGTTACAAGAATACTTACCTATTGAAAGTCATTAATGCTTTTACCACTAGTTTTAAAAAATCTTCTGCCCTGGTAATAACCAGCAAGAAATCCAGTGGGATTCTTTTAAATATTAACTTACAAAATACTAAGTTTTACAATCAACTCTGAAAACAATTAGAAATAGCATGGTAGCAATCTACGGAGAAAAAAAATAACAAGGGTCATTATAAATTTACAATTTTACCGTATAGTGGCGGTGTAAGAATACCCACTATCCCATATCATAATACCTCGTAAGAGGCGACAGAGGGAAACAAATCAGGAGATGGGCAGGAGCGTCTTCCTAATAACGTGTAATAAAAAAAAACCTAATTATAAATTATAAATTTTTAAATTTTATAATAAACCTTTTTAAACAAATTTTAGTTACTAATAATTTGCAAATTTTTAATCTAGTTATCAAAATATGCCTTGCATATTTTCTGTGATATTGTTATAAAAGCTATATATGGGGGCCTCACCTTAGCCGTATTTAAAAAATACACTGGTATTCACGTGCTTCGACCATGTAGTCGATACTTATTTATTAGTCTATACCTATTTTTATTAGTAAGAATCATGTATCGTACTGCAGCCTCGAACAAAATGTCTTACTTTCTTTCCTTAAGCAAAAAATACCACAGAAACACTGTCCATAATTCGGTTCGGTGGCTCTCCTAACATTTAAATTAAGGCTTCGGGTTTTTTATAAAAAAAATTATCTATATTAAAATCTAAATATATAGTATACTGTAGGGAATGAGGGTAAAAAAATAAAAGGGAATACAAACAAATGAAGGTAGAACTGTTACTCCCACCCGTTCTAGCAGTATAAAGTTTCGCGCAGGCGACTAAGAGGCATCAGCACTACTACCCGCCTAAGGGTATTAGTGTTCTGTGGGAATCAGTCTGTAATTCTACCAGTCTCACTGTCGTTACTGTAATTTCTAACATCAGAAGAGGAATAATTTAGTTATAGAGCGCAGTCAGAAGTAGACATATCGTGAATTGTTCTGGCTTTCTAATAATAAATAAAAATTAAATTTTAACGTGATTTATATTTGGAATCTAATTTAGTGGTGCATAATGTTCAATCTAGTAGTAGTTTTTTGTCACTTAATCCCTATTCCCTTCGTCTCACCCCCTCGATAAAAGAGCCAACTAGCGATTTTTCGTCCTGCGCACACGCATAGGTATTACATACACAGTGCTAATACTCGCTGACCAGCGATCACCACCCGGTTCTAGAGCGGGCTCACCTCTTAGTGGCGGATCCATGAGCGGCTCAAACACTGATTTGCCTACTCACGATCATCATAAGATAACACATAGAAGACGTAAACAACTAGATGCAGATTTCGTGTCGTCTTCTCACCTTACGGAATTCAAAACTGAAATAATGGAATTTTTTAATAATTTTGGGAAGTCACAAAAGAAAGAATTTAAAAGTTTGAAAGATGAAGTGTCTCAAATTAAAGGAGTAAAGGATGACGTCACGATAATAAGGGAACAGCTGGAATCTATAAAAATAAGTACTGTGAAAAGCACTCGTGAGCATAATGAGATGATGAAAGATATTTCCGAACTGAAAAACTCATTAACTTATCATTCAGCTGAACAAACCACTCTGACAACACGTATTGATGATGTGGTATCGGAAGTCAAAAAGGTTGTTCTGTTGCAGCAAAATATGTCGGAATTACGAGATAAATATGAATCTCTGCGAAATGAATATAATTACATGCAGCAACTTGATCGCGCCATGGACATTGAGATCTCTCAGATCCCGGAAAAAATGGCAAATACACAGGGATAGATTTATATGCCGGGGACTTAATTTACGCCCATGGTGTTAAATCACGTGACAGCGACAATAAATTACCAAAAAATATTGTGGTTCAATTAAAATCAATCCTTTTGAGAGACAGCATCATCTCTGCTATACGGAAGAAACTACAATCGACATAGGAATCCCGGGAGAGTCGCGAAATATATATGTTGATGAACACCTCGTACCGACTAATAAAATGCTGCTAAAACAAACCAAAGCCGACGCTAAATGTGCAAATCCTAAATATGAATACGTGTGGGTTCGTAACTGTAAAATTTATGTAAGGAAAGACGACAATTCCCCAAAAATTCACATAAAAAACACTTTAGATTTAAATAAAATTAAATGAGTGTGTTACTTTGAGTTACTATTATTGTTATTTATCTTAAACAGTGTACTCGTTTTGTTTTATAATGTTTAAAATCACATAATGTTATTATTTATATATATACAAACGTTTATCAATTTCAATAAACTTTATTATATATACTATGTAATTATTATGTTATATAGAGTATATACTATATTTTTTATACCATATTATTATTTATATTTAATATATTATACTCGTACATGCATATACAACTTTTATTGGTCTGTGTGGATAACTCTTCATTTAATATCGGATTCATGTTTACAAAACAACAAAGGAATGGTAATTCTTATGTCATTATTAATGTTAGTGATGTTAAAAAGTATTCAAGTAGTTTTGTTTTTTGTTCTAAATTCATATATGGTTTTTATTTATATACACATAAACATTTTTTATGAATACAAATTACACTTAATATACATTATTATTAGGAGGTTTACCATTAATGTAATATCTAATTTTTATCTACAAATTTTTTTTATTTACATAAAATTGTTAACTTCCGACCTTAGTACTTTATTTACAAATACCTACCCAAGTTTATATTCTTACTGTTTGTCTAAAGTACAGCGTATCATTATAAACAGCAACGTAACTCTGAACACATTATTTTTGTTTGTTTATGATTCATTATTTACATTAATTGTTCTTTGTTTTAAAAGTCGTTTTAGCAATCTAAAAAGGGTTTAAGCATGTACTATCAAAATGTTCGTGGTTTACGTACGAAATGTTTTGAACTATATAACAATATTTTATCTCAAGACTATGACATAATCTTATTGACCGAAACCTGGTTAAAAAGTGATATATATAATAACGAACTATGTGATCTTAGATATGATGTTTTTAGAAGTGATCGTAATTTTTTATTGTCAGGGAAAAAGGTCGGTGGCGGAGTGTTAGTGTGCGTACGTCGCGAATTGGGTGCAAGTCTATGCGGCCAATGGTCCAGTGTACCTACAACACACGAGTCTGTGTGCGTGACTTTACCTGCACTCGATCGATTTACATATAGCTATAGCGTACATTCCACCTGAATCGAACGTAATACAGAGTGGATTGAATGATATTAAGCAAAAATTATCGCATTGCATTGACAATTATCCCATGGATAATTTTTTACTTGTGGGAGATTACAATTTGCCGTGTTTGAGATGGGACTCCTACGATTGTATTGCGCACATCGACGGATCATCTTTTATGGATAATTTAGCGATATCTTTTGTTGATGATTTAGGGTACCTCGGTCTAAAGCAATACAATTATAATAGTAATTCAAAAGGTAATATTCTCGATTTATGTTTTTGCAATTCGCCATTAGTTGTTAGGACCTCTATACCACTCTTAAAGGAAGATGTGTATCATCCTGCGTTAAATATTGAAATACCTGATTTTAATATACAACCCTTTAAAAAGCGTAAGCAACCACGTTTTAACTTTTTCAAATGTGACTACGAGAAGTTAAATAATTATTTTAAAAATATTGATTGGCACTCAGAATTAAATGCCGCCGACACAATGAATGAAGCGTTAGATATTTTTATAGTAAATTACATGAATGCTTCTCCATTTACGTACCCATTAACATGTATTCTAACAACCGACATCATTATCCTGTATGGTTTTCTTTTTCTTTAATAAAAATCATTCGCGAAAAATGGCGCAATCATTGTATTTGGAAAAAATACCGTAATTCAAGAGATTATGATGAATTTTCGCTTTTAAGAGCGCGACAACACCGCGTTCAGTTTAATTGTTTTAATTTTTTTACAAACAATGCTGAACAATATTTTAGGTCCAATCCTAAACACTTTTGGAAATATTCTGTTCGAAAAAAGCCTGTTCTAGTTACCCAAGACAGTTTACACTGGGAGATCAGAAATATGACGAGGGAGCAAGTATTTGCTCAGCTTTTAATAAATTTTTTGAAAGTATTTTTATAACACCATCATCAAGTAGCCAAACTCAGCCTTATCACGTTTCTGAGTACTCCACCACTACGGAGTCATTATCCCGCATACATATTACTCGAGAAATAGTTATTAAATTCCTAAAATCACTTGATAAATCTAAGGGACCTGGAACCGATGGTATTCCCCATATTGTATTGGTTTCATGTGCTGATAGCTTGTCATTGCCTATTACTATTCTGTTTCGCCGTTCTCTCGATGAATGTATGTTCCCCGATTTATGGAAAACTCTAATATAATTCCCGTACATAAAAAAGGACCAAAAACCTCAATTGAAAATTACCGTCCGATTTCAATTTTGAACACTATCAGTAAACTTTAAAAAAAAATCGCTTACAGCTTCATCTACCCCATTATAATCCGTGGTATTCCTGAAACACATCATGGCTTTATAAAAGGATGATCTACGGTATCGAATTTGTCTCTGTTCTCAAGTTATGTCCTCCTGCATATGGAGAATGGTGGTCAGGTGGACGTGGTCTACACTGATTTTGAAAAAGCTTTCGATCGTGTAGACCACGACCTTCTGCTCCACAAGCTCTATTTGCTTGGATTTCAAGGAGACCCACTCCGGTGGGTGAGCTCCTATCTTTCTAATCACTCTCAGGCGGTAGTGCTGGGCGGATACAGATCCGATTATGTAACTGTTCCCTCGGGTGTCCCACAGGGATCGCACCTTGGCCCGCTATTCTACAATGCGTACATATTTGATATTGCCAACTGTTTTTCTCATTCTAATCACCTATTATATGCAGATGATAAAAAAATATACCGGTTAGTTCGTTCTGTTAAAGATTGTTACAATACGATTTGGATAACTTGTTTTCTTTTTATCAACACAATAAGATCTATGTCAATATTAAAAAATGTCAGATTATAAGCTTTACGCGCAAGAAAAGTCCAATTGTCTTTCCTTATAACTTTAATAATTAAGTATTAACACGAGTCAATGATGTACGTGATCTCAGCGTTTGTTTTGACTCCAAGATGATCCTTAATATGCATTATGATAATATAGCAGATAGAGCTAACCGTATGCTTGGATTTGTTCTAAGAACCTGTCAACCTTTTAAAAGTACTTTAGCATTAAAAACGTTATATTTTGCATACGTGAGAAGCATATTGGAGTACGCTAGTCCGGTATGGTCGCCTTTATATGAAGTTTATAAGGCACGCTTAGAGCGTATTCAGAAAAAGTTTTTAAAATCTCTAAATTTCAGGTGCGACATCACCACGCACACATTCATGTCTTACAGTGATAATTGTCGTAAATTTAATCTTCTTACGTTAGAAGAACGCCCTGAGATGTTAGCCATGGGTTTTTTGTTTGATATTTTACGCGCTCAACTAGATTGCCCTGTTCTGCTTTCACGAATCTCCTTTAAAATGCCCCGACGTAGGACTAGATATACACCTTTATTCAGTGTTCCATCATTTATTCAGTGTGTACATCATACTAATTATGGCAAGAATAGTGTCCTCACCAGAATGGTTAAAACTTTTAACAGTAAATTCTCTCATATTGACCCTTTTTGGTAGACAATTAATCTTAATTGTTTATGTTGGTAGCATTCGTAGTTTTATAAAACCGTAGTAGCATCTCAATTTAGATGTCCAATTCGCTAATTGACACAAAAATAATTTAATATAACATGTGTATGTGAGTATATTGTATGTATGTATATTTATTTATTTATATGTTTGTATATATAAGTTTACCTATATGTATAAGTATTTAATTAAAATATGATTATATGTTATGTTGATGTATGTGTACATATATATGTGTATGTGTGTGTATGTATATATATGTATAAAGTACAGTAGATTGGATCCATCAAGGATTAGGATTTAAGTTTACGATGGTGTTGTAGATTAAATGATTTAGGTGAAAATATAAAAAATAAAAAATTCTAAATAATAATATCGAAAAATCGATAATACTTAATTTGTCATATAATATATATATATATATATATATATATATATATATATATATGACAAATTAAGTATTGTTTTTGATTAAAGTTTATGTTACTTTTTCTTTTCTTACTTTTGTTTCGTGCTAAATTGTGAAAAGTGGATGACTATTATTGGCCCTATGTAAAGACAAATTATATAAGAATAATGTATCACAGAATGAAGGCTGTTGTTATCCCTAATAAAATAAAATAAAAATTTCTTACAATACTTTAAAAATTTTGTTGGTGAAAAAGTACATATTATAGTTTGTTTCTAATTGATACATTATATTTTAAAGATACATATTATATTTACGCCTCTGAGCCTTTATTGCCAGCCTTATGGGATAGTTAGTCTTTCATGGAAATGTATGTAGTTTCGCCTACTATTTTCAGAAAAAGAGCTCCAGCATAGTGTAGTAGACGTATAGGGACAAAAGCCAAGCGTTGCATTTTTGCCGTATACAACAGCTAGGGTATATAAAATAGAAAAATATAACATCTACTTAATTTCCTCATGCCTTAGTCTATCTAAGTCTATTAAGTGGTAGTTTTGTTTACTATTTTTAGAAAGAGAGCTCTGCCACTTAGCATAGTGTAATAGACGTATAGAGATAAAAAGTCAAACGTCGCATTTTTGCACAGTTTAATTAAACATCAGTTTAGGTATTTAGAATGAAAAAGATAAATATAAATTTCATGTTTTAATAATTCATGAGCTTCCATATTTTGGATAAAACTGGGTTAAAACAACAACAAAACTAATTCGTAGTAAACGCTCCTATCCATATTCATGTATTTTCGGGAAAGCAGGATGGTGCAACTTAATTATCATGCACTGGATATAGTTTCCATTTTCAAATACAAGTTAAATCTAGTTCCAACAGGTACGAAAGCGTTTATATGCAAGTTAAATAGGTATATACTTACCTATTGACTGTGCGTAACTTAATTATATATTTTAAAATAAGTATTTTTTAACGTAGTTTATAATATTTTCCACCGACTTCAAAAAGTCAATTCGACTGTATGTTTCTTTTTGTGTGTTACCGCATAACTTGTTTCTGGGTGAACCGATTTCGATGATTCTTTTTTTATTTGAAAGCTGGTGCTTCTCATGTGGGTCCCATATAAATGATTTGATCAAGGTCTGACCAATAGTTTTGAGTTATTAATGATTTATATTGAAGTCGGTTGTACAAAATTTTTAATTTTTAATTATTATAGAAGTAAGTGTAAAGAAAAGCACATCGTTCGTCTGATGGTAAGTGGATGCTGTGGTCATTGACAACTGAATCTGTTCTATCCTCGATAAAAAATAAAGATGTGTTGTCACCTCTAAGGACAAAGATGGAATGCCTCGTTACTAGTAAAAGTCTCCGGATCTCGCTGTTCAATATACGAAACACAACAGCTGCTTTTTTATGCTAGTATTCTGTGCAATTGAAGATCTTTTCCGGTCGAGCCATTCATGCTGCAGCCTTGATACGTTTTCAGTGTAGCTATACCAAATATAAACATTTTCTCATATTGTACTAAAAGTTTCAGAAGGTAGTACTGACTACACTGACCGAATCACAGATCGTAGGTTAAAACGATCTGGTTAGAAAATTTAATATTTTTCCATATCAGCCTTGTACTGATCTGTTCTTCGAAGAGGCTTCGCCAATGGTACACATATGATGGAAGAAATGTCATTAGCGTATATTTTTAACATGGCTACCAGAATATTATCTTATAATAATCCAGCAATAATAGTAAGAAAATCCGAAACAAGCATCACTTCACTTGACTATTTTTTTTACAAGCATGCGGCTCACTTGATGGTGAACAACTACAACACCAGGGAACTTGTAGGTGCGTTTTCGGCATGGTACTGGTTTGCAACATATCATTGATACGCAGAAGAAACAGCGTAGGTGATTTGATTCACTGCATATACGAGGGTGGATTGAAAAGTACTCGGCCTAACCAAGAAAATAAACACATACTAAATCAGTTATATTTTTATTTTTCTACATAATCACCATCAAGTTCAATACACTTTTGCCACCTCCCCTTCCAAGCATTTAGACCGTTGAAAAAAAACGATTCTTCCTTAGAGTCAAAATATGCGTCTACAGCTGCTTTGACCTCGTCGTTTGTCGAAAATCTTGACCTCCCAAGTGCTTTTTAGGTTAGGAACAGAAAGAAGTCTGATGGTGCCAGATCAGGTGAATACGGCGGATGCGGTAACAGTTCAAAGCCACAGTTGTGAATTTCAGCCATTGACTGTACTGACGTGTGAACACGGGCGTTATCTTGATGAAACAGGACTTTTCTTCTGAGCATTCCTCGACGTTTTCTTTTATTTCCTCTCGTAAACGACGTAGTAAGGTGCAGTAGTAATCAGAGTTTATAGTCTGACCCTTTCAAGATAATCAATCATAATCACACCTTTCGAGTCCCAGAATACTGAAGCTATCACCTTATTTGCCGACAAAATCGACTTAGCCTTTTTAGGGGTGGTGAACCAGGTCTTCTCCACTGTTTTGATTGTTGTTTTGTTTCGGTGTACAGTAATGAAGCCATGTTTCGTCCATAGTAACAAAATGATTCAAAAATCATTTGCATCGGCTTCAAATAACTCCAAACAGTCGCGTGAAATAGTCAATCGCGTCCTTTTTTGTTCAACTGAAAGCAGTCGCGGAACCCACCTCGCAGACACCTTGTGGAAACCCAACTCGTTGACAATGATGTTTTGAGTTCGTTCATAAGAGATGCCTATATATAATCTCGGCTATCTCTCTAATTTTTAATCTGCGGTCTCCCATTATTAAATCAAGTACTTTTTTAATATTTTCGTCAGTAGTTGACGTCGAAGGCCTTCCAGAGCGGGGTTCATCTTTCACACTCTCTACCACGCTTAAATTCTGCTATCCATTTTTGACGGATGAATATGACAGAGCACAATCGCCTAATGTACTGACCATGTCATCATGGATGGCTTTTGATGATAGCCCCTTCTTATGGAGGTACTTAATGACGGCACGCTGCTCGATTTGCTCCATTCGCGGAAATTATGTCCGATTACTTTGTTAATAAATTTATAAAATCACAACTAATTATCGCACACGTTTCGAACTTCACACAATGAACTAGTCTGAACTGAACTAAATAATGTGGGTAGATTTGATTTTTAGAATTGAATGGATCTGTGTTAGGCCGAGTACTTTTCAATCCACCCTCGTATTTTTCATCTGTAGAAATTTCTCATCATCATAAGTAGAAAGCTCTCTTATTTTGTCTCATTATAAATGAGAGTAGGTTACAAAGAAGATAATAATATATCCAATTTGGCAGTTTTATTTTATTGAAGAGGAGGCAACCAGGTATACAGTTCACCTAATGGAAAATATGTGTAATACCAGAGGAATTACTGCCACCCTTTTAAAGAGGAGTAGCCTCTTTTCCTGCAGGTTCCTTAGTAGGCTTGGGAAACCCTGGCGACAGTAAATTCTATTGTGGTTGTGCGTGACAAAAAAAATATAAAAAAGGTGTAAAGTCTTGCGTTTTGTTATAGGTAAAGCAAACTAAAGAAAAAAGAGGTAATTTAGATGTTTCATCAATATATCCATTGTCACCTCAGCCCAGCACGAGCCTGCCGATGAACAGAGGCATCTCCGATTGTCAGCTCCATTGTCAAAGTCCGGTCCTGAAACTGCTATTTCCATATTCTTCCTGCAACTCTCATTAGTTAAATCTAGTGGGTCCACGACTGCAGTGACGTATGAGATTTATAATCCATTTATTGCTTGTTCAGCCATTTGAAAGCAATCGTTTTAACTTACCCGTGTAGGGGCGGTGTAAGAATATCCACTCCCAATATCATCCCGTGGGTGTCGTCAGAGTCGACAGAGGGAAACAAATCAGGAGATGGGCAGCGTAGGAACGTGTTACTACTTACATGTGTGCGTGTGCGAGTGCGTGTGCGTGTGCATGTGCGTGTGCGTGTGCGTGTGCGTGTGCGTGTGCGTGTGCGTGTGAGTGTGCGTGCGCATGCGCGCGCGCGCGTGTGACTGTGTGTATGTTATTTACGTACTATATGATGTTACATAACCTTTTTGGTAACGACTTGTTTAATCTGATCTATATTGAGTATCCTAGACAGAATTGAGTTTCTTGAATAACTGATACGAGACAAAGGCACATGGAATAAACATTTATTTGTGTGACGAGTGTACTTTGAAGGTACGTTAAGCGATATTATCGATAGTAGCTCCGGAGAATTTATATGACCTGGGAGCATTTTGAATTTAAGGTATTTAATTATTACTTTTATTACTTTTTACACTCTTTTTTTTTAAACGTTACCCCGACACTAGGACTTTCTCCTGTATCGTGGAGGCAGTTTACAAACATAAATTACACAAGGACAAACATCCAGACCTGGAACAATTATTTGTAGGTGATACAAATACTTGTCCATGCGGGATTCAAACCCGCGGCCGCCAGCGCTACAACCCATTGCTAAGGCACTGCGCCACGGAGCCGTCAAAATCAATTAATTTTCTCTGGATCGATTCAATGGCATTAATCTGCTTAGCGTACTGTGGAGACCATACACAGCTCGAATATTCCAGTAAGCTTTTTACATATGCAAAGTAAATGGCATTTATGCACTTGATGTTACTGAAAGGCTTGCACACTCTCAATACAAAACCTAGCATTTTTAGACGCTCTTTATGTTATGTGGTTTATATGGTCCACCATTGTGAGTTTGGAATTCAAAATTACTCCTAAATCCCTAACCCAACACCTTACAACCTTACTCAGATATTGCCTCACAACTGGCTAATATTCATTGTGGAAGGGTGAGTTGTACAAACATGTAGATGGTGTGGTGTTATATTAAATACTAGTTCTTCCTCGCGCCTTCGTGCGCGTGGAGTCTATTACTAATTAAAAAATTCTTTTTCTAAAATAAAAGCAGCCCAAGTTACTCCTTATAACATCAGCTACCTGCCAGTGAAAGTCCCGTAACAATCAGTCCAGCCATTTCGGAGATTAGCTGGAATAAACAGACAGACAGACAGATAGACAAACTAAAAATTTAAAAATTGTTTTTTTGTTTTTTTTTTGTTATAAGTATCGTTTATAATTTTGTATGCATTTAGTAAAAAGCTGTTTTTTTTATTTTATTTTTATTTTATTTGTATTATAAGAAATCATTAAGATAAAAAAATATCCAAAATTGAAATTAGTATCTTATTAATAGTATCCGATTAAACTTGTAGGGCTTCTTAATATTAAAACAGCTGTTGTTTCAATAAAGCGAGTTTGTTCTGAACTTCGTTGATTGGAAAACTGCCAGTACAGGGTCTGTTGGCAGAGGAGTTTTCCAATAAAACCGAATAGATTTTATTTGAGCTCGCCATTAGAAATTTGTGAGCTGAACACAAAACCGGCTAAATATTTGTTTTGCTGTATTTTTAATCGAGATATACAGTAAACAACGTTTGGTTTTATTTTACGTATCTATTTGTTTACGTTTCAGAGATTATTATATAAGAGCTCTGCCAGAGCAATGGCAATAATTAATCTAGTCATAGCATTAATTATTGCCATACCAGTGCTAGCTTGTCAGCATTATTCTATAAAAAAAACGAAGATGTCGCCAAGGCGTACATCACGACCGTGTCGATGGTGTTCCCCTACCAGAAACGAGGTCTCTGGGTTTGCGGGTGCTCGGGGCGGGAGTCCCGAACGCCTAGCAATGTTGCCCCCAAGAATGACGGTGACTCGGAAGTGGTCTCGAGACAGCATTAGCACTGCGAGGGTGCTAGGGATAGTAAGTAATAATTACCCCCGGGAAGTGCTTCCAATAAAGCAAAGCGAGAGAGGGGCCCCCCGGTTTCGTTCCTAAAGGAAATCCTAGGTCCCCTCGTATATGCTGATCGTAAGTCGCCTTGTCTTGTCTATGGGCCACAGCATCCACTTATTATCAAGTGGACTGTAAGTTTGCTTAACATAATACATACACAAACACTCACGCCTGATATTCAGAGGGGTAGGCAGAGACTACGTACTTTTTGCACGACCATTTGGCACGACCCCAACACACCTCTCTCGCCTCCTTTACATCCATATACCTACGCATACATGCTCGTTTGTTTAACTTCAGTTTTAAAAAACAACAATGATCAGTAATCATATTATTACCGCCGATTAGAGACAGTTCATAGGTAAGAGGACAATCACAAACCATCCACTGGAAAATAAAAACACACATCTTCTACTTTGTCTATTTAATTCCGATGCTGGAAACTCCTTCTTGTGCATCTAAGAAATCGAATAGATATCATGAAAGAGTAGCTCATATTCGACTATAAATGTCTATAGATAAGTAGGGGTCTATAGGCTATATCATCTATTTACCATCAGTTGTACCGTGTGCTCATTTGCCACACTTGCCTCTGTAAAAAATAAGTAAGTATGCCTACTTAGGACCTACCATTTTTTTTTACAATAATAATCTTTATTTTTCCTACAAAATTACAGTTTAATCATCGTTATACGTGGTAGAGCCACGCTGTAGGTATATTATGGTTGTAGCATGAATGGGTCGACTCGACCGGGGTAGGGCCACGCTTTCACAACGTAAAATAGCAGCTTAATGCCGCTGTGTTTCGTATGGTGAGTGAAGAGAACCGGAGACCCTTTTTACTGGAAACGAGGCATTCCATCTTAGTCCTCAGGGGTGACAACGCATCTGTATTTTGATTCTTAATCGAGGATAAACATCAGGTACACTGTGTGTTTGTATGTCACCCTTATTCTGTAAAAAAAAACATCTAAATACTAAGTGACTTACAAATGCCAGTTGTAAAACCTGGTAACAATACAAGGATTCTCTGTGCTAACAGCCTGTCTCTACCATTTTTTATTTGTTTTTTTTTAAACAATACCCCAAAATAGAATTTCTTCTGTATCTTGGAGGTGTGGTATTCGGCTGTTAACCGAAAAGTTGGTGGTTCGTGCCCACCGGGGGGCATATAATGTAGGAGTTACTATCACCGTCTCTTCAATAAAACATTCAAAGATTCAGGCAAATTCACTTGTTTTATTATTAATTACGTCCTTAATGCACGCAACCAGTGTTCAGTCACTGGTGTCGCCGCTGCCATACTTCTTACTTAAACACACAAATTGCTAACATTAGTTTTTCACACCTACAGAGCCTCAATAAATGTGTTTTACATATATACACTTGGAAAGAAGGATTCCTTTTGATATGGTATTAACTTGATTTTGCTAGTTTACCTCAAATTTTTTAAAGAAATAATTTAGTTTTATTAAAATGTAAAGGCTCCGGACCGTGCTTTGTGGCATTCCCTGGGGGTGGCCTATATTCAACAGTGGACTTGTGAAGGGCTGTAATGATGAGGATGATGATGAAAAAGTAAATGCCGACTTTAAAGAACGAAAAAGAATTAAATAATTTCACATTATGAAGTTGGTGCTAAGATAGACTAATTAAAAATTAATATTTTAGAAAGTGAAATTAAGTCCTTTTAGTTTCTTGAAGGCTCCTTTTACTTTTATGAAAAGTTCACTAATGGTCCAGACTACTCTCTCTTTTATTTTTTCATCAGATTTTTTCTGTTTTTAAAATGTCTGTTAGAAGTATCACGTTAAATAGACTAGGTGCTTTAAATACATTTAGCTTTTTAAAATAATTATTACACGATTCTCATAAAATCAGTGATGTAAATCATGTGGCAATAATGATGCATAATATAATCAATGATGATAGAGTTTATATTGGTGGTTAATATGGCAAATATCAGCAAAGCTTGGTAGACGTATTGGCAATCGCAGTTTCAGACGTCTCGTACCTTAATAAAAACGCATATCTATCAAAGTAACTGTTGTATAAATTATCTATTACAGAGCTGGGCCAAATGGAAATAAAAAGAGTTTTTATTTTCTTACAGAGAACTGTGAAGTCATCTTGAATTATGCAGAGACATTTAAACACAGGAATACACCCGCAAAGGATAAAAGCATGCATTCGCATAGAGTGAACAGCGCTGGGTGAGCGACTTGGGAACACTCAAGTGGATATGTCTAGACGTAAACTAAACAGTGCGTTCCTCTTTGTACCTTTTAAATAAAAACTAATCAAAATTTTATGACTATAATTTATATTATGTTTGTTATTTATTTATTAGGTTCTAGTAATTTTGTTACGTACTTTAAAAATAATAATAATTATAATATTATTAATGCAACCTATCACATTGATATTATCTAATGGCCTATCTCAATTCCTCTGTTGAACATTGATTCCTCCCAAAAACTACGACAAAGCGAGGGCCCTGATATCTCTCTGCGTAGCTCATCAGGTCGTCCTCCATCTTGTTTTATATTTTAAAACACGTTATACAATATCTAGTTGAATTGTTTCAAAAAATGTATGATAGTAAGTTTTGCGAAAGATTGAAATTTATTATAAATCGCACGTAAACGCATATTCTCTTTAATTAAAAAAAATATGATTTTTGTTTTACTTTTTTATTTACATAAACATAACAAATATAAACACTCACGCCTGTCACCCAGAGGGTAGGCAGAGACTATGGACTTCCATTTGGCACAATCCTGACACACCTCTCTCGCCTCCTCCACATCCATATACCTACGCATACACGCTCGTCGGTTAAGGATACTGTTAATTTGGCCCATTTTCAATATATCTCCAATTTGGTCGAAAATTTTCGCCTAGGGCGTCCCTTCCCGACTCTGCCGTTCACCTCTGCCACATAAATTTGCTTTGTCACTCTTTCCATAAAAATATATTTTAATATTAATGTTTTTGTTATGACAGTTGTTATAATATATGCTTATCACTGATCATAGACATATATAATTTTTCACTTGTTAAGTATTACACGTAAAAAACGAATTACGTGCTTTTTACAATTTACGTACTTTTTACAAGTCAGCGATTCATTCAGAGATCTTTCTAAACAAATAAGCATCTTAACTGTTGCATCTAAATTAATTTGGACAATATTATTTATGTAATGGACTATTTTTTTAACATAATGAGTGATATCCATAATTTTAACACGCGCAATAAATCTAAACGTGCTGTTCTAGAGTAGTTTCCAGACTCCACAAAACAAGCGGCTCATTTTTGGGTCTTATTGTATTATTCTCTTGTCTATAATATAACTATTTATAAGAATATTCTCTGTAACATTACAATTTTTTATTTATTTATTCTTTATTTCATTCCTTTAAACAAAAGAATACAAAGGGCGGACTTAATGCCTTGAGGCATTCACTACCAGTTAACCGATAGAGTGGTGAGAATTTGACGTATGTGTAGCAATATAGAATAAAAACAAAATAAAAATTATAATTAACTACGTAATATATACATTATACTAAAATATAAAATAAATAAACTATATAAATATCTCCTATTCATACATATATACACATATAAATATGTTAATATAAATTTATAAATTGTACACATTGATTTATATATTACACTTGTCTTGTATAACTCAATGATAGTACATATCAATAACTATGATTTGCCTTTGCGAAAGAATATTGTAAATTATGTGTATATTTTATAAGGGTAAAATGTAACTGTTGGGGGAAAAATAGTTTATTTGTAAGTTTGTTTCACATTACTGTTTGCACATTTCGTAACCTGTATGTAGGACCATATTCTTAGAAATAAATAAATATTATCATTATTATAAAAAAAGGTCTCCCCCGCAGTAGGGACTTGCTAAATGATTGCGTAAATTTTGACTTTTAAAAAGTACTTAGCAAAAGGCAAAAAAAAAAAATAACATTGCCTTAAATCCAAAATGTAATTATTTTCTGTTTTTTTTTTTATTTTATCGCTTAATTCGTTTTTACGACTCAGTTCATATTTATTAAATATAATGTTATATCTGTTTATATATTTTTTTCTCTTGGCCGAAAGAAGAACAACTAATGTTGTGTACATTTAAATGCACTCATGCTGGCATCTCAATTGGAACGGATTCGTTTCCTATCTAAGAAAATGAAACTATTGCAAACTAGGAGAGGAGTTGCAGCCTTTTTTCAAATCGCTTACTTGAACATTTATTTTCCAAAGAAATATGCACAATATTCAAACCAAAAGAAAGAAAACAGAATATTGTATTAAGTAACTTATAGGTGGTAGGACTTTAGTTTTGCCTAGAATTCGGTCTGGATAGGCACAAACCTACCTTCTCTTACCTATTTCTGCCGCCAAAAAGCAGTTCTCTTCTTCTATCATGGTCTGAAGGGTATAGAGAACCAGTAATTAGTATTATTAGTAAGTAATTACAGGCTGCGAGTCATTCCATCTTAGTCCTTAGAGATGATAACGTTTCGTAACCTTCCTTGTTTGGAGTTGGTTGCAGGTATCTATGAACTGCAGTAGCTTACCATCAGTAACTTATCATCAGGTGCACCGGTAGGTGGTGTGGTCGAGTAAGACAATCCGCTACCCCGTATCATTCCATGGGTGTCGCAAGAAGCGACACAGGGTAATGAAGCAGCATTTTGCTGATAAAAAATTAAAACTATAAAAATTAGGGTTACCAACCCGCCTGCCAAGCGTGGCAATTATGGCATATATCCGCCTTATGAGGAATTCTTATGATGCATATTTTCAGCAGTGGATTTTGATAGGTTGTAATGGTGATGGTGATTAACTGACATAAGTAAGTATTTGTTCCTTAAATATTGTTGTCTCGCCCATCGTTTTACCAATGACCAAAAAAAATAGGGTAATATTCATTCAACCAAACTAAAAATTGATTCTGAGCCGAGACTGAAACGTGCGACACGTAGTTTCCAACAAGAAATTGGTGAAAAAACCACAATGGCTGAAGAAAGACATCGATATTGAGTGCAGATTGGGATAATTATGAGCTTAGGATCGGTTAATAGATCTGCTTAAAAGGTTGGAGCACTGTTCTCAGTCTTATTAATTTTATTTTATAGAATAACGGTGTTATTTCCTATAGACATACATCTATCTTCGATTAAGAATTAAATTGCGTAGTCACTCCTTAGGAATAAGATGGAATGCCTCGCTTTCAGTAACAAGGGTCTCGTTCACTCACCATACGAAACACTATTTTACAATGGTATTCTGTGAGAGTGTTTTCTTTCCCCGGTCGAGCCGACCCATACGTATAACAACTACAACCATAATATAGCCGCATTGTGGCTCTACCACATGTCTAGCCTTCTTTATTAAAAGGAATTATTGAATTTAAAAATATATCATCCTTAAATATCTTTGCCAATCATTCTTCCCACCGGAAAATATAAGTTTAATTATTTATAAAAAATCTGATGATTTTTTTAACTGTTACTTTATCTTATTACAGTACTCTAGATAACACTTAAGTACTTATTAGTAAATAAGAATCGGTCTAAGCGAATAAGAACTAAATAGTGATTTTTTATCAGCATGACAACAGGTGCAACATTTTTTTTTTATAGATTAAGGTTGACAAACGTGCACAAAGTTCATCTGATGGTAAGTGAATACTGTAGCCCATCCTCGTACATTTATGCTTAGTTTTACTAACAAGTAAGCTGAAAATTTCGATATAAAAGCAATCAATTCATAGAACGGAACTGTAATTAAAATAAACAATGTAAATGTCTCTATCTCTAGTACTTCTAAATCGGTCGTTTTAACTTTTAATCGAAGCTGTCGTTCATACAATCTGAACAAAAGTTTCACTCGCATCGCTTACGACGTGTCACAAAGGTCTTTAAAAATATTTGTGGAGTTGAATTGCACTGGAGATTCAAAAGATTGAAATAACTTCAAACTTTTCACCATACTAAATGAAACTGATTGTTACGGATTCTATCGCGTTTAATTTAACTTTTTAATTCCCGACGTTTCGGGAAGTTTGCAGTCTGTGAACATGTTGAAGATCGTCCCCGCCATTACATTAGATTTGATAGACCACAAATCCTCGCAAAAGAACGCCGATTCCTACCAAGGATGATTCGCGAGGCTATCGAAATTAAAAAACACCCTAATTTCAATAGAGGAGATGGATGGGCGCTGGCATCTGCTTGGGATCCTATAATTAATAAAATTAAATCCAAACCCAAGCATACCACTGCAATACTTTTTCAAGATTAGAGTATCTCTATCTCTAGTCCTCAGGAGTGACAACGCATCTGCATATTGATTCTTAATCGAGGATAAATGTAAATGTCTATGGGCCACTGTATAAACTTACTATAAGGTAGACTGTGTGTTCGTTTGTCACCCTTATTCTATAAAAAAAATTACCCACTTTAATTATAGACTCTTTTTATAAGTATGGAGAAAATAATGATTTCCTATATTTACGAAATTTATGTTATAAATTTGAAATTCGTTAGGTTAGAATTACTTAATATTTAGTTAGCCTCTATAATTACAATCTATTCTGGGCAACTATCTATAAACATAGCTACTTATAACGAATTACCAAAACGTAAAAGCTAGTTCGTAAAATCTAGTTCTATATAAAACTTTTAGGACTCAGACTCCTGTTTTTAGTTCTCTATTTCTAGCACAATGTTTATTACTTCAACGAAGATTCCATGCTGAATAACGCAACTGCATTCTAAAATCATAGATTACATTGGAATAGAAAGGCATTTTGGTTCATTTAGAAAACTTTAATATTTAGTCTGTTTTTTAATTGAAATTAATATTTTCTATTACTTTTTTTTTAAATCGAGAGAATTATTCACAACCAATATTCTGTTAAAAAGCTACTGGTAGATAATTTAGTATCGCATCAGCAAATTGAAAATTTAATATTAGTTCATTTTAAAATTTCTTAAGTATCGGATATACTCTTTGATTTATTTTACGTTATTAAAAAAAATATTTTAAAATTTTTCGTACTTAATCATGAAAAAGAAGGAGGACTTAATACAACAATGATATATGGCATTTGTCTTTGTAGGCCGCATAAAACGTTTTGACTTTAAATTCGTCTTTTATGGCGACAAACAGCGAATCCAGAACATGTGTTTACCACAAGCGTTGCATGTGTTTTCCCTATTATTTTTACAAATAAATTGCACGGTATATAATCGTATACCGGGTTCAAACGTCGTGTAGTTCTGTTTCGGTTGCTTCTAAATTAAGATCGACCTCGCATCACGATGCGTGCGCGCACATCAGACCGCCGCACAACAAAAATCAAACGTAGTACATATTATATTTTTTCAACGAATTTTTCGAACGTATCGCTGTCGAATGGGCCACTATTTTTGAATTTACCGCTAATTTTTAACGGATAGCATGGTAAGTTGTTTTTTGGCTTTTCATACCGCTTATTAATAGAGCGAAATGATTTTGGTAACACACTGAATGAAAATGACGATTGTGTAATGTAATATGTTGTTCCGAATGTACACTAATTGACGTACGTTTAATTTCAGTCTGTGAAGTGAACTGTGTGATTTTTAAAGTGGAGTACAAGATACAAAATGAAGTTCACGATTGACGTATTGGGTGTGTTCCTCAAAGTAGTGGTTAAGGTAAGCTTTGACAATCAAAACCTATTATTGTCTTTAGCAAAATTTCTAGGTCGAATCCATTAGTTAATAAATTAGACCACAATCGATATTACGTAATGTTTGTTTATTGATTGAGGAGTATTAATGAAAAAATGATCATAGGGTTTTTTCAGTGAGTTTTTTTAATGTTTATAACTGTATTGATGGGCTTAAATAGCCCATCTCATCTGTTTGCATTAAGTATGCCTTCTTATTCATGGTTTTGTTCGAAAAATGTTGAAATATTTATTTAAAAGTAATGATTAATCTAATCACGTGCAATTGTAAGAGCTTAAATGTACGAAATTATTTTAAAACCAGGGCATAGCTTGAACTCATTAAATTTTCTATTTGCTGAGGCGATAATAAATTATCTTCTAGTAGCTTTTTAACAGAATGTCGGTTATAAATAATTGCCTAATGGACAATTTTAATACTGTTCGTATTAAATTAGTCTATGCTTTTCGTTACTTATATTATTTGAAATAACATTTCATATAATATTACACTTAATAAGAATCAAATCAAATCATACTTTTTGTAGCATGATCCAACATAAACCCCTGTTATAGGGCTCTGCAAATGGAACACCCATATAATAGCGGTAATAGATGTACGGATAACCGGAGACGCAGTTATTTGTGCGCGAAGCTACACGAACATAGTCCTAATGGCTGACGACTCACCTATCTATTAATCCTTAATCCAGAATAGATTTATTGATCTAAGGACAACTGTGATCGCGTGCTATACATTACTCTGTGGACTTATTACTCGTATACACCCACCGTTAAAAGTAAAGGTCAGTTCTCAGATGTACAGGTTACCTCAATTGCTTTCTTACGTGGTAGAGCATCGCTGCAATGCATTATGGCTGTATCACAAATGGATCGGCTCGACCAGCAATAGCAGTATAATACTGCTGTGTTTTGTGTGCTGAGATTGAAAAAGTTAAAATTCCACAGATGTTCAGGTTTCCAGTGATAAATCAGTTAAGTCTCACTTTGATAAAACATAAAAGGAAGAGTTTCCGAGCCGAATTTAGACAAGCAAATTATAGGCAAGTTAACATAAAGCAATTGGATCGCTTCAAAGGCGCAAAGCTGAACCGACATCGAGAAGTTTGTGACCACGCATACTAACGATAGGGAAACAACCCGTAAGGTCTGTTTGTGACGGCCACCGAAATTTTATTAGCTCTTTCTTTATTAAGAAAAATAATAAAAGATGTTTACAATATTTATATATCTACTGTTCGTTTATAATGCAACTATACTAAATACTGCCAGCGGTTCTACATGGAAACAGAAACACCTCTATGCGTGGTAGAGTAATGCTATAGCTACTCTAGCTAATGGTTGTAGTACCAATAAGTCGGCTCAATCAAGGAAGGCACAGCATAGCAGCTTAATGCTACTGTGTTTCGTCTGGTGAGTGTAAGGAACTGGAGACCCTTTTTACTGGAAACGAGGCATTCCATGTTATTCCTCAGGACCTACATCTGCATTTTGATTCTTAGTCGAGAATAGTTTTCTTAAGGGTGTGCTCGTTTGTCACCCTTATTCTAAAAACAACCCTTCATGTTCTCTTTGCGGTAATTTTTAATTTTCCCTGGTTAAGAATATCCCATGGCCATACGTTTTTTCATAAATGGTCTGTCTGTGTACCAAATTTCATTCAAATGTGAGAAACAAACATTCAAACATTCTGACATATTATTGGCAAATGTTCTAAAATTTTGAAATCATAATATTAATTTCCCGTATAGTGGGGATTCATCCCCCTATTTCATCCCGTCGGTGTCGTAAGAGTGCGACGTTGGAAAATCTCTGAAAGATCTCATGGCTTCCGATAATTCCCGTATAACCATCTCGCTTAGACCGGCGCCAGACTTTAGCTTCATTGCTTCAAATTCGCTTTTGCGTATGTGCGCAAAGTTTGTACACACATTTGCAATTTGCTATCCAGTGTTGGTTTTTCAACGCACATTAAAGTAAGCAATGTTCAAAGTTCGAGCGGTCTGCCACACTTATTTCATAATTAGCAAAGCTTCGTAATTTACACACATATGGTAATAGTAACGCGTGTGTCGCTGATCGGAACAGTTGTGAGTGTCAGCAATAGAGATAATGGTGCTGTTATATAATTGTATATTTGATTCTATGTTATATATTATATTTCTGACTGTGTAACGGCAGTGTAAGAATAATTATCACCCTATATAATCCTGTGGGTGTCGTAGGAGGCGACAGAGGGAACAAACCAGAAGATGGTCTGCAGCATCTTCCTCATAACAATAAAAAAATAAAAAAAACTGCGGTTGCTAATCTGTCGGCCATGGCAAGAGCAGATGACGCACTGAGAGGTGAAATTATTAAATCAACAGTAGCATTACAACTATGGCAAATATCCCTCTATGAGGCAATCTATGGGGCTGGCCTATGTTCAGCGTAGACTTTGATTGGCTGTAAAGGATGGGTGTATAGCAGATAATCTACCAGGAGCACATGACGCACTGAGAGGTGAAATTATTAAATCAACAGTAACATTACAACTATTTGTATGGCAAATATCCCTCTATGAGGCAATCTATGTGGGAGGCCTATGTTCAGCAGTGGACTTTTGATAGGCTGTTACGGTAACGGTAACGGTATATTTATTTCTATTCTATAATCTTTTATATCTTATCGACCCTGGTTGGATAGGATCTGTTAATGTGGTTTAGATTTAAAATACTCAAAGGTCATTGATTTTATCATTATTCGATTTTTTTTAAATCGTCTAGTTTTTCAGATATAATTGAAAATTTTCATCACAATCGGATTAGCTATTCCGGAGATTAGCCCGAGAGACGGACGGACATAAAATTTGATAATGATATGTTTTTTTAATGGGTTTTAGTAATGATAATGGTTATTTAGATCTTAATAGCATGTAAGTAACCCCCTGAGCTTAATAGAAGCCAGTTATTTCAATATTATGGACAGACACTTCAATTTTATTTATATGTATGGATTATATATTTATATATTCTATTGTATAAATATGTATATTGAACTTCTGAAGATTCTTAATGCATAGTTGTCAATATGAAATTTGATCAGTGCAAGACATAGAGTGAAAACTTTTTTCTGTATTTAAAAAAATACGGTGTAACAAAAACCGGCTCCAAACGTCTTCCTATATATTCTTACCGTCTATATATTACAACCGTCTTCTTATATATTTTGGATTATTTTTCTTAAAATGATAAAAGAAATCAATTTAAGTTTCAATTTAATTTTTAAAATAGCAAAATTTACAACGTACTCCTGGGTGCAGGTCCCCCTCTTATTTCTGATAGGGTTTTAGGGAAAAGGAATGTCCGCCGCGCTAACCTAATGCATTTTGGCGGCAAGGCTTAGCAAGTCTTCGAAATATTTTTTAATTACTCAGACATGAAGATTTCCTCACTATGTTTTCCTTCACCCCCAAGTACGTTGTAAATTTTACTATTTTAATAACTTTATTAATTATATCCAATGATAAAAATAATTAAATAAATGATGTAATTAGCAGCCAAATATAACAGAGATACGAAGTCCACAAAATAGTCGTCCATTGTGTGAGCCAGCTTTGTGATAAATGTGAATGCAAATGTTTGAAAACAAGTGTGGCAAATGCATATGCGTTCCCGTTTACGCACACAAATTGTTAATCAAATGTTTTGAAAAAGTGTGTCCAAAATTTGCTCACGTGTCTAGCGTCGGGGTTATACTACACTAGAATATGTCGAGGAGTAGCTTTCATTGTTGCGAGAAGCTTGGAACATCGATTGCCAATCTGTTTGCCAAGCGTGAAAATCCTCCCTAACGAGGCACATGTCCAGCTGTGGCCTTTTACAAGTTTATGAAGATCGTATAGATTCCGATTTAAAACGTTCGATAACTAAACAAGGCAAATTTTCAGTGTTCCAATCGTCCAATTCCATAACTTTAAAAAAATAAAATCGTTTTATTTGAAACTCTTTAATATATTACAAATAAAAATAAAAAGCAGCTTTTATTATATATTTAATGTATGTAGAATTACCCTATGCAAATTGGTAGTAGGTATAAAATAACACTGAACTCCTTTGGGAAATCAATTTAAAACTAGTGACGGGAACGCTATCTCATTTACTTATTTGATAATATTATTATACTAATGCTTTTATTTTAACTTTATACTAATGCTTTTATTATAATATTTAAATCGTAGTAAGTTAGGTGTTTTCGCCATCATTTATACATAATACGCTAGCATTGCAGTGGGGAAGAAAGATTGTTGAGTGGCAACCTCGTACCGGTAAACGAAGTCTAGGGCAACCACCAACTAGTAAGACATACACGAAGCCGACGAATGCGGGTGGCTCAGGACCATGCTTTGTGGTATTCCCTGGGGAATGTTTAGATGTGGACTTTGAGGGCTATTATGATGATGATTGTGATGACGCTAGCAAATCGAATTCGATCCTGTGCCGGCACTGTTAAAATTGTATGATGCAATTTTAATAAGCTGTGTCGGGGCGGCGTAAGTGAATCCCGTAGGTGTCATGAAAGGTGACTATGGTAAAAGGCCAAAAACTTTCCAATAGATGGCGGTACGACCATTTCTTTTTGGATTAAGGGTGACAAACGAGGAAACAGTCCACCTGATGGTAAGTGGATGCTGTGGCCCATAGATACCTTTATCTATCCACATTTAAAATGTAGATGCGTTGTCACACCCGAAAACTAAGTTAAAATGCCACGTTACCAGTAAAAATGGTCTTTTGTTTTCTACACTCACCATTTGAAACATAGAAGTATTAGACTGCTATTTTACGCTGTTATTCTGTGAGATCGCGGTCCTTGCCCGATCAAGTCAACACATTCGTGATGCTACCATAATAAAGCTGCAGCGTGGCTCCACCATGTTAAAACTCGTTTACGCTAGACGATAAATACCCGGACCAGCGATGAGTAGCAGCGTTAAAGGTGTGAGACGTCTGGTACTGGAATCGTTAACTCGCTGCTAAGGCATTAGAATTAAGGCAAATCCTCCCAACAACCGGACAGGCTCATGGATCAGGCGGTGGATTTTAACGGGATGTTGAAGAAGACAAGGAAGCAGACTTGTTCGATGGTGAAGGAAAACATCGCGATGATCTGCATATCTGAAATATAAAATATTTCAAGGACTAATGAAGCCCGCCAACACGCACTGGAGCATTGAGCTAACTTCTCCATTACCCTCAGAAATCAGGGAAGGCTTATGCTCCGTTATGGGTCGTATGTATCGGGTTCCTTTTTTACCGAGAGAAAAAAAATTGAGTGCAGTCGGTGAACGAGGTAGAATAATAAGCGAATAAAAATAGCGACATTCAAATCATGTACACCCTACTTTTATGCGTGGTAGATGAATGAATGATTACCAATGAATTTATACCGCCCTTGACCTTATAACGGTCTCTAGATAAAAATTTTACTTGCAATAAGTAGTTTTTATTGATAGATCACTTTGTTAAAATGTCCTTCATGAAGAAAACAATAAATTAAAAAAATAATCTGTATCATATATATAATAATCAAATTACACCCTACTTTTCCTCATTAAAAAGGCAATCGGTGTAGGGTGTAACCTCATGGTGGACTCAGTGCTAAAAAAGTTATCTTTTAATTATTATTATTACACCATTAGGTTAAACAGACGCAAAAAAAACTCAAACATAATTATAGTAAACATATTTTGCCTTATTAATACTACATAATTAAGAAATCAATGAGATTTTACAGCAATAATTTTAATCAGAGAATTTCTGATATTACATCTGCATTGGAGCAAGCTGTGTGAATATTAAAGACGTCAATTAAATCGAGATGCAGCGCGTTAAATCTAAACCGAATTGAATTGCAAAGCAATGTGAAAGGCCATAGCTATTACAAGCTGGAATCGCACAACGTATGCAGAAGCTATTGATCTACGACTATACATTGCGGTTGTTGAAACTACGTGAAAACATACGGTTTGAAATCTCTTAAAACACATATTTGTTTTTTTTTGTTACATGCGAAAATTCGTTCTTAGAAATTTTAATAGTAAAGCTGGTCTGCAGACGTTGTTTTTCCCTTCTCGATAGGTAGCGTGATGAGTTTCACTTCAAAAAATTATTAAAGACTCGACCATAGCGCCAACTATAAGGTCTAGATTTTAAAATTTTCTTTTTTGACACTTAACCAACATGTTATATTGTGATTGTGAGTCATTTTGGTACATAATTATATTTGTTAATAACTTGATAACAGCGCCACCTATTGGATCCTAGCAAAGCTATTATTATCTCCTTGACAAAACAAATATATTGTGTAAAACATGAATATGACTTCAATCGTTCAAATCGTTCATAATTCGATCACTAACAAAGCCACCATAGACATAAAAAGACTAAGCCGTCCAATTAGCTGGGTGTAAATTAAAATTTAGTACTAATTTAAAAAAAATCTATTTCCAATTTCATGTCATAACCCTTTCATTAAAATTCATCCAGCCGATCCTGCGTGACTGAAGGACGAGCATTCAAACACACATGATTTCCCATTATTTATAGGGTCAGTAATAGTGTAAAATTGTCTTAAAATAAAGATAATTATATAAAATATTTCAACTCCTGAGTTATCAAAAGGCAACCATGGAATGAAGGTACCTATATACGAGTATTAGTATGTATAAGTTGGTGTAATTTCTCACAAATTGGTTTTTCGTCCACGGCGACATTTTTGGAATCCATTCATCATCATCATTACAGCGTGTCACTTGTCCTATACTGAACATAGGCCTCCCTAAATAAACGCCACGAAACACGATCCTGGGCCACCCGCATCCATCGACTTCCTGCATCCTTACCAACCCGTCACTCTATCTAGTTGGGGCCGCCTTACATTTCACTTACCGGTTCGAGGCAGAAACGAGTGGCAGACTCGAGAACCTCTCCTCCTGATCGGTTGTCAATTGCCACTTGAACGTACTGATCCGTTCGGAACCATTACGCAAGATTAATTCGTGACTAAATATTAGCGGAAATTTGCATATCGCAAAACCCGACATACAAGTACAAAAAAACATTTTTTCAGTAGGAATAAAAGCTACTTTTCAGTTTTTACATTTAGAACAGAACTATAAATATCTTACAATTGGTCTCTAAATTTTTTTTCTTAACTCGTTGAAATTTAAAATCGTTTTTTACTTAGCTGAAATTGAAATTTGTGAAAAAGAATTTTCAAAAAAAAAATGTTTGTCGGATTTTACAGGCGCGGCGACTATATGCAATGTAGCCTTTGTGAAGTATCTAAAGGAACTGTATTTGCGATTTCTCGTCGCCATTGCTAATGAGAGGGTTTGATTATATCTTGCTCAAAGGCTAACTATAGCCATTCAGCGAAGAAACGCAGCCAGTGCTCTTGGCACCTTACCGCGGGGAGTAGTACTGTATGATAATTTAGGTTTTTATTTTTATTATGGTAATACTAAAAACAAAACTAAAAACGCACTTAATGCGTTTCTAAAAGAAAATATTAAATAATGAAAAAATAAAATAACTTCGCGTTAACATTTGAGCAATGGTCACGTCATATCAAGTGAGCCGCCGGCTCGTTTGTCACTTGTTTTATAAAAAAGATAATATCAAAGGAACCTTGCGTGTGTTATTTCAAGGAAGCAAAGTGATAACCCCCAAAATCTCTAAAGTAATGATAAATGAATGGCGTAATTATTATTAGTGGGACTCGGAGGTAAAATGACAATAAATTAAATAAAACATTTAATTTTTTTACTTATTTTCTTTATAAAGTTAAGTGACACTTAATTAAGTGACACAAGAACTTACCAGATGGTATTACTACAAATCTATGGGCGCCTGCAGCCAACTTCAAAATAAAGAAGGTCATAGATGCGTTGTCACTTCTGAGGACTGATGTAAGATGGAATGGAATCCCTCACAGCGTGTAATTATACTCACTCGCTACACCAGACCGGAACGCAGCGGTGTGAGCACTGTTATTTGGCGGGAGAAATTGGTAAGGAGGTAATACCTACCCAAACGGACTCCTAGGAAATTCACTTAAGTATTTCATCCGTACTTTTGGTTTCGTTATGACTTTTCGTTTATCCCCATAACGTCATTATTCCTTAATTCCACCATTATACATTACCATTATTCTAAGTTGATATTTTGTCGAGAATTGGCACGCTTGGCGAATTGGTGATCGCAGTAAATTAGATTGGGGTAACTATATAGGCCACCTAATGGATGCCACTAGATTTTTTTAGGCGGTACATGCTACAACCATGATATAGTTGCAGCATGGCTCTAACACGTTTAAAAAGTAAAGTAACGCTTGGTTCTATTAATTATATGATAAATATATTTATTACTCAAAATATGTATGGATAAAATTTATAAACGTACGTTCTAACCTTTGATATCTTCCGACTGGTAGACCGCAGTGCCGTGTAAACATTTCCGGTTCCACTGAAACTACACTTGACAAGTTGTGATAGAGCGGAGAGGTGACACACCCTAGTGTGAGATAAATTTAACCTACAAATAAAAGGGATTTAGTATTTCATTCATTTATTTATTACAGTCAAAAGCCCTCTGCGAAACATAAGATTTTTTTAACTTATTATAAGCTAGTGCATGATCACAATCCCGCCCGGTGGGAAGTGATGAAGCTCTTGGTTGTAAATCGCACTGTTTTAGCGTAATAAAAGCCTATTTACTCTTGTATTGAAGACGCCAAGATTGTATTCGGACGGAAAGACAGACGCCGGCAAATTATTCCACTCCTTTGCCAATTATATAATAAATATAATATAATAAATAATAAAAATATTTTTTTTTTGCATATTATACTATAGTACTATTATCCTACGAAAGTGCGAGTCCTACAATTAAAAATCTACCTGCCAAGAGAGGTGATTATAGACAATGCATCTTACAACGGGTAGATACTACGCTCAGCAGTGGACCGTTACGAGCTGATGACGTCAATAGTTGTACGAGGACTGTTCCACGACAGTAGTCGAACGGTGGATTTGAAGCCACGACTTTTGTATTTCGCACATCGAGCCTCTGAGGATTAGGCTACTGGTGCATTAGTTTACTTTTATAAGGCTGACCACATCTTAATAGACTGACTTAGTTTTAAATTTCTTTGTATATTCAGAACTTGAGATTCAAGTTTTTAAACTTTTCTCGTTTCTTTTTTATTTTCAGATCAACAAAGTGACGTTTGCTCCATTAGTAGTATCAACTTTATTCATTCTCCTGACGTCATTGTTGGCCCACTGCGCGCGAAGAGCTGTTCAGAAATTAGTTAAGGAGCCCTTTGTGAAACTTCTCTTTGAAGAGGCCATTGCAGCAGCCGAACTATGCGGGTGTTGTTTTGAACTAATTATCAGTGAGTATTTGAAATTATAAACCGTCTCGTACTTATGAGCAGAAGTATCTCTTCAAATTGTTTGCTCTAGAAATCCATTGAACCATTAACTAACTACGTCTAAGTTTTATTTCTAGTTTGGTTTTCGTTCTGTTAACATTAGAAGTATTTTGTCAAAGGCACTTATGCACTGACAGGGTTTTGGTGGCCGGTACTACAGCAACGTAACGAGCAGATGTCGGACGCATTTTAAATATTAAAAACACTTTTTATGTGTGGTAGAGCCATGCCGCAGCTCTAAATCGGTTGGTGAACGAATAGTTCGGCTCTACCGGGGAGGAACCGCGCTCTCACAGAATACCAGAGTAAATTAGCAGCTTTATGCTGTTGTGTTTCGTTTGGTGAGTGTAAAGATCCGGAGATCCTTTTTATTAGAAACGAGGCATTCCATCTTAGCCCTCAGGGGTGAAGACGCATCTGCATTTTAATTGTTAAACAAGGATAAATCTACATGTCTATGGACTACAGCATCCACTTACCATCAGGAGAACTGAGTGCTCTTTTGTCACCCTTACCCTTAAGAAAACCGTCGTGGTTGTCATCTCTTACAATACCCAAGAGACTCTAAACTTAATTCTAGTTACCAGGCTTCCGGGACAAGCACCGATTTATTATTGACGCTATCAAAGGAAGCCTAGATTAAAACTGATTAGATCTAAGCCACTTGCATTATTGTCTTCGTGGTTTTGAACTAGATCAGTGACATTTTGACGATTATGCAATTAGTTTTCTTTATTACAATATTAATATATTGTTGCCGTGTGGCGGTGGCATAAAAAAACACTATTTCGTCCCGTGGGAAAGATTAATTTGTAGAGTTTGATAAATTTTTCTTATACATAATAAGTGTGCATACAAATTGTGACTACATTTTGAAAGTATGCAATTTATTTTACTTCTATCCATCCATCCATCACAGCCTATAAAAGTCCACTGCTGAACATAGCCCTCCCCCGTAGATTGCCTCATAGAGGGATATTTGCCATAGTTGTAATGTTACTGTTGATTTAATAATTTCACTTCTCAATGCGTCATGTGCTCCTGGTAGATTATCTTCTATACATCCATCCATTACAGCCTATAAAAGTCCACTGCTGAACATAGCCCTCCCCCATAGATTGCCTCATAGAGGGATATTTGCCTTAGTTGTAATGTTACTGTTGATTTAATAATTTCACTTCTCAGTGCATCATGCTCATGTGCTCCAGGTAGATTATCTTCTATACATCCATCCATTATAGCCTATCAAAGAAAGTCCACTGCTGAACATAGGCCTCCACTATATATTGCCTCATAGAGGGATATTTGCCATAGTTGTAATGTTACTGTTGATTTAATAATTTCACCTCTCAATGCGTCATGTGCTCCTGGTAGATTATCTTCTATACATCCATCCATTATAGCATATAAAATTCCACTGCTGAACATAGGCCTCTCCCATATACTAAATGAAGTGGCAAAATTATTTTTTTATTTTTTCAACTGATTATTACGTGGCATTTTGCCTTAGTTTAATGTTTGGCAGGCGCGTTGGCAACCTCAAATTTTTATTATTTTTATTTGTTATCAACTTCTGTTTCAGTTTCCTTCTGTCGCATCTTACAACACCCACTTGATGATATGGGGTAGTGGATACACTGCCACTATCCGGTTAATTTAGTAAACATCGGTCCTAAAATATTATTTTACTTATATAACACTAAATTTTTTTTTCTTTCAGTTGCCGACAACTTTGGTGTAGCTACTTATGCCATTTACTTGTTCGCTCTCACGATCTGGTGGTCATTGAATTGGGGGGATGCTACTGCTTGCCCTTACACTCACATAGAGGATGTCATTGAAGGTGAGTCGTTGTACTGTACCTTGTTTTGTTTATTACCATATGTCATATGTTGGTGACGTAGGAGAAATTGTCATGTTGTCCCGTGGGTGTAAACGGCGACTATGGGAGCAACCAAAAAATCCTCATACCCTCTGATAGATGGCATATTTAAGATGAGAACAGCCGTACCGGCGACTGAGAAATATGGGTTCTTATAATGGGGCATGTCCAGTAATAGACTTTTATGGGCGGATAAAGGAATAGAAAAAGAGTAATTACGAAAAAATATGATTACATATAATAAAATTTGATTACATGGTTAAAATAAGATGAAAATGCATGCGGCACATGCGGCCATCGGGAAACAATACTGCCACATGTTTAACGATGCCATCGACGACTGTGTCTTTGGTTATTGTAGATAAAAAATTTGGAAAGTTTGAAGGTTTTGAAAATGATATTGCGGTATCTATATGCCTCTTTCGGATCAGACAGGGTTTTCTTTACACATTGTACTCCTACCCGCTTTCCCCGAGTAGAAAAGATGGATGAATCTTCTAAGTGATAGATGTCATCCGACACATTCATGGAAAGGCTTATATCTGGACTTATAAAGTTGTATTCATCATCATCATCATTACAGCCCTTCACAAGTCCACTGTTTAACAAATGCCTCTCCCAACGATTGCCTCAAAGCACGCTCTGTACTCTCATATCTATCTCGATAGCCATCGTAGACCTACTGTACAAATTCCAGTACACGTACATTAGCACTTTAATATACCGACAGTCAACTTGGCACCGCTGAAGAGACTGATATTTGTTTTATTGATAATAATATAGTTTTTATTTTAAAAACCGCCGTTCTCAATTCGACTGTTTTTTTTTAATGTGTGTTACTTCAGAACTTTTTTCTAGGTGAACCGATTCTGGTGGTACTTCTCATGTAGTCTTATATATAAATTTGATCAAAAGATTTGACCAGTAGTTTTTGAGTTATCCTTTAATAATGCGTATTTAATTGACTTCGACTAAATTGATGATATTCTCATTTTTATTGTTTATGTTTATGAATTGATTTAATTTATGTTGAAGTTGGTTGTACAACATTTTTTATAAAATGTACTTTTTTGGCTTCTAAATATTGATCTAAGTGAATAGTTATCGCTATTAACTGACTTGAACTTGACTGAAAGACGAAGGTTATCAATTTGACCTTATGTTCTTTTTGTGGGATATGTACCCATTTAGTTGTTTTTTTTTTATATTTATTGATAGAGTATTTTTCCAGGGTCAATTTAAATTTTAATCAACGCTTATGATAATCGAAGTCTGTTTATATTTTTTTAAGTAACAGATATCTATTTTTATTATAACATTTCATCACGGACGAGTCTTGAAGAGAAGTAAAATTACGTATGATAGAGGACACTTTATTACGTAATTGTTATAAATCCGTAGAAATAGTTTACGTGACAGAGCCGGACTGCATCTATAATATGCTTGCAGTACAAATGGGTCGACTCTACCGGGAAAGGGCCACGCTCTCACAGAATACCAGCGTAAAATAACAGCTTAATACTGCTGTATTTTGTATGGTGAGTGTAGTGAACCGAAGATCCCTTTTACTGGGAACGAGGTATTCCATCTTAGTTCTCAGGGGTGACAACGGCGGGAGATGTCGTCGAGAAGATGTAGATATCTTCGGGCTACAGCATTCACTTACGGTGAATTGTGTGCTCGTTTGTCACCCTTACTCTATAAAAAAAGAAGTATATAGATTACACATTTTTCCTGATTTTCCAAATTGTTTGAAAGAGTAAATTTATCAGGCAAAGGTGATATTCGAAAATCATTGCTGAAGACTTGGGCGGAGTTGACTGGTGGTCTACTTGTCTTCAAATACGTCCAGATGTACTGGGCTTTGGAAATATCAGAAACGCACAAAGACAAGGCAATTGAAGACTGCAAGGCGGATTTGCAGGTAAACAACGTGTATCATATATCCTTGAATAACACTAACTTTCCGAATTTTGTCGGGTGGGGGGTATACGAAATGTTTACTTTCCTAACCGGTCCGTGTGTGCGTTTGTTCATAAATTTGTTATAGTTCTTGCATGTCTATTTGCGCAATTCTGTAAATTAAACAAAAATTGTCCGCGTCTTTTTAATTTATATCCCATCTAAAGCAAATATCTGGGATATTTATGTCATGAAAATCATCATATTATTTTACTGGGTTCAGACGGATGATCGGTTTTTATAATATTAGGGTGACAAAGCAAGCAATTTTACTAATTAAGTATCTACTAAATACAGTAGTGCCCCCTGAATACATGCAACCAACTTCAAACAAAGAAGGCGAAAAATGTGCTGTAACTGTAGACTAAGATAGGATAATAGTTTAATACTAACTTTAATATTGTATTTAATAAACCTTCCGTCAATCGATGAGTTGAAATAATGTTATAAGATCAATAATTGCACTCCTTATGATCCCAATGCAGAAAATGAATTAATTCCATTAGTTCAAAATAGTTTGCACTCGTTTCTCAAATCCTTCGTTTTAAAGCTTATGAAAAATTGAAATATAAAATATCTGATATAGCAGTATTATTTTATAAAACTTATATTGTTGCGTGTGTCAACCCTAACGGAATGCTGTGTTTTATTTTGTGTTGACTTATTGAAGTACAAGGAAAGAGAGAGAGAGAGAGAGCGAGAGAGAGAGAGAGAGAGATGGTAAATGTGCATGAAATTGTGACTACATTTTGAATGTCTGTTTTGCTCGTATATAAAGATATACATAAGTAATACTTAATCACACCATGTAGATGCATGGGAGCATTTAACAGAATAATTAACTGTCAGACAAAGTAACAGACGAAGTAACAAGAAATTCTGTTTGTTAAGTGATAACTGATAACATTTAAGGTTTTGTTTCACACCATTCAAATTCTATTTTATGTTAGTTTTTGCACCATTAAAAAAAAGATCGGCATTTCAAAGTGATCCGATCAAGACAACTGGTGCTAAATAGATTTCGCCCTTTCCAGACAAGGCTGCATTTCTATAGATGCAAGTTCTAGAGTCCGTTAGGGCACATACGTACAACAATTTACTATGCTCTTACGATAAGATATCACTGACTAACTGGCATTTCCTTAATTTATTATTTTCATTGAAGATTAACAAAAGCATTAATTTCAAGTAGGTTGTGTACTTTTGTAATACAAAACTTGGAATTTAGTTTGACCTGACCACATTTTGATGTCTCCTTGTAGTAGTAATTTTAGAATGGCGTTGGCGTGTCATAAAGGTACCACGAAAATTAACGTTGACTAACGTTAACTTATTGGAACTAATTTATTTTTAAATTATAATGCATTCATGCTGGATACACATTGTAAACCTAATACCAAAACAATACGTTGCCATGTTGTCATAGAATACATAGAAAATTGACGATCGTAATCTTAACAACGTATTGTTTTGGTATAGGGTTCCATATTGTGTCTACAAATATTGAAATTGAAGTGCCTAATGATGTTTGTGGCGTGTTTCAATAAATGCTTCTTTCTTTTTTTCTTTCTTTTATAAATATATTAGCTGTTTCAATCAATTATGTTGGTTTTGGTTTATGCTTTCAGGTTCCAGTTATATACGGGGCTATTGTAGAAGGAGTAGCTACATGCATATATCGGCTTGCATCCAAATCTCTCGGTGATCTGAATCCACGATTCGCGACAGCTATTGACTCTTTTATTGGAACTTCACTTGTTGTTGCTGGTAATACTGCTTTCTATTTATTTGTAATGCCTGAGATTGAATGTGCAATTTATTTTTTCACTCATTCTAACGCACCCACATTCTGAGTTCTCACTCACGCATTCGTGTTCCAGGGGTCCTCGCTAGGCACGCGGTATACGTCTACCGCTATCAGGACAATAGTGCCAATTCGGACCTAAGCGTATCCATCTTTTGCAAAATACATTTAGGAAAAGGTACATTAATGTAGTGAAACGATTTAGTGTTCACTAACAAAGTTCTCACATTTAACGTTAAATCAACGCATGTTTCATTTCATTATTTCATGATTTCTTTCCTACGATGTTCTGTTACCTAGAAAACATGCTTACTATAATAACAAAGAAGTCATTAGTTAAACATGTCGAAGGAGTTTGAATCACACGCTTTCTTTTATCACCTTTCTCATCTACATTATTATCAAAAACGTGTGGTTTTGATATAAATCCCGGGAATGTGAAGATAGCTTAAATTCTTCGATAATCGATTCGTTCGAATCGATTAATTGATAAATCGATCGCAAATTAAGCAAAAATTGCGATGAAGTAGATGTATGCTATGTAGTAATATATGTAGAAGTATGTTTGTATGGCATATGTTATTAATATTTTGGCATTTCCCGGAGTCGCCACTTGTGACATTCCACGGGACGAAATTGGGTGAGGGTCTCTAACGTCGCGACTAGGCTTAAATATATTCACTTATACAAAAATACAATATCGTAAGTGCATTTTAGTCGTAAAACACATAGACAAAAATCTACAACCAGAGAGGCCCATGTGCAGCAGTATACTTTTAAGGGCTGCTGATGATGATGATGATGATTAGACAGACAAACAAAACAATCAAAACGATAGAATTTATAGTAATAATAATAGCACATAATAAAATGTAGTTGTGTTGTTTGAGTTGCCTGAAATGAAGACAATACAAATTATATTAAGTTAAATATAGCATAAGTTTTTTTTTATAGAATAAGAGTGGCAAACGATCTCACAGTTCACCAGATGGTAAGTGGATGCTGTGGTCCATAGACATTTACATTTATCCTCGATTAAGAATCAAAATGCAGATGCGTTGTCACCCCTGAGGACTAAGATGATGGAGTGCTTCGTTTCCAGTAAAAAGGGTCTCTACACTCACCATACGAAACACAGCAGCATTAAGCTGCTATTTTACGCTGGTATTCTGTGAGAGCGTGGTCCCACTTCGGTCGAGACGACCCATTCGTGCTACAACCATAATATAGCTGCAGCATGGCTCTACCACGTAAAATATTATTATTTTGGCCAATCTTTTAGACTTAAAGTCCATTGCTAGATATAGGCTCAATGTAGCAAGGAGAAAAATTTTCTATAAACGTCACGATTGGCGGATGAATCAGGGATCGATACCATATGATTGCACCTTCTCCATCGCTAATGAATATATATATATATATATTCTAGTAATTTCTCATAGTAGCAATTTATGATGCCCATGGAACGAGATAGGTTGACGACGTAAGACAATAATGTCTTACATCGTCAACACAACATTACGGATTAAATTAAAATGTATAATAACTTGTTTTTTATATAATAAAGGTGGCAAACGAGCACGCAGTCCACCTGATGGTAAGTGGATGCTGTAGCACATACACACCTACTCGATTAAGATATACCTTCCATTTTCTACAGTCACTATACGAAACACAGCAGCATTGCGCTGCTAGTTTACGCTGGTATTCTGTGAGGGCGTGGTCTTTTTCAGGTCTCCTCAGGTTGCGCTGACCCGTTCGTATTGGAACCATAATATAGCTGCAGCGTGGCTCTATCTACAACTTTAAAAATAATATTTTATTTAATAATGGTTTTATTTTATTCGAATCAACTCAAATCTATTACATATTTCCTTTCAGCATTTGATTATTCCGGTGGTTACTTCAACCCGGTGTTGGCTACCTCGTTGAAAGCTGGATGCGAAGGTCATTCACTCCTCGAGCATGCTGTTGTATACTGGGTGGGAGCGTGCACTGGCTCAATCCTTTCCGTTTACCTGTACAAGTTACCAGTGATTCAGAATTATGTCAGAGGCACCACTGTCGTAAATGGCGACAGCATATGGGCAGACAAAGATGATTAAAACTCATAACAGAAAAGTGAGTCGTCAACAATACTAGTCAAAAATCAGGGTTGCAAAAATCGAAAACATATTGTTTTCCTTGGTAAAACAGTTTTAATTGTTTTTGTTAACAGTTTTTTATGTTAAGTATTTGTATAATTAAAATATATCGAGAGGTATGCTTCTTGTGATATGGTTATGTTATGAACAAATAATTTATTTTAAAATAAAACATAATATATTACAGAATATTCGAACGCTCTAATTGTATTGTATTTGTACATAAGTGTCATTTGAAAATATAATACGTGCTACGTAAATAATACCAATTTCGAAAATGTTTTATTTTAGCAATACTGCCAAAATTTTATTGCATACTAGCGATCTGACCCGGCTTCGCACGTATGATCTCTAGATCTCGACAACAGCGCCACCTACCGGGTCCAATTGTGAATCTAAACAATCCAGGGCCATACTCAAATACACACAAAGAATTTCATCAAAATCGATCCGCCCCGGCTTCGCATGGGTGATTTCTGGATCTTGACAACAGCGCCGCCTGCCGGGCCAAATTGTAAATCTAAATCATCCAGAGACTTACTCAAACCACACAACAATTTCATCCAAATCGTTCCAGCCGTTCCCAAGTGATGATTTGTGAGAAGGATAGTTTGCAACAGAAAATAAATATAGCATAATGAAAAATAAAATATTAAGAAGTTTTTCAAGAAAAAGATGACTGTTAATTTAAGAAACATTTATATTCATTAAATACAAAAATTAAAAATTCAACAATTTTTTTTTAAATTGAGACTTTTAATCAGTGACTTTTGTAATAGTTGTATTCGATGATTCGATGTTGCCTCTGACGGTATTACTGTGACAATAATTGGTCGATGATAACTGAAGTATGTTACAAAGCGTGGCGACGCACGCCAACAGTCGGTCTAACCCGCCGCTATAGATGTTTCACATCAAAAATATTACAAAATATAAACCGAAATGAAATTAAATGAAAACTGTTAATTTTTGAAGAAAAAAAGTTAAATTTGGTAAATATTTTTAATCTATCATCGTTTCAAATGAGCTTCCTCTATCCGGAGAAGAAACGGCGTTATACTACGTATGTATCCTTTTAGGGTTCCGTACCCAAAGGGTAACCAACGTAATAAGGTACCAGGTCAGTAATAGTGTCCCTATTACTAAGCCTCCGCTGTCTGTACGTTCATCCGTCTGTCCGTCCGTCCGTCCATCTGTCTGTCTCAGCGAGCTGTATCTCATGATTCGTAATAGGGAGACAATTGAAATTTTCACAGAATGTGTATTTCTGTTGCCGCTATAACAACACATAATAACAATTAAAAATCAAAAGGGGCTGCCTTACTAGAAACGTGTATTACGATGGTACGGAACCCTTCATGCGCGAGCCCGACTCGCACTTGACCGGTTTGTTTTCATTTTTACGGGCCAATGGTACAGTATTCTTAATTTAAACTAAAAATAAATAGGACCCATAAGTAATCATAAGATGTTACTAAATAAAATTCTCAATAAAAATAAAATAAGTAAAATAAAGCCATTAAAAGTTTGCCAGCTCGATCTGTGTAGCTTTGCGGAGATTTTGATGGCAGCCTAAGCCATCAAACAGTCGATGACGATAGTATCCCAAGCTCTTAAGCCACCGAAGCGAACAAAATATTTTGAGGTATTTATCATTATTGCCTTATGGATCTGACACGTGGTTCTTCACTGCTGGTCGTATGAGGAAGTTCAAGGTTGTTCAGTGAGCTATGTAGAAGGCTATGCTCGGAGTTTCTCTGCATGATAAACTCAGAAATGAGGATATCCGCAGCAGAACCAGAGTAAAGGAAAAAAGTTTTTCGAGTGGCAGCCTCGTACTGGTGGACGAAGAGTGGGGCAGCCCCACTAGATGGAGTGACGACCTGGTAAGTCATGCAGAAAGTGGATGGATGAAGGTGGCTCAGGATCGTGCTTTGTGACATTCCTTCGGGGAGGCCTATGTTCAGCAATGGGCTTAACTCGGGCAAGCTTGTGAAGGGCTGATGGAAGGATTATGATGATCACCATTGCTGTGCAGTGGCAGCGTAAGGGGATCCACTACCCTAATCCTAAATGTGATCCCTAATATGATCCTGTGGGTGGCGTTAGAGACGATCAAGGGAAATGAAACACAGGAGTGGTAGGATCAATGGCTTCACATGCTTTCCAAGGCACGCCGCCAACTTCCTTACTCCGGGCTAGCCGGCGGGCGGTCGGCTAATGAGAATGTCTTGAGAGAAAAATCCAATACTATAAAACCAAACTAGTTTTTGCCCGAACACTCCGAACCCTGGACCACATGATAGACAGTCGCATTTACCACCACTAGACTCACGAGGAAGTTCAATGTATGTTTGTTTATGTGAACTGTAACTACTTGTAGTCGGTGTTGCACAGATGGAATAGAAACAAGTGTGGAGATTTATGTATTCAAAATTCAATTATTTTTTTAATTGCAACAAACACTGTAAAGAATAACTTTACAGAAGTTAATTAAGTAGCTTTGATAAGAGAGTATTTCCTTCTCTTTTCAATCCATGAAAGGACACTGGTTTGAAATGATCTATTTTAGAACCATTCGAAAATGCAATACCAGTTTTTTAAAATGGACATTAACAATTTTACGTGAGTTATTATAACGTTATTATGACATTGTCCTTACGTATTTTAAACTGGCAGATCTTTTAGTTTTAAAACGTTTATTTTAAATATATTTTTTTTATAAAACTGAAGTGACAAACGAACATACAGTCCACCAGATGGTACTATTACAATCTATGGTCACCTGCAGCCAACTTCAAAATAAAGAAGGCCATAGACTTCTGAGGACTGATGTAAGATAGAATGGAATCCTTCACAGCGTGTAATTATACTCACTCGCTACACCAGACCGGAGCGCAGCGGCGTGAGCACTGTTATTTGGCGGGAGAAATTGGTAAGGAGGTAATACCTACCCAAACGGACTCCTAGGAAATTCACTTAAGTATTTCATCCGTGCTTTTGGTTTCGTTATGACTTTTCATTTATCCACGTGGCACGTGGCTACTGCAGTCCATGGAGGCCTGGAACCAACTTCATACAAGCAACTTCATACAAGCAACTTCATACAAAGAAGGCTACAGATTCGTTGTCACCCCTGAGGACTCAGATGGAATACCTCACAGCTTGTTATTACTCTCTCTCTCTCTCTCTTTACTCTTTAGGCCGCAACACAGCAATGCAGCAATGAAATAGTTATGAGGGTAGTACAATGTCGGTATATAGGGTCACCGTTGTCCATATGCAATTCCTGCGCACACTCTCCGCAATATTGCTTCCTACATTCTCACAGTTAGGTATCACCACCCTCTTATAGCCTCTCATAGCCTTTGTAGCTCAGGGGCTACCTACAGTCTGGGTGTTACGAGTAAGAGAATCCACATCACCATATGATTTCGTGATTGTCGTAAGAGGCGACAGAAGGAAACGGAAATAAGTGTTTAGATGCAGTTTCCTGATAACGACTCCAAATCATTAAAAAAAACTGCCAATGCTAACCCATAATGCGGATGATATTTTCCAAAGTTGCTATACTTAGCAACTATTTACAACAAAATATCCCATCCGATGAGGCAATCTATGAGGGGCATGTTCAACAGTGACTTTGATAGGCTGTAATGATGAGGTTATCTTCATTATAATTACGTCACTGCTATTGAGTTTTTTTTTTAAATTGAAGAATTTACTTGTTGATAGAATTTCCGCTGGGATACACAACTGAAAGGATCAACAACAAAACTTATATTTTTCCAGTGTTGCCAGTAACAGAATGCGCCGTACCCATAGACATCGTTACCGAAAAACTGACCGAGGCATCAATAAAAAAACCGGTGATAATAACAATGATACCGAACAAAATACCCATCATAACCAGCACGAGTCGACGCGTTGCAACCACAAACCCTCGCAGGGACTTGTATCATTGGTGGTGGGAAATGTGGGGATATACATTCCCCACACAGATTATTCACTACCTACAAGTGACTCAATATGAGTACTTTACGTTTTATGACAGCTACTATTATCAAGATCTAAATAATCCTTTCATTGAAAAATCAAAAATAAAACTTCCCAAACCACTTCAAGGAGCCGCATTGCCACTGGGTCAAGTGCCAACAATACTCATGAAAATGGTGACGCCAACGTTCTATGATCGCAGATTAGCTAAAGTGATGTGGCGTTTGCCGCCTTTAAAGTATCCAGATTATTTTAATGGCTGGATAGGTCAGAAGAAAAAGTAAAAGTGTTTTTTTTTTAAATGCAGACAGCAAGTTAGCAATAAGGAAGAGCGTACTCGTATGTCTATAGAATACTGGTTATTTAAATCGTTTTGTTTTTGCGGGAACCCTATTGAGGAGAGGAATAAACAAAATAAAATATTTACTGTCTTTCTTTTAAAATTCTAGACTACTCCTTCCTAGTACACCTAAATATAATTTTTAAAAGAGTTCAAATAAATAAAACGGACTCGCTCAAGAAGGGTTCCGTACCATCGTACAAGATTTAATATTATGTAGGTAAAACACGTTTCTAGTAGGGGAACCCCTTTTAATGTTTAATCTATTTTTATCTTTATTATTTATTGTTATACCGGCAACAGAAATACACATTCTGCGAAAATTTCAACTATCTACCTATTACAGATCATGAGATACAGCCCGCTGACTGTCATGCGGAGGCTTAGATAGGGTCCCGTTGGTTACCCTTCGGTTACGGAACTCTAAAAACGAGGTAGTTCTTTATATATTTGATGCGTATGTTTTTTATGTACTCATATGAACCGATGAAATTTTTTTTTAGTTGGTTAAACTTAAAATCCAGGGGGGTGTTCCCATAAAAATTAAAGAATTAAATTAATAGTTAAAAATATTTTTATAAACAAGCTTTTATTTATATGCTTTATAAAAGAACAAAATAAACTTTAAATTAAATCAAACCCATCAATTTATGATATTACACAATTTGTATGATATACAAGTGGTAAAATTAAAAAAATTGTCCAAGAAAATTAACTTCCCCGCTATGAAATCTATCAAAAATATTAGACCTCATTTTAAGAAGCGCCGACCTGGTGGCAGAAAAAGTCGTGAATGCCCTCATTAAATATACATACATACAAATAAACAACTTTAATATAAAATAACTGTACTAAACGGAAATGTGTTACAAGATAAACATAATGTTATGGCATTATTGTAAAGCTTGTCACCTATTCACTTGATTCAGCTGCTCGTCACCTAATCTATTCGTATAATTGAAATCTCAGAGTAATTACTAGCAAACATATCTATATTATTACTCTAACGAAGAGTATATTATAATCAGTACATACTCTAAGATTGAAAGCCAAATACTTTTTTATTTTTATTGGTTTTTATTAGAAATTGCCAGTTTGCTAGTTCGTATTATGTTAAACGTTGCGAAAGTTGAAATAAAAATGAACAACGTAATTGTTTTCGTCCAATTATTCATGATTGGTTTCTGTTTGTATCAAAAAAATTGTGACACTAATAACTATGATATTTATAATTTTACTTAGATTTTGAAATATTTGTTGTTATTTATTTATTTATATAATTTGCATGCCACAAGAAATACATCATACATTCATACATCAAGTGACGCCCCGTAGGGGCATAGCAATTTATAAGAGGATAGTTTTTTTTTTTTAATACTAAATATTAACTACTGCATAATAAATACCAACTAACATATTTCTTAACATTTACTAGTGTAACATATTATTTTTTATAACTATTACACATATATTTACTATTTATTCGCATCTATAAATAATTCACCTAAATTATAATAACTTTTATCAGTTAAGAATTACTTTAATTTTTTTATAAAAGTCTTAATGTTGTCTATATTTTTGAGGTTATTTGGAACATTATTATATATATTAATTACCATCGTATGGGGACCTGTTGTAAATAATTTTAATTTTGAGAATTGAATATTCAATTTATTTTGAGTTCGATTATTTCTTTTGACAGTGTTTACAGGAACATATAGATTTGGATGTTTTCTAACGAATTAACAACATTCAATAATGTAAATAGATGTAAATGTGAGTATACCATGTTTTTTAAAATGTGGTCTGCATGGGTCCGTTTTTTCTATATTTGTCAAGATTCTGATACATTTTTTTTTGCAATTTGAAAATATTATCTATGTCAGTACAGTTGCCCCAGATGACTATTCCATAAGTTAGTATAGACTGAGCATAAGCATAATACGCCGAAAGAGCTGTTTTTAAGTCGGTTACTTTTTTCAAATGTATAAGTGCAAATATAAATGAAGACAATTTACTTGTTAATTTTTGAATGTGGGGTTTCCAATTTAGATTTGTGCCTATTTCAATACCGAGTAGTGTTGTAGAGTTGACCGTATCGATCGTAAAGTTTGTAGTTAAAGTTTATTTGTAGAGGTCGTTTTTGATAATGTTTAAACAGAATTAATTTAGTTTTGTTAAAGTTTAGTTCTAAATTATGTCATTCTAACCAGTCGTGTATTTTAGTGAGTGATGTATTTAATTTTTCGTTTAATTCACAATTGTTTGTAGATGAAAGCAAGATAGTTATTTCACGATTTAGGTATTGATTTTATGTATCTCTATCTCTACATAGTATAAAACAAAGTCGCTTCCCGCCATCTGTACGCTTAGATCTTTAAACTATGCAACGAATTTTGATGCGGTTTTGATCAATAGATGGAATAGTTCAAGAGGAATGTTATATATTATATAATTCTTCTGTCCGTGTGTATGTGACTTAACTCGTCCTAAACGGTTGAATCGATTTGGATGAATTTTGTGTGTGTGTGATTAAGTTGGTTTAGATTGATAATTGGAATCGGTAGGTGGCGTTGTTGCCGGGATCCAGAAATCAACCGTGCGAAGCCGGGGGGATCGCTAGTTAAGAATGTTACATAATGAAACATTAATTGCTGCCTCCTACATAATTTAAAAATGAGCATATACGAGTATCTATCTCACTACTGGGTATAGACCTTCTCTTTGTTCTGAAGTGGTTATTGAGCGGGACAATAGTCCGCCATGTTGCTACGAATTGAGTTGGCGAACTTCTTACTTATTATGTGTTTAAAATTTTTTTTTGAAAAGCAATACGAGTAAATCAATATTTAAAGTTACCATGACGATAGAGAGAAATTAAGGTGCTCAAGTACTATCACGTCGAGCTATGGCTACTATGGCGAATACCCTTATCTTAAGGGGCTACTCCCAGCGAACGACCTTGAGCATTCGGTCCGCCGACTCTCGCTACAATATATCGCGTAAGAAATCTACAAGACACCACCTACTGTACGAACGTAGTATTATTTTTTCAACATCAATAAACCTTTTTATGGAAATAGACACGGCAGACAATGATAAATGTATTTTAATTTTTTATTCGGTATATTAGTTGCATTATATTAGAATTATGTATTCTCATATATTATCTATATATTATAATCATATATCTCATATATTATAATTAATAAAAATGACACCATTCATTTCAAACGCCCGGGAAGGTATCTAACATGAGAAAATGAAGTATTGAAAATAGTGAGTTTAAAAGATACCTACTCACTATAGGTAATTAGGTAGCTAGGTAGGTATATTATATTTAGTAGATGTTTCGCAGATGTGTTTTTTGATTATTGTTAAATTTTACGTGTCACGTATTGAAAAGTAACATATCTATCTTCTAATTTTTGAACTGAGCACCTTGTAACTTAGCCTGCTTATTACTTTGTTTTGACATTATCCTTACCCCGATGATTGATGAGGATGGAAAAAAAAACATGTTTGTTTTTATTTTTATTCAATTTTATTTCTACATACATGTTTATTTTTACGTACCTAATTATATTTATTTATACATGAGGGTTAGGTTAGGTAAGGTGACGGTTCCGTGGCGCAGTGGCTTAGCAATGAGTTGCAGCACTAAGGGCCGCGGGTTCGAATCCCGCACGGAATAATTATTTGTTTGGCCTAGAAATAATTGTTCCGGGTCTGGATGTTTATCCTTGTGAAATTTATGTATGTAAACTGCCCCCACGATACAGGAGAAAATCCTAGATTGGAGGTAACGTTTTTTTAAATGAAGAAAAAAAATACGTAAGGGTTCAGTATAATAAAGGTAATACAAAAATCAAAAGAAGTATAAGAGTAATAGGAATTTTGGGTTGTAATTAAATGATGCCGATATGGCAATGGATGCAATATTGGTACGTATTAGTACCTACTTAGTAAAAGTAGGTAACTATTTAGATAAGTACCTTTTATCTAATCATAATACCTACATAGGTACCTATTGTGATTAGTAATACTGGGTAGGTATATTAATACCTACTTAGATACTTTTACCGAATTACTATACCTACTAAGATATTGTGGTTAGGTATTAGAATTATTTTTAACTATATACTATACTACTAATATTGAATTAGCTTTTTATAGTGTAAATTATATTTGTCGAAATGTTAATTATGGATTCGAACCTTACATGCTAATGGTGCTTCATTTTTTTATTTGTATTTACTTACATATTGGATGAGGAATTTACTATGAATAATTTAAATTAAAATATACTTGAATAATAGGTGTTATTATTTTATTTATTTTAATAGCTATAGCATTTATAGGATATGTTTTACCTTGAGGTCAAATATAATTTTGAGGTCCAACAGTTATTACTAATCTTTTATCTGCTATTCCTTATTTAGGAACAATATTAGTAAATTGAATTTGAGGGGGTTTTGCTCTTTATAATGCTACTTTAACTCTTTTTTATTCATTTCACTTTTTATTCCCATTTATTATTTTAATATTAACTGGGTAGGTATTAGATATTTATTATTAACTAATTAGATATTTTTTACCCAATCACAATACCTAATGAGGTATTGTGATTATTTGTGATTAGGAATACTGGGTTGGTATTAATAAATAGAACAAAATAAAATATAAAGTCAATTTTATTATCTTGAATATAAGAAATTGATTACAAATTTCTTAACTTCCTAAAGTTATGAACAAATAGAGACATTATTATTTATTACAATACAGCTATTAAATGAACATATACACATACACCCACCTCAGTATAAACTCACACTACTGCATACAACATGCGCTAAATATATATTGTGCATGTTGTATGCGAGCTATAAAAAATAATTATTATATATATATATATATATATATATATATATATATATATATATATATATATATATATATATATATAATAATTATTTTTATATATTAATATATGAGACCGATGGTATACTAGTTATGTTTTTATTATTTTATTGTTTTCGTTATAGTATACTACTGCCTAGTTGACTTCGATCACTGATCATAAAATGTAATTTTATGTTTTATTTCTATTAATCAAATTAATCATCCATGCAATCGATGCATCTTTGCCAGCGCAGTGGCAGTTTATTGATGCCGTTCTTGAAGATATCACCGTCCGAGGAGACCGTATGTTGTGCAGTCGTCGTCACGCGTTGTCGCAGGGGACGAGCGATTGACCGAAGCTGGTTGGAGACGTGCGAGCTTCTCCATCATTGTGTTCAGTTCTTCACAGTACACAGTCCTACAGTCAAAATTTTACATTTAAATGTCGGCTTTGCAATCAAAAATTTGTCATAAGTGGAGACAAATGCAGTGACATCTACCTAAATATCAATATATGCGCTGTCACAGGTACAATTGCAATTGTTGTCACAGGGGCATTCACAGCTGGATGAACTTATGACAACAATCAACCTCCCGTTGTTATCTAAAAATCCGTATTTAGAGAACCATGAAGTTATCAGTAGGAAATAGGAAGATGTTTTAGTCGATTCCATGAATCACGCTACAGAAAGAGGAAAACAATTCGTAATTTCTAATGGCAGGGTGAACAAAGATGGAATCCCCATAATAGATGTCATTGCTGATGGTTTCTGGTCCAAGTGTAGTTACGTTGCGTAAGCGTAGTACGTAGTTAAAATATATAAAGAAAAAGAATAAAATATAAAAAATAATTCTTTTATATATTTTTTGATGAAATACGAATATAATTGTTTATGATAAAGTTGTTCGGTTTTTTCCGGAACTCGGAACCAAATTCGGTTACTTTTGGCTCATTAAAAATATAATATAAAGAAATGTGTAAAAATGTTTTTTATACATTTCTTTATACTTATAATAATATAAATAATAATCTATACTTATATATACTATAGTTTGTGTAGGTATGTATATGTGTAGGATAATCTCCGAAACTACGGCACCAATACCTATTATTCGAGATGGTCGTAGGCTAAATGTTGTGTGAATATATGTACTTATGGCTAAAAGTTATGATAATTATCGTCAACGAAGTAAAATTAATTATATATATACTTTTATAATTATATAAGTGTATGAGCAAACACAGATGCACTCTCTATTCCCTTCACACTCTCCTAGTCCGATGGGACGGTAAACCGACATGACCGGAGAGAGATCAGGCGCAGGACCAACGGCTTTACGTGCTTTCCGAGGCACGGGGGTGAAACACCGCCAACTTCCTGACTCCGGGCTGCTTCTTGTCAGAAAAACTGAATAACTGATTTTGACCCGCCACCCGGGATTCGAACCCGACTTTTAGACTGCATCTTTAGTCTAGTGGTCGTAAACGCGACTAATGAATTACTAACTAAATGAAATGCTTTTGTATCTCATATACCTACATGTGCTAGAAAGATAAAATAGGTTTTAAAGTACTAACTTTTTTCCATGAACTATCTCAAGCTGACTGACACACAAGCGCTCTTGCCTTATAATTCTAGTAAAAATTGGTCGAATTGATTATCATAATTATTTTGAATAATAAGAAAAAAAAGCCTATTCGCTAAATACTTTTACATTCCCAATTGTGCAAAAAAAACAATCGTAGATAACGGTTATAAAGGTCATGTCAATAGTTTGATCCGGGTCGTTCAAAATATGTGATTGCAATCATCAATACTTTTATGCTGGTCACATGATCAACAGTCAACACATTCACGATTGACACATGCCTACTCCGCGTATCGCTGCGCAGTGGCAGTAGCATAGTGCGGTTCTATGAAATGAAGCTTTGACTCTGTTCAGTTCCTTTACTAATGTGATAGCACTTAGCATGCTAAGCAGTAAATGTAATAGTTTTGGTAGGTTTATAATAGGTTTTAGTAGGTATAATGTGTACATACTTATCAACATAATTTTGTTGAGAATATTCAGATGTTGTTGTTGTTCCGTCATAAATATTTTGTCCTTTTCGACCCCAGCTATAAATAAATAAATAGATTTATAAATAAATTGCATAGTTTTATTACGCAATAATTAAAAATATACGATAACTAACTAATAATTTCACTATTATTGAGAATATAATTACGAAACAGCTTACCGAATTTCGCACAAATTTGCTGCATTTACACGTCTTTGTCGCAAAACTTTCTTGTATTTTGGCATTTTGTATGCCGTATAAACAACACCAACATTAGCGTCTTTTCGAAAAACTCAGTAGTTCTAAATACACACAAAAAGCTACTTCGCGCGGTAAAAAACACAACAAATATATAACTAACAAAAAAAAACTATAAAACAATATTATAAAAAAAATATTGTTTAGATAACGTGAAACATGTGCGCTGGCCGACGCGCCAACTAACGACAGATTTCACCCACAAGAGCTTGGCGCTCACTGACTCCCGTTATCCCGCGGGCAGTGAATACGCCCAGATTTTAAAATAATTTCTTAATAAAATCAAATTTTGGTCTTTTGAAAAAAATGTATCGATCGAAATGTTCATTAATAAATTGCCTATCCATTAGTGTCAATCGCAAAATAAAATAATGCTTACTTTACGAGGAGATGTATGTTATCAATAATTATTTCACATTTATGTGGTTTCGTTGTAAGGAGATTATTCAAATATTTACTCCTTTAAAAAAAATGGATATGACTTAAATGGAATCAAGATTATGTAGAAATTTAATGTGATTTTTATTAGTTGATATATCTTTTTATTAAAAAGTAGATAGCTCCTAAAAACCGCACAAATAACGATTAGCGCGACGTTTTGCTCAACCACGCGCCTTAAGTGGAAAATAATGTTTCTTGTTTAGAGTGAACGCAATTTCTTATTAAATATTAGAAGTAACTTGATTTTTTTTTAAATATTTTGACGTACCTCTGCCGTGTGGTGGCAACTAAGAAGAATCCATCACCCCCATTTTATCCCAAGGGTTTTGTAACAGACGTGTTTCTGGTAATGCCAGAAATTCTTATGGCTTCAAATAAATGTTTTTTTTTTTTAAATAAAACTGAATTGACAAAGAACTTACAGTTCAGTCCAACTTACCGTAAGTGGCTACTTTAACCTATGGAGTATGGACATCTGAAACCAACTTCAATCAAAGAAAGCTAGAGATGCGTTGTCACCTCTGAGGACTAAGATCGGATGCCTTACAGTCTGTAATGAGGGCTAATAATTTTCTGCTCACCAGATGTCGCTAGTTGATACTGAGGTAAAGTTTTTTGTTACACAATGTAATTTAATTGAGAAGTTGTTTTTTAATAAAAGTTTATCAGTTTCTAGAGTATTATATTAATACACAAAACAATACGTCAGTGGTTTGCTTTTTAATTTTTGCACATTTTTAACTACTTTTTTAATGTTTCTAGTTTTATGAATATTTGTGGTTTGGTTTATTTATTTTTAATGTTATTAATATAAAATATAGCTAATAGTACAGAAAGAAACAATAACTTTTACATTTTCCGAACAAATTAACTTCCCTGCTATGAAATCTGTCAAATATTATACCTCACTTTCTAGTGGCGCCGCCCTGGTGGCAGAAAAAGTCGTGGATGCCGTCATTAAAATAGCTCTCTATACCTTTCAGAGTCCCGGCTCAGCAGAGCTAGCGCTGTTATATGGCGGCAGAAATGGGTAAGAGGGTGGTACTCATCTCCTAAGCAGAAATGGAGCCCTACCAACTAAAGGTGGTATAAACCACCTAGTTTAGCGATGGGCAGCTGCGTCAAATTTGTGAGACTACTGGTACTAAGATCGTCAATCAGCCTGCTAAGTGATTAAGGCAAATCTTTAACAGAAACTTAATATATAATTTTAAATTAAAAATTAACGGTAATGTTCTTAGAAATCTCATACTGTGGTTCTTATAACATACGACTTAGAAAATGCCCAGTAAAACTGGCGATGTCCTATAGATGGCGGCTTAACCATCTCAAATATACACATGTTAAATATTCAGACTAGCGAGCAGTGGCGTGGGTGAAGTGGGCCCTCGCCCACGTCCTCGCACTTAAAGGGTCCTCGTGAGGCCCCTTAGAATGCGATGCCCCCAGACTTTACCTAATTAATTTGATCACTTTTACGCTCGAAAAAGAACGTCACAAATTTAAAAACGTGTTTATTTTGGAGCCTCGCAAGAAGCCCCCTTAAGTGCGACTGCGATGCCGTTGTAACTACCTTCAAAGACCGCGACCGTTAGATTGTCGGAATACGAGACTTGTCAGGAATTAATAGCTATGAGTAGGTATGTCGTGTCAAAGCATGTTTGGTAGGATAGATCTATAGGGTAGATCTTGGGACCGAAAGAAAAGAGACCTCGCTGATGCGGCTTCGCCCACGTCTATATTAGTCCACGCTACGCCTCTGCCAGCGAGACGGTAAATAACGTCAAGGGCGCGAAAGTTCTGGTGCTGCGAATGTCAACAACATGTCGGAAATTTACAGCCTATAAGCGTCCAATAACTGGGCACAGACCTTCACACAGTTTTGGACGGTCACATTAGATATAAAATATTAGTCCGCCTGCTGCTTCAATACGTAATAGCGGACTTCACATCTTTCAGGACTCTTTCATGTTCAAGTGTTCTGTTTGGAATAAACAAATTATTAGGTGACAGTAGCTTAATGGTAAGACGTGGATCTCAAACTCTAAAGTCGTGGGTATGAATCCGCCATTCGGCCATTGTACACAAGCATTTTAAGCTAATGGGAATATTAATAATGTTAATAGCATTAATAAAAAAAATTACGACATTTTTAAAGAGTTTTCAACCGACTTCAAAAAGGAGGAGGTTCTCAATTCGTCGGAGTTTTTTTTTATGTATGTTCAGCGATTACTCGAAGATGCCGGAACTTTGTTTCAAAGGGTATAACTTCTATAATAAATTTGATCAAGGTTTGACCCGTAGTTTTTGAGTTTACCTTAATAATTTTTTATATTGAAGTCGGTTGTACAATTTTTTTAAATTTACTACTTGATTTAGTTCAAATTTTATTATGATAATAAATCGACTGAGTGAAGTATCACGCTTGCCAACGTCTGATAACAGCATTCGCTGCTGTGACTCGTATGGTTTTTTTTATAGAATAAGGGTAACAAACGAGAAAATAAATATCTATATCTATCCTTGATTAAGGATCAAAATGCAGATGCATGGTCACCCCTGAGGATTAAGATGGAATCCCTTAAAAGGGTCTCCGGTTCTCTACACTTATTGTACAAAACACAGGACCAATAAGTTGTTATTTTACGCTGGTATTCTGTGAGAGCGTGGTTCTTCATAATATAGCTGGCAGTGTGCGCTCGTTTGTCATCCTTACTTAAATTAAAAAATTACTTGATGTAAAATGTTATTTGAATGCAACGTAGCGTCAAAATTTCATAGAAATCGATGAAAAACTTTTTGAGGTTTGAGACTTTGAACAAACGAACATTTACTTTTTTATTTATTTAGATTAGGGTTTGTCGAAAAGGCATACATTCATATTTGTGGTATACTTGCAATATCTTCCTAAACAAACATAGATTAACAACCCCTCTCTGTTTGTCTTGTTTCAACAGGACATTAATTTAAATTAATCTGTGACATCAAAGGCAGAGCACAGGATTTTGCTCCTCATATCACTTAGAACACTACGCCAGTATATTCTAAGTCTATGCCTCATATGCAAATACAAACCTATGTTCAAACAAATGTTTAATCTATAATCATAGCTTAAAACTTAAAACACACATAGCTTATTAGTTAATACACACTGTTACGTAGACAACGTTTTAAATACCCATAATGAAACATGTTATAACAATATAAAGTTATTTTTTTTTCATAAATTTGAAGTGACGAACTAACAGTCAGGTGTAGTGTGTCATTTAGCCAGATAGCTTATTTGTCATATTTATTCTATAAAAATATTAAAAGAAATTTAATTATCTTAGTTTAGCATTGGTTTGGAAAATATCTTTGTCCTGGAAAGAACCAGCAAGAAACCCGTAGCGGGATTTAAAAACAGTTTATATTTATTTACGTATCAAGTTTACGAAAATGTTGCACAATTAATTAATATAAATCAAACTAAAAAAGCTTTGTATTGGTCACTTCTTCCTGGGATTACTATTATGCACATTATAATTAAATTCCAGTCGGAGCCAATATTTAAGCTAAAATACGACAGATTGGGAAATGGGTTCCAATTTTTTGGATGGGTCGTTAACAGAGCTTCGTCCTTTGATCTAGGTAGGACTTCTTTTCTGCCTAGGAGTCCGTCTGAGTAGGTACCCTCTTCTCATCTATGTCAGTGACCAAATAATAGTGCTTGCACCGCTGTGTTCCCGTTCGAAAGGTCTACGGAGTCATTATAATTACAGGCAGGCATTCCATCTTAGTTTTCAGAGTAGCCAACACATCTCATGGATGCTGCACCATGATAATGCACCATCACACACAGCCATTATAGTGAAAGAGTTTTAGCGAAACATTCAACAAAAGTTCTCGACCAAGCACCGTATTCACCTGATATGGCTCCGTCTGACTTTTTTTATTTCCCAAGTTAAAATTACCACTTCGAGGAAAACGTTTTGAGTCGATAGAAGCTATAACAAAAATTCGCTGAATGAGCTAAAGGCCATACCGCAAATAGCCTATGAAAATGTATGGAAGACTGGGTGAAGCGTTGGAGATGTTGTATTGCAAGCGATGGGGCCTACTTTGAAGGCGATAAAATAAATTTAGATGAATAATTTGTATTTTTGTTTTATTGACAAATTCCGATATTTAGTACACAGAATGTATATATATATAAGACGTGAGTAAACATTTAAAAAAAATATCTGTGTGTCGGTCTGTTTGTCCGGGCTAACCAATTATAATGAAACTACGAGAGTATATAGAGAGCAATGCCAGGAGTGGTCTAGGCTGTATTTTATCAAAAAAAAAAAACTGTTTCTTTGTGTAAAAATGAAAAAAGAAATCTAAATAACGTTCTACTTATAGATCCTAACAAGGCGAAGTAAAGAAGGGTCGCTAGCTATTAAATAAAGTTAGAACTGTAAAGGTAATTAGGTACTCTTGACAGTGTATATTTTATGTGTGGACCTTTTACAAATAACAAAGTTTAACAATTTAAACAAAATATTAAACCTAAACAATCTATGTTATAATTATCTGCATGACACAATGATGCCGATAGCAATTTAATACTAGTGAATTTAAAAAAAATTTGCTAGAAAAGTAAAGGTAAAATAGCTTTAGTGGGAATAAAGTGCGACTAAAGAATTAGAACGAGTAGGGACAAACTATACGAGCTATGTGGCAAAAGATCACTTACAAGTAATACATTTCATAAATATGTAAAAAATACTCAAAAAAATTTTAAGCAATAAAATTAAACTTTCTACTAACGAAACTAAAGTCACATGAAATGTCATTATTTAGAAACTGAAAAACTGAATTCCAAAAAGTTCGCTAAAATATTAAATGAAAGAATTGTTAAATATGACAAACGAGTTCTTTCATGTTTTTATCTAATTTATATACTATTATAAAATATTTTAGAATTGCTCTTTGAGAATAAAACTCTCTTCTCAAATGTACATATTCCTGATTTTCATTTTAGATATATTATCTATACAAATATTATGAAAGGGTTTAGGGAACTAAATAAAAAGAGAACGGATGATCTATGGGGACTGTCTTGGAATTGGAATTGGAATAGATATTATTGATAAAGCCTAAATGTAAGCGATTATTTTTAATCTCGATGTTGACTCTGGTGAGTTTCCTGACAAAATGAAACACAGTAAGGTTGTCCCTATTCTCTGTAGTGGCAGTGTAAGAATATCTATACCCCATATCGTCCCGTGGGTGTTTTACGAAACTGAATCAGGAGATGGGCAGCATCATCTTCCTGATGAGAACTCAAAATAATAAAAAAACTGCGGTTGCCAATCCGCCTGCCAAGCGTAGTAAAATTCTCCCTATTTGGCAATCTATGGGAGAGGCCTATGTTCAGCAGTGGACTCTTATAGGCTGTTATGGAATGGAATGGAAGGTTGTCCCTGTATTATATCGGAAAGTAGGGTAAATACTACAAATTACTGTCCTGTTTTTGTGTAGTTAGATATAAGCAAAATATTTGAAAACATCATTTTAGAACAGATTCTGGTTCATTAAAAAAAATCATTATAAATGACTAACAATGCGGTTTCACAAGCCACGTTTTACATGACACTGTTGGTGTCATCTATGATCTTTCGTAGGCCGTGATTCGTGATGCCGTACTTGATCTCTTGTCATTTCTCTCAAAATGAGAGCAAAAGTTTGCAAGAAACAGTGTATAGGTAGTGTGATCGGGACGTATGATAAATGTGTGTCCCTCAGGGATCGATACTTGGCCATTTTTGTTCTTAATCTACATAAATGATCTTCCTGTTTCCGTTTGCAGAAGAATTATTATTCAAAGCTTAAAGAAACGATTTTGCAATGGAGCTCTACTAAATATTAGATATTGTCACCAAATACTTTTCAGATCTTAAAGTTAAAAAAAAGTTAAAAGTTTAAATTGTCGCAAAATGCTGTAATTATTTTATAAAATGTTAATATTAAGATATGCAAATTAGTTTACTTTGTTTACTTTCATAGTATCATGTCCTATGGTGTATTTCTGTGGGCTTTTAAAGTGTTGACATTTGTGAGAGTTAAGAAAAAGTTTTGACTTTGAATATTAATGCTTTTTCAAAAAAAACGATAGAAAGAAAGTTATTACAAAAAAGTCAGTTCGATGATTTCAGGATATAATATAACGCTGTATGCATCATAAGATAGCAAAGAGCCTTCGTCCTTAGAGTGAGATGCTTTTAGCGTAAACGATTTCACTATTCAAACATTTTATGCGTACTACCAGGCCATTAGGAAGATTAAGACATGAGTAGCAGCCGCATATGACGAAAGTGATATATAAACGTGAGGAAATCTTCTGTAACATGTTAAATTGTGGTAACTATGATTGATTTAGGTAATTAAAGTAGATTTTTAACAAATAAAATACATTTACAATACAATATCATAATGGACAATGGAAAAAGGATACAGCATATACATCACTGGACCATACTGGACCCATTTTATCTTAGTCCTCACAGCTGACAACGCATCTGCATTTAAATTCGCAAACGAAGATAGATTTAGATGTCTATGGGCCACAGCAACCACTTACCATCAGGTGGACTGTGTGCTCGTTTGTCACCCTTATTCTATGAAAAATAAAATCACTGTTTTTACACACGCGAAATGAGAAAAAGTTTGTTTACAGACAACTTCATTCCTCAAACGTCAATTTTCTTGATACGCTACCAGTTTTAAGATAATTATTGCACGCCTCATAACGCGAAGCGTTATTATGTAATGCATCACTCTCGACATGTTAAGGTCACATGAGTAAAGAAATCGTACAGAGGCAAAGCTTCTAAGGAGCTGTCAAAATTGTTACCTAATTTGGTAGGGTTGTCACAATAGGTGAAGACAAATTAAACAAAACAATAACTATCATATTATTGCATTGTCACTGAAATTGCGGTATACAAAATTTTAACTCAATCAAACATCGGGAAGTGGTTCAAATCTTACTTGCAATATGTGAACTTAACCCACATACCTACTACATACCAACGGTTACCAACCTACCCATATACCTACAAATGTTTAGTAAAAGCTTGTAATATCAATAAAAGGTTAAGAAAGGTACTTACTTGATAAAGTAATAATCAAATATTTACTTACCTACTACTCCTTAGGATATTTAAAGTATGATATATTTTTAATTTTTCTAGTATTATTCATACACACAGTACAATAAACAACCATTATTAATAATACCACGTTTTTACATTAAAATATTCAAACTTGCAACTAACAAAACAAACAACGTGCGTCGCACTGACCCCGAGATTGTTGTCCACTGGCTGTGCCAGCGAACCGGTTTTTTCCAGTCCAGGCGTACGCGACAAGCGGCCAGTGGTCACACACACATGCCCCGCGTGCTTGTAGTTGTGCAACCAAATCGCGCGGTTGAATGAAGCTTTGCCTCTGTACGGTATCTTTACTCATGTGTTAAGGTCAAGCAATTTTGTGTTCTTAAAATACTTCTGTCATAACCATATTGCACTTATACAATTATATGAATAGCCGTATATCCAGAAAACATTCGAATTAATCAATTTTATATTTTATTAAATATCATTTAATATTGCTACTATGAAAAAAAAACGGTTTCAAAAAAAATTACGTGGACCTCCGGATGTTGATTTTGTATGTGGTACGATAACTCCCGAAAAATTACGTATCGAGACCGAACTGGTTTCCTATTTTATATCAATAGCCTAGTACGCGTAGTTTGTTAATAATATTATTTTCAACTTTTATAAGTTTTATTGGTATTAAAAATTTAAAGGCGCTTTCATATTTTTTAGCTCTTGAAAGACATAGGACAAATGTACCAAATAGCCTATATCGATTTTATACTTTGTGTAATCGATTTATTTTGGTGCATATTATTTTTTTTCCCTGTAGGAGATTTATTTTTTCCTTGAATATAAGAAGAAATCTTATATCATCGTGGAGTAAATTTCAAGGGGCGGCATTTTAGGAAAGAGAAAAGAAAACACATCCACTTTCCAAGTGAAGGTATACAGACGAACTATCGGGTGACAACGTAATATTACCGATATTACGTTGTCACCCGTCATAGTTTAAGTTCATAATTATTAACATGTATAAGATGGAGTGGGGATCTAGTAAGACATACAGGAAATCGATGAATACAGCTGGCACAGGACACAGTATTCCATTTTTAAATGAATAGCTTGGAAAATACTATATTTGATAAAAAAAACAGTTGACAACCAGGACCGTGTATTATAGCATTCTTAGTGTTAGGTCTATTTTCAGCAGTGGCCTTGTGAAGGATAATGACTTAGCGGTCCACTACTGTGCAAGTTACTACTGACTTCTTTGTGGAATTGTTTACCATCGGCGATTTTTCCGAACCGATATGACTTAGAGACTTTCAAGAAACGAGCTTAAACCTTTTTAAAAGGCCGGCAAAGCACCTGCAATCTCCCTGGTGTGGCAGTTGTTCATGTGCGGCGGTCAACACTTACCATCAGGTGAGTCGCATGCTCGTTTGCCCCCTAATCTATAAAAAAGTAAAGGAATAATTTATAAAGATAAAGAAGTTTTAAATGGAGTCATTTCATTGATAATTAATTACTTTCCATATTATAACGAAGTAAGGTACGAGATTAGAACCAACTCTAACGATTGGTCGATTGATTGCTTCGTGGCGCAGTGGCTTAGCATGAGTCGCGTCGCTGAGGACTGAGGTTTCAAATCCCGCACGGAACAAGTATTTGTATGGCCTACAAATAATTGTTTCGCGTCTAGATTTTTGTGTGTAATTCATGTATGTAAACTGCCTTCACGATAAAGGAGAAAAGCCTAATGTAAGGTTTTTTTTTAAGCTAAAGAAAAAATATTTCATATTTTGATATTCGAGACCATTAGCTGGCTACAGTAGCCATTTACCATCAAGTGCACTGTAAACTCAAACAAAATTGTCTCTTTAAGTAATTACGTCTGTCAAATTGTGATTTTTTTTATAGAATAAGGGAAACAAACGAGCACACTTTCCACCTGATGGTAAGTGTAGAGATCTTTTTAGTAACAAGGGTCTCCCCTTGTTACTAGAAACAAGGCATTCCATCTTAGTCCTCAGTGCGACAACGCATCTGCATTTTGATTCTTAATTGGGGATAAAAGTAGATATCTATGCGCCACAGCATTAAGCTGCTATTTTACGCTAGTATTCTTGGAGAGCGTGGTCCTACCCCGATCGAACCAACCCATTTGTGCTAAAACCAGCTGCAGCATGGCTCTACCTCGTATGAAAATTTATGTATATATGTGGCATACGTGGTAGATTAACAATAAAAAAGTTTTATCTCTGTGTGTTAGGTTTAATGTAACTTTGTATAATATTTAGCTGTCCTCTCTGAAGTACTTGCTAACTTTCAGACTTTTACAAATGACAGGTAGGGAAGATAATGTAATAAATTAAGTTTTGTTATTCTGGTACAAACAAGAAAGCTTGTGATAACTCTGTTACAGTTTAGTCTCTAGAGTCCTGAGTGCCTAGTTTATACTTGCGCTTAATAACTAAAGAATTAGAGAAGCACTTGGAGGTTTATTTTTTACTAAACCAATAAAAGATAATACCATGCTTTAACCGAGTTTAAGGGTAAATTGATGAAATTATAATTTAAAGTTAATCGGATTGTCTACACATATATTTTTAGGCTTATAATATGTGCTAAAAGACCGAGATCTGAATCGATGGTTTTGCCCGACGGTAAAAGCTCATAATAAACGATGCCCTTCCAATCCCACCATAAACACATCATCAGCTTATTGCGTGTTCATCCGGGTTTCGCTACAGTCTGTGCAGCTTGATCTTTTTCCACGTGACCATGATCTTTTTCGCACGTTCTTATCGTAGGTCGATTTCATTACGTTTCAATAGAGAATCGCAAATGAGTACACGATTCATTATGTTTCTTTCAGTGAGCTCGTGTGGTACCCAAATATCGAGCTTTTGTGTAGCCAGACTTTTTCAAATGGGTCAAAACTGTTTTGTGGCAAATCCTCAATTCCTCAGCTATGTCGTAACCACTAATGTGCCGCAGAGGCGGCGTAGCGTGGGTTGGCACCCGGGGCGGTTTGCTATCAAGCACCCCCCAAAATAAAACAAAAATGCTAAACATGCTTACGGGACTTTATTTTGTTAAAATATTCTATTACATTATTAAAATTTACATTCTTGTCTTTTTCGATAGATAAAATGGAAAGATTGGTTAGTCGCACTTGGCTCATTGCGGACCTTAAAATTTTATTAACTTGAGTTTTCAAAAGCTTCTTTCACATGAAGCTACCGAAAGACAAATAGTTAAAAAAATCTTAAACAGCGCTTGATTCGGAACAGACTCAGAATAGCCCCATTTTATGATGAATCTGAGAAGCTCCAATGAAGTTCATTCAACGAAACAACCGCTTCTTGGGAAGAAATGCTGGCGACTTCCAAGTTGTGTCTCAGTCGTAAAATCTCCAAAATAATATCTTCTGCAGAAAATTCATCGTAGATTTTTGTCAGATTTGGAACTATTACAGGAAGATCTTCTTTTGGTAAAGTAGCAGAGGGTTAGACTGAACAACACTAAATGTTATGAGAATATCATCCATAGACCTGTAACAATGGTCTAGTTCTCCGTAAAATTTGTCAAGACATCCTAACATAGCACTCTGCAGCTCTTCTGACAATGTTAGTCCCACATCTCGGGCCATTTCTCCAGGCAACGTTTTCGAAATCTCCTCCTTATTCTTTTTCCTTCAATGGAAATGTCCAAGTCCTCACATAGCTTAAGATAGCTTTTTTCACTATTTGAATACGTTGGGTTAGAAGAAAAATTTTTAGGGCTTTGATTTTTATTACACACTTTCCCATTGATAGTCCAGATGTTTGTAAATACTTTTGCGTCTGATTAACTTCTTCTAGGACTTCTAGGACACACCAAAAGGAAATATAGCATAAAAATCTGATGTAACACGAAGCTGGTAAGTAGATCCTGCTTCCCTTGTATTGATGTTTTATCTGATGCTGCTGGAATCACACATATCTTCGAGTGTTGATACAAGTTTCTCAAAATTATTCTGCAGTGGTTTAACAGCGTCGTGATGAGCACTCCATCTTGTCTCTTATAGTCTTATGACAGATACGCCTACACTTTTCATAAAAATTTCCTATCGATATGTGAATGAGAAAAAGAACATGTAAACTCTTTCTAATGCTCCGAAAAAAGTTAAACTTGAATTAACGCTCCCAAATGAGTGCACTCCACATAGATTTAGCGAATGGTTAGCACAAGGCGTAAACAACGTTTTAGGATTGTGTTCTTCGATTGTGGCTTGTAAGCCACTATGAACTCCTGCCATGTTTTTTTTTTTAACTTGACCAGTGCTTGACCATAATCCCATCTGGTGGTAAGTGGTGATGCAGACTTAGATGGTAAATCACACTGTCTCAGCGTAACAAAAGTCTATTCACTCTTGCCTTGAAGACGCCCACATTGTATTCGGACGGAAAGATAGACGCCGGAAAATTATTCCACTCCTTTACTGTACGCATTACAAACGTCGAAGCAAACCGTTTGGTGGAATATCGACAACAAAGGGTTGAAGACCCACCGACCACCTGGTCGTCCGATGGTGGTGCTTGTGCTTTGGAGGCGTTGAATTTCACGAGGTTGGCATCGCCCCATTCGGAGACTGCCTGTAGTGTGAGATTCACACGCTCAACCATAACTTTCTCTTTCGGACTGGATTTGATTCCGACTGACCCGGGCACTTGGTTGGTATCTCTCCACAACTGTGCTATCGTCTGCATACCCATAGATACCGGGGATAAGTAGATCATTAATATGCGGCAGGAAGAGAGTTGCGGAGAGAACGGATCCCTGAGGAACACTGGCGTTAGTCGCCACAGTATCGGATGAGCAGCCATTGACGACGACCCGGTGAGACCGTTCACTCAGAAAGTCTTTTACTCATTCAATCAGACCAGGGAATAAGCCGTACGCTGGAAGCTTACCCAAAAGGCTACCGTGCCAAACTCTGTCAAAGGCCTTCGAGACATCAAGGGAAACAGCAAGTGCTTCCCCACTGTTCTATAGTGCCTCGCCCCATACGTGTGTGGCATACGCTATAAGGTCCCCAGCGGACCTATTTAGTCGAAACCCGTATTGCCGGGTCACTAAGGAGGTTATTCTGTTCTAGGCATAAATTAAGCGGGCGTTCAATATACGCTCCATAATCTTGCAGAGTACGGAGGTAATTGAAATTGGCCGATAGTTGGTAGGGTCGGCACGCCTAGCTTTTTTAGGCACAGGCTGTACATTGGGCAGCTTCCAAGATTTGGGCACTATTCCAGTCCTGAATGAGAGGCGGAACAAACGCGTCAACACAGGAAACAACTCAGGTGCACAGACCTTTAGAACTATAGCTGGTATACCATCAGGTCCACTAGCTTTGTTCACGTCTAGACTTCGCAAGGTTTTAAGAACCTCCTTGTGAGGATACGGACCTCTGACATATAGGTACCGTAGTGAGGTAATTGAGATCGTACGCTGTTGCTACTGTCCAGACGCGAATTACAAGCAAAAAGAGAAGCAAATAAGTGCGCTCTCTCCTTAGGCGCATGCGCCAGTGAGCCATCTGGTTTTACCAGCGGAGGCAGTGTAGACCGACAGAAGTTTGTCTCGACCGCTTTGACGAGAGATCAAAAGGCTCTACTGCCAGTTGCAACATTATCATATTCTTGAGCCGGTACTTACCTTTTTTGATCGCGTTACTCACTCGACCAAGCGCTACCTAACTTGAACTCATTTATTTAGGAAATTAAATTATGTTCGAAAGTAAATAAAAATATTAAGATGTAATATTGATATGTAGGTAGATACTATAGTAGATAGCTATATGTTTATTGGTATGTCTTTGCGCAGTAATTCTTCTGTAAATATTCTCTAGTTGTGCGAGTGAGTTGTCGTTGTCACCCCTTGATGCTTGGCATCCGGGGCGGACCGCCCCTTTACGCCGCCACTGATGTGCCGGCCGATCTTGCTCCACTTTTTCAATAATGGCATCGACTGTATTTGTATGAGGGCGACCAGAGCGAGCTGCATCTCTGACATCAAAATTCCCGGATTCAAAACGCTTGAACCAACTTTGTGCTACTCTTACTGACACTGCATTAGGTATATAACGTTACAATTTTTTTGCGGCTTGAGTCGCATTCTTTCTACCGACTACAAAAAGGAGGAGGTACTCAATTCGACTGTGTTTTATTTATGTGTGTTACCTCATAACTTTTTTCTGGGTGAACCGATTTCGATGATTCTTTTTTATTTGAAAGCTGGTGCTTCTCGTGTGATTCCATATAAATTTGATCAAGGTTTGACCAATAGTTTTTGAGTTATTCTTAATAATTTATATCGAAGTCGGTAGTACAAAATTTTTAACTTTAAATTATTGTAATAAAACTTCAGATTGTATCGAATTTCTTCGTTAGATTCACTCATTTTGGCGGACAGAAAAACAATTTAAAAAAGGCGGAAAAGTGTTTTTTTACTTTTTATTATTATTTTTCTAAATGTCCTATATGTATTGATATTAAAACCAGCCAGATACAAACAGAACATCCAAAGAGATGTTTCTTTTATTTTATATAAACAAAATACGAAGAAACTTTTTGCCCGACTTATTATAATCAATAGCTTTGATAAGAACAAAGACATTCATACTTTAAATGCTTGGAACAAACAATAGTTTGTATTGACGGTAGATAGACTCTACAAAATTAGTAATTCATTTATGGGGCAATGTATGCTTTTAAAACAAAATTACAGAAAATATTAATTATTTCTCAATCAACAAAAAAATGTTATCTTAATATTAATGTTGAAAATAACCCGTGGAAATGAGATGATCGCTACCATGCTGGTTATATTATAATACGTGTAAATAATTGTACAAAATAGGATCCCAAACAAATATTAGCATCCAGCCATATTCTTTATCGAAATTTGGACGGTTTTTGATTTAAATAGCTTCTCAAATCATCCTTGGTACGGATCAGTGATCTTTTGTGGTTTATAAAATCTGATGTAATATTGGGGGCGATCTTGAACATGTTTACAGACTGCAGACTTCCCAGAGCGTTTTGACATTCCTTAATTGTATCTGTTTAGAATGCGCTTTATTAAATGTTTCATTACGATATTGTTTACTGTGAAATTTGAGGCCAGTTTATTTAACATATTTCATGTTATGGATATGATAGTGAAGGAAACATTATTTAGGAAATGCAAAAGAATAATAGTGGCCAAAACGGCAGCACGCTACCATTCCAGTAGCGCAGAAATCAGGAAAACAGTTGGTTAACTCACATCGGTTGATCTCACGAGCTACAGACGTATTCACATAAAGCGTTTTAAAGATATTCACAGATACAACGAAATCTAAAGTTCCGTACATAAGGCCGCGGTGCGCACCATAATTTTCATTTCATTATTAAAGTCGTCATTATACGTGGGGAATAGACTTGAAGAGGCAGGTCAAGAAGAGGGAAAAAGTATGTTAACGCCCGGATGCAAAATATTGCAAAGGGCTGACTTTTTTCTGTACACTTCATGTATAAATGGCGGGGACCCTTCGGTATGTCCTTATACATCAAAATATATTTTCTACCAATTCAAAAAGTATGAGGTACTCAACTCGACTGTATGTTCTTTTTTTATGTGTGTTACCTCATAACTTTTTAAATGAAACTTTGACGTCCCGATGTCATAGTTAGCCCGGCTACCTTCAGTTTTTTAATATTAATTTTTTTTTGGTTCTATCTACGCAGAATGAGCTTACAGTATCTTGAAGTCTAGCAGTGGTATGCTTGGGTTCGGATTTAATTTTATTAATTATAGGATCCCAAGCAGATGACAGCACCCATCCATCTTCTCTATTGAAATTAGGATGTTTTTTTAATTTCAATAGCCTCGCGAATCATCCTTGGTAGGAATCGGTGTTCTTTTGCGAGGATTTGTGGTCTATCAAATCTAATGTAATGGCGGGGACGATCATGAACATGTTCACAAATTGCAGACTTCCCGATACGTCGGTGCTTCAAGTCAGCTATATATACTCATAACTTTTTTCTAGGTGAACCGATTTCGATGATTCTTTTTTTGTTTGAAATCTGGTGCTTCTCATGTGGTTCCACGTAAATTTGATCAAGGTCTGACCAATATTTTTTAAGTTATCTTCAATAATTTATATTGAAGTCGGTTGTACAATTTTTTTAATTTTTAATTGTATGCTCTAACAGGCGAATCACAGTCACAGAAGACTTTTGTTTAATAACATGCTATTATCTTTATAGTATCTTATTTATATATCAGATATATATATATATATATATATATATATATATATATATATATATATATATATATATATATACGAGTATAAGCGAAACGCCACTGACTCACTTGCTCATCACGATAGCTCCAAAACTATACGCCCGAATGACTTGATATTTGGCATAATATAATATGCTCCTTTCTCGACGTAGACACCCACTAAGAAAGGACTTTGGTAAATTCAACCCTTTAGGGGGTGAAATAGGGTGTTGCAGCTTGTATAAACTGTGTTCACAATAAATAACTTCAATTTTGAATTCAAATCATTGTGATAAATGTTTTCTTAGCTTTTAGAGGAAATCTAATTACATTCCCAAAAACTTATTTAAATTGAACTTGTTCTGTTATAAGCTTATCCTTTGGAGACGAAATCTCTATCTATTGAAACACAAAACGTTTGTTTGTAATGAAGTTAGTTTAACTTTGATTGAAATAAAGTTCCTTAACGAACTCCATCTGATTCTGATAACAACGATGTCATTGAACTTTTATTGAGTTCATTCTAATGGAGTTAAGTGGAAACACTCGAACAATGGATGCCGTTTGATCGCACAGTTTGCCTACAACTTTGAAGTTGCATTTGTTGCCGACTTGTATTATCGAACTATATGTATGAGTTAATTAATTTATTCATTCTTGCCTCCTTGGCTTAGTACCAAACGGACTGCGGATCAGGTGGTCCCGGGTTCGGGGTTGGAGATTTGAACTTAAACAGTTATTTGGATTTTCTATCAAGAAATTCTCAGTAGTAGCTGCAGTATCCAAAAATCGGCCAGGCGGATATTATTATTAAATTCATTTATTCGTTGAAACCCTTAAAAAGTCCGTATTTACGTTCGTCCGCGTTAACGGCCGTTGCTGAAGTGTTGAACAATTGTTGAACAATTTTTCATAGTTGCCACGCTTGACAGGCGAGTTGGCAACTATAGTTTTTTATTATTTTGATTTTTTATCAGCAATATGCTGCTGCCCATCTTCCGTTTCATTTCCCTTTATCACCTCTTCCGACGTTCGGGATGATATGGATATTGGCCCGACCCCGAAGCCGGGACCTCATGATTAGCAATTGTGTTTGTCGTAAACAGAGACCAACGAGGCAGTCAACCGTCTCGTTTACGCCAGCGTCAGAAAGCAGCGTCAAAGGCGCTAGAATTATGGTTCTGTAGTCGTCAATTCACCTGCCGAGTGGAGCGTTTATCGCGAATCCAGGAAGAATAACAGGAGAGGCTCATATCCAGCAGATTTACGGGCTGATGAAACAGAAAAAAAATGTACCTGAATACCCTTACATATCTTATTCAACTATTACGAGCAAAACATACAAAAGAAATTGCTATTTGTGGGATTGGTACATAATGATACAATTCTTTATCATTAATTAATGGACGTGATTCGTATACCAATCTGCGTAGAAGATTAGTTCTTATTACAAAAAAACATTAGGCACATAGTCCGTTGTTTCTTGTATATATCACTGACGTTTAGGTTTGCAGCAATATAGCTTAAGGGCCGTAAAAGCATAATAGCGCCTGTAATTGCTTCTAGACAGCAATCTCCGTTACGCACTTTTTACAATGTATAGGTAGGCAGTGCCGGTGTAAGAATATCCACTATCCATTATCGCCCCGTGGGGGTTGAAAGTGGCGACAGAGGGGGAAACTAAAAAAGGATATGGGCTTTTTTTATTGGATAGGGTGACAAACGAGCACACAGTCCACCTGATGGTAAGTGGTTGCTGCGACCCATAGACATCTACATCTATCCTCAATAAAAATCAAAATACAGATGCGTTGTCACCCGTGAGGATGCGTTGTCACCCGTGAGGATAATGGCATAATACATGAGGATAAGGGCATGATACAAACTAAAATAATAAAAAAAAACTGAGGTTATAAACCCGCCTGCCAAGCGTGGCAACTATGGCATAATCCATCCTTTGAGGCAATCATGGGGGAGGCCTATGTTCAGCAGTGGACTTTTATAGGATGTAGTGGATGGATGGATATAAGTTTTTATTGTAAATCATAAAAACTTATTGTAAATCATATATATAAGTGTAAATATCTATAATATTTAAGTGTAAATATCTATTAGATAGGTCCAATACCTCCGGTAGATCTTGAACTCTGGAACTATGGTTTTGGTGTAACTCCGAAGTTTTAATAGGTTACCAGATCGTTCGTAAAACCGGTCTTATCGTAAACAAAACCGGAGTTTCGATTTTCTGAATTGAATAACTCGTGGTCGTCTAGTAGTCGAATTTCGACAGCAATTAGTTAGAGTTTTAACTTTAAATATTAAGCAAGCTGTATTTGACTTTCAACTCTCAGTACATATACGTATTATCATGCTTTTAAGTAAAAAAATATCACAATAATTGTTAATTTAATTTGTAAAGATATTAAAATATTGTATGACAGATGAGGATTTCAAAAATTTATTTATTTATACTTTTATGCACAATCGTACATAATGGCGGTTCTCTCCCAGTCAATCATTGCGCTACGCAGAGATAAACATATGGGAAGTAGTGCAGTAAAAATAAACTATAATGAAAAAAAAGGTAACAAACATTTAACAATTTTTATAAAATAATTAAATAAAATTGTATTTTCGTCAACCGCTTTTTAGAAAAAAAAATACCCAAAGAGTACCTACTTTTGTCATAAACTCTCAAGTTAGTTTTTAAAGAAAAAGAGGTCTTAAAAATATAATTAATATACTTAGTTGAGAGTTTTATTTTATTTCGTGTCTTTCTCGTGAAAATATTGTTTTGACGTGACAACGTCTTATAAATTGGTTTGCCGGGTGACACTTCAAGAAACTGCGTTACGCTCCGCTCACGTTATGCGCTCACAATGAGAGCGAGTGAGAGGCACGCGTCCCTTCCACTCGGGCATGGTTAGCCCGCCTAAGAGCGAGAGAGACAGACATAAAAAGCGTTGTCACGTAAAACTTTCGCCCGTATACCGACTTTACAGGCAACCAATTTTTCTCCGAAAGTGAATTGTTATGTGGCAGAGACAAAGACTCTTTAAAAATAAATTTATTTAATACTTTTAAGCTAACTTAAAATATAGTAGTTGATACAGAGAACTTGGGAATGGAATTATGTTGAGGATCGAATTTGGTTTAAATAGTGTAGGAAGTTAGGAGGTGGGGGTAAATATAAGGGAACAACATTGTTCTTGGTGTGATGGTTAACTTATGGTAAACTATAAACATTAGCATATAATATTACAATCGAATTAGTGTGGCTTCTAAGGAAGTAAACAATATGATTTATAAAGTATACAGGTCTTATAACATAAAGTAAATAGTATCTTATGACATAACATTAGTTTGACTTCTAAGAAAATAATTTAGTAAATAAACAATATAAAATATATAGGACTTATAATATAAAGTAAATAGTATCTATGACATAACACCTCTCCCCTTAGAACAAAGATTGAGCAGTTTTGCTCGATTTTTGAGTGTAGTCAGCAGCTTCGTCTTCGTCAGGATGTTGTAGCAGTGGTGTTTAGTGATGATATGGGTATCTCGACGTGTTGTCGGCGATGAAAACGGTCAAAGCAATTATTAAACATTTGTATACAATTACCATGTGGATTTGTAGGTATGTTATTCCATGGCAAGCGTTTATAACATTTATAACAAAAATATGTTACCATAATGATGCCAGTAATCGTACTTAATATGGAAAATTTTGTTACATGTTTTTCTAAGAATATAGGTTTATTATCCTCAAGCAATTTTGTGTGAGTTTTTATTTGTTCTTTAACCGAGTTAAGAGAGTCGAGTTGAATGTTGTTGAGCTGGATTGGTGCAAGTTCTAGTTGTTGCAGCTTAATTTCATCTGGGACGCAAATTTGTTCAATATCTACATAGATAAAAGGATGGCTGATTTTGATCGATTTTGTGTCCTCAGCTAGGAGTGTAACAAACGCGGTGTACATTTTACATCCTGGTTCTAGAGTGATGATACCTGCTCCAAAGATTTCGCCGTGAGTCGTTTTGCTTTCGTATTCTAAAGCATACGGAGTCTTGTGTTGGAGTATGTAGATCCAGTTGTTGTTTCTAAGAGCTTGGAAAGTGTTGATGTGTGCAGAAAACGTAGTTATATCACAAAATTCAGGAACTTGTTGACTCGTCGTCGTTAAGATGACAATCCTTGCAGACTTTGGATTCCGTTACAAAGTCTTTGCATTTGTCCAGTGAGCTTATGATGACAAATTTCTGTCTACTGATACTCATGGCAAGATATGTTTGTTCGGGAAGGATAGTAGAATATAAGGAAGAGTCAGGATGTAGAATAGGGGATGGAATATAAATGGTATAATGTAAATTTTTCGTTTTTTTACTAAAGGGAATTCTAAGATATATATAATTTTATTCATATAAATATAGGAAGTAATAGAGGCAGATTCAAGTATTTTGTGTAAATTAGGTAATGCTATTGGGGCAACTAAGTTTTTATTGAGCCTAGCGGGATTAGAAGACAGTAATTCTTTGTATAGGCGCATAGTGGATATTATAGAAGGGTGAATTACATTTGATTTAATGAAAAGTATGCTTGTAATGACATCATCGATATATCGTTCCAAAGAAACTATAGCTTGTAGAATTTGAATTGAAACGGTGTATATTTCTTCAAAAATAGTTAAATTAAATATAAGTTTGTTTGTTGAGGCAAAGTATGAATTTATTTTTCTAATATCTTCGTTAATAACGTGTTCATCATAAGAGATTTTATGTAATGTTTCATTAAAATTCGTGATCGTTGAAGAAATAATTTGTAATTGTTGTTTTAAGATATCATTAGTAGATATTTGCTGTTTCTCTAAATGTTCAATAAATTCGTTATAATGTGTGGCATCTTTTGCGTCTGGAACACCAATTCAAAATTGAACCTAAGCCGTCTAGTATTTTGCGTTTAGATCGCTTGTTGTCAGTGTAAGAATTAAGTTCGTCGAGTCTAGAATCTATTCTGTCTATGTTTATTTTTATAAATGAAGTAGTAGTTATAACGTTAGGTAAATTTGAATGTGTGGTAATGAAAGATTGATAGTTATTTATAAGTCGTTTGATAGAGTTGCGAGCTAGGAATAAAGGTTCAAGATTACGATATACGATAAATTTCCAGGAATTTTCAAATATTAATATTTCACCATTGTTTTCAAAATGGAATCCAGAATCAACAAAAGTTGTGGAGTACCTGAAAATTAAAATAAACGTAGTTAATTGTTTTGACTTCTTTTAAATTTAGTTATATAATAATTCTTATAAAATAGATAAACTTTGTATAAAATGATTTAAAAAAACAAATAGTAAAAGTAATGTATGAGTTTTTATAACATATAAAAAAATTCAATTAAACTAAGGGTTTTATTAGGGTGTGCCATTATTCGAGCCACCCTGAAATAGATTTAAAGTTAAATATTTATGAATAATTACGATCTAGTCTTAGAATAAAATGTTATGATTATTGAATGAAGTCATGCAATGGTCTTAAGCGATTCGCATGCACTATTTGGTTTTTCCAGATTTTTGTATAATATAATTTTCATTAAAACCTATTCTAACAATAACATGAGGCCCGTCCCATAGGCTATTTAAGTTGTTTGGATTAGGGACTTTAAGCATAACTTTATCTCCTACGTTAAATTTGGCTATATTTTTAATATTGCTGTCGTATCGCTCTTTTGCCTTTTCTTTCATTGACTCTACATTTTGGCGGGCTATGTCCCGTGATACTCTGAGTCTTTCGTTTAAATCTCGTTTCTCGTTTCGTTTAAGTCATGAGTTGTGTAGTCGTCGTTTGCTTTTAAAGAATATAGAGAACGCGGTTTGTAACCAAAGAGTGATTCATGAGGTGTAAATTTTGTGGACTGATTAATTGATGTCTTATGGCACATAACGGCAAATGACACAATTTGATCCCAATTAGATTGATAACGTTTGTGGTACATTCGGATGTGATCACGTAATGTTGCGTGGAATCGTTCTAATGAACCGTTAGTTTGAGGATGATATGCGGTGCTAACTGTGTGGTTGGATCCTAGTAATTTCATCAATTGTTTGATCACGCTATTTAGAAATTCTGTACCTTGATCGGAATGGAAACGTTTAGGTAGTTGCTTGTTTGTCTTGAATGGGGTATGCTTGAACAAAACGAGTTAAGTCATCTTGTAATGTGAGTATATATTTATTAAAGTCATTAGTTATGTCTGAATAAGAAACTAAGTCAATAGTTACGCGTTCAAAAGGTTCAGTAGAAAAAGAAGTAATAACCATGGGAGCTTTATATGTTTTACGTTGAATTTTGTTTCGTTTCTGTCATTCCTTTCCAGAAATATTCAGATCGTATTTTGTGTGTTGTTTCGATAATGCCACGATGTCCTGATAGGGGATCATCATGGAAGGTTTTCAGGATTGATGCTATCTCTTCTGGAGCTGGAGTTTTAACTTTATTTTCACATATGGTGATTTTGCATTCGTAAATGTCTGCTAAATAAGCTGTGATGTGTAACTGTTCGTTTCCTTTAAGTTTACAAGTGGGGTCGTTTTTTAGATTTGGAATGTAAAGTGATTTTAATTTATGGTTGTGTAGGCAAGCGAGTAATATTTTAAAATAGCTTTCAGAATCCCAAGGATCGAAGTGAGTGGGTCTCGAACAGCCAAATATAATATTTTGTTTCTTATCCGAAACTAATAAATCGGTTTCGTAAAGTGTTTTTGGTTTATTTAAATATGGGTCCACTTGAGAGCAAGTGGAAATTGCTTGGTTGAAAAGGGTATTTTTATCGGAAAGTTGACAAGAGATTGGGATAAGAATGTTTTTGTGACGTTCGTTTAAGAGGCAGTCTGGTGAAATATGGAGATATGGAGTATTAAATGTGTGAGAGTCGATTTCTAAGTAGTGTTGAAAGTTTAGTTGTAAATAGTCTTCTGAAGTGTTTGAGTCAAGATGTGTGTTTTGTCGCTATTTGTTGGATTATATATGTTCGTGTGGAGAATTGGTGGGCGTGAGAGAGCGTGTGCATTAGTGTTGTTTTTACCTTCTTATATACTATTTCGTATTCGTACTCTTCGAGTTTAATTCGCCAACGAACTAACCGACTACCAGGGTCTTTTATCCAAAAAAGCCATGTTAGCGGTTTGTGATCAGTTACAATTTTATATTTCCTACCAAACAAATAGGGTCTAAAATGTTTGACGGCCCAAACGATAGCTAATAACTCTCTTTCGATAGTGGAATAGTTGGCTTCAGCTTTATTGAGTGTTCGAGATGTATATGCTATAGGCAAGTCCTTGCCTATTTCGCCTTGCGATAGCACAGCACCTCAGGCGTTTATCGAAGCGTCTGTGGTTAGTATGAATTCCTTTGTGAAGTTAAGATATTGTAAGATTGGAGGGTTAGTAAGATGTTTACATTCATTGAAGGATTGTTGTTGGGTTTCGCCCCATATGAAAGCAGTGTCCTTTTTAAGAAGGCTAGTTAAAGGTTTAGTGAGTTTACTGAAGTTAGGAATAAACCGAAGGTAGTATCCTGTAAGACCTAGAAATGCTTTTATATCTTTACACGATTTGGAATATGTAATTCTTGAACTGCCCATATTTTATCGGGGTTCGGCTTAACGCCTTTGTTGGAAATAATATGGCCAAGATAAGCAACTTCGCGTCTAAGAAATTCACATTTGTCTGGTTGGATTTTTAGTTCATATTTTCTAAGTCTAGAGAAAACTTCTTCAAGTTTTTGTTCATGTTCTTGAAGGCTAGAAGCAAATACTACTATGTCGTCGAGGTAAACGAAACATCTTTCACCTTGTAAGCCACACAAAACGGAGTAAATTACACGCTGAAACGTCGCTGTCGCGTTTTTCAGGCCAAATGGCATTCTTTTATATTCGTAATGACCGTATGGAGTGCTAAAAGCTGTTTTAGGAATATCTTTTTGATCTACTTCTAACTGATGAAAACCTGAGGCGAGATCCAATGTGGTAAAATATTGAGAATGACCTAATTTGTCTAGAATGTCTGTGATGTTGGGAAGAGGATAACTGTCTCCTACTGTGACTTCATTTAACTTGCGGTAATCAATAACTAATCGCCATTTCTGTTTCCCAGATGCGTCTATTTTTTTAGGAACAACCCAGATGGTACTACTCCAAGGAGATGAGCTGGGTCTGATAACGTCTTGGTCTAACATTTTTGGACTTGTGATTTTACTTCTTGTCGAGTACTGAGGAAAGCGATAGGTTTTGTGTGAATTGGAATGTCAGTAGTGGTAGGTATTTGATGTTTTGTATGATTGCTAAATGTAAGTGAGTTGCCTTCGATGAAAAATATGTCGGGATATTTGGAAACAATTTTATCTAATGAGTTCGACTCTTCTTTGTTGAAATGTTCGCGTCTAATAAGGGTGAGTACCCGGATGTGTGATTAAGATTGTTAATTAAGTGGTTATGAATGTTGTTTGTTTGTTGATTTGGTTGGTAAGGGAGAACTTCGATGTTTGGAATGCTTATCGGATTTGTTTGTTTACACAAGTGATAATAAATGAGTTGTTTTTGACTTCGACTAATGCATTGGGAATAACAATACCTTTATCTATTATTTGTTTTTCGACTATTGCTGTTCCGGAATTTATATTGCTTGTTCTACACATAATTAAACTCTCAGAGCGGCTAGAAAGGAATTGGTTATTAGAGTCGATTATATTTTGAAGATTTTCGTTCAAATAATGTAATTTGTAGGATCTTTCACGTATTCTCATAGTTTTGGATTGAATGTAAATGTTGCAATTATTCTTTATCATAAAATCGTTACCTAGTATACCGTCTGCTTTAATGTTAAGGGAGGCGACATGGAAACGATATTTAGGTAAATAATCTAGAGATATGTCGGTGGTGCCTGAGGTTATAATTGAATTTTGGCTACCGGAAATGCCTACGATTGACACGATGTTTAATTTATTTAAGGGTGAAGAACCTATTTTATCCTTTTTTATAATCGAGATCAATGCTCCGGTGTCTATGAGAAATGTGAATGGTTTGCCTTCTATATGAAAAGTGCAGTGTAAGAGGTTATCGGGTGGTACATCATTTAAGGCAGATATGGCAAAAGATTTTGATTTCAAACGTGGTTTATTGGAAACAGTGGAGAAGTGGATGTAGTAGGTGTAGTGGTCTTGATGGAATCAGTGGATATAGTAGGTGCAGTGGTCTTGAAAGAGTCAGTGGATGTAGTAGAAATAGTAATAATAGAGTCAGTGGATGTAGAAGGAATAATAAGCTTTGGAAAACCAAGGGTTTGGGGCTGGCTACCCTGTTCGTAGGTTTCCGTTTGAGAACTAGAATTTGTGAGTACTGAGTGATGTGTAGTAACTAAATCGCTAGTTTGTGTAGACGCAGTTTTCAATTGTGTCTGACACTTAAGCGGTGATTTGGAAGGTACATTGTTTGTATGTGTAGTGTGATCTCGATGGTTTGGCGGTTGAGGACGTCTTCGAGAAATAGGATTCGATTTGCTAGAATTTATATTTGTAGTTTCTCCATATCCTGAGTCGGGATCGGTGAACAGGATACTGAAGCGATTTCCAACGAGTTGCTCGTCTCGTTGGTCGCTTAGTAGTTTAAATGTTTAACTGGGATAGGAGGCGCAGGGAGTGCACGTTGGGCTTGATTATTTCTTAAATTGTTATTGTGAGCTCTTTTACGGCATTCTGTAGTATTATGCCCAATATTTTTACAATAGCTACATAGTTTCGTAATTTGTTGTGGTGTGTTTGTGTTATTGTACATGGTGTGTGTAAACGGTAGATGAGTTCAACTCATAGGCTTATTTGTATTATTGCATGAATTTTATCTCCTTGAAGTGCGAATCGGCCTGCTTTGCAAAGACTAGAAATTCTTTTTTCTTAACATTGCTCCGATGTCGGAGCTAATGCCATTAATAAAAACGTTAAGAGCCGTTTCCTCCGTTGTCGCTAAGCGACCTAATAACGTCTTATCGCATATTTCAGCGTTTAACTTTTCAATTATTTTAGAGCGACAAAGGTCGACTCTGTGAAAATATTCGGTTAACATTTCTGTAGGTTTTTGGAACATGAATTGCAGTTCAAGGTTAAGGTGTGCTATGGTTTTAACGTTGGATAATTTTTCAATAAGGAATGTTCTTAAACCGGTCCATGAGGCATGTTTTTTACTGTGAACGTCTGCCGCACCCGAACCAGTGATATTGTTTAACGCGTATACTAAAAGTACTGACTTCTAGTCCGCTGAACTTAAGTCGAAAGCTGATTTGCATGACCTAACGAATCTGTACACTTGGTCGTTATTATCTGTGTCGAATGAGGGAATTAATTTAAGTAATGTGGTGATGTCTAAGGCCATTTTAGGGTTCTTTTGAGATTGTTTTACACAGGCAATGAATAATTGATATAATAGAATTGTATAATATAGTAGTATATAATAGAATAGTACGATTACTTATATTAAAATAAAATGAATGTGAATGAGGTGGTAGATGTAGGAAAATATTATGGTAAAATGGGAAAATAGTAATTCGAACAAACAAGTTTAGCTACTTACCACAGTAACAATAAAATGTGGAGCTGCATGGTTCGGCGAAGTTTCTCAAAAGCCTTTAGCTACCGTACGTTGTCCTCTTGTTGAGCGATGCTGTCCGTCGAATTTGGTACGTTTTACTTCGTCTTTACGCGATTTAAGAGAATGAATCACGCAAGATCCTACCGATTGCGCCAAATTTGTTATGTGGCAGAGACAAAACTCTTTAAAATAAATTTATTTAATACTTTTAAACTAAGTTAAAATATAGTAGTTGATACAGAGAACTTGGGAATAGAATTATGTTGAGGATCGAAAGATTTGGTTTAAATAATGTAGGAAGCTAGGAGGTGGGGGTAAACATAAGGAAAAACATTGTTCTTGGTGTTATGGTTAACTTATGGTAAACTATAAACATTAGCATATAATATTACAATCGAATTAGTGTGGCTTCTAAGGAAGTAAACAATATGATTTATAAAGTATACAGGTCTTATAACATAAAGTAAATAGTATCCTATGACATAACATTAGTTTGTCTTCTAAGAAAGTAATTTAGCTTTTAAGTAAATAAACAATATAAAGTATACAGGTCTTATAACATAAAGTAAATAGTATCCTATGACATAACATTAGTTTGGCTTCTAAGAAAGTAATTTAGTAAATAAACAATATAAAGTATACAGGTCTTATAACATAAAGTAAATAGTATCTATGACATAACACTGCTGAGTTTCTCAAGGATTCATCCCAGGAATGTTTTTTATACAAATCAGACGTATTTAATACCAGAGAAATGGAATAAAAAATATTCTATTACGTACGTAGTACGTGAGGGTATATAACTCAAAAACCACAGACGTTTGCATAGAAGGCTCTGTGATACGATAGCTCTTCATTAGTTAATCAAATAATAAAGGATCAAAAGGGCGCTGCTTTATTGACGCCATTTTGAAAGTTGATAATATAGTAAATATTTTGGTTAATTTTAGTATTGTGTCGTGTAGTTAGTTTTTTTTAAGTTGTGTTTTCGAAGTGTTCTTAATTATTGCCAAAGCTTGTTTGCTATTTTTTTTTCTTAATATATTAGTTACCTATAGTATACGACCTTGTGATTTTGTCTCTGTCCTCTTCCTAGTTTTTGTTTTATAGGACGGCAAATTTTAAGGTCAGCCCATATTACCCTCACGTACCTTATATTATTTCTATCTAGTCAGGAAAAAGCGTCGTGAAAATATGTACATATTTGTATGATCTAAGTTGATCGGACCAACATTAATAATTATAAGTTGAATATAAAGTAAAAAAAGTAAAGTTACAGCCTATATACGTCCCACTGCTGGGCACAGGCCTCCTCTCATTTCTGAGAGGGTTTTAGGGCAAGGAAATGTCCGCCGCGCTGCCCCAATGCGTGTTGGCGAACTTTACATGTCTCCGATTTTTGTTTTGATTTCTCAGACATGCAGGTTTCCTCACGATGCTATCTCTTCTGGAGCTGGAGTTTTAACTTTATTTTCACATATGGTGATTTTGCATTCGTAAATGTCTGCTAAATAAGCTGTGATGTGTAACTGTTCGTTTCCTTTAAGTTTACAAGTGGGGTCGTTTTTTAGATTTGGAATGTAAAGTGATTTTAATTTATGGTTGTGTAGGCAAGCAGTAATATTTTAAAATAGCTTTCAGAATCCCAAGGATCGAAGTGAGTGGGTCTCGAACAGCCAAATATAATATTTTGTTTCTTATCCGAAACTAATAAATCGGTTTCGTAAAGTGTTTTTGGTTTATTTAAATATGGGTCCACTTGAGAGCAAGTGGAAATTGCTTGGTTGAAAAGGTATTTTTATCGGAAAGTTGACAAGAGATTGGGATAAGAATGTTTTTGTGACGTTTGTTTAAGAGGCAGTCTGGTGAAATGTGGAGATATGGACTATTTATATGTGAGAGTCGATTTCTAAGTAGTGTTGAAAGCTTAGTTGTAAATAGTCTTCTGAAGTGTTTGAGTCAATATGTGTGTTTTTGTCGCTATTTGTTGGATTATATATGTTTGTGTGGAGAATTGGTGGGCGTGAGAGAGCGTCTGCATTAGTATTGTATTTACCTGCCTTATATACTATTTCGTATTCGTACTCTTCGAGTTTAAGTCGCCAACGAACTAACCGACTACTGGGTCTTTTATTGAGAAAAGCCATGTAAGCGGTTTGTGGTCAGTTACAATTTTAAATTTCCTACCAAACAAATAGGGTCTAAAATGTTTGACGGCCCAAACGATAGCTAATAACTCTCTTTCGATAGTGGAATAGTTGGCTTCAGCTTTATTGAGTGTTTGAGATGCATATGCTATGGCAAGTCCTTGCTATTTCGCGATAGCATAACACCTAAGGCGTTTATCGAAGCGTCTGTGGTTAGTATGAATTCCTTTGTGAAGTTAGGATATTGTAAGATTGGAGGGTTAGTAAGAAGATGTTTACATTAATTGAAGGATTGTTGTTGGGTTTCGTCCCATATGAAAGCAGTGTCCTTTTTAAGAAGGCTAGTTAAAGGCTTAGTGAGTTTACTGAAGTTAGGAATAAGCCGACGGTAGTATCCTGTAAGACATAGAAATGCTTTCATATGTTTACACGATTTAGAAATAGGGAATTCTTGAACTGCTCGTAAGCAACTTCGCGTCTAAGAAATTCACATTTGTCTGGTTGAATTTTTAGTTCATATTTTCTAAGTCTAGAGAAAACTTCTTCTATGTCGTTGAGGTAAACGAAACATCTTTCACCTTGTAAGCCACACAAAACGGAGTCCATTACATGCTGAAACGTCGCTGGCGCGTTTTTCAGGCCAAATAGCATTTTTTTATATTCGTAATGACCGTATAGAGTGCTAAAAGCTGTTTTAGGAATATCTTTTTGATCTACTACTAACTGATGAAAACCTGACCAAATGAGAATGACCTAATTTGTCGAGAGTGTCAGTGATATTGGGAAGAGGATAACTGTCTCCTACTGTGACTTCATTTAACTTGCGGTAATCAATAACTAATCGCCATTACAGTTTCCTAGATGCGTCTAGTTTTTTAGGAACAACTCAGATGGGGCTACCATGGAGATGAGCTAGGTCTGATAATGTCTTGGTCTAACATTTTTTGGACTTGTGATTTTACTTCTTGTTCGTGTACTTGAGGAAAGCGATAGGTTTTTTTGTGAATTGGAATGTCAGTAGTGGTAGGTATTTGATGTTTTGTATGATTGCTAAATGTAAGTGAGTCGCCTTCGATGAAAAATATCTTGGGATATTTGGAAACAATTTTATCTAATGAGTTCGACTCTTCTTTGTTCAAATGTTCGCGTCTAATAAGGGTGAGTACTTGGTTTTGTCTATCGGTGTCGGATGTGTGATTAAGATTGTTAATTAAGTGGTTATGAATGTTGTTTGTTTGTTGATTTGGTTGGTAAGGGAGAACTTCGATGTTTGGAATGCTAATTACTTTGTCGGATTTGTTTGTATTTACAAGTGATAATAAATGAGTTGTTTTTGACTTCGACTAATGCATTGGGAATAACAATATCGTTATCTATTATTTGTTTTTCGACTATTGCTGTCCCGGAATTTATATTGCTTGTTCTACACATAATTACACTCTCAGAGCGGCTAGAAAGGAATTGGTTATTAGAGTCGATTATATTTTGAAGATTTTCGTTCAAATAATGTAATTTGTAGGATCTTTCACTTATTCTCATAGTTTTGGATTGAATGTAAATGTTGCAATTATTCTTTATCATAAAATCGTTACCTAGTATACCATCTGCTTTAATGTTAAGGGAGGCGACATGGAAACGATATTTAGGTAAATAATATAGAGATATGTCGGTGGTGCCTGAGGTTATAAGTGAATTTTGGCTACCGGAAATGCCTACGATTGACACGATGTTTAAATTATTTAAGGGTGAAGAACCTATTTTATCCTTTTTTATAACCGAGATCCCTGCTCCGGTGTCTATGAGAAATGTGACTGGTTTACCTTGTATATGAAAAGTGCAGTATAAGAGGTTATCGGGTGGTACATCATTTAGGGCAATAGACTTTGTATTAGATTTGGATTTAGGAAGTTTTGATTTAGGCTTTTTAGTTTTAGGTTTTGATTTCAAACGTGGTTTATTGGAAACAGTGGAAGAAGTGGATGTAGTAGGTGCAGTGATCTTGATGGAATCAGTGGATATAGTAGGTGCAGTGGTCTTGAAAGAATTAGTGGATATAGTAGGTGCAGTGGTCTTGAAAGAATCAGTGGATATAGTGGGTGCAGTGGTCTTGAAAGAGTCAGTGGATGTAGTACAAATAGTAATAATAGAGTCAGTGGATGTAGAAGGAATAATAAGCTCTGGAAAACCAAGGGCTTGGGGCTGGCTACCCTGTTCGTAGGTTTCCGTTTGAGAACTAGAATTTGTGAGTACTGAGTGATGTGTAGTAACGAAGTCGCTAGTTTGTGTAGACGCATTTTTCAATTGTGTCTGACACTTAAGCGGTGATTTGGAAGGTACATTGTTTGTTTGTGTAGTGTGATCTCGATGGTTTGGCGGTTGAGGACGCCTTCGAGAAAGAGATTTGCTAGAATTTATATTTGTAGTTTCTCCATAACCTGAGTCGGGATCGGTGAGCAGGATACTGAAGCGATTTCCAACGAGTTGCTCGTCTCGTTGGTCGGTTGGTAGTTTAACTGAGATAGGAGGCGCAGGAAGTGCGCGTTGGGCTTGATTATTTCTTAAATTGTTATTGTAAGCTCTTTTACGGCATTATGTAATATTATGCCCAATATTTTTACAATAGCTACATAGTTTCGTAATTTGTTGTGGTGTGTTTGCGTTATTGTACATGGTGTGTGTAAACGGTAGATGAGTTCGACTCATAGGCTTATTTGTATTATTATATATAATTATGGTTATGGTATGGTGGTATTGTAAAAGTTGGTGGACGCGTTGTGTTCAGTTTAAATAAAGATTGCCTAGCTTTGTTCATTGCACGAATTTTATCTTCTTGAAGTGCGAATCGGCCTGCTTCGCAAAGACTAGGAAATTCTTTTGTTCTTAACATTGCTCCGATGTCGGAGCTAATGCTATTGATAAAAACGTTAAGACCCGTTTCCTCCGTTGTCGCTAAGCGACCTAATAACGTCTTATGGCATATTTCAGCGTTTAACTTTTCAATTATTTTAGAGCGACAAAGGTCGACTCTGTGAAAATATTCGGTTAACGTTTCTGTAGGTTTTTGGAACATGGATTGCAGTTCAAGGTTAAGGTGTGCTATGGTTTTAACGTTAGAGAATTTTTCAATAAGGAATGTTCTTAAACCGGTCCATGAGGCATGTTCTTTACTGTGAACGTCTGCCGAACCCGAACCAGTGATATTGTTTAACGCGTATACTAAAAGTACTGACTTCTGGTCCGCTGAACTTAAGTCGAAAGCTGAATTGCATGACCTAACGAATCTGTACGCTTGGTCGTTATTATCTGTGTCGAATGAGGGAATTAATTTAAGTAACGTGGTGATGTCTAAGGCCATTTTAGGGTTCTTTTGAGATTGTTTTACACAGGCAATGAATAATTGATATAATAGAATAGTATAATATAGTAGTATATAATAGAATAGTACGATTACTTATATTAAAAAAAATGAATGAGAATGAGTTGGTAGATGTAAGAAAATATTTTGGTAAAATGGAAAAATAGTAATTCGAACAAACAAGTTTAGCTACTTACCACAGTAACAATAAAATGTGGAGCTGCATGGTTCGGGGAAGTTTTTCAAAAGCCTTCAGCTTCCGTACGTTGTCTTCTTGTTGGGCGATGCTGTCCCGTCGAATTTGGTACGTTTTTACTTCGTCTTTACGCGATTTAAGCGAATGAATCACGCAAGAGCCTACCGACTGCGCCAAATTTGTTATGTGGCAGAGACAAAAACTCTTTAAAAATAAATTTATTTAATACTTTTAAACATAAGCATATATTATTACAATCGAATTAGTGTGGCTTCTAAGGAAGTAAACAACATGATTTATAAAGTAGGTATACAGGTCTTATAACATAAAGTAAATAGTATCCTATGACAAAACATTAGTTTGGCTTCTAAGAAAGTAATTTAGTAAATAAACAATATAAAGTATACAGGACTTATAATATAAAGTAAATTCGAAAATAATTTAGGTTCGAACCCGGGTTGCTCGCGTACTGTGAAACTTACAGCGAGCGCTAACCATCTGAGCTGCCACGGCTCTTCTATTAAGTAAGGTGCCTCAATCTATTGAGTAAGGAAAGTTGAATGATGTTTCAATTAGGACCTAATATATCTCATACCTCCCGTCCAGGGTGCTGAAAAGTACTCGAAAACTCGAAACGTTGAAAATTTAAAAAGTTTAAATTAAGAGCGATAAAATCCGTAAAATTAATTTGATTCAATTTGTAGTATTCTTGAAATATAAAACAACATTACTCGTATAATTTTATCGAGAACTTGCTTGCTTGAACAGAAAATGTTCTTTTTAGCGTTTTCGTTTTCCCGTAGTAAAGTGTCTCATGTGTTAATCCAGAACATGGCCTATTTGTGTGCCAAATCTCAATTCATTAGGCCGTTTATGTGTGAGTGACTGATAAACATCTACACATCTTCACAAACTTATACATCTAATTTAAGTACTACAAGCGGCTGTTACCCACTAGTTTCATTGGGCCTATATATACGTGTCAATGTAAACCATCGCCACAACCTCATAGCGTTAAAAAAGTATCTCATATTCAATTCCACGACATAATCGAGTTCAAAGCCGAATATTATTGAAACCCGTCCAGCCTTTCAAACGTGATTAATCAACAAATTCATCCTTACAGCCCTTCACAAGTCAACTTCTGAACATAGGCCTCCCCAAGGAATGCCACAAAGTAGTCCTGAGCCCCCTGCATCCAACGACATATCTTACCAGGTCGTCACTCCATCTAGTGGGAAGACGCCCTACACTTCGCCTACTGGTACTACGCTGCCACTCGAGAAACTTTCTTCCCCATCGGTTGTCGGTTCTTCGCGCTATACCTATTGCCGGCCCATTGCCACTTCAGCTTACTAATCCGTTGGGCTATATCGGTTACTCTAGTTCTACTGCAGATATCCTAATTTCTGAGTTTATCACGCAGAGAAACCCCGAGCATAGCCTTCTCCAAAGCTCGCTGAGCGACCTTGAGTTTCCTCATACGGCCAGCAGTGAAGGACCACTTCTAATAATTCATAGGGATTTTAATTAGGTATTTAATATAATAAATTAAATAAGTTGGAGTAAGTAAGATCAATAAATTATATACCTAATGATTTTAGCGGACTTCAATAGATACAATAGTCAACATTTTATTAATATACAAAACTGTTGTCATAAAATGATTGTAAATTTGTTCCCGGATCCCTAACCACTTAAACTTTCCTCATTATCCAACAGACATTTTATCAGGACGTTTCGTTTTGCATAGACGGTGTTCAACTATTTAAGCTCGGACTTCATTAAAATGGGAAACTGTATTTTAGAACTAAAATACAACTGGAGTTATAATTAGAATTAAAAAAAAACTATTGGTAAAACCAATTGTGCATGCCCTAAGCGCAATAAAAACATGATTATATGTACGTAATTTTTTTAAAGTAGTTCAAATACACACAAGTTTTCACTAAGATCCTTATTACTATACTTCCAATTTTCCAATAATTTTATGTCAAGCTTCTATAAAAAAAAGTTTGGAAAATTCAAAAGTGCACGACTCATAATGCTCATATGATCGAGAAAAAATTAAAAAAAATTGTAAATTGTAGTTCTATTCGTCAAAAGTTCCAGTAGCAGTCATCGAAGTACACCTTCAAATCACTACATCAAGTCCGTAGGTAAGGTTTATTCATAACTAACAAAACGAGCCCAAACTCGGCACATCTAGTTCTCTTTTTCAAGGAGTTCCAGTAGCATTCACTGAAGTACACCTTCAGGTCACTCCGTCAAGTCCGGAGGTAAGGTCTCATTATAACTAACAAAACGATCCCAAACTCGGCACACCTATTCTCAATCGACGGAGGAGGGGAGGCTTGCACCAGCACCATGTCTTCCGTCAGGGCTTTCATCATCGGCTTCTTCAGGCCTATTTCTGTCAGGGGTATTCAACAATGAATCTGCAATAGCCAATCTGAACCAAAGAAGATCATATATATTTTTTTACTGGGATCTGCCAGCTCTGAATCAATTTTGTATTGACGCCAAGCGTTGGCAACTGACAAATCCAGTAAATGTATTAATACCTTCACGATCCATTTCTTGGTTTTTTGGAATGTGCGATAATATTCTATGGTCTGATCTAAAACATCCACTCCACCCATATTTTTATTATAGTTCAAAATAATTTTAGGCGCTTTTACAGGCACGTAACTTTTTTGTTTTTTCTCCTATCTAGGAACGTAAGAGACATTATCACCACCAGTGCAGTTAGACGACATCAAAACAATATTATTGTCCTTCCATTTAACTAAGGTTACGTCCCTAGAGACATACTGAAGGGTGTCACCTCGTTCCATACCGCCTTTTTCAGTAAGTTTTAGTTTTTTTCCATTGGGGACACGGTTAGCCATGATTGTCTCTGTTCCGTGCACTGTATTTTGCGGGTAGTAAATCTCAAAATTGACCATGAGGCGTTGGTATCTAGTAACTACATAGTTTTTTTAATCCCAGCGGTCGCGATTTTATACGCTTTGTAACTCTGGATTTTGTACAAGAACATCGGCTTCGGCATAAGGTCTTACGGTGGACTCAATATCTGCGTCCATTTCATCCTCTGTGCTAGTCTGTTCTGCCGCGGCTGCTCTGCTGAGAAGATCTTCGCCATCTGAACCTTCGAGCTCCGAGTTACAACCATCCCCGATGAGTTCATGAACCAATTCCGAAGTCAAAGGCCCTAAAAGAAACGAAAAATTTACATTACTTAGAACAGTCAAAAAACAAACACCGTCCTGACACGCACGATCGTGTTTTATATCTTCAGGTACTTTCAGAATCCAACTTATTCTAATTTTGATTAAAAATAAAAACTAATTCTACATTTTTAGGATACATTTGAAATAAATGTAAATAAAACATATTAAAATCTATCAATTAAGTTATTTAAATAAATACTTACTTTGCGTGCCTCCCGTCTTTAAGTACGCGTCCATACTTGTCACTTGACACGACACCGACTGAGCGCCAATGAAGGACCTTATTTTAAAATATCAAATTTAATGAAACGTACGATCGATACAAGATACAAGATACATTTTGGCGCGGTAAAGTTGATTAGCTTACTAACCAGAATTTTTCAAAGTTGAACGCACTATCGTATCATTCTGTGCTGAAAGGGGTAAGGTCTCATCATAACTAACAAAACGATCCCAAACTCGGCACACCTATTACTACTCTTCGAGGAGTTCCAGTAGCATTCACCGAAGTACACCTTCAGGTCACTCCATCAAGTCCGGAGGTAAGGTTTCATCATAACTAACAAAACGATCCCAAACTCGGCACACTTATTACTACTCTTCGAGGAGTTCCAGTGGCATTCACCGAAGTACACCTTCAGGTCACTGCGTAAAGTCCGGAGGTAAGGTCTCATCATAACTAACAAAACTATCCCAAGCTCAGCACACCTATTACTAATACTACTCTTTGAGGAGTTCCAGTAGCATTCACCGAAGTACACCTTCAGGTCACTCCATAAAGTCCAAGACGTATTTAAGTATATTTATATATAAATCCTACTAACTTTAATAGCATAGAATAAATAATGTATTGAAAATCTGTGATTGCAATAATAATAATATCTTACCTTGGCAAGTATGTATCAAATTTGGTTTTTCGAATATTTTGTATTATTTAGTGAAATAAATTATTACAAGACTGCTCAGAACACCGAAAATTTCGAGATTTCTCCGCCGAAAAAAAAAATAATAACTAAACAAAACAAAATTAAATTGCTATTTACATTCCATGGCTTCCCACATGATAGATGATAGACTAAAAAATAGATTGAGTTGAAAAATTTATACTTTCAATTCCATGCGGACTTGATAAACCCACACCATAACCCATTAAAACCACTTTTTTATGTAAAATAGCAATTAATCGATTTAAAAAAAAACAGCGTGTGTGTCGTGGAACACTCGATTGGAACGAAGTTCCTTTCGTAGTATATTAAACGTATTATATTATTGATTAACAAAAATACAAATAAATGAATTACTAGCGTCTATTAAAATGAAGCGTCATTTAAAATAATATTTATTTCGTGGCAAGATAAGAAAAAGTGCGAGGGAGATGGATATTATTCCATTTCGCTTGCACTAAAGAAAGGGGGTCGTGACAGAAAAATCTTACACTTTTTCTCGCCTAGCCCCCATCCGCCAAATTCGTACCGTGCGATAAGGAACTTCGTTTCAAACATTAATTAGTTCAACAACCATTTAACTTTCTGATAACGTGCTTTTTATATCATTTATATATACAATATGATTGTTAGATACGATTTCATGCGACAAAACGTTGGAATCTTGATTTTAGGCCCTAGTAGAACATAACAGCCCTTAGCCTTAGAGTATACATAATCATAGCTTGCTTACTTATACTTTAAGTCTAAACCTGTCTCTTTCTATTGTTATTAGTGAAAATAGAGAAAGCAACTTTTCGAATTTCTTAAATTGTTGACAATGAGCTAATAATCTTACGCTCACCAGATGTCGGTTAACTTATTTGTTACGCAGGTGGTCACAAAGTGACATCATCTAGTGTCTTTATATACACAAAACAATGCCTCAGTGTTGTATTCTTTAATTTTTTACACATTTTTACCTTTTTTAGTTTTTTTTAGTTTTAGGAATATCCGTAATTTGTTTTATTCATTTCTTATTTAACTAATATTTCAGAAAGAAACATTAATCTTTACACTTTTCTAACAAATTAACTTTCTCCGCTATGAAATCTGTCAAATATTTCAACTTATTCTAAAGTGACGTCGCCCTGGTGCCCGTGTCGTCCTGGATGTCCTCATGTAATGGGTGAGGTATAACATTTTAAATTTTCATAATTATTTTCTTAGGTTTATTGGTGTTTTCTTTCGACTCAATTTTCAAGGGTAAGGAAGGAATCATGTCGGACCCACTAAACCCATTGTGTTCCAACTTCGCCGCAAATCTATGTTACATGACCGTTTTTGTTTTCGGATGTATCCACAGCCCCACTAGAGCCAGCCGTCGCTTTGCAGCGCCTCTCCTCTAGAGTAGACAACTCCTGCAATCTCTTCCTCTTTTCCTCAGCAAAGACGTCACGAAACACAAATCGCGTCTTCCTACACTACCCTCATCTTCACCTGCGCAATGTATTATATATCTTTAACATAATATACAGGTAATAAATAAGCACTAAAAATTGCCTTCACTAGGCTTGCTGCGAGGTACGGTATGATACCACTTAAAACCGTAATCGGATTTTAAACTGTGGGGACAATGAAATTATTGGCTTTAAAAAAATTATTTCACTGCGATTTACAAATAAAGAAAAGAAAGAAAGATATATGTTTATTTGGCACATCATACATTAAAATAAAGTACAAATCTTAACTAACAAGTCGTATCACGTTACGTCGTAGTGCGCCAATATCGCTTCAATTCCTCCGCTAGATTCAGATTCTACACAAAATACGGCCGCAGAATAATAGCGTCGTTGCAACAATATTATTATCACCGTGAATCCAATGTTATAATGAAACTGAAAACTGTATATGCTAAATAGATGACGTAGTGGAGCTACGCTGCAGCTATAATATTACGGATGTAGCACGAATGAGTCGGTTCGATCGGGGAAGGACCACGCTCTCCCAGAATACTAGCGTAAAATTGTGTTTTGTATGGTGAGCGTTGAGAACCGGAGACCCTTTTACTGGAAACGAGGCATTTGATCTTAGTCCTCAGGGGTGAGAACGCATCTGCATTTTGATTCTTAATCGAGGATTAATATAGATTTCTATGAGTCACAGCATCCACTTACCATCAGTGGAGTGAGTGCTCGTTAGTCGCACTTATTCTATAAAAAAAAACACAAACCTAGTGTAAGAACTGCGAATGGTTTTAATATTACATGGTTTTCTTATTCTATAAAAATTTTTTTTTTGTTAAATTAAACCGCAAACATCATTGGTGTTAATGATGAATTTGTGAATTGCCATCTTAAGTACCGATTAACCGTGCGACCAGCGGTGTAGCGGAAAACATAAACTGCAGGTTTAACGAAATATCTCTAGGAACTTAGAGTTTGATCCATGCAATGGGACAGCTCTGCGGATTCTTGTATACCCTTAAAGGGTGTTATAAATAAGAGGAGGCCTGTGACCAGCAGTAGAGCGTATATCTTACTGTATTAAATGCGTTGCTGCGTACACATTTATTTTGACAAGTTAATTGAGACATGTAGTAACGATTTAAGAATATTCACTACGTCATAGCATCTCATGGCTATCGTGAGGGGCAACAGAGAGAAACAAACCAGGAGATTGGCAGCAGCGTCTTCCTAATAATAACTAGAAAATAAAAAAACTGCGGCTACCAACCCGCCTGTCAAGCGTGCAGCAATTACATATACCCCTCTTTTAACTCAATTTATGGGGTGGCCAATGTCCAGCTGTGGACTTTGAAAGGCTATAATGAATAAATGAAAAAAAATATCCAGACGAACATTAAATTGAGTAGGTATTTGATACCACCATTGTTCAATAACTACTGCCCAAATACTCAAACGCTACTCAATTTTAAGACGCCGTTAAGTCTCGTGCTGTCTCCATCACTTTAAGTCAAAGTGACTGTGACACCACGAGACTTAAGGTAGAGACAGACTGGCCCCACGTACGCAACGTATGCAAACGTCTGGACTCTTGATTTTGCATGAAAAACTATGCATTAGAAACACACTTAAGGTAGGGACAGCCTGGTCCCACGTACGCAACGTATGAACGCATTATTACTTTTGGACTCTTGATTTTGTATGAAAAACTATGCATTAGAAACACACTTATCGTATGCAACGCAATCACACGCGTCCGACGCAACGTCGATCTGCGATGTCTAGATCGGCGTGGGAAAGTGGAGGGGATGTTCGTACGCAATCTTACGCGTACGACCAGTGTGTTCCTAGAACTCACGCGTAGCACGTCATAAACAAATAGACCCTTGCACAGTGCACACGTTTTGTTGCCAAAATGAGAAATTAACAACAGTAAGACGATACTAATGTACTTATAATATTATTGGGTAAAATATACGCTTGTGTTTGATATTGTAAAAAACAACAAAATGGCCGTAATAACGTAATTCACAACGCATTTGCTTCCGAACTTATCAAGTCAACAATTGGTTCCCCTACAACGGATAAGAGATTGCCCTAAATAAGCAAGCTCAATCATCAATTATTGGTACTACAGTAAGGCATCTTATTGCATTTAATATTAAAAAAAAAACATTTTAAATGTAAACTATAATTCAATGCCTACCTAAAATTAGGTACTTAATTACAACTAAATGAAGAAAATTACGTAAGTATCTATTATATGCCTCTGCCTGCAAACAAATAGATAGTAAAACTACACTCAATCAAGGACGGTTCTTTAACCTTTGAGTAATAGGTGTGATCGTACCCAAAATTCGATGGGTTTTCTATCAAGAAATTCTCAGTAGCAACCCGGAATATTTTACCCCTGTGCTTCAGTAAGAACGTACAAAGCCGTTAGTTCTGAATATGATCTCTCTATATTCGTATCGGTTTACCGTCCCATCGGACTATGAGAGAAGGAATAAAAAGTGCACATGTGCTTGCGCACACATTCATAAACCATACTCCTGCCCTGTGCCAATAAGGTATACTCGTATATATATTTAAGAAAGGGAAGTCATTGCGTCCTAATTTTTCAGGAGACAAAAAAACTGTATATCTTTAAATGTTATTGGAAAATAGTTTTTAATTTTACACACTGCGAGTCTTTCTCTGGTACCAAAAGACTTCCGTAAATGTATATTTTCTTTTTTTATATCACTTTCAATATTTTTTTTATCGGATAAGGGTGACAAGTCCACACACAGTCCACCTGATGGTAAGTGGCTGCTGTGGCCCATTGACATCTACATCTATTCTCGTTTTCGAATCAAAATGCAGGTGCGTTGTCACCCGTGAGGACTACGATGGAATGCCTCTTTTCCAGTAAAAAGGGTCTCCGGTTCTCTACACTCACCATACGAAAGACAGCAGTGTTAATCTTCTATTTCACGCTGGTATTCTGTGATTGTGTGGTCTTTCCCTAGTCGAGAAGACCCATTCGTGCTACAACTATACAATTAATATAGCTGCAGCATGGTTCTACCACGTATAAATTCATATACGTGGTACGTTTATGAATCTCCTCAAATTGCACTTTTGTCATACGAAGGTACAGAAAAAATCGTTCGTCATCATTTTCAGTTCCTTAACTAATGTATAGTATTCTCCAAACGCCTCTTTGGTTTATTTATTTCATGAACCCAATATCTTCGCTTCTTAACTTTTCTCTTTTTCTTTATGGCGTGAATATATTCATTTGTGAAAATCAGACTAAGTAAATCATTCTCAAACTCACTCCCAGAATCAGAAAACATGCTATAAGTTTGTATTCGTGCTTCCGCTAAGAAGCGATAAGAGTGTATGATGGCAAACGTACATTGCATACGTAGGTCAAGTATGTACACATACGTGGGAACGTTGCATCGCATACGTAGCGTACGTGGGATCAGTCTGTTTCTCCCATTAACGACATCTTAAAATTAAGTAGAGTTTGAGTATTTGGCCATAAAACATATAATTTTAATTAGCTTCTTTTAGCAGACAGTAATAATGAAAACGATAAGATAAAATTATTTTTGATGTATGATAATATCGTTAATGATGCTCTTTAATCGTTTCTGACAAAGTCTCAATACGACAGCCACTCGTAGGCAATATAATCTCCATGATGTAACCTTTACACACCATGCGTATTTTAATATGGCAGGTATTCAGTTAAGATTATGGAGCTTTTGATTCCCTTATTAAATTTCTTAATAAATAAATCTAATGAAAGGTTATTTTGAACACTCCCTACAACGGGAGGGGTCCATGTTGCCACGGGCTGGCAACGGTAATGTTTTTATTTTCTAGTTGTTACCTATTAGAAAGACGGTGGACCCATCACCTCAATATTTTGAATACCAGCGTAAAATAGCAGCTTAATGCTGCTGTGTTTCGTATGGTAAGTGTAGAGAACCGGAGACCCTTTTTACTGGAAAAGAGGCATTCCATCTTAGTCCTCAAGGCTGACAACGAATCTGCATTTTGATTCACAAACGAGGATAGATGTAGATGTCTATGGGCCACAGCAACCACTTACCATCAGGTGGATTGTATGCTCGTTTGTCACCCTATTTATATATAAAAAAACCTGGTTTGTTATCCTCTGTCGCCTCTTATAACAACCACGGGACGATAATTATGGGGTAGTGGACATTCTTACATCGCCACTTTACGGTTTAAGTTGGTTGAAAGTAAAAAATATCACAGTAATGAATGACCCACTACCCACCAAATACACAGTATTCAGGGATATTTCACGATTATTACCATAACTTTAAAAGTACTGGCCTATAAAAAAAGTTTTAAGTGCCATTTTGATGCTGGCACATTTCAACCTGTATTCTAAATTCAAAATAAAAAAAAAGGTAAAACAAAATTAACTTTATTACGATAAAATGTTCTTACTTGTGTGTCGTAAAGACTTAATTTAGTTTTTATATTGGCTATTTAGATATGTTGAGAGCAATAGGCATGCAGGAAACGGGCGTGATCCAATAAAATATTACTGATGCTATTAGACACCAGTCAAGGTAGTCTCGCTATTTGGCGAGCACCACCTTGCTGGTGAGCGATACCCTGGGAAAAGTCTGATTATCACCGCAAGATTTATACAAATTAGGGTGAGAAGACAGCCTAACTTTCCGGTTAGGCAATTACTTTTGCAGTTGCAGATCCTTGTGAGCAATCAAACTGTGAGGAGGATACTATACGAAGTCAACCTTCATGTTCGTAAACTACATCAAATTCTGGCACTACGACGAGGCAATCGCGGAAAAAGATTAGAATGCGCAAATAAACTTTTGATTTGGATCAGATTTCAGAATGCAGTGCCTCCAATGTTTCATTTTGTTGGTATATTCATCTAAAAACCTGCCTATTGCCTATAAGTCCACTAATGGACACAGATTACCACTATAACAGTCAGTCGGTAGACGGTAAACGCAACAAACGTATGCATTGCGCTGTTGCCAGTCGATCGCTATTGTTTTTGTAGTCAGAGTTTCTCAAACTTTATCTTATCCAACATGTTTATGTGTCACCGGTGTAATAGTGAAGCCAGGGATGGTGTGCAGTGTACGATGTGCCTCAACCGTTTCGATTTCCCATGTGCAGGAATAACAGAGGCAGGATATCGCAAACTTGGGGACAGAAAGGCTACTTGGAAATGCAATACCTGTAAGACAGGAACTGCGAGTCCTAATCTTTCTTCCGAGAAAACAGTACAAGGAAGGGTACCATCTCACGGTGATCTGGAGAATATTCGTCTTGAGCTTAGTAAGATTACCAAACAAATATCGTCATTACCACAGTTAATTGCAAGTGTCAAGACTATCCAGGCTGACCTTTCAGATCTTAAGGTTATGAAGAGTGAAATGATGGACGTTAAAAACTCCTTGAACCATGTGCATACTTCGGTTGAGGACTCACTAACAAACTGACCGAGATCGATCAGGAATTCAGTCACTTCAAAAACTAAGGATGATGTTGTACGTGTTGAACATCGATTGGAGAAGCTTGAGGCCGCTGCACGCGAAAATCAGCAAAGATCGCGCCTGAACAACATTGAGATCAAAGGCGTTCCTGTAACCTCGTCTGAAAATCTTACTATTATTTCCAATATTGGTAGTAAAATAGGTTACGAAGTTCTAGAACAAATCAACTACGTCGCAGGAGTACCTCAGCGTAATAATAAAAACACCAAAAACATTATTGTGTCACTTCACCGTTACCTGAGAGATAATTTTATAGCTGCTGCTAAAAAATGTAAAACTTTAACTGCTGGATTTAGGATTGAGCAGTGATAGCAGGATTTTCATCAATGACCACCCGTTTGAGAATAAACAGCTACTTAATAAGACAAAAGCTCTTGCTAGGAAAATTTTTCTTATACATGGGTAAAAACTGTACAATTCTAATGAAAAGAATGCGACATCTCCTACATATGCAATAAAAACGGAAGCAGATTTAAAGAAGATTTTCTGAATATAAATTTGTTCATTTCTATATCAATTTGTGAAACAAGTTTGAGAAACACTGGTACGTTAAGTTTAATCTATTTATTTATTTTATCACTGACGGTACACGTTGTTGTTCTGTTGTCGCTTGGTTTAATACCTGCTCGGTGCATTTTTTATTTGTACCTTACACCATATGTGATATTAGTTAAGATAGCGTTTAGCTTGACAAATCTTAAATTACTTCTTGCGGTATTTTACTGTTGTATAAATAATCAATATTTCTTCGTTGATATTTATACTACACATTATGCATCTTATTTCTTTAACGATTGCTACAATTTGAACAAATTGGCGCTGTTATTTGCTGTAGTTAAACACATCCATATACTTTTTATTAATATTATTTATTTACCACCACACTTTAGGTGCGTATTCGCACTTCTTTTTATGTTATGGTATGTCATTTTCAGCGCTATTTCCGTGTTTTTGTATGATTTTAATGATGGCTGTTGAAATTTACTATCAAAATGTACGTGGTCTGCGAACAAGGCATCTAATGTTCTGAAAATGTATGTATTAACAATTATGATGTTATATGCTTGACGGAGACGTGGCTTAACGATGAATTTTGTAATAACGAGCTCTTTGATGACCGTTTATTTATTTATTTATTTATTTAAAACTTCATATACACAAATGGTATATAGGCGGACTTAATGCCTAAGGCATTCTCTCCCAGTCTACCTTGGGATGATGCAGAGATAGAATGAAGTAGGTGTAATAAAAAGTTAATATGCGAATACTAAATTAAATAACAAAAAAAAATTGTAATACATGGAAATAAAATACATAAGATATAAATGGTACATCACAAAAAATAGATAAAATTAATTATAATAAAATGAAATATAAAATAACTAAGATAATAAAAATGTATAATACATAAGTACATATTATAATGTCAGATGTATATAAACTCATAAAGATATACAAATATACATGTTATCAAATAAATTTACAAAAATATATTAATATTTATACACATATATGTATATAAAATATATAATATACATAATAACAATAAGAATATATATATATATAAATAAACTGTTACTATGATGATTCTGCCAATTTATTAAGTAAGTGTTCCCGAACCTTCATCTTGAACGCGTACCGATTGCTAGCCGTCCTGATTTCGAGAGGGAGTGCGTTCCAAAGGAGAATAGATTGAATGTGGAAAGAAGAATGAACAAGTCCAGAGCTATGGGAGGGACATAGGAGAAGAAGGTTGTTCGTAGAGCGGAGGTTTCTCTCATGACTAGCACTAAGCAACTGAAAGTAAGGAGATAAGTAAGAAGGGGAAGTTGGAGACATCAAGATAGAATAAAGGGTGGTGAGTGCACGCAAACTACGGCGTTAACGAATTAGGTAACCATTTTAATTGAGATCGATACGTAGATACTTGGTCATATTTTCGAAGATTGAAAATGAATCGAATACAGTTATTTAGAAAACGATCATATTTGTTGAGAAGATCTGCATTCAAGTCCAAATAACACACATCACCATAGTCGATTAGGGGAAATATTAAACTTTGCACAAGCATTGTCTTCATTCCAGATGATAGAAAATTTTTAGGCGATAGAGAGAATGCAGGGTACCGGTGACTTTCTGGCTAACGCTCGTTAGCTGGGTTTTCCAACTCAAAGTGGAATCAATGACTAAACCTAGATCCTTCACAGTAGAACACAATTGAATCTCAGTACTATTAAAAAAGATAGGAGGTAGAGCTACTGTTTTCAATCTCTGGATCATCGGACGGCTACCAATTATTATGGCCTGACACTTCGAAGGGTTGACCATTAGGCCAAACCTGTCAGACCAGTTCTTAATGTACTCAAGGTCCCTGTTAAGTATGTCCACCGCTGTAGAAATATCGTCAATACTCGCTTGTGTGTACAATTGCAAGTCATCAGCATACAGATGATACGCAGACTGAAGGTTTTGAGTAATGAGATTAATAAATATAGAAAACAACAAAGGAGATAATATGCCGCCTTGAGGGACACCAGCATGTATGTCAAGCCAGCTAGATGATAGCTCATCGATGCGAACCGACTGCTGGCGCCCTTGAAGATATGATGAAAACCAATCCAGTGCTTCGGGTGAGATCATAGAAAGGGAAAGGATGGAAATTAGAATGTCATAACTAATGGTATTAAAGGCGTTCGAGAAGTCAACTAAAACCAACACAGTGACTTTAGTGTCCTCTATGCCTGCCCTAATATCACCAGTTACTTTCAGGAGTGCGGAAATGGTACTATGACCGGGCCTAAAGCCAGACTGCAAGGGACTTAATAAGTTATTACGAGAGATAAACTGCGAAAGTTGCTTGTGGACACAGGCCTCAAGGACCTTGGATAAGAAGGAAGGATGGATATAGGTCAAAATGATTGGGTAAAGTGGGATTTGGGATCTTTTGTAAGGGAATAACGTAAGCCTTACGCCACAGTGAGGAAAATTACAGAATCCAAGGAGAAGTTAATGATGTGCGAGATAACTGGGAGAATATGGTCAAGTATAGATAATCATCCGTCGGCTGATGTTGTCGCAACCTACAGCATTAGATTTAATGGAAAGGATTATCTTCTTGATCTCATCCACAGCTACTGGAGAAAATTGAAACAGATTAATGTCAGGACGAGGTAAACCCATTAAGTGTTCAACAATAAGACGCTTGGTCTGGTGATCAAGAGGACTGTTGGAGACAAAATGAAAATTGATATCATCCAGACCAATCGTCCTTTGAAACTCACAACGGTGTCGTTTACCGATACCTATGGTTCCAAGGAACTTCCAGATATTAGCAGGGGAAGAAGATGAGATGTTACTAAGAATAAATCGGCGTTTGGCGTTGCGTATCATCTGATTGCACCGATTCCTTGCAATTTTATAAAGCGTCCAGTTTTGATCACATCGATCTTTTCTAAATTTGCCGAAAGCGCGATCCCTACGTCTCATCGCAATTCGAACCCCAATCGTCATCCAAGGCGCAGGTGGACGCTTGAGCTTCACTTTTTTGATGGGAGCATGTACGTCATATAATCTAAGGATAGCTTCATTCAAAGCCCCAACTTTTTCGTCCACAGTGGGTGCAGAAACCACGCTGTTCCAGTTTATTTTGGATGCATCCATACAAAGCTTTTCAACATCCAAGCGACCAAAACAACGCATGTGTAGAGTTTTAGCTGGAGGTTTAGGAGGTTTAAGGACGTAAGAAAGGAAAATGAGGTCATGATAGGAGAAAGCAGGTGCAAAGTGTTGACCGTGGCAGAAGACAAGAGAAGGAGCAGTGGTAGGATTAAGTCAAGCCAGGTATCCTCCACATCAATATTGTGGTGAGTGGCTTGTAAAGGTAAAATGTGAAGGCCAACCGACTCGACAATCTGAAGGAGCTTAGAGGAACGGGTTGAGTGCGGAGTGAGGAGATCTGTATTAAAATCGCCCATGATGATATGATGTGAGTATTCCGACCCCAAGGATTCCAGAATTGTTTCAAGACTGGAGAAGTAATCGACAGAAGGAGGACAGTAGACAACGCCAAGTACTAATTTGGCTCCTTTTACGCAAACTTCAAGGAAAAGAAATTCTGCAGATGCAGTATAATAGGGGGAAGAAGAAGCTAGAATTTTATAAGAAAAGTCACAACGAAGATATATAGCGACCCACCCCTCTCTATCAATTCGATCGTTGCGTATCAAACTGAAACCAGAGAGAGGTAAGAGGTAGAAGGAAGATGGGGCTTAAGCCAAGTCTCCGAAATCAAGACGGCATGAACATCAGCGTCAGAGAAAGCCTCAATCAGATCACTGTAAAGACTAGGTACACTTTGTGCATTAATGTGACAAACATTAAACAAGGAGCGGGATTGATCAATTTATGTCGCACAAAATCCCCTAGCGTTTCAGTAATAGAGCAATAACTGTCATTTGATGAAGAAAACTCGTTGGCAGAAAGAAAAGAATCATCATCGGAACTCATCTATGTGTAATAGAATATATAAAATAAATAAATAATATAGACCTAAACTATAAGAATAAATAATATGGTACAATTAAAATTATATAACGTAAAAAATTGTAATAATTTCGATTTCCAAACTGCCATTTCTGCACCACCCGCCAGCGAACATCTCAAAAATTAAAAGACAAAATACAATACACAAAACAATAAAAATAACAATGATTTGCAAGACAACTACAACTAAACTACGTTAAGATTACTAATAATAAATAGCAGAACTTAGAACAAATAAAAGTATCATAGAGAAGTGTCTCATAGACGACAAATATACTGTGTCCAAGGACTTTGTATCCATGATCATGTATTAATATAAAAAAAACAATCCCAGCGACAAAATTAACTTGCACTTGCTACAGATCTATTAATCTATGGACAAAATATAACCAAAAGTAAAACAACCTAATACAAAAACAAAGTAGAACTTAACCTAAAATGTAATTAAAATTTAAAGTGAAAATATACAAGTTTTAATAAATGATGTAAAACGAAAACTATATTAAAATTAGAAATTAACTAATTTAAAAAAAAATGAGAAAGAAAGAAGCTTAAGGTTACATAAAAGCAAAACAAGTTTTAATACAGTGGATATAAAGTAATAATAAATACTAAGTAATACTACAATATTGAATAAATTTAAAGTTGTAGTAAAAGGAAAAGGAGAATTAAGACAATAAAACGCAATACTGCGTAGTTATTTACGTGGCTTAGAATTGGGTTGCGACGATAAAGTGCTTCCTGCAATGCGTTCGCCTCCAGTTGAGGATTCAGCAGCCGCCTTAGGGTGTTTTAGCGTAAGAGTAGTCAGCTCATCTAAGGTAGTGACTTTATGCCGGGATCCATCTGCAACTTTCACCACAATTACTCCATCTTGGGTCCAGCATGCACGCATGCCGAAATGCTGACAGGCTTTGCCAAAACAGTTTGCCGAGACTTTGTCAAGAACTCCTTTACTGAAACTGGACAACCTTTCAGTCTAGACTTCACCCTCCATACTGATGACCTGAAGTCAACGCTAACAAATCGAACTAGGCTGGCCGGAGACGATTTTGGTGGCTACTCAATCCTGTGGCAGACACTAATGCAAGATGCTGTGATGTCCTTCAACTCCATTTTGTGGATTATACTTAGCACTGTAGTCTTGCAGTCCTCCTTCTCCTCTTCAGCAACACCCAAGAAAAGGAGAGCCTTTCGTCGGTGCCTGGTCTCAATAGCGCCAGCCATATGGGAGCACTCATTAATTTGTTTACGGAGCATACCGAGCATAGAGAACATGAGTTCACGGAAGGTTCGAAACTCCTCAACCACCTTTGCAACCGTGTCCTTGGCGGGTCCCCCCGTGTGTAACTGTGCTTCCAGTTCGGCCATCCTTTTTTAAAAGCATTCCTCCAAACTGTTCTGTGCAGTTCTAATCTCATCAAGTTGAGACATTGTGTTGTGCCAAGATATATATGAAATCCAAGTGTGTGTAATATGCTGGCAGGTGGTGTATTTAGATGGAATGAATTCACATATACACAGTTGTACAAATGCGATTACAAAGAAAATGGTGTTAATTAGCACTCAAATATGTAACAAATTATGTAGAATATTGTATTAGTTAATTTAAAATACAAATTAAAATTTTACGTATGTGTTAACTTTTCTTCACCTACCGCCGAAAAAAATTTTTTGGAGACGTGATAGAAACTACAGTGTTACAAATCAAACGTTGGGAGGTGGTGTGCTTATTGCTGTTAGGCGTGAGCTTGCAGTGGAGGAGCAGGTCGACTGGCGTTCTTCTGCCGAAGAAATATGGGTATCGTTAACTCTTCGGCGTTCCAAACCGAAAATGACATAAAAATGTATATTTGTACGATTTACTTATACAGACAAAATCTGGGTAACTCATTATCTGCACAGTTAGCTTGTTTTATACAAAATTATACGACATAGTAACGACCAATCTAACTGATGCTTTCGTTATTTTGGGAGATTTTAATCTGCCAAATATATCTGGACTCTTGATGATGATGGATACTCTCTTTGTCCAGAAAATATTGAGGTCCATTCAGTCCGACTTTTTTGATACTTTAAATACGTGTAATCTGCAGCAATATAACTCTCATACCAATGTTAACAACAGAATACTCGACTTAATTTTTGTAATAATCACTTATCTGCAACAAAATGTACCGACCCTTTAGTGCCTAAGACCCTCATCATGTGGCTCTTAATGTTCTAGCGGATTTTGTCAAGTACCACACTTTACCAGTCCAGCCAAGGACTAAGTTTATGTACCATTTAGCTGATTTCTCCTCTATATCACGAGAGCTTGATAATTTTACATGGTCTCACGATCTTTTAAAGGCACAGTGGACGATGCATTGTCACTATTATACACTCGATTAAACAACTTGTGCGGCACTTACATACCAACAAAGTAGTAAAATCTTCTTCTAAATATCCCCTGGTATAAAACCCTCTTATAAAAAATTTAAAGGAAAAGTTTAAATATCATACCAAATATAAAAGATATGGCAATTTGTCAGATCATGAGTCTTTTAAATATTACGTAATCGCGCCAAACAATTAGAATCCGAAATGTTCAACAATTATATAGCAAAGATAGAACCAGCGTAAATAAATCGCCAAGGACCTTCTGGTCCTTTGTGAAATATAAAAAGCGTCAAACAACTTGTCCATCTATAATAAGTATGGACACATATCATCAGGCCAGGGGATATTATTTGTAATATGTTTAGCGATTTTTCTATGGTAATTTTCTAAAAATTCGCAGTAACTATAATACCCGATATGAGCCCGATAATTGGCGATCACATACTTTGTCGGGTATAAATACGGTGCAAGTTAGCGAAACTGAAGTCTTTAAGCTTTTAAATTCTATTGGCCTTAATAAATCTGCAGGCCCAGATGGTATACCACCCATTCTTATAAGTAAGTGTGCTAAAAGCTTGACTATAACGTTAACAATAATATACAGACGTTCTCTTAAGGAAGGGATAGTACCTCTTATTTGGAAATCTGCATTTATTACCCCATCCATAAAATGGTCCAAAGGACCGTGTAGAAAACTATAGGCCAATATCCAAGCTTTGTTTATTCAACAAAATCTTTGAGAAAATCGTATACTCGTCTGTATATCATGGCATCAAACAAACACTCAGTGATTATCAACACGGCTTTTTAAAAGGTAGATCCACTGTTTCGAACCTTATTGTTTGTTCTGACTATTTAACTAACACCATGTCTGAGCGCTACAAGTTGACGTAGTTTACACTGATTACAGTAAAGCGTTTGACCGTTTAGATCACGTTATACTTCTCAGCAAACTACTCGAAGTAGGTATCAGCGGCGACCTATTTAGGTGGTTTAAATCTTATATTGAGAATCGTTGTCAGACAGTAGTACTCAATGGTTATATGTCAGCAACTGTGCAAATCCTTCAGGTATACCGCAGGATTGCTATTAGGTCCATTGCTTTTTGCGATTTTTATAAATGATATAGGTTCCTGCTTCACTTACTCCAAAATAATCCTTTATGCTGATGACATGAAAATGTTATGTCCCATTACAAATACTTGACTGCCTTGGTCTGCAGCGTGATCTCAATGAACTTGAACGATATTGTTCACGCAATAAACTTGACTTGAATGTGTCCAAGTGTTTTATCCTTACTTTTACCCGTAAACCCAATCCCACTGTCTTTCACTACAAATTACAAGACACTACTATAGAGAGATTACAGTCAGTAAAGGATATTGTTGTATTTTTTGATTCTAAATTACTTTTTGATGCACATATTGACAATATCATTAAAAAAGCCAATAGAGCACTTGGATTCGTTTTGAGATTTTCCACTGATTTTCATAATATTAAAACATATAAGATACTTTATTGCGCTCTTGTTCGCAGCCATTTAGAGTACGCCTCTCAAGTGTGGAATCCAAATTATAACATTTATATAGATAGGATTGAGCAAGTACAAAAGCGTTTTCTACGTTTTCTGCAATTTAAGACGCAATTTTACACTAATAACTAAATTTCGCGATGTAAAAAATTTCATATTTTGCCTCTGCACGAACGTAGACGCATAGCACATATAATTTATCTTTTAAATTGGCAAATGGTAATATTGACTGTCCGGAGCTACTGAGTAAGTTAGGCTTTACAACAAGAGCTACCCTATTAAGAAAGCCTCGCTTACTCCACGTGCCGCATACCCGGAATAAATACAGGCAAAATTCTTTATGATACGTGCATGCAGAACTTAACGACATATCCAATAGCGTTGACTTGGATCTGTTTAGTACCAGTGTTTCTCGAATCAAAAATATTTTAGCGAAAAATTCTTTTGTTAAGTGTTTTCTGTTTAATTTAGTTAATTTACTGTATTTATCTTAATCGATGTTTATCTTTTACCGACTAGAATTATTGTTTTTAAGTTCATATCGTCTATAGGTGAAAACTTTTAAATGGCCTTCTAGTTGTTATTCATTTATTTACTGTTAATGTTAGCTGTAAGTTTTCCAATAAGAATGAAATAAAATAAAATAAAATAAAATAAAATAAAATAAAATAAAATAAAGAGGTGAGGGGTTTGCTATAACCGATCAGTCTAATACACGATCCTGCTGTCCATAACCTGGAGAAGATGCTTAGAGGTAACTTTTCAGGTTATATCACCAAACATCGAGGAAAGGGATAAAAACGGAAGATAGAAGAATTTCCTGTAAGTTGATATTTACTTCAATCCGGATTATCCGGCAAGTCTTATGAACAGACTCCGGAAACTCTTGGGATCTTTATTTAACTATTATAGTTATAGTTTATATCAAGAAATATATTAAGAAACTTTCAAAGCAAAACTTGTCCAGTATGAATGGATCCCTTGATAATAAAAGTTTGATTGAATCGACTTTGTTTATCCTCGTACCTATAAACGTCGTTAAATTTTTATATAATTCAGCTTTTCTTTCATAAATATTAGACTTTATTATCCGAATGTTGCAGAGCCCAAAAATAGGATTTTTGAGCGGAACATATGTGTGTTAAAATTCATCGCCCTATTTTATTCCATGGGTTTCGTAATAGACGACTATAGTAAATGCCAGAGAAATCTTGTCTAGCGACAGATGGCGGTATAACCATTTACCTAGACCGGCGAGGGGGATCTGCAACTTTCAAGCATGATTAGGGCAAATCTTCTCTACAAAAGGAGAGGTCCATGACCAGCAGTGGCTGAAGAAGGTATGAAGAAGGTATAAACATCTACATAAACTGGTGCGGGCGATTAGCATAGATCGCAGATGCGAGACATCTGGGACTGCGATCATCAATCTAACTTCCAATCATGATTAGGCCCATACCCAGCAGTGAACTTTTACAGGCTGATGAAGAATACGACTATCTCCATTTCTATGTCCATCTGTTACACCAACATAAGTCGTCGGAATTTAACAAGTGATATCTCTATCTAGTTGTTAGAAATACGAATAACAAAGACAATAGTACATCCTTTACTAAGCAGTAGGAATATTTTTCTGCCTAGGAGTCCGTGTGGGTAGGTACCACCTTCGTACTTGTTTCTGCCGTCATATAGCAGTGTGTGCACTGCTGCGTTCCGGTCTAAAGGGTATAGAGAGGCAGTAGGTATAATTAGAGGCTGTAAGGCATTATATCTTAGTCTTTAGAGGTGGCAATGCATCTGTAGTCTTCTTTGTTTGAAGTTTGCTGGAGGTCTCCATGGACTGCAATAGGAACCATCAGGTGGACTGTAAGGTATCCCAAACTGTAAAGTGCGATTGTGTCACCGGACGCCGAACGTCCAGCGCGAACTAAACTATTTGAAAACTAGGCTCAGTGAACTAAGCTAAGCAAACCTGGAAAATCGTTGCACGTCCACCGAAAAATAAGCTAAAACAAACAACACTAAGCGAAAGGCGCCAGAGGGGTGAGGTAAGGGGGTGAGAGGCGCTTAGCTTAGTTCGCTTAGTTTCGGATCCTATAGCCTATAGCCTACACAACTAAGTTAGTTTGACTTAGTTTGGCTATTTTACCTAGCTTAGCTGGCATAGCTTGCGGTGGACGCACATGTATGAAAAACGGTTACCATTGAGAGGATATTGGTTCCGTGCTAAAAAAATACCGTTTTCCTATGAAATTGGATTGACGGACCAACCTACTGTCCACTTTGTACAGTTAACATTTGGCTAATGCACCCTATCGATACGCTCAACCTCAACCAACCTCCAACAAAAAAGGCTACAGATGTGTTACCACTTCTTAGGACCAAGCGGGAATGTCTCACATAGACTGTGATTATACTAGCTCTCTACTCCCTTTAGATCGGAACAGAAGAAGGTAAGAATGTGGTAGGTACCTACTCAGTCGGACTTCTAGGCAGAGAAGGTGTCCAACCACTTACTACCGCCACACGGTTTCCATATAGTTCTTATTATGGTAGTAAACAAAGTATGAGTTCTCATATTAATGATAGTCTGAACTAATTCCACTGGGGTGCTGTAGGTTGCCTCTGTTTATTGTTTATTTTGCCGCTAAAAGCATGCGTATTCATTGATAAATGATGTTACTGCATTGAAAATTTAATTATCTGTTATCGTAGTAACGACTGCAGGTGCTGACAGTAGCGCTAGTAATTTTCTAGCTGGAACAATGTCGACAATTTAATAACTATGGAAATTACCAGTGTCCTTGCCATTTGCAGTATGGTTAATGAAACATACGAGTGGTAAAATTAAAAATTTTGTACAACCGAATTCAATATAAATTATTAAGGATTACTCAAAAACTACTGGTCAGACCTTGAACAAAATATGGGATCACATGAGAAGCACTAGTTTTTAAATAAAAAAAAGAATGATCAAAATTGGTTCACCTAGAAAAAAGTTATGAGGGAACACACTTAAAAAAAACATACAGAGGAATTGAGTGCCTCCTCCTGTTTGAAGTCGGTTAAAAAATCCAAAAACTATGATAGTTTTTCTTAGTTTTAATTTACTTTATCTGCTCATAAAAGTTCACTGTTGGAAGTGGGTCCCTACCGTTATAGTATCGATTTTCCATAATCACCAGTGCAGCGGTGTGACCGTGTAGTGACGGTGTAACAATATCCAATAACCCATATCATCCCGTGGGTGTCGTAGGAGGCGAGAGAGGGAAACTGAAACAAGAAATAGGCAACAGCATCTTCCTGATAACAACTCAAAATTGCGGTTAGCACGCACGCAAAGCGCGATAGCTATGGCAAAATACCCCCAATGAGACAATATACTGGGGAGGTCCATGCTATTACGTGCCCAGGGTCTTGTTATTTGGCAAGCTCAAGATTTGTATGAGAGGCGGCTATAGTAAGCGTATTTATGTATTTTCCGATGCTGAGTATTTTTTATCTGGTAAAAACACAAGATAAAAGGTACACAACACATGCAGGTTATAGCAAAATTATGGTTGATTATTCTGCATAAATTTAAAAAAATCTATGAAGAAAAAATCAAGTATAACTCTCGTCAAATAAAATCTGTGACAAATAAAATCACTTATTTCTACACATATGTTGAACACCAGTTTCACTTTTATAATTAAACAATAGAACATAACAAACACACAAATAATTTATAGTATACATTTACTGCACTGACGCGTCTTCGCCGTTTATCACCACTGTAAGGTGGTGCCGCCACTGATCGCCACGCTTGGAACAGGTTGGTGGACGGCGATCTGGCTCTCGTATTATATATACATTTCGTTTAAACGGGATGCATATTCCGCCAAATATTGGAAGCAATAAAATCTAATTGTCATTTCGATTAACATAACGGGCTATAGTTATATCTGTGAAATATTAGATACATAATTTAGAAGTTTTTGAACATTCTGAGACAGCTGTAAAGGTTATTAATTAATGTCCTTCAGGCCGGATTTCCATCATGGGACCAGTCTCAATGGATACTAACCAACTGCGCAGAACAGTATTGTGGCGCACGAGTGTATGCGCAATCACAGATGCATTTTCTATTCGCTCACTCTTTTTCAAATCTTCTATTCGATAACCTCTATGATGATTTTTATGACCCCATAGTTCGATGTGTCCGATACAGCCGGAGGGAGATCAGGCGCAGGACCAACGTGCTACGTGTTTTCTGAGGCACGAGGGACAACACTGCCAACCACCAGCTATATGACTCTGGGCTGCTGCTGAGAATTTGTTGACAGACAAATCTAATTGCTGATTTTTGGCCCAAGCTGGCATTCGAACCTGGGCCCCACATGATTAGCAGTCGAGCTTACGATCACTAGACCATCGAGGCAGTCACACGCATTACACATTAAATCTGTACCAGATACGCTAATCAATGACCTATGTTACACCAAAATACCATAATATTTAATTAAAAGCCGATCGAATCAATTTCGTTGTTTATTTACAGCGGGTTCGCAAATTAATTAAAATATTTATATATATACAGTGACTTCAATCGACGATCTACCTTTGCAACCGGCTGTTGTTGACAATATTACGGTTTTATTGAAACTCCCCTTTGTTAATTCATGAAATTCTAAACAAATGGAATTCGCTGGCGTTTCGTCTCGTAATCGATTTGGGATAATTTCTCTTTAATTTTGTGTTATTAAAATAGTCGTTTGCTATGAGGAGGTGGTGTTAAAAAACTGATTAATATTTCAGTATCAAGGCAAGGTAAGAGTCAAATGGAAATTTCAGAAAGTAGCAAGATTCCCAAAAAAAAATAGTGGAATCAACAATTATAAATTGCAAGCAGCATCACCATATATGAAGGCGTACCTTTTGCTATGGTAAGGTTCGCAAAGTAAAAAGTTACTGCCTATATACGTCCAACTCCTGAGCCCTGTGCCCTTATCACATTCTCATCTTTGAAAGACAGAACATATGAAATAAAAAAGGTGTAAAATAATTTTTACTTTAAATTAAAAATGGAAAAACTGGCTTGTAATCCGATTCATTGTAGACGGCTTTCATTAAATTTTTTTTTTGTGATTTACGAAATACTCGTGATTAATATAAAACCATATTAAATTCAAATACGTAGGTAAGATTTGATTTTTATTGTTTTATTATTTTTGATGATTATATTAATAATAGTACTTCCATCTGGTTGGGTACTTATTTATTGATTCGCATTACGGTGTATAAATATTATTCAACATTAGGTTTATTTTATTTTAATTATTATTTTATATATAATCATATATCTCAACCAGATGAGCGTACTATTTTTAAATACCCTAATAATCTCTATACTCGTATTTAAAAATTAATTGCTTTCCGTTAGTCTCGCTAAAACGAAAACGGCTCGAACGAATTTGTTGAAATTTTAGTGTGCGTTTGAGTAGGTCACTGGATGGTTTAGATTCACAATTGGACCCGGTAGGTGGCACTGTTGTCAAGGTTCAGAAATCTCCTGTGCGAAGACGTGGCGGATCGCTATATGTATACATATGCTATGCTATGTATATACATAAAATTGTTTCAGATCAAGATCCATAGTATGTTAGTAAATGTTATTAACAATAATTGACGTTAAGTACTACGTTAGTATTGTTAGCTCCGCACATACAATAAAAATAACAATATTGTAAAAAATCTTAGCCCTGTGATGCCGGCGTAAGAGAATCCATCACCGCATTTCGTCTCGTAGGTGTCGTCAAAGGCGACTATGGGATATGCCAGAAAGATCTCATGGTTTCCAATAGAATATGTAACTAAAAATACCCAGACCAGTGACAGGGAGCTGCGTCGAAGGTGCAAGAATATGAAGTCATGATTAAAGCAAGTCCCTACGACGGGAGAGACCTATGTTCGGCAGAAGACTTTTACAGGCTGATGAGGAATTCGAAGAAGAATTATGGTGATGATGACACTTAGGCGTTTTTACACTACGTCGACACCTAAATAGTCATAAGCTGTCTGCGCAATACAGCAATACATATCATAGCGCCAATAAAGTGTCCCAAATAACGTATACGCGCAAAATCACTGGTATTTTATTCTAACCTACTCTTGGCCGTCACAACTAGAGTTTCCAGCTTTTTTGTATCATTTATGTTACTCCCGCTAGAAACAAACAAGCTAGTGTTGTTTTGCCCTTTCATAGTTTTAATCTGCGTTCAGTCCGTTGTTTACAGAGTAAATATCAAATTTGTAATATCGTCTAGACAAAACAAATATATATTGTGAAAATGACCTTAATCAATCGTTCAGAAGTCAGACAATTAATAACAGACGCACCAACAAGTAGATTATGAAGATTTTTTTGTTGTTTTGCGCCTTTACTGATAACCTCACGCCATAATATATTAATAGAGAAGTTGCATTAATTTTTTTTGCCACATAATATATATAAATGAAAGAATAATTCATTTAACGTATATTTTTTTGATTTTGACAACGTAAACATGAGTGTTTTATCATTTCACCATGTGGTGGCGTTACTAAAGCGATATATTGACGTCACTGGTGTTTGAATTAAAATTTTAGAAAAACCATTTTAATTGTAAAATTACATGAAAAATCAATTGTTTTTTTTTTCTTAACAATTTTTAGTAAACTTTCAAAGCAAAAAAATTATATTAAAAAACAACTTCTTTATTATGTGATGTTAGCGCTGTTAGCCGGATTTTACAGCTTCATCTGATACGTTACGCCAAAGTCAGCTTCAGCATTTATTAAAGTGTAGTAGTTTCACCAATACCGTTACCGTTACCGTTGCAGCCAACTAAAGTACACTGCTGAACATAGGCCCTCCTCATAGATTTCCCCATTGGGGAGATATTTGCCATAGTTGTCTCCTGTCCTCTGTCGCCTCTTACGACACCGACGGGATGATATGGGGTAGTGGATGTTCTTACACCGCCACTACACGGTATACCAATACCATTATACTATATTATTATTATATTGTAAGGTTGGCAACCCTACTTGCAGCGCTTATACTATAGGATCATTACAGGCAATCACAATACGCCCGTAATTTTTACGCACATATATTTAGCCCCGGTTGAAATTAGAACCCAAGATATGCGGCGTAACAGCCACTTACTCTGACCACAAAGCTAGAGGTTGTCATATCAAATTATTGCAAAAGCGCTCGTGTAGTTTTTTTATAAAAGTTAAGGTAAAAACGAGCACAGAATCTACATTAACGTAAGTAGATACTGTAACCCATATACACCTACATTTATTCTCGATTTGGGGATTACAATCGATGCTGAATTAAGGTTTAATATTCATATTGATAATATCTGTAGCTCTGCGCGAAAATGCTCGGTATGTAGCTTCGATGCCAAGCCATTTAAAAAACTAAAAAACTGTTGTACGCTACCCTAATCAGAAGCAAATTATAGTATGGCACGGTTTTATGGAGTCCTTGTTACCTCTACAACATGTCTATTGTCTACTGCTAGCCGCTCTGCTCTTTCTAACTCACTGTATAAAATAAGTGTTTAATACATATGTGCGTTACCGTTACGGTTACAGCCTATTCAAGTCCACTGCTGAACATAGACCTCCCCTTAGATTGCCTAATAGGGGAGATATTTTCCATAGTTGCCACGCTTGAGAGTTTGCAACTGCAGTTTTTTTATTTTAGTCGTTCTTAGGAAGACGCTGCTGCCTTTGTTTCCTCTGCTTTCCTCGAATTTCGAACCGGGCACCTACGAACTGAGAGAATGGATTATTCCACGAGAACGTAATAGCGGCTACATCTTCACGTACCATGAATATATTTTTTTAATTTTGTTATGTAAACGAAGTGTCTTCAAAATGAGGGAATAGTGCGCCTTGTGAAACCTTTTCAGCTGGGACATTAATGGAACGGCCTATACGAATGACCAAAATCAGCAAAAATTCGAACCGAAACTGGCATAAAAGTACCGCAATGGTAAGGCCATATAATATAAGGCCAAACAAATCTAAATATAATATCATGCTATCAATGGATATACAAATGTAATAGTTATTTGAAATTACTACAATTTGTTTAAGTTTTTAAAATATGGTAACGCGTATCTTTGACGACCACCCGCGCGGCGTGTATCGTCATAAAAGTTTTTTATTAAATTAAATTAAATTTTATTTTTGCGATTTTATGTTTTTTTATTTATTTTTTTAAGAAGCTTGTCAGTATTAACTTACTCCTATGATAGCTTTAATTTATTAATTGGAGATTTTGTTCTTAAAAGGAATGCATTGTCTTCTTTCAGGATAAAAATCATAGTGTTTTACATTGTGATGCTGCGGTCGTATTATGTAAAATCTAAATCTGACGAGAAAATTGAAGCTTCGTTCCAGAGCACTATGATTTAACGTGACGCGACTTTGAAGTTGTAATGATGCTGCATTCTAATGGTCTTCTTATACGGATATAATTTTTAAATATAAATAAATTTTAGTGCTCCCATCTAAAAGTAGCGGAAGTGAGTGAGTGAGTTAATTTGGATAATCAAAAGTATATTTCTGGTGGAAAATAATAATTATTAATCATGGCAAAGAAAATTAAAGGGGTAATATTACTTATGTAAGTCTGTCGGTGTTATAACAGACACACATCTCTTCCATTGTGACCATCTATAGCCTAAATGGCTTAATGAATCTCAAAGGTCTTATGGTATTAATGTCACGGGCTGCCTTTTATGGTGCTAATGTCAAAATCATGTTTAGAAAATGTAATGATTTAGAAAATGTCACTACATTTTCTATATCAGACAACCCATTTAGTGTTGCAGTTACTATTACAATGCGGCATGAATAAAATTGAAATGAAACATATATATATTATAAAGTCGGTAGGTACATAAATATACTAAAAGTTTTTTGGCATTAAAATAAAAAATGAATCTGATATCCTTTACAATACATAAATTTATAGCAAAACAAATTCAGCTGAGATAAAAATTTATTTATGATTTGCATATAATCGTCATGAAATACATTTAATCGCTTCTATTCACCCAATTGTTGGAAACGGACCACTCCCGCACTTGCGAAGACTTTTTTATAAAAGTGATGAAATATGGATCCAATACTTCAAGTTGAATTTACTTTTATTGCGTGGGTTCGGACTTCATCAGCTATCGCTTTTTGGGGGCCAGCTCCTCCTCCCCTTAAAAAATATAACCCTAAAATTGAAATGACCAACGAACTTACAATCCACTTACTGTAATGCTACACCTGCAGCTAACTTTAACTAAAGAAAGCTACAAATGCGTTGCCACCTCTGAGGACTAAGATGGTATGAGGACTTTACCGTTCATGCCGGAACACAGCAGTGCTATTTGGCGGGCAAAAATAGGGAAAAATCGTGGTGCCTATAGTCGGACTTCTAGGCAGAAAAGAAGTTTTACCACCAGTAAAAAAACATTATTCGTCACGTTTGGCAGGTGGAGTGGTTTTATTAGACGTTTTGCGTTAATCAGATACCATAATTCTAGTAATTTTAACAGTCACTTACGGCATTTATGGGACGTTTCCGTTGCAGGATAAAAATATGATAAAATAACTAAGTTATAAAAAGAGAACCAATGAAACATAAAATAATGAATAAAAGCTAGTTTAAAAATGATTCTGCTCGCCAAAATATTTTAATTAATATTTCAAAACTGTGTTTTAATTTTAAAAGCGTTCAACGCTGACAAAGAGGTGACACAATTTCAATGAGGAGGGTTCTTATTTGTGCAATTTAATTTAAATAACAATGCAATTCATATTTAATTTCCAGTTTCACAGCTCATAGCTTACAATTAATTGTGCATGCGTAATAATTTTAATTCTACAAGTGATATTACGTTTGGTAAATTATCGCGAAATTTGCGTCTAATATGGCTATAAAATACCATTGCCGTTACAGCCCACCAAAAGTCCACTGCTGAACATATGCCTCCTCAAAGATTGCTTCATAGCCTCCTATATTAGCCATGGTTGCCACACTTGGCAGGCGGGTTGGCAACTACTGTTATTTTATTTTTTAGTTGTTATTAATAAGACGCTGCTGCCCATCTCCTGGTTTGTCTGTCACCTCTTACGATACCCACGGGCGACGTAGGGTAGTCGATATTCTTTACTATACGGTTACGGTTTTTAACAAACATTTATAAACATGACTGTAAAACAAAAAAATATACATATAAAATTTCGGTAAACTTCTAAGTAGTTCCTTTACGTCGCGCTAACGGTGTGTAAAGTTAAATTTATAGGGACGTTATTATTACTTGACTTAACTCTGTTTAAAATGTCCGCTGCGAAGCCACATTTATTACAAGAGATTATCTACTAAGTAGTTTTGTGTTGTTGTTACTTGAGTTAGTTTAATTTTATTGGTTGTGTATTAATAAGCTGTTTCCGAATCATTATAGGAGGGGGAAAGGCCGTGTCCACCCTAGAATTGTCAAAATACGTTTCACAAAAATAATTTTGTTCAATTTTATTTAGGTAAAGAAACATTTTTCAAACAAATCGATGGCCGAGATATAGCTCCGACACTTCACGTTGAAATTCCTTTTATTGCGTACAATAATGGGGCTTGGACTTATTTATCGGTTTTCACTTTTAGGGGACCAACTCCCCACTTTCTTCAATCATCCTGGTGGTAAGTGGCTACTGTAGCCTAAGCACGCTAGACACACAACATCAGGAACAACAAGGCTACAATGTGTTGCCGTTACTGAGAATTAAAATATTATACCTCACAGCCTGTAATTGTACTGGCTTATATATGTATATTATTATAAGGGTAAGGAGATACCCTTCAAACTGGAACCCAGCAGTACATACACTGCTGCTTGGCGGTAGGTAAATAGTTAAGAGCTGCAAATAGGTAATAGATACGACAATGCTGCAATGGAGCATATTGAAAGAACTTCGACAGGGTAATTCCTAATATCATAATTCATAATGAGACGTATTTTTTAAATAACCGTGGTTTATTCCTTTGCATGTTTTAACCGTGTGGTGTTGATGTGAGAATATCCACTACACCATATCAACCCGTGGGTGTCGTTAGATGCGGCAGAGGGAAACTGACACAGGAGATGGACCCCAGCATCTTCCTGATAACAACTTAAAATAATTAATAACTACGGTTGGCAAATGGCCTGCCAAGCTTGACGTCTATGTAAATTATACAACGTGTTACAAAATACCCTGTAGAAAATATAATTAATTATCAAAGGCAAAAATTTTGTCAACCCTAGTAAGCTGTCATGTCAGGGAACCAGATTATTTAACAGAAAGGCCTATGTACCTATTTTACCTAATAATTGTCTACTTTAATAGTTTTTCTATTTTTCATTCATAAATTTTTGCTACCTCAATACAAGGATGTCATTATACTCAAGTACTAGCTTCAAAAAATGTCATGTTGGAAAAAAAATATGTTGTCAATTTCAAATCTTCTAATCGATATCCTACAACTGTTTCGAGTTTTTTTCCAACATTTCTTGCAAAATAACGATGCTTTCTAACTCGGAATATTATGATATGATGTTATGCGTAGGCCATCAAGATAGCAATTTAAATCGTGCTCGCGAACTGTATCGGCAACGATTTATCAATGGTAAACCCCCCACTGAACAGCGATGGCTGCCTTCGTACCAGTGTTTTCTGAACATGTCAAGACGACTACAATCCACCGGCTCTTCTCATCGGTCTACTGGAAGTGGACGTCCAAGCACAGTCGACATCAGGCAGGCTGAATTAGTGTTAGAGCATTTTGAAGAAGAGCCGACCACAAGTACGAGGCGAGCCGGAACAAGATTCGGTATAAACCATGTTGCAGTTTGGCGAATTCTTCATGACGACAATCGTCACCCTTATCACTATCGCCGTACACAGGAGCTGATACCCTCCGATTTTGCACCCAGGATGAACTTCTGCGAGTGTTACCTCAGGCAGTTAGAGGAAGACCCTAATTACATAAACTATGTTCTTTGGACGGACGAGGTAACATTCACGAGGTCAGGACTTTCAAATATGCATAACGATCTCGTTTGGGCTCGCGTGAATCAACATGCTTCACGGCAGGGCAGATTTCAACACCAGTAGCGGTTGAATGTGTGGGCTGGCCTTTATGACGGGCATGTCATCGGTCCCGTCATTATGCCATCACGTCTGAACGGTTAGCAACTATCTAACGTTTTTACAAACGGAATTCGAAGAGGCGATTGACGACTTCCCTGTGGCTGACTGGCATTACTTTGAGAACCAAAGAAACATGGTGTTTCAGCATGATGGAGCTCCGGCACATTTTGCTCGCAACGTACGAGAACATCTTAGCGTTCGCTTTCCGCGAGGATTGATCGGCCACGGGGGACCGGTGCTATGGCCTGCTCGTTCTCCGGACCTCACACCCTTGGACTTCTTTTTATGGGGTTATGTGAAGGATAGAGTGTATTTCTCCGATTGCCCAACGGTTGCCGAGATGGAACAGCGTGTTAGATCGGTTTTCGCATCAATAACACCGACAATGGTGCAAAATGCCACACAAGCCATATCCCGACGAGCGAGGTTGTGTATTGAGCAAGGCGGAGCACACTTTGAGCCGTTTCTGTAAATTTGACCTTTATTATGAAAAAGTAAGTATTCGTTTAGGTTGTTTCGTTAGGTTCGGTCTTTTAAAATTTTTGTTGTTCCGCGAATTAGGTAGAAATGTAGGTACATTCTGCGTAGTTTACTCTTTAATTTTACTGAAATAGGGTTTGCACATCAGTGAAAATAATAATATTTTTTTATTTTTTTGGGGTATGTTATACAGCGTTACTACGGTTCTTAAATATTGTGAATGGACTCGTTATAAGGCCCCATTTAACCTCTTTTCGGCTTTACGGGTAGTTTTGTAACATCCAGTATATACCCCATATTGGGTAATCTATAGGGGAGGCCTATTATCTGTAGTGAAATCTATGTGGTAAAGCCATGCTGCAGCTATATTAGTAGTATAGCTGCTGCACGGATGGGAACCGGGGAAGTACCAGCACCCTTGGTAATGGAGAATCCATGCCCAAGCTCCCCATCTTCTTCCTGAGCGTGAGTGCTTAGGCAGCCCCGCGTAATCTGGGGGGTGGGGGTGCACTGGCCCACTCCGCAAAAGAGAAAGCCGACCTTGTTATGGGTCTCTCGATGACGGGGGCAACACATCGCCGACCATCCCGCGGTGTGAGTGCTCTATGCCTGATGTGCGATTCACAGTGTTCAGTACGCAAAGCACTCCTCTCCCTGGACGTCCACAAGTGCAGTGGGCCTGACGGAATCCTCTAATTATGCTGAGGATTGTGTTTCAGAGCACACAATCTACCTGATGGTAAGTGGTTGCTGCGGTCCATAGACATCTACATCTATCCTAGAAAAAGTTAGTACCCACCCATCTTCTCTATTGAAATTAGGATGTCTGCAGTATTTCAAAATTATTAATTTAAAGTTGAAGGTAGTCTCCGTTCGTGGGTGCTGTAAAGTTCCCAAAACGTCAAGAGTTAAAAAGTTAAAATTAAACGCGACAAAACCCGTAAAGTTAGGTTTATTTCATTTAATTGTCTTTTTAATAAAATACGTTACTTATAAGAATGGCCCGTAATAAATTTAAACATCTTAAGAAAGCTTAATTGATAAAAGTAAAGCACCAAACGTACGACGCCAAATGGTAGTTAATTAATTGTAACATCTCGCTTGGGTGCACGTCTAATGCGTTGTGTGGGGGCGCGACAAAACTGTTTTATCCCAGGATTCTCATGTTCGACACAATGGGGTGGTCCTTTTTTAACATTTCCTTGGTGACCTGCATCTAAGATATTATTTCACTTGTTTTTATCCGGGTAATGTTTTTGAGGGCATTTATATGTATATATGTATGTTTATTTCTTTGGCACTCTCTATAGCCTAAACGCATTGACAGGTTTTACATATGGGGTGTCGCTATATTTATACATATATTGCATCTCATCTAAAACAAGACGATTTTCCTTTGCATAAATAAATTCAAGGCGCACGTAAATAGCATTCTAATGAAGAAAGAATATTATAAATTAGATGATTATTTATAAGATAGAATTGCGTGCACACAATGAGCTTCGTTAGACTTTCTTGACTTATGTATGCATATAAAATACAAGTATCTTTTATTAGGTTAACTTGTGACTTTATGGAGAGTAAACTAAATAAATAATCTATTTAAAAAAAGCTTTGATAGGCGCTGCTAGCAATAGGGGCCATCATCAGATCAGCTCTATGTTACCATATCATTGCATTATCATACAAGTGAAATTACTTATGTATGTCAACTTTCAGTTCAATCGGATGTTAGCAAGAGTACAAAGTTTGATAGCAAAAGCTTCAAAATATGATTACAAATCTTGAAGTGAAAAGACTACAATAAAATAAAAAATAAAAGCTTGTAAAAATAGTCTAGTTGTGTGTAATATATAATATAAACACTCACGCCTGTCACCCAGAGGGGTAGGCAGAGACTACGGACTTCCATTTGGCACGATCCTCACACACTTCTCTCGCTTCCTTTACATCCATATATCTACGCATACACGCTCGTCGGTTAAGGGTACTCCTAATCTGGCCCATTTTCAATATATCGCCAATTTGGTCGATAAACTTTCGTCTAGGGCGTCACTCTTTCCTCGTTCATTCTTTCTACGTGTGTACTTCTCCTTAAATCTAATGGAACATGCAGTCGATGGATGCAAGTGGTTCACAACCGTACTTTGTGGCAATTAGGCTTAGGCTGTTAAGCAGTGGACTTGGTATGGGCTTGTTATGATTATGATGATGATGTAGATAATTATACTTCTAAATAAAACGACAGTACGACTGACTGACTTAGGAATTAGGAATCGATTCATTACTTCATTGCTCGTTTTTAATATTTACCTTAGCCTGCGGCCCGTTTTAATAGACTAACGAGTAAATAAACATTTGTTTATATCGTTTTAGCCAACCTATCTATATTTTCAAATCAACATAACAATTTATTGTGTAGATAGAATTTAAAAACTTTTGAGAAGTAATGATTTCTTATATTTAAGCGAACAAAACGAAGAAACAAACTAAATTAAACACGATAAAATCCGTTAAAAAAAAAGGTTTTATTTAATCTTTTGAGAAGGTTAAGGAGCAATTGTTTGTCAGCCGTGTTATTGCACAGCGTGTTGGCGGACTTCACATGTCTTTAAAGTGTTTCTTTCGGACATGCGGGTTTCCGCGATGTTTTCTTCTTTCGCCGAGCACGTAGTAGTGGCACGTGGTGGTGCTTTCATGTGTAATTTATAAAGAGTCATACATAAGAAATGGGGTTTGTAAGTTTTTATATCAGTTTTAGTAAGAGTAACACACGAGTAATCAAAATAAATTTGAATAAAAAATATAAAATTAAATTATAAATTAAACTTAATGAAATTTATAATTTAATTGGTGCCGGCAGAGATCAACCCCGGGTTGCTCGCGTACTGTGAAATGAAATTGTTAATTGTAAAGTGCAAATTTACCACCTGCTCAGTGGTGAAGGAAAACATCGTGAGGAAACCTGCATGTCTGAGAAATAAGAAAAAAAATATTTCGAAGACATGTGAAGTTCGCCAACACGCAATCGGGCAGCGCGGCGGACATTTCCTTGCCCTAAAACAATCTCAAACGAGAGGAGGCCTGTGCCCAGCAGTGGGACGTATATAGGCTGTAACTTTAGAATTTAATTAAATTGCCTCATAGGGGGGGGGGGAGGTGGGGATAATAGCCATAGCTGCTACGCTTGCAAGCGAGTTAGCAACCTTAGTTTTGTATGTTTTAGTTGTTATTAGGAAGACGCCGCTGCCTATCTCCTGGTTTGTTTTCCTCTGTCACCTCTTACGACACCCACGGAAGATATGGGGTTGTGGATATTCTTACATCATCACTACACTGTTAATTAAATTCCATAAGACGATATAAATTACACTTTAAATTTTCCTTGAGAACGCATATAGAATGTACCTGCTAGTGTTCAGTAGTTACCCCGTTATTCTACGTTTGACTAATTATAAAAATAAATATTATGTTATAAGTTTCATAACCTCAAAATACTACATCACCAGTATCAGACGTCTCATACCTTTGACCACACTCTCAGTCACCTGGCATACACGAGATAGTCATACCGTTTTATATCGAGGGCTATAAGATATTTCTTGCTTTTCTCATAGTTACCTCTTACAACTGCCACGGAACATGGGATGATGGATTATCTTACGAAGTTACTAACGATACGCCCCGGCTTCGCCTGGGTAGTATCTATTAATGTGGCGCTATGTAGATTTAAGATAATCACCAAAGACCATTTATTTTAACTATTTTCGATTTCTCAAAAAAATTCCAAGCTTTTCGGATAAAGTAGAGTCTAGATCGGAGTGATATTACTCTCTATCTATTCGTCAAGTTTCATTACAAACGGTTCAGACATTCCGAAGATTAGTCCGGACAGACAATCACAAGGCTAGCTCAATAAAAGGTTTTATACGTGGTAGAGCCATGCTACAGCTATATTAGTAGTATAGTTGTAGCACGAATGGGTCGGCTCGACCGGGGAAGGACCACGCTCTCACAGAATACCAGCGTAAAATAGCAGCTTAACACTGCTGTGTTTCGTATGGTGAGTGTAGAGAACCGGTGACCCTTTTTACTGGAAAAGAGGCATTCCATCTTAGTCCTCCCGGGTGACAACGCATCTGCATTTTGATTCTTTATTGAGGATAGATGTAGATGTCTATGGATCACAGCAACCACTTACCATCAGGTGGACTGTGTGCTCGTCTGTCACCCTATCCTATAAAAAAAATAATAGTGATTTCGATATTACAGACCGACACTTCAGTTTTATTTATGTGCAGATAGAGCAACAATTATAACAAATTTGAGTCGTTTTTAATTAAAAATACTTTATTTTAAAAACAATCTAAAATTGAATGTCGTATCTTTGAAGTGCCTTTGTTCTCAGAATAACATTTTACGATAGCGATGCCTGTCGATACGTAGGCTAGATTACACCAGCGCAGCGCAACATAAACTTTATGAATCGGAAGTTACAAAATAAAAGGCATTGTTTCCCGTTCAGATTTCTTTTACTATAACATTTATTGCTGCTCAAGGCTCTCATATCTTCAGGCCTGCTTACTTATTGTAGATCGAGTGAACAAAGTTTCATTTTATAAGACACTTACGTGTAACGTCTATCCTTTATTTTGTTACGTACTTACGCTTTTTATGACCTTGTTCTACGTTCGTTGAAAGTAAGTGCTTTATTTATGTATGTTCTTCTAGACGATTTCAGACTGTGCGACAACTTCCGTGCACTAGTGTTGTGCCAACTGCCCAAGACTTTTCCTTATTCAAAAAAAAATTGAAGGGATGTGAATAAATACGTAATGTGAATACCAATACCGTTGTGGCATCAGCAAGATCACACGGCAGACCCAAAAGCGTTGGTTGGTCGTCATAAAGTCGTATATGAGAGTAAATGGACTCACTTCCAAGGTTGCTTTAGGTCGATCAGACCGGTCAATGTGGAGACGGTAGTGCAGGAAAGCGGGACCTGATAGTAGCTGGGTAACACATAGAAGAAGAAAAAGAAGAATCGACGCTACTGAGTACTAATATTCCTGGTGACCACTCCAAGTGAGTTCAAAGCCCCCGTCTCAACCAAGTGATATTGACGGAACAGGGCAAACTAATGCATACATATAGTTCGAGAATGATTGCGATGGATGACAAAATTATCATGACGACGGACAAAATGATGGATGTGCCAAAATTATTTTAATTGACAAAAATCCTTAGTCGAGGCATTCTATTTGAGTCCTCAGGGGTGACAACGCATCTCCATTTTGATTCTTATTGGAAGATAGATGTAAATGTCTGTCAATATTCAGTGATTGGCGAAACCGGGCAAAACACATATGTACATGCATGTAGTTCGAGTTAAATTAGTTGACCGTGTGTTTCGCGGAATAAAAAAAAGATGTATGCACCAAAATTATTACAGAAAAAATCCACAGTGGCAACAAACAATCAAATATTAATGTTGTATATTCAAGTTGTCTTTAAAATCAGATTTTTTTTCTATAGGGAAAATGTTATTATGTTGTATTTGAAAAGTTACAGCACAATAAATAACAATGAACAACCCTGAGATATTTTAGTATTCCATTTTTAACTTGATTAACTATAGTAAAGTTGCATCCTTCATACGTTCCACTCCTGGGGACAGGTGCCCTCTCGTTCCCGAGAGGGTTTTTCGGACAAGAAAGCGTTCAACGAGAGAGGCACGTGCCCAGCAGTGGATTTTACAGGTCGATAAAGAAAAAGAAAAAGGAAACTCGCATAGGCATAGAGAGTTTGCTGTAGAAATTCAGTGACGAGCGTGCAGCGGTATGGAACCATGGGCTTGCAAGACAAACATTTGTATTACGGTATCCTTAGTGGCAGTAGTTCAAATTGAATACCAATACCACTCAGTCCATTCATAAATTTTGCTGCAAAATAACACCTTATAGCGTTGGGATCAGTAGAGAAGTGTGCTAAGAGGCTTATTGGCGACCAAACTTGGCAGCCTTGAGCACATGTGCAGAGAAGCCAGCCTCTGGGTATTCTATAGGATGCACTCAGAATACAGAAAGAACCAGAAGCCGCAAACGCGCTTAAAACTGAGGCAACGAAAACTACTCCAAAATGGTGTACTTTCACGTTCAGGCGAATAGTCACTCTGTGAACGTCGTATGGTGTGACGTGTTTTGCAAGTGTGAAATTTAATTAAATTATGCCGTCTTGTGCCATTCCTACCTGTAAAAATGTTGTTGGGCTCCAGAAGAAAAAGGATGGGATCACATTTCATGTGTAAGTAGCTCATTCAGATAACGTTTTATTTATGAATTGAATTATTTATTTTGTTCGTAATTGTATTAGAGAATGATGCGTCAATCTTGTAAGTGTTGCCAGTATAACAGTTTTGTTTTTCCCTACTTTTAATTATTAAAGGCCATATAGTTGTGATATTAAACAGTATTAATATAATTTACTAGAAATAATTTAACTACTTTGTTATGTTGGCGTTAATATTTTATTACTAGCGTTGGTAATTCTAATATCTAACTGAGCTTTAATATAAGTTTATATATGTAGACAATAGATATATAGATAAAGACAGTGTATATATATATATATATATATATATATATATATATATATATATATATATATATATATATATATATATTATACAGTCTACATACACACACATATATGTGTAGATAGTATCTTGATAAGGTATTTAGTATTATTATTTTTTTAAAATCGCTTAAAGTGAACTTTTTCAACAAAATAATAATATACGGACATTTCCCTCGCGAGAATACTGTTTATTTTTGCAATTAATTCCATATTGTTATAATATTATAGATATTTGATAAATTTTAGTTTCCTGCTGATGAAAAAGGAAACGGAGGACTAAAATTATACAAAGAGCACGGCTAGAAGAGTTTTGGAAACCGTCAAAGCGAAGCGTAGTTTGCTCAATGCATTTTGATGACAAATATTTTTATGAAACAAAGCGAGGTTTCAGAAGGCTTAGGAAGGGAGCTTTTCCAAATAAGGTAGATAATTATAGTTTCATTATATTTACATTAATTATATTTTATCTCACTTGGCAGCCACGGCGGAAAACTCGTACAATATTATGAGTAATTTAAATGAAATAATAATAATATAATATTTCAGCATTTGGCCATGGCAACAACAGCGTCAGAGTTATGCATTGAAACATCTAAAATGTACGTATATTATCATTACCTATTTTTTACAAGCTTTGGATGGAGTTAGTTTTAGTATAACACCATTACCGATTTATTTACATTTATTAATATTTCCAGTGAATGCGTTCTTTGTCCTTCTTTATTGCTGGACCTTCTAATATTACATGATATGAATAATAAACTAAGATTTTGATTTCAGGCTTCGCCTGTTCAATCAAACTCAGAGATTGGTGATGTGAATATTTCTGATTTAGACTATATATTTGATACGCCGAAAAAGCGAAACTAAGATCCCAATTACGCAGCAAAAATTAATTTGTAAGACACATGTCCGGCGAATTAAAACATTACAACAAAAATAAACGTCTTGTAAAAAGAACGAATCTTTAAAAGTGTCCTAACGAATTTGAAAATAATCGCTATGTCAACGATGATATTTATGACCTACTTTCGTCAAATATTGTAGCAGCTGATATTTTTAATAATCTTTATAAAAATGCGTCCTGAGAAAAAGAAACCAAAGTACAATGCCACCATAAAAAGTTTTGTCTGACATTAAATTTTCTTTCACCGACTGCCTATAGGTATGTAAGGGCTACTTTTGACACGTGCCTTCCACACCCGAAAACGTTGTCTAAATGGTACTCAATGTAAGCGGAGAGCCTGGATTCTCAGATGAATCGTTTATAGCTTTAAAGGAGAAAGCTTCTTCTTCCATGCGTAACATTATCTGTTCGCTAATTGTTGATGAGATGTCCATCAGACAACAAAGTTTGTGGGATGGGAAAAAATTGTGGATATGTCGATATGGGGACCGCTAATTCTGAAGAGTGCAAAACCTTAGCATCTGAGGCGTACGTTCTATTATTAAATGGAATTAATGACAATTTTAAATTGCCTCTGGGATATTTTTTGGTGCATGGTTTAAATGCAGAACAAAAAGTTAATTTAATTAAATTATGCCTCATCAAATGCCATGATGCTGGGGTTAAAGTAGTATCTTTAACGTTTGATGGGCATGCAACAAACATAACGGCAATGAAATTACTAGGGTGTAAAATAGACATTAAAATGAATTGAGGACCACTTTTAAACACCCCGTAGACAAGTCTAATATAGCTGTTTTCTTAGACCCCGTTCACATGTTTAAACTTATAAGAAACCACTTCGAATCTAAAAAATATATCCAAGATAAAAACGATGAAGAAATCAATTGGAATCTGTTATGTGAATTAAACAAACTCCAAGAAAATGAAGGACTTCATATTGCAAATAAGCTTACACGTAGGCATATTATGTTCCGTAACAATATTATGAAAGTTAAACTTGCTAGTCAAGTTTTAAGTAAAAGTGTCGCAACAGCGTTAAAATTTTGTCGAGAGGATGCAAAATTGTTTGCATTTAAAAATTCAAAAGCAACTGAAACGTTTGTACAAAACATGAATGACCTCTTTGATATATTTAACTCCCGTAATATGAAACAATTTGATTATAAGCAACCATTGAACAAACGCAATAAAGAAATGATATTTAATTTTCTAGATTTAATGAAAACGTATATTCGTGGGTTAAAATTAAAATACTACTAAAAGAAAAATTAAGAAAGATGAAAGACACGTGGAAGTTATAATAAAAAGTTATAAACCGGTGTTAGAATGTGCGTGCAAAACTGGTTTTCTTGGTATTCTAATATGTATTGAGAGTCTGCAATCACTATATGAGAGTTTAGTCGAGACCAACAATATGCTTGTATTTATACCAACATATAAATGCAGCCAGGACCATTTAGAACTACTCTTTGGAATGATACGAATGCACGGGGGCCACAATGACAACCCTAATGCAAAACAATTTAAAGGTATTTATCGAAAATATTATGTCATCTAGAACTTAAAGCCTCCGATAGCGGCAATTGTATACCCTTGAAAACATAGGCATATTAAGTTGTTCATCGTCTACTAAAGCAATTAACTTCTCAGCACACTCGCAAAGATACGAAGATAACGATCAGCTATTTAATCAAAATTCAACATCACCTATTGAAGAAAATGGGGGCAGTATCGCAAAATTATTGTCTTCTGATTTGCCTCAGCTACAAGATTTGTCAAAATATATCGTAGGTTATATATCGGGTTGTGTAGCTCATTATCTAATAAAGCACATAAAATGTCAATTTTGTATAGAAGCAATGTTAGCATCTGATGTCCAATGGTTTCACAAACTGATCGGTTTAAAAAATAGAGGTGGTCTTTGCTTCCCTTCCCAGAGTATTTATGACATATGTTGTATTTGTGAAGCGCATGTCCGGAGAATTTCAAACGAAGATATCGTAATAAGTTCAAACTTTCAACGTTTAGCTATCGTCATTTCAATTTACAGGACTTCATTGGAAAAATAGCATTTTTCCGATTGAGGATAGTCATATAAATGGTCTAAGCCACAGAAACAATCTCATAAGGGCTGTGATTGAAAAATATCTAGATATAAGATTTCATTATTTATCTAAATGTAAATCTCTCCTGATTAGTTCTAATTCTAGACGACAATATTTTAAAAAGCTTACTCATCAAAAAGGAAATTAAATGTTTTGGTTCCTTTCTCAAACCTTGTTTTATTTAATGTAGTTACTTTTATTTCTTGAGATTATTATGTATATAATATTAATACAATATGGAATGGATAATAATAATTTTATCATTATTAATTTACCTCTAACGTTTACCCCAAAAAGTGGTAAATATTATAAATACTTTCTGAGCTAGCAATATTACGCGGGTGGGAAGTGGGACGGGCGCGGGACGTTCGTTTTGTTTTTGGACACAGTGCGCGGCATGTAAATACAGTTGAACGCGGCTTCTGGTTCTTTCTGTATTCTGAGAGGATGCATTTCCGAGAATGTGCACAGGATTTACATGCCTAAATTGCTCCCTGCCCGTTCCACTATTGGATGACCAGGCGGTTGGCGGACCTTCACCCCTATGTTATCGTATTCCACGCATTCAAACCAAACGGTTTGCTTCGCCTTTCGTAATGTGTACAAAATGGGTGTCTTCAAGGCAAGAATTAATCGGTTTTAATTACGCTAAGACTGTGCGATCTAGGGCTTCATCAACATTTACCTCCAGGTAGGATTGCGGTAAGCACTGGTTTATAATAAGTAAAAAGTTTGTATAGTCAGCTGCATGTACGATTGTTAAAAAATAAAAAAATAAATATAACTTAACAGTCGAATAAAATTGCGACCAGCCATATCACAAAACAAATAATAGTACTAGACGGTGCTATAACACGATTTCCGATTTTCGGGGCGCGGGTGAGCCGTTCACAAAATCAATTATTCAATTGCGACGGTATAAATAGAATAATCGATTGATTTAAATTAACAACCACCTATCCCATCACGTGTATATAATCACATCACTATGCTATTGTTATTCCGAACGGTTAAGTCGACGTCGTCGAGGACTGTCAGTTTCCGCCGCCCCGCCACCGTCTTCCATTACATAAAGGAAGGCCTTGTAAATATTGTGTTTTTAATATTACCTTGTATGTTTTATACGTGGTAGAGCCATGCTACAGCTATATTAACAGTATAGTTGTAGCACGAATGGGTCGGCTCGACCGGGGAAGGACCACGCTCTCACAGAATACCAGCGTAAAATAGCAGCTTAATGCTGCTGTGTTTCGTTTGGTGAGTGTAGAGAACCGGAGATCTTTTTTACTGGAAAAGAGGCAATACATCTTAGTCCTCACGGCTGACAACGCATCTGCATTTTATTCATAGGATAGATGTAGATGTCTATGGGCCACAGTAACCACTTACCATCAGGTGGACTGTGTGCTCGCTTGTCACCCGTATCCTATAAAAAAAAATGTTATTGTCAACCTATAAGCTGAAGTCTATTGATTTTACGTTACTGTCGATTTTGTTAAGTTTCAATAGACTACCACTGTAGCAACACTATATATATAAGTACTATAGATTTTAAAAATAATTTATTTTTTCTTCTTTCTTTTTCGGGGTTTTTGTATTTTAAGTTCTCAGCTATACATGGGCCTCAATATATGTAATAATAAATACAATAATATTCATACTTAAATTACTTAAATACTAATTTGGTTACATGTATGTTGTATATGTTTATCTTTTACTATATATTATGTACTACTCCACTACATCCCGTTGTAGGGAGGATTTAAATCAACCGTCACACTTGGATTGCAGTACCGTACAGACGTCTTGGTACTCCCCGTCGCCGATCTGTTTTACTGGCCACTTTATAAAAAATATACATAAATTAAAAACAAAACATGTTTTAATTTTGAACCACTTAACTTTAGCTCGTTTATACTTATCTAAGGAAATATAATAACAAAACAAGGCGTAATTAAAATTCACAAGATGACATTTTAATATATTTTTTTTCATCTATTCATGTTTATATTGGGTAATTTTAAGTTATCCTTATTTTATTATATTATGTTCAACCCATAATAGTTAATACGGGTTAAACACATAGACTTAGAATATACTTACGCCAGTATACGCCAGTATATAGACTTAGAATATACTTACGCCAGTATATTCTAAGTCTATGGTTAAACATATGTTATATTTATTTCGAAAGTGAGGGAAAAGAATAAACTTTATTATTTATTGATTACTTGTTATAGGGTTAACAATGAACGAACTCGTCGCATGAATAGTTCAGAATGTTAATATTTTAGTGATAAACTTTTATAATTCAATCACATTTTCAACATGAAAATTTGCGTAAATTTATTATTTATGTTCGGTATTGACGAGAATTTTTGGGAATGTTCGATAAACCAAACACAAGTTTTGTTCGATTCACTATGTGACGGCTCATAATTATTATTAATAAATGATAATTAAATTCAATATAAAGACATTTAAAAATGTCATAGAAATTATATTTTAAACAATTAAAATCCAAAATAAGCATTAATAAGTTAATGAAGGTGTTCCTGTATTACTGGAGTGTGTTCATGTAATGATTGCTTATATGAAGGGCGTTGCCGGAGACACATACCCATGGGTGTACATATATATATGGGGTGGTCGGCTGACCGACTGCTACTAGTACTGTTGCACAATGACTAGTCCTATATTAGGGACTTATGATAAAAGGATATGTAAGGTCTATGATACAAAAGCATTAATATAGAAGGTATCTATGATGCATAAGCATTATGATAGCAGAGTTATGACTTGAAGTCCCATATGTATAAGACATATAATAGTATGGTCTATGAAATAAAGCAAATATGTGGAAGTGTCTCAAAAATGTGTCTCAAATATGTAAAAGCATTATATTGAAAGAAATGGGACATATATGGGGTAGTCGGGTGACCGATTGCTACTAGTACTGTTGCACAATGTATAGTCCTATATTAGGGACTTATGATAGTAAGCTCTATGGAACTAAAGCATTAATATAGAATGTCTCTACGATGTATGAGCATTATGATAGCAGAGTTATGACTTGGAGTCCCATATGTATAAGACATATAATAGTATGGTCTATGAAATAAAGCAAATATGTGGAAGGTCTTAAATATGTAAAAGAATTATATTGGAAGAAATGGACTTGAAAGGATTATTATAGTGGCGTGTAGATTGCTTCACAGCGTCCGAGACCGAGTAAACTTGGACTCCTAACCGATGTGTCCTAGACATATCATCTTAGTGCCGGTGGTAAGCGGGTTTGTTGTAGCAATACGACTTGCTCGTGGATATCGCACACCCCTACCGTTTGTGGGCGGCGTCTTAGTGCATTGCGTTATGATACGTCGGCTATCTTTCGGATTAGGGTGAGTGTGTTTGGTAGTACTTTTAAGTGCAGCAAGCATACTCAACTCCATGTCTTAGTGCAATAGGTTTATGATACGTGGAGTTTTGGCTACTGACGTCTTAGTAGCGTGCTACTATGATACGTTGGTGGTATTTTTAGTTAACAACAGTATCAATTTTGTTACCAAAGTCGATAGGGATCGTGTGGATGTGTTGTGAAGGGGCGCCATCCGTATGATAGTTGCAATGATGCTTATTGCTACTTGCGGTATTGCGTCTTGTGATGGATCTGCGGGTGTGTTGCGCCTGGTCGATGCAGGTATGCGGGTGGTGGTGTCTGCTGGGATTGTATGGGGGACATTGGGATGGTGTAAGCCTGACGATAGTCGTATTGATGCTTGTTGCGTTCTGCAGCATTGCGTCTCTGCGATGGTTGTTTGGCGGGTCACTATTCTCAAAGGCGCTCTCTGCGTCTTGGTTTGACTCACAACCTAAGTAGCTTTGTCCAAGTCGGGTCCCTTCATTACGTGGCTGCAAACTGTTTGACCTCCATGATGTTTTATATAACAACATAATAATATATCTCAGTAAAGTTCCCACCTTTGAATGATTGAAGGCAACTTGTTGGTGGGTGAGACAAACATGATCGCAAAATGCATATACTCAACGTCAGTGACACAAACTCTTTCTGATGGCGAATTATTACTATTATCTTATAACTGCCTATTGGCTATATCTGTCATTGTATTGGTTGGTGGAGCATATGTGTCGACCTCATGCGGGTGGTAGCAGGAGGTAGAATCTGAGGAAGCTCTCAAGGCTGCGGCCGAAAGCCGCACAACGTGGGACCCCATTCCCTTGAGGTGAGCGGTAGACTCATGACATGCTCTGCGGCCAATTGGTCGTGCTGGTCATGCAATTGGTGGTGATGCCTTACACTTACATCACGTCTGCAGGCACGGCGGTCTGGCAGGTGGTGACGCTCACGGAGGGCTTTTTATGGCCAGTGTGAATATTGTTGCTTAATTCGTGTGACGTACATTCACTGTGGCTGGATTTGATCGTATTCTGTATGGCGTTTACACGCATGGACATGCGCGACTTCGGTCGATGTTTATGCTTACGCACTACCAAGGGGCCAAGCCCTCTTTTTACTGGTACCCCAGTTATTTTGCTGTGGACTACGGTCCAGTTCCCAATCCCAACTTAACGTCCCCTTCAGGGGGAGCGCATTGGTTGGTTGGCGCTCACCGCACACGGCGTGTGTGGAGCCGTATGCCTCCCCCACATTTTTTTTAATGTGGGAGTGCGAAGCCCTTGTATCTGGTATTTTATATAAATATTGTGAGCCTTTTCCAAGCGGGAAGGGATTAATTAATAAGGAATTGACTGTTGTGAACCTGATACAAGTGGAATTCGGACGAATTAATGTTCTTAACCTTTTTTGAGCCCTGTCTTCGTGAACGGGGTTCTTTAGCTTATAAGACACTGTCAACAGCTTTCGACTGCTCTAGTGACTATTCATTCTTCCAAGAGACACTTAAAAGAACTAAGTTACTATACAAACACAACGTAAATAAGGGTCCTAACTAAGACGATCACGCCATAAATTTATTAAACGGCCTATATTTAAACCTTTAGAAAGATCAATATATGGTTATATACTGGTCACGTAAATTAGATATATTTTTATTTATCTTATAGATATAAATTCTAAAGAAAGAAATAAAGAGGGGGGGTGGGAGTGTTACAACTACGCTACAATATCAGATGCAATAAATTAAACGGATTCCCTCAAACTACTGTCCTTTAAATTAACTCGATATACCTGGACCAAACCGCTCCCGCCATAATTTATGGCTGAGTGTTTGATATCGTTTTTGCATTCGTCATTGATTTATCTATGAAGCATTTTTATTAGCTGTCTGTGTGCATGCCATCATCTAAAAAGTGTCATACACTCTGTAAACAGGAACAAACACAAGCTAGTGAAACCAGTTACTTGACACCACATAGTTAGTAATTCATTCATGGGTCGATGTATACGCTACTACAACAAAGTCCCCAAAAATACTCTATTACATCAAGGCCTGTCTATCATCAAGTTTAAATATTTTAATAAACAAAACTGTAGGTATACAAAGGGTTATTATAATATAAATGAATACAAGGTTGATAATAACCGCTGGGAATGAGGTGATCGCTTCCAAGCTGTTTCTTAAATTAGTTTTGTAAGTAGTTTGTACAACCTGTATTTTTTGTATAATTTTACTTTGAGAAAAAAGTGCCGCTGGGTTTCTTGCTGATTCTTTCCAGGACAGAGCTTTTTTCCGAACCAGTGGTAAAAGTAAAAAAATGACTTTCAATAAGTATTACATGTAATCTATATTGTATAAGAAATTATTCTATTCTACTCTATAATAACTATGACCCTATACAAAACAATATTCTTCTTCTTCATTATCAGCTCCTAACAGTCTACTGCTGGACAAGGACTTCTCCTATTGTAGGGAGTAATATTTGCCATACTCAACACGCTCGGCAGGCGGATTGTCGATCGCAATAAAATACGTGTCGCTACATTGATACTGCTCGCGGTCCCAGGTCTGGGATATTATTGTTGATACCATTCGTTAAACAGCACCTCTATTTCTTTATGAAACTCTCAATTCACAGAATGTTTTTGAAAAAGTGCATCTTTTAATTTTTTTAATTATCATATTTTTACATTAACATCCGATTCTTAGCTATGTTTAAAATTTCAAGTCTAGCTTATTGGGAAGTTGGTTTAAAATCAACAACTAAATTTGACCCGAACATGAAAGCAACTTAATAAAAACGTGGTAGTAAAGTGTAAGAAAATAAACGAATATTAAAGTGAAACAAAAGGCTCTCTTATTGCTACATACCCAATTCCTTTCAGACAACCCAAATCTCAAAATATTATCTATTAAATATAAACACATAATTTTCTACAACAAATTTGAATAAAAAGTCTATAAAAAAACTTGCACGTTACAACGGAAGGCTCAACAAATGTTGAAAATTTATGTGTGAATTAATGATTTTCTGAAATTTTCCATTATCAAAGCCCAATTACATCTTCACCTACGTATGTCGACCGACCTTCTCTGTATTCATAAGCCATGATGCAGTTAGATGCTGTCATTTTGCGTAGCGAGATTGGTGCCATTTCTGACAACGCCTCATCGTGAAGGGATTCACCTGTCACCTTATTTTGGCGGCCTGTAATGGAACCGAGCTTTAAAGGTTTCTTTTAGGGCACAATTTAAAACTATCTTGTAGCAAATAACTACTAATTATCAGAGATTATCAGGTACTTACTTTCCCAAAGAAGAGACGGCCGGCGCTTATGGTGGCGCACTCACGTACTCGGCAGTGAAGGAAAACATCGTGAAGAAACCTGCATGTTATAAAAAAATATTTTGAAAACATGTAAAGTCTGCCAACACGCATTGGGGCAGCGCGGCGGATACTCACTTGCCCTAAAACCTTCCCAGAAATGAGAGATCACTTTGCCCAGCAGTGGAACGCAAATAGGCTGGATAAAAATTAAAACTTTGCTTCACTTTTAATTTTTCAATAATGATTTTTCAATAAAACTCTAAGAAAACATCAATAATAACCAACGTTATAACTAAACGCAAAGTTAAGCCAAGCAAGTATCAAGTAGACATTACAATGTAAAGTCAAGCGACAACATCAAACACGCAACGTCGAATGTTCATTAATTCATTACGTAAATGTCTGGTTGAATGCTTGCGGTAACTTCAACGGTCCAATGGCTTTCCTACATAGATGTTATGTTCCTTGTCCGTGACAATTGCTTTGTAACCAACATTTGAAACAGTTTGTTAACAACATTATTTATAAGGTAAAACAAGTTTCTCTTACTACTTACTAAGTCAACTTATTCAGCTCGTTAGCGAGTAAGGTATTAACAGCAACGCTGGCGGCTCCGGGTTCGATTTCCAAAAGTTTTCTCTTTGAGGCGCCAACATAATTTTTTTTTTACAGAAATGAAATGGCAAACGAACTTATTGTCCACCTGTTGGTAAGTGGCTACTGCAGGACTTCTGAAGACTAACATGAAATGCCCTACAACCTGTAATTACTTTAGTAATAACACGTCGTAAATAGAAAGAGGTGCTTTTATAGGCTGTTCACAAGTTAAGCAATTTCTCCGTTGCCTCTTTACTAAATAGACGTCTTTGTTGAAGAGCCTTGTATCTGTTAAGTGTTTTCTTTTTATATAAAAGACATCCGCACACTAAAACTTTCTCTTGTATCGTAAAGGCCTTTTAAATAGATAAATTGCACACGAAATATCCAGACCCGGAATAATAACATTTTAGAATTTAGTAATTATAAGAAATCGTTATGAAATCAAACTCTCGCCATGGGGGGATATATCTCGAAGAACTGACAACCGATGGGGAAGCAAGGTTCTCGAGTTGATGCCTCGTACCGGTAGGCGAAGTGTGGGGCGACCCCCACTAGATGGAGTGACGACCTGGTAAGACATGCAGGAAGTCGATGGATGAAGGTGGCTCAGGACCGTGCTTTGTGGCATTCTTTGGGAAGGACTATGTTCAGCAATGGACTTGTGAAAGGCTGTAATGATGAATGATGATGATTATGATTACGAAATGCAAATTTTATCGTTCATAAATATTTTAAGAATTTATCTACCAAAGCCAAAGCCTGCGTGTGAACAGTAAAGATCTATGCCGAAGTTAAAGCTAGGTAAGGCTGCAGTATTAATCTACATTAAGGGATCATTTGATCAAGAATTTATTCGTTCTGTACTCGGCTAAAGTCCGTTGGTATCCAACACGATTGTTGCAATTCACAAATCGTCCAATCTCTTCTAATATATCTAACGCCATTAAGCGACGATAGGCATCTATAGCTTAGGTAGCTTCCGAAGAGAACCCTTGAATAAATGTCATTTATACTGTAGACCGCTCCTAACGCGATACTTAACTTTGACAATCGCTTTTTTTGTATAGGATTGGGTGACAAACGAGCACATAGTCCACCTGATGGTAAGTGGTTGCTGTGACTCATAGACATCTACATCTATTTTAAATAAAGAATCAAAATGCAGATGCGTTTTCACCGTGAGACTAAGATGGAATGCCTCTTTCGTAAAAAGGGTCTCCGGTTCTCTGCACTCACCATACGAAACACAGCAGTGTTAAGCTGCTATTTTACGTTGGTATTCTGTGAGAGCGTGGTCCTTCCCGGTCGAGCCGACCCATTCGTGCTACAACTATATTCTAATATAGCTGCAGCATGGCTCTACCACGTATAAAAGTTCCAAGCTTGCCACCGTTTAGTTATATAGATTAAAGGACATTATTTCCAAGATATTATTATGTTCTATTTGTTGTATCACGTATTATTAATGTGAAGCTCTTTGAAATTATGATTATAAGTTAAAATAATATAAAATACCATCTGTATTACCATGATTATTGGTGACTTCTAATGATACTTCATATTCATAGTTTTTTAATAATATAGGGTGACAAACGAGCACATAGTCCACATGGATGTAAGCATACGTGGTAGAACCATGCTGCAGCTATATTGTAGTATAGTTGTAGCACGAATGGGTCGGCTCGACCGGGAAGACCACGCCTCACAGAATAGCGTAATATAGCAGCTTAACACTGCTGTGTTTCGTATGGAGATTAGAGAACAGGAGACCATTTTACTGGTAAAGATATTCCATCTTAGTCCGCGGGTGGCAACGCAATGCATTTTGATTCTTTATTGAGGATATATGTAGATGCAACCACTTACCATCAGGTGGACTGTGTGCTCGTTTGTCACCCTATCCTACAAAAAAAAGTGGAGGCCGTAAACGTGAACCTCATCCACATGCACTGGAATAGCGGGACGGCCTCATCGCTCCAAAACTCTAAGTTGACCATATTATAGGCTGTAACTTTAACATTAAGAGGATTGTGAAGATGTAAATTATTACACAACAAGCAATAAAGTTTTTCCCCCGTAAATATAGTCTTGTGGAAATGTTAAATATAATGAAAAACTAGGTCCGTACGTTTATATTTTAAAGAAATATTGTGTACTAAATATCCATATTTTGACTTAAAAACTTCCTCGAGCGTTTTTATTTGTTTTAATGAAACTAAACTGAATTACTAAAAAAGAAACACAGTACACACCTAGATTAAGGTGTCTGAATCTAATGAGACCAAAAATGTCTCATTTCTTAAAGGTTCAGGGGTGTGAAAACGTTATCGTCCGAAACAATATTTAAAAGGAAATGGGCAATTGCCTTCAAGACTTGCAACTCTCTATAGCACGATACTTTTATAGGCTGTATGAACGTAATGTGAACCGCAGGGCTGACACCACGTTTTCATTCATCCGTGGTAGAGCAACGCTTCAGCTTTATAATGCCAGCAGCACGAATGGGGATGCTCGTCTGGGGAACGACCACACCCTCACGAAATAGCAGCGTAAAACAGAGCTGCTGTATGATAAATTTTTTTCATAGAATAATTGTGACATACGAGCACACAGTCCACCTGATGGTAAGTGGATGTTGAGGCCTATAGAGTTGTACATCTATCCTCGGTTAAGAATCAAAAGGCACATGCGTCGTCAACTCTAAGGACTAAGATGAAATGCCTCGTTTCCAGTAAAAAGGGTCTCCGGTTCTCTACACTCACCATACGAATTTACGCTGGTATTCTGTGTAAGCATGGTCCTACTCCGATCGAGCCAACCCATCTGTGCTTTAGCCATAATTTGGCTGCAGCGTGGCTCTACGTAGAGAAACGGAAACCCTTTTTTTTTCTGGAATGAATACCATTAGATGAGTGATGACATGGTAAAAGATGCAGGAGGTCGATGGATGCAGGTGGCTCAGACCCGTGCTTAGTGACTTTCCTTGAAGGAGGCCTATGTACGCTAGTGGACTTATAAAGGGCTGTAATGATGAAGATGAGGCATTCCATCTTAGTCCTCAACGTATTTGCATTTTGATTCGTTATTAAGGATAGATGTAGGTGTCTATGGGCCACAGTATTTACTTATCAGATGGTCTGCGTGCTCGTTTGTCACCTTTACTTCTATAAAAATTTGAATAAAAAAAAACAAGTTAAGAAAAAAAAATACTTACCAGTTTTAATTTTTTTTAATTATCATATTTTTACATTAACATCCGATTCTTAGCTATGTTTAAAATTTCAAGTCTAGCTTATTGGGAAGTTGGTTTAAAATCAACAACTAAATTTGACCCGAACAGATTTTTTTTATAGGATAGGGTGACAAACGAGCACACAGTCCACCTGATGGTAAGTGGTTGCTGCGACCCATAGACATCTACACCATCTTCAATAAAGAATCAAAATGCAGATGCGTTGTCACCCGTGAGGACTAAGATGGAATGCCCTTTCCAGTAAAAGGTCTCGGTTCTCTACACTCACCATACGAAACACAGCAGTGTTAATCTGCTATTTTACGCTGGTATTCTGTGAGCGTGGTCCTTTCCCGGTCGAGCCGACCCATTCGTGCTACAACTATACTACTAATATAGCTGCAGCATGGCTCTACGTACATGAAAGCAACTTAATAAAAACGTGGTAGTAAAGTGTAAGAAAATAAACGAATATTAAAGTGAAACAAAAGGCTCTCTTATTGCTACATACCCAGTTCCTTTCAGACAACCCAAATCTCAAAATATTATCTACTAAATATAAACACATAATCTTCTACAACAAATTTGAATAAAAAGTCTATAAAAAAACTTGCACGTTACAACGGAAGACTCAAAAACGTTGAAAATTTATGTGTTATTTTCTGAAATTTTCAATTATCAAAGACCAATTACCTCTTCAGCTGCGTATGTCGTCCGACCTTCTCTGTATTCAAAAACCATGATGCAGTTAGATGCTGTCATTTTGCGTAGCGACATTGGTGCCATTTCAGACAACTCCTCATCGTGAAGGGATTCACCTGTCACCTTATTTTGGCGGCCTGTAATGGAACCGAGCTTTAAAGGTTTCTTTTAGGGCACAATTTAAAACTATCTTGTAGCAAATAACTACTAATTATCAGAGATTATCAGGTACTTACTTTCCCAAAGAAGAGACGGCCGGCGCTTATGGTGGAGCACTTACGTACTCGGCAGTGAAGGAAAACATCGTGAAGAAACCTGCATGTTATAAAAAAATATTTTGAAAACATGTAAAGTCTGCCAACACGCATTGGGGCAGCGCGGCGGATATTCCCTTGCCCTAAAACCTTCCCAGAATTGAGAGATCACTTTGCCCAGGAGTGGAACGCAAATAGGCTGGATAAAAATTAAAACTTTGCTTCACTTTTAATTTTTCAATAATGATTTTTCAATAAAACTCTAAGAAAACATCAATAATAACCTACGTTATAACTAAAGGCAAAGTCAAGCCAAGCAAGTATCAAGTAGACATTACAATGTAAAGTCAAGCGACAGCATCAAACACGCAACGTCGAATGTTCATTAATTCATTACGTAAATGTCTGGATGAACGCTTGCGGTAACTTCAACGGTCCAATGGCTTTCCTACATAGATGTTATGTTCCTTGTCCGTGACAATTGCTTTGTAACCAACATTTGAAACAGTTTGTTAACAACATTATTTATAAGGTAGAACAAGTTTCACTTAAAGGGACTTACTAAATCAACTTATTCAGCTCGTTAGCGAGTAAGGTATTAACTGCAACGCTGGCGGCTCCGGGTTTGATTTCCAAAAGTTTTCTCTTTGAGGCGCCAACATATTTTTTTTATTTTTTATAGAAATGAGATGGCAAACGAACTTATTGTCCACCTGTTGGTAAGTGGCTACTGCAGGACTTCTGAAGACTAACATGAAATGCCCTACAACCTGTAATTACTTTAGTAATAACACGTCGTAAATAGAACTTTTATAGGCTGTTCACAAGTTTAGCAATTTCCCCGTTGCCTCTTCACTAAATAGACGTCTTTGTTGAAGAGCCTTGTATCTGTTAAGTGTTTTCTTTTTTTATAAAAGACATCCGCACAATAAAACTTTCTCTTGTATCGTAAAGGCCTTTTAAATAGATAAATTGCACACGAAATATCCAGACCCGGAATAATAACATTTTAGATTTTTGTAATTATAAGAAATCGTTATGAAATGTAACTCTCGCCATGGGGGGTATATATCTCGAAGAATTGACAACCGACGGGAAGCAAGGTTCTCGAGTTGATGCCTCGTACCGTTAGGCGAAGTGTGGGGCGACCCCACACTAGATGGAGTGACGACCTGGTAAGACATGCAGGAAGTCGATGGATGAAGGTGGCTCAGGACCGTGCTTTGTGGCATTCTTTGGGGAAGTACTATGTTCAGCAATGGACTTGTGAAAGGCTGTAATGATGAATGATGATGATTATGATTACAAAATGCAAATTTTTATCGTTAATAAAAAATTTAAGAATTTATTTACCAAAGCCAAAGCCTGCGTGTGAACAGTAAAGATCTATGCCGAAGTTAAAGCTAGGTAAGGCTGCAATTATTAATCTACATTAAGGGATCATTTGATCAAGAATTTATTCGTTCTGTACTCGGCTAAAGTCCGTTGGTATCCAACACGATTGTTGCAATTCACAAATCGTCCAATCTCTTCTAATATATCTAACGCCATTAAGCGACGATAGGCATCTATAGCTTAGGTAGCTTCCGAAGAGAACCCTTGAATAAATGTCATTTATACTGTAGACCGCCCTAACGCGATACTTAACTTTGACAATCGCTTTTTTTGTATAGGATTGGGTGACAAACGAGCACATAGTCCACCTGATGGTAAGTGGTTGCTGTGACTCATAGACATCTACATCTATCTTAAATAAAGAATCAAAATGCAGATGCGTTTTCACCCGTGAGGACTAAGATGGAATGCCTCTTTCCAGTAAAAGGTCTCGGTTCTCTACACTCACCATACGAAAAACAGCAGTGTTAAGCTGCTATTTTACGTTGGTATTCTGTGAGAGCGTGGTCCTTCCCCGGTCGAGCCGACCCATTCGTGCTACAACTATACTTCTAATATAGCTGCAGCATGGCTCTACCACGTATAAAAGCTCCAAGCTTAAGCCACCGTTTAGTTAAATAGATTAAAGGACATTATTTCCAAGATATTATTATGTTCTATTTGTTGTATCACGTATTATTAATGTGAAGTTCTTTGAAATTATGATTATAAGTTAAAATAATATAAAAATACCATCTGTATTACCATGATTATTGATGACTTCTAATGATACTTCATATTCATAGTTTTTTAAATAATATAAGGATGACAAACGAGCACATAGTCCACATGGATGTAAGTATACGTGGTAGAACCATGCTGCAGCAATATTGTAGTATAGTTGTAGTACGAATGGGTCGGCTCGACCGGGGAAGGACCACGCTCTCACAGAATACCAGCGTAAAATAGCAGCTTAACACTGCTGTGTTTCGTATGGAGATTGGAGAACCGGAGACCATTTTTACTGGTAAAGAGGCGTTCCATCTTAGTCCTCACGGGTGACAACGCAAATGCATTTTGATTCTTTATTGAGGGTATATGTAGATGCAACTACTTACCTTCAGGTGGACTGTGTGCTCGTTTGTCACCCTATCCTACAAAAAAAAGTGGAGGCCGTAAACGTGAACCTCATCCACATGCACTGGAATAGCGGGACGGCCTCATCGCTCCAAAACTCTAAGTTGACCATATTATAGGCTGTAACTTTAACATTAAGAGGATTGTGAAGCTGTAAATTATCACACAACAAGCAATAAAGTTTTTCCCCCGTAAACATAGTCTTGTGGAAATGTTGTAAATATAATGAAAAACTAGGTCCGTACGTTTATATTTTAAAGAAATATTGTGTACAATATAAGTTATTAGCATCTAAATATCCATATTTTGACTTAAAAACTTCCTCGAGCGTTTTTATTTGTTTTAATTAAAGTAAACTGAATTACTAAAAAAGAAACACAGTACAGACCTAGATTAAGGTGTACTGAATCTAATGAGACCAAAATGTCTCATTTCGTAAAGGTTCAGGGGTGTGAAAACGTTATCGCCCGAAACAATATTTAAAAAGGAAATGTGGGCAATTGCCTTCAAGACTTGCAACTCTCTCTATAGCACGATACGGCGATACGGAGCGAGCGGAGTACTTCACAATCCTATTAAAAAAATAAATCTTTGAGACCTTCCTAAAGTAATGCCACAAAGCACGTTCCTGAGACATATGAGTTATTAATAAACCAAAATTCTACATATTTTAACGTTTCAAAGTACATAGAGTTCAATTCATTTCGTCTTGCATTGCATATCTTGAGGAGAAATTTTGACATCGGTTGCACGGATATGATACCTGTATAGTATAGTAAAATCCCTTCTTAACCGACAGAGACCTATGATAAGGAAGATACATAAACTCGACCCAGAGGAGTAGGCAGAGACTACGGACTCAATTCGTCACGATATCGACCTAACTTTCTCATCTATACTACATACTCGTACATGATGATGAAGAATATTATAGTGTATAATTAAAATCGATTCTATAGCTTTCGATTCGATTTTTTTTGTGTAATATATATATAGTCGTTCTAGTTCGTTAATATCGAAACGGGACCGGGTTGAAATAGAAAAAGTTGAAGAATTTTTTTATTCATTATAGATTATAAATAATACTTTTGAGTCACTCTTTTGTTTAATCTACCACTGGTTCGGAAAATAATCTTCTGTTCTGCCCTGGGAAAAACCAGCAAGAATTAAAAAAAAACAGCTTACAATCATATATGTTACACAATTAATAACACAAAACAAATTAGAAATAGCTTGGTAGCGATCACCTTATTCCCACCTTATATCATCCATAAATTCCTTAATATTACAATAACCCTTTTTATACAAACTTTGTTTAATAAAGTTTTTGGACTTAGAGGAAGAGGTTGTTTAACGCCAGTTCGCTTAGTAGCGATCCCCCGTCGCGGCTTGTATTTTGGAATTGTTCAACTATCGAATATTGAGTTAGGAGTCAATGTTGAACTTCGCAGACTTTGTTGCTTAAACCATGTAGTGACGGTTCAAGAATATCCACTACCACATATCGTCCCATGGGTGTCGTACAAGGCGACGAAGGGAAGCTGAAAAAGGAGATGGTCAGAAGCATCTTCCTGACAACTCTAAAATTATAAAAACTGCGGTTGCCACATCGCCTGCTAAGCGTGGCAACTATGGCGAATTCCCTCCTATGAATCAATTTATGGTGGAGGCCTACAGCAGGGGACTTTTATAGGCAGTAATGAATTGTTATTTAAAATATATGTGAATGTAACACGGAAGCTTCGTCGTTCGTGGCACAAATTGTGTTCCGTTGGAACACTTCCAGCAGTCGATATTATCAGTAAAGCCTACATACACGCGAGTAGATCAATGTTCGATGGTGGATATAAATTTCCTCGAATGGTTTGCTACAACAATTTGTAACTAGTTCAATTCTTAAAGATTCACGTTGTAATTTTATTTGGTCTTTGTTTTATTGAAATTGAAAAACGGTCAATGAAATATTTTACTTCTCATCTTTGAAAAGGATCATTTAAACATTTGTTTATATATTACCCGATAAAGCTCAATAGACTAGTCAGCTCAACCGACAAAAGCCCCTTCACATAAATAGTTTTTAAAAGGAAGCTTCCTGAGTGACAGCTTTACCCAACAACCTTCCTACTAAACCTCGCAGTGGTTTCAAACTCCGTGAACCGGACTAATTTATTTAGTGGACAATATATGCAGGACTTAACTATCAAATAGTTTAAAGTTTTTATTAAAGGAGAATTTATTTAAAGTTTTATTAAGCAAAAAATATTAAGTAAGTGTTGTTATATTACTAAACAGTACATGATTGATAATAACTTTTGGGAGTGAGGTTTCATACTAATTGTATAAAATATTGTATTGTAAATTATTTTTCTTTAAAAAGTCTCGCTGAGTTTCTTGGTGGTTCTTCCCAGGACAGATGTTCTTCCGAACCAGTGGTAAGGTTTAAATGACTTTCAATAAGTATTCTTGTAATCTATATTGAATAAAAATTATTCTATTTTATAATATAATTTAACTAAAAGCTAACTATCCTTTAGACGCATTAATAAAATTATTATTATTTTACATTACTAGTCACAACCCTTCTGTCATTTCTGCAAAGGCTTTTATATTAGGGAAGTGGCCCTTGTGTTGCCTAATGAATGGGGTATCCAATTCTTTTAGAAGCAATCAGTCAGAGTTCATATAAATGGAGAGTTTAACAGTACATTATAAAATTTTGTGAATTATGAAGTACATCTACTCGTACATAAAATAGAGTACAATATTCAATATAAAATAAAGGTTGGCAACCTTAAAAAAAGGTAAAAGGGTAATCTTTCTATTTATGCCGCTAAACTACAGTGCAGTGCACCCCTTCTGTTGTGTGGTATACATATTACAGGCTATAAAGCATTTCATCTTAGTCATCAGGGGCTACAACGCACTTGTGGCTTTGAATTTTGAGATTGTTTGCGCGGCATAAACTGAAAAGGTATCTGAAAAAAATTACACTTTTATTACACGCGCATTCTCAGAATACCAGCTTGAAACACTATAATAAGACTAACTGTATTTCTTTAGATGAATGTAGAGAATCGGAGACCCTTTTTATTGGTACCGGGGCATTGTATCTTAGTCCTCAGGGGGTAACAAAGCATCTGCATTAAGATTCTTATGCAAAGATAGATGTAGATGTCTATAGGCTATAACATCTACTTACCAGGTGGACTGTGTGCTCGTTTGACACACTTATTCTATTCTTAAAAAAACTGAATTATGTGAAGATTTTTGCTTTTACCTTTATTTTGTAATTTATTTATTTTCGTATTGTTATGATTGATATTCAGGATAAATAAAATGAAAAGAGTTTTGTATATATGAACATACACTGTGTTCTGTTTACGTTAAAAATATTTGAAAAGCATGTGTAATTTAATGTAGTGTACCTGGTAAGACTAGCAGGAAAGCGATGGATGCAGGTCTCTCAAGACCGTGCTTTGTGGCATTCCTTAGGGGCAGACCTATGTTCAGCATTTGATGTCACAAGCCAAAGTTGAACATAGGCAATATAGCAAGGACTCTGATGACGATGATGATGACGTGTAATAAGTTTGTTATTGTGGCGGGTGGAAGGAAAAGGGGAGATCTCCCGCCGGGCAAGGTGTTCTGCCGGGAGCGGCCAACGCCCAAGTGGTAGTTCGGAGAAACAGAAACAGAAACTTTTTATTCAATATAGATTATAAATAATACTTATTGAAAGTCACTCTTTTATCTAATTACCACTGGTTCGAAAAAAAACCTCTGTCCTGGGAAGAACCAGCAAAACCCAGCGGGACTTTTTTAAATAACAGCTTACAATCATGTATATTACACAATTAACCACACAAAACAAATTAGAAACAGCCTGGCAGCGAACACTCATTCCAGGGTTATTATCATCCATAAATTCCTTAACATTATAATAACCCTTTTATACAAACTATGTTTAATAAAGTTTTGAATTTTGAGCAGGTCAAATTTTGTATATTTTCTGGGATTTTGTTGTAAAAGCGTATACATCGCCCCAAGAATGAATTACTGACTCGGTGGAGTCAGTAACTAGTACTACTAGCTTGTGTTTGTTCCTAGTATTTACAAAATTAATATCTCTTATTTTTGTAAAAGTATTTTTATTTTTGTGTACGTACATTACATTTTTATAAATGTATTGAGAGGCCAAAGTTAATATATTAATTTCCTTAAATTTTTGTCTGAGCGACTCTTTAAGTTTTAAATCATAGATTGCTTTATGGCTCTCTATTATAAAACAAATATAATTTCAGTGTCAGTCGCGTGTCCCATAGCAAAACACCATACGACATTATGTGAAATAGCTAAAGTAAACTAGTTTAGCTGTTTAACCACTGGTAAGATTTCGAATCAAGCATATGCTGCAGAACTAAGTCTGTTGTTAACTTTGATATATGGGGCTCCATTGAAGCTTCGCGTCTAGTGTTATTCCAAGAAAATTGGTGGTATCGACAAAACTCAGTTCCTCCCATTTAAAATTACATTAGTATTTAATTGTCTGACATTTGAAGTCATGAACTTCATACATTTCGTTTTAGTGCTATTTAAATGCAAGTTATTGACATTAAACCAATTTACTAATTTAGATATAGCATTATTTACTTCGTCATATTTTAATAATTGTCGTTTTAATTTGAAAATTAATGAAGTGTCATCAGCAAATAATACTATATTATGGTTATCCCTACTATAAGGTAAGTCATTAATATATACAAGAAACAGAAAGGGGAAGAATTGAGCCTTGAGGCACGCCCATTTGTACTATCGACCCGGAAGAGCTCATACTATTAATGACAACTTTTGAGTTCTGTTACTTAAATATGAAACAATTAATTTAAGAGCATTACTTCACACTGTAGTGTTGTAGTTTCCGATTAATGTTTCATGGTGAACACAATCGAAGGCTTTGGATAGGTCACAGAATATACCCAAAGCATCCTGTGAATTCTCCCATGCATTGAAAATATATTTAATCAGCTCAACACCAGCATCAGTTGTCGAGCGACCCCTTGTGAAACCGAATTGATTTTTATGAAGTAAATTATTAACATTAAAAAAATTAACATTTGATCAAGAATAATTTTTCAAAATTTTACTTAGTGTTGGCAGTACAGAAATGGGTCTAAAATTGGCGGGTCTAATGTACTACCAGATTTAAATAAAGGTATTAATTTACTATGCTTCATCAAATCAGAAACACACCATATTCGATACTAGTATTAAAAATAATAGCTAGTTGAGGCGCGATTATATCGATTATAGACGCAATAACTTTAACGGAAATGCCCCACAGATCCGCAGTTTTCTTAACATCAATAGTTTTAAAATATTTTACAATATCTTTTGATGATATTTTATGAAATGTAAAATTTTGTACACGCATTTACATTTTGTTTAAGCAATGATTCGGTGACGGCAGGAGAAGGATTCAGTGACATAGTGGTTAAGATCGGAATATCCGTAAAATACTTCTCAAAACCATTGCAACATCCTGATCTGATTCCGTTAATTTGTTGTTAAAACTCAACCGGTAGTTTGAATTGCGAGAGTTGACCTTACCAGTTTCACTACTAATTATACTCCACGTCATTTTAATTTTATTAGAAGCCGTCTTAATTTTGTTGCTCAAATGCAAAGACTTGGCTTTGGAGCACACTCCTTTAAATATTTTTGAATATTTTTAACATATTCCTAAATTTGACGCTAGGGTTATATGACCTTTCATGTTAAAGTTCATATAACCTTTGTCTGCTCTTATGAACTCCTACTGTCGCCCATTCATTGAAAGCCTTCCGACTGTTCAAGGAGAACGTTTTAGAAGTAAAATATTATCAAATTCATTGCAAATAAGTTCAAACACTGTTCTATACAAAAATTAGGATCATTTTGGTATGAAAGTGATGGAAGTTTCTTCACTATGTTACTTCTAAACTTCCAAGCGACGTGCATTTACAGGAACAAACACAATTTTCTCATCTACTTGCTTTTGTGAACATAAGGTAACGAAACTAACTGTTCACAGTGATCAGAACTCAATTTTCGAATTATACATTAAATTTATGCAACGGCTTAACATTTGTAAAATGTTATCTATACATGTTGAACTACATTCAGTAATACGCGTTGGCTCTAAAAATAAATTAAAAAGACCATATGATTTAAACAATGATCTAAATTTAATATTGGTGGAGGAAGCTTTAGAGTTTGATATTAAAATTCCACATATTACAACAGATTTATTCTGTTTATTAAGCTTAACAAAACTTCCTCCATAATTTTTCAAAAGTATTGTATATAGAACATGGGGTCTGTAGACGCACACAACAATGAGGTGCTCAAACTCAACACATGCCATTTCTACAGTTCGCTCAACAGAGAGGCTCACAATATCTTTACGTTCCTTACATGATAATAATTTACTAGCTAATATTAACGAGCCACTTCTTAAAACCGTTTCTATTGAACGAACTGACCACCTGGTGATTACTGAAATTAAACATTATGTTATAAGCTTTTAGCCAATGTTCAGTAATACATAAAATATGAATATTGTTGCTATTTAAGAACAATTCAATTTCTAGCTCTTTGCCTATCATGCCTTGTATATTCTGATGCACCAGGTAAACAATTTTATTATCACCTGTGGAGTCATACAATGAAGGTTTTGTAAGCTACATTCTAAATTATTTAAATTATTATAACTGCTAGAGATTACCGCTATTGTCTCATTTTCTAATTTAAATTACTTGGAACTGATTCCAAATTACATATTAAGTCATTACACTGCTCAAAAAGCAGATGTCGGTGTAGCCAAGTCCTTGGCTGAGTTAATATATAAACAATAAGATAGCACATTTGCTATCTGTCTTAAATATATTTGGATAGGTAATACCTATCTCTAGTCAAAATTTCTTAATTAAATTATTAGTGTCTATTAAATTAATTATATTACTATAATTATAACAATTAGATGTCAAGTTTATATTGTTATTAAATGAAAAGATATTCATTAATAAATTTAAATTGTATCTTATTTTATTTTCCTGTGGCCAACCCTGTATGTAAGGCAATGTAAACAAGATAATTTTATGTACATTTAAAGTATTTAGATGATCAATATATTTTAATAATTGAGTTTTGTTTACATTGCCTCTTCTCCCAACAAGAATTATTAATGTGCTATTGTAGCTATTGTATATATACTGTTTTTATTTCGGAACTTTGATAGCGCGATTTAGGCTTGACGTATTTTCAATTGTGGTGCGACGACAGCGCCGCCACATCACCCCTGCTCAGACCGGAGGTCGATAGTGCAGTCTAGATGTCGACGAATGCAAGTGCCAGGAATTGCCTTGTAGTCTGCGGTGAGTCGAGAAGAAGGCAAGTAATCTGCGAGAGTGCCGTGAAGCAGAGGCGAGCAAGTAAGGCTCAGAGCCGTGTCGAACACTGTAGCGCAGAGAGTAGCTTGAAGGAACAGGAAGCATTATTATTCCAGTGCTGCGATGAACCTTTGTAAAGCTAGATGACTTGCAGATGTGAAGACTGCAGATAATATCTGCTCGGGAGCAACGATGACGAAGGTTTGAAGTTGTATTTTCCGAAGGTTGTTGGTTGCGTGTTCATATCACGACGGATGGTCACCACTGTAGCAGTGGAAGGAAAAGGGGAGATCTCCCGCCGGGCAAAGTGTTCTGCCCGGGGAGCGGCCAACGCTCCGAGTGGTAGTTCGGAGCTATTGTATGTATACTGTTTTTAATTCGTAACTTTGATAGCGCGATTTACCTTCTAATTAGTTTTATTTTTAAAATCAAATTTATGTACAGCTTGTTGTTGTTGTTATTTACAATTCCTACTTCTTACAGCCCACAACACAACACTTCTAGAAAAACTTTGGACAATAAATCTCTCGAAAATATTACGCTTGATAAAAATAGCCTTCGTTAAATATTTCGCGGAACATTATTCGAGTTCAGTGGCGATTTATCAAAAGGAAAAAGATGAGGGGCGGAAAAGTAAACGAATAAAGTTTGCGAGTTGGTTCAATTTTTGCCCTGGATAAATAGAATTTCAGTGAGTTGTATGATAATGCCACAAGGCTAGTAATATTTCGAGGAAGCTGATATAAATACTCAAAATTCTAAAACAAATCTAAACACAGAGACAGGGATATATCAGCTTCCACTTCACCTGACAGATATCTCTAATAAACTTTAAACAAAGAGGATTACAAATACATATGTATATTAACACTAGAGTGCACGCGCCCCTTTTTTTTACAAGTTTGCTCGCGAGCTCTACTATGGTAGAAAAAGTTAAATGTATTATTTTCTTACTAAAAAGGTATTGAAGTAAATAAAACCAGATAAGTTTAAGAATTTGTTTATTAAAAAATACAATTCTAAAAAATTTGAGGTTCTCAACACTTACGAACTATTTTAGGAACATTCTTAGTAACTAGTACGAAAAAAACAATTTTTTGGCAAGTTTGAGATCAGCTCTTATAAAAAAAAATGTTCAGACTTTTATTTAACTTCTTCCTCACATTCGAGGCATAGGACAGCCTGGTGATCAGGGCAGATCCACCTGGCACAACGTTTACACCACTTTTTAGTGGAGCGATTACGGAGAAACACATGCAACATTTTCCACTCTTCCCAACCTGTTGGGTTTTAGTGGAGCGATTACGGGCTCGAGAACACATGCAACATTTTCCCACTCTTCCCAACCTGTTGGGTTCATTACGTGGCATCTCATCAGTGTAGCCCAAAAGCCATTTTGTTTTACTTTTTAGTTCCCGAGGAAGGTTTTCCCTTGTCAATCGTCTTGCCATAAGGGGTTTAGTAAGTTCAAATGAGAGATCAAGCAGGAAATCACGCCGCACAATATTTTGCTGAACATTGTTTAGTTGATGGACAATCAAAGCATTTATACCAGCTATATTCAAATAATTGAAAAAAAGGGAAAGCAGCCACCGTCGTGAATTCCGCAAAACGCTGTACTGTTTGCACATTTTGTCCAAAATATCGACTTCACATTTAGTGCGATTATAACATATGTTATTATTTCCGGCTTTCGATCATCCCCTGTTTCTGGATCTATGGCATTGTCGTAGTGGATAGTTGAGAGCAAAGCAACTAATTTATTTTGTTTAGGTACGTAAGATACTAGTGTGGAATTTGAGGTCTGTTTTTAGATTTACGGAATTCCTTTGGTATTTCAGGCCTGTTTGCTTTCAGGGTGCCTACAACAGTGATTTTTTTCTTCAGTAGATCTAAGCTTGTAGGAAGACTTGTGAAATAATTATCCGTTGGATCGAGGAGACGAAACACTACATCGTTTACTTTAATGAACTGTTGAAATGGTCCTTCTGGCTGTGCTCAGACATAAACATCAAAATTGTATACGTAAGGAAACTTTGTGTCAACAACCATGTATAATTTTATAACAAATTTATCTGGTTTATTAGAAATATAAACGATAAATCCACAACGTCCCCTAAATCCAACTAGCTGTTCATCCAACGTGAGGTAATCACTAGGCGTATAATTTGTTTTGCAGTTATTCACCATTATCTCTGTGATTTCTCGAACAGGAGTTAATTTGTCATTAGTCCATCGTTCTTCTCGATCATTCACGTTATCAAATCGGAGAGAACGCAAAAGAAATCTAAATCGATTTATTGACATTATGCAATAAACAAGTTGCAAGCCAGTTCCTTTTGAATTATCCAAAAGTCATTGAGATTGCGACGACCAGAATGTGACATCCCTATCGCCAGTTTTTTTGCATCTCTATCTCTTTGGAAACGGTCTTGAATTTTATCAATATAAATATTTGTACTAGAAACAATAGTTTCTAAAACTTTTGATCAACAAGAGACCAACGAGGCAGCCAACCTTCCCGTTTAATCCAGCGTCGGAAAGCAGCGTCAAAGGCGCTAGAATTATGGTTCTCTAATCGTCAATCCACCTGCCGAGTGGAGTGATTATGGCGAATCCATGAAGAATAACAGGAGAAGCTCATATCTAGCAGATTTACGGGCTGATGAAAAAAATGCAGCTGCATACCTTTACATATCTTATTCAATAATTACGAGCAAAACATACAAAGGAAATTGCTATTTTGGGATTGGTACATAATGATACAATTCTCTATCATTAATTAATGGACGTGAATCGTATATCTATCTGCGTACAAGATAAGTTCTTATTACAAAGAATATTAGGCACATAGTCCCTTGTTTCTTGTATATATCGCTGACGTTTAGGTTTGCAGCAATGTAGCTAAAGGGCCGTGAAGTCATAATGGCGTCTGTAATTGCTTCTAGACAGCAGTTTCCGTTATTTACCATAAAAACTATTACTAGGCACTATTTACAATGTTGGTTGTGGTTGTAAGAATGCACTACATATTATAGTCGCTTGGTTATCGTAAAAGGCGATAGGGAGGAACTGAAGGGTATGGGCACCAGCATCTTCCTGATAAGGGAAATTCCGCTCGAGACTAAACCTGCTCGGGCAAACGGAGCAATATGTCAAAGGCGCCCCTGCCACGCTATCCGTGAATTTCTGCCATTCACTACCATCTGAAACAGCGAAGCCACCTTGCTCTTTCTAACCGAGACACAGGTGTCCTCTCCGGCTGATACTTCGTATCTCTCCTACCGGTACAAATTAGAACACTCTTTGTGCCCCGGGGTGGAGTTTCGTGTACGTTCTGACATGGGCATAGGCATAGGAGGGCATCTATTTTCGACGCCTCGGCAGCCTTGAAGGTACGGACCTGTCCATCTTATGACTGCGCGTAGGTAGCGACGACCATCCCCGCGTCTACAGTTGCCTCTATAGGTCCCATAGCGGCAATGCCGACACAGACCGACTCATCGAACACGTCCAAGTGGCTGCAGACTCCGTGCTACAGGTAACAGCTAACAGGTACCATCCGCAGAGATCGTGATGCTTGGTGATTTTAACGCCCACCACGCTAAATGGCTTGGTTCTCGTTTAACCGATCATGCGGGTAGATCTGTTTATGACTTTGCTTTGGCATATGGTCTGACACAAATGGTTACCTCGCCTACGCGGATCCCAGATGTGGAAGATCATGTACCTTCCCTGTTGGACCTTCTGCTGACCTCTCATCCGGACTCATATCAGCTATTGCCCAATCCTTGCGGTTGGATTATGCTAAGGAACCCACAATGCCAACAATCCCACGGCCCCCAAGCAAACCGTGTGTATCAAACAACATCGCGACACAAATAACGCCCAACGCCATCTGTTGGCGACAACGCAAGCCAAATAAATCCGAACAGCATGTCTTTGCGTATTTTATCGCATTTACCACGGGGAGTGCTCTGAGGAATTGTTCGGACTAATTCCCGCCGCACAATTTCACCATCGCACATCGCGACAAAACTCGCGATACCATCCATACCATCTGGATGACTGGCGGTCCACCACTGTGCGATTTAAAAGAAGTTTTCTTCCTCGCACTACTTCCTTGTGGAATCGAATACCACGAGAGATTTTTCCGGACCGATACGGCACCTTGCCGGCAACGCATCTGCAATTCCCCTGGTGTTGCAGTTATTCATGGGCAGCGGTAATCACTTATCATCAGGTGAGCCGTATGCTCGTTTGCCCCCTCTCCTTTAAAAAAAACTTTATTTCGTACCGCTAAGGCTTGAACTCCGGAGTTTCGATAGGTTACAAAATCCTTTGTAAAACCGGAGTTGTCATGAACAAAACCGAAGTTCCGATCTTCTGAATTTAATAAAAAACATTTTTGAGGGCGGCACTTTATAAAAATAAAATAGCGCGAAGAGCTACGTGTCCGCATTCAGTACGCGCTGTACGTTTATAATTCAGGGTCACGCACATCTAAAATCCACTCATTACACTGTACTGTAGATAAAAACCTATAAAAAGCGACTATGTGAAATGTCAGTAAAATCTTATGCCTTCCGATACATGGCGGTATTCCTACGCAATAATGTATTACTCCATGTTCCAAATTGTCATACTAATTAAAGAAATAATAGTTTTATACCAAGCGCTTTGAGTTTATTTAGATGTCTGTGCGCCACTGCAACCGCTATACCATAAGTTAGACTGTGCACTCGTTTGTTACCCTTATTCTATAAAAATAATATAGTTTTTGGACTCTGCCTACCCCCACAGGGTGTACAGATGTGACGCATTACAAAATAAAAATAATTAAACTTTTATAACAATTAAAACCGACTTCAAAAAACTGAAAATAATAAAATAGTTTCCACATAATTTATTAGCTTTTGAAGTCAGGGATTTAATTCTTCGGTACGCTATGCCTAAGCAGTCTAGTAGATACTATAATGTCGTCTAAAACACATTGAAACTTTTTAATAAAATTTCTATAAATTTAAGGCCCTAAGACTGAGTGAAATGCTGAAATGTCTCAATTCTTGGATATTTAATTAAGAATATCAAATTAACTGTTCATTTATTCTGTAAATAACAATATAGAATGATAGATGAGGATTCGATAAATGTTTTTAATAAAATTGTATTTTCGTCAACCCTTTTTTAGGAAAAAGAGTACCTATTTTTGTCATAATTTGTAAAATTTCTCCTAAGGTCACAAGCACTTAGTTACTAACTTAAATAAAAAAAGGTTCTTAAATAAAAAAGGTCTTAAAAATATTAATATTATTAATTCAGGGATTTATTTTCATTTCGCGTCTTTCTTGAGAAAATATTGTTTTCCCCTGAAAGTGAATATATCCGCGCGTGTGCCTGCTCCGTCACCCTGTAATCTCAGTCCCCTGTAACCTGGAGTCTCCGTTTCGTCAAGGTCATTCAGGCTTCTTAAGGCCTTAAATGGTACCATACTTGACGTATAGCCTATTTGATAAAACTTGACTGCCTCGTTGGTCTAGTGGTTGTAAACGCGACTACTGATTATGAGGTCCCGGGTTCAATTCCCGGGTCGGGCCAAAAATAAATCAGTTATTGAGTTTTTCCGTTTAGAAATTCTCAGTACCTGCCCGGAGTCAGGAAGTTGGCAATATCTCACCCCCGTGCCTCTGTTGGTCCTGCACCTAATCTCTCTCCGTTCGTGTCCGTTTCCAGGTCGGGTCCCATCGGACTATGGGTAAATAATGTTAAATAAGGTAAATAGGTAAATAATGAGGGAATAGAGAGTGCACATACATTTGGGTACTATAATCCTGTCCTGCGCCGATCACTAGTTTTCGTTGAGGCTGGTCGCCGTGACCGAAAGTCGGTCTGGAGGACATTTAAAAGAAAGTATTAAAATCCGTTCACATTAATTTATATATATGTATATCGCGTTATATACCTACATACAAAAGAGCATGCAGTCAAATTAACAACCCTTTTCAAAATTGGCTAAGAGCTTAAAACAATTTTACATTTCAGCGCTTCTATATTATCGTGCGAATATTTCTATATGTCCTCATAAGACGAAATCTCACCACAATATTTTTTCAAGTAATATGCCCTTTACGTTCAGTAATATTGCGTGGGAATCATTCTAGTAAGAGTACATCGGTAATCTTTCTAACGGAGCGCGCAATAAGAAGCTTAGACCGGCTTAGTACTTGCATTCAACTCTTATGAAAAGTGGACGTTTTATGAATAACAATTTTCAGTCTATTCTGTTACCCACATTTTCTATATTATATCCGAATACGGAGGCTCTATAAAGGTTCTATTAATATCAACTCACACATTCGATCTTATATTAGTATAATGAGAATATAACTGTGCTTGTGTCCGCATTTGTTTCTATATTTATATCACATTAAAGTACCTAGAGATAACCGTGAATTGCAGTGTAAGGATATCCACTACCCCGTATCATCCCGTGGGTGTCGTGAAAGGCGACTGAAAGAAATTGAACCAGGAGATGGGCGGCGTCATCTTCCTGATAAAAGCTGAATATAAAAACTGCGATTGCAAACTCGCTTGCCAAGAGTGGCAACTATGGCAAATATTCTCCCTATCAGGCAATATATGGGGCAGATCTATGTCCAGCTGTAAACTTTTGATAGGTTATAATAATGAATTACCCAGAAACTTGAAGAAATTATTTGTCTTCACCCCTTCTTTGTTTTAATCTCGCTTATACGAGTATATAGAAGAGTTCACTGGTTTATGAACCGTTCGCGCGTCGAGTCGAGTGTTGAATTATTTGAATTTTTCACTATCTCTTAAATTACGCGTTCAAATAACATGATATAAAGAGCAAAGTTTATCTTCATAAAATTGTTTTGATGATGAAGCAACTTTAGTTCGTAAGGATTTATATGACACGCCTAATAATAACGATTATAAATCACTTTTTAATTTTCAATCATTTTTGTCACAAAATAACTTATTGTGGCTTGATTGAATGATTGAAGGCAACTTGTTGGTGGGTGAGACAAACATGATCGCAAAATGCATATACTCAACGTCAGTGACACAAACTCTTTCTGATGGCGAATTATTACTATTATCTTATAACTGCCTATTGGCTATATCTGCCATTGTATTGGTTGGTGGAGCATATGTGTCGACCTCATGCGGGTGGTAGCTGGAGGGAGAATCTGAGGAAGCTCTCAAGGCTGCGGCCGAAAGCCGCGCAACGTGGGACCCCATTCCCTTGAGGTGAGCGGTAGACTCATGACACGCTCTGCGGCCAATTGGTCGTGCTGATCATGCAATTGGTGGTGATGCCTTACACTTACATCACGTCTGCAGGAACGGCGGTCTGGCAGGTGGTGAGGCTCACGGAGGGCTTTTTATGGCCAGTGTGCCTATTGTTGCCTAATTCGTGTGACGTACATTCACTGTGGCTGGATTTGATCGTATTCTGTATGGCGTTTACACGCATTGACATGCGCGACTTCGGTCGATGTTTGTGCTTACGCACTACCAAGGGGCCAAGTCCCCTTTTACTGGTACGCCAGTTATTTTGCTGTGGACTACGGTCCAGTTCCCAATCCCAACTTAACGTCCCCTTCAGGGGGAGCGCATTGGTTGGTTGGCGCTCACCGCACACGGCGTGTGTAGTTGCAGCCCCCACATTTTTTAAATGTGGGAGGCGAAGCCTTGTATCTGATATTTTATATAAATATTGTGAGCCTTTTCCAAGCAGGAAGGGATTAATTAATAAGGAATTGACTGTTGTGAACCTGATACAAGTGGAATACGGACGAATTAATGTTCTTAACTTTTTTGAGCCCCGTCTTCGTGAACGGGGTTCTTTAGCTTATAAGACACTATCAACAGCTTTCGACTGCTCTAGTGAATATTCATTCTTCCAAGAGACACCTAAAAGAACGTTACTAACTAAGTTACTATACAAACACAACGTAAGTAAGGGTCCTAACTAAGACGATCACGCCATACATTTATTAAACGGCCTATATTAAAACCTTTAGAAAGATCAATATATGGTTATATACTGGTCACGTAAATTAGATATATTTTTATTTATCTTATAGATATAAATTCTAAAGAAAGAAATAAAGAGGGGGGGTGGGAGTGTTACAACTACGCTACAATATCAGATGCAATAAATTAAATGGATGCCCTCAAACTACTGTCCTTTAAATTAACTCGACATAGCTGGACGAAACCGCTCCCGCCATAATTTATGGCTGAGTGTTTGATATCGTTTTTGCATTCGTCATTGATTTATCTATGAAGCATTTTTATTAGATGTCTGTGTGCATGCCATCATCTAAAAAGTGTCATACACTCTGTAAACACCAGGAACAAACACAAGCTAGTGAAACCAGTTACTTGACACCACATAGTTAGTAATTCATTCATGGGTCGATGTACGCTACTACAACAAAGTCCCCAAAAACTCTATTACATCAAGGCCTGTCTGTCATCAAGTTTAAATATTTTAATAAACAAAAACTGTAGGTATACAAAGGGTTATTATAATATAAATGAATACATGGTTGATAATAACCCCTGGGAATGAGGTGATCGCTTCCAAGCTGTTTCTTAAATTAGTTTTGTAAGTAGTTTGTACAACCTGTATTTTTTGTATAATTTTACTTTGAGAAAAAAGTGCCGCTGGGTTTCTTGCTGATTCTTTCCAGGACAGAGGTTTTTCCGAACCAATGGTAAAAGAAACAATGACTTTCAATAAGTATTACATGTAATCTATATTGAATAAGAAATTATTCTATTCTACTCTATAATAACTATGACCCTATACAAAACAATATTCTTCTTCTTCATTATCAGCTCCTAACAGTCTACTGCTGGACAAGGACTTCTCCTATTGTAGGGAGTAATATTTGCCATACTCAACAAGCTCGGCAGGCGGATTGTCGATCGCAATAAAATACGTGTCGCTACTTTGATACTGCTCGCGGTCCCAGGTCTGGGATATTATTGTTGATAATTTACCATTTGTTAAACAGCATCTCTATTTCTTTATGAAACTCTCAATTCACAGAGTGTTTTTGAAAAAGTGCATCTATTGGTACACTTTGAAAAATTTGCCTTAGCTCACCGTTGGGAATGCGGGTAAGTAACCGCAGAGCCGTGTAGTGGCGGTATCAACTACCCCATATCGTCCTCAAGGTGTCGTAAGAGGCGACAGGGAAAATGAAACAAGAGATGGGCAGCAGCATCTTCCTGATAACAACTCAAATTATAATAAACTTTGGTTGACAACCCGCTCACCGTATCAACTATGGCAAATCCCCCATATGAGACTATCTATTGGGGAGGCCTATGTTCAGTAGTGGACTTTTATAGGCTGTAAGGAACGTAATGTGTGAACCGCAGAGCTGACACCACGTTTTTCATTTATTCGTGGTAGAGCCACGCTTCAGCTTTATAATGCCAGCAGCACGAATGGGGATGCTCGTCTGGGGAACGACCACACCCTCACGAAATAGCAGCGTAAAACAGAGCTGCTGTATGATAATTTTTTTTCATAGAATAAATGTGACATACGAGCACACAGTCCACCTGATGGTAAGTGGATGTTGAGGCCTATAGAGATCTACATCTATCCTCGGTTAAGAATCAAAAGGCACATGCGTCGTCACCCCTAAGAACTAAGATGAAATGCCTCGTTTCCAGTAAAAAGGGTCTCCGGTTCTCTACACTCACCATATGAAATTTACGCTGGTATTCTGTGTAAGCGTGGTCCTACTCCGATCGAGCCAACCTATCGGTGCTTTAGCCATTATGTAGCTGCAGCGTGGCTCTACCACGTCAAAAATGATGAGTGTAGAGAAACGAAAACCCTTTTTCTTCTGGTATGCATTCCATTAGATGAGTGATTGGTAAAAGATGCAGGAGGTCGATGGATGCAGGTGGCTCAGACCCGTGCTTAGTGACTTTCCTTGAAGGAGGCCTATGTACGCTAGTGGACTTATAAAGGGCTGTAATGATGAAGATGAGGCATTCCATCTTAGTCCTCAACGTATCTGCATTTTGATTCTTAGTATTTACTTATTATCAGATGGTCTGCGTGCACGTTTGTCAGCTTTACTTCTATAAAAATTTGAATACCAAAAAACAACTTAAGAAAAAATAATTAAAAAAATATACTTACCAGTTTTATTTTAAATTAACATCCGATTCTAAGCTATGTTTAAAATTTCAAGTCTAGCTTATTGGGAAGTTTTTTTAATTATTTTATAGGAGAGGGGCAAACGAGCATGCGGCTCACCTGATGGTAGTGACTACCGCCGCCCATGAACAACTGCAACACCAGGGAACCAGAGGAATTGCAGATGCGTTGCCGGCCTTTTAAAAGGAGTAGGCTCTTTCTTGAAGGTCCCTAAGTCGTATCGGTCCGGAAAAATCGCTGGTGGTAAACTATTCCACAAGGAAGTTGTGCGAGGAAGAAACATCTTCTAAATCGCACAGTGGTGGACCGCCAATCATCCAGATGGTGTGGATGGTTGTGAAGAATGGTGTGGAGTTCTGCCGCGTTGTGCGTTCGTGAAATGTGGCGGCTGGGATTAATCCGAACAATTCCTCAGAGCACTCCCGTGGTAAATGCGAAAGAAAATGCAAAGAGATGCAAAATCTTCGCAGCGCCAATGAATCGAGCCGATCGAAAGGACTCGGTCGTTGAAGATTCGAGCCGCTCTGCGCTGGATGCGGTCAAGTGGAAGGAGCTGGCACTGGGGAGCCCCAGCCCAGAGATGGGAACAGTATTCCATGTGAGGCCGAACCCGCGCCTTGTAAAGTTGCAGGCGTTGTGCCGGCATGAAATACTGTCCCGCTCTGCTGAGCACGCCAAGCTTTTTAGAGGCCAATTTGGCCTTCTCTTCCAAGTGACCGCGAAACTGCACGTCACTCGATATGTCGACGCCGAGGATTCCGATACTGGCTGAGGCAACAAGGGGAGTGCCTTGAAACTGAGGAGATACGACAAAGGGGTTCTTTTTAGCGGTAAACGCGCAAACTTGTGTCTTCTGAGGATTAAACTGGACTAGATTTAGTCGCCCCCAATCCGAGTCTTTGTTCAGCAAAGACTCGACTTCAGACACAAGTTTGTTCCGGTACTCGGCGACGTTTTCCCGAGAAATAAAATAAAATAAAATGTTATTGTCAACCTATAAGCTGAAGTCTATTGATTTTACGTTACTGTCGATTTTGTTAAGTTTCAATAGACTACCACTGTAGCAACACTATATATATAAGTACTATAGATTTTAAAAATAATTTATTTTTTCTTCTTTCTTTTTCGGGGTTTTTGTATTTTAAGTTCTCAGCTATACATGGGCCTCAATATATGTAATAATAAATACAATAATATTCATACTTAAATTACTTAAATACTAATTTGGTTACATGTATGTTGTATATGTTTATCTTTTACTATATATTATGTACTACTACACTACATCCCGTTGTAGGGAGGATTTAAATCAACCGTCACACTTGGATTGCAGTACCAGACGTCTTGGTACTCCCCGTCGCCGATCTGTTTTACTGGCCACTTTATAAAAAATATACATAAATTAAAAACAAAACATGTTTTAATTTTGAACCACTTAACTTTAGCTCGTTTATACTTATCTAAGGAAATATAATAACAAAACAAGGCGTAATTAAAATTCACAAGATGACATTTTTATATATTTTTTTTCATCTATTCATGTTTATATTGGGTAATTTTAAGTTATCCTTATTTTATTATATTATGTTCAACCCGTAATACTTAATACGGGTTAAACACATAGACTTAGAATATACTTACGCCAGTATATTCTAAGTCTATGGTTAAACATATGTTATATTTATTTCGAAAGTGAGGGAAAAGAATAAACTTTATTATTTATTGATTATTTGTTATAGGATTAACAATGAACGAACTCGTCACGTGAATAGTTCAGAATGTTAATATTTTAGTGATAAAATTTTATGATTCAATCACATTTTCAACATGAAAATTTGCGTAAATTTATTATTTATGTTCGGTATTGACGAGAATTTTTGGGAATGTTCGATAAATCAAACACAAGTTTTGTTCGATACACTATGTGACGGCTTATAATTATTATTAATAAATGATAATTAAATTCAAAATAAAGACATTTAAAAATGTCATAGAAATTATATTTTAAACAATTAAAATCCAAAATAAGCATTAATAAGTTAATGAAGGTGTTTTGTATTACTGGAGTGTGTTCATGTAATGATTGCTTATATGAAGGGCGTTGCCGGAGACATACCCATGGGTGTACATATATATATATGGGGTGGTCGGCTGACCGACTGCTACTAATACTGTTGCACAATGATTAGTCCTATATTAGGGACTTATGATAAAAGGATATGTAAGGTCTATGATACAAAAGCAATAATATAGAAGGTATCTATGATGCATAAGCATTATGATAGCAGAGTTATGACTTGAAGTCCCATAGGTAAAAGACATATAATAGTATGGTCTATGAAATAAATGAAATATATGGAAGGTCTCAAATATGTAAAAGCATTATATTGAAAGAAATAGGACATATATGGGGTGGTCGGGTGACCGACTGCTACTAGTACTGTTGCACAATGTATAGTCCTATATTAGGGACTTATGATAGTAAGCTCTATGGAACTAAAGCATTAATATAGAATGTCTCTACGATGTATAAGCATTATGATAGCAGAGTTATGACTTGGAGTCCCATATGTATAAGACATATAATAGTATGGTCTATGAAATAAAGCAAATATGTGGAAGGTCTTAAATATGTAAAAGAATTATATTGGAAGAAATGGGACTTGAAAGGGATTATTATAGTGGCGTGTAGAATGCTTCACAGCGTCCGAGACCGAGGTAAACTTGGACTCGCTAACCGAAGTGTCCTAGACATATCATCTTAGTGCCGGTGGTAAGCGGGTTTGTTGTAGCAATACGACTTGCTCGTGGATATCGCACACCCCTACCGTTTGAGGGCGGCGTCTTAGTGCATTGCGTTATGATACGTCGGCTATCTTTCGGATTAGGGTGAGTGTGTTTGGTAGTACTTTTAAGTGCAGCAAGCATACTCAACTCCATGTCTTAGTGCAATAGGTTTATGATACGTGGAATTTTGGCTACTGACGTCTTAGTAGCACGCTACTATGATACGTTGGTGGTATTTTTAGTTAACAACAGTATCAATTTTGTTACCAAAGTCGATAGGGATCGTGTGGATGTGTTGTGAAGGGCGTCATCCGTATGATAGTTGCAATGATACTGCCGCTACTTGCGGTATTGCATCTTGTGATGGATCTGCGGGTGCTGCGCTTGATCCGACGCATCTTGTGGTTCTGGTCGATGCAGGTATGCGGGTGGTGGTGTCTGCTGGGATTGTATGGGGACATTGGGATGGTGTAAGCCTGACGATAGTCGTATTGATGCTTGTTGCGTTCTGCAGCATTGCGTCTCTGCGATGGTTGTTTGGCGGGTCACTATTCTCAGCCGCTCTCTGCGTCTTGGTTTGACTCACAACCTAAGTAGCTTTGTCCAAGTCGGGTCCCTTCATTACAGGCTGCAGACTGTTTGACCTCCATGATTTTATATAACAACATAATAATATATCTCAGTAAAGTTCCACCTTTGAATGATTGAAGGCAACTTGTTGGTGGGTGAGATAAACATGATCGCAAAATACATATACTCAACGTCAGTGATACAAACTCTTTCTTGTGGAGAATTATTACTATTATCTTATAACTGCCTATTGATTATATCTGTCATTGTATTGGTTGGTGGAGCATATGTGTCGACCTCATGCGGGTGGTAGCTGGAGGAGAATCTGAGAAGCTCTCAAGGCTGCGGCCAGCCGCGCAAGTGGGACCCCATTCATTTGAGGTGAGCGGTAGACTCATGACACGCTCTGCGGCCAAATGGTCGTGCTGATCATGCAATTGGTGGTGATGCCTTACACTTACATCACGTCTGCAGGAACGGCGGTCTGGCAGGTGGTGACGCTCACAGAGTTTTTATGGCCAGTGTGCCTATTGTTGCCTAATTCGTGTGACGTACATTCACTGTGGCTGGATTTGATCGTATTCTGTATTGCGTTTGCATTGACATGCGCGACTTCGGTCGATGTTTGTGCTTACACGCACTACCAAGGGGCGAAGCTCTCTTTTTACTGGTACGCCAGTTATTTTGCCGTGGACTACGGTCCAGTTCCCAATCCCAACAAAAAAAAATTATGTTCCCTTCAGGGGGAGCGCATTGGTTGGTTGGTGCTCACCGCACACGGCGTGTGTGGAGCCGTATGCCTCCCCCACATTTTTTTAAATGTGGGAGAGCGAAGCCCTGGTATCTGGTATTTTATATAAATATTGCGAACCTTTTCCAAGCGGGAAGGGATTAATTAATAAGGAATTGACTGTTGTGAACCTGATACAAGTGGAATTCGGACGAATTAATGTTCTTAACCTTTTTTGAGCCCTGTCTTCGTGAACGGGGTTCTTTAGCTTATAAGACACTGTCAACAGCTTTCGACTGCTCTAGTGACTATTCATTCTTCCAAGAGACACTTAAAAGAACTAAGTTACTATACAAACACAACGTAAATAAGGGTCCTAACTAAGACGATCACGCCATAAATTTATTAAACGGCCTATATTTAAACCTTTAGAAAGATCACTATATGGTTATATACTGGTCACGTAAATTTGATATATTTTTATTTATCTTAAAGATATAAATACTAAAGAAATAAATAAAGAGGGGGGGTGGGAGTGTTACAACTACGCTACAATATCAGATGCAATAAATTAAATGGATGCCCTCAAAATACAGTCCTTTAAATTAACTCGACATAGTTGGACCAAACCACTCCTGCCATAATTTATGGCTGAGTGTTTGATATCGTTTTTGCATTCGTCATTGATTTATCTATGAGTCTGTGTGCACGCCATCATCTAAAAAGTGTCATACACTCTGTAAACACCAGGAACAAACACAAGCTAGTGAAACCAGTTACTTGACATGTAATGTTGAAGGTTTTAATAAATAGGAGACGTGTTGCTTGTACAAGAACTTTAATTATACTCCTGTTTATTCTTAACTTAACTCTAATATATATAGTCGTGAGGGCTATATATATATACTACACCTCCACCGACAAAAAATAAATAAAAAGAAATGATTACATTTGTTTTTTTTTAACTATAAAATCAAAATTAAACTTAAATCTAATAAGAATATAAATTACAAAAGTCAAAACAGGTATATTCTATGGGTACGTCGGTGGCCAGATCCCTGTCCCATAGTAATTTCAAGGTCACAATAGATTTGGTATGATGTATCATGCACACATACAACATACATATTTGACATTATTAGGCAATATAGTAAATATTTGAGAAATTCATGGACATCTGGTATAATTTTACAGGCATTACAAATTTATATTACATAGTCTCATATAATATTTAGGTAGGTATATCGTTGTCAGTCAGGGATTGAGGCTCACAATATTATGGGCACAACAAAATTTAAATTAATTAGTTGTAAACATAGTATAATGAGTTTCTAAATCATATTAAATGAATAATTATTTATAATCCACACAAGAAAGTTGGCATTACTGTACTATTTTCCCAGAAAATAATAAATTGTAATGGATAAAGTTTATGATTTGATAGTTCAATCAATATTATACCGAAAATAGTTTGTTACATTTCATATTAAGATATCCAGAACAAAGAAGTCAATGCAAAGCAATGTACCTAATCATTTTCGTTAACATAACAATAGACAGATCAAAATACATGTTGCGATCCCAGCCGCGTAAGATTTGTGACACCTTGTTTTAAATTTCTGAGTACGTTTATGGGATTTTTTGATTACGTCGTATAATGGTACCTAGTTTTAACAATGCATTAAAATGATATCGTGAATAAAATTAATTTATCTTGCCTAATAGTTTATACCTCTAATATAGATGGTTACATTTTTATAATGCTTTTATAGGTACATTAATAAATATTTATTATTTAAGTTATTTATAATTTCGAAAATTCATTATTTCATGACTTCTAAGAACATGTTTATCTTAATTGAGACAGAAATTTATATAAAAAAGAATACATTATTAGGTACACAGCTAAAGTTTGTTTAACAAAATATTTATTAACATTAGAAAAGACAATTGTATTTTAAGCAGATAACATAATTTTAGGTTTCGTTGTCTTTATAAAGAAAAAAATACTATTACATTACTACATAATAACAGCTTATCTACACATTGGATTTGACTATAGTAAGCAATATAATATACCTAATATAGTTTAAAATGTAAAATTTTACATAAACAAAAATTTAAGGTAGAGTTTCAAAAATTTAAGGCTAATGCAAATTTCAATGTGCCTAAATATGAAAAATCTCGTAAATTCATATAAAATTTATGCGAAATGTTTATTGTATTTGATTAATATTATTATTTTTTTTGTTTACGTGTAGTTGTGTGCATCGATCCTATAGTTATTACATGTGTAACGTGTTAGTAGCATTTTGGACAGCATTAATAGCCCTAATACAGAAATAAAATAATTGCCTATCTAACTTTATAGATTTGGTCAGGGATCACCTTATTCCTTATTTTCGTTTGTTAGGCCTTTATATTATAATTTTTTTTCCATAATTCTTGTACGTAATTTTTTTTGTGATATATTTGACCTTACTGAGCTTTATTTCTCTCTATTCACTTATATATTTATTTATTATTTAGATACCGGAATCAGGTTTTAATTCACTTCATTTATATTTTACTTCATGATGTTTATCATGCGGGTACTTTATACATGGGCCCCATTTACTTGGGTATATTACATTTTCATTACATTCATTTTATTTTATTGGTACATAAACTTTTAAATCATACTATATCAAGGTAAAACTGTACCTTGGGTTGTGCACAACCTTGAGGTCTACGTTTGTCATTTTAAGGACTCAACAATTGTCACTGAGGAAAACTAAGTTCACACTATGATCCAATGAAGGACGTGACCTCTATGTACCATTATCAAGGGTAACAAATTTAAGACTTCTCTGGTCTAACAGTACTAATATGAGTAACCTCTTTCACATCACTTGTACTGAAGGTATTGTTCCTAGTACCCGTTATCTCCGATTTTATCATCCAATCATGGAAACATACCCTGCTCGAGGACTATATGCTATACCAGTGATGGACGTTGTTCCTGTCTCTCCATTAATATCATATCAAGATAAACTTTTGTTTTAATTTTATTTTCTTCATAACTATTTCATTCTTCTTTATTACATTACCGTGTTCCTTATTAACATGTTATTATCTATTTGACTCTATCGATTACTTTTATACACTTGCATGCTCCACTTACTATACTAACTTGCATTATTCTCGTTCATAATGAATTCCATACCAGGAGTTTAAGCATTCATCAATATTTGGGTGATCAGTCCAATATTGACGAAACAACAACCCAATCATTCATATTCACTTTTGAACATTCCTTTCTTTCATTCTTCACACCTTTTAAATACATCCTTGTTAATTTTGTACAAAATGGGATAATATTTTGTCAGTCAAAGTTTAACTCTGTTGAAATATTACTATTAAAACTCTTTTAGGTCGGCGACATATAAACTTTATAATAGGATAGCATTTTTTTAATCAATTTCCTTTCCGTTTTTATTACGAAGTGTACCTATCTAAGGATATGCTGGTGTTATGTACCTGTGTATATTATTGTTATTCTTAATTAGAAGAACTCTTATACGGTAACGACCTACTTAAATTTTGTTTTAGTAATAAATTATTTTTATTGAATATTACTTTATATAAAACTTGTCATAATTAATAAATTGGACATAAATACAGAAATAAATTAATGATAATTGGATGTAACATTTATAATTTATAATATATAATGATTGACAAATTAATGGTCATATCAACATATAATTATAGTATAATATATGTATATAGTATAACAGAATATAGTATATGACATTGAGCCATAATAACAATCTTACGTTGGTATTTCCTCTGACGCTGTTACATAACTAATTAGTTACCATATAAATTGAATAATATTGAATAATTTATGTGTTGTTAAAATTTCGATAAATATTGTTATAGTTACTTGACCATTAATATTTGCACACTACTATAATATAATATGTAAAACTAAATTATACTTACACATTATTACAACCATATTGTTGCAAAAAAGATATTATTATTATTAACAAGTGGTTATTTACCGATTAATTGTTGCGGTTTAATACATCATTTTGAATTTTCTATTAATAAGTACTAATGTTTTTCCTACTTGTTAATTAATGATTTAAAAGTTTTTCTTTCCCCAGAACTGTGTATAACATTATTTAGTAATAATATAGTAATTATATTAAAATGGGCCAAATTAAGAGTACCTTTAACCGACGAGCGTGTATGCGTAGGTATATAGATGTGAAGGAGGCGAGAGAGAATGTCAGGATCGTGCCAAATGGAAGTCCGTAGTATCTGCCTACCCTCTGGGTGACAGGCGTAGTGTTTATGTATATATAATTTGACACATATATGTATATTACATTCGGCGCTTTCGAGATAAGTATGTCTTGTACCTGCTACGGAACTTGGCTGGTCGCTGGTTGTACTCCTGATTTCTTTCTGCTGCTCTGGCACTCAAAGATGTTGTTAGCTCACCGATGTGGTTGGGCACGTTTCTTTCTTCTTTCGTTTTATTTTTGATAAAATTGGTACTCTATCTTGAAGGAATAATTGATTAAGATGTTTTCTGGATCTTGAAATCTTCTTTCTTGAAACTTGTCAATCTTGATTTAATAGCAATGTTACTAGAGCTTCTTCTATAATTTCTTCTTCAGGTCTTTCTTCATTTCTTCTTTGTTTGTCATTTCTTGGTTGTCTTACTAAATTGGTCTTCAAAAATCTTCTTTAAATATAAGTAAAATTGTTGTCTCTTCTTATATTCATAATTTAAATTTTATTTGTCACATCCGGTATTATGTTCTCTTTGTTATTTTTTTTTTTTTTGTCAATCTTCTTAACAAGCCCTTCATAATTTAATTTAGATTTCTTATAATATTTTTTCTTCTTTTATGTGGTAGGCCCCGGCAGTGCGCGTGCATTGTCGCAGCGCACCGCCTGGCAGGGTCGCCATGTAATGTTGAAGGTTTTAATAAATAGGAGACGTGTTGCTTGTACAAGAACTTTAATTATACTCCTGTTTATTCTTAACTTAACTCTAATATATATAGTCGTAGGGCTATATATATACTACACTACACCATAGTTAGTAATTCATTCATGGGTCGATGTATACGCTACTACAACAAAGTCCCCAAAAATACGTTATTACATCAAGGTCTGTCTATTATCAAGTTTAAATATTTTAATAAACAAAAACTGTAGGTATACAAAGGGTTATTATAATATAAATGAATACATGGTTGATAATAACCCCTGGAAATGAGGTGATCGCTTCCAAGCTGTTTCTTAAATTAGTTTTGTAAGTAGTTTGTACAACCTGTATTTTTTGTATAATTTTACTTTGAGAAAAAAGTGCCGCTGGGTTTCTTGCTGATTCTTTCCAGGACAGAGGTTTTTTCCGAACCAGTGGTAAAAGTAAAACAATGACTTTCAATAAGTATTACATGTAATCTATATTGAATAAGAAATTATTCTATTCTACTCTATAATAACTATGACCCTATACAAAACAATATTCTTCTTCTTCATTATCAGCTCCTAACAGTCTACTGCTGGACAAGGATTTCTCCTATTGTAGAGAGTAATATTTGGCATACTCAACACGCTCGGCAGGCGGATTGTCGATCGCAATAAAATACGTGTCGCTACTTTGATACTGCTCGCGGTCCCAAGTCTGGGATATTATTGTTGATAATTTACCATTTGTTAAACAGCATCTCTATTTCTTTATGAAACTCTCAATTCACAGAGTGTTTTGAAAAAGTGCATCTATTGGTACACTTTGAAAAATTTGCCTTAGCTCACCGTTGGGAATGCGAGTGAGTAACCGCAGAGCCGTGTAGTGGCGGTATCAACTACTCCATATCGTCCTGAAGGTGTCGTAAGAGGCGACAGGGAAAATGAAACAAGAGATGGGCAGCAGCATCTTCCTGATAACAACTCAAATTATAATAAACTTTGGTTGACAACCCGCTCACCGTATCAACTATGGCAAAATCCCCCATATGAGACTATCTATGGGGGAGGCCTATGTTCAGTAGTGGACTTTTATAGGCTGTAAGGAACGTAATGTGTGAACCGCAGAGCTGACACCACGTTTTTCATTTATTCGTGGTAGAGCCACGCTTCAGCTTTATAATGCCAGCAGCACGAATGGGGATGCTCGTCTGGGGAACGACCACACCCTCACGAAATAGCAGCGTAAAACAGAGCTGCTGTATGATAAATTTTTTTCATAGAATAATTGTGACATACGAGCACACAGTCCACCTGATGGTAAGTGGATGTTGAGGCCTATAGAGATCTACATCTATCCTCGGTTAAGAATCAAAAGGCACATGCGTCGTCACCTCTAAGGACTAAGATGAAATGCCTCATTTCCAGTAAAAAGGGTCTCCGGTTCTCTACACTCACCATACAAAATTTACGCTGGTATTCTGTGTAAGCGTGGTCCTACTCCGATCGAGCCAACCTATCTGTGCTTCAGCCATAATTTAGCTGCAGCGTGGCTCTACCACGTCAAAAATGATGAGTGTAGAGAAACAGAAACCCTTTTTCTTCTGGTATTCCATTAGATGAGTGATGACTTGGTAAAAGATGCAGGAGGTCGATGGATGCAGGTGGGTCAGACCCGTGCTTAGTGACTTTCCTTGAAGGAGGCCTATGTACGGTAGTGGACTTATAAAGGGCTGTAATGATGAAGATGAGGCATTCCATCTTAGTCCTCAACGTATCTGCATTTTGATTTTGTTGTATGGGCCACAGTATTTACTTATTATCAGATAGTCTGCGTGCTCGTTTGTCACCTTTACTTGTATAAAAATTTGAATAAAAAAAAACAAGTTAAGAAAAAAAAATACTTACCAGGTTTAATTTTTTTTAATTATCATATTTTTACATTAACATCCGATTCTAAGCTATGTTTAAAATTTCAAGTCTAGCTTATTGGGAAGTTAGTTTAAAATCAATAACTAAATTTGACCCGAACAGATATACATGATAGCAACTTAATAAAATCGTGGTAGTAAAATGTAAGAAAATGAACGAATATTAAAGTGAAACAAAAGGCTCTCTTATTGCTGCATACCCAATTTCTTTCAGACAACCCAAATCTCAAAATATTATCTACTAAATATAAACACATAATTTTCTACAACAAATTTGAATAAAAAGTCTATAAAAAAACTTGCACGTTACAACGGAAGACTCAACAAACGTTGAAAATTTATGTGTGAATTAATGATTTTCTGAAATTTTCCATTATCAAAGCCCAATTACATCTTCACCTACGTATGTCCGACCGACTTTCTCTGTATTCAAAAGCCATGATGCAGTTAGATGCTGTCATTTTGCGTAACGAGATTGGTGCCATTTCAGACAGCGCCTCATCGTGAAGGGATTCACTTTTTTTTTTTTTTGCGGATGGAAAATCATCTAATGACGCCTTTCGCTGTGGGTGGAGCGGAAGGAGTGTCAGACTTTACTGACTAAAAACCATCCGTGTTCCTTCAGTGCCCTTACGTTCCGGGCCGCGGTATCTCTTTCGAACAGCCCGCAGCCCCGGCAGGCGTCGGCCCTTGCGGGCCTTCACGCTGCTGACAGCTCTTTGAGGCGCGCGTGGAACAAAACGCGCCGTCGACACGGCCTGTCGTCGTTAGACGGACGGACGGCGAGCTACCATTGCTCGCCGTCCACAGGTCCGCGCTACGGTGGTCAGGGGCACGACGTAGCCCCGACGCCCGGGCGTCTCCGCGGCGGCCGGGAAGGAAAGCTGTTGCTCTTTCCTTCTCCCGCTCCGCCACCTCCTTCGCTAGCATCACTGCTTCGCAGAAGGTGGTGACGGCATCCCATTCCGTCTCGCTCCGGACCATGGCTTCGACCAGGGCCGGACGCGAGAGGTCGCCGCCGCTCATCGCCGCTACGAGTACACGGCGGTGCTCCGCCCAAGCAGGCACACCTCCACGGTGTGCTCCACCGTGTCCTCGGTCGATCCTCGCAGTGGGAGCACCTGGCGTTTCCTCCCGCCCGATTCGGTGCAGGAACCTCCGAACACACCGTGTCCGGTGAGGACCTGCGTCAGGCGGAAGGTGAGGACACCGTGGCGTCTCTCAAGCCACTCCTCAAAGAGGGTCTTATCGCCGCTATAGTGGCGTGCCCAGCACAGGGTTGCGACAGTCGCTCTCTCCATGTCGCCATGAGATCATGCCGGAAGTCTGTCGCTGCGCGACAACTTGCCGCGGCAGCGGGTTTCCCCGGCATAGTGCCTCCGCGCGCCATTCGTGCAGGCGCGCGGACTATCTCCAGATCCCATGGCGGCAATCCAGCAAGGAGGCTCGCCGCCTCGCGGGAGATCGTGCGGTAGCCGCGAACCATCTTTACGGCAACCACCCTTTGGGGCGCGTTTAGGTGGTGGACGGCAAGCCGCGCCAAACCACGCGCCCACCGGGGCCCCGTAAAGGGCCATGGACCTCACGATCCCGCGTAGAGCCTCCGGCAGGAGGCGTTTGCCCCAGGTTCGGCAGGAGCCGCCTGAAGGCAGCCCGGTCCGTTCCAGTTTGGGAGCCAAACGTCGGAAGTGCTCAACGAAGTTCCATCGGCCGTCGAGGACGAGTCCTAGGTGCTTCAACGTCGACTCGACGCCGACGGATACCCTCCTACCATCACTGAGGATCCCAGTGGTGGCCTGTTCCGAGGACCATGGAAGTGCATGGCCTCGGACTTGTCTGAAACCACCTCGAGACCCAGTTGCCGGATCCTCTCAACGACTATCGCAGCCCCGCGTGTCATAGTTTCCGCCGCCGCCTCGTACGACCCCTGTGCCAGTACCAGCGTATCGTCAGCGTAGCAAACTACGCTGACGCCGGTAAGGGGTCGGCGCAGCACCAGTCGTAACCGATGTTCCACAGGCGGCCCCAGAACCGAACCCTGTGGGACACCGCATGACATCTCGCCGGTTCCACTCACCGTTTCGACCGGGGTAGATGACGGCCCTGTCCGTCAGATAGTCCCCGACTATACGACGGAGATAGGTCAACGGTGATACCGAGTGCCTCTAATGCAGCTCAGGGCATGGGTTGAAGGCGTTGGCGATGTCGAGAGACACCGCCAATACAACCCCTGGCCACTGCATCCCCGTCGTGAGGGCTCTCACGCGCATGATGGCGTCCATGGAAGCGCCCTCGGAAACCAAACTGGTGTTCCGCAAGATCCGCCCCGTCCCCACAAGGTGCTCGGCGAGGCGGTTTGCAATTACTCTTTCAAAGAGCTTGCCCACCTCGTCGAGCAGCACCACGGGCCGGTATGCGGACGGAGAGTCCGCAGGGCGCCAACTTCCGAATGAGGACAGCTTCGTCTTCCAACAAGCGGGAATTGGCCTCTCCCAAGCATGCGCTTAGAGCCTCCAGTCGGGGCAGGCCTCCGAGGCCAGGACCCAGGCTTTGCCAGGCAAGCCACCATCGGGTCCTGGGGCGGTAACCTTGAGCCTACGTACCGCCACTCGGTGAAGGATTCACCTGTCACCTTATTTTGAAGCCTGTAATGGAACCGAGCTTTAAAGGTTTCCTTTGAGGCACAATTTAAAACTATCTTGTAGCAAATAACTACTAAATATCAGAGTTATCAGGTACTTACTTTCCCAAAGAAGAGACGGCCGGCGCTTATGGTGGAGCACTCACGTACTCGGCAGTGAAAAAACATCGTGAGAAACCATGTTATAAAAAATATTTGAATGTATAAAGTCTGCCAACACATTGGGGCAGCGCGGCGGATATTCCTTGCCCTAAAACCTTCCCAGAAATGAGAGATCACTTTGCCCAGGAGTGGAACGCAAATAGGCTGGATAAAAATTAAAACTTTGCTTCACTTTTAATTTTTCAATAATGATTTTTCAATAAAACTCTAAGAAAACATCAATAATAAGCTACGTTATAACTAAAGGCAAAGTCAAGCCAAGCAAGTATCAAGTAGACATTACAATGTAAAGTCAAGCGACAGCATCAAACACGCAACGTCGAATGTTCATTAATTCATTACGTAAATGTCTGGTTGAACGCTTGCGGTAACTTCAACAGTCAATTTCCTACCATAGATGTTATGTTCCTTGTCCGTGACAATTGCTTTGTAACCAACATTTGAAACAGTTTGTTAACAACATTATTTATAAGGTAAAACAAGTCTCACTTAAAGGCACTTACTAAATCAACTTATTCAGCTCGTTAGCGAGTAAGGTATTAACAGCAACGCTGGCGGCTCCGGGTTCGATTTCCAAAAGTTTTCTCTTTGAGGCGCCGACATAATTTTATTTTTTACAGAAATGAAATGGCAAACGAACTTATTGTCCACCTGTTGGTAAGTGACTACTGCAGGACTTCTGAAGACTAACATGAAATGCCCTACAACCTGTAATTACTTTAGTAACACGTCGTAAATAGAAAGAGGTGCTTTTGTAGGCTGTTCACAAGCTAAGCAATTTTTCCGTTGCCTCTTTACTAAATAGACGTCTTTGTTGAAGAGCCTTGTATCTGTTAAGTGTTTTCTTTTTATATAAAAGACATCCGCACACTAAAACTTTCTCTTGTATCGTAAAGGCCTTTTAAATAGATAAATTGCACACGAAATATCCAGACCCGGATAAATAACATTTTAGATTTTTGTAATTATAAGAAATCGTTATGAAATCTAACTCTCGCCATGGGGGGATATATCTCGAAGAACTGACAACCGATGGGGAAGCAAGGTTCTCGAGTTGATGCCTCGTACCGGTAGGCGAAGTGTGGGGCGACCCCCCACTAGATGGAGTGACGACCTGTTAAGACATGCAGGAAGTCGATGGATGCAGGTGGCTCAGGACCGTGCTTTGTGGCATTCTTTGGGGAAGGACTATGTTCAGCAATGGACTTGTGAAAGGGTGTAATGATGAATGATGATGATTATGATTACGAAATGCAAATTTTTATCGTTCATAAAAAATTTAAGAATTTATTTACCAAAGCCAAAGCCTGCGTGTGAACAGTAAAGATCTATGCCGAAGTTAAAGCTAGGTAAGGCTGCAATTATTAATCTACATTAAGGGATCATTTGATCAAGAATTTATTCGTTCTGTACTCGGCTAAAGTCCGTTGGTATCCAACACGATTGTTGCAATTCACAAATCGTCCAATCTCTTCTAATATATCTAACGCCATTAAGCGACGATAGGCATCTATAGCTTAGGTAGCTTCCGAAGAGAACCCTTGAATAAATGTCATTTATACTGTAGACCGCTCCTAACGCGATACTTAACTTTGACAATCGCTTAAGCCACCGTTTAGTTAAATAGATTAAAGGACATTATTTCCAAGATATTATTATGTTCTATTTGTTGTATCACGTATTATTAATGTGAAGTTCTTTGAAATTATGATTATAAGTTAAAATAATATAAAAATACCATCTGTATTACTATGATTATTGATGACTTCTAATGATACGTCATATTCATAGTTTTTTTTAATAATATAAGGGTGACAAACGAGCACATAGTCCACATGGATGTAAGTATACGTGGTAGAACCATGCTGCAGCTATATTGTAGTATAGTTGTAGCACGAATGGGTCGCTCGACCGGGGAAGGACCACGCTCTCACAGAATGCCAGCGTAAAATAGCAGCTTAACACTGCTGTGTTTCGTATGGAGATTGGAGAACCGGAGACCATTTTTACTGGTAAAGAGGCATTCCATCATAGTCCTCACGGGTGACAACGCATCTGCATTTTGATTCTTTATTGAGGATATATGTAGATGCAACCACTTACCATCAGGTGGACTGTGTGCTCGTTTGTCACCCTATCCTACAACAAAAAGTGGAGGCCGTAAACGTGAACCTCATCCACATGCACTGGAATAGCGGGACGGCCTCATCGCTCCAAAACTCTAAGTTGACCATATTATAGGCTGTAACTTTAACATTAAGAGGATTGTGAAGCTGTAAATTATTACACAACAAGCAATAAAGTTTTTCACCCGTAAACATAGTCTTGTGGAAATGTTGTAAATATAATGAAAAACTAGGTCCGTACGTTTATATTTTAAAGAAATATTCACAATCCTATTAAAGAAATAAATCTTTGAGACCTTCCTAAAGTAATACCACAAAGCACGTTCCTGAGACATATGAGTTATTAATAAACCAAAATTCTACATATTTTAAAGTTTCAAAGTACATAGAGTTCAATTCATTTCGTCTTGCATTGCATATCTTGAGGAGAAATTTTGACATCGGTTGCACAAGAATTTTTTAAATTCATTATAGATTATAAATAATACTTTTGAGTCACTCTTTTGTTTAATGTACCACTGGTTCGGAAAATAATCTTCTGTCCTGGAAAGAACCAGCTAGAATTTTTTTGAGAAAAAAATAACAGCTTAAAATCATATATGTTACAGAATTAATAACACAAAAGAAATTAGAAATAGCTTGGTAGCGATCATCTTATTCCCACCTTATATCATCCATAAATTCCTTAACATTACAATAACCCTTTTTATACAAACTTTGTATAATAAAGTTTTTGGATTTAGAGGAAGAGGTTGTTTAACGCTAGTTCGCTTAGTAGCGATCCCTGTCGCGGCTTGTATTTTGGAATTGTTCAACTATCGAATATTAAGTTAGGAGTCAATGTTGAACTTCGCAGACTGTATAAAATATAAATCTATTGCTACTTAAACCATGTAGTGACGGTTCAAGAATATCCACTACCACATATCGTCCCATGGGTGTCGTACAAGGCGACGAAAGGAGGCTGAAAAAGGAGATGGGCAGAAGCATCTTCCTTTACAACTCTAAAATTATAAAAACTGCGGTTGCCCCATCGCCTGCTAAGCGTGGCAACTATGGCGAATTCCCTCCTATGAATCAATTTATGGTTGAGGCCTACAGCAGGGGACTTTTATAGGTTGTATTGAATTGTTACTTAAAATATATGTGAATGTAACACGGAAGCATCGTCGTTCGTGGCACAAATTGTGTTCCGTTGGAACACTTCCAGCAGTCGATATTATCAGTAAACCCTACATACACGCGAGTAGATCTATGTTCGATGGTGGATATAAATTTTCTCGAATGGTTTGCTACAACAATTTGTAACTAGTTCAATTCTTAAAGATTCACGTTGTAGTTTTATTTGGTCTTTGTTTTATTGAAATTGAAAAACGGTCAATGAAATATTTTACTTCTCATCTTGGGAAAGGATCATTTAAACATTTGTTTATATATTACCCGATAAAGCTCAATAGACTAGTCAGCTCAACCGACAAAAGCCCCTTCACATAAATAGTTTTTAAAAGGAAGCTTCCTGGTGACAGTTTTACCTTCCTATTAAACCTCGCAGTGGTTTCAAACTCCGTGAACCGGACTAATTTATTTAGTGGACAATATATGCAGGACTTAACTATCAAATAGTTTAAAGTTTTTATTAAAGGAGAATTTATTTAAAGTTTTTATTAAGCAAAAAATGTTAAGTAAGTGTTGTTATACTACTAAACAGTACATGATTGATAATAACCTTTGGGAGTGAGGTTTCATACTAATTGTATAAAATATTGTATTGTAAATTATTTTTCTTTAAAAAGTCTCGCTGAGTTTCTTGGTGGTTCTTTCCAGGACAGATGTTTTTCCGAACAAGTGGTAAGGTTTAAATGACTTTCAATAAGTATTCTTGTAATCTATATTGAATAAAAATTATTCTATTTTATAATATAATTTAACTAAAAGCTAACTATCCTTTAGACGCATTAATAAAATTATTATTATTTTACATTACTAGGCACAACCCTTCTGTCATTTCTGCAAAGGCTTTTTATATTAGGAAAGTGTCCCTCGTGTTGCCTAATGAATAGGGTATTTCTTTTAGAAGCAATCAGTCAGAGTTCATGTAAATGGAGAGTTTAACAGTACATTATAAAATTTTATGAATTATGAAGTACATCTACTCGTACATATAATAGAGTACAATATTCAATATAAAATAAAGGTTGGCAACCTTAAAAAAAGGTAAAAGGGTAATCTTTCTATTGATGCCGCTAAACTACAGTGCAGTGCACCCCTTCTGTTGTGTGGTATACATATTACAGGCTATAAAGCATTTCATCTTAGTCTTCAGAGGCTACAACGCACTTGTGGCTTTGAATATTGAGATTGTTTGCGCGGCATAAACTAAAAAAGGTATCTGAAAAAAATTACACTTTTATTACACGCGCATTCTCAGAATACTAGCTTGAAACACTATAATAAGACTAACTGTATTTCTTTAGATGAATTTGGAGATTCGGAGACCCCTTTTACTGGTACCGGGGCATTGTATCTTAGTTCTCAGTGGGTAACAAAGCATCTGCATTTAGATTCTTATGCAAAGATAGATGTAGATGTCTAGAGGCTATAGCATCTATTTACCAGGTGGACTGTGTGCTCGTTTGACACAATTATTCTATTCTTAAAAAAAACGGAATTATGTGAATATCTTTGCTTTTGCCTTTATTTTGTAATTAATTTATTTTCGTATTGTTATGATTGATATTCAGGAATTTATCCTGAAAATAGTCTTGTAAATATGAACATACACTGTGTTCTGTTTACGTTAAGAATATTTGAAAAGCATGTGTAATTTAATGTAGTGTACCTGGTAAGACTAGCAGGAAAGCGATGGATGCAGGTCTCTCAAGACCGTGCTTTGTGGCATTCCTTGGGGCAGACCTTTGTTCAGCATTTGACGTCACAAGCCAAAGTTGAACATAGGCAATATAGCAAGGACTCTGATGACGATGATGATGACGTGTAATAAGTTTGTATTTTTACCCTCTAATTAGTTTTATTTTTAAAATCAAATTTATGTACAGTTTGTTGTTGTTGTTATTTACAATTCCTACTTCTTGCAGCCCACAACACAACACTTCAAGAAAAACTTTGAACAATAAATCTCTCGAAAATATTACGCTTGATAAAAATAGCCCTCGTTAAATATTTCGCGGAACATTATTCGAGTTCAGTGGCGATTTATCAAAAGGAAAAAGATGAGGGGCGGAAAAGTAAACGAATAAAGTTTGCGAGTTGGTTCAATTTTTGCCCTGGATAAATAAAATTTCTGTGAGTTTTATGATAATGCCACAAGGCTAGTAATATTTGAGGAAACTGAAATAAATACTCAAAATTCTAAAACAAATCTAAACACAGAGACAGGGATATATCAGCTTCCACTTCACCTGACAGATATCTCCAATAAACTTCAAACAAAGAATATTACAAATACATATGTGACCTTAACACTAAAGTGCACGCGCCCCTTTTTTTTTACAAGTTTGCTCGCGCGCTCTACTATGGTAGAAAAAGTTAAATGTATAATTTTCTTACTAAAAAGGTATTGAAGTAAATAAAACCAGATAAGTTTAAGAATTTGTTTATTAAAAAATACAATTCTAAAAAAAATTGAGGTTCTCAACACTTACGAACTATTTTAGGAACATTCTTAGTAACTAGTACGAAAAAAACAATTTTTTTGGCAAGTTTGAGATCAGCTCTTATAAAAAAAAATGTTCAGACTTTTATTTAACTTCTTCCTCACATTCGAGGCATAGCACAGCCTGGTGAACAGGGCAGATCCACCTGGCACAACGTTTACACCACTTTTTAGTGGAGCGATTACGAGCTCGAGAACACATGCAACATTTTCCCACTCTTCCCAACCTGTTGGGTTCATTACGTGGCATCTCATCAGTGTAGCCCAAAAGCCAATTTTGTCTTACTTTTTAGTTCCCGAGGAAGGTTTTCCCATGTCAATCGTCTTGCCATAAGGGGCTTAGCAAGTTCAAGTGAGAGATAAAGCAGGAAATCACGCCGCACAATATTTTGCTGACCATTGTTTAGTTGATGGATAATCAAAGCATTTAGCAGCTTTATTCAAATAATTGAAAAAATGGGAAAGAGGCCACCGTCATGAATTCCGCAAAACGCTGTACTGTTTGCACATTTTGTCCAAAATATCGACTCCACATTTAGTGCGATTATAACATATTGTTATTTCAGGCTTTCGATCATCCCCTGTTTCTGGATCTATGGCATTGTCGTAGTGCATAGTTGAGAGCAAAGCAACTGATTTATTTTGTTTAGGCACGTAAGATACTTGTGTGCAATTTGAGGTCTGTTTTTAGATTTATGAAATTCCTTTGGTATTTCAGGCCCGTTTGCTTTCAGAGTGCCTACAACAGTGATTTTTTTCTTCAGTAGATCTAAGCTTGTAGGAAGACTTGTGAAGTAATTATCCATTGTCACATTGCATCCCAAGCCAGAAAGTAGATCGAGAAGACGAAGAACTACATCGTTTACTTTATTGGACTGTTGAAATGGTCCTTCTGACTGTGCTCCGGCATAAACTTCAAAGTTGTATACGTAAGGAAACTTTGTGTCAACAACCATGTATAATTTTATACCAAATTTATCTGGTTTATTAGGAATATAAACGATAAATCCACAAAGTCCCCTAAATCCAACTAGCTGTTCATCCAACGTGAGGTAATCACTAAGCGTATAATTATTTTTGCAGTTATTCACCATTATCTCTGTGATTTCTCGAACAGGGCTTAATTTGTCAACAGTCCATCGTTCTTCTCGATTATTCACGAATCTCGATTATAAACGAAGCATTCCATCTCAATTTTCAGGGATGTCAACGCATCCTCTTTTTGGTTCATATTCGGGGATAGATGTAGTACAATCATTTCAGTAAGGAGTAGTAGAATTAAAAAAAATAACATTAGGCAATCGAAATTTTATTTACTGACTTCATAAATTGATAATTCATATTAGATAAATGTTCTTTTCATTTAGAAAAGAACGTTTATCTAATATTACAAATTATAAACACAACAGAGCAGAATTAGCAAGAGTTAGTGAATGCGCAAAAATTTGAGGGATTACTCACCTTTGTCTTTCGCTACATGTTGTTAAAGCGGTACGGTTATCAATGGAATATTCAACGAGAGCTAACGTTTAAGGCCATCGTGATTGTGCCGAGTACTTGTATTTTAAATATGGACGCCTATTTCTACCATATCGTGTAGTGATAAGTTTTTGGCGTGATACGGTTCACTAGCCGTGTCAAAATACGTGTCCACACTTAACTATATCGTATCACGTCACCGTATCAGCATTTCGTCCCTTATATGTGAACAATACAAAAATATCACACGATTGCGTATAATTTTACGTCCAAACCAACTATCATGATCCAAGTCCGCGCCCCGCAACGGAGATGTGAACATCAAATCAAATGTGAACCCGGATTTATATGTACAAATATTTAAAAAAAACTCAGTAGTGCAGTAGCTAAGTGTTTGGCTGCGATGCTGCAAGAACACGTTTTCGAATCCCATAAGAAACGAGATAATCCATACAAACGGCTTCCCAATAATTGTTCCGTATCTGGATGTGTGTTCTTGTGCAACTTAAGTAAATTGCGTCGACGATACAGTAACGATACAACAAAAACTGCACTGCTGCTTGGCACCAGGAAAAATTAAGAAGGTGGTACATACCCAGACGGACTGCTAGGCAGAAAAGAAGTCCTATTTACCTATAAAAGGAAGAGAAAGGCAAAAAGAAACGGATGTTCTCGAAATTTTTTATTTCTCACATATGTAGGTTTCCACACGATGTCCTCTATTGCCGCCGGGCAACTGTGTTAAAACTGTGATTAACAATTTAATCGGTGCAGGCGGGAATCGAACTCAAATTGTCCGCGTGAATTTAACGACGAGCACTTATCACTTTTTATATGAATTTTTGATTTATGTAATTTTAAACTTTAGACTTTTATTGAAATAAAACTATACGGATTTTATCGCGTTTAATTTGAATTATTTTAACTCTCGACGTTTCGAGTTTTACGAGAGACTGAGGTGTTTTACGTCCTGATGTCATAGTTAACCCGGGCTAGCTCCAGCTTTTGATTATTGATTTTTGGTCTGATCTACGCTGAATGAGCTCTGAATCTTGAAGTTTTGCAGTGGTATGCTTGGGTTTGGATTGGATTTATTTATTATAGGATCCCAATCAGATGACAGCACCCAGCCATCTTCTCTATCCAAAGGATGTCTTTTTTAAATTTCAATAGCGTTACAAAAAGAAAAACTACAACTACAAAAAGGTTTCATTAAGAATCGTTTACTATGAAATTTGAGGCCAGCAACCTTTTTACAATATATTTCAGGTTATAAATATGATAGCGAAAAAAATAAAGAAGGAAACATTAGTAGGCAAACCGGTAGGACGTTGACAACTGGTACAGGAACCAGGGAAGCAGTTAACCGCACCTCACGAACATTTGATAATATAGAGCGAGTTACAGGTGTATTCACAGGCAAAATGTTTTACAGATATTCACAGATATAACGAAATCTAAAGTTTCGTAGACGTAGATACGGCCGTGGTGCGCACCATCATTTTCATTCCATTCGAGCCAAACCGTCATTATACTTTTTATTACATTAGGCTTTTCTACTGTACATTTCATGTATAAAGGGCGGGACGTTTTGGTACGTCCTTATACATCGTAAGATATTTTAAATTGTATGCTCTTAGAAACGGAAACAGTCACAGAATACTTTTGTATAATAACATGGTATTATCTTTATAGTATTTTTTATATGTCACTCGCTCATCACGAGATCTCCAAAACTATACGCCCGATTAACTTGAAATTTGGCATGTATTCTTCTTTCTTCTTTCGACGTAGACACTCAATAAGAAAGGTTTTTGGAAAATTAAACTCCTGAGGGGGTGAAATAGGGTGTTGCAGCTTGTATATTATAAGCTGTGTTCACAATAAATAATTTTAAATTTGAATCCAAATCATTGTGATGAATTCTTTCTTCACTTTTAAAGGGAATCTAATTACATTCCCAAAAACTTATTTAAATTGAACTTGTTCTCTTATTAGTTTATCCTTTGGAGACGAAATCTCTATCTATTGAAACATAAACCGTTTGTTTGTAATGAAGTTAGTTAAATTTTGATTGAAATAAAATTCGTTAACGAACTCCATCATAACAACGATGTCATTGAACTTCTATTGTTATAATTCTAATGGAGTTAAGTGGAAGCACTCGAACAATGTATGCCGTTTGATCGCCAAGTTTGCCTACAACTTTGAAGTTGCATTTGTTGCCGACTTTGTTATCGAACTATATGTATGAGTTAATTTATTTGTTCATTCTTGCCTCGTTGGTTTAGTACCAAGCGGACTGCGGATCATGCGGTCCTGGGTTCGTGGTCGGAGATTCGAACTTACATAGTTACTTAACAGTTATTGGGTTTTTCTATCAAGAAATGCTCAGTAGTACCTGCAGTATCCAAAAATCGGTCGGAATTTATTATTAATTAATTCATTCGTTAAAGCCCTTAAAAAGTCCATTGCTCAAAAGTGTTGAACATTGGTTGAATAATTTTCCATAAATTCCATAGTAGACAGGCGGAGTTGGCAACCGTAGTTTTTTTAAATTATTTTGATTTTTATTAGCAAGATGCTGCTGCCCATCCTTTGTTTCATTTCCCTTTATCAACCTCTTACGACGTTCGGGATGATGCGGTTCTCTATACCCGCTACTGAGAATTTCTTGACCAAAAACCCCAATAAATGATATTGGCCCGACTCCGAATCCGAGACCTCATGATCAGCAATTGTGTTGGTCGTAAACAGAGACCAACGAGGCAGCCAACCGTCCCGTTTAATCCAGCGTCGGAAAGCAGCGTCAAAGGCGCTAGAATTATGGTTCTCTAATCGTCAATCCACCTGCCGAGTGGAGTGATTATGGCGAATCCATGAAGAATAACAGGAGAAGCTCATATCCAGCAGATTTACGGGCTGATGAAAAAGATGTAGCTGCATATCTTTACATATATTATTCAATAATTACGAGCAAAACATACATAGGAAATTGCTATTTTGGGATTGGTACATAATGATACAATTCTCTATCATTAATTAATGGACGTGAATCGTATATCTATCTGCGTACAAGATAAGTTCTTATTACAAAGAGTATTAGACACATAGTCCCTTATTTTCTTGTATATATCGCTGACGTTTAGGTTTGCAGCAATGTAGCTAAAGGGCCGTGAAGTCATAATGGCGTCTGTAATTGCTTCTAGACAGCGGTTTCCGTTATTTACCATAAAAACTATTACTAGGCACTATTTACAATGTTGGTTGTGGTTGTAAGAATGCACTACATATTATAGTCGCTTGGCTGTCGTAAAAGGCGATAGGGATAAACTGAAGGGTATGGGCACCAGCATCTTCCTGATAAGGGAAATTCCGCTCGAGACTAAACCTGCTCGGGGCAAACGGAGCAATATGTCAAAGGCACCCCCTGCCACACTATCCGTGAATTTCTGCCGTCCACTACCATCTGGAAACGGCGAAGCCGGCCTTGCTCTTTCTAACCGAGACACAGGTGTTCTCTCAGGCTGATACTTCGTATCTCTCCTACCCGGGGTACAAATTAGAACACTCTTTTGTGCCCCGGGCTGGAGTTTGCGTGTACGTCAGAGAGGGCATCTATTTTCGACGCCTCGGCAGCCTTGAAGGTACGGACCTGTCCATCTTATGGCTGCGCATAGACAGCGACGACCATCCCCGTGTCTACGGGTGCCTCTATAGGTCCCATAGCGGCAATGCCGACACAGACCGACTCATCGACCACATCCAAATGGCTGCAGACTCCGTGCTACAGGTAACAGCTAACAGGTCCCATCCACAGAGATCGTGATGCTTGGTGATTTTAACGCCCACCACGCTAAATGGCTTGGTTCTCGTTTAACCGATCATGCGGGTAGATCTGTTTATGACTTTGCTTTGGCATATGGTCTGACACAACTAGTTACCTCGCCTACGCGGATCCCAGATGTGGAAGATCATGTACCTTCCCTGTTGTACCTTCTGCTGACATCTCATCCAGACTGATATCAGGTCTCCGTCGATGCCCCTCTTGGCTCCTCGGACCATTGTCTGATCCGGAGTACGGTGCCACTCACGCTCCCATCGCGGTTGTGTTCTGCAGGTTGCCGCCAAACAGGGCGGCAATCTGCAGAACACAACCGCGATGGTCAGCCGATTGGGACGGGATGCGATCTTTTTTTGAATACTACCCTTGGAGGCGGGTTTACTTCTCGCCGGATGATCCCAACGTTGTTGCTGATTCTGTCGCTGATGTGGTGCTACAGGGAATGGAACTTTTTATTCCATCATCTGTGGTACCTATCGGAGGCAGAACCCAGCCATGGTTTGGTCGCTCCTGCAAAATTGCATTACGCCATAAGCAAGAGTGCTACCAGGCCTGGGTTCACGCATCGACGTCTCGGGATGCAAATACCAGCGCTCTTAAAAAGAAGTATAATTCCGCCTCCAGGTCCTTCAAAAGTGTCATTGTCAAGGCAAAGTCAGAGCACATCGGCAGAATTGGCGAGAAACTAGTTCGTCTTCCTTCGGGAACACGTGCATTCTGATCTCTCGCCAAGGCTGTCCAAGGGATTTTCTGTCAGCCATCTCTCCCATCTTTGCACAGGGAAGACGACTCACTGGCCCATGCCGCAAAGGACAAAGGCGATCTGCTGGGCTCTCTCTTTGTGTCCAACTCGACTCTTGATGATGGGGAGAAGATGGTTTACCCAACGCTCGGTGCGCAGAGCACTCCTTTCCCTGGACGTCAACAAGTCGAGTGGGCCTGATGGCATCCCTGAAGACGTGTGCTCCAGAGTTGGCACCGGTTTTAACGCGTCTTTTCCGGTACTCCTACTCCCTAGGCGAAGTCCCGAAATCATGGAAGACAGCTTTCATACACCCGATCACTAAAAAAGGTAACCGCTCTGATCCGTCCAGCTATAGGCGTATCGCCATCACCTCCTTGTTCTCTAAAATAATGGAGTCCATTATTAGCAGCCAGCTCATGCGGTACCTTGAGGATCACCTGATGATTAGTGACCGTCAGTACGGCTTCCGTCGCGGTCGCTCGGCTGGTGATCTTCTAGGTTACCTGACTCATAAATGGGCGGAGGCAGTAGAGTCCAAGAGAAAGGCGTTGGCCGTTTGTTTGGACATAGCGAAAGCCTTCATTCGGGTTTGGCACAAAGCGCTTCTTACGAAGCTTCCTTCCTATGGGCTTCCCGAGAAATTGTGCAATTGGATCACCAGTTTTCTTGCAGATCGGAGCATCAAGGTCGTAGCAGATGGTGCATGCTCCGATTACAAGCCCATTAACGCTGGTGTTCCACAAGACTGCGTGCTATCGCCAACGCTGTTTCTTCTGCATATCAATGACATCTTGCAAACCGGTAACATTCATTGCTTTGCGGATGACAGCACTGGTGAAGCTTTATACACCGGCCGTGCCAATATTTCTCGGGAAAACGTCGCCAAGTACCGGGACAAACTTGTGTCTGAAGTCGAGACATCGTTGAACAAAGTCTCGGACTGGGGGCGATTAAACCTAGTCCAGTTCAATCCCCAGAAGACACAAGTTTGCGCGTTTACCGCTAAAAAGAACCCTTTCGTCGTATCTCCTCAGTTTAAAGGCACTCCCCTTGTTGCCTCAGCCAGTATCGGAATCCTCGGCGTCGACATATCGAGTGACGTGCAGTTTCGTGTTCATTTGGAAGAGAAGGCCAAATAGGCCTCTAAAAAGCTTGGCGTGCTCAACAGAGCGGGACAGTATTTCATGCCGGCACACCGCCTGCAACTTTACAAGGCGCAGGTTTGGCCGCACATGGAATACTGTTCCCATCTCTGGGCCTGGGCTCCCCAGTGCCAGCTCCTTCCATTTGATCGCATCCAGCGCAGCGCTGTTTGAATAGTCGGCGACCGATCTCTTTCCGATTTGCTTAACTCACTGGCATTGCGAAGAGATGTTTCATCTGTTTAATCCCTGCCCAACCCCAAGGATTGGGCAGGATCACGTTAAGGAACTCACAATGCCAACAATCCCACGGCCCTTAAGCAAGCCGTGTGTATCAAACAACATCGCGACACAAATAACACCCAACGCCATCTGTTGGCGACAACGCAAGCCAAATCAATCCGAGCATACCGCCCCCAAAGGACAATAGTGGCGATTGTCCTTATTTTATTAACATGCGGTGGCAAACAAAACAAGAGTAACAATAAAAAAGTTCCTGAAGCACACAATCAACGTAGAATATATCACGATCTAATAACTACCAACAACGTTTATAATTGTCATCGGATACTGACTGATACATGTCGCAACAGTTGCTCAGCCTCCCCCGTTAAATAACTTTTCAAATAATTTAACTTTTGTACATTTTCCATATGCTGACTTTTATGGATTAGAGACGTAAATAAATCCTTGAATGTTACCTGTTCAGTATATTTACCGGAAAAGAAAAGTATACTAATTTTTGGTAATTTGATCACATTATTACTTTGCTTAGCTACATAACTAATCTGTAAGTTTTTCTTCGTTGAATTCCGCGATTTTAGTTTTCAGTATACATTTACAATTTATATACGCCTCCTCCGTAATATCATACAATTCCTTTTGAACATATGATGTACTTTCTAATATTTTTGGTTCTACAGTTCTTAACAATTCCCTGTGCCCTCCTAAACGTTCATCCTATAATATTTCTAAAGATTCTAATTTCCTAATACAATATTCTTTTGTTTTTTTATTGATTTTTTTTAAAGATTAACATACGTTTTAGATATTCTGTTAGCCGAATCATTTTGAAAATTAATGAATGATTCCATTTTAACCAAAAAAACTAAAACAAAAATGCCTGACAAATCACTTATACATAAAAACTAAGAAAAAGACAGCCTGTAACAACTCAATCCCGAACACTAAATTACTTTATGTTAAAAACACTGGAAAATTTTGGCAACGTTAATTTAAACATAATTTAAAAACTATATATAATAATATGTAACTAAGTTAACTATTGGATACATTAAATTTACTAAGTTAAAGTTCTCTTTCTAATAAAGTCCAAATTTCTATATCTATTTTTTTTGATATTATGAAGTAAGCAAAAGTACTCACAGTTTTCCGTCATTAACTTCAAACCACTACCTCCACACATAGTACACTCTTCCCCTCTGACAGTGACACTTGACAACTTCACTGTCCGTTTGACACTTCCTGTCACTTTAACGTCTGTTGCCAACTTGACACCTGCTGCCAGTTTGATATTAGCTGTCAGATTGACGTTATCTGTCAATCACAATAGACAGCTGTCACCTCCTGTCTTCGAGCTTGTGACGTCAGCACGTTGACCTAACGGGCCCCTGCTGCTTCCTGGTGACGTCGGCACGTAGATGTCCTCTTATCTTTGAGCTCGTGACGTCGGCACGTTGACCTCACGGCCTCTCAGCTTCCTCCGCTCCCCGCGATCTCCTGGTGACGTCCTCCTATCTTCGGGATTGTAACGTCGGCACGTTGAGCTCATCGACCCTTAGCTTCCTCCGCTCCCCGCGGCCTCCTGGTGACGTCGGCACGTTGACGTCCTCCTATCTTTGGGATCGTGACGTCGGTACGTTGACCTCACGACCCCTTAGCTTCCTTCGCTCTCCGCGGCTTCCTGGTGACGTTGGCACGTTGAGGTCCTCCTATCTTCGGGCTCGTGACGTCGATACGTTGACCTAGCGACTCCTCTACCTCCTCCGCTCCCCGCGGCCTCCTGGTGACATCGGCACGTTGACGTCCTCTTATCTTCGGTCCCCTGACGTCGGCACGTTGACCTTACGGCCCTTAGCTTTCTCCGCTCCCCGCGGCCTTCTGGTGGCGTCGGCAAGTTGACGTCCTGCTATCTTTGGGCTCGTGACGTCGGCACGTTGACCTCACGGCCCCTTAGCTTTCTTCGCTTCCCGTGGCCTCCTGGTGACGTCGGCTCGGTAATGTCACCGTCCACTTCCTCTTCCTCCGCTCCCTGTGGCCTGCTAGTGACGTCGGCACATTGACGTCACTCGTCTTGTTTCTCCGTTCCCCGCGGCCTCCTGTCTTCGGGCTCGTGACGTCGGCAAGTTGACCTCACAGCTCTCCTGCTTCCTTCGCTCCCCGCGGCCTCCTGTTTTCGGGCTCGTGACGTCGGCACGTTGACCTCACGGCCCCCCTGCTACCTTCGCTCCCCGCGGCCTCCTGTCTTCGGGCTCGTGACGTCAGCACGTTGACCTCACGGCCCTCCTGCTTCCTCCGCTCCCCGCGGCCTCCTGAAGACGTCCTCTTCCACCGGGTCCGGTTCACTTCCCGTACAGGAAGGGTATGTCTGCCCTCCAATCCTTTATATAATATAATATAATAATAATAATATAATAAATGATTTATTTGTTAGAATATGGTACATTTAAGTTGTTACAAAATAATTCAGATCCTAAATATTCTGCCGTTTCCGGCGTACAAATATTTTCAGACAGATTATGTTAGAATATAATGAAAACCAAGACATTAATTATTATAGCATATAAATATACTTACAGCTATACTTATGGAAACTAAATAGCATCTATATAAAAACAAAAATGTCAATCGATTAATTCATAATATTTTTTACTTAAAACATGTCAATAAATTAAGTCGAGATTAATTTCAATAATTACAATTCAAGTCAAATTTATCATTTAAGAAGTCAGTTTATAGAGTAATAACATTTATTTAAAAGAAATTGAAATAATTTACTTTTAAAGATTCCTATATTCATTTTTTTGAAACAAACGGGCAATTTGTTGTAAACATGTATTGCCATACAATATACATTTTTTGAGTATAGTAGTATTCTTTGCTTTGGTACAGACAATTTATGTATGTTTCTACTAGTCCTAATTATAACGTCGTTTTGTTTTTCAAATAAATTACTATTGTTACGAGCTTGGGGTTCGAGACAATTAAAAACTGCCGATTGAATTACCAAAATTGACACTTTAATTATACAACACTAATTACAACTTTAAACCACACTAATAACAAAATACAATTTTACTACAGATCGCTTAAGTTCGTAGTTGTATCGCTTCGAAGTCCTCGCTTGTATCGCCAATTCAATACTGCCTCGGTCGTGGTCTATACCGGCCTTATATAGCGCCTCCGATACTTTCCAGAACCTTCTACTGTGGAAACATCTAGAATGTTCGAGTACATATCGGTCCCGAAATTTCTAGAAAGATCTTGACTCTCCTAGTTCTGCTACTCGATACTAGAGGGCGCTAGTGGCTAGTGTTGCCATGTAAAAGACATTAATAGTGGCGCGCAACACTGCCCCTCTAAGACATGCCCGTCCCGAGCATTATTATTTATAATAACGCGCCAGTCGATCCACATGGACGATCTTAGGGTACCTCTTGCACCTTTCTGTATCCGGTAGGTTACGTCATTGATCCTTGTCACAATCCGGTACGGTCCGTCCCATTTAGCTTGAAGCTTAGGAGATTTCCTTTGCTGCGAACTGGATTGTGTAACCACACTAGTGAACCTTCGTCAAACCCTTTGTTGTTCATTTTGCGGTCATACCGTGTTTTCATCTTTTCAGACGTTTGCTGTCCCGATTGTCTGACGTGCTCATAAATGTCATTCATTTTGTTCCGCAAGTCATTTGCATAATCGGTTATACTGCGTGGGGCATCAGGTGGTATTCCGGTGATCAGGTCTGCAGGCAGCCGTAATTCTCTCCCAAAATTTGCTAAAGCTGGTGTCACTGATGTACTTTCGTGAACAGCGCTTCGATATGACAACAAAACGGTTGTATGTGCCTGTCCCAGTCTCGTTGCCGTTTTCCACAACTTTGCTAGGTACCTCTCAATGTCTGATTAAATCGTTCTACCATTCCATCAGATTGTGGGTGGTAAGAAGTTGTTCTTGTTTTATGAGTACCCATAACTCGGCAAGTTTCCTGGAATATTTGAGACTCAAAATTCCTTCCTTGATCGCTGTGAATGGTACTCCAAAACGACAGAAGACTTCATGAACTAGTTTATCTGCAACTGTTGAAGCTTCTTGATTTGGAATGGCGAAGACTTCTGGCCACTTAGTGAAGTAATCCATCACAACCATGAAATACTTGTTACCACTTTCACTTTCCGGAAACGGCCCTGCAACGTCAACGGCTATCCTCTCCATGGTGCACCAACATTGTACAATTTCAATGCACCTCTACTACGAGTTTGAGGTCCCTTTACAGCCGCACAACTTGTACATTTGCGACACCAGTCCTCGACATCGTTACGACAGTGGACCCAGTAAAACCGTTCTCGGATCTTCAGTAGAGTTCGTTTAACTCCCAGGTGACCTCCTGAACAACCATTATGGTACAGCTGTAGAACATCCGGTACTTTAGCTTTAGGGACAACCATTTGCAAATGACAACTGTCTCCCCGGCCATTTTCCATTTACGGCACAGGACTCCATCCTGAATCAGCAAGCTGTCCCATTGGGCCCAATAGCTTTTCGTGGTCGAACTCATCGCTGAGACGTCGCTCCACTTCGGCTTAGGAGCACTGGCCTTCATCCATTCCAGAATCGGCTTGATGTCTGAATCTTCCTGCTGTGCATGTTGTAGGCTGTCCTTCCACTCATTGCTGAGCTGGTCTGTCCTGAGCATCCTCACAGATACCACTTCCTTACCCTCTTGCCTAGTACAATGCTTGCAATCTTCAGGGTAAGGTCTTCTTGACAATGCATCTGCATTGCCATTAGATTTCCCTGCGATGTTCGATCACAAGTCGTATTCCTGCAGTAGTTCAATCCATCTCGCAACTTGTCCTTCTGGATTTTGAACTGCAATAGCCATTTCAGTGCAGCATGGTCAGTTCGTAAGTGAAATTTCCGCCCCAGAAGATATTTGCTAAAATGCTGCAACGACTTTACCACAGCAAGCAATTCTCGCCTTGTGACACAATAGTTCCTTTCCGGCTTTGACAACGACTTGCTGAAGTATGCTATCACAACCTCTTGATCACCATTCCTTTGAGACAACACACCGCCAAGTCCTATATCACTTGCGTCTGTGTCAACTATAAATTCCTTGCGCATCAGGGTACCCTAAAATAGGTGTTTTGCACAGACGGTCCTTGAGCTCCTGGAATGCGATATCGCAACTTTCATCCCAGCAGAAATGTCGCTTCTCCTCGGTTAGCTTGTGCAGAGGTTTGGCTATATCTGCAAAGTTCTTCACAAATCGCCGATAATAGGAGCACAATCCAAAAATGCTCTAACCTGCGTCTTGTCTTTTGGGACCGCCAATCCTTGACAGCAATTTTCTCCGGATCGTGCGGATACCTTCTTCCGACACTACATACCCCAAAAGCTAACTTGCCGTTTGAATAGTGAACATTTCTTCGGACTCAACTTGAGGTTGGCACTCTGAATCTTCATGAGCACGCGTTCCAGGTTTTGAAGTGTTCCTCAAATGTACGGCCTACGATGATGATGTCATCCAAGTAGACCAGACAGGCATCGCCAATTAACCCGGTAGTACAAGCTCCATCAACCTTTCAAACGTTGCTGGAGCATTGCACAATCAAACAGCATAACTTTAAATTGCCACAGACCCTTTCCTGTCGAGAATGCAGTTTTCTCCCTGTCCTTAGGGTCAATTTCAACCTGCCAGTAGCCACTTTTCAGGTCCAGTGTGCTAAACCACTTTACGCCTGTAAGCATGTCCAGCGTGTCATCAATTCTTGGCAAGGGATAGCTGTCCTTCTTTGTAACGTCGTTCAGACGGCGGTAGTCAACACAAAACCGCATGCTGCCATCCTTCTTCTTTACCAGCACCACAGGTGAACACCATGGACTAGATGAAGGTTCAATAACACCATCCTTCACCATTCCCTCAATCATGGTTTCCACTTCCTTTTCACGTGCTACAGGCAATCTTCTTGGCCGCTGACGGATAGACAATTCTTCTCCTGTGTTTATTTTGTGTTGAACTAAGCCAGTCTTTCCTATGTCAGCATCGTTTGACGAAAACATCAGCGTACTTGAGTAACAATTTCTTCGCCTTGACCACTTCATTCGGGGAGAGAACGCTGCGACAGTCTTCTAAAGTGTGGTCACCCTCGTTTGTGCATCCTTGCTGGGGTCCCAGTCGATGGATATTGGCACCTACGCAACCAATCCACTTCCTCACAAGTACCAACCAGTGTGCCTTTTCCATAATCTGTTCCTGATCACAAGGTTCAGCACACGTACTCTTGAGATGTCGGTGGTTCTGACCAGGTTCGAGCCACTTTCCACGGAAGGTCATTGTCCACCCTTTCACGAGTACACAACGATGAGCTTGCCCAGGATTCCGAGGAAGACTAACCGGCACAATCGTTTCCGATCTCGGCGGCAGAACAATCTTTTAAGGCTGTACATTCCCGGTATCGCCCTTCCACGAAAAGTTCTTCATGTCCACATTTCAAAACACCTTGCTTAACATCGATCTCACAACAATTCTTCCTCATGAAGTCTAGGCCCAGGATGCAGTCGTCCATTATATCAGCCACGATGACATTATGCGGGTAGATCATGTTGCCTAGCTTCAACTCCATCTCCTTCTCTCCACGGACGGGTATGCGCTGACCGGTGGCTGTTACCAAATTAATGCGCTCGGTTGTATGCAGGTCCCCAAGGAACTGACTTATAAGTTGGGAACTGACAACCGTGCGAGGCTCCAGTGTCTATGGTCAGTTTACACGGCGATCCGTTGACCTCGCCTTTGATGATTAGGCTGTTCCCATCATGGGTTTGTGAGATCGAAATCCTTGGGGCTCTTTTAACATCAGCCAGCACCGCCCCACAGTCCTGGCTTTTACTCGTTTCCTGCTGCTGCTGGGCGGTGCTGTTAGCCGCACTACCTCTCGAGATCGATCACCTCCCTTTCTACAGTTCGCTTAGGGCAGCTGGATCGAAGATGGCCCTTTTCCCCACAGCCGTAGCACCTAGGGCTGTATCGCTGTGCAGTCGCGAACTGCAGCTGCTGCAACCTCCTGACGCGATGGGATCGATGATCCTGCCGTACGGCTTCCACCTCCAGTGCATGGGCTAACGCGTCCTTAAGCGTCTCGTGGTGCCCGAGCCTCAAAGCAGCTCTGACTTCAAGGTCGCGGATGCCGTCGATGAATGTCTGCAGGTTCCTACAATGAGCGCAGGTACAGACTGGTATGCTTTTCGAACCAGCTTTTCCACCTCAAGGGCCCACTGCTGCAGGTTTTCGTTGCTGCGTTGCACGCGATCTTTGAGCTGCGCACGAAGACGTGTTCCAGGTGAGCGTCGCCATATCTCGCCTCCAACGCCTCAAGGCTGCTCGTAAGTCACTTCCTTACCGAGCTTCCAGAACAGTTAAGGCCTGGTCGCGCAAGCCTAGGGTGAGAGCAGTCATGGCCTGACTTTTATTCAGCCGTTCGTCTTCGCGACAGCCTCGAACTGGATTCTGTACGCCGACCAGGAAGAAGTCCCGTCGAACGGCGGCACTTTGAATCCACGTAGCGAAGGTATTGTAGCTACCACGGGGCTGTAACTCCATCCCCAAGTTTGAGGTCGTCCAGCGTTTTCTTCACGTCAGCAATCACGTTGTCAACCCGATTGTTCACTTGGTCGATTCGGGTTTCCAGCTTCCGACAGGCGGTTGTCATGTTGAGCAACCTATCCTTCACCTCCTTATCTCTTTCCCGGTAGCGTGAAGGTCCTTCATGAGAGCATCTGTTCTTCCCGTTGGCGGGCCTGTTCCTCCTGTCCACGCTGCAGCTGCTCTTCCAACCGACGGGCCTGTTCCTCCTGTCGGCGGCCTGTTCCTCCTGTCGGCGGCCTGTTCCTCCTGTCAGCGAGCCTGCTCCTGCAGCATCATCATCAGAGCACCTAAGTCAGGTGCTGCAGATGGGAGCTGCTGACAGGCCGGCCTCCGTGGTCGGCAGCTGGCCCTCCGACGTTTGCGGCGTTGCATTACCAAATCGTCTCTGGTCCGTCTCTTGCTGGCGTTGACTTCGGGTACGGATACCCTCCGTGTCGTCCTTTGGTAAAATCGGCATGATGTGATCCCACTTCTGACACCAATTGTTACGAGCTTGGGGTTCGAGACAATTAAAAACTGCCGATTGAATTACCAAAATTGACACTTTAATTATACAACACTAATTACAACTTTAAACCACACTAATAACAAAATACAATTTTACTACAGATCGCTTAAGTTCGTAGTTGTATCGCTTCGAAGTCCTCGCTTGTATCGCCAATTCAATACTGCCTCGGTCGTGGTCTATACCGGCCTTATATAGCGCCTCCGATACTTTCCAGAACCTTCTACTGTGGAAACATCTAGAATGTTCGAGTACATATCGGTCCCGAAATTTCTAGAAAGATCTTGACTCTCCTAGTTCTGCTACTCGATACTAGAGGGCGCTAGTGGCTAGTGTTGCCATGTAAAAGACATTAATAGTGGCGCGCAACACTATTTTTGTGAACAAAGACACAGATTTCGTAAATGTATAATGCTGGAAGCGGCAATATTTTATGTTTGCGAAAAAGGGGAATACAACTATCTAATTGGTGTGCTCCGCATAAAGACCTTACACATTTTTTCTGCCCGCGAAAATCTCTAATTAAATCGACAGAATTACCCCAAATTATTAAGCCGTAACGTAGGATCGAAGAAACATATCCATGATAGGCAGAAAGTACGGCCTCTATGTTAGCCACTCGTGTTAAACGATATAGAACAAAGACAAATTTATCTAACTTTCTGCATAGGTTATCAATATGTGTCTTCCAATTACAGAACTTGTCTATTGTTATACCTAAAAAGTTGGTATGGTCAACTTCTTCGATGACGTTTTTCCATATTCGATTTTAAGTAGTGCTTGTTTACTATTATATGTCTGAAATCTTATCATTTTAGTTTTCCGATGTTAACTTACAAATTATTATACCTTAACCAATCTATTATTTTTCTAAAGTACTATTTATTTCGTATTCGTAGTCAAAAGTTTTATTATTATTCTTAATATTAATGGTAATGTCATCAGCATAAAGCACACATTTGTGTGTAGTTATATTGGAAAGATCGTTTATGTATATTATGAATAACAGAGGCCCTAGTATACTTCCTTGCGGCACTCCGCATTTATTTTCGCGATATGGTGATCTATAATTTTTTTTACGATGTCCAGAGTAGCTTGATATCTCAACGCACTGTTTTCTTTGACTTAAATAATCTTCTATTAATTTTAGTGCATTACCTCTTATACCATATCTGTTGAGTTTGTGTAACAATAATTCGTGGTTAACAAAGTCAAATGCCTTTGACATATCAATGAAAATGGATGTTATAGGTATTTTGTTGTTTAGGCTGGTTGTTATAAGTTTTACTAAGTTGAAACATGCTAAAGTCGTTGACTTATTTGTTGGTGATGGTGATGGTGATTGTTGGGAACCATCCTTGACGTATAGCCTATTTGATAAAACTTGACTGCCTCGTTGGTCTAGTGGTTGTAAACGCGATTGCTGATCATGAGGTCCCGGGTTCAATTCCCGGGTCGGGCCAAAATAAATCAGTTATTGAGTTTTTCCGTTTAGAAATTCTCAGTACCTGCCCGGAGTCAGGAAGTTGGCAGTATCTCACCCCCGTGCCTCTGTTGGTCCTGCGCCTAATCTCTCTCCGTTAGTGTCCGTTTCCAGGTCGGGTCCCATCGGACTATGGGTAAATAATAGTAAATAAGGTAAATAGGTAAATAATGAGGGAATAGAGAGTGTACATACATTTGGGAACTATAATACTGTCCTGAGCCGATCACTAGTTTTCGTTGAGGCTGGTCGCCGTGACCGAAAGTCGGTCTGGAGGACATTTAAAAGAAAGTATTAAAATCCGTTCACATTAATTTATATATATGTATATCGCGTTATATACCTACATACAAAAGAACATACAGTCAAATTAGGAACCCTTTTCAAAATGGGCCAAGAGCTTAAAACAATTTTACATTTTAGCGCTTCTATGTTATTGTGAGAATATTTCTATATGTCCTCATAAGACGAAATCTCACCACAATACTTTTTTCAAGTAATATGCCCCTTTACGTTCAGTAATATTGCGTGGGAATCATTCTAATAAGAGTATATCGGTAATCTTTCTAACGGAGCGCGTAATAAGAAGCTTAGACCGGCTTAGTACTTGCATTCAACTCTTATGAAAAGTGGACATTTCATGAATAAGAATTTTCAGTCTATTCTGTTACCCACATTTTCTATATTATACCCGAATACGGAGGCTCTATAAAGGTTCCATTAATATCAATTCACACACTCGATCTTATATTAATATAATGAGAATATAACTGTGCTTGTGTCCGCATTTGTTTCTATATTTATATCACATTAAAGTACCTAGAGATAACCGTGAATTGCAGTGTAAGGATATCCACTACCCCGTATCATCCCGTGGGCGTCGTAAAAGGCGACAGAAAGAAATTGAACCAGGAGATGGGCGGCATCGTCTTCATGATAAAAGCTGAATATAAAAACTGCGATTGCAAACTCGCTTGCCAAGCGTGGCAACTATGGCAAATATTCTCCCTATCAGGCAATATATGGGGCAGGTCTATGTCCAGCTGTAAACTTTTGATAGGCTATAATTATGAATTACCCAGAAACCGACGGAATGAAGAAATCTTTTGTCTTCACACCTTCTTTGTCTTAACCTCGCTTATGTATAGAAGAGTTCACTGGTTTATGCGTCGTTCGCGCGTCGAGTCTAGTGTTGAATTATTTGAATTTTTCACTATCTCTTAAATTACGCGTTCAAATAACATGCTATAAAGAGCAAAGTTTATCTTCATAAAATTGTCTTGATGATGAAGTAACTTTAGTTCGTAAGGATTAATATGCCATGCCTAATAATAACGATTATAAATCACTTTTTAATTTTCAATAATTTTTGTCACAAAATAACTTATTGTGGCTTATGTATAAGAAACCGGCGTATGGTATCGCTGACTTTTTCAGTTACAGTAAAGATCTATATTTTTGTAGAACATTGTATTTACGCATCACTAACTATTATGGCAGCGCATGCGGATAAATCATTTCGGGAACGCTTTTTCTTCTGACTTGCTTAACAAAAATCAATATTTAAGGCTAGCTGAGAGGTGTAGCTTAATGCTAGATAGCCTATACTAATCCTTATGAATCTTGCTATAATATACAAAAAAAATTGAAATCGGACTGGTAGTTCCAGAGATTAGCGTGGTTAAACAAAGAAAAAAAAAGAAAAAAATTTTCCACTTTATTATATTAGTATAGATAAATTCATTTTAGCAACCGAGATATAAAAAAAAATATTTTACGATTTTATGACTACTTAAGTTCTAAAATTACGACACTGAGCCTTCATCATTTGAACTTCATTAGAACTGGGCCGCAGGAGGCTCGACTCTTGTCTTGTTTTGGTCTGCTTATTACTGAGAAGCATTCCATCTAACTCCTCTATGGTGACCATAGTGACAATCAAAATAATCAAGAGAACTCTACCTACATTTGAATTTCTTTTAAAGCTTACAATAAAATTACATGGATGTCTTGAATTTCAGCACGTTAAATTTTTCAGAGAAGTTTAATTTGCAAGAAGGCAAAGACCACATGCAGCTTTAGAACTTTTTAATTAACCGAATTCTCAAACGCCAGTCAAAAGGAATTTTTTATTAAGCTCTAATTTCTTGGAACCTACGCTTTTATAAAGATTGGAAGGGTGAATAATTATTAAACTTTTTGTTAGATTTGATCTTATGTATTTAACTATTATTTTCTTATAGTTATTTTATGTCTAAGTTTTACTGCGTGGGATTTTGTAATGGCTTCTTCGTGGCTTATATAAGCTTAAGATTATTATCACACTGTGGCTAGATAATAACGTCCATATCTTACAACACAATACAGGTTCCGCATAACCCTACTAAGATCACGGTTAGATAACATATATTATCTGCATTTTTATTCTCAATCAAGGATAGATGTAGGTATAGCAGCAGATGTAGATATACACCATCCATTCACCATCAGGCGGACTGTGTGCTCAATATTGACAAATGAGCACACAGTCCGCTCTATTCTTAAAAAAAAACATGTGTGAGTGTCGTGGAACACTTGGTTGGAACGAAGTTCCTTCCGTAGTATATTATTATTGATAAACGAATTATATTATTGATTAACAAATACAAATAAATTAATTACTAGCGTCTATTAAAATGAAGCGTCATTTAAAATAAAATAATATTTCTTTTATAGCAAGATAAGAAAAAGTGCGAGGGAGATGGATATTATTCCATCTCGCTTCATATCGCCAAGGCCGTCTACACTACGTCAGAAGGGGTCGTGACGGAAAAATCTTACACTTTTCTCGCCTAGCCCCCATCCGCCAAATTCGTACCGTCCGATAAAGAACTTCGTTCCAAAAAAAACTTACAGACTGACGTTTGAGTAAGTTGTAATGCTGTACCCGGGACCTTAACTTCAGACACGTACTAAGCCATCATCATCATCATCATCATCATCACAAGTCTCTGAAAGGCTGTCCCTGAGTCCTATGCTGTAAAAGCCACCTGGCTAACAAGTGACAACATAAAGATCATAGAAAGCCAGTACAAATAGGATGTGAGGTATTTCGTCTTAGTTATTTAAACAAGAACGACCGTAAGTGCATTGACACGTTAATGCACCTGTGGCATTTGTTGTTTGAATATGGTTACAGGTATGAGTGAAGAAGCCGCCAACGATCAGGCGTACGATATTCAGTAAAACCGGTCAGGTGAATGTCGAATCTCGATCTATTAAGGTTTTGACCATATTATAACAAACTTTGAAACTATGTTTTTAATTAGGTAATACTTTTTTCTAACCCGTGAAAAAAAAAAAAAAACATTAAAATATTTGTTAGTTTTAGTCGCCGCATACAAACTATATTAAGAACCGATGATATCAATGTTTTTTCTACCGATTTCAAAAAGGAGACGGTACTCGATTCGACTATATGTTTTTTTTTTTTTATGTGTGTTACCTCATAACTTTTTTTTGGGTGAACCGATTGCGATGATTCTTTTTTTATTTGAAAGCTGGTACTTCACATGTAAATATAAATTGATCAAGGTCTGATTAATAGTTTTTGAGCTATTCTTAATAATTTATATTGAAGTCGGTTGAACAAAATTTTTAATTTTAAATTATTGTTTAAACACAGTATGTAGGTTTATAATATACAGAATTTTTAAATTTTTAACTAATTTAGTTTTCAACCTCGTAACAAAAACGATCTAAAACTGGCAACCTTGGCTCACATTTCTTTAGTTTTGTTAGTTAAAAGAATAATAAATATATTTGTATTCTACTTAATGATCTCTAGACTTACACCCACATGCTAGGTTAAGAAAAAAATTCCGCCTCCTTTTCATATATAACCCATTTCAAATATAATATTCAATTTTCATTCAACACATCAAATATTCAAACAACTAAATTACATGTCTAAAGTACACTAAATATTAAACTTCAGGTTTATAACTCCGTCTACGAGCTAGAGATCTGTGATATACGGACGGATAGACGGATATATGGCAGACAGATAGACAGACAGCAGGGTGACATTAATAGGGCTCCGCTTTACACTTTGGGTATGAAAACCTATAAAGGAGATCTAAGTCTAGTAGTAATACGAATTTAAAGTATTAATTTAGTCCAAAATCAGCCAGGTACGCGATTAATTTATAGCTGATTTTTCAATCGTCAGATAAAAAAATAAAATAAAAACCAGGATAAAATAAAATTATTTTATCTTTGGCGTGGCGTGTTTCTTTAGTTTTTTAAACTATAATCTATTGTATTAATATTGACACTATCTTATTACCTTCATAAGGATTGATTGTTAAAAATTTGCGGAAATGCGCTTTTAAAATAATGTTTATCATATTAAAGATGAAAAAATTTATTAGCTAAGATATGCGTCAAAATTAGAATGACGTGTATTATCGAGTCTATAAAGCATCTCCCAAGCACATAACTTAGCGACCAAGGCAATCTATTTCTCCTGATAATACTTCATTTAGTGGCTAAAAGTTTGCTGTATGACAATGTGTATTAAGTGGATACTTTGACACACAGACATCTACATCTATCGCCGATTAAGAATTGAAATGAAGAAGCGTTGTCACTCCTGGGGATTAAAATGGAATGCCTCGTTTCCAGTCAAAATTGTTTCGGTTTACGACACAGAGCAGTAATAAGCTGTTATTTTAGGCTAGTATTCTGTGAGAGCATGGTCCTTCTCCGGTGAGCCGACTCATTCGTGCTGCAACTATACTATTAATATAGCAGTAGCATGGCTCTACCACGTATACATTATGCATTTTTTAGTCCTTCCATCCATATCTTATTACGTCGTAACACCATTTCAGGAAAGGTTCGCACTACTATATCTTCTATATAACTATTTATTGGAAGATTAACGAGTAGATAGTATTCAGTTTATATAATCTAGTTTTGATATCAAAATTAGCCTTTAAATGGGTCGACCATCGTATCTAATCAAGACTTTACGGCTCAATAAGCACTGAGTTCAGTGAATTAAATATTTCAAACCGACCAGATATATATCTCGTATCATAAGCTCTCACGTCTGTCACCCAGAGGGATAGGACTTCTATTTAATACGATTCCGACACACCTCTCCCGCCTCCTTCACATCCATGTATTTACTAATACATTTTCGTCGGTTACTGTTAATATGGCCCATCTTCATTATATCACTTACCATTATCATACCATTACAGTCTATAAAAGACAACTACTGAACATAGGCCTCCCCCATAGATTGTCTCATATGGGGGATTTTGCCATAGTTGATACGCTTGGCGAGCGGGTTGTCAACCGCAGTTTTTTATTATTCTGAGTTGTTTTCAGGAAGACGCTGCTGCACGTCACCTGTTTCAATTTCCATCTGACGCCTCTTACCACGCCCACGGGACGATATGGAGTAGTGGATAATCTTACACCGCCACTACACTTTCTCCAGCATTAATTTTATTCTTTTTTCTCCTGCCACACCCAACTTTAGCCTTGCCTTACATTATGGTAGTGTTATAGTACATATCACTTATCAAGCGTTTTTACTTTTTATTTTCTTCACTAAACTTAAACATTAACATTGCTGTTCATGAATCTCGCTTGGGAGACAAGGAACCACACGTTTAGTACCTTTGAAGGCGCTACTCGAGCTAGACTGAATATTTTATATCTAAGGTAGTAGATGTGTATTTTACATGCCGACTTTTATGACATCCACGGATTCTACTAGTTACTCTAGGTACTTCACTCGACTCGAGTTAGTAATTGATTTATGAGATAATGCGCTTTCATAACAAAGTTCCAAAAATATACAAGGTTCTCTTTTTTATTGATTATTAAAAGTTATCCCCCACACTAGGATTTTCTCCTGCATCGTGGAGGCAATTTACATACATAAATTTCACAAGGACAAATATCTAGACCTGGAATAATTATTTGTACACCATGCAAATACTTGTTCCGTGCGGGATTCGAACCCTCGGCCCTTAGCGCCGCAACTCATTGCTTATCAACTGCGCTACGGAGCCGTCAAATTAACTTTAATTTTATTTATTAATTAAATCTTCTATAAATTTAGTTTAATGTTTTATTAAATGAAGACTGTGTAAAAAGGGTTATTATAGTATTAATGAATGCATGGTTGATCATAACCCTTGAGAATGATGTAATCGCTTCCGAACTGTTGCTAAAATGAGTTAGATAATTTATTCTCCAACTTGTGTCTTCCAATGAATAATGATACTTTATAATATATTATGGTACGCATATATATAATGTTTCTTCTGAGGACAGCGGTTTTTTCGACCACGAGTAAAAGTAAATTACTTTCAATAAGAATTACTTATTCTCTATTTTGAATCAGTAAAAACAGCCGTGGACTATTTATTATAGACTAAATTAAAATACATCATATTTTCCGGTATTAATTAATAGATATGTTCAAGTAATGGAAATTATACCGGTAGACTTTTTGAAGGTAAGGGAAAAAATTTATGTATGAAGAAGCCTATGGTTTAGATATTTTTAAATTTTTTTTTCATTGACATGTTATAAAAATGATGTGTAAAAATACGACTAATTTAAGGTAAGCTTTTTATCAAGCGGTTGGTTCAAGGTCAAGGGAAAAGAGTATATCACAACGTTTATTCAAAAAGGTAAAGTTAAAGTTAAAGTTACAACCTATATACGTCCCACTGCTGGGCACAGTCCTCCTCTCATTTCTAAGAGGGACAAGGAAATGTCCGCCACGCTGGCCCAATGCGTGTTGGCGAACTTCACATGTCTTCGATTTTTTTTAATTTCTCAGACATACAGGTTTCCTCACGATGTTTTTCTTCACCGCCGAGCACGTGGTAAATCAGCACTTAAAATTGCAATTTATTAGCGCACATCGCACGTTTAGTCAAGGGCGTTATAAATTCTTGCAACGAGAAAATTAGGTAGAGGTACACCGTACATGATTTGAATTTCTTTAATATTAATCGCTTTTAGGCCTCCCAAGGCCTAAAAAGCATTATAAAGTATTAAGAACCTATTGGGGAGGCCTATGTTCAGCAGTGGACTTGTGATGGGCTGTAATGATGATGATGATGAATCGCTTTTATTTAAATTAAAGTTTAAATCAAATAAAAATTAAAAATATCAAGTATATCGTAGGATTCTATTTCGATTACCTAACAACCTATTTTTTTTTTCGGTAAAATGTTACCCGGTAATCTGTGGTTTCTTCACTAAAAAAATGCTGTATAAAAAAGGTTGTAATAATATGAGTCCGACTGAGTAGGTAACAACCTCTTACTTATTTCCACCGTCAAATAGCAACGCCTACCGCTGTGTTCCCGTTTGTAGGGTACAGCGAGCCAGTATTATTACAGGCTGAGAGGGTTTCCTCCCGCCCTCAGAGGTGACATACCTAGTTGAAGTTGGTTACAAATGTCCATGGACTACAATAACCACCTACCATTTGATAGACCATCATTTTAACTTCAATTTTAGGGTTATATTTTCCGGGGGTTATATATAAAATGCAGCCCTACCACCTACGATAAAATATCGCAAAGTTTATTACACGATATTATTCGATGCTGAATTTATGTGCTTTTCACTAAAGAAGATCATTTTTCATATAATTGGCCCCAACTGTGTTCTGTTGGAACAAATCCAAAAGTCGATTTTAACTGTGAAACTAGCGAATATATGCGACGTAGTTTGGTAACGAGAAAAAGTTTAATACGATTATTCCCTCTAATAATTTCGATGTTTTCCAAAATATATGTACGTCAAAATATTTGTTAACTTGTATTCCGTCCATTACAGCCTATAAAAGTCCACTGCTGAACATAGCCCTCCCCCATAGATTGCCTCATAGAGGGATATTTGCCATAGTTGTAATGTTACTGTTGATTTAATAATTTCACTTCTCAGTGCGTCATGCTCATGTGCTCCTGGTAGATTATCTTCTATACATCCATCCATTACAGCCTATAAAAGTCCACTGTTGAACATAGCCCTCCCCCAAAGATTTCCCAATTTAGTAATGACGAAGGGGTAAATTATTTAAAATGCTCTGATTTTTCAGTAGTACGAACGAGTCCGCTCGACCGGGGAATGATCACGCTCGCAATAATGCTGCTGTGTTTCGTGTGGTGAAGAAAAGGACACCCTTTTTCTTTGTAAGGAAGCACCTTAGTCCTATGGGGTGACAACGCATCTGCATTTCGTTTCTTGATCCAAGCTACTAGTAGTTTTATTTAAGCAAAAAAGTAAATTCCTTATTTCTTTACTAATGAAATGAAATAAATTATATTTATTTTTTCGACGTAAAACGTTCAGAGGGACCGTTTCGTAAAGCGTACCATTGATACAGAATCCTTCAGTCGAAATATTTAAAGTTTAGTAGTCTGATGCATATTTTATTTAAAAACCTTCACAACATGCTGACTATATTGGTTTTTAGGAGATTTTGACGACAGGTTAAGCCAGCGGACAGGTAAAGACGATAGTATCTTAAGCCGCCCAAGCGGATACAAAAACTTGAGTTAACTATATAAACTTGATTTATATCAAAATCGAAGCACTTGTTACATCATTTCAATTAATAATTCACAAGCTCAGATACATATTAAATAAACAAAATCGCGCCACTTTTACGTATCAAACCATTTTTAAAACGATAATACAGGAGCAACAATCCGTCTGCGGTCGAACTCGACGCACTGCGGGAACTCCCGCTAAAATATTTTAATTTTCGATAAGTTCGTAATAAATATGTTTATGATTAAAAAATGTGGCTGTTTGATGTGTATTTAGCATTATCGACAAACCTAAGTGTTTTCATTGGTGCCATTTAGATGTTTGTATCAAATTTTGTAAAGTGATAAATAAATGAAAAAAAAAATGAGTGTGCCTAAATTGACGATCGAAATCTGTTTTCTACTGAACTGTGAAATAACACTAACGCCGCGACTACCACAGCTCTAGATTATAGCTTGAAATTTACTCGTGAGTCAAAGAAAATTGTGTCATGGTCTTACTTTAAATAGAAGATACTTAAACTTAGCTATTTTGGAATGCAAAAGTTTCGTTGACAGCTTTTAAAAGCTGCACTCTGTTCTCTAGAAACTTGAAAAGTTCACTTCTTGAGAGGGAAATAGAAAGGCAATATTAATATATAGAAACATATGATTTTATTTATTATACTATTAAGTGTGAGGTACCGTGTGGTTGTGGTAAAAAAATCCATTAAACTATTTGTCCCATGGGTGTCGAAAGAGGCGACTGTGGGATATGCCAGGAATATATCTCGGCTTTCGACAGATGGCGGTATAACCATCTTGCGTGACGTCAAATTCCCAGACCGGCTACGGGCAGCAGCGTCAAAGGCGCTAGACTTCTGGCACTGTTATCGTTAATCCGCCTGTCAAGCGTGACGATTAAGGCCAATTCTCCGCAGAACGGTAGAGGCCCGTGGTCAGTGGCCATTTACGAACCGATAAAGAAGAAGAAAATATAGGGTACCGTAGAGTACCCTGCTGGTTGAAAACCCATGGATCTATATTTTCGGACTGGTAGAGCAGCATAACTAATATGATAGTGTTAGCTCTGCGCTTAGCTTTATTCATTGGTGAGTATAGGTAAATCTTCTAAGAAATCTAGATCAAAGATATTTTTCTAATTAAGACGTGCGTAATATTCTGCTAGATGGTAGAACTTATGGGTTCGTTGTGTTCAATAATGTTTCGTTACAGTGAGGGTGTCCGCAGTAGGACCAGAGTAACCGGCATAGCCCAACGGATCTGTAAACTGAAGTGACAGTGGGTTGAAAAAACGACAACCGATGGGTAAGAAATGTTTCCGAGTGGCAGCCTCGTAACCATAAGAGAAGTGTAAGGTGCCCCACCAATAGATGGTGAAACACGCAGGCTTAATCGCTAACTTTGTTCACATCTAAATAATAGTAATTTTGTAGTTCTGCCGTCAAACAGCCGTGCAAGCAATGTTATGTTCCGGTCTGAAGAGTATAGAGAGCCAGTATGATTACAGCCTGTGAGAAATTCCTCCTTAGTCCTCATGTTATTGATTGAGATGTGCACGGGTTGCAATAGCTATTTACCATCAAGACCTGCAACCAGCAGCGGGACGAATATATGCTTAAACTTTAACTTAACTTTAACTTAAATTTTAACTTATAATTTACGACGATCTAAATTAATCCGTCGTAAGTTATTGTTGGCCGAGTATTTTGCTAAATTATTAAAATGTAGTTTCTACCCTGTACAATGGGTTTTACGAATACAAATAACTTTAAATAAAAAGTAAAAGCCGCATTCGAAGAAATAAAAAGGATAAAATAATTTCACGTTTTGTAGTCGGCGCTAAGACATAAATTCAAATTTTACTTCAAAATACTTTTTGTAGGTAAAGTGATTTGGTGTTAATTCCTAATATGACATGTCTTACAACTTAACCATCCTTTTCGGGTAAGTATTACAATAATTCTGGTTCTACTGCGGATATCCTCATTTCTAAGTTTATCACGCAGAGAAACCCCGAGCATAGCCCTCTCCATAGCTCGCTGAGCGACCTTGAGCTTCCTCATACGGCCAGCAGTGAAGGACCACGTCTCAGTTCCGTATGTCATCACTGGCAACACGCACTGGTTGTACAATTTAGTTTTGAGGTTTTGAGGTATGCCTGACGAGAAGATGGGTCGTAATCTCCCGAATGCTGCCCAGCCGAGTTGAATTTGTCGATTGACCTCTCGGTCGAAGTTGGACTTACCTAGTCGGACTATTTGTCCCAGGTAAACATATTCGTCAACAACTTCGAGCTTAGTGCTCCCAACAACTACCGGCATAGGTGTGACATGGACATTAAACATGATTTTTGTTTTGTCCATGTTCATCTTGAGACCTATCCGTTGGGAGACACTATTGAGGTCATTGAGCATAGTGCTTAGATCCTCCAGCGATTCTGCCATAAGGACTATATCGTCGGCAAATCGAAGGTGAGTGATGTATTCGCCATTGATGTTAATACCGTATCCTTTCCAGTCCAGTAGCTTGAAAACGTCTTCCAATGCAGCGGTGAAGAGTTTCGGGGATATTACGTCACCCTGTCTTACACCTCTCTGCAGTTGGATAGGTTTCGTACTCTGGTTCTGTACTCGGATAGCCATCGTAGCCCTACTGTACAAACACTTCAGCACCTCGATATACCGACAGAGCCCAAAGGATTAGTAAGCTGAAGTGGCAATGGGCCGGCCATATAGCTCGAAGAACCGACAACCGATGGGGAAGAAAGGTTCTCGAGTGGCAGCCTCGTACCGGCAGGCGAAGTGTAGGGCGTCCCCCCACTAGATGGAGTGACGACCTGGTAAGACATGCAGGAAGTCAATGGATGCAGGTGGCTCGGGACCATGCTTTGTGGCATTCCGTGGGGGAGGCCTATGTTCAGCAGTGGACTTGTGAAGGGCTGTAATGAATGAATGAAAAAAAAATTACAATAATTACTATATTTAAAAGTGTATAGCATAATTAAAGCTCTGACTTTAGAATGTGAAATTATTTTATACTTTTTATTTTTTCGAACGTGACTTTTACTTTTTCATAAAATTTATTTTTAAATATATATATATTTCTAATATTTATATCTATAATATATATTTCTTCACTCAAAAGTGTTAAACCCTTTTGAGTGAAGAAAAGAATATTACAATTTCAATGTAATCTAAATAGTTACATAAAAATCTTCTTTCACTATTTATGCATCCCTTAAGGGTTAATTTTTACATATACATCGAAATCGGCTCAAAATTGACGAAGATATTGCGGAACATACATACAAAAAACATTCAGTTTTATTATGAACCTCTTCTTTTCCGTAAATTCGACTAAAACGAAACGATATTTAAATGTATAAACAAGTGGGATGCGGGAAGAAAAGACTGTGTAACAACCTCCAAAGGAGGCGGAGTTATAGCCGAAATAAGAATTTTAAATTTTTTGTTTTTTGGCCATTTTGACCCCCTAGGAGTGTATTGAGAACTTTTTGCCCCTATTCAACCATGACCCCAATGACATCCTCTACATGATAGGCTATTCAAACTGACTATGCCTTAAGTTCGAGCCACCCCTCAATTTTTTGGTTTTTGGCCATGTTGACCCCTTAGGAGTGTAATGAGAACTTTTTGGCCCTATTCAACCATGCCCCCATGATATCCTCTACATGATAGGCTATTCAAACTGACTAGGCCTAAAGTTCGAGCCACCCCCCAACAAAGTCTTTACTTCCAAATTAATCAATAGTTATAGAAAATACCCTTCAATAGCTTGGGTTGAAGAGGTTCTAAATTCAATATAAACAAGTTTTTCGCCTTGATTTGTTTATATTAGGCAGATATATATTTCGGCAGTGTGCCCGACGCACGGTACAGCTGTTACTTAGTGAAAATATTTAATAAGCATTCATTATTAAACAAATGCCGACATTAAAATAATTTATCGCCTTCAAATTAAAGAGCTTACTGTTTACGTATTTCCCTGACAATCTTTATGCGTACCATTTATAAAGCCATTTTAATCTGTTGCGTTTGTAATGTCGAAAATTAACTTAAATTAATAAGCTTAACACTGCTGTGTTTCGTATGGTGAGTGTAGAGAACCGGAGACCCTTTTTACTGGAAAAAAGGCATTCCATCTTAGTCCTCACGGGTGACAACGCATCTGCATTTTGATTCTTTATTGAAGATAGATGTAGATGTCTATGGGTCACAGCAACCACTTACCATCAGGTGGACTGTGTACTCGTTTGTCACCCTATCCTATAAAAAAAAAAAAAAATCTCGTTGAGGCAACATGCACTTAAATCTAAGGCCTGGGTGGGGAGATTTGCGCGGGGAAACGCGTAAAGATCAAGCGGCGATCCGGCGAGCACTCAGGATATTAAAATACATGTGTTGTGTTTGTTTGTCATGAACTCTGATTGCCTTACCCTAAAGCCTAAGTTTAGGGACGCTTAACATACATTTTAAGCGGCTTCTACTTTCAATCACCAGTGTGCAGTGTAGGATTTAGGTGCGATAATTTTATTTTGGTATGAATTAAGCGGCCTCTGATTCCAATCACTAGTGTGTAGTGTAGGATTTAGGTTCAACACTTTCTACAGAATGGATTGCATAGCCTCTGCCTCCAATCACTAGTTTGTCACTAGTTTGTTTGTCTTTTGGGATGAATTTAGTGGCCTCTACATCCAATCACCAGTGTGTAGTGAAGGATTTAGGTGTACATTTCTTTGGGATGGATTAAACGTCGTAAATGTCATAGTCGACAGAACCTTTCCTGAGAGTCATCATTGTGACAGAGATTGCGGACGATACGTCATAATGGCCAGTATGTGCTAAATATAACAAGGGGACTGTGAAACAAACATTTCGTTAGCAGTATGTGCAAAAATCAAACTAAAATACATTTAATACATATTTATTTTTATTGTTTTGTCGGAGCATATACACACAATCTATTCACTAAGGAAATAGCTACCACACTCACACTATGACCCTCGAATGTACGCACGTTCACAAGATGGACTGTTTATTAAAAGAAAATATATTACAAAATATTTTTAACTTTTTCTTACTCAGTACCTTCTTAATGTGTGTTTTTATCTGATCACGAACTGCAAGTTGTAATAAAACTTCATTATTGAAGACATGTGAATGGCCAATTACCAAAGAATACAGTCCGCCTTGCAAAATTCCAATAAAATATCTCCTGCTACTTTATTATGAGAAGCAGATAAGAGACTGAATAGCTTTTCAGTTTTCGAGAACTACGTGCCTTAGCTAAGTTATAGCCCGTTGTTACGACTTGAAATTTCGCGGCAAATAATATTTAACAACGTCCATTTAACCGTTAAAGTTTCCTACAATGATAAGCTTCATCAATTTCAATGATCATCATTAAATTTATAAATTAGTTAGTTTACTTTTATTATAGGTATTAAGGATTACAATTGTCTTGGTCCTTTATGTTCATAAACTTGTATTTACGATGTTAATGTACTACAGTAAAAAACAGAGAATAAAATAGCAAGAAGAAAGGGATAGAAAATAATGGTTGGCATGGCAATATTATCTCTATCTAGTGAGGGCCCATATCATCCCTCTCAAGCAAACGAGAGGGATGATATTTAATTGTTTCTTTGAATTCAATAATGTAAGCTTGTATATTAGATAATGTGTCGTGAATGGATGTGACGTTATAAAATTAAATAACTTAAACTATTTAATGTTTCACAGATAACATGTTGTAAACTAATCATCAGATTTCGAGGTTTCGTTTAATGTTTCATTTATGTTATGTGTGAAGAAGTACAATATTATTCATAGCATATTAATAGCCTTTTGATGAATGAATATAAAAATGTTTTTGTTATTTAAAATCCGCGTTTTTTACTTTTTAGAGTTACTAGTTTTATAAATCTGGAAACACTGTTAGCGGCAATGATAACTTTGAACCTGTGAAATGAAGTTACCCGACGGCCGCCCGTGCCGCCTGTTTTCCCATTTACTTTAATTTAATTATATTTTTATAGGATATTTTTTAATTTATTCTTGAAAAGAATTACATGAACATAATCATATCACAATATGTTAAAGAACCCGTATGGATTAGAAAGGTTTTTTTTACATATTTTATATAATAATAAATCATGTGTAAATACAGAGTCAAAGATGTATATCCATTAACTGTTAGAACTAAGCTACGTCACATAAATCGATGTGGTTAGCCGTTCCCTAGTATTCTTGTCTTTCCCACTTGAAAGTTGCTGCGTACGTTAGTGCACTTTTGTTCGTCTTGTATTTTATTTAGTTCTTTTTTTTATAGGATAGGGTGACAAACGAGCACACAGTCCACCTGATGGTAAGTGATTGCTGTGACCCATAGACATCTACATCTATTCTCAATAAAGAATCAAAATTCAGATGCGTCGTCACCCGTGAGGACTAAGATGGAATGCCTCTTTTCTAGTAAAATGGGTCTCCGGTTCTCTACACTCACCATACGAAACACAGCAGTGTCAAGCTGCCATTTTACGCTGGTATTCTGTGAGAACGTGGTCCTTCCCCGGTCGAGCCGACCCATTCGTGCTACAACTATACTACTAATATAGCTGCAGCATGGCTCTACCACTTAAACAAGTTCGAGAAGAAGTGACGACATCGTCTTCATTTTTATTAGAAGCTGAAAAATGAATACCTGATAAAATTTTCCTTATATGGATGCTGTAGTTTTTTTGCCAAAAATTTTATAGGTGATCTATCAAAAAACGATCTACAGATACTTTGCCGCCTCTGAGGACTAAGTTGGGATGCCTCACAGCCTGTACCTAACTGTACTGGCTCTTTATGCCTTTCAGACGGAACACAGCAGTACAAGCACAACCTACCCAAACAGACTCCTGGGCAGAAAAGGACTCCTACCACCTAATAAAATATACACGAAGGTGTACAGATAAATTTAAAAGATAATTTATTGATTAAAACTATTTTTACGGATTTTATCGCGTTTAATTTTACTAATTTTGATTCCCGACGTTTCGGGTGTTTTACAGCACCCATGGTCACGGGGGGGACTCAAAGTTAGTGACGTCGGGAATCAAAATTAGTAAAATTAAACGCGATAAAATCCGTAAAAATAGTTTTATTCAATGTGTAGTGTTCGCGTAAATATAAGAAACCATAATTTATTGATATTTTTATCTACTCTAGAAGTTATAATATAAGGTTTTCTTTCACAACCCCATTTCATACATTAAAATTTCATCTTATAATAATACCAAGAAAATAAAGAAAGTGTCTTGAGAATTATAAACAACTTTAATCTTAAATTAAAATATGACTACTAACCGAACATAAATCGTTCAAACTGCTATTATACTAATCTACACATGTAATGTTAACATCGAATCGTTGATTTGAAATCAGTGACCCATTTACATTGAAGAGTAACGAAGCTAAAAACACAAATATGGAGAACCGTAATGTATATTTTGCGTACACATCAGTGCAAAATGTTGAGACGGAATTCGTCAATTTAGTCTTTTATTACACATTTCATCTTTAATGTAATTACCTTGTAGCAGGAATGGGTTGCCTCGACCGGGGAAGAACCACGATCGCCTTGAATACAAGAACCGAAGACCTTAAAAAAGCTGAGGGTACTCCGGATTAACTCTGACATCGGGACGTCAATCACCTCAGTCCCCCGTGACCATGGGTGCTGTAAAGCACCCGAAACGTCGGAAATTAATTAAAAAAAAGCTGAGGGTACTCCGGATTAACTCTGACATCGGGACGTCAATCACCTCAGTCCCCCGTGACCATGGGTGCGGCAAAGCACCCGAAACGTCGGGAATTAACAAAAAAAATATAAGTTAATTAAACGCGATATAATCCGTAAAAGTAGTTTTATTCAATGTGTAGTGTTCGCGTAAATATAAGAAATCATTATGTAACCGAAGACCTTTTTACTGGTAACGAGCCATTCTGGTATTCAGAGATAATCACGAGCTTAAACCCAAGTTTCACAATGATAACATGTACTTTATACATGGTAGACCCATGTTGCAGCTATATTATGATTGTAGCACGAATGGGTCGGCTCGACCGGGAAGGTACCATGCTCTCACAGAATACCAGCTTAAAATAGCAGCTCAATGCTGCTGTGTGTTTACTTGGTGTCGTATATCGTTTGTCGCCGTATGATGAGTGTGGAGAACCGGAGACCCTTTTTAATGGAAACCAGGCACTTACCATCAGGTGGGCTGTGTGCTCGTCTGTGTGCACCCTTATTCTATAAAAAGAAAATGTCTCGACTCCAATTTTGACACTGTAGACAATGTAGGTGTTCTTGGGCCACAGCATTAATTTAAATTCAGATGCTCAGTGGCTCGTTTATAAGCCTTATTTCTATATAATAATAAGGTTAAATGGAAAATAATGCTATTTTATTTCAAAACTAACGAGACCGCAGTTTTGTGCCCGCTGGGGAGGCGGTTTAAGTCCGCAAACTTGGCGCAAGATGATCGAAAGTTGCGCGGCCGCAAGGTAGGTTATTTGCGATGGGTCGATTGCCAGCAAAGGACACACCACCATGCGCGTGCTACCCGAAGTTTTCGACCGCCAAGCGCGTAGGTACTGCGACCTGCACGATTCTACTAGTTGCCCACCGGTCCAGCGGTAGCCTCGAGATGTGAAACTATTCTTATATCTACATTTCTTATATTCTATACGTGTCACGGTCCTGCTACCGCTGCGGGCACGGGCAAATATCGTTCCGTGATTTCCTTGCTTTACGTCGCCACCACACATAATACGTCCATTTTCTAGTATTTTATTGAACTTTCAGAAGTATAATTGGACGTAGTTATATAAAAACGTTCCAACCCACAATAAGTTGAAACTGAGATAAATGCAATTTTGTGTTTTAGCTCGGCTCTTTTTTGTTTTAACTAGGATAATTGAATACTGTAGGTTTTATTGAAGTATTTTATTAATATTGTTTTATCATGTAGTATTTTTTCGAATTTAGTAATTAAAACATAGGAATTTTGAAAAAAATTGCTTTTGAACGTTTTTGAAAAATTAATTTTTGTATGAAGTAGCATTCAATCAATTTTGTAAAAACGTTCCACTTTTTTTTAATTAAAATAAATACAACTTGTTACAAAATAAAACGGATTTATTAGAAAATAAACTTAAGGCACACTAACATTTTTTTAATTGAACCCTAAAAAACAAGAAATTCATCATAAAAATTAAAAAAAAGGAAAAAATAAAAGCTAGAGTATAAAAGTTGATGGATAGATTGTTTTATTCATCAACTATCTCGAAGTCAGGCTCTCCACGAAACCCATCAAAATTATCGATGATCTCATCGGAACTTCTTAAATTTTTATAAAATTAAAGACAGTCCTCGGTATAAACATACATGGATTCTACATCTGCTAACTTAGCTGGTGCGATCGGTTTTCCGTTGGGCCACAAATGAGTGAAATCAGTTCTTTTTATTTCTCCGTTCTTTTGTCACTAAGCAACTCCTTAAACGCTTCCTCAAAAGAAATTTTCGTAAAAAAATATATAAAATAATATAAATAAATAAAAAAATGAATTTAATTTATTTTTTTCTATTTTGATTTCTTTGGCATTTAGCCAGCTTACTTTACTTTTTTCTATAAACTTTTTTCTATTCATTATATTCTTTTCAATCTTTTCTATACTATAAAAATCTGTTTTCTCCATTCTACATACTTGCAACAGTTTCTTTTTATTTTTTGGCATTTTTAAAAATATCTATGTGCTCTTTAGCTGTATTTACCCGCTGTTGATTTTTTAAAGCAGTTTCAATTTTTGAAACATTCTTTATCAAAACAATGAAATTTTTATAGTATTTTTAAAACGTTCTTAAAACATTGGAACATTCTTTTGAAGGAAAATAAATAGTGTACAATTTTGTTAAAACGTTCCAAAAGCATTGGAACATTCTTTTTAAGGAAAAAGGATTATTTTGTAATTTTGTTAAAACGTTCCAAAAGCATTGGAACATTGTTTCCAATGAAAAGGATCATTTTATATTTTTTTTAAAACGTTCTAAAAACCTTGGAACATTCTTTTCCAAGAAAAATAGTGTAATATTGTTTTATTAAAACGTTTCACACGGATAAATACGTTTTATTACATACATTTTGCATTTAATTGGAAAACGAGTGGGTTGGAACGTAATGTCAAAATAAAATATCAAAAACTGTCACTTGAGGACTGAAACAGATTAATGAAACAGATAGAAGATGTCAAAATAAGTAGATCTGTATATTTAACTCATTTTTGCATGACTTGTGGGTTGGAACGTTTTTGTATAACTACGTCCAATTATTCCACCAATTTTTATTCTTTCGAATTTTAGTACGTATAAAACCATCTAAAATGTTTAACGCTCACCCTCAAAGCTCGCTAGATGTCCGTGTATTACGATAATACAGTAATTGTAGTTATTAAAATTTAGTTTTAAATTCATTCAATGTATTTTATTCCCGACAGTTTCAGTAGGATTGTTATGATTTTTACATGGTAGAGCCATGCTGCAGCTATATTAGTGGTATAGTTTTAGCACGAATGGGTCAACGCGACCGGGGAAGGATCACGCTCTCACAGAATACCAATGTAAAATAGCAGCTGTACGCCGCTGTGTTTCGTTTGGTGTAGTTTCGTTTCGTATAGTGTAGAGAACCGGAGACCCTTTTTACTGGAAACCAGGCATTCCATCTTAGTCCTCAGGGGTGACATCGCATCTGCATTTTGATTTTAATCGAAGATAGATGTAGATGTCTATGGGCCACAGCAACCACTTACCATCAGGTGGACTGTGTGCTTGTTTGTCACCCTTATCCTATAAAAAAATCAAAAAATTGTCATTTATTTTGTATGATATTATAATACTTGGTTTTCATTTCTTTATTACAACCTATCAAAAGTCCAATGCTGAACATAGGCCTCCCCATGGTCATCTCCCTCATCTCATAGGTTTTTCATTTGACATAGTTACTACGCTTGGCAAGCGGGTTGGCAACGGCAGTTTTACTATTTTGAGTTGTTATCAGGATGAATAGAATAGAATAGAATAGAATTTTATTCTATTCAATATTGATTATAAGTAATTCTTATTGAAAGTCATTTTTTTACTTTACCACTGGTTCGAAAAAAATCCTCTGTCCTGGGAAGAACCAGCAAGAAACCCAGCGGGAATTTTTTTTAAATAAATTTTACAATACTTTTTTTTAATAATATTACAAACTATTTACAAAATTTATTTCAGAAACAGCTTGGAAGCGACCACCTCATTCCCAGGGGTTATTATCAGCCATGTCTTCATTTATATTATAATAACCCTTTTTGTACAGTTTTTGTTTAATTAAATATTTAAACTTGGTAATAGAGATATCTTGTATATTTTCTGGGACTTTGTTGTAATAGCGTAAACATTGCCCCAAGAATGAATTACTGACTCTGTGGAGTCGAGAGACTGGTATCACTAGCTTGTGTTTGTTCCTAGTGTTTACAGAGTGTATATCACTTTTTTACTAAAACTATCTTTGTTTTTGTGAACATACATTAAATTTTCGTAAATATACTGAGAGGCCAAAGTTAATATATTTATTTCGTTAAATTTTTCTCTAAGAGACTCTCTCGGTTTAAGGTTGTAAATAGCTGTTATGGCCCTCTTCTGCAAAACAAAAATAGTTTCTAAATCAGCCGCATTTCCCCATAGCAAAATCCCATAAGACATTATGCTATGGAAATAACTGAAATAAACCCATCTACCTGTCTCGACACTAGTGAGATCTCTAATCTTTTTTACAGCATAAGGTGCAGAGCTTAGTCTGCTTGCTAGTTTGGATATATGGGGGCCCCACTGAAGCTTTGCGTCGAGAGTGATGCCAAGGAAAACAGAGGATTCAACAGGGCTCAGTTCTTCCCCATTTAAAAACACATTGGTATTCAAATTTTTATTTAATTTTTTTTATTCATTCGTTGTTGTAAATTTAATACATTTAGTTTTATTGCCGTTTAAATGCGTATTATTAACGTTAAACCAATGCACCAATTTTGATATAGCATGATTCACTTCGTCACATTTAAATGATAGACTGAGAATGAATGAGATGTTGCTGCTGCCGCCTCCTTTTTCATTATCCTCCATTACCACTTACGATATTCACGGGATGATATGGAGTAATGGAATCTCTTGCGCTGCCACTACACGGCATTGTCACTACACCCGACGGCTCCGTGGCGCAGTGGCTTAGCTTGAGTTGCGCCGCTAAGGACGCGGGTTCGAATCCCGTACGTATCAAGTATTTTAATGGCCTACAAATAATTGTTCCGGGTCTGGATGTTTGTGTCAGTTTACTAACGTAATTAATAACAAAATTAAATAAAATTATAAGTTAAAAAGTCACCAGTACAATATTATAATATTCCAGATATTTGGTATTATATTTGGTCCTTATAATTTAATGATTTGCCGGGTGGCATGATATCAAATTGGTTTTTCGATAATTGAAAATACCACTTTTATTTATCGCTAGTGTATTATGCGGACGAAGTCGCGGGTTAAAGCTAGTATCATATAATATCGTATACTAAAATGTGCATGTTAGAAAGTGTAGTCCTTCACATAATTGGCTTCAACTGTGTTCTGTTGGAACTCATCCAAAAGTAGATTTTATCTGTGAACCTGGCGAATATTATGCGACGTTGTTAGGTAACAAGTGAAGTTTATTAAATTATTTTCGCAAACGACAAATTTTTGACAAGTTTTAGTATTTTTTAATTTGTCATAATTTTATTCCGTAAGGGCAAATGAGATATATATTTTTATTTTATTTTTTATTACGCCGTCAACATTCTAATCCTGTGCATGGGTTTCTACTGTAGATGGAAGAATTGAATTGAAGGATGTCGTAATCGGTACGGTTGCCTCTTGACAAACAGATTCTGCTGTGTTTATCAAAAGTGTACTATAAGCCAAGTCGACAAGATTTTAAATTCAACCAAGTCGACAATTTTAAGCAAACTGCGCTTTAAGTCTCAAATGCACTTTCCATTTTTGACTTATTTCAGATTTTCCAACAGAGTGTGGGAGATAAATAAGGTTCACGGAATGGAGACCAAGCACTATAATATTTACATTATACTCAATTGTTTTTTTCATTTTATACATTTTTCACATAGTACCTAAATACTATATGATCTACCCATCATGTGCACGGCCATTTATTATGTATATACGCTTCAATTGTCAAGGGCCGTTCGGGAGGTCGCACGATACCGGTAGGCGCTAATGTAAACAATGATATCTTTTCAATTTTGTATGCCAGCTATATATAAATCTAATACGGTTCGATTCGTTGTGAATTAAGCTATTCAATTCTACTTTATAAATATTAAATTCTATTTTTATAATATTATCAATCTCATTTCAAAATTGTGTCACGTAATTTTGCCGGTTTCTTGTACTTATAGGGTAAGGATTATGAAATTAAACCATTAAGTATATAAAAAGATATTTGTTTTTTTTTTTGCATAAAATATACAACATTATATCAAAAGAGATTAAAAATCACACCCCTCAAGACAACAAACTTTTTAATATCTACCTCCTTTTACGCGGCAAAGCGAAAAAGCAAGGGGTGGGGGAGGGGTACATTCGCCCCTACCTTTTCCCCCCGCCGGACGTACATATTTTTTATATTAAATGTTGAAGATTAAACTTTTTATTGAATGATTTCTGAGAAAAATCGCTCTAATAGGGAGGGGGGCAGGGGGTGTATTGATCTGATTACTCAGCAGATTAAGCATAGAACAAACTAAATCCTTGAAAGCATAAAACTCTTCACTGAGCTGTACAAAGTTGGGTTAGTTGGAGTTGATGCAGCTTTCAGTTTTGCTCAAACTCTGCCATCTTCAAGGTCCAACTCTCTTCCAGTTCTGTATATTTTCCACATTAGACGTATTTGCCATAATTGTAGTTTCAAAGGAGCAAAGTAAAGGGTTGGGTTTAGTATCAAGTCGCCTGAATTTGAGGAGTCTGTTACTGTGGGGGGGTCAAGGGGGCTTGTCTCAAACAATTTTAGCTGCCGGAGCTGCGTCAAAATATTTAAAATAATTTTCTAAAAATATTCATAAATCACTAATTAATACCTGAAACGGAACTTAAATTACTCTAAATTTTTACTTTTTTTTAAGTTTTTTTAAGTTCGCATTGACAGTGACAGATATACTCGACTTCGCGACTCGCGTCATAAGCATCATTCCGTTGCTTCCGAGTTTACGTGAATATGCCCCTTATTGTTATTATCTGCCTCCTGTTTTTTGACGACTTCGCTACCCCTCTGGACACCAATTGCTTGTTATTTTACGACGTTTTTGGAAAGGGTGGAAGTAATAAAATATGTTTACTTATTAAAGTAATTTTAAAAGTTAACATTTTGGTGTTTTATTTGGTGCAAGAGCGAGCGAAGCGAGTTCGGAACTTGGGGCACCCTGACTCAGTTTTATAAACCATCCAGAAATTGGAGCCACGCTTATGGGCCTCCGTCGACTACACTTTGGTATTACTTCAGCGTAGGAAGACGCCCCCTATTATCAATCAATGGATTAATGTTTTCGATTTCCTATTTTTTCGTGACATAAACTTATTTTAATATTTCGTCTTCCAGATTCTGAATTGGGCAATTTTTATATTTTGAGATAGAAAAATATAACGCCTTTTTTAAACCATATTTCAACTTATTACAAAATGGGCCCAGAAATCCCCGTCTCATTTCATATTTCACGAATTCCAATGTGCGAAAACTACGTTTTATGTTATAATTTCGATATATCGTGAATATTATGGCGAAGTTGTTTTCAATAAAAATGGCGTTGGTCAAAGATACCTAATAAATTAAAGTTGTAAATATTTACTTTGCAAACATCCGCTTAATAAAAAATTTTAATAAGCGGATGTTTGCAAAGTAAATATTTACAACTTTAATATAATGGATTTCCGCAAAGTAACGCCTGATTCTATTAATACCCTAATAAAGTATATACCTATGTTTGAATTTTTATTTATTTACGCAAATATCGCTCACCTCAGCAACGCTGCCCTAAACATCGCACGGAGCACCCGCGTTCCTCCGAGATAAAATAAAAAAATGTTCCGTCTTTTTTTCTTCCTACTATTTCATTTATCTTATTACTATCACAACATAAAAATACATACACTTACCGTTACTGACTATTTTAAGTCCACTGCTAAACATAGGCCTTCCCCATATATTGCCTCATAGGGGGTATATTTGCCATAGCTGCTACTATGTAACAAGGTACGTGTACCGTGTACTAGAACGGTACACCGACTAGGCATGACGATCTGAAATCGATTAATCAATTTCTTGTTACAAAAATATCGATTTTTAAATCGATATTTAGCAGTGAATCGATATTTCACCTTAGAAATCGAGATTCGTTTTATTCTGTTTTGATAGGAACCATAAAATTATTTACAATTAGCTGAGTGTACTCAAACACGTAAAAAAATTACAGTTTTTCACTTCATTATTTGAAAACTCGCGAAATGACTGTGTGCTCAATTTCTTTCGCCTCTTCTTAATGTATTAATGAATACAAAAAAGTTACGTTTGTTATCGCTTTGTTGTATTTCGTTGGTAGTGTAAACACAAACTCGAAAAGTAAATCAAAGAAGATCAATTTTAATCGGCCTTTTTAATCTCGATTTATTTGAGAATCAGGTTTCGATTCAAATCCATTTGAAAATCGATCTTTTTTAGAAAACCGGCATACCGACCGACTAATCGGCTAGGTTAGATGAAATTCGTATATTTCAAAAATAATAGTAAGGAAGGAAATAAAAAATCGACTATTGAAATAAAACTTAATACTGAGCCGTGGTAGCTCATATCGCTCGCTGTAAATTTCACAGTACGCGAGCAACCCGCCGGCACCAATGAAATTGTTAATTGCAATTTTAAGTGCTGATTACGTGCTCGGCGAAACTCAATGATTGACATTGAGTCTGTCAACCTTCACATTCTTTCCTTAGGGGTTACTCTTCATAATATAGACTGTGATGACTCATTGAGTGATCTTATTATTACTGCTCCGGGTTTCTCACAACATGACCTAATTTACGCTTCTTATAAGCTTAGTCCTCCAAAAACTACTTCTAATATTTTGCAATTACGTAATTTCAAAAGAGTAAACCCGGATAATCTCAGGAAAGACGCTTCTAATTTAAATTTCGATCCTTCAGGGAACGCATCTACAGTTGATGAAAAAATATCTTACCTTAATAATACAATTCTCAGCCGGTATGATACTCATGCTCCGATTCACAAAGTTAGATTAAAGCGTGCTCCTGCTCTTTGGATAACAGAGAGTGTTCGGGTAGCAATGAATAGACGGAATCGGACTTTTCTTCGATTTAGAAGGGAACGAACGGAGAAAAATTGGTTAGCCTTTAAGTTATGTAGAATCGATGCAATCAGATAGTACGTAACGCTAAACGCCGCTATACCCATACTAATATTTGTAACTCTTCGCCAGCCGATGTTTGGAAATTTCTCAAACCTTTTGGTGCGGGTAAGGTATCTACCCAGGATTGCGGTCCTTCTCATTCTCTCAATTACTTGAATCTGCATTTTGTTTCTGCTACAGCAATGCACCCTGCAATTCGTTCTCAAACAATAGCTTATTTGGCTTCAATCCAATCTTCTCACACGTCAGTTTTTCATTTCTCACCGGTTCATCGGGATGAGGTTAGAAAGGCTGTGCTGGCAATCAAATTCAGGGCCATGGGTTGTGATGAAATCAGTAGAAATATGACAGTTACATCTTAGAGTATCTTCTACCAGCTGTAACGCATATTATAAATTTTTCTCTAGACTCTGGACAGTATTCAACCCCTTGGAAAAAGGGCTATGTGCGTCCCTTCCTAAAGTTTCAAACCCTTTACTCCCTAAACATTTCCGTCCCATATCTATCTTGCCATTTCTTTCCAAATTTTTAGAGGCATGTGTATAATAAGCAAATCTCCAATTTAATATCCAAAAATAACCTACTGAGTGCTTATCAGTCTGGTTTTCGCTCCGGTCACAGCACCACCACTGCTTTACTATAAGGTACTGAGGATATAAAACACGGAGTGTATACCAAAAAAGTAACAGTGATGGTGTTAGTAGACTTTTCCAACGCTTTTAACACACATATCCTGTACCATATTAAATTTACTCCCTCAGTCTTGGAATGGTTTTCCTCTTATCTTCGCGACCGCTAGCAATCAGTCCACGTAAAGGAGGAGACTTCCCAGTGGCTAAGTCTTGATTCTGGTGTGCCGTAAGGCGGAATTCTATCTCCCATATTATTTTCAGTTTTCATTAACTACATATCCTCCTTCGTCGATTGTTCGTACCATCTGTACGCAGACGATCTCCAAATATATGTGCAATCGGATATCGATAATCTACATGATGCTATCGCTAAACTAAACCATAATTTGGAAGCCATTTATAACTGATCATCGCGTTTTGGCATTTCTGTCCATCCAATTAAATGTCAAGCAATGCTTGTTGGTACCTCAAGAATGCTGGCAAAAATTGACGTCAGTTGCTTGCCACCCGTATTTTATAATGATAATTTGATCCCGTTCTCTGACTGGGTAAAAAACCTGGGTCTATACATGGATAGAGACATTGAACTGGCAAAAACAAGTCACTGAGGTCAGCCGTAAAGTCACTGCTACCTTAAGATCGCTCTACCGTCTGCAAAACTAAGCATATGCTTGTTCAAACACTCATCTTGCCTGTCATTGATTATGCAGATGTTTGTTACTCAGACTTGAACCAAAATCTCTCAATAAGCTTGAGCGCCTTCTTAATAACTGCATCAGATTTATTTTCGGCCTTCGAAAATATGACCACATCTCTCAATTTCGTATTCGCCTTAAATGGCTAACTATCCGAGAAAGGCGCAATTCCAGAATATTGTCTGTTCTCTACTCCATTTTAAATGATTTGTCATCCCCTCCCTACCTTAAAGAAAAATTTCAATATCTTTCATCCAACCACGACAAGGTACTTCGCTCTTCAACTAATCTGAAGATTTCAGTTCCACTCCATTTTACTAGCTTTATCGGCAATTCTTTTACTGTTCAGGCTACACTACTCTGAAACTCCTTACCTGAAGATAGGAAAGCACCTAATAAGATAGCCTTGAAAATATTGGCCCGGGAACATCTTTCGAAAACAATGTCGTCAGCATAATGTCAATACTGCTATCTTTATCCAGACATATTATGTATGTATGTATTTATTTATTTATTTAATCTTTTATGCACAAAAGAAAAATCGTACATATGGCGGACTTAATGCCTTGAGGCATTCTCTCCCAGTCAACCATTAGGCTAAGCAGAGATAAACATATGGGAGGTAGTGCAGCAAAAGTAAACTAATAATGAGAAAAAAAAAGGTAACAAAGTTCGAATAAACCAGAATATATATATATATGTATATATATATATATATATATATATATATAGAAAGTGTTCTATACATATATCATACAAATGTAAATATATTAATACAGACGTACACAAATACATATGTCTACGTAAATACATTAAATATATACATAATATTATATATGTATGTATTTATGTGTATATGAATATATGTTTTAATGATAATTGTTATATGTGGATTATTATGTATTTGTTTGAATTTATATGTATTAGTGTCATTTACAAGCCTTATTTTAATGTGTGTTATATCTATATAAATTTATTATTTTTAGTTATTTAAATCACCTGCCACTAATTTCTCACCATGCCATGGGTTGACTGGCAGAGAATGCTAACTGGCATTAAGTCCATCCTTTGTAACCTTCATGGTTAGAACACTAAAGCTTTTAAATAAATAAATATTGTGTAAGTGTCAGTGACATATGTAAAGAAATTTTTCGGAGGTTAGCATATGCACATACAATCAGCCTGATTAGCTGAAATTTTGGAAAACCTAAAGTTTTAGTTAAATTTACAGCCTTCCTTTATACGTCGTACTGCTGGGCACCGGTCTCTCCTTATTTCTGAGAGGGGTTTAGGCCAAGAAAGTGTCCGCCGCGCTGCCCCAATGTGTGTTGGCGAACTTCACATTTCTTCGAAATATTTTTTTCTTATTTCTCAGTCATGCCGGTTTCCTCTCCATGTTTTATTTAACCGCTGAGCACTTGGTAAATCAGCACTTAAAATTGCAATTAACAATTTCATTGGTGCCGGCGGGGATTGAACCCGGGTTGCTCGCGTACTGTGAAATTCACAGCGAGCGCTAACCTTCTGAGCTACCACGGCTCTAACTTGGAAACCTAATAACTAATTAATCTATTAAAGTAGATCGGAGGCGATTAAATTCGGAACGAGTTTAAATGTATTGATAATGAGGGTAATAACAATTTATTACGAATTAAAAAGTTCTAAAGGAACATTGTCCTTTATCTTGATCATGTATGTACGCGAGCCGTGTACGTGAAAGTAATGATACAATTAAGTAATGAATCATTTATGACAATATATATTAGTGTTAAGGTAGAATAAGCAGCAGTCTAATTAAAGTTCTAGACAGATTAACACGTCTCTCTCATTTGGCACCTTCTATATTACAATGTCGTCGAAAAATGATTTATCTTTCTCCTCAAAATAGAAAAACCCTTATTAACTTATTACCTTAATTACTACCTCACCATTATTGGTAAATTTTTATTTTTTATTTTTGGAAATAAATTACTATTTACGCTTGGGGCTAAATCTGGACTGTATGGTGGATGTTCCAAAATTTAACATCCTATTCTTTGAACACCAATTATCTCAACATGCCATCGCAAAACGCTTTGGGCAAGGCCGCGTTATTGAGTAAAAGCAGCCTTTGCTCAATTTTTCTTAACATTTTTTCCTATAACAGCGTCTTTTAACCTTTCAATCATTCGAATGTAATATTATTCATTTATATATATATATCACTCTTTGGTTGATTATTATAAACAACCAAAGAGATTTCTTCTGAATCCAAAAACACTGTTTTCGACTCAATACAGTGGCCAAAGTTTTTTGTGATTCAAAAGGATTCAGCCATGTGTTTGCGGCCTCATTAGGGCACCTTGAAATTCTTAAGGTGTGTTTTTTAACCCACTTAATAAAAATTTAAATATTTTTTTGTATGTTTAGCGATAATTCTTTACGTTGTCCGATTTCAATGAATCTTTTTGTTAGAAAAGGATTGAGGTATCCTTCCGAGGTTGGTTCCATAAAAAATTGGCCAAGATCTGATGATGCGATATATGAGAAAATCTTTAAACTCTTCAATCTGCTTTACACAACATTTAAGTGAATAATTCTTAAGCAGGTCAACCGATTTAAATAATTATATTCTATATAGTTCTTTAAAGTCGGTTTTTAATATTTAAAAGTTTAATTATTGTGTATCTGTATCGAGTGTTGCTTAAAGTCCAGCTCATAATGATAAACCCAAATTTCACCTACGATAACAATCCGGCCCACGACTTATCCTGTGATCTCGCTACAGAAGTCCGAAAACTCGTATCAATACGCTACGCGTTGCGGCTTTCGGTGTATAGTATCCTTGATACTCATTTTACACATACAGCCTGTGACATGCCAAGAATTCTGTGTATATCAACATTCTGTGTGATATACACAGAATGTTCAAAATAGTTGTATTGGCTACTCCTAATATTTATGGCAAGTTGTTTTTTTTAAACTGGCAATTATTTTTATATTCTATTATTAATATTTTTCTAAATTATCCGTTTAATCACGTCACGGGATCGCATTCAAGCGTTTCTGCGTTGCTTAGAGATTGTATCAACTTGTGAATTATGGTTTTCACAAAAATTATTTCCAAAATGACTTGAGAAGGTTTCTGTGCTTAAGAAACTTAATGACGCCACGAAACTCGATTTTCTCCACTTTACAAATCGTTTTTCTTATTTACTCGTTTAATCAATCACAGCTTAATGAATTATGTGATTGTTTAGGAATATATCATATAATATTATTAATTAGTGTCATAATTAGTCCAGGTTTACATACTAATCCCTTCATATCGCGAACTTGTCTTCCTCCTCTTATAATACAACTCTACATAAACAATAAAATTACTGTACTATTGGTGTGGAATATAAAGAATATCCGAGATGTTTATGGAGATTTACGATATTATTACCCGAGATGTTACTGTACATCTTGATACACGACTGTATAATAACAAAATTGAAAAATAAAAAAAATCGACAATAACACAACAATATTAATAAATGGGAACGAAACGAGAGCTTTGATTCCAAGACTATTTGAAAACAAGTATCATGTTCCACATTCTAAGGGAAGTATAACTTAAAATGTGCACAAAAGGAATCTTGTGCACTTAAAAAGCAATCAAGCCAAGTCGCAAAACGACCAAGGCCCGCAACACAAAGTGAGGGCTGCTCTTAAACGTGTTCTATCTTGGAACGACTGTGAAATGTTTTTATAGAATAAAAAAAATATTATTTAAATAAAAATGGTTTATTTTTTTCTTCAAATATCGTCGGATTTATTTGAAATATACACTGGAAGCACTGCGCAAATGTAGTCTATGGGTAAATAGAAAATCCAACCAAAAACATCAATGTGAAAAGTTATTTTTCTTAATAATGTCAATTTACTTAATTGAATTAGTAATGCGTGACTTGTTAGGGTTCTGTAATATGCGTTACGAGTTTCCTCAGAAGTGAGTTGAAACACTCAACACAGTAAAGTGCGATAACACAATTTTGTAGGATAGCGCTATGTTGCCCTGATCTACGTCAAAGAGTTTAAAATCAATTTGGCAGCTCCGTCTTCATTTATTCCTTTTTAATAAGAATTAAAATATGAGGTAGCCGTTTTCATGGAGTGGCCACTTTGGATTAAAATTAAACGTGCATGGTCCAGAATTCGTGATGAAACTTTTTTTTACATAAAAACAAGAGCAAACTCAAAGGACAGTCAATTAATTTTGACAGTGTAAATAATGCTCTATCGAAATTAGTACATTGATTTAACGCCAACAAGTTGCTCTTAATCAAACAATTCTCTCAAAATGTATTAAATTAACAATACGTAATGTTAAACATTCAAATACCAATATGCTCTTAAATGGGGAAGAGTTAAGTCTTGTGGATACCACTGTTTTTCTTGGTATTATTATTGACGCGAAGCTTCAATGGGGCTCCCATATATCTAAATTAGCAGGCTGACTTAGTCCTGTAGCATATGCCTGTAAGAGATTAGAAGTCTCACCAATGTTGAGACAGCTAGATTAGTTTATTTTAGTTACTTTCATAGCGTGGTGTCTTATGGAATATTGCTATGGGGTAATGCGACTGACATTGAAGGCATATTTCTTTTGCAAAAGAGAGCCGTACGGACGATTTATAACCTAAATTGTAAAGAGAATAATTTAGAAATAAACATATTAAATTTGGCATCGAAATATATTTATGAAAATTTAATGTATGTACATAAAAACATAAATAGCTTTGATAAGAATAAAGATGTCCATACTTTAAACACTAAGAACAAACATAAGCTTGTAATACCAGTTACTAGACTCCACAGAATTAGTAATTCATTTATGGGGCAATGTATACGCAAAAGCGTATTTACTATTTTGTAAAAACAACAAAATCCCAGAAAATGTGCCAGATTTGTCAATAAATAACTTGAAATGTTTTATTAAAGAAAATTCGTACAAAAATGGTTATTATAATCAAGGGCGCATCCTGTGGGGGGAGCACAGGGGCACGTGAAACGGTTTAAATAAAACAAAGAACTGGGAGATTAATACGACAGCGCTTTGATAACATTTAAGCAACATAGAGGAGCTAACATGAGTGGTAAAATAAAAGGTGTAAAGGCGCACATAACTTTTTTCACCCATTGTACAAGCCACCGACTCAACTTAGTTATCAGTACAGCATTCACCGTACCCAGCATAAGAAATGCTGTGGGGTTATCTCAAATATACCTTCTTTCGTGATTCCAACCCCAGCTCTTGTAACTTGGAGACCGTCTGTTGTGCAGTATGAGGTCGTGCATTGTCGTGCAGGAGCAGCGGGGAGGAGCGATAGACCAAAGCTGGTAGGAGACGTGCGAGCTTCTCCATCATTGTGTTCAGTTCTTCATAGCACACATCTGCAACAATGCTCATCCTGTTTGGTAAGAAGCTGTGATAAATCACACTGGCGGCGGCGCTAGACCACCAAACAGTGACCATCACTATTCAAGTGGTAATTTTTCGTTTAGGGCATTGTTAGGTGCTGAACCAGGATCCATCCAAATTGCTGAGCGCTTACGATTGTCAAACAGAATCCATTTTTCACATGATAACAATGCGGTTCAAATTATTAATTCCTTCAATAATTCCTTCGTTTGTGTGCCTGTTGAGCAGTGCAAGGGATGTCTCGATGCGTTCTTCGCGCTGGTGATCATTGAGTTCGCGGGCACCCTTTTGTCAAGATTTTTACCTTGCCAATTTGACGCAAATGGACCAATATTGTTTTGCTACTAACGTCGAAAGCTGCTGCTAATTCAGCCGTAGATTGAGTATCATCAGCTTCCACAATCACCTTTAATTCGTCATTGTCGGCCAAAGTTTTCGGACGACCACGGGGTTCATTTTTCAGGTTGAAATTTCCAGAACAGAAGCGGGCAAATCAATAATAGGTGGTGCGTTCGTTTGTAGTATTCGCTCCGTAAACTTCGTTGATTTTGCATGCCACTTGTGTCGCAATGCTGCCACGACGGTACTCATATTCCATAATTACTCGAATTTTTAACGTATCCATGATAACTAATTCTGAAAAAATAATTCTATGATTATAAAATAAAATTAATTTGAAATTAGAATTCTTAGCCAAACAAAAATTATTTTGATTGCAATTTGAATACAATTTCGTAGGTAAAGACCTATTACATTAAAAAATATGTGAAACTAGATGCGTAGAATGACATGAAGCGGTTTAGTTTAGTACATTTTAGGAAGTCTTGTCTTCCTGGAGTTTTGCAAACAATGGCTGATTAAGAGGAGAGGCGTGATACATCTGTGGTTTCGCTGCTCTAAGCTATAATGTCGTCGGAATTTCTTGCGAGTTGGTAATTCTCGCTGATATATTGGAAATAGCACTCCCTTTATCTCGATCCTTACATGCCATTAAAGTTGATGTACTTTCTGCAACTCAGCTTATCGATATGACCACAACCAGCTTGCAGAGGCAACGTGATACTAGCACGGACACATTTAAAAAACTTTTTAATAAACCTGAGGTCCTAACGAAACTGGAACGGAAATCACGGTATGTAGAATAACCGGCCGTCAAACAAATAGATAGAACATTCAGACTCAGTCTGTTGAAGAATGTTATCGACTTTCAGTGTATATTTCTTTTCTTGATTATTTATTAAATGAAATGTCCTTTAGGTTTCCCAGAGCTCAGCTGCAAAGAACAGGAAAGCTACAAGAGTTGTTGTCCCATAACTTAATCGATGATGACATAGAGGATGTTTTGCAGAGTGCTGAAGTATAAAAAGAGGATCTACCTTGTTTTTTAGCTTTGAAGGCCGTGTTACATATTCGGCAACAGTTGAGAGAAAATATCCTTAAATCCTGCCAAAAAAGAGCAACGGCTCTGCCAAATGTAAGAACTTTGTTTGTGCCAATTATTGTGCACGTTTCATGTGACAACCAGCACTGCCGAGCAATTTTTACCACCTTACGCCGGTTGAAGACATATCTTCAGTATTTAAGCAGTATGAGAGAAGATTGTCAAAATGGACTGGGCTTATTTCATATTCATAATGAAAGAGAAGAAAGAGATTGCTACGAAGATGAACGCTGAAGAAGTACTTGATACCTTCAGCAGAAAACATAAAAGAAAGCTATCTCTAATAAACATTTAGGCCCGTGTTAATAAACGTTACTCAACGACGAACTCAAGTGCGTAATCATTTGATACGCCCTCATTATGAAATCAGCATCTCAAGATCGTTGCTAATTAATAAACACATAAAAACAGTATCTCAAAACGCTGTACTTAGGAATACTGTTCTGTGACTTGCACTCAAGTATGCACACTTGAGAGTCGAGTTTCGTTTATTAATCAGTGTGGCACTCAGCTGATATCGTAAACCTAAACCGCATCTTGAGATATGTTTATTAATAAGATCATAACCTCAAGATTGTACTCAAGTGCGTGTACTTGAGCTGAGTAACGTTTATTAATACGGGCCTTAATTTCTCATTATGTTATCTTTATTGCGAGTATTTTTAATATTTATTCTTGTATTTCATTGACAAAGAATTGATCCCAAAAACAGCATAGTACAACACTATGTCCCTACACTGTACCTACACTTGACCTATGGCTCATGTGCCCCTCCCAGAAATAAATCCTGGATCCGCCCTTGATTTTAATATCAAAGAATACATAAATGAAAAACCCCTGGGAATGAGGTGGTCGCCACCATACTGGATCTATTAAAACTCGTTTAAAATTTGTACAAACATTTACTTTACTTTTTTACGTGGTAGAGGCATGCTTCAGCTATATTAGTAGTATAGTTGTAGCACCAACGGGTCGGCTCGACCGCGGAAGGACCACGCTCTCACAGAATACCAGCGTAAAATAGCAGCTTAACGCTGCTGTGTTTCGTATGGTGAGTGTAGAGAACCGGAGACCCTTTTTACTGGAAACGAGGCGTTACATGTTAGTCCTCACGGGTGACAACACATCTGTATTTTGATTCGTAATTGACGATATATGGATGTAGATGTCTATGGGCCGCAGCAACCACTTACCATCAGGTGGACTGTGTGCTCGTTTGTCACCCTTATCCTATAAAAAAATAATATTGTAAAGTGAAATATGTTTAAAAGTCAAGCTGGGTTTCTTGCTGGTTTTTCCCAGGACAGAGGTTTCCCGAACTAGTGGTAAATAGAAAAATAACTTTCAATAAGTATTATGTAATAATCTAATTTCAATAAAAATTATTCTATTCTATTCTAATTTAAAAATTTTGAATTGACTTTCAATAGTTTTACATTCCACATTTGTGTTTAACATAGAGACCTCAAAAATTAGAGTATTTTTTTAAATAATTTGACAAAATTTATATATTTATTTCTTAGAAAAAAAGTATATATTTTTTTTCCAATTCAAAACAGCAATTTCAAACTTTACCCTTAATATCCACTCCTCCATTTTCTGAATAATTAAAAAAAGCAGTCTTAAGTTTTGTTGGTTTAAAATATTGTTTTAATAGTATGGAGTAAAAGGATATAACATAATACAGGATACACTATCAACTTATCCTCAGATCTCAATGTCACTTGCACACATTGCGCTAAATAACAAATGATGCTCTGGCGGCAAATCGATCATTTATGCCTCACTAGGAATTTGAAAAATAAACCGGTGGTCCGGATCCGGTCCAGTACGCGAGCCCAGCATACTGAGTGAAATGGATACCAATTCCCCCCATGGTCCACCCAACTATCTGGTTATACGGGACGAATCTTAAGATGAGCATGCGGTGCTTGCTTGGGTGATTTTATAGGTAAAGTTTTCAATGATTTCCTTTCAGTATATTGCGACAAAATTTTTAATACTACTTGTATGTGTATATTAAATGAAACTATTTTTTACGGATTATATCGCGTTTAATTAACTTATTTTTTTTTATTAATTCCCGACGTTTCGGGTCCTTTACAGCACCCATGGTCACGGGAGGGACTGAGGTGTTTGACGTCCCGATGTCATAGTTAGTTTTAATATTTTTTTTATTAATTTTTGGTTCGATCTACGCAGAATGAGCTTACAGTATCTTGAAGTCTAGCAGTGGTATACTTGGGTTTGGATTTAATTTTATTAATTATAGGATCCCAAGCAGATGGCAGCACCCATCCATCTTCTCTATTGAAATTAGGATGTTTTTCAATTTCAATAACCTCGCGAATCATCCTTGGTAGGAATCGGTGTTCTTTTGCGAGGATTTGTGGTCTATCAAATCTAATGTAATGGCGGGGACGATCTTGAACATGTTCACAAACTGCAGACATCGGGACGTCAAACACCTCAGTCCCCCGTGACCGTGGGTGCTGTAAAGCACCCGAAACGTCGGGAATTAAAAAGTTTAAATTAAACGCGATATAATCCGTAAAAAATTAGTTTCATTTAATGTGTAGTCTTCGCGTAAATATAAGAAAACATTGTATGTGTATACTTTTAACCCATTTCTGGCGGCAGAAGTATGCAAGAACATGGTACCTACCCTAGACTCCTAGGCAGAAAAAGAGTCCTAGCACCTAGTAATACCAGCATAAGGATATAAAAGAGACCCCAATGTTCAACCAGTTATGTTTTACATAAATAGCGGCTCCGTCCTTGAAGCGGTCTCATGATTCTTCTTCAGATTTTTTAAAAATAAACGTTTACGTAGGTATTACCTATTATCATATTCAAAATGTTATGAATTCTAATGTGTTTTTTTAACGTGGTAGAGTCATGCTGTAGCTATATTATGGTTGTAGTACGAATGTGTCTGTCTCGACTGGGGAAGGACCACGCTCTCACAGAATACCAGCGTAAAATAGCAGCTTAATGCTGCTGTGTTTCGTTTGGTGAGTGTAGAGAGCCCGAGACCCTTTTCACTGGATACAAGGCATTTCATCTTAGTCCTCAGGGATGACAACGCATCTCCATATTGATTCTTAATTGAAGATATATGTAGATGTCTATGGGCCACAGTATCCACTTACCATAAAAAAAATATCTCCAATTTGACATTATTTCAATCTTTTAAATCTGCAGTGCAATTCAATTCCACAAATCTTTTTAAAAACCTTTGTGACTTGTCGTAAGCGATGCGTTTTGTTCAGATTGTATGAACAACAGCTTCGATTAAATGTCAAAACAACTGATTGCGAAGTACTAGAGAGGTTTACATTGTTTATTTTAATTACAGTCCCGTGCCGTTCTGTGAATTGATTGCTTTTATATCGAAAGTTTCAGAGCAGACTTGTTAGTAAAACGACTTTAAAACAATTTGCTTTTATCTGTGCCCGTAAAATGTTAAGCTGTTTGTAGGGAAGTTTGGAGAATAAAACATCATTCGGCTGAGATATTCTATACGATTTATTAATTTTTTGACAACTTGACACCAAACATTTAACATTATACTGGTGATACTTAATTACTAGTATAATGTTAAATCTCTAATACCTACAACTAGAACAATAAATGACTTATTCTATTGTACGCCTCATAACGCGAAGCTTTATTAAGTAGTGTATTATTTGAATAAAGCTACTTTTACGGATTATATCGCGTTTAATCACGGGTCCCCCGTGACCATGGGTGATGTAAAGCACCCGAAACGTCGGGAATTAATAAAATAAGTAATTAAACGCGATATAATCCGTAAAAGTAGTTTTATTCAATGTGTAGTGTTCGCGTAAATATAAGAAATCATTAGTGTATTATTTATTACTGGTATTACTATCGACACGTCAAGGTCAAGTAATTTTGTGGTCTTAAAATACCTCTATTATAACCATATTGCACTTATACGATAACACGAGTAGCCGTATATCAAGATAACACTCTAATTAATCCATCTTATATTTTCTAAATCATTATATGATGTTACTTTTAAAAAAAAAACGGTTTGAAAAAAAAATTACGTAGATATCCGGATGTTGATTTTGTATGTGGTCACGATAACTCCCGAAAAAAATGACGTATCGAGACCAGGTTTTTTTTAATTAGTTTCAGAATTACATCAACTGGTTCCTATATCATATCAATAGCCTAGTACGTAGTTTGTTAATAAAATGATTTTCAAGTTTTATAAGTTTTATTGCTATTACAAATTTAAAGGCGCTTTCATTTCTTTCTTTAGCCCTTGATAGACAAAGGACAAATGTACCATACAGCCTATACTTTGTGTAATCGATTTATTTGGGTAATTTTTTCAACAAAACTAAATGAAACGCTTATAAGGCGTGCACTTTTGGATTATCAAACTATTCTGTTCTATTGATAACTTAGCGTGATAAGGCGGTAGTTATATCATCCGCTTATAGAGAAGGAATATTACTTATACGCATAAAGAGAATAAAGAATGGGGGAGAGCTCCGAGTCCTGGGGTATTTAGCCAAATATGCCTAAAGAATGGCAAGACGTTTAAGGCGTGAAATTGAGTAGATCTAAACATACTCATTTTCTCCTAAATAGTCACATTGAAAACATCTTATTTTGCCATCCTTAGGAGTCGAATTTTTTCTTCAAATTAATATGAGACAACCTCAGGGGTGTAGTGAACATTTATAAATTAAAAAAATATACTTACATCAAAATCGGTTCACAGTTGGCGAAGATATCGCGTAACATAAATGTAAAAAAACAACAGTCGAAATGTAAGTCTTTATGACGGTTAAAACAACTTACAATCCATTACAGTGAGTAGTTTAATACATAGATAGTTCGAAGTTTGATTGGTGGAACAAATGTTGTTGCAAACAAACATTTGGCGATTACAATTATGACTTTGTATTCTGTAATATAGATAAGTTAACTATTAAAGTAAAGATACGTAATTTTGTGAAAATTCAAAATGCTCATCGCGATTACTCATATTAACAAAAGACCAGAAGACAGATAAAATGGCATGAAATCTCAGCAAGTTGATAGACTTCGACTCACGATACGACCTACGCCGATACAATGATAACAAGGCTGGTTTTAAAAGGATTGTCTGAAGGATGAATGACACTAAGTGTAAGGTACTTTACTTTATTAATTGATTCAGACAACTGTAACTCATATAACACACAGAAACACAGACCAACTGACTTTACTACTAATAAAATTATATTCACATTTTCTCTAATCCTATTTTGGTCCGGAACTTATAGAGTCAATGATGAGCCCATGTGTCATCATCATCATTACAGCCCTTCACAAGTCCACTGCTGAACATAGGCCTCCCCCACGGAATGCCACAAAGCACGGTCCTGAGCCACCTGCATCCATTGACTTCCTGCATGTCTTACCAGGTCGTCACTCCATCTAGTGGGGGGACGCCCTACACTTCGCCTGCCGGTACGAGGCTGCCACTCGAGAACCTTTTTCCCCATCGGTTGTCGGTTCTTCGAGCTATATGGCCGGCCCATTGCCACTTCAGCTTACTAATCCTTTGGGCTATGTCGGTTACTCTGGTTCTACTGCGGATATCCTCATTTCTAAGTTTATCACGCAGAGAAACCCCGAGCATAGCCCTCTCCATAGCTCGCTGAGCGACCTTGAGCTTCCTCATACGGCCAGCAGTGAAGGATCACGTCTCAGTTCCGTATGTCATCACTGGCAACACGCACTGGTTGTACAATTTCGTTTTGAGGTATGCCTGACGAGAAGATGGGTCGTAATCTCCCGAACCCATGTTTATTTGGGACTTAAAACACAAAAATCTGGCAACTTTGTAAGTTGCCTAGTTTGTCTTAAGATCGTACTAATGGGATACTGGGTTTGTGATTGTGAAGGCGATGTGCTAGCTACCCAACACTTCTTTCACAGTTTTCCATCTTAAACTATATTTTTGCTAAATATAGTTTTAAGATCTAAATGTGGTCTGAGTAGCTCTTTTACACTTATTAGAGACACACTGCAGCTATATTATGGTTGTAGCACGAATGGGTCGCCTCGAACGGGGAAGAACCTCGCTCTCACAGAATATCAGTGCAAAATAGCAGTGTAATGCTGCTGTGTTTCGTATGGTGAGTGTAAAGAACCGGAGACCAGTTTTACTGGAAACGAGACATTCCATCTTAGTCCTCAGGGGTGACAACGCATCTGCATTTTGATTTTTATTCGAGGATAAATGTAGATGTCTATGGGCCACAGCTTCCACTTACCATCAGGTGAGCAATGGCAAATGGCTATGAGACAATCTTTGGGGGAGGCCTATGTTCAGCAGTGGACTTAAATAGGTTGTAACAGTAAACGAGTTAATAGTCCAGACAACGCATCAGCGTTTTTATTATTAATCGAGGATGTAGGTGAAGATGTCTATTGAGCTACTATTCACTTACCATCAAATAGACTGCGTACTAGTTTGGCACCCCTACTTCTTTAAAAATAAAGTCGAAATTTGTCCAACATTGTCACTATGGTTATATCCTAGGGTATGACCATGAAATGAATATTATCTTATATTTTCATGTAATTTAAACGAAATTTGTCCCTGTATAAAATGATTGTACCCTTATTTTTGCTTAATATACATGTAGGACGGAATTAAAGAGTTTCTGAAGGACTTCAAGTACCGGTTTTCACCGCTTTCAGGGCTCCGCTGTAATTCCCCTCGCCTGGGGCCTTGCCGTTTTAAGGTGCTGGAGAGCCATTCTAATCTCGCTCAGACTGACGTCCGGGATATCATCGGAATAGTTTTGGATAAGACTCGCTCTTGGATCGTTACCACACTTGCGTGTGGCTCCAACGATGATGTGTACAGCTGCCCATAGAACCTCTCAATCTCCTCAAAATCTCAGGTGTGTGGAAACGCACCACCACCTCGGTCTTCAGCTTCGACAGTTGGCTCTTTCTGGCAGACAGATCTCTAGCAAAGACTTTGGAGCCCTGGTTCCGCTCGATCGCTTCTTCAATACGAGCTGTATTGAAGTTGCGCAGAATCCCGCCGCATGCATTTGGAGATCTATCTGTTCAGTTGCCTGTATTCTGTCATCTGGGAGACTGCAGCTTCATATCCCGTCTAACAGCGAGATTAAGAGTGGATCGGAGTTTTGTGTTCTTCTGCGGCGGGTCTTGCAAAACTTAGCTCCGACCGCATGGACAGTTTCCACGAGCTTGTCATTCATATCGTCCACTGCATTGCAATCTTCTAGGCACTGAAAACGGTTTCGTAGTTCGAGCTGAAAGGTTTCGGGACTTTGGATTAGAGCACGAGGGGACGGGCGTTGACTTCATTAGACGTGACCTCTCCAACTTTACGTTTAGGTTCAGTGTGCCCTCACCATTCGGTGATCGCTGCCGGTTTCACCCTCGCGATCACTGACATCACTGAACAATTGTCGCCTGGTCGTCATAATGAAGTCAATCTCATTTTTGTCGAACAGTCGGGGCTCGACCAGGTCCACTTCCTGTGGGGCCGCTTCTGGAAGAGAGTTCATCATAAAAGGTCCTCTCTCTCCATGAAGTCGGCCAGCTGCTGGCTTATGGGTTCCGTTGCCCTACTCCAAATTCCCTACTTTCAGCTCACCGTACTCTCTCTTGTGCCTAGTTTTATTGAAGTCTCATTAACACCGTATAGTGGGTTTTGGAGGAATGCATGGCAGAGATATCCTCATACATTTCCTCCACCTCTTCATCAGGGTGTGCCGAGGTTGGTGCGTAAACCTGTATGACCTTCAGCGAATACCGTTTGGTGATTCTGAGTATAAGGTAGGCAACCCTCGTCGACACACTCCAATCTTTACAATGTTGTTAACGAGAGACTTGTGACGATAAATCCGACACCTCCTTGGGACAGATGTATGCCTTCCCGGTGATAGAACAAGTTTGGATTCGAGGATTACCATGTCCTCCCTCTCTTCGGACCTCGGATAATCCTATAGTATTCCAGCGTAACTTCCATCTCTTCAGATCAGGATCTTCTCGTCAGTCCTTGGGTACGTGCGTTGCCACAGGTCGAGTCGTCGTGGTAAGCCGGACCTCCACCGGATTCTTGCACCCTGCCCGCCGTTATCATGGTCGCCACCGTAGCCAGGAATAGCGGGGCCCGGGACTGGGGGCCGTTCTTTGTTGTCGTCGCTCATGGGGTATATTGCCATTTGCCACGCTGGCGAGCGGATTGCAACCGCAGTTTTATTGTTTTTGCTGTTATCAGAAAGATGCTGCTGCCCATCTCTGCCTCAGTTTCCTCTGTCGCCTCTTACACGCCACACGGAAGATATGGGGTGTGAGTATTCTTACCCGCCACGGGGAAAATAAATACCTCTATCATAACCATATTGCACTTATACGATAACACGAGTAGCCGTATATCAAGATAACACTCTAATTAATCCATCTTATATTTTCTAAATCATTATATGATGTTACTTTTAAAAAAAAAACGGTTTGAAAAAAAATTTACGTAGACATCCCGATGTTGATTTTGTATGTGGTCACGATAACTCCCGAAAAAAATGACGTATCGAGACCAGGTTTTTTTAATTAGTTTCAGAATTACATCAACTGGTTCCCTATTTCATATCAATAGCCTAGTACGCGTCGTTTGTTAATAAAATGATTTTCAAGTTTTATAAGTTTTATTGCTATTACAAATTTAAAGGCGCTTTCATTTCTTTGACAAAGGACAAATGTATGGTACATATTACAGCGTAAATCGATTTTATACTTTGTGTAATCGATTTATTTTGGTAATGTTTTTTCAACAAAACTAAACGAAACGCTTATAAGGCGTGCACTTTTGGATTTTCCAAACTATTCTGTTCTATTGATAACTTAGCGTGATAAGGCGGTGGTTATATCATCCGCTTATAGAGAAGGAATATTACTTATACGCATAAAGAGAATAAAGAATGGGGGAGAGCTCCGAGTCCTGGGGTATTTAGCCAAATATGCCTAAAGAATGGCAAGACGTTTAAGGCGTGTAATTGAGTAGATCTAAACATACGCATTTTCCCCTAAATAGTCACATTAAAAACATCTTATTTTGCCATCCTTAGGAGTCGAATTTTTTCTTCAAATTTATATGAGACCACCTCAGGGGTGTAGTGAACATTTATAAATTAAAAAAATATACTTACATCAAAATCGGTTTACAGTTGGCGAAGATATCGCGTAACATAAATGTAAAAAAACAACAGTCGAAATGTAAGTCTCCTCCTTTTTTATGTCGGTTAAAACAACTTACAATCCATTACAGTGGAGTAGATTAATAGATAGTTCGAAGTTTGATTGGTGGAACAAATGTTGTAAACAAACATTTGGTGATTACAATTTATGACTTTGTATTCTGTAATATAGATAAGTTAACTATTAAAGTAAAGATACGTAATTTTGTGAAAATTCAAAAATGCTCATCGCGATTACTCATATTAACAAAAAGACCAGAAGACAGATAAAATGGCATGAAATCTCAGCAAGTTGATCGACTTCGACTCACGATACGTCCTACGCCGATACAATGATAACAAGGCTGGTTTTTAAAAGGGATTGTCTGAAGGATGAATGACACTAAGTGTAAGGTAGCTTACTTTATTAATTGATTCAGACAACTGTTACTCATATAACACACAGAAACACAGACCAACTGACTTTACTACTAATAAAATTACATTCACATTTTTCTCTAGTCCTATTTTGGTCCGGAACTTATAGAGTCAATGATGAGCCCATGTTTATTTGGGACTTAAAACACAAAAAAATCTGCCAACTTTGTAAGTTGCCTAGTTTGTCTTAAGATCGTACTAATGGGATACTGGGTTTGTGATTGTGAAGGCGATGTGCTAGCTACCCAACACTTCTTTCACAGTTTTCCATCTTAAACTATATTTTTTTGCTAAATATAGTTTTAAGATCTAAATGTGGTCTGAGTAGCTCTTTGAACTCTGCTTAAACGTATTACAGACAAATTTATGTATGTATATTTTATATATATATATATATATATATATATTTATACTTATTAGAGACACACTGCAGCTATATTATGGTTGTAGCACGAATGGGTCGCCTCGAACGGGGAAGAACCTCGCTCTCACAGAATATCAGTGCAAAATAGCAGTGTAATGCTGCTGTGTTTCGTATGGTGAGTGTAAAGAACCGGAGACCAGTTTTACTGGAAACGAGACATTCCATCTTAGTCCTCAGGGGTGACAACGCATCTGCATTTTGATTTTTATTCGAGGATAAATGTAGATGTCTATGGGCCACAGCTTCCACTTACCATCAGGTGAGCAATGGCAAATGGCTATGAGACAATCTTTGGGGGAGGCCTATGTTCAGCAGTGGACTTTAATAGGTTGTAACAGTAAACGAGTTAATAGTCCAGACAACGCGTCAGCGTTTTTATTTTTAATCGAGGACAGATGTAGGTGAAGATGTCTATTGAGCTACTATTCACTTACCATCAAGTAGAATGCGTACTAGTTTGCACCCCTACTTCTTTAAAAATAAAGTCGAAATTTGTCCAACATTGTCACTGTTGGTATATCCTAGGGTTTGACCATGAAATGAATATTATCTTATATTTTCTTGTAATTTAAACAAAATTCATCCCTGTATAAAATGATTGTACCCTTATTTTTTGCTTAATATACATTTAATTACTGGTTCATCATGTTCATCATCATCATCCACCTGCATCCATCGACTTCCTATATAACTATATATATGTTTTACCAGTTCGTCATTCCATCTAGTTAGTAATTATTTGGGTTTAAAAATAAAAGACCATTGCAAAAACATCGAATGCTATATTTCATATTCTAGAAACAACATTTAAAATGGCCTAAATATCTGCTTAGGGTTAAAAGGAACATGTTTACATTAGGGTACCAGCCAAAAATAAATTCTGAAATAAAATACCGTGGAAAAACGCTCGTACATCTAAGTATCCTATTGTAAACATTTAAAAATGAAACTAATCTGACTTCTATAGTTCCCTCAACGTTTTGAAATTTAGATGTATACATTTAGAAAATAATTTAAAAATAAAACATTTTATTTTGAATTTTTATCTTAAGTCAGATTAATGTAAGCTCAAAATAAAAAATAAATGAATTAACATACGATGATATGTACAGACATTAATATTTATAATCAAAATGAAAAAGTTGAACATTCAAGTCATACTTACGCATTTAAAAAATATTTAAAACTGCGTACACACTTTTACAACGTGCAATGTAACCAGCGGTAAATAAAAGTTCGCAATGCAATACGCGCTTTGCTAAATAGTTATAGAATACATTGTCTACTAAAGTACTTCTTAACATGTACTTTCATTTGTTTTTAGATGATTTTATCTTAAATTATAGCCTTGAAAATGTCTATAATAAAACGAGAGCCTCAGTCTCGTACGTATATCGAAGTTATTTTTGTTTCTGCAAATATTCTATATGATACACTACTTCTAGGTACCCTTTCAGACATCTCTAATATAAAGAGTAATAAAAAATACGCTGACTTTATAATTGAATATATCTAGTGTTCAAAACATCCCTTTTTTATTGATTTAGTGTTTAAATTGAGACATACTAACAATTTTATATTGAAAAATCATCACATAGCGGCATGTCGAGTAGAGCACTCCCACACGCTCGTGCGTTGTTAGGCGTGCAAAAGTATATTATAAAGAAATATCACGACGCCATTTTATGTAATTGTTAAGTACGTTTGTTCCAATACAATTTTCTAGAAGATAGCTCAAAAAATTCCAAATTTCAAACCAATTTAATAAAACCGTAGATTAGCATTGATTTGTCTAGCAAGAAAACTACTCAAGCACTGTAACAATTTTGCAAATTCGCTCTAGATTTTTTTTTAAATTAAATAAATATAATTTAACGGCTCTATGGCACAGTGGCTTAGGAATGAGTTGCTGAGGGCCGCAGATTTGAATCTGGATGTTTGTCCTTGTGAAATTTATGTAATGTAAACTACCTCCACGGTACAGGAGAAAGTCCAAATGGGGGGGAGGTGTAACGTTTAAAAAGCACTTGCAATAGTTTGGAAGATAAAAATCTATGCGTTGTGATTGTTTCTCTTTAAATTAGTTATTCCTAACCTTCATTTAATTTGGTATAATTTTCTAGATTTTTAGAATTAAATTAGAACACAGGCGCACGTTTCTGTGTTGGCTCACTGTGCCATAACGCATTTTGTATGATCACCTAAATCCAAGATCCGTCTTCTGTAAAACTCAGACCTGTGCGTTGGTGGAATATAATTTTAAGTTAAAATACACCCTATATATTATATACCTATATAACATTGATTTTATGTTACTACTGAATACCGTGGTAGCTAAAGGGGCCAAGCACTCGCTGTAAACTGGTTTACCACGTGCTTGGCGGTGAAGGAAAATATCGTGAGGAAACCTGCATGTCTGAGAAATAAGAAAAAAAATATATTTCGAAGACATGTGAAGTCCGCCCACACGCATTGGAGCAGCGCGACAGACATTTCCTTGCCCTAAAATCCTCTCAGAAATGAGAGGAGGCCTGTGTCAACAGTGAGACATGTATAGGCTGTAACTTTTAACTGATTACAATACACGTTGTAGTGGTTTACATTAACTTTAAGAAACAAGAATATGTAACGTATATTTGTTTTAAATATTAAATACAATAATAACTTTTACTTTAATAATTAAAGCTAACATTGAATTTAAAGCTTGATATCGACTTATAATACGATAAAAAAATCCAAAATTAAATAAATAATAGTAATTTAGTATACATATTTATTTAAAACGGCAAATATTTCGTATTATTTTATAATTTGTTATGCCCTTAAAATTAGTAAAACATGGATTGTCCTGATTTATATAAAATGCATTGTGCATTTGTTAGGTAAACATCAATGAGAACATAAACGACCAAAACAGTTTCATATAATTTACATGAAGGTATGAAATTTGCAATAAATCAGTTTTTTTTTATGTTAGCCGATATTACATTTACGAATATATCATCGCGAAAGTGATTACCTTAGCGACGGTATTTTTGTCGTTTTGAAACATTAAATGAAAATGTCTACGTGCGACAAGCAAAAGTTATTTTCAGGCTACTTCAGTTGAGAAAAAATGGCACCGCTACAGATTACAGCAAAGCTATTGGTTGCTTTAAGTATGGCCTTAGCGATCATTCAAATACTTTTTGGTATCGAGAACTTTTCCTTTCGATACCGATACGTTTGTACTCGATACTTTTTATCGATAACTTTCTGGTATTAGTACTTTTTAGTAAGTATTTTATTGTATCGTATTGTTTCGAATAATCCTTCATGTCATGCTTGCACTACCTAGCGGGTTTTATTAATATCACAAAACCTTAGCACACACAAAACAATGCATAATAATACCCCTTCCTTGGCTGAAAAGTACGTAATGGTTCTTTATTATTATTTAATCCCTTAGAGCAGTGGGAAGAAATTAAAGTTGTGTTTCCCTTAGCTTTACAAATTAGCTATGGAGTATCTAACAATTCCAGCAACGTCTGTTCCTTCAGAACGTTTGTTTTCAAAGGCAGGATATACCATGTCGAAAACGAGGAATAGGTTGTCGTCAATACGTTTACACAAATTATTGTTTTTGAGTGATTTTACAGAAGAAGAATGTAATGTATGATTTGAGTTAAGTCGTTCTGCCTCTGTGCAATCACACAAAATAATAATTATAATTTGCAGTGTATAATTTTGTTATAAGTATAATTGGTACTGTACTTCATTAAAATAAATTCAGTATAAACCTTTATTATTTAAATCGTCTTTAATTGTGGGAAATATTTATGTAGGAGAAAGTATCGATACCTTAAAGTATATATTGGTTTACGACACTTTTGTTTCGATACTTTTACGATTACAATACTTTTTATCCGATACTACTCATAAGTACAGTATCGATATTTTTGATTCGGTACCGTGTCCCTACCTATTTGCTTAAAAGAAATTACATAAAATCTCGATAGTGGCTCAATAAGAGAAGTTTATATTTGCGAAAATATTGTTGCCAAATTATTTTCATGATAAAATAGCGTAACGGTGTTTTCACGACAATATATTTTAAATGTAATATCGGCTTTATTTAAACTTTCTGCATTATTTACAGATAAAAAAAATGATTTCTTTGTTTTACTTTTGTATTTTTTTTACAGTTTTAATCCTCGCTTTGCTTTAATTAATGTATTTCGGTTTTTATTACCTATATGAAGTTATAAGTTAATAAGACTTCAAGTATAAGAATTGGACATTTTTACTCTAAATCGATTACAAATGTTATCTTTTCTCAATTTAAATCAAGACTTATTAATTTGAATGGTAAAAAACGAGTTTTATTATCATTTGAAATACAACAAAAGGTTTTTCAAAGAATTAGAAATAATAAATGAAGATGGTTGGGTAGCAAAATTAAACTAATGTCCACAATGGCGACAATCACCAAAAGAATGACTGTCAAAAATACTAAAATATTATATCTATACAGACGTTTTAAACTGCACAATTTATAATTGAACCACTCTTTTCTAGTACTTATATCGCAAGCAACATCAATTGTTAAGTAACGTACAAAAATCTACATCTAACGTAGCAAACATGGACGTACAACTAATCCGCGAGTGGACCTCCGTAATTAAATAGTATTGTCCATAATTGTGCATTTAATTTTAAAATACATTACGTATTACTATCACGAATAAACGTAATCAATGCCTTTTGAAGTAAAACAATCTCAACCTTCTGATGTTAGAACATTCGTATTAAAAAGAAGTTGGTCCTACCAAAATAAATAAGTCTATTTATTATTCCAAAATTTTCAATACATATTTTCGCAATGCGATAATAATAGAAAAAACATTAATTATCTTTACTTATTGTATATGAAAACACATATTTCACTACACAATATAAATTGTCTTTACAATTTGAAGTATACACTGTAAATACCCACTTATAATCTATGGTTTGCTGCTGATGTAAAATGAGCGTCAAATGCCTCTCTAAATTTCAAACTATCTCTCTACTCCCGTTATTCGAATTTTCTATATTTTACATTATCACAGGCTTCTCACGCTCGTAACCCTGTGGGTTATCAAAAACATTGCACCTTCCTTTTTCAATGATACCTTCCAAGATTGTCCATCAACAATAATTTTAAAACGAACTATGTTCCACTTTCCATAACACTAAAATGTACAAGGGCTTCTAATTTTATCAGTTACATATCATCCAACCAACTTGAATTTTCTGGTTTTACTCGAAAAGCTATTTTTGGTCAATTTCTTTTACGAAGGCGTTGCGCAAAATGCAACAAGAAGACCAATATGTTATCTATCAATTCTCGACAGTTTCTGAAAGAATTTCCATGTCATATTTGTGAAGAATATACTGAAAGGGCGGTGGTCACTTAACAGTCATGCGGCCACCTAGAAGGGTGGCCGGCCACGGATCACATGACGCAGCAACTCTTCGCACGTCCCTTAAGCTCGGCCTTCAAGTCGCGTTTGCTTTTGCTTCGTCCCACCTGTTTCTGTAAAAAAAAAATATTAATATATTTTTTTTGTAAACCACTCTTTATTACACACATACGTGTTGAGCAGCAGTAATTAATGCATAAATTTTTAAGGAACTGATTAAAATTATACGTATTTGGGTTAAAGTTATTTCATTTTCTTCTTGCCACTCACGTATATGGACTATGTAGTGACGATGTAAGAATATCCACTAGGCAATATCGTCCCGTAGGTTTCGTAAGAGCCGACAGAGAGAAACAAACCAGGAGATGGAGAGCAGCGTTTTCCTAATAACAACTAAAAAATATAAAATAAAAAAACTGCCGTTGCTAGCCTTCCTGCCAAGCGTGGCAACTACGGCAAATATTCCTCCCCATATGAGGAGCCCTATGTTCAGCACTGGACTTTTAAAGGCTGTAACGGTAACCTATATAATTATCTTAATGTCAACTGTATACACGTTACCACAGATTAAATAATGTTACCAACGTTACGTACATAAGAGAAAGACAGGAATGATTAGGGTACAGAATGCAAAACTAAAAAGTCGCACAGTCGAATCTGCCTTAAAAAATTACAATCTTTAAATGTTATTATTCTGTTCAAATTTTAAAGTCTTTCGTGCAGTTTATCATGTTGAAAATTCCTGTGGCTCATGTCGTACAACTAAACAAACCTGCTGTTTTGACTGTTGCTTGTTTAGTTTGCCAAGGGCCGCTAATGCTGCAACTTCAAAAGCATCCTTCACCCCTTTACTTGATGCCCGTGCTGATGTTTCTACATATGTTGTCGCTCCCAGCTGTCTCGCCACTGCTAAAGCCTGAAATACAGGTTCAATACGATATTTTTTTCTATTATAGATACGTAAACAGGTTTACGATTTGGAACAACCTTTGCTTTCTAAATTAAACAAGTAGTAAAAAACATTGGGATCGAATTAGCCTTGAGTTTTTCTGATTGAATGATTCCTGTATCGTGGAGGAGTTTGACATACATACACTTGGACAAAAATTTAGACCAGGAACAATTATTTGCAGGTCATACCAGACCCTTATTCCGTGTGGGGTTCGAGCCCGGTGGCCCCAAGCCACTGCGCTACCGAACCGATTTTTCATTATGTAAATCAAGCTCAACTACTACAAACTTATCATATGAAAATCAATTTGCTTGTAGAATGTCAAAATGTACCACCGGGTTAAGTTTATTAATAACTAGCTGGCCCGGCAAATGTTATTCTGCCCTTTTTGGATGGTGGCGCGATGAGTTTATTTTCACACACACACACACACAAAAAAAATGGAAAAACATAACCCTTTTTTTACTCTTCCGTAAGCGGATAAAAAATTACCTATATGTTATACACGGTCAGTTACTGTCTGCACACAAAATTTCATGGAAATCTGTCCGGTAGTTTTTGCGTGAATCGTGAACACACAATTTTTCTACAGATTTATTATATGTATGTATAGACTAAGTGATTAAACTATTAATAAGATTAAACCATTTGTTATGAGAAAGATACAGTTTATGTAAACCTTAATGATCAGCGGTAAGCGACGGTAGCCTCGTAGGTTAATAATGCGGGCTGTAAAACTTAAGAATCTTGGGTTCAATTCTAACAATCTACTACTATCTAAACCCCTAATACGTTAGTAATGTTAGTAGCGTAACATGTCATGAATATAGCTTGATCCTTTTTTACCTCTTCACTTGTGACTGGGTGTGTTTTAAGCTTAGACAGCATGGTAAGAGTCTCTTTGTCATGCCTTAGGTCAGCTTTGCAACCGCATAACAGCACTGGTACTGCACCACCGTGTGTACGCACCTCTCGGTACCACTGAAATTCAAATACGATATTAGAAACTTAATTATTTTCTTAAGTCTGGCCTTTTTAAGCCCATGAATGTAATGAAAATGTAGCATGCAGCATGACTACAAAAAAAATTTTTTTGGTAGAGTCATGCTGCAGCTATATTAGTAGTACAGTTGTAGCACGAATGGGTCGGCTCGACCGGGGAAGGACTACGCTCTCACAGAATACCAGCGTAAAATAGCAACTTAACACTGCCGTGTTTCGTATGGTGAGTGTAGAGAACCGAAGACCCTTTTTACTGGAAACGAGGCATTACGTCTTAGTCCTCACGGGTGACAACGCATCTGGATTTTGATTCTTTATTGAGGATCGATGTAGATGTCTATGGGTTACAGCAACCACTTACCATCAGGTGGCTGTGTCTATTCTATAAAAAAAGTCAGCTAACATGCAAAATAAGAAATGCTATTCAGTTTAAATAATGCACTTATTCGGTTTAATTTTCCTGCCGTGTGGTCACGCCATAAGGAAATCTGTTATCACATTTCATCCCGTGGTTGTTGTAAGAGGTGATCTTAAGAAATCCATCCATTCATCCATTATAGCCCATAAAAGTCCACTGTTCATAGGCCTCTCGATAGAGTACCTCATCTTCATTCTGAGATGTTAGTGCTGTTAGCCTTTTTGGCTTTAAAAGCTTTTTCTAATATAGGGTTCGCGGCCTCTAAGACCAGGGGGATTTTTTCATAATTGTCACGCTTGGCAAACGGGTTGGCAACCATTGTTATTTTATTAGTTTGAGTTGTTATTAGGAAGATGCTCCTGCCCATCACCTGTTTCAGTTTCCCTCTGTCGCCTCCTCTGTTCCTCTTACGACGCCCATGGGACGATATGGGATAGTGGATATATTTACACCGCCACTACACGGTGACTTTAAGAAATGCTATAAAAATATTATAGCATCCGATAGATGGCGATATGTATCAGTAAAACCATCTAGTTTATGTAAGACGTAAAATATCCAGATCGGCGATATACAGCAGTGCCGAAAATACGAGAGCACTAAGATCTGTGATCGTAAATCCGGCTGCCAAGCGTAACGATTGAGGCAAATCCTCCCTACAACGAGAGAGGCCCATTTCCAGCAGTGGACTTTAATGCGCTGATAAAAAGAACTCTCCTAAGATATTTTAATAAATAAACTGCTGTCACAAAATTAGGTACATTTAATTGTGAGCAATTTATAAATTTATAAATCATGTTCATTAGAAAGCTTGTAATTTTAAAACGCAAAATTGAATGTGATTAATCCAGACATTATAATATTAACTGTACCTTTGCTGAAGCATTGTGTAAAGACTCAGGCTCTGCTATATTGAAACACAACATGAAAATCTTAGCGTCTTGATAGGCGAGTGGTCTTACAGTGTCATATGCTGCTGTGCCTGTAGACAAATAATCACAAATTAAAGCAATTGCAGTTTACGTAGACATTTGAATTTCGCTGACTCGCATTAAAATCTTCTTAGAAATGAGCGGAGGCCTGTGCTCAGGAGTGGGATGTATATAGGCTGTGTATAGACTTTTTTAAATCAATTGATCTTAATATTTATGTATAACCATATGCATATGTACATATAGTTTCACGCTTGTAATTCCCGCAGGGGGTAGACAGAGTCCAAAGAACTGTGACCTACTCGGAACACGTTTAGCCAAAAAATATATAGTAAAAATATAGACGGAAATTGGGAATGAAGTGATAGATAGCTAGCACATCGCCTACACAATCACAAACACAGAGCCCATTAATCGCCTTTTTTTAAATCCTAGGCAAGTAACACATTTGGTACATAATTTTTTGACATGGGGCAGAGTGGTAGACATTTACTTGCCATAAAACCCTCTCAGTAAAGAGAGCAGGTCCGCGCCCAGGAGTGGGACGTGAATGGGCTGTAACTTTAAAACAATTACTATATGTAGTATTGTAAGTAAATTGAATTAAATTTTTAGAATACTGTTACATAGTAGTACTACGTATATTATTTATTGTGTAATACTGTGTTGTGGCGGTGTAAGAATAACCAATACGCCATATTGTCCCGTAGGTGTGTAAGAGGCGACAGAGAGAAGAAATCAGGAGATGGGCAGCAGCGTCTTCCTAATAACGACCAAAAATAAAATACTGTGGTTGCCAACCGGCCTGCCAACCGTGGAAAATATTGCAAATATCCCCCCTATGAGGCGATCTATGGGGGAGGCTCATGGTCAGCAGTGGACTGTCACGGTAACGGATATGTATTTCATTTATTTCGTAAGAAGTCGATAACTATATTATACTACGCAACTAGGCTACCTAATTGAATTGCAAGGTGTAGTGTGGGTGTGGGAATTATATTCCACAAGGTTAGTTGAAGCCTACAACCTGAATATTAAGCTTGCCTCGTTGCTTGCGTTACTAGCAGATTTTGTTGTAATAAAATAACGAATGACGATTGGTTGATTAATGTTGAAAGATCATGTATATTGCATTGATTGATTCTTATCTAATATAGTAAAGGACAAGTGATATCATTTTTATAGAACACACAGCCCACATGATGGTAAGTGGCTGCTGTGGCCCATGACATCTACATCTACCTTCGATTAAGAATTAAAATGCAGATGCATTGTCACCCCGAGGACCAAAATGGAATACCTCGTATCCAGTAAAAAGGGTCTCCGGTTCTCTACACTCACCATACGAAACACAGCAGCATTGAGCTGCTATTTTACGCTGGTATTCTGTGAGGGCGTGGTCCTTCCCCGGTCAAGCCGATCCATTAGTGCTACAACCATAGCATAGCTGCAGCATGGCTCTGCCACGTATGAATGTGATTAATTCCATGTTAAGACTCGCAGTGATACATAATTTAACGCTCTAAAAGATTGACCGTATGGTGGCGGCATAAGAATATACTATACTACTGCAGCATAATGCTGAGTCGGTGGACATTTCGTTGCTGCAATCCAATACATTATTTATCATCATCATCATCATTACAGCCAAAGTAGTACAAGTACATACAAGTCCACTGCTGAACATAGACCTCCCCCAAGGTCACAAAGCCTGAGCCACCTGCATCCATCGACTTCCTTATAGATCGTCACTCCAATAATGTAATGGCGGCCCCCACTAGGGGCCGCCATTACATTATTTATATTTTCGTATATTTTATATACGTGTATTATTTTGTGGCTATGCATAAAATTTATTTCTTTCTTTCTTCTTTCAATATCCACGTTCCGTGGGTGTCGTAAAAGGCGACTATGGGAAATGCCAGAAAAATCTCATGGCTATCGATGACGACATTACCGTTTCGTTTACGCCAGACCTAAAATAACCAAATTGAAGACTGGCAGCAGCATTAAAGATGCGTCTGGTACTGAGATCGTCGATCCGCATGCCAAGCGTGACAAATAAGGCAATCCTGCCAAAGAGGCGTATGTCCAGCAGTACACTTTTAGAAGTTTATGAAAAAGATGAGGAAAAGTTTTAACCAAGCAGTTTTATTTATAAACTTACTAGCTGGCCAGGCAGACATTGTTCTACCCTTTCCGACGACCCTTCCTATAAAAAATCCTTAAATTCGCAATAAAAAATATTGAGGGTCACTTATCGGGATAAAAACTATCCTATCTCTCAAGTTGGACTAAACTGCGTGTGCAAAATTTCATTGAAATCAGTTCAGTAGTTTAGGAGTTCATCGCGGACAAACAATGTGACACGTAATTTCTATATATAAAGATTAACTTACCATACCATCCTAGCACCGACTTAAACTTGGCGATTTATCAAAACTATTGCCCGCCCCTAGGTTAAAATTCGACCATTAAAATCATTAAATTTTTAGGTTTGCATATTAAGCAAGCTGTATTTCACTTTAATTTAGAAAACTTCAAAACTGCACTAAAATATATTATTTACGTGTATTAACTTTAGCGCTCTATTATTTGAACACGTAGTGTTACCTACAGAATTTTTCCTAATTGTAAGTAAGTGTAATTGTGTAATCAATTTATTTTGGTAATAATGTTTGCAAAATAAATTGATTACCTAAAATATAAAATCGATATAGGCTGTATGGTACATTTGTCCTGTGTCTATCAAATGCTAAATAAATATATGACAGCGCCTTTAAATTTTAATAGCAAAAAACTTATATAAGTTGAAAAATCATTTTATTAACAAACTATGCATACTAGGCTATTGATATAAAACAGAAAACCAGTTGATGTAATTCTGAAGCTAATAAAAAATCCGGTCTCGATACGTCAATTTTGTCGAGAGTTATCGTGACCACATACAAAATCAACATCCGGACGTTCACGTAAAATGTTTCCAAAACGTTTTTTCAAATAACGACATAAAATGATTTAGAAGATATAAGATGGATTAATTAGAGTGTTTTCTTGATATACGGCTACTCATATTATCGTATAAGTGCAATATGGTTATGATAGAGACATTTTAAGAACACAAAATTGCTTGACCTTGACGTGTCGAGTAGAACACATCTATAACGATTCGCGTTATGAAACGTGCAAAATTCTTTAGTGACAATCTCTACATCTCTCACTGACCTCCATATATACTAGTACGTTGGACTGGTTATACCCTACAAAACTTTTGTGCCGATTTGAAGCGCCATCATTGAGTGTACTGGGAACTAAATTTGACATAATTTGCAAATGGCTGTGATACCAGGTTTCAGGGTAAGGATTTACAGTTTATATTAAAATATTATAACTACTTGATAATATAGCCTCTTAAAATCTATCACTTATCTTATTAAATGTAATTACTAACATGTTTGGCTTTAAACTACCAATTTTAGATAAACTTTCGATAATACTTATTGATATTTTTTCTACCTATATCTGTTTAAAACAATGAAAGTCGCTGAAAACAGATAATTATCAAATATTTATTAATTTACGGGTTTTGAACTGATTCTATACTAAAACTGTAAATAAAAACATAAAACTTGTGAATTGGCGTCTTGTATGGTATTCTTTAATGTAATTAAAAGTTTGTAAAATTCTAATTGTACCTATAGATATTGCTGAAATTGGCATTATTTTAGCAGTTTTTGATTTTCTGGTACGAGGACTAAATGAATAGTTAATAATAAATTCTTTACAAAATTATATATTTTTTATTCTGTAGTTACCTACTAGTTTTACTTCTCATTGACCTTTTGAACCTCTCGAATGAACCATACATACCCAATGGTCAAACGTGGCACAAAACCTATTATATTATTAGTTACGGAGTCGCTCACTTCTGCTATCAGCGCCAAAATGGCGAAAATCAAATCGCCTCATTATGTCACGGTTATAGCCAGTCCAGCGTACTTGTACTGGTGCATCGAAATATACAAGGTATGTAAGGCAAAGAATTAGAAATTGAATTATTTTTAAATAGTAACAATTGTTAATTTTTTAATACAAATAAATTACTTCATAAAACCAATTTGGTTTTACAAGGTCGCTCGACGTCTGACGCCGGTGTTGAGCTTATGAAATATATTTTTAATGCCTGGGAGAATTCACAAGATGCCTTAGGTATTTTTTGTGATCTTTCCAAGACTTTCGATTGTGTTCATCATGAAACATTAATCAGGAAACTACAAAATTACGATGTAAAAAATTGGCGCTTAGACTTATTACTCCATATTTAAGTAACAGAACTCAAAAAGTCGTGATCAATGGTAAAGGTTCCTCCGGATCGGTAGTATCAATGGGCGTTCCTCTGGGCTCGATCCTTGACCCATTACTGTTCTTAATCTATATTAATGACTTACCTTATCTTGTAGGGGACAATCACGATATAGTATTATTTGCTAATGATACCTCTTTAATTTTCAAACTCAAACGCAGTCAAGTAATTATGACGATGTAAATAATGCTCTATCGAAATTACTACATTGGTTTAACGACAACAATTTGCTCTTAAACGGCTATAAGACAAAATGTATTAAATTTACAATAACTAATGTAAAACATTCGAATACCAAGGTGCTCTTAAATGGGGAGGAGTTGAGTCTTGTGGATACCACTGTTTGTCTTGGTATTACTATTGACGCGAAGCTTCAATGGGGCCCCCATATATGTAAATTAGCAGGCAGGCTTAGTTCTGCAGCATATTCTGTAAGAAAGATTAGAAGTCTCACCAATGTTGAGACGGCTAGATTAGTTTATTTTAGTTACTTTCACAGCGTGGTGTCTTATGGAATATTGCTATGGAATGTTGTATTGGAATATGGTAATGCGACTGACATTGAAGGCATATTTATTTTGCAAAAGAGAGCCGTACGGACGATTTATAACCTAAATTGTAAAGAGAAAAATTTAGAAATAAACATATTAAATTTGGCATCGCAATATATTTACGAAAATTTAATGTATGTACATAAAAACATAAATAGCTTTAATAAGAATAAGGATGTTCATACTTTAAACAATAGGAACAAACATAAGCTTGTAATGCCAGTTACTAGACTCCACTGAATCAATAATTCATTTATGGGGCAATGTATACGCTTTTACAACAAAATCCCAGAACACGTTCAAAGTTTGTCAATAAACAAGTTTAAAAGTTTTATTAAAGATAAACTGTACATAAAGGGTTATTATAATATCAAGAAATACATGAATGAAAATAACCCCTGGGAATAAGGTGATCGCCACCATGCTGGTTCTATGAAAATTCATTTAAAAATTGTACAAACAAAATTATTGTTAAGTAAAATATGTTTAAAAATGTTCCGCTGGGTTTCTTGCTGTTTCTTCCCAGGACAGAGGTATTTTCCGAACCAGTGGTAAATAAAATAAAAATGACTTTCAATAAGTATTATGTAATAATCAATATTGAATATAAATCATTCTATTCTATTCTATTCTATATAATACAGGTCAGTGACATCTCTGTTTGACCACAGACTATTAAGTGTTTGTCATTGGCCTTAGAGTAGTATTATACATTATACTTATACATATATTATAGAGTAAGTATTACTCTGATACATTGGCAATATGAACGTAAACAATGTATGTTATATTTTATTAATGTATTTGTTTGTATATGTTTTTTTTTTATAAATTTAATGTATTTGTATTTTGTAACACATATTATATATAAATTTTACCTTTCTGCACTCCTTCTCCATATAAACTTTAACTATGCCAAATCTCACACTCCTCTATACCCGCAACACGCTTAAAAATGGGTACAAATATTTCCCTTCGCGTATTAATATATAACTTAATTTATACTCATGTTTCCATAAATGATCTTTAAAACGGTAAAATTAATGCGATCATTATCTCAATTTCGGTATAGTATTTAAAACAAATATTGAAAATAAATATCGAACATGAATCCCATGATTGATGATTCCCCGTTTAATATTGGAATTAAATATTAGTGATGTGTAAATTGGGATTGATGCGGCATTTGTTTAAAAGACCACATCAATAAATAGGCTTTGAATCGGTCACTCGAAATTATTGCGCTGTTAGTTTAAACGGGAATTGGGAACCAATGAATTGCTGCGGTGGACATATATTAAGTTACATCTCTGTTAGGTACAGTAAGCGCATTTATATTTACACTACATATTGCGGAATACTGAGTTATGTGTTGAAATTTTGTTGTTTGCAAACTGCAGTAAGATCGCCTAATTACTCTTAAATTACTTATCTACTCATTAATTACATCATCAATGTCCAGTGCTGAACATAGGCGTCCCATAGGGGGGATATTGTCATTGTTCTTACGCTTGGCAGGTTGCGCAATTTCTAATTATTTTAGTTGTCATCAGAGAGATGCTGCTGCCTATCTCCTGTTTCAGTTTCCCTCTGGAGTTTCTTATGACACCTACGGGATGTAATAGAGTAGTGGAGGATATCTTACAACGCCACAATACTGTTGCAAACTACAGTAAAATCGCAAAATTACTGCCGAATGACTTTAACATTAGCGTATGAAACCTTTAAAAAATAATAAACGTCGTGGGTTATAACAAAATATTAACCATTCCCCTAAAAAAATAGGTAAAAATATTTTAGAACATTCAAGAGTCAGTAAATAAAGTAAAGTTACAGCCTATATATGTCCCACTCCTGGGCATAGGCCTCCTCTCATTTCTGAGAGGGTATTTAAGGTAAGGAAGGGTCCGCCGCGCTACCCCAATGCGTGTTGGCGAACTTCACATGTCTTCGGAATATTTTTTTTCTTATTTCTTAGACATGCAGGTTTCCTCACGATGTTTTCCTTCACCGCCGAGCACGTGGTAAATCAGCACTTAAAATTGCAACTAACAATTTCATTTTTGCCGGCGGGGATAGAACCCGGGTTGCTTGCGTACTGTGAAATTTACAGCGAGCGCTAACCATCTGATCTACCACGGCTTTGGTAAATAACTAACCATTTAAAATATGCACACACTCGTTAAGCAATATGTCGCTGCGCTGGTCTATATATTGTACATCTTAAAAAATCTACAGTTACATTGTATATTTATGTTTACGGGCCTCATCTCAAGTAGTAGTATCTCTGAGTAGATTTACAAGCGATACGGCTGCACTTCAGTATGTGTCGGTGAACTTCACAAGTCGTCGAAATATTTTATTTCTTAGACTTGCAGGTTCACTTCACCGACGAGCATGTGAAAAATCAGCGCTTACAAGTGGTAAAATTAAAATTTTGTACAACCGACTTCAATATAAATAAAATGAGAACATCATCAATGTAGTCGAAGTCAATTAAATACGCATTATTAAGGATAACTCAAAAACTACTGGTCAGATCTTGATCAAATTTATATGGGACCACATGAAAAGCACTAGCTTTAAAACAAAAAATAATCATCAAAATCGATTCAGTAGTACACATAAAAAATACAGTCGAATTGAGAACCTCTTCCTTTTTTTGAAGTCGGTTGAAAATTGCAATTCGCAATTTCATTGATGGGAGGATATCCGCAGTAGAACCTGAATAACCGACATAGGTGAATTGATCAGTAAGCTGAAGTGGCAACGGACCATCCATATAGCTCGAAGAACCAACAAGCGATTGGTAAAGAAAAGTTCTCGTGTGACAGCCTCGTACCGACAATAAAAGTGAAGGGAGCTCACCGCTAAATGGAGTAACGACCTGGTAAGAGATGCAAGAAGTCGATGGATGCACATGGCTCGGCACCGTGCTTTGTGGCATTCCTTGGTCCGTGTTCAACAGTGGACTTGTCATGATGATGTTGTCATATTGACGGCGAGGATGGAACCCCGGTAAATCGTGTTCCAGCGAGCGCTTAGCTAATACGACTTAGCATATATAAAATGGCTCATCTCTCATCTTTATAAAATTTCCATTAACTGTCGCTTACGACACCCACAGGACGAGATGAGGTAATACAAGCATACGAAATGACAATTATTCAAAAGGTTATAATTAAATTTAAATTATCTCTATATATAAAAATCAATTGCTGTCCGTTAGTCTCGCAAAAATTAGAAAATTGCTCACTCGTGCGAAGCCAGGGCGGATTGCTAGTAGTAATAAAACGTTTCGCAATATTTAATTAATTGTTTTAATCAATGCCCTTCGAAACACTTAACAAAAAATAAGTAATATACAAACACAGATGAAATTTATTAAATATTACCTGAAGTGTCCCAAACAGAAAAACTGACTCTGTAATCAGCTACCGTACATGTGTATCCATATTTTTCAAACCCCGTCGGAGTGTAAGCCTGTAACAAAAATATTTATTTTTTAAACTGAAGTGACAAACGAAATTGCAATCCTTCTGTGAGGACTAAGTTGTGTATTCCAACTGGCTTTCTATACCCCTCAGACAGGAACACAGCAACGCAAGCACTGCTATTTGGGGACAAAAATAGGTAAGAAAGTGTTTTTTTTAATTAATAAAAATTTTTTTCTAAAACAAATCAACAAGTTGCTTGCTTAAGTGAAGAGGGATCGCTGAAATGAAAAATAAACTTTGGATGATCCTCGTTACTCTTGACCTTAGAGTTTATACTTTAAGCTCTTGGCCAATCCTCTAATCCAAGTACAATCCTTTTATATAAATTAAGTTATAATTTTTTTGATTTTATTTTATTACACGGATGTTAGCTAATTAATTTTTAACATCGTTAATATAATGGATTTCCGCAAAGTAACGTCTGATACCTTTAATTATATCAGTAACAAAAAACAGAATAATAAGTTGAGGATTATAATCATTTAATTTCAGTACAAAAATTGATAAACTTATTCCATACCTACGGGTACAACTAGGCCTCGATTGCTAGTAACAATAGAGAACATTAGACGACTCTACATTTGTTTCGTATTATCGTGAGTAAGATCATCCTACCTCCTTGGTGCAAAGTATACACTGAAGCGAAACAAACAAATAGCGTTTATAAACTCACTGATGTGTAGGGGCAGCGTAAGAATATCCACTACCCCGTATCATCTCGTGGGTATCATAATAGGTGAGAGTAGGAAACGGATACAGAAGATGGGAAGCAGCATCTTCCTGATACCAACACAAAATAATAAGACACTACGGCCCGTATTAATAAACGTTACGCAACGACGAACACAAGTGCGTAATCATTTGATACGCCCTCATTACGAAATCAGCATCTCAAGATCGTTGCTAATTAATAAACACATAAAAACAGTATCTCAAAACGCTGTACTTAGGAATACAGTCTGTGACTTGCACTCAAGTATACACACTTGAGAGTCGAGTTTCGTTTATTAATCAGTGTGGCAATCAGCTGATATCGTAAACCTAAACCGCATCTTGAGATATGTTTATTAATAAGATCATAACCTCAAGATTGTACTCAAGTGCGTGCACTTGAGCTGAGTAACGTTTATTAATACGGGCCTACGATTGCCCACCCACTTGGTAGCCATGGCAAATATGGGGCAGCCCTATAGCAGTAGACTTTTGATTAGTCTGTAGTTGCTGTTCATTCCTCGAAATATATATTATTTTATTTCTCAGATATGCAGGTCTCCTCAAAATATTTTCTTCCACCGCACGTGGCACGTGGTAAAACAGCACTTATAGTTGTTATTAACAATTTCTTTGGTGTCACCGACAATCGAACTTTGTTTCATTACGTAGGTACTACGAAATTGTAAGCAAGCACTCACTAAAGCGGATACAAAGTATTCAAAAGACGATGAATTTTTTTTATTAAATTGGTTATACTATTTAATACAAAAAGAAACATCAAAATCATACAGTCAGACAAACGAATTGTAAGCTTTCTCCTTTTTTGAAGTTGGCAAAAACACAAACATGCAAATGTATCCGAATTTGTTCGGTGTAATTATTGTAAAATGATATCGAAGGGTACCGTGTAGACGTCACTATGTAGTGGCGGTGCGGTGTAAGAATATCCACTAGGACGTCCCGTAGGTGTCGTAAGAGGTGTCAGGGGAAACAAACCAGAAGTTCCTATTATTATTGATAATCGTATTATATTATTGATTAACAAATACAAATAAATGAATTACTAGCGTCTAATATAATGAAGCGTCATTTAAAATCATATTTCTTTCATGGCAAGATAAGCAAAAGTGCGAGGGAGACGGATATTATTCCATCTCGCTCGCAATATAGAAAGGGGGTCGTGACGGATAAGTCTAACACTTTTTCTCGCCTAGCCCCCATCCGTCAAATTCGTACTGTGATAATAACTTCGTTCCAAAACTCAATACATTAATAATATTAATTTATTTCGCATATTGATCTCGGCGCAAGTAGAACACGCAAGCTGATGTGGATTTTTAAAATGCTGAGACATGTTGCAGACAAGAAACTTATCAACCAAGTGTATATGGCATTAGCACCACCTACATATATTAACTAAGGCCTGTATTAATAAACGTTACTCAACGACGAACTCAAGTGCGTAATCATTTGATACGCCTTCATTACGAAATTAACATCTCAAGATCGTTGCTAATTAATAAACACATAAAAACAGTATCTCAAAACGCTGTACTTAGGAATACTGTTGTGTGACTTGTACTCAAGTATATACACTTGAGAGTCGAGTTTCGTTTATTAATTAGTGTGGCACTCAGCTGATATCGTAAACCTAAACCGCATCTTGAGATATGTTTATTAATAAGATCATAACCTCAAGATTGTACTCAAGTGCGTGTGCTTGAGCTGAGTAACGTTTATTAATACGGGTCTGACAGTTTATGGAGGGACTCTAAAAACTAAATTTCTCGTGGTGGAACGGGCTCAAAGAGCGTTACTAAAGGTGATGTATTTTAAAAATCGTAGGTTTGCAACACAAGCTCTGTATTCCGTTGCTGATGTACTAACAATTAGAAAACTATATATTCTCCATACTGTAGTAAAAAAAAACATGCGTGAATGTCGTGGAACACTCGCTTGGAACGAAGTTTCTTTCGTAGTATATAATTATTGATAAACGTATTATATTATTGATTAACAAATACAAATAAATGAACTACTAGTGTCTATCTATTAAAATGAAGGGTCATTTAAAAAATATTTCTTTCACGGCAAGATAAGAAAAAATGCGAGGGAGATGAATATTATTCCATCTCGCTCGCACTATAGAAAGAGAGTAGAAAGGGAAAGCGAGGGAAAAATCTTACACTTTTGCTCGCCTAGCCCCCATCCGTCAAATCCGTACCGTCCGATAAAGAACTTCGGTCCAAAAACACAAGTCATTAAAATTTGATCCGAGCATATTGCATAAAAGAAGACATAATAAAGTGGCCACAGTTAAACGCACTCATACCCAATTCGAAAGAAATCAATTTCAGTATTTGTCATCGTTATTATACAACCGTTCCCATCAAAATCTACAAATATATCCAGTGACGAGCAGGGAATGTAAAATAAAGTTGGAAAGGAAGAGGAATGGAAGAGTGGCTCCTTCTGACACAGGTGCAAATGCACTTAAAAGAATAAGTCAACCTATGTTCTAGATTTAAGACAAACCTTGTTAAAGAAATTAACTTTTTATTATTATTTTTATTAGTATTATTATTTATTTCAGATAACCAAGTGATCCATAAAATGTGTTAGTAAATATAAAACTCATAACCTATGTTAGTACCTAAATCTAATTCTTAATTACAAGTGCCTTACTAACTAAACAGAGGCGGTAATATTGTTTAAGAATGAATGAGTCGTATCTTTCAGCAATTTTCATGATGGAGTTGGAGCTAGCCCGCACCCTGCCAAGCAACGAGGCTGTTTTCTTTCTTATAATGGCGTAATAGTCATCTGTATACGCCTTTGCAAACATGCCTGATGCACTGCAAAATCGGGGTAGCCCCAACAAGATCCTGAAGCCATTATTGTACTGGATTAAAGCTCCGCCGCAGACTTCATTTAACTTCTATCCGGTGATTCCCTTATAACTTGTAACAGCATAGCTAACGGAGTGTAATGCCCTGTAAGTGCCCATTATCCTGCCATGTTGTGACTCCTTGATAAATTCCCGAGATATATGGACGGCGTTTATAATAATGTTACAATCGTTTTGAATTACGTAACTTTTTCCATCTTGTTGTGTATTTATATTAATATTTCTATGGTATTCATAGTTATACGTGATAGAGCCACTGCAGTTACATTATGGTGTAGCATGAATGGGTCGGCTAGACCGGGGAAGGACCACGTTCTCACAGGATACCAACGTAAAATAGCAGCTTAATGCTGCTGTATTTCGTATGGTGAGTACAAAGAACTGGATACCCTTTCTACTGGAAACGAGGCATTCCATCTTGGTATTCAGGGGTGGACGAGAGATGTAGATGTGTATAGGCCACAGCGTTCACTAACCATCAGCTGGACTGTGTGCTCGTTTGTAACCCTTATTCTATAAAAAACAGTCTTGAGACACCTGCATCCAACTACTTTCCGAATGTCTTACCAGGTCGTCACTCCTTTACATTTCGCTTGCCGATATAAACCGGCCGTCACTCAAGAACATTTCTTCCTCTTCGACTATATTGCCACATTCAGCCCATTGCTACTTCAGCTTACTGATCCGCTGAGCTATGCCCGTCACTGTTATTCTACTACGGATATCCTCATTATGAAGTCTATCAAGCAGAGAAACTCCGAGCGTAAGCGTGGGCCTCTCTATAGCTGAATCACCATCAAAATCATCAATATAGCCCTTCACAAGTTCATAGCTGAACATGGGCCTTCCTTAAGGAATGCCAAAACCATCCATCGACTTTTTGCATATAGTATATATGCATAGATATGCATTTACATACATATATATCCAGATAGTACATTTATAGATATAGTAATTCATTCATGATGGTGTCAACAGACGCAAGTAGATATTTTCTCAAAACAGCTCTCAGTAAAGAATATTTACGGATGCCCGTATTTGTCTAATCGGTATCTCGATAAAAGGTTTTCGTTATTTACCAGCAAAAGCCTTCAATCGTGTACCCACAGAGCAGAACAAGCAGCGTCATCATTTGTTATTTTTTATTATAAAACTGAAGTGACAAACGAACTTACAGTCTTCTTGATGGTAAGTGGCTACTGCAGTCCATGATGTTCTAGCATGCCATCATCAAGCAAAGACTAACGAAGACTACAAGTGCGTTGTGGACTCTGATGTCTAAGATGGAATGCCTCATAGTCTGTAATTATTTATAATAACGCTCTATGCCTTTCAGACCGGAACACAGGAGTGCAAGCACTATTATTTAGCGGCAGAAAAACTAATAAATAAGATAGTGGTACATACCCAGACGAATCCTAGGCAGAAAAGGAAACCTATCTTGCTAAGTCTTACCTCCCTGTACGCAAAAAATATAAATTGAAGATTGACTTGTTGATTGTAGAATAAAGGAACACAGTAGTGCAAGCACGGTGATTTGGCCGTAGAAAGCAAGACCTACCCAGACGACTGTTAGACAGAAAACCTATTAAAGTCTTATTTAATCATCTTCAAAAATCTAGTTATAGTTTAATTTAAAAATATATTATATTCAATAGTATTTATTTTTAATTAAAAACAAAATACAGAAGCAAAGTAATACATTTAACATGTGCGAGGAACACAGGAGTGCAAGCACTATTATTTAGCGGCAGAAAAACTAATAAATAATATAGTGGTACATACCCAGACGAATCCTAGGCAGAAAAGGAAACCTACCTTGCTAAGTCTTACCTCCCTGTACGCAAAAAATATAAATTGAAGATTGAATTGTTGATTGTAGAATCAAGGAATACAGTAGTGCAAGCACGGTGATTTGGCCGCAGAAAGCAAGACCTACCCAGACGACTGTTAGACAGAAAACCTATTAAAGTCTTATTTAATCATCTTCAAAAATCTAGTTATAGTTTAATTTAAAAATATATTATATTCAATAGTATTTATTTTTAATTAAAACAAAATACAAACAAAGTAATACATTTAACATGTGCGAGGAACACAGGAGTGCAAGCACTATTATTTAGCAGCAGAAAAACTAATAAATAAGATAGTGGTACATACCCAGACGAATCCTAGGCAGAAAAACCTACCTTGCTAAGTCTTACCTCCCTGTACGCAAAAAATATAAATTGAAGATTGACTTGTTGATTGTAGAATAAAGGAACACAGTAGTGCAAGCACGGTGATTTGGCCGCAGAAAGCAAGACCTACCCAGACGACTGTTAGACAGAAAACCTATTAAAGTCTTATTTAATCATCTTCAAAAATCTAGTTATAGTTTAATTTAAAAATATATTATATTCAATAGTATTTATTTTTAATTAAAACAAAATACAGAAGCAAAGTAATACATTTAACATGTACGAGCAAACACTCTAGTTTAATTAAAAATGGTATGAAAGCGAAAATATGTGCACGTACAAAACTAGGCTAACATGAAACATTCGAGCAGAACAGTATTATTGTATGTATGTACTAGAATGTTATGCTGAATTTTTTAGTGTTTCGTGCCAAGTTCAGTAAAATGGAAGCTTATAGTAAATTTTTTATTAGTTACACAGCCCATGTCAACACACGTCCCACTCCAGTCACTGGCCTGCTCTCATTTCTGAGAAAGTTTTTTAGAGCAAGGAAGTGTCCACAGCGTTTCACCAATGCATGTTGGCGGACTTCACATATCTTAGAAATATTTTTTTAAGTTTCACAGACATGCAGGTTTCTCACGATGTTTTCTTTTCCGCCGAACACGTGGTAAATCAGCACTTAAACTTGCAATAACAATTACATTTGTACCGGCGGAAATCGAACCTAGGTTGCTCGCGCACTAAAATTTAACAGCAAGCGCTTAGTTTTAAAGTTTTCTTTATAATCATTAATAAATTTAAACGTAAAAGAATAAAAAGAAATATGAAACAAAAAAATAACGAATGTGTTAAAGTTTATCATTCTCTTTAACACAATACAATTATTATTTCTACGCTCAAGTGGTACGCGTATCTATTTGTTTCTATTCGAATTGATACTAGGCTTTAGACACTTTTAACTAAAATGATTTCTTAATGATTTCTTATATTTACGCCAACACTACACATTGAATAAAACTGTAGAGAAAAGGAGACTCTTTTACTGGAAACAAGGTATTCCATCTTAGTCCTCAGACAACGCATTCTGCGTTTTGATTTAATCGAGGATAAATGTACACATCTAGGCCACAAATAACCATGTACCATCTGACTGCGGCCGGTGGACTGTGTGCTTGTTTGTCTCCTTATTCAATAAAATAAAATAATATTTAATAAATGATAAATTCTGTTCTGAGTACGTTTCTTCTAATCTTTCTCTAATCTCATTGCCAACTTCGATATATTGAATAAAACTACTTACGGATTATATCGCGTTTAATTAAGTTATTTTATTAATTCCTCGACGTTTCTGGTGCTTTACAGCACCCGTAGTCACTGGGGACTGAGGTGATTGACGTCCCGATGTCAGAGTCAATCCGGAGTACCTTCAGCTTTTTTAATTATTAATTTTGGTCCGATCTACGCAGAATCAACTAACTGTGTCTTGAAGTCTTGCAGTGGTATGTTTGGGTTTAGTTTGTTACAGAGAGCACGAGGCATCTGTGACAGCAAACACCTGGCCGCTGAGCTTCAGCACGTCAAGCAGGTTCTGCACGACAACAAGCTTCGGGTCCCGCGCCTACGTCACAGTGACCAAGTGAAGCCTGCCACAGTCGAGCGTGTGCCTGCTGTACTACCATATGTCAGAGGTGTCACAGACAAGATTGGCTACATCTTGAAGCGAGGTTCTATTAGAACATTCTGCCGCCGAAGAAGATTAGTCAGTTCTTACCATCCGTCAGGTGCAATATTCCTCTACAAGATGCAGGAGTGTACAAGCTTGATTGTGAATGGAGCCTCTCAAGAGTTTTGAAACGATCTATCAAAACCCGCGTAAAAGAACACATAGCTGACGTGAAGCACCAACGTTCCGGTAAGTCTGCAGTTTGTGATCATATCCTCAGACGGCCCCGCCATTACATTAGATTTGATAAACCACAATTCTCGCGAAAGAACATCGATTCCTGCCAAGTATCATACGTGAGGCTATTGAAATTAAAAACATGCTAATTTCAATAGAGAGGGAGGCTTACTACCACCACAGGGATCCTGTAATTAATAAAATTGAAATTAAACCCAAGCATACCACTGCAAGACTTCAAGACACAGTTAGTTCATTCTGCGTAGATCGGACCAAAATTAATAATTAAAAAAAGCTGAAGGTACTCCGGATTAACTCTGACATCGGGACGACAATCACCTCAGTCCCTCGTGACCGTGGGTGCTGTAAAGCACCCGAAACGTCGGGAATTAATAAAAATAACTTAATTAAGCGCGATATAATCCGTAAAAGTAGTTTTATTCAATGTATCGAAGTTGGCAATGAGATTAGAGACAGATAAGGTAACGTACTCAGAACAGAATTTATCATTTATTAAATATTATTTTATTTTATTGAATAAGGGAGACAAACAAGCACACAGTCCACCGTCCGCAGTCAGATGGTACGTAGATGTTGTGGCCCATAGATGTGTATCCTCGATTAAGAATCAAAACGCAGAATGCGGTGTCTGAGGACTAAGATGGAATACCTTGTTTCCAGTAAAAAGAGTCTCCTTTTCTCTACACTTACCATACAAAATACAGCACACACCTATTCGTGCTACAACCACAATAAACCTGCAGTGTAGCTCTACCACGTGTAAATATCATACCATTAACTAAACTATATAATTACCTCATTATAATAACAGATAAACATTTAAGCGTGTATGCGTAGATATATGGATGTAAAGGAGGCGAGAGAGGTGTGCCAGGATCGTGCCAAATGGAAGTCCGTAGTCTCTGCCTACCCCTCTGGGTGACAGGCGTGAGTGTTTATGTTATGTATGTTTTTATAAACATTTAAGCATATGATTATAAAATTGGTAATTGCTATTTTGAGTATCACGTATCACGTATCGTATTTTCACGTGATCGTGATCGGCGGTGAAGAAAAACTACGTCAGGAAATCCGCATGTCTGAGGTAAAAAAATATTTCACAGACTTATGAAGTTTTTTATAGAATATGGGTGACAAACGAGCACACAGTCCACTTGATGGTAAATGGATGCTGTGGCCCATAGACATCTACATTTATCCTCGATTAAGTATCAAAATTCAGATGCGTTGTCAGCCCTGAGGAGATGGAATGCCTCTTTTCCAGTAATAAGGGTCTCCGGTTCTCTTCACTCACCGTACGAAACACAGCTGCATTGGTATTCTGTGAGAACGTGGTACTACCACGGTGGAGCCGACACTTTCGTGCTACAACCATAATACAGCTGCAGCGTGGCTTTACTTTTCTTCCTTTTGGAATTGTTTCATTAGTAATTCTGTTGTTTCTCTTATTCAGCTCTAACAAAATCCATTTAGAGAAATAAATTACACCAGAATATTACTCGTTCATATTGACATTGATTAAAGTATTATTAAGGTACTCATAATGTTATTAATTAAAAAGATAAAACAGACACGCGCTCTTTATACTCCTAATTTTGAATTCGATATATTATCATACCATCTCGTGGGTGTCGTAAAAAGTGACTATAGGAAATTTCAAATCATGGACTCCGGAATCCGATAGATGGCGGTGTAACCAATCTCGTTTATGGTAGGGTTAAATTATCCAGAGTGGTGTGGCAGCAGCGTCAAAGGTGCGAGCTGTCTGGTACTGTGATCGTTAATGTCTCTGACGAAGTCTAACGATTAAGGCAAATCTTTCCTACAACGATAGGAGGCATATTTATAGTGGATTTTTACGGGATGACGAAAAAGAATTAGATCTTTTAGTAACGTTAGACGAACACTTAGTTTGGGGATCTTGGATCCCTCTTTATCCTAAGAAACTGTAACTACTATGTTGTTGTTTTTTAAATTAACAATGGGAAACGTGCGTAATTCCAACCGATGGTAAGTGGATGTTGTGACCCATAGTAGACATCTATATTTATCCACCATTAAGAATTAAGATGGCTTAAATGCACCTTTGAGCACCTTTGATGGCACATTTTTTTGCTTTTTTACCAGTGAAGAGGGTCTCCGGTTCTCTTCATTCACCAAAGGAAACATACGAACATTATGCGGCTATTTTATGCTGCTATTCACTACAAGCATGGTCTTTCCTCGGTCGAGCCGACCCATTTGTCCTGCAGCCATAATACACCGCAGCATCTATCATGAATAAAGAATAATTTAAAAATATAACATGTCGTCAGAGAGAAACTGAAACAAGAGAAGAGCAGTACAATCTCTCCAATAACAGCTTAAAATAATTTAAAAAAAACTGTGGCAGTCCGCCTACCAAGCGTAGCAACTATAGTAAGTATACTTTATTTAACTATATTAATATATTTAACTATATTAATATTATATGATTAATGGATAATCAAAAAGATGTGGGATGTTGACAAGAATGTTGTCACAGAAGTACTTTAAAGGAGTTTTTATTGATTGCATTCTTAATATCTTAGGGAAGAAGGGTATTCCAAAGATGTATAGCCTGCACCGTAAACGACCTGAAAAAATTTAGAACTGTGCTGTGGAATACTAACCCTGAGAAGGTTTGATTGTCGTGGTGTTCGACCGAATGAAGAAAATGAAAGTTATTCTTAAGATAAGAATAATGATGGATCGTTTAAAATTGAATAAAGTACAAGTAAAGTTCTGGAGTATCGTCTTCTACTTATAGACAACAAGTTTATATAGATTACATAAGTCAGTTGAATATCCATTAATCACCATATGCTCTCCAACTACGTCATTGTCACATGGTCACAAATAATAGTAACGCGACCTAATTATAGCTTTCCGGCAGTGCACTATGCGGGGTTCCAGTTAATTATTTTGGTGATATTTTGCCACACAGGGCGACAAATGTCACTGCCTATTAGAACTAGATTATAATAGCGTGAAAGTGTTTGACTAGTTTTGATTATGGCTTAGGGGGCGTTACCAAAATCGAACAGTGAATTGATTGGTTAAACACGTGCTTTTCGTATCATAAAAGTGTTTTTAGCAGTCCTCATACTTCCAAATATTAAATAAACGTTCTACTTCTTACCGTAACCTCTACTGTCAAAGCTTATCCAAAAAATCCACTGCTGAGCAAAGACCGAGAAAGAAAGACCACTGATGATAGACCACAGATTGCCCCATGGAAGCAGGCGGGGTGGCAACCGCAGATTTTTAGTTTTTAGTTGTAATAAGGAAGACGCTGCTACCCATCTCCTGGTTTGTTGTCATTGAGTTATATGTACTACGTAATAGAGAAGCTATTCCAAACAAAAAATGTGCACTACTCTGTTTTCGCGCATGCGCGGGAGATAGTAGAGTCGCGCATGCGCAGTTGATATAAGCGCGTTGCGCCTGCGCGGTCAGTTTTTGTCATAATAGATTAGGTAGGTATTTAAATGAAGAAATTTATTTTTTCTATTGTAATATTATTACCTATTTATTCATTTGACTACTGAATTATTATTTACGTTCAGGTTTAATTAAACTTTAATTTGAAATCTCGTATTATTAGCGCAGCTCCACACTCCATGAATATTGAAGCCACACTATGCGTAAGCATCATATTAGTCTGTGGCCACACTAAATGACACTAAAGGTGTACGGATTGCAGTACAGTACATTTGAACATAGTGAATGTTCGGAATGCCAAATCTAGTGCGTAGTACATATATATCGATGTTTGTTGTCCTCTGTTGCCTCTAACGACACCCATACGACGATATAGGTAAGTAGATGTTCTTACACCACCACTACACGGTTGGTTATTCTTCTTATCAGCACGTAAAAATGTCTTCCAAATCAAATTTCGGTCACAGTGACCAGTCTCAACGCGGACTAGCCACCTGCGCAGGACAGGATTATAGTTCTCGAGTGTATGCGCAAACACAGGAGCACTCTCTATTCCCTCACTCTCATAGGCCGATAGGATACAATGAGAGAGGCCGATTTAATAGTTCACTACTAAATGGGCCTCTCTCATAGTCTGGAGCATTTGGTATGTTCGGCACACTTGGCATGCGGATTGGCGGTCACGGTTCGCAGTACCAGATATGTCGCACTTTTCATCGCATGTTCGCCTGGTATAAATGGGACAGTTGTACCGCCATCTGAGGTCATATCTTTCTGGTTTTTCCTGTAGTCGCCTCTCATAATACCAACGGGACGATATGTGGTAATGGATTGTCTTATATCACAACCGTCCTGCAATAATAGACGTTATAACATCAAAAATAAAGTGTTAAGTGGTTTAACAATTAACGGTTGCCCCAATACACTTCACAGGAGAATTTGCCACACTATCTCTATGGTTGTAGGCGGCCTACATCCAGGAAATGCGGTAGTGGATTCTCTTACGCCGCCACTTAACGAGTATTAATTTTATAAAAAAAAAATCAAAATACTAATTTCAAGCAAAGATCAAAAAAATTACACAGACGGTAATATTGCTTCATATTACCCGTAACAAGCATAATGGTGTTGTGTTTCTTATGACGAATTCATCTTAGTCATCAGGGATGACAAAGCATCTGGGATAGAGATGTAGATGTCTATTGTGCCACAGGATCCAATTATCATCATGAGTACTGTGTGTTCGTTTTTTACTCTTATTTAATAAAAAGTGTATTTCAGGTAACTAGTTGATAAGTTTTGCCAATTATATTTTGTTGACAGTTGAAAAGATGATTTTATGTACTAACCTCTATAAACGAGTCGGTCACAAATCGCTGTACGAGCGAGGTCTTGCCGCACTGCGTGTCTCCGACGAGCACCACTTTGATTTCTTCTTCCGCTGTGGGGGTGCCGGCGCCACTGCCTTCCGAACCCTTCTTGCCGGACCACATTGCCTCTTCTAGTTTTTGTTATCTGTGCAAAAGACATGAACACTTTTAATTTGATATTCAATGGGGCAGCTTTTCTATCTTTTTTATAAAATAAGGGTGAGAAGCGAGCACAATTCACCTGATGGTAAGTGGACGCTGTGACATCTAAATCCTTGTATTATCTTGATTAAGAATCAAAATGCGGGTCCTTATCAACTACCGCACTATAATTGAATGCCTAGTTACCAGTAAAAAGGGTATCCAGTTCCCTACACTCGCTGTACGAAACACAGCAGCATTTACCCATTCGCTGTCCCGTGTACTACATATAGTTCATTGCTATTGTCTTACTATTGTGTCTGAAAATCGGAAAGTGAAAGTGTTATGATAATGTCCTAACCATTCTGTCGCCAAATAGTAATGAATCTACAACTATGTTCCGGTTTGAAGGAAAGAAGACCGGTATAATTACAGCCCGTGAGGTATTCGATGTTATTGAATAAAACTATTTTACGGATTTTATCGCGTTTAATTTTACTAATTTTGATTCCCGACGTTTCGGGTGCTTTACAGCACCCATGGTCACGGGGAACTGAGGTGTTGACGTCCTAATGTCATAGTTAGCCCGGCTACCTTCAGTTTTTTTTTTTTTTGAATATTAATTTTTGGTCCGATCTACGCAGAATGAGCTTACCCAAAGACGAGATTAAAGCGTTGTACAACACGCAACAGACCAGAACTCACGATTCTCCGTGCAGATAAAGGAAATGCTACAGTAGTAATGGATACGTCAGATTATAATTCTAAAATACAACGACTTTTATCGGACGAAAGTACGTACAAAAAGGTCAAAACAGACCCTACAACCAATGTGCTTAAAACAACAAGCGATCTGTTAAGCAATTACTCCGAAAAATTAGATCTCGACGTAAATTCGATAATACCACCATGTACCAAACCACCGAGGTTGTATGGGTTACCAAAATACACAAACCAAACGCTCCACTACGTTCTATAGTGAGCCAGATCGACTCACCAACTTATAAATTGGCTCAACACTTGGCAAAAGTTCTGTCACCGCTGAGAGGACAAACCAGAGCATACACGAAGGATTCGTACCATTTTGTTAGTGAGATAAAAGACCTACATCTCGTTGACAATGAAACTATGGTCAGTTTTGATGTTCAGTCACTATTTACATGCTTACCCATTGAAGACTGCATCTCAATTGTAACCAGGAAGCTAAAAGAATACAACATGCCTACAGAATATGCATTACTGTTAAAACACTGCCTTACATCCGGCTATCTATTGTGGAAGGAGGAGTTCTACAAGCAAGTAGATGGCGTAGCAATGGGCTCACCCGTATCTCCCATAGTCGCTGACATATTCATGGAGGACTTTGAGGAGAAAGCCCTTCTTACTGCTCCTGTATATCCAAGATTCTACAAGCGGTACGTAGACGACACTTTCACAATTTTACCATCTGACAAAGTAACTGCATTTTTAAACCACCTTAATTCCATAAACTCTAAAATACAATTCACAATGGAGTTAGAGGCAAACAATTCTTTAGCTTTCCTAGATGTTTTAGTCATCCGAAATCCTGATAACACTATTGGTCACACTGTGTATAGGAAAAAGACCCATACCAACCGATATTTAAATGGTGAATCGCACCATCATCCATCACAGTTAGCTACCGTGGGAAAATCTTTGTTTCAGAGAGCACGAGAGATCTGTGATAGAAAACATCTGGCCGCCGAGCTTCAGCACGTCGAGCAAGTATTGCAAGACAACAAGCTTCGGGTCCCGCGCCTACGTCACAGTGACCGAGTGAAGCCGGCCACAATCGAGCGTGTGCCTGCTGTACCACCCTATGTCAGAGGAGTCACAGACAAGGTTGGCTATATTTTGAAGCGAGCTTCTATTAAAACACTTCAAGCCGCCGAAGAAGATTAGTCAATTTTACCATCCGTCAAGTGTAATATCCTCTACAAGATGCAGGAGTGTACAAGCTTGATTGTGAATGTGGTCCCTCTTACATAGGACAAACAAAAAGATCCATTAAAACCCGCGTGAAAGAACACATAGCTGACGTGAGGCACCGACGCTCTGGGAAGTCTGCAGTCTGTGAACATGTTCAAGATCGTCCCCGCCATTACATCAGATTTGATAGACCACAAATCCTCGCAAAGAACACCGATTCCTACCAAGGATGATACGCGAGGCTATTGAAATTAAAAACATCCTAATTTCAATAGAGAAGATGGATGGGTGCTGCCATCTGCTTGGGATCCTATAATTAACAAAATTAAATCCAAACCCAAGCATACCACTGCAAGACTTCAAGATACTGTAAGCTCATTCTGCGTAGATCGGACCAAAATTAATATTCAAAAAACTGAAGGTAGCCGGGCTAACTATGACATTAGGACGTCAAACACCTCAGTCCCCCCCGTGACCATGGGTGCTGTAAAGCACCCGAAACGTCGGGAATCAAAATTAGTAAAATTAAACGCGATAAAATCCGTAAAAATAGTTTTATTCAATGTGTAGTGTTCGCGTAAATATAAGAAACCATTATTCGATGTAAGTTTTAATGTATTCAATATATTGTATTATTTAGTGTATTATATTGTATTTTTATTGTACTGTCGGGAATGAGGGTAAAAAAATGCCCGTTGGGGTATTCTACTATTGTACGCAAGGAAGGTCGTGTTGCTGAGGCTGCCCTGTGTTACACTGAGATGGCTAGTGATGCTGTTGGTTGGCATACTTGGTGTTATCATGTAATTGGGTCCTGATAGTAAGCAGGGTTTGTTACCGAGTAGTGTTCTTTTATGAGAATAATTTCTAACATCAAAAGTGAAATAGTTTTTTTTTTTATAGAATAAGGGTGACAAACGAGCACACAGTCCACCTGATGGTAAGTGGTTGCTGTTGCCCATAGACATCTACATCTATCTTCGTTAGCGAATTTAAATGCAGATGCGTTGTCAGCCGTGAGGACTAAGATAGAATGCCTCTTTTCCAGTAAAAAGGGTCTCCGGTTCTCTACACTCACCATACGAAACACAGCAGCGTTAAGCTGCTATTTTACGTTGGTATTCTGTGAGAGCGTGGTCCTTCCTCGGTCGAGCTGACCCGTTCGTGCTACAACTATACTATTAATATAGCTGCAGCATGGCTCTACCACGTAATTAAGTTTCTTACAGTACTATAATTATTATTTAAATATATTTCTATTTTGGTTTTTATAAGATTTTTGCATATGTTTTTACGGGCCTTTTAATGAAGATACTATTACTATTATAACATCTCATTAATCAGGGATAGAGGGTGCTGTGTATTTGCGGCATAAGCGAATTCATTTTGTCCCGTGAGTGTCGTATTCGTGGATTTCAGAGTTTTTTTTCAAATTGGTTTGAGCAGTGATCTTCTACGGGTAAATTAAGAAAGAAGATATGAGTACTACTGTTTTTACAAAAATGTATTGTTAATATTTATACTGCGTTTGTTGTTATTTCTATTGATTGGTAATACTGCCGTGTGGGAATATTACGACGTAAGATAACTCACTATCCCTTATCGTCCCGTAGGTGTCGTAAGAGGCGACAGAGGGAAAGGAAACAGAATAGACAGCATCGGATGCGTAATGGCCAGCAGCATTTACCTGATACCAACTCAAAATAATAAAAACCGCAGTTGACAACCCGTCTGTCAAGCGTAGCAACTACGGCAAAAAGGGATATATTGAGTATGAGGCTATATTATAAGAGGCCTATGTTCAGTAGAGGACGTTTGACAGGTTGTAATGAAATATTGAAGTGAAAAATCCAATTTGAATGAAAACGATTTGTTGTACAAAATTGAAATGCCAATTGAATTTTTCTAATCACGCTTATTTATAATTCAACTGTGAACTCACTTCATCATGGCTTTCAACGCGAAAATTTTACAGTATAAAAAATTTAATTTATTCCACTTTGAAAGCAGTATTCTTTACTTTTATAACACGGCTATAAAGCGTGATGTTTGTATTTTTAACAGGAATAGTCCCTTTTGCTTTTATTATTTGCCAAGTTTTGACATTTTTCCATATGTTGTGATATGAATTTATGTAACGTGAAATATATAATTCCATTTTTAATGAAGAATAAGAACATTAGGAAACGTAGAAATAAAATTAGGAGCCATATAGCCTGCGTAGCGGTAAAGTGGCGGCTTAAGAATATCCACTACCCCGTAAAGTCTCGCTCTTGTCGTAAATGGTGTCAGAGGATAAGACCAAGAGACGTCTTCCTAAAACAACTAGAAAAAAATACGGTTGCGAACCCGCCTTTCAAACGTGGCAGCTATGGCAAATATCCCCCTTATGAGGCAATCTATGGGGAGGCCCATGTACAGCAGTGAACTTTGATAGGCTCTAATGGATGATGGTGAATAGAATTAGATTTGAAAAAAATAAAACTATTCGCCTTGATTACGAGCTGTGTTGAGCCTAGTGAGAATACTGGGTCACAGTCATGAATGTTTTTCGAACGAAGTTCCTTATCGCACGGTACGAATTTGGCGAATGGGAGCTAGGCGAGAAAAAGTGTAAGATTTTTCCGTCACGAACCTTTCTACATATATATATATATCCATCTCCCTCGCACTTTTTCTTATCTTGCCATGAAAGAAATATTATTTTATGACGCTTCATTTCAATAGACGCTAGTAATTCATTTATTTGTATTTGTTAATCAATAATATAATACTTTTATCAATAATAATATACTACGAAACGAACTTCGTTCCAACCGTGTGTTCCACGACACTCACGCATGTTTTATTATTGTCATCGGTTTTTAAGTACGTCTGAAAATTTCCGGCACATATTTGGCGGTGAAGGAAACAATCGTAAGGTAACCTTCATGTCTGAGAAATTAAAAAAAAAAATCGAAGAAAAAAATCTGCCAAACGTATAGGGGTAGGGCGGTGGATATTTCCTTGCCCTAAACCCTCTGGCCTGTGCCCAGCAGTGCGACATATATATGCTGTAACTTTAGTTAGTACTTAATGTGAATAATTAAGTTTACATTTCGTTAGCTTAAAACAAAACACTGAATGGCTTAAAGATTTTCAGCACGGTTTAACTGCAAAAAAGAACATGAAAGCTTTCGACGAACTGCAAGTGCTCCGTCAAATTCCAACAGTTAAGCCGGTATTAATTGCTTGCGAAATAAAAAATAATGGATGTAATAACTCATAGCCTGTTTTTTAAGGATAATTCTTTAGATGTATTATAAAGTGAGTTTTAATATGTATATAGGTACATGCAGGAAGGGAATATGAGACGGTGAAAGAAATGGCAACGTTACATCGAGTGACAGGTACAGTGCAGCATTTTCATAAGTGCCGGTTGCCGGGTAACCGGTGCCGACTGTCCGGTAACACATTCAGCTTTCACAGGAGACGATTTTGTATCCAGAAGCGTCCTCTCTCCGTGTTTGTACCTGGGCGACTGGCCGCCGGTGCGTATGAAAGTACGTGCGTCTTCCATACACTATTGTGCTTTCGGCCGCCGACTAACCGGTAGGCGGCGACCGGACGCACAGTGGTGGATCCGGCGTGTACCCGGCGATCGCTCGCCGGACAAATTACGCCGGTACGTGTGAAAGCTAACCTGGCTATCTATATACTTTGCCGCCGGGTACCCGGCACCCGGCATGTTTTATTTCAACTATTTATAATTTAAAATTTAAAATTTTGTACAAACGACTTCAATATATATTATTAAGGATAACTCAAAAACTATTGGCCAGACCTTCATCAAATTTTATATGGGACCACATGAGAAGCACCAGCTTTCAAATAAAAAAGAATCATCGAAATCGGTTCACGTAGAAAAAAGTTATGAGATAACACACATAAAAAATGAACATACAGTCGAATTGAGTAGCTCCTCCTTTTTGAAGTCGATAGAAAAACATAAGTAAATTCAGTAAAAACGTAGTTTATTTCAAAACCCACCCATAAACAGGTATATACGTATTACTTATATATAAAGAGTTATGTAGCCTTGGGTGCCTCGTTGGTCTGGTGTTTGTAAACGCGGCTGTTGATTGTTGGTCCCGGGTTTGCATCCCGGGTCGGGCCAAAATCAGTTATTGAGTTTTTCTGTCGAGAAATTCTCAATAGCATCCCGTAGTCAGGAAGTTAAGTATTTCACACCCGTGCCTCGGAAAGCACGTGAAGACATTGGTCCTGCTCCTGATCTCCCTTCGGTCGTATCGGATTGCCCTCCCATCGGATTATGAGGGTGTGGGAATAGAGACTGCACCTATGCTTGCGTATACACTCGAACACTATAATCCTGTCCTGCGCAGATGGCTAGTCTTCATTGAGACAGACCACCGTAACTGAAATTTGTCTGCAAGGCATTAATATTATTATTATTAAGTAAAGTGATAGCAGTGTTGTTACATAAGATATTAAAAATTAAACTTTAGAATAATTTCCACACAGTTTAATAGCTGTTCAACTCCAGTAAATTCCAGGTGGTCACCCTCAAATTTGCTGAAGCTGAAATATGTTATTCTACATAAAACTCTCAAAGATACTATATTTTTCTACCGACTTCAAAAAGGAGGAGGTACTCAATTCAACTGTATGTTTTTTTTGTGCGTTACCTCATAACTTTGTTCCGGGTGAATCGATTTCGATGATTCTGATTTTTATTTGAAAGCTGATGCTTCTCATGTAGTCTCATATGAATTTGATTAAGGTTTGACCAATAGTTTTTGAGTTATTCTTAATAATTTAAATTGAAGTCGGTTGTACAAAATTTTTAATTTTAAATTATTATAGAATAAGGGTGATAATTAATTGTTAATTGCAAATTTAAGTACTGATTTACCACGTGCTCGGCGGTGAAAGAGAACATCGTGAGGACACCTGCATGTCTGAAATATAAGAAAAAAAAATTCGAAGGCATGTGAAGTTCGCCAACACGCATTGGAGCAGCCCGGCGAACTTTTCCTTGCCTTAAAACCCTCCCAAAATGAGAGGAGGTGTGTGCGCACTAGTGGGACGTATACATAGGCTGCAACTTTAACTTTAATTTAAGGGTGACAAGCGAGCGCAAAGTCCAGCTGATATAAAGTGGCTGCTGTGATCCATAGACATCTACATCTATCCTCAATTGAGAATCAAAACGCAGATGCGTTGTCATCCCTGAGCACTAAGATGGAATGCCTGTAAAAAGGTTATATTCGTCGCGATGGGTCTTTCCCAGTAAAACATCCAGGGATGAAACAGACCCCCTAAGTTAAAAGAAAAAGGAAAGGAAATAAATTTATTTATTCGAAATGGACGTCTATCTTTAAACGAATATCTTTAAACCTCTAAATCTAAAACTGCCTAAAAATACAATCTATACCATATAAATAAAATGAAACTGTGTCTGAATAATTTTGAAATAACTGGCTCCTATTAAGCTCAGGGGGTTATTTGTATTCTATTTTTTTTTAATTAAAATCAACAACCATTTTTAAAATTTTTGTCTGTCTATCTGTCTGGTCTAATCTTTGGAATGGCTGAATCGATTGTAAAAAACTTTAAGAACAGATTTTAGAGCAATACCATGAGCGATCTAAACCTTATTTTAAGACCTAAATTCTTAAAGATATTTAAAAAAAAAAAACGAAATAATTATAAAATAAATGATCATTGATTATTTTAAATCTAAATGACTCCACATTCATAGATCCTATTCAGGCGAAGCCGGGGCGGGTCGCTAGTCTGTAATAAATAAATAATATATAATTCTTTAAGTATAAACTATCTGTAATTAATAAACAAGACAATAAGAAATGTTACTAAATTACCACAAAAACCTCCTTAAATTTGGGAATTGTACGCGTCATTAAAGTTTTATATTCTAATAGTAATATGCATTTAATCATACTTTTTAAAATTAAAACTATTATTATTCTTTTAAGGTAGTAAGTGCTTTGGTTGCAACGTATCCTAGTCGTTTAAATAAATTGGCATAATGAATTTTAATTAAGGGAAGTGGTATTCACCGAACCGACTTTAAATTGTTTTAGTATCGCTAATACTTATTACGTAACTGAACTGTTATATAACGATAAAGACAATTCTTACTTGTACGTTTATTAAATGGAATTGGGACACGTATTGAGCACTCACAACGTTCAGCTATTCCCAATACATAAAGTGGCATACATTGACTACAGTGTTTTTGTACGTCCAAGTAGTTAGTTTTTTTTTATATATAGGGGGCAAATGAGCATGCGGCTCCCCTCTAATGGTAATTGATTACTACCGCCCGTGAACAACTGCAACACTGCAACTGCAGGAGAATTGGAGGTGCGTTGCCGGCCTTTAAAAAAAGGTAGGATCTCTTATTGAAGGTCTCCAAGTAGTATCGGTCCGGAAAAATTGCTACCACCAGTAACCGATTCCCCAATGATTTTGTGCGAGGAAGAAAAGTTTGTGCTTGTAGTGACGTAATTTTAGAGTTATTAAATTCGTTGATTCAATTAATTGATATATTCATTGATATAATATATATAATTTATATTGAGAAATTTTACAAAAATAATTTCATACAGTACAATTTTTTTCTACCGATCATTAAGTTTGATTCTATTGCAAACATTAAATGCCTCATAAAAGGTTCAATAATAATGTCATAATTAAGTTAATTATACTTTGGATAACTGCCTTAATAACCGAGTTCAAAAAACGAAAAGATTTTTTATTCGACGCGTATGTTTTATGTAGGTATGTTTACCTATTTTTAGAAACGAATGAAACGATGATTTTCTTTTATTAAATAGTTTATATTTGAGGGGTGGACGCATATAAATTTAAAAAAAAATCCATTCCTAAGGTTTGAAAAATATAGTATGAAAATTTTAATGTTTTATGTGAACTTGAGATATTCCTGTGGCCACTCAAAGGGGTAAAATAATTAAGCTTTTTGACGGCTCCGTGTCGCAGTGGCTTAACAATGAGTTGCAGCGCTAAGGGCCGCGGGTTCGAATCCCGCACGGAACAAGTATTTGTATGGCTTACAAGTAATTTTTCCGGGTCTGGATGTTTGTCCTAGTGAAATTTATGTATGTTAACTGCCCTACGATACAGGAGAAGATCCTATTAGAGGTAACGTTGTTTAAATAAATCTACTAATTATAAATACAAACCGACTTTAAAAATAAAACAATTTCTTTCAAGTACTCTCTTCTCACATCTTAGCACTGACTAGAAGCTATTATGAGTAATATTATTTTTTTTAGTTTTCAAGTCGGTTTTTTTTTTATTAAAAGTTTAATTATTTATACAAGATTCGGTAAAGCAATACATTTACGTTTATCCACTCACTGCTATTGCAATATCTTAAAAGGATTTCCTTGCAAGAGGAAGATGGACTCCGAACAGATAGGATAGAAAACATTTACTGTTATTAAAATGTGATGATGTAAACATGTTACGAGCAAACAGGAAAATAAAATGGTTTTCGTGAGTAACTCGTACTAAAACAATTATTGTTTTAAGAATTTTTTATATAGTCGTAACAAATATTAGTTCATCATCAACATCATTGCACCCCTTCACAAGTCCACAGCAGAACACAGGCCTCCCCCAAGCAAGGTCCCGAGCAATCTGTATCCATCGATATACCATGATTCATATTTCTATAACATTAATTATTCGTTTTTAAATTTTTCGTACATTCGATAAAAAATATTGGTGCAGGGTTTTCAGAGTTCGTTGAGTGCAATAATCTATCAAACTAATTTTAATTATACGCCAAGCTAGTGACTGGCTGAACGTTTCGGCGGCATTTAAAAATATCGCTTGACAGGTCAATGACGTCTGGCCTGTTACTCGACAAATAAAACGAATTTACAAAACTAACAATGGACATAAACGAGGACATGATTAAGACGGAGGTCAGTAATTTCGTGTCTAGCTTACAACGGTTACTCCCGAAGAAAAAGGATATCATTGTATTTGAACCTATCAAGACCAAACTGTCAAGACTTAGTGACATACATATGGAAGCTAAGAACGTCTTTCCAAAGTGCTTTGTTGGTACTAAACTAGTCATATTAAGACAAATAATGGACAAAGTTAAACTGATGCAGCAATATAATTATGGAAAAACGAAAGAAAACTATCACAGCTACAAGCAGTACTTAAATAATGAAATGGAAACGAAGCTTATTAATGATGGCTTATTATTGGATTCTACTGGCTCAGCAACGGCGACGTATAAAGAAAACATTGAAGGAGCGTACCAAGTCCGCCTTACTTCGAAAATCAAAGACCTTATATCGTCGGAGACAGAAGTAGAAATTGAAAGGGAAGGTGATAAATCAATAAATTCTTTTTCATTTAGAATGAATGATATGGATCCGAAGACACTGAAAACAGTCACACAATGTATGTATCAAGTACATCCAGATTTTTGTGTTGGTACTGAGCTAGGTTTTAAGCCGTTATCGTATCCAACATTGCCTGAGCTGTCTATCAGTGCAAGATATGGCAAGCCAAATTTTACATTGTCATCTACAATAAGTAAAGCGGGCTTTCAAGTGTGTCTCTATAAGAAGTTCGCGAAAGATTTACGAATAGCAACAATAATTAACGAGGGGCATCGAGCTCGAGTAACTGTTGGACTAGCGCTTCATAAATCATACGATAATGGTTCAGAATTAAAAATGTTTGTCGACACACAGCGATGTGGCGGATTCACATTTCAAAAAGATGTTTATTTTCGCGAATCACCAAACGAAATCAGAGTTCTACGTCTTGTAGCAAGCACTCTAATAGACGGACAAAGGCGGGTACGACTCGGTTTTGGATTCAATCTAGACTTTTGAGTTAATGCATTTATTTAGATGGAACAAATTTATAGTTGTTGACGTTATGTTTTATATAAAGTTAAAATTCTACTTTAACTTTTTGTAGATTTATTTTGTTTGTATATAAGTTATACATAAGTTTTATTATATATTAATGTTTGTTCTATTTTGATTGAGTTTTGATAATTATTGTTGAATTTAAATGTCTTCAGTTTTCTATTAGTTTCTTATTGTAATTTAGCTATATAAGCTAAAGCTAAAACTTTGCAGAATAAACACTCTGAACAGTTTTTTTTCTGTAGCAGTAATTTTCGACACATATTGAATACTTATTTTGAATGAATGATGACATATTACATAGGTATATTATTATTAATAAAACATACAATTTTGTATTTGACCATCAATAAGTCAAAAAACAAGTTACAACTAAGTTTTTGGGAGGGCTATAGAGCAATTATTTTGCTTCGCTGCTCCAGTGCGTGTTGGTGGAAATTCTGGAAGTATTTTATTCCTGTGACATGCAGGTCTGCTCATGATGTGTCGTGGTAGTTTAGGGGTTAAGCGCTTGCCGTGAATTTCACAGTACACGAGCAACCCGGGCTTGATTACTGCCACCAAAATAAAAAATTGGTTTATTTGAATTTAAGTGTTGATTTTTAGAAAGAAAGCACTTCTCAGCACAGGTTTTTCTCAAAGTTTATCATCAAACTAGTGTTTAATCAGCATTTAAAATTTCGATTAAAATTTTAGTATTACCCGCGGGGATCAGATTCGGTTTGCTCGCAGCTGCCATTTTCTCCATCTGTCAGCATGATAATGTGACAAAAAGAGGACAATATCCGAATGAAATAGATTATGGAAGCTTACAAGAATCTTGCAACACATACACAAGCGCGGGTTTGACGTACAGTAAAGGAAAAAAGAAAATGTAAAGCTATGCCCGCGACGGCAGTAATAAATATAGAGTTATTTTCTCTTTCTACTACTGTAGGTGAACCCCACGCTTATGCGTGTGTGTTGCGAGGTGCTTTGTATGAATGAAGCTTCTGCAGTTTTATTCACTCTGATAATATATAGTTTTTAATAATATTTTTAGAGTACCTATCTCGCTTTTGATATAATGTCCCTATAAACAACTGCGCCCTTCTAGAGGTCAGGTTTGTCGCAGGTTCTTTTGTTCTTAACACTTATTTTCTTTTTAAATTCGACCTTTCAAATCTATATTATGCTACGAAGACAAAATTAAAATTTAACATTGTAGTAAATTTAAGGGCAAGTGCTGATGTAGATAATGATTTCTTATGTTTACGCGAACACTACACATTTTAATAAAACTAGTTTTTACGGATTTTGATGGCTGGTTGCTGCCACCTACATGGGATCCTATAATTCGTTACCGTTACAACCTATTAAAGTACATAGGCTTTCCGCATAGACTGTCTCATATGGGGGATATTTGCTATAGTTGCCACACTTGGCAAGCGGGATCCTATAGTTCACTATAGTTAATAAAAATAATTCCCAACCCAAACATTCAAACAACTCATTATGCGTATAGATCGGACCAAGAATTAACAATTTTAAACTGAAGATAGCCGTGGTTAGCTATGACATTGGGGCGTCGAACATCTCAGTCACCTCCCCCCGTGGCCCAGTGTGCTGTAAAGTACTAAAAACTTCGAAGAAAGAAAAAAGTTGATATACGTGATAAAATCCGTAAAAACTAGTTTCAATTAAAGTGCTAATGTAATCTAAAACACAACATCTCTACCAAAAATCGATATATAAAAATCAGTACATATAGTAATCAGTAAAATAAAGGACTACTGGAGGGTTCTGCACTAGTGATTGATTGCCACAATCAAATAACTGTAATACCAACTTTAGACTATTAACTTTGAATCATGTTAACGCTGATTGATTTTAGCTTATTTTGAAATATTTACAATGGTTTATTTAGTTTTAATGACATTATAATTTGTTCTCTTTCAAAATCGGTCAATCGCGTACATGTTTACAACTAAGCCATAATAAAAATAACTGGAATTGCATTATTAATACAACATACTCGGTTGATATACAATCGAAGAGAAATATTTTAATTTGCAAAAGAAGTCGCAGACATATCGCAGACAGAGAGACTCTTTGATAATATTTCTTTTAACTTTCGGTACATGTAACATAGAAGAACTCGGAAAAGCGAACCTTTTAATGAGGTCCTTTAAAACATATTTGATTTTGTAGTAAAAGTTTTAATTTGATGTTTCGTCACGAAAGTCTCGACGATAGTGGTCGGGATTTGTTGGTCGGCGTTGCTTTTTTATTTCTTCGATATAAAAATAATCTCGTAATTTCGTAGTTATTAAATTATGAGGAAATAACTAATATATAAAAATAAATGTTTGTATGTTCGTATTTTATGCGCTGCCATACCGTTCATCTGATTGCGCTAAAACTTTGTCAACTTGTTGCTTGCACTTGCGCGAAGGTTGTAGGCATAGTAAAATTAACTTACACTAGGTGGCGCCCGTAACTTACCGACAAATTTATTTGAAAGTTATTTATCATTCAACTTCAGTGAATGTATTATCATTCCAAATTAAACAATATAACTCTTCCAAATTTAAAACGATATTTCTGCAATTATTTCTTCTGCGGCAGCAACGCACCGGGTTCCAGCTAGTTATTATATATATAAGTTATTCGAAGTTCGTTTCTATTTTTCTTAAAGATTTATTATTTGACGCTTTTGACTGGACTAGTTATAATCATCATCTAGTTACATTAAAAATTTCATCCCATACTTTTCTACCCTGGGGATGAATTTTTTATTTAATTTTAAATATCCTTAATATTGGCGAAGATATCGCAATTTTTTTCTCTTTGTTCTTGAAGTCAACTAAAAATAAAGGAAAATAAATGCATTTTTCTATAAATATTTTCCATAAAACCTTTTTGACTTTGTATATTTTTTTGTTTATTAAAATAAATCAAATACAAAGCTTAAATTAATCAAAAACGGTGTCGCAAAATCCTAACAAGGTTTATCTGTACAACATGCTTCATCGACCGCACTCGGTGCTTAACCTACGTACAGACATTGTCTATTACATATTACGGTAAATATAAAATCGTAGCGAAGATCTACACGCTCGCAATGCGTACATACACGGGTAGTAAAATCTAAGCCGGGTTATTCCGTTTATCCACCCTAAAAATCCACGCTAGGGTGAATACTCTGAAACGCGTGTTCATCTATCCACCCCGTTAGGGGTGAATAATCGCAATTCACTTTTATTTTTTCTTACGACTTTTTACCCCAAGTACAATTCAACAGATACACTTTAATTATTAATTAATTTTTAATAACCACACCCTTATTACAAAAAAAATTACGTATTGCCGTTACCGTCACCGTTACAGCCTATTAAAGTCCGTGCATTACGTATTGCATTGAAATCAAATTAAACTTCCTCGTTTTAAATAATATTATTGCGTAATTTATAAATTCTGCAATATGTCCACCTTATTGAGTAGTTTCATTATTGAGTAGACGTAATTTGATATCCTGGATAAATTTGTCACTATTAATGTATATTTCCAATCGTTTTTTAAATTTCTTTACTACGAACATTGATATACACAAAAAACCCAGTATATCAATGGCTACACAAAATATGTTAGCTAAGGACTGGGCGTTTTTTGCAAGCATTCCAAAAACGTTACTTACTATTCGATGTTTATGTTTAACTTCATTTTAAATTATTTTATGTCAAGATTCCAATGAATCTGTAATCCTGTGAGGTACTTTTATTTCAGCGTTGATCTTACAAACAAGGAGTACCTATGTATATATTTTTATAGCTAATGTCTACTAAGTATCTTAGGCCAGTTTTTATCATGTTTCTGTAAATTACTGTACACAGCCAAGGGAGAAAATCGAAAGAAAAATAATATATACGAATTCCGACTATCCACGCCATCTAGGGTGGATAGATGAACACGAGTATCTACCCTAAAGTGGATTTTTTAGGGTGGATAAACGTAATAACCCGCCACATCTCACCACGTTGTCATATAAGCGTTAAATTTATAGGATTGTTAGGTACGGGTTGAATGAGTGCTACTACTACACTTGGGGCTTTATCATATAGCACCATATGCCCTTAAACATAGGCACTATTTTCTTTGCATACCAATAAAAAAAATATGGAATAAGGGTGACAAAAGACTACGCAGTCCACCTGATGTTAAGTAGATACTGTGACCTATAGACATCTACATCTATTCTCGATTAAGAATCAAAATGCAGTGGCGTTTTCACCTCTAAATACTAAGATGAATTGCTTCGTTTCCAGTAAAATGGATCTCCGGTTTTCTACACTAACCATACTAAACACAGCAGCATTAAGCTGTTATTTCAAGCTGGTATTTTATAAGAGCGTGGTCCTTCTCCGGTCGAGCCGATTCATTCGTGCTACAACCATAATATAGCTGCAGCATGGCTCTACCACGTATACTATCACAGTCCTATTGCTAACTTCCGAAAATTTGAATATTAGATATAAGATTTTGATCATCTAAAATCAAAAGCACTAATGTTTATCTCATTATCTCTTTATATAACTATTTCTGACCGCAAAGCTCTAGCGCTTTTATATTAGCTGCTCCACTTTCATTATATTGATGATACTGCAGTGAAAATAGACACATAAAGATCTATTAAACTAAAAGCTGCTAAAATAATCTCGGCTTTATCTATTATAGCAATACAGATTAAATTTGGAGTAAGTAGTACTTAGTTTAACTGTTCTTTTGTTGTTATTGGTCATCGATATATATGTACTACGCACTAGATTTGGCATTCCGAACATTCACTATGTTCAAATGAACTGTACTGCAATCCGTACACCTTTAGTGTCATTTAGTGTGGCTTCAATATTCATAGAGCGTGGAGCGGCGCTAATAATACGAGATTTCAAATTAAAGTTTAAACCTGAACGTAAATAATAATTCAGTAGTTAAATAAGTAAAATTATTTGTTGTTCAAGTGAATAAATAGGTAATAATATTATAATAGAAAAAATAAATTTCTTCATTTATATGCCACGCTATCTACAATCATAGACTAAAATCTACTATCTCCCGCGCATGCGCGAAAACAGAGTAGTGCACATTTTTTGTTTGAAATAGCTTCTCTAGTACGTAGTACATAGAACTCAATGTTATTGGTAGAAAGTTATATTTCAACAGTGGGCTAATGATGAGTTTTGATGATTTGCACGACGATGACATTAAAATTATATTCTAATATCTAAGGACTCAAAATCTCTCGGCGTATCACATAATTGACTTTTAGAACACACACAGTAAGTCCTAAGTAGACTTAAATGATAATAAAAATAATACAATAACAATAATAGCAACAAGTGGTAAAAAAATTTACGTGGTAGAGCCATGCTGCAGCTATATTAATAGTATAGTTGTAGCACGTATGGGTCGGCTCGACCGGGGAAGGACCACGCTCTCACAGAATACCAGCGTAAAATAGCAGCTTAATGCTGCTGTTTTGTATGGTGAGTGTAGAGAACTGGATACCCTTTTTAGTGGAAAAGAGGCATTCTATCTTAGTACTCACGGCTGACAACGCATTTGTATTTAAATTCGCAAACGAAGATCTATGGGCCACAGCAACCACTTACCATCAGGTGGACTGTGTGACGTTTGTCACCCTTATTCTACAAAAAAAATATTGTACAACCGACTTCAATATAAATAAAATGAGAACATCATCAATTTAGTCAAAGTCAATTAAATACGCATTATTAAGGATAACTCAAAAACTGCTGGTCAGATCTTGATCTTTATATGGGACAACATAAAAAAAGATTCATTAAAATTGGTTCACCTCGAAAAAAGTTCTGAAGTAACACACTTAAAAAAAAACAGTCGAATTGAGTATCACCTCCTTTTTTTAGAAGTCGGTTAAAAATAATAATTTATCTTACATGAAATAAGTTTAAGGAGACAATTTTAATTTAGCTATATTTAGTAAGTGATACTTAATTAATGGTATAAGAAATCCCAAAAAGTATTTCTAATAGTATAACGGCGCGGATCGAATGCGGGTAGTTGCGTTTTATGAAATTTACGCTAAGCGCTTTTCCCCTGAACTACCACAGCTCTTAACATTTATGTAGGTGCCAAAAAAAAAACTTTTGTTTTTTTTTAATGAATCTCTTTCCACAATAAAATCTTTAATGTGTACGTTATTACTCGTTCATAACGTCGTTTCCGTCACTTCCGCCTTCAACGGCGATAATACGAATTTTCCCTGTTCATTAAGGATATTATTCCCCATTTCGAGTAATGTGCCCCGTTATACATTGCCTTTGACCCAGATAACCAAGATTCCTGTTTAACTGACTTAAAAAAAAGAGAAGCCATTCGACTGTTTTTGTTATGTATGTTGCGCGATATATATACAATTTATAATCCCTGTATTTTGTAGTAAATTATTACAAGTAAACCAAGCAGAATAAAGTTGCTTTAAATCTAAATTGGGAGGCTCGTACTTATATTTTTTCGTATCAATCTTTAATTATTTACAGTTTAGTGGCATTGTAAGAATATCCACTACCCCATATCATCCCGTGGGTGTCGTAAGAGGCGACATAGGAAATCAAATCAGCAGCGTCTTCCTAATTTAAAAATAAAAAAAACTGCGGTTGCCAACCCGCTCGCCAACTATGGCAAATATCCTCCCTATGAAGCAATCTATGGGGTAGGTCTATGTTCTGCAGTGGACTTTAATAGCCTGTAATGGTAACGGTAATCTTAAATAACATTGTCCTTAGCAAAAAGTATAGTCTGCCATGTTTTACACTATTATGTGACCGATCACCTACAAACAATGAATGAACGAACCATTAGAAGACTTATTTCAAAAAAAAGAAAAAAGTAAGATTTCGAATTGGATCCAAATCTAACGTTTACCTGAATATATTCGCTTGGCTAATAACATCATTAACAACCAAAACGATTCACGGTGAGCAACTTAAATCTTTAAATTTGACCCAAACAAACAGGGACCCTGCGTTTTCAAATGTTCCACAGAATTAGCCAAAGGGTGCACTCATAAAACGCTCCGTATCCCATAAACGTATAATCGGACCTCTAATTTATTAATGTAATAAAACTCAACAAGCCTTTTGGTTACATAAGGCATTTTAATCGTATATTTTAAGTAAACTGAGGGATGTCCTCTTTCTCCTTTATTTTTAAACGAGTGTTGCGAGATAATGAATACGAAAATTCCGACTCAAATTTTCCTCTTTGAAATCTCCATTAGCATGGACAAAAATAAAAACATTTTAAACAATAGAATAATAAATAAGTGACATAGATTAAGAATGCGGACTGTAAACTCGGAAAATGGTAGGTTCGAATCCGCCATTCGACTACTGTCGTGAACCGCTCTTAGCACAAGTTTTTTTTAAGCTTGCTTGAAGTGGTTAACGGGAGTTTTAGTAATGTTCATAGCGTTACTATTTACTATTATTCATTAGTCTTCGTTTTTATTTTTTTTAAAACGTTACCCCCACACTAGGATTTTCTCCTGTATCGTGGAGGCAGTTTACAAACACAAATTGCACAAGGACAAACATCCAGACCCGGAACAATTATTTGTAGGCCATACAAATACTTGTTCCGTGCGGGATTCGAACCCGCAGCCCCCAGCGCAGCTACTTGCTAAGCCATTGCGCCACGGATATTTTGCAACATATTTGACTACATAATAAATACAATGTATAGCTCCATCATATTTATCATTTTCAAGTAATTAGGACTCTTTTACTTTTTACACATTATTAGTTACATTATAAAAAAATAATTATTTTAAAATTGTATTAAATACTCTATTATTATTGTACAATTTTATCAATTTACTTAATTTAGTTTAATTTAAAGTAATGCATAATATGTCCGACAGGGAAGCTGTCCATAGAGAAGTTGTAGTAATTTATATTTTTTAATCTAAGGATGTTAGACAATAACTGAATCATTTTCTTTAAAGTTCTCTATCTGTGTACTGTTAAACTCTGGATTTTTCAGAGACGCCAACAGCAATGTTTTGAAACCCTTATCTCTTTTGAATTGATGCTTTGAATAATATTGATGCAGGAGTAAATTTTCACTTTAATATTAATCAAATTATGATCCATCCATCCATCTATCCATTCATTACAGCCTATAAACATCCACACCTGAATATAGGCCTCTCCTATAGATTGCTTTTTAGGGGGGTTTTTACCATAGTTTTGGCCGGCGAGTGACCAACCACAGTTTTTTATTATTTGAAGTTGTTATAATGCTGTCCATCTCCTCGGTTCATTTCCCTCTGTCGCTTCTTACGGCACTCACGGGATGATATCGGGTATTGGATATTTTTCACATTCACAATGCAGTTCCATATACTCAACAACCAAACAAAAGATGACCCATGGTACCGCGGCGTTTTTCTCTAAATAAGATAAATGGAATTTTTGTTTCGCGTAAAACATTAAGTTTGTCAGTCGTCCAATACATCCTATACTATTTATTATATAACCAATACTATGCAATATTTATAAATTTGTAAACGTGTTCTCGAAAACGTCTCAAACGATTTTGATAAAATTTACATTATAAGGGTTTACAGGGGCGAAAAATAGATGTAGCGAAGTCTCATTTCTGGCAAAATTCGTTTACTCCGTGTTTTCAACGTGAAGTCAAAGCTTTGGTCGGAAAATGTTTGATTACATTATTTTTACAGGAAATCGTTGCTATATTATGATACAGACGAACCTATTTAATACTTATTTACTAATTAAAAAAATGTACTTAGATACTCTTTTACTTTTCAAGTAATTTTCTAGAGGTAATTCTTGAGATATATATTTTTTATTTTGTAACGCCGAGCAAAGCTCGGCCGTCAAGATACTTTTTTATATTAGATACTATCACTTTTAAATTCGCCGTTGCTAAAATCTGAAACGATTTGTCATCACCAGTCCGGTCTACCTTGTCTCCATCTATCTTCCGGCTAAGATGCCGCAAGAGGCTGATTCAACAACAGTCCCTGGCTTTGTGTGGCCCTGATACCGCCTTAAATTAGTGATTTTTTTTTTATATTTTTATTTTTATTTATTTTTTGTTTCAGTTTTTTATTTAATTATTGTTAGTTTTATTTTAAGATAAGTGTGTTTCATCACTTGCCTAAGACCTTGTATGGTTATACAAAGGCTGTGGCAGAATAGCAGGAGAAAATGGGTTTCCCGTTACAACTGAATCGTAGACCGTTTTGTCACAATTAATTATTAAATTATAACATTGTATTTTTTGTACAGATAAATACTTTTTATTATTCTAAGGAACGGCGAAATAAACTCCGCAGATATCTTCTTTTTTGTTACTTTTTAAAGGCTATAAGGATACAATTTTTTTAATAAAAATGAAAACGAATAGATCCAATGGTAATTGCAGTATGTTGTTAAATAAAATTCCATTGTAACTCATAAAAGTCCACTGCTGAACTTGGGCCTCTACCATAGATTTTGCCATAGTTACCACGCTTGGCAAGCGGATTGGCAAACGCAGTCGTTTATAATTTTGAATTGTTATCAAGGGTGCTGCCCATCTACTGTTTCAGTTTTACTTTGTCACCTCCTCGACACCCACGGGGCCAATAAATAAAATTATACAATTAAAGCTCACAAGGTTTGTAAACCCGAGCAGACCAGCCTTAACAAGCAGTATCTGTTCACAAGTATGGTGCATGTGGCAACCATATTCTTTCTTTATTTTTAAAAACGTTAGCCCCACACTAGCATTTTCTCCTATAAAGCGAAGGCATAATTAGATGATACTTGTTCCGCGCGGGTTTCGAACCCGCGGCCCTTAACGCTGCAACTCAATGCTAAGCCACTGTGCCACATAAAAGTCATAAGGACCGTCTCCAGTTTTCTACACTGGTATTCTTTACCATCCATAATATACCGAAAATATTTAACAGTGTGTTAGTAACAGTATTCGAAAATGTTTTTAGTGACACTACACCGACCATTAAATTACCTAAGATATAATTTACGGACCCCACTTACAAAGAAAGCCAGACCAATTTGTCCGTTCAGTAAAAACAATTCAAATATATTCAGTACGCGTCGGTTTTATCGAGTTAGGAAAGGAATGAAAAATATACATTATAGATAATATAGTGTCTTTTTATATGCGTAATACTGTTAGAATATGTGTTAGATATGCCTATCAGAATAAAATAAAAAGTCTATGAATTTTTCGGCGTGACAAATAAAATTTCGTTTGTCAAAGGGTGACCGAGGAAAAATGGATAGCTAGATGGTCGTCATTTTATGGCCATCGATGTAAAACTATAGTTTATATAGCTTTAAAAATAAGCCATTGTTTAATAAAGCAAGTGATAATATCCCGAAAACGACGTGACCCAGACAAACTTGTCCTTGATGTCAAATTCTAGGCTCGTTAAATATAACAAAAATGCCTAAATATGTGTGTGAAAATATATAATAAACTACTTAAATAATTTAAATTATTAATCGAAAGATTATATAAGAAACATTTGTATAATTGGTTAAAAACTGAATGCTTTTATGACATGTAATATTTTTTAGATAGTGAGTAATTAGTATTGGCATATGAACATTTAAACATTATAATTTGCATGCTATGCACTATTGTTAGCGAAACACGACTGCACTGTATATTTTGTAACATCATATACCATGATAGAAATAAATATTTATGATTAAACGTATCTATATGGTTGCACCCAACCGACCCATTTGTGCTGCAATCAGCACAAATGGGTCGGCTCAACCGAGGAAGCACCACACGAACCGAACATCCTTTTTACTGGGGTGACAAGGCCCAGACCCGGACCAATTATTTGTTGGCTATACAAATACTTGTTGAGTCCGGGATTCAGAACGCGGCCCTCAGCGTCCCAAACTAATGCCCAGCCGCTGTGCTAAGGAGCCGATATTAATTTGAACCATTATTTCAGAAAAATGTAAAAAATATACAAATAATATTTATATATTTTTAAAATCTTTCTTAATCCTGGTCACAGCATTGTCTGGCAAACCTCACTTTTTCCTTATCAAACAATATGTCACACTATTATTGGACCAACTATACATTACTCACTATACATTACGCAACTATAGGTACATTAGCAATTGTGTAACCAGTTTAACCATATACATAAAAAAACACTGTATATTACAAATATTCGTACATATATACTCAAAACACTTCTCATCTCTGTGACAGTCGAGAAAAGGGCTTTAATCATATTATTAACCATGTCATAACGACCTAAATGGCTCAGAAAGTCTTTCAAAGCAAGACAACTTGAAGGCTGCTCACAAAAGATAACATAAATTACCTCCAGACAACGTAATTCCACCTTCATTATTGAAATTTAGTGGTTCACGCCTCGCGTGGGAATAATACGAAGTTAATTTAATAAACAAAGCATGTAAATTCTTTGTTAATATTGGAATATTCCTCTTTTATGATTATGTTAGTCAAAGGTTGTTACGTACTAGTAATTTAATATCGCTTTGCTTCACACAGTAATAATAAACCAGTTTGCTTTAATAATGTAAAATACATATTCACATAATAGGTTACCGAACACTGAGATTACGTAATGTTGGAAATGTTAAATTTAAATAAACTTATTTAAGTGTTGATTGTTTCAACGTGTGGTGGCGATGTAATAATAACCACTTCCCCGTTTCGTCCCGTGGGTGTCGTAAGAGGCGACTGAGGGAAACAACTATTAGATAGGCAGCAGCTTTTTTTTTATAGCATAGGGTGACAAACGAGCACACAGTCCACCTGATGGTAAGTGGGTACTGTGGCCCATAGACATCTACATTTATCCTCAATTAAGAATCAAAATGCACATGCGTTGTCACCCCTGAGGACTAAGATGGAATGCCTCTTTTCCAGTAAGAAGGGTCTCCGGTTCTCTACACTCACCATACGAAACACAACAGCATTGAGCTGCTATTTTACGCTGGTATTCTGTGAGAGCGTGGTCCTACCCCGGTCGAGCCGACCCATTCGTGCTACAACTATAATATAGTTGCAGCGTGGCTCTACCACGTAAACCTAATAACAACTAGAAAATAAAAACTGCGGCTGCCAACCCGCCTGCAAGCGTGGTAACTATGGCAAATATCGCCCATATGAAATTTAAGGGGAGGCCTATGTTCAGCAGTGGAATTTAATAGACTGCAACATGTACATGTAAAAGTATTGATTGTAAGCACTTTCCAGTGGACTTTACTTGTGCGTTTAGAGTTTTATCACCTGTATCCTGTGGCAGTCCAAAGCTGGACAGTTTTCGAGGACAATTGAGGGTAAATTTTATCATGTTAAGCATCACAATGCAAAGTGGCTTAGAGTAGGAACTGAATGCCTAAATCGAAAACCGGGCTTAGTGAAGGTCTTTGGAGAGGTAGAAATTAATAAAAAAATCAATATATAATAAACTAGCTGTTCCCCGCGACTTCGCCTGCGTGTAATTTGGGGTTTTAATTTTTTCCGCGGAACCCTAATTCTTTTTCTAGAATGAAAGTAGACTAAGTTACTCCTTATAATATCAGCTATCTACCGTCAAAATCGGTCCAGCCATTTTGGAGATTAGCCGGAACAAACAGACAGACAGACGAACGGACAGCCGGACAAAAATTTTAAAAATTGTGTTTTCGTTATAAGTACCGTATATATATATACTTTCATGTGCAGTTTAGTAAAAAGCTGTTATTTTGACATTACAAACAGACACTTCAATTTTATCTATTTGTATAGAGTATAGATATAGAAACCACCATACGAAAAACAGCAGCAATGAGCTGCTAATTTACGCTGGTATTCTGTGAGAGCGTGGTCTGTCCCCGGCCGAGCCGACCCATCCGTGCTTCAACCATAATATAACCGCAGCATGGCTCTACCACGTATAAATTCCTAATATGTGGAGTTGTGGAGGTAATTTATTCCAAAGCTTTATGGCCTCAGAAGCGAAAGACTAGACATAAATTTGGTACGGCGAGAAAAAACACATACGTTAATTAGTTCCCTCGGAAGATCGGAGGTTACGATCGTGAGACGAATACTGAAACCTGCATTTCAGATATTGGGGTGTGCATGGATCGTAAAGAATTAAAAACAAGAATTCTGATGAATCTACGCTGATGGATGCCTTTTCTTGTTGTTTTTATGACAAAAATAACATTTAAAGGTACCTTTTGCGGTTAAAAAGTGCCCATCTTAAGCTTAAAGTTATCCTATATTTACTGGATCGCTTAAGCTCGGTGTGAACATGAGAATCCTGGGACAAAAACCACCTGGCCACATTCGCCGCAGCTAATGTTCAGTGATCCGAGAACGTATGAAATTAATGATCGCTCAGACGGCGGATATTCGATGCTACCGTTTTTGTTGTTCATGATCACGTTACATTAAAACCATAGTTTATTAAATAGATAATAATATCAATATAATATGTATCATAAATGTATTGGCGTGTAGTGGCGTTGTAAGTAAATCCACTACCCCATATGTGTGGGTTTCGTAAGAGGCGACTGAGGGAAATACAACTGCCCATGTCTAAACTTGCGGATGTTGAAATTAAACTCCAGATGTCACCAGTAGTAAAATCACTTTATTTGCATAATAATTCTCAGACCCTATACGGTTTGCCGTGAACGAAAAGATAACGAGTTGTAATTCGACGCTAGCGACATCTCTTGACATTTTTCAGTACTAAATACTAAGGTTAGAGTAGAACTATTAGAACTGAAATTAAATGTTTTTAAACAGCCCAAACGGGCAGCAGATAACTAATCAAAATAATAAAAAACTGCGGTTGCCAACGCATTCAATAGCAAATGTTCCCTTTGTAGGGCTATAATGAACGTGTTTAATTTCTTCCTCTTCATCGAAGTTTTTTTTATAGGATAGGGTGACAAACGAGCACACAGTCCACCTGATGGTAAGTGGTTGCTGTGACCTATATACATCTACATCTATCCTCAATAAATAATCAAAATGCAGATGCGTTGTCACCCGTGAGGACTAAGATGGAATGCCTCTTTTCCAGTAAAAAGGGTCTCCGGTTCTCTACACTCACCATACGAAACACAGCAGTGTTAAGCTGCTATTTTATGCTGGTATTCTGTGAGAGCGTGGTCCTTCCCCAGTCGAGCCGACCCATTCGTACTACAACTATACTACTAATATAGCTGCAGCATGGCTCTACCATTTCTACTTCTGCATTTACAACTAGCTCTTTTTATTTTCTCCCGCATTTGTCTGATAGAGAATGGAACAAGGCATTTAATCCGCCCATGGTAATATTTATAGTAGGAAATAAGGCTGCTGTAATGGATCTTTACATATTAAATCTGTAGAAAAATTGTGTGTTTACGATTCACGCAATAAAATATTGCATTATAAAAAATGCTTAAAAGTTATTTCAGTTGCTTTCAGTGCTGCAGTTCATAATCGGAAGTTGAAGGAAGTTGTGCAATTAAATATTCCCATAACCCATATTATCCATAAATTCCTTAAACTTATAATAAACCTTTTTGTACAATCTTTGCTTAATATTTTTTGAGCTATATGCTGACAAAAGAGTTAAAAGTCCATCTGATGGTAAGTTTTTTGTGAAATGGAATACCTGATAAAATTAGATTTTGCTTGCCCAAAGACTACTAAGAAGAATTGCAATTTTTTGTTTAAGTTCGACACGGATAAAGCCGCGGCATAAAGGTAGTTATAAAGAAATCTAAAATAACACTACATAATGAATAAAGTTACAAAATCCAACGTTCTTTATTCGCGTCTCACGTTTCATGTACTTAAGAGCACTGCCATACATCACTTTTATTTCTATAGTAACTTCGCATATGTGACATCATTAATCAGCTACTTAGTGAAGTCATTTATCAAGCTATCAAGGCCCCGCCGGTAGCAACCGTTATCACATTTTGGCGCCTAATTTACAAACAAACGCCATTAATGTACTCTGTGGGGTTCTCAATTATATAATTTTACGTCATAAACATATAGAGTAATCCATTATCTTACGGCTTATCAAACGTCCACTGCTGCACATAGGCCTCCCCCGTTAATTTTTTATTTTTATTCAGCTGTTATCAGAAACATGCTGCCATCTATCTCATTCAGTTTCCCTCCGTCGTCTCTTATGACACCCAAGGGATGTTATGGGGTAGTGGACATTCTTACACCGCCACTAAACGTTTAACACGGTTCTAGGGCAATCACAAACATAAAATGAAAATAATTATAACTTTTAACAAAAAGTAAAAACCGACTTCGATTACTAAAAAACAAGTTATTTATTTGCTAAACTTAGGGATGAAATTTTTTCTCTAAATTTATATGGGACCACCCTTGAAGTATAATCTATTTAATAAAAAAGAATCATCAAAATTGGTTTACAATCTGCAAGGATATCGCGAAACATGCATACAAAAAAATATACACTGAATTGACAACCTCATTCTTTTTGAAGTCAGTTAATAACGTTAACTTTTATGCTACGATTCAATTAACAATAATAAAATCGTAAGCAGACTGTAATTGAATAAATTGTTGCCTGGATTTTTTATAGGATTTTCTCAAGGAAGTTAAGCGAAAGCCGATTCGTCCTTGGATGACTTACGTGGCCGTATCCTGGCAGCCGCATCGAAAATACGCGATCGAAGAAGATAAGTGTAGAGCCTGCATCGGAGAGGGTGGCAGATGATTCCAACCTCAGAGTAGTTACATACATATGTATGCATAGAGAGAACCCAATACAATTTTTTTCAATAAAATTTTATGTACAATACAATTCTACATAAATTGAGTCAATATACTTGTCTCGCCTTTTATAATTTAATTTTCAAATAAGACAAAAAAAGAAACACTATTGAAAGGTGTTGCGTTTAATTTATGCGTAGAGCTTTAATGACAAGTGGTCATCTTTGGTCTATTTATACTAATGCCAAAATGCCAAATATGAGAGTAAGTACACTCGTATCTTCTGATTTATTAAAAAACTAACTGTTCCCCGCGACTTCGCTCGCGTGTAATTTATGGTTTTAATTTTTCTGCGCGGAACCCTAATTCTTTTTCTAAAACAAAAGTAGCCTAAGTTACTCCTTATAACACCAGCTATCTGCCAGTGAAAGTCCCATCAAAATCGGTCCAGCCATTTTGGAGATTAGCCGGAACAAACAGACAGACAGACAGACAAAAATTTATAAAAATTGTGTTTTTGTTTTAAGTACCGTATATATTTTCATATGCATTTAGTAAAAAGCTGTTATTTTGACATTACAAACAGACACTTCAATTTTATTTATTTGTATAGATAACATGACGCAATAACACGACACAAGTGACATCCCTATTGTAGCATTCCACAACAATGGGGATGTCATTTGTAAAAGAAAGGTGAGATTAATATAGCTATCTCATTTTGTACCACGTAAAACGTCCTATGCATAAAGAGTTGCACTACGAGAATTTTGTTCTTAATTTATTATTCCCTCTATGCTGGTAATTACTCTGAGATTCGAACATTTACTGTAATTTATGTCAAATAAAGTATTATACATAAATGTCAAGTATTGCTTTATTAAGCCCCAATGATCATTGTTCCCTAGTGCAAAATTTTGTCGTTTAATGAAATTTTTCTCATTTTGGACATTAATAGCAGTAATTCACTATTTACATTACATTTTCAAATCTGCTTTAAACACATCACATTATTTTAAAATTATTCGTCACTCGTGGTTTTATATTTTTTTTTTAATAAAATGGGTGCTTAAACTTTTGACAAAATAAATCAGTATTTTTGCAAATTTTTCAATGAAATAAAAATTTAAGTTTAAAAAAAAATACTTAAAATACTATAACAATAAAAAAACGACGAAATTCATTAATTTGTGGCCGTGGTGTACGAGAATGTAAAATAAGGTAAAAAAAAATAGTTTTTTTTTAAACAAACGTGTTAGGTACTATTCGGGATAATATTTTTTTTTTCTGAATAACCGTAAGTTCCGCACAACGGATTTCATGGTTATCCATTGATTTATGGATAACGCATCTGTGGTCTTATTTGTATAGAGTTGGCTGCAGGTGTCAATGGACTTCTACGCGGGGATCGTGAGGTCCATGGCCCTTTACGGGGCCCCGGTGTGGGCGCGTGGTTTGGCGCGGCTTGCCGTCCACCACCTAAACGCGCCCCAAAGGGTGGTTGCCGTAAAGATGGTTCGCGGCTACCGCACGATCTCCCGCGAGGCGGCGAGCCTCCTTGCTGGATTGCCGCCATGGGATCTGGAGGCGATAGTCCTCGCGCGCCTGCACGAATGGCGCGCGGAGGCACTATGCCGGGGAAACCCGCTGCCGCGGCAAGTCGTCGCGCAGCGGACAGACTTCCGGCATGATCTCATGGCGACATGGAGAGAGCGACTGTCGCAACCCCGTGCTGGGCACGCCACTATAGCGGCGATAAGACCCTCTTTGAGGAGTGGCTTGAGACGCCACGGTGTCCTCACCTTCCGCCTGACGCAGGTCCTCACCGGACACGGTGTGTTCGGGAGGTTCCTGCACCGAATCAGGCGGGAGGAAACGCCAGGTGCTCCCACTGCGAGGATCGACCGGAGGACACGGTGGAGCACACCGTGGAGGTGTGCCCTGCTTGGGCGGGCACCGCCGTGTACTCGTAGCGGCGATAGGCGGCGGCGACCTCTCGCGTCCGGCCCTGGTCGAAGCCATGGTCCGGAGCGAGACGGAATGGGATGCCGTCACCACCTTCTGCGAAGCAGTGATGCTAGCGAAGGAGGTGGCGGAGCGGGAGAAGGAAAGAGCAACAGCTTTCCTTCCCGGCCGCCGCGGGAGACGCCCCGGGCGTCGGGGCTACGTCGTGGCTGACCACCGTAGGCGCGGACCTGTGGACGGCGAGCAATGGGTAGCTCGCCGTCCGTCCGTCTAACGACGACAGGCCGTGTCGACGGCGCGTTTTGTTCACGCGCGCCTCAAAGAGCTGTCAGCAGCGTGAAGGGGCCGCAAGCCGACGCCTGCCGGGGCTGCGGGCTGTTCGAAAGAGATACCGCGGCTCCGGAACGTAAGGGCACTGAAGGAACACGGATGGTTTTTAGTCAGTAAAAGTCTGACACTCCCTTCCGCTCCACCCACAGCGAAAGGCGTCATTAGATGATTTTCCATCCGCAAAAAAAAAAAAAAAGGTGTCAATGGACTGCAGTAGCCATTTATCATCAGGTGGACTGTAAGTTCGTTAGTCACTTCAGTTTAAAAAAACAACTCATTCCTCTTGTAAACTCGGGTGCAGCAATGCAATCGAAATATCGAGAATTTAAAAGGGCGTGTCTATACGCCTTATGTGAAACAGAAAAATATAACGTTTAAGTAAAGAGAAAATAAGAATAGTATTTTATATTTACTTTAAAAAAAAACAAGTATTTAAATTAAAGAATACTTTATACTATATTTAAACTTTCTAACGAACTCTAACAACGAAGTACGTAAGTGACACATAATTCGATACGGTAGTGCGCGAGCATAAGCTATACTATAACATAAGCCAACTATCTGACTCCGGGCTGCTTATAAGAATTTCTTGACAGAAAAACTCAATAACTGATTTTTTTGGCCCAACACGGGTTCAAACCCGGGACCTCTTAAGGTGCAGTGGCGTTTACGACAACTACACTAACGGCCCAGTCAAAAACTTCAAATAAATAGTTCTTATGTTAATAGATTTTTCTAACGCGTTTATTCAGTCGATCATGATATCTTGCTAGCTCTCCTTTCTCATTTGAATATCTCGTATTTAGCCCAGGGTTGGTTCTCATCATATCTTCGAGTACATCAAAAGTTCGTGTATACTGGTCATAATGTATATTATTGGATTGATGTACAAGCCGGCCTCCATCAAGTTAGTATTCTCTCTCCTCTTCTGTTTTTCATTGTTATCAATCAAGAATGTCAAGAGCTCTTACCATCTGTATGCAGATAATTTGCAACTATATGCACAAGCCAAACCATTCGATATGGATTTTTCTACATTCATATTAAACGAAGAATTACATTTCATCTCTGAATGGTCCTCTTTGTTAGGTATTAACGTGAATCCAGCAATAATTTCAAGTAATTACAGCTGCTTATTTCTCACGTGAAACCAATCATTATGATTTTGTAATAGTTCCTATTTGAAGCATGTTCGTATAACCGTTAAAATATTACTATCGCACAGAATGCTTTGACATCAATAAATAATATAAGATGGAACACTAGAGCGTGTGAACATATTTATATTCATAGAGCGTTCATAATTCATACCCCGAGCGTAAGCGGAAAACTAAAACAAGCATCGCACAGAAGCCGTCGTTGGGAAGGTTGTATTGTATATTTAGAGAACGATTCCATGAAGATACGATGAATATTTTATACGTGGTAAAGCCACTTCGCACCGGATTATGGTTGTAGTGATGACATGCTTTTGGCTGTATCATAAATAGACGCTCTCACAGAATGTTCGTATTGTTTATCAGCCCGTAAAAATCCAATGCTAGAGATTGCCTCTCCGGTTGAAGGGTGAATTTGCCTTAATCGTCACGTTTTGTAAGCGCACTGTGAACGTGGCTTTTCTTAGCCAACCAAATCGAAAATGCAGCCAACTATCGAGAGCCATAAGTTCTTTCTGGTGTATCGTCGCCATAGGCCATAGTCGCTTTTCGACACATAAAATATGATATAGGGTGTTGCATTCTCTTGCGCGGCCACCGTAGTGTGATTAAAATATAAAAATATCATAATAATGTCCTCCAGACCAAATTTCGGTCACAGCGGCCAGCCTCAACGCAGACTAACCATCGGCGCAGGACGGGATTATAGTGTTCACGAGTATGCGCACAGGTGCACTCTCTTTTCCCTTACTCTCATAGTCGGATGAGATGGACACAACACGACCGGAGAGAGATCAGGCGCAGAACCAACAGCTTTACGTGCTTTCCGAGGCACGGTGGTGAGACACCGCCAACTTCCTGACTCCGGGCAGCTACTGAGAATTTCGAAGGAAAAACTTAATATCTGATATTGTTTTTGTCCCGACCCGGAATTAGAACCCGTGAACCGCATGATCAGTAGTCGCGTTTACAACCACTAGAACAAATAGGCAGTCAAAAAATATCGTAATGAAGTATAAATTAAAGTTGGAAAAATTTACTTTGCCAATATCCATTATAGTAAAGTTGGAAAAAAAAATTCCAACTTTAATATAAAGGATTTCCGCAAAGTAACGCCTGATTCTATTAATTTAAGTATAAATTGTCTTATTATTTTTATATTTATTCCAACATTTGACAGGGAGTTTAAGGTCTTTTACTCATAAGCTGCCGCGACGAGACAAAAAGACCCTAAAATATCAGAATGAAAGAAATGTTGCATTAAGCTTTAGAAACAGTAGTTTGAAGGAAAGTCAAAAGTATGATTACTTGCCGAGAATGTACTTTGATGATTAATTGGGTTGTGGTATCATGGTTATGGGATTATCGTAAAATGCCATAGAACCGACACGAGCAAACCTTGTTCCAAATAAATCGTTAATTTTAATTTTAAGTTCTAATTTTATTCGTGCTCTGCGGTGAAGGAAAACATCGTAAAACACAGCAGCGTTAAGCTGCTATTTTACGCTGGTATTCTGTGAACCTAGTCCTTCCCCGGTCGAGCCGGCCCTTCGTGCTACAACTATACTACTGATATACATGAAGCATGGCTCTACCATGAATAAAATGTATGTCTGCGAAATTATTAATGTTTTGAAAACATGTGATATCAGTTAACAGGCTTTGGGGAAGCGCGGCTAACTCCTTGCACCAGAAACTTGCTTCCAGTGGGGATTTCACCATAGTTGAAACGCTTGGCAGGCGGGTTGGCCACCGCAGTTTCTTTTAATTTTGACGATATAGAGTAGTGGATTTTCTTACACCGCCACTACATGATTATAATTATATATGGTTAAGTTTATTCCAGCATATCTCGTAGGTCATAAGACCTTCAGGGAATTTCCCTACACGTCACTACAGGGTGTGAGAGACATATGTTTTTTTTATAGGATAGCGTGACAAACGAGCACACAGTCCACCTGATGGTAAGTGGTTGCTGTGACCCATAGACACCTACATCTATCTTCAATAAAGAATCAAAATGCAGATGCGTTGTCACCTGTGAGGACTAAAATGGAATGCCTCTTTTCCAGTAAAAAGGGTCTCCGGTTCTCTACACTCACCATACGAAACACAGCAGTGTTAAGCTGCTATTTTACGCTGGTATTCTGTGAGAGCGTGGTCCTTCCCCGGTCGAGCCGACCCATTCGTACTACAACTATACTACTAATATAGCTGCAGCATGGCTCTACTTGCAGCATGCTTTATTTTTTAATGGAAATATCAAAAATAATGTGCTTATTAAAAAGAAAATTCTGAGGACAACTTGAATAAGCATACGTTTGTTATTCATACATACATTAAAAGGGAGGAAAGTGAACACAGTTTAGTAGAAAATCCCAACATTAATTCAGGGATGTGTATTGATTTATGGTCTTGTTTAATGTTTAGAGTTCACCGATTCCTAAAGCTTCGCGCTCCATTGAATTTTGTACAGCCGGCACTTTGGAGTTATCTAAATCATGTGTTGTGTGCAATTTTCAATATAAAAGGGAATATTATGGTTTGCCTTTCTTTATGAAATTAGCATGACAACAAAATAAACGATCAAGCAAACTTAAACGTTTATAAAATTGTAAAACAGGTTTAAAAAAAAACATAGCAAGTCTACGGCGTATGGCACAGGGGATTTTTTTACTACGTATATTTTTTCTACATATATTTTTACAGTATTATTTACTGTACACTCCTCCTTTAAAAAATCTCACGTTTCTTTGACATTTATTGTATTTATTACATTGACCGTGATGTAGGGGTGTCAGAGAGTGTGTGGTTTTAGCCCATTTCAAAAAAGGAGCTTTTCCATTCGAATGTATTTTCTATGTTACGCGATGTTTTCGCCGATTGATTGCCTTATAGGGGAGATATTGCTTATCTCACTCAAAGGATTGCTATGGAAACGAGCCATTCTGTCTAGTCCTCAGGGGTTACAACGTATCTACATTTTGACTCTTAATCAAGGATAGATATAAGTGCTATGGCCACATCATCCACTTACCATCAGGTAGACTGTGGGCTCGTTTGACATCCTTATTAATAAAAAACGGTATAGTGTACCGTAGAATTAAAACCCCGAGTTCAGAAGCTATTATGTGAAAATAATTTTATTATTTTTAGTTCTTTGAGACGGCTTTTTATAATTTTTCCTATAGATGTGAAAATTTACTTATAAAAGTGCTTGAATATTATTATATCTAATGGCTAATATTATGAATAACCTCTTATATTACGTACATCGTTAATGAGCGAACGAAAACAAAGAGGCTTTTGATATAAGACGGCTGGTCTACTACGGATTACTAGCTTGAAAAAATACTTGTTCATGACAGATTAAATGCACAAAACTTTTAAAAAGAGAGCAACACAAAAACCCAAAATTTATTATCTTAATTTTGAATATCTTTATTAGAAATAACGTCAGAGAAATCTGCGTCCATGGAACTAAAGCGTCTAAACAAAATAAATTTTCTCGAGTACAGAAGCAACGATCCTGATAATAAAAGGCTTGGAAACATCTGTTACAATTTGGCACTCACAGGCTTATTTAGAGGCGGTATGTATCTGAAACAAAATAAAAATAATTTTAGAGACCTTTTTCTATACACAACGGTATAAAAACCTAAATATACCAATACTACCCAGTGTATAGATCATTTAAGAGTACAATGCATGTACAATATATACGTCCCACTGCTGGGCACGGGACTCCTCTCATTTCTAAGAGGGTTACGAAGCAATTAGTCCACCGAACTGCTCCAGACAGTACATGATTTCTTTTAAACGTTAACCACACACTAGGAATATGTTCTTTAGCATGTATTTGTTTTACAAATGTACATACATTGCACAAGGAACAACATCCAGACGCATATCAATTATTTGTAGAATATATTGATTGTTCCGAGCGGGATTCGAACTTGCGGCCAGCAACAACGCAATCAACTCTGCTAGGAAGACGTCTACAGTATTATTGTTACACTAAGATTTCTTTTTATAGAATAAGGTGACAAATGAGCACATAGTCCACCTGATGGTAAGTGGATGCTGTGGCTCATAGACATCTACATTTATCCTCGATTAAGAACCAAAATGCAGATGCGTTGTCACCCCTGAGGACTAAGATAGAATGCCTCGTTTCCAGATAAAAAGGGTCTCCGGTTCTCTACACTCACCATACGAAACACAGCCTTAAGCTGCTATTTTACGCTGGTATTCTGTGAGAGCGTGGTCCTACCCCGGTCGAGCCGACCCATTCGTACTACAGCCATAATATAGCTGCAGCATGGCTCTACCACGTTAAAGACTTAGAATTAATATAAGCCAGTCCTTGACTACTATCCCACTTGATGGTAAGTCCAAAATGGCAAAGCGCGCTAACTTTGCCTAACAAAAGCCTATTCACTCTTACCTTGAAGACACCCACAATGTAATCGGATGGAAAGACAAATGCTGAAATTATTTAGTTTAGTTTGAAAGCGTGGTAAATCGACAACAAAAAGGAGACTAGCCGAACGTCTGGTTGACTGATGATTGAACGGAGAGGGAGGTTTTAGTTTTATATTTATAATCCTTGTAAGTCTAAAAAAAAATTAAAAAAATTAAGTAATGCAATTCCTGCGCCCTCTCCCTGAAATGTATACTATGTTACCACAGACTATGTAATTGCTATGGTCAATTTAAAAGTGTTATGTCAAAGTAAATATACGAGTACTAACTTTACCATAGTACCAGTTACTATGGTAAAGTTCTATAATTAAAAAAATATATATTTCCTTTTAAAAAGTACATGCCTTAAAAACTAGTAGATTGGAACCTCCATTAAAGTAAATAATGCCTGTGTTTGGAGGGTCTGCCCTTCCATTACTATATCCATGTTACAAGGCAGTATGGGTAAACATATTCCATATCCCATATTAATGTTATATATTACTTAAATTCTAAAATTACAATCAAACGATAGGAACTAGTCTACTTATAAATACTGTAGGGTATGTGAGTGAGAGTTTATTTAATTATGTATACGTACGTGTGTGTGTGTGTGTGTGTGAGAGAGACAGAGAGTGAGTGTGCGTGTGTAGGTAAATATATATCATATGTCTTAAGATGAATCTATTTTAACAAAAGTTTTTTACAGTTGTGATATGTTTGTATATATATATATATATATATATATCTTTGTTTATATTATTATAAAGAAGCGGAACGCGATATGAATCTGCTTGCAAATGTGGTTTTAGTTCTGTACGTCGGTAAGGCTACGCTGCAGCTGTATGTGGCTGCAGCACGAATGGGTGTTTCGACCGAGAAAGGATGCACGCTGGAGCTATATTGGTTGTAGCAAGAATGGGTCGACTCAGCTGGGGAAGGACCACATGCTCACAGAACGCCAACGTATAATGTAAGCTTAATACTGCTGTGTTTCGTAAGATGAGTGCAGAGAACCGGAGACTTTTTACTGGAACTGAGGCATTCCATGTCAATCCTCAGAGGTGACAACGAATTCTGTACTTTGATTCATAATCCAGGATAGATGTTGATGTCTATGGGCTACAGCATTCAATTACCTGATGGTAACTGAATCATCATATCAACAGCCCAGTTCATTCTTTCTAGTTGCTAAACCACCGAAACATTCCTTTCTTAATTCTTGTCATATTTTCTTCTGGTTAGCAACCACACTTTTCTTATCATACAACTTCTCACATTATTATTCAGAGTCAGCTATTCAATCAATTTTACTATAATACTTCTGCCACTCCCAAATTTTCACAGCCATACAGTAATGTAGGAACTAACACAGCATTGTGAATTGCCATACGTGCCTTTTGTGACACATTCTGACTTCCCACAATAGAGTGAAGAGCCCCATTAACTATGTGTCTTGCATTCACTGTCGCTCTATATCCTTGTCATGTCTACCATCCCATCCCTGCTAAACACACATCCTAATTACACAAATTCATACACTTGTTCAACCATTCCATTCTTTTTTCACATATTGTTTCACTTCATTTTTTTTCAATAACCATCACTTTCATATTACTCCACTTCACTTTCACTGGACTCGTTTGTCACCTATATTCTACAAAAAAAAAAACTTATATACGTCTCTTAATTCTCATACCATCATCGGCACTAGCTTTATTTCAGAATTATTAAATTCCTATTTTAAACAGTATAAAGGGAATTTGATAGCCTCGATACTGTAAATACTTCAAAAGTATTCCGGAGAACTTCGCGATGGTGCGGCTCTACGCAGACTCCGAATGTTTGCTTAACTTAGTTAGCGATTGCTAATTTAATGGCAGTTCAATAACAACCCAGTTCGAATTTTAGATGAAATTTCTGAACAAGACCCGACTAGAAATATTTCTTAACTGTGTTATCTATACTAACATTATGTGAAAGTTCGTGAATTTGTTATTTTGTTTTCTTTACGTTTTAACGCGGTGAGATTTCGTTTTTTACGAGGTAGAACTATATTCATATAATTACAGAATCAATGGGCTAGCTCGACTGGTCGCGTCAACCAGCGTGAAACGAGGCGTTCCATCTTATTTCCCAGGGGTGACAACGCATCTACATACATCTCCTTTAACCTGACCTATAATAATCCTATGGATAAAGTTGTTTTAAAAAATGCCTTAACTGGCCTGCAAAACTTGAAAGTCGGTTCTACTCTTGTATTGTGGAGACGTTTTACACACATATGGGCATGGACAGACGTCCGGAACAATTATTTATAGGTTATACAAATATGTACATGTCCCGTGCGGGATTCGAACCTACAGTTTTGCAGCGCCACATACAAACAATTACCTAGCTAATGCGCTGATTTACGAAAGATATTATATAGTTAAATTACAATTTACGGTCATATTTTTGAACAATATTGAAAGAAATAAGAATTAAATAAACATATTTTGTGCAGCAACTAAGTGTTTAAGCAATTGTTTACTTTTAAATTAAGAAATATACACTCTCTTTACACGATGATCTCAGTTAATTAATATTTATATCTTTAAAAAAAATTAAGCGATAAAGTAGCCTGTTTTGCCATACTTACATACAACAGCGAACACATACTTTGCACAACACATTCTTATTTTATTAGAACGAAGTTTTTTATCGCATGGTACGAATTTGACGGATTGGGGCTAGGCGAGAAAAAGTGTAAGATTTGTCCGTCACGAACTTTCTATAGTTCGAGCGAGAAATATATATCCATCTCCCTCGCACTTTTTCTTATATTGCCATGAAAGAAATATTATGTTAAATGACGCTTCATTTTAATAGACGCTAGTAATTCATTTATTTGTATTTGTTATCAATAATATGATACGTTTATCAATAATAATATACTAAGAAAGGAACTTCGTTCCAACCGAGTGTTCCACGACACTCACGCATGTTTTTTTTTAAATTTTTAAATAGAATGTTATGCCAACACTAGGGTTGTCTTCTGTATTGTAGATGCGAGTAAAATACGCACTAGTAAAATTGTCCTTATAATATATATAAATTATTATTATTATTTGTAGGTCATACAAATACTTGATCCAAGCGGGATTCAAACCCGTGGTACTACAGCGCCCAACCAAACGCTAAGTCACCGTGCTACGGAGCCGCCTAAATCTTTGATAAATCACAATTCACAACAAATATAAAAATACCTTTTATTAGATACTTTTCATTAAAATTAAGAGAACATCTTAATTTTAATGAAATTTACATCTTATACGTGGTAGAGCCATGCTGCAGTTATATTAGTATAGTTGTAGCACGAATGGGTCGGCTCGACCGGGGAAGGACCACGCTCTCACAGAATGCCAGCGTAAAATAGCAGCTTAATGCTGCTGTGTTTCGTATGGTGAGTGTGAACCGGAGTGAACCGGAGACCCTTTTTACTGGAAAAGAGGCATTCCATCTTAGTCCTCAAGGCTGTCAACGCATCTGCATTTTGATTCGCAAGCGAGGAGAGATGAAGATGTCTATGGGCCTCAGCAACCACTTACCATCAGGTGGACTGTGTGCTCGTTTGTCACCCTATTTCTATATATAAAAAAAAACATTGTAGTATTCTTAACTTCAGAAAATAATTATGCAAATGCTCAGCGAATTTAAAATACGTACTTATGCACTTATCAATATTAAAATGTAAAATTAAAAATGTTATGTACAACATTTCATTTCATAATTTTCATTTTTAAAATTAAAATATTAATGACATAAAAATGTATTAGCAACTTAAATTGTAAATGTGAATGGTGTTCGTAATAAATTTAAAGCGAAACGAAAAAGTTGGAATGTGTTGTGGAGAGAGCTATAAACGAAAATGGTCCCCCCTATAAAAGTTTACGTTTAAAATGTAGTTTATGGTCGCTGTTGAGTTGAATGAAAGTAATACAGGACACGACAAAAGTAAAAAATAACTTAGCACTGCAATCACGGCTGCAGCATGAATAGGTCAGCTTGCCCGAGGAAAAATGACGCTTGCACGGAATATCAGCGTGAAATAGTGGCATCGTTGCACAATGCTGCAGTGTTTCGTATGGCGAGAACCGGAGACCCTTTTTACTGATAACGAGGCATTCCATCTTAGTCCTCAGCAGCTATATTATTTACTGTAGCTATTTTATGTTTGTAGTACAAATGAGTCGGCTCGACCAAGGAAGGACCACGGTCTGACAGAACACCAGCGTGAAATAGCAACTTAATGCTGCTGTGTTTTGTATGGTGAGTGTATAGACCCTTTTTACTGGTAACGAGGCATTCCATCTGATTCCTCACAAGTGACAATGCATCTGCATTTTGATTCTTTATCGAGGATAGATGTAAATGTCTATGGGCCACAGCATCCACTTACCATCAGGTGGTATGTGTTTCTCTATGAGTTTGTCTTTCTGTCGCTATAACAAGAAGAAAAATAGGATAGGAGACCTATAGCGAATGGGGAACCATGAGGATAATGACAAACACATTTATTTCGAGTCCCGCCTATTGTGCCGCGGAAAACATAAAAACAACAATTAAGTAAAAGATTTAAACAACATCGCACCAAATTCAGTTGGAATGTGTCGTCAAACTTTTTTTAAGGGAATGGAATCACTTCTGCTAACTACTTTTAATTAAAAACGGTACGTGAGGAGACTTCTATTTCAATATTTAAGCATTTCATATTTTAGGAAGAGCGTTGAATAAAACGTGACGGTTTTACCAATACTCGATTAATTATAACACTAAGATTATCTAGTTACACACATAAATAAACAAATTTACATGGAATTATATACGTGTTTACTAAATCACCGTACCGTGTAGTTGCGGTGTAAGAATATCCACTACCCCATATCGTCAAGTGGGTGTCGTAAGAGGCGACAGATAGCAAATCAGGAGATGGGCAGCAGCGTCTTCCCAATAACGATTTAAAAATAAAAAACTGAGGTTGCCGACCCATGTGCCCAGTGGCAACTATGGCGAATATCCCCGCTATGAGGCAATCTATGGGGAAGGCCTATGTTCAGCAGTAGACTTTAATAGGCTGTAACGGTTAATAAATCACGGCAGCGTTTCTTGTGATAAAGGTTCTTCTTCTTCATCAGATCGTAGAAGTCAATTTGGATCCTGACCTTTCTTCATTATAGGAAGAAATTGCCATCATAGCAGTTGGCAGGTAGATTGTAAATCGCAGTAATAGTTATCTCACACCTCCGACGCTGCTTCCTGTCGCCGGTTTAAGCAATTTATGTCTGATATATATAAGAGTGAGATAGCACCGCTATCTTCTGGAAATCACAAGTTCTATGCCCTTCCCTAAGTCGCCGTTTACGACACCCATGGGATGAGATCAGATGATGGTCTCTCTTATGCCACAGTTTACTGCTTCTTAAACTTTCGTTTATTACTTGATTTCAAGATTATCTTGAAATAGAACCTTTTACGTCGTAGAGCCACGCCGCAGCTATATTATGGTTATAGCACGAATGCGTCGGCTCCACGGGGGCTCGTAAAATAGCGTAGTGCTGCTGTGTTCGTATGGTGAATGGAGAGAATCGGAGACCCCTTTACTAGAAGGACCGATCGAGGACTAACATGGAATGCTGCATCCATCTTAGTCTCTGGATATGACAACGCATCTATATTTTTATTTTTTGAGGATAGGTGTGTCAGTAGATGCACAGATAGATAGATAGACAGATAGAAAATTCTTTATTGGGATCAAACAAAAACATTTGGTATAAAGGCGAACTTAATGCCGAAAAGGCATTCTCTGCCAGCTAACCTTTGGGTGACAAATGTGGATATGTTGTCTCCTTGAGAACTTAGGTGGAATCCTTATCATTTAAAGTTAGGTAGTAACTATTTTATTAACCTGTGGTGAAAAGGTATTCACTAGAAAAACGAACATCAATTGGACAGTATGCTCGTATGTTACCATTACTTTATTAAAAAATATAAATTCTAGTCTTAACATTCTCCTAAGAACTTAAGTTTAAATATCCAAAGTAGTCAAAATACTGTAACTGTGATCAAAATTTATTTAAAACTTTGTTACAAGTTATTGATGAATATATTATATAAAACTTGAACGTATGTGATACGCTAAGTACAAGAGAACCTAATTATGTAATTCTTTATTTACAATAATAAATAAATAATTTACTAAATATTTGTACTCATTTTTCTGCCTAGGAATCCGTTTGGATAGGTACCAGAGTCTATTTTTGCCGCCAAATAGCAGTACTTGCACTCCTTTGCTGCGGTGTGAAGGGTTTAAAGCAATAGAGAGTCAGTATGATAATAGGACATTCCATTCTAGTTCTGAGAAGTGACAACGCATATGTGTTGTCCATTTCTGGTTTGGTTGCAGCTTTCTTTGTTTTAAATTGACTGCAGATGTCCATGGACTTCTGAAGTTGCTTACTAGACTGTAAGTCCGTTCCTAACAGTCTACCTGATGGTGAGCATTTCACATCAGTTTCATTAAAAATATAGACGCGCGATGCAATATTTTTGTGACGCAAAGTTATGTCATGTCATATGTCATATGTCATGTCATGTCTTTAACTATTACCTATTTTTGTATTTTTTTTAATTTTATTCAAAGTAAACTGCTTTTAATTTTATTCCTAATATACTTCGAGCGGTAGCTGAAAATCAGTGCGTTGCTTCCTTGTGATCAATACGCGCACTGAGTTACGGCCTATTTTCCATTTGCACATCCTATTGATATTTGCACATCCGTGCCCGGCTTATTTTTTTTTAATTATTTTTGTTTAAGTTTCTGTTTTTAACATATATTTGAATAGTTTCACGCATTAGAAACTAACGGTATGCTTCGTCTTTTATAATGCAAAGGCAAAAACAAAGCAAAGGAGTGCGAGTGGAATAATTTACCGGCGTCTATCTTTCCGTCCGAATACAATCTGGGCGTTTTCAAGGCAAGAGTGAATAGGCTTTTTTTACGTTAAGACAGTGCGATTTACCATCTAGGGATACATCACCACTTAATACCAGGCGGGATTGTGGTCAGTAACAGGCTTATCATAAGTTAAAAAAAGTGTAGTTTCTATTCAATATAGAATAAAAAAATATTTATTGAAAGTAATTTATGATTTTTTCACAACTTCGGAAAAAAATTTGTTTACAATATAATATTATGTTGGACAATGAACTATGAAAATATTTAGAAACAACATCACCTCATTCGCAAGGGGAGGAGGGGAAGATTTCATCTAAAGATATATACCACTAAATCCTTCTATCCTTTTAAAATGATAAAGTTCGTATTTAGTCATATGTTATATTAAACAAACTCGAAACGAGTCCTAAGAAATAAATGGGTGATTTTCAAAATTTTTGTAGTTACAAAAATGAAACAAAAAAGAATATCGTTACAAAAATGAACAATGTCACAAAAAAATAACAAAAAGAAAATGTTAGGGCTATTTCACAGAAGATAATTTAAACAACGAAATCGCATTTTAAACATTTATTAATAATAATCAGTCTGTTGAATTACATAGTAAAATTCCGTTGTTCATATTCATGAGTAAGTACTGTGTTCTGTAAAAGTTTGTCCAGGTATTTGTTTTTACACTTTATATTTGTTGACTGGTAATTTGTGGCAAATAGTCTAAAACACATGATTGTACTCATTAAAACAAACAAACTTTCCAAAGGAAACGAATATTTTATTTTATTTTAAAAGGTCGCGAAAACTGGCCGAATTGCGTTTATACCGTAGTGATTATATAAATTTTAAATAATCATATAGAAAAAAAATTGTTCTTTTAGGAAAGTTGTTTGTTATCATGTGTTTAAGTATTTGTCATTACCAGTAACATTAATTAATACATCTTAGGCAAAGAAAAATCAACTTTGGCTTCGAATAATATTACCTAAGTTTTAAACTCGCGTAACATAACAAAATTCTAAGTTCTCTTTTAATTCTATAAAAATAATAATGAACGTTATTACCTGATGTCAGAAAACTCAAATAATAATGTTTATTAATTTTATTTCAACAACATGATACACAATCGTAATCCTGACACCTTTCTTGTCCTTCACTCTACAACTACCAACTTACTTAATTTTCGTCACTGTCGCTGAGGTCAAAAAAATTTAACCTATGCAGGTTTCTAATATCTGTTTCTTTTGATTTAGAGGAACATGGCTCTCCTTCTCCCTCTGTGTTTGGCAAAGAAGTAAAACCAACCATTTCAGGAAAATGTTTAGTTAAGTCATTTGACGAAACATTGTAACGTTTCGGATTTAATAGGTTTGTTAAGTCATCAAGAGAATAATTGACTCTAATGTTTGACAAAATAGTGGGCGTGTCTGATTTTGTTATCGTTATCTTCATATCAGATGCTGGTTTGGTTTGTTTAATGTTGGTGTTAGATTCCGAGAGTACTTTAGTAAGATGTAATATTGTTTGAGGGCCTGTGTGAACTCGTTTAACTATCTTTGCTGATAGAGCGGATTTCTGATTCTGTGTTTGTAAAATGGAGTCATCGTCATCGGTATTGCTGGAAGTTTGTACTAACACTCTTCCACCTTGGTTAAAATTTGCAGTATGAGATCCGGGTTGTAGTACTTTAAATAGTCAAGATGCAGCTTTGGATGTAGACTTTTTAACAGATTGTAAAATTAAAGCTTCTTCTTCATCAGAATAAGCAATTTGTCGAGTTTGTTTTCTTTTAGGTGCCATTAACAAGCAATGCTTTTTTAGTAAAAAGCAATCGCAAAACCCTCTTTATCCTGAACTATTACAGAAACAACTCAAAGTTCTATAATATATGTAATTGGTATGATCATTTACCGCCTGTATTTGGTGTAGTTTTGCGAGTTGGGTACAGGTATTAAAGAATTCAGGGCAGTTTCATTGCATTCTTTGATACGATTTATATGTATGTCATTGACAATGAAACACTTTTCATGCCTTGCACTTGCTTCCAGCATCCGTAACATCTCTTCCATGTGAGACTTTTTTGTCTAAGAGTCGTTTGATAACTCCTCCTACACCATCAGCAGGGCCCTTGCCATGGTAAGACTCGGAAAAATTCGAAGTCCCTTTAACAAAATCCAAATCGTTCAAAGTTTTCTTAAATAGGTAGAAGTTTTTTTTTGTTTGTACTGGGTAGTGGACCCGTCAGAAAATACGTGCAGAGTTATCACTTTAGGGTACTTCCTTTTGATATCCATCAAAACTGGATTCAAATGTGCCGAAATGGCTTCTGACAGAGTGGACAGGAATGTGTTATGGCAAACACTGAACTCATTTGGGTTGAGCGCTGGTTTGATACAGGCATTAAGGTCTCTTTATAGGGACTCTAGTGCTTGTGTCAGGATCAATGGGTCTACTCGGACTGGTTTGGCATCCAAAAGGTGTCAGACAGGGCTGTGTAGCTTCCCGTGGCTGTTTATAATAAATAATAATAATAATTAAATTTATTTCAGACCCACATATAGTCCATAATTATGTTAGTAAATTAGCTTAACCTATGTTAGTCTTAAATTAATACACGTACAATTTTCACAACAATTACAAAATTATTTTTGGCACCCCATGACACCAGGCTCATGCAAGTGGATACGCATCCAGTGTCCTAGGATGGGACAATCAACTCTATCGGATATTGCCCTCAGAATGCCATTAGAGCTCCCACGAACCCTGCGCATCAGGGATGCTATTCTCTTCGAATTATGGCATGAAACCGTCCATACCGTATGCTGTAAACATCCCTGAAGCGCTACAATACCGCGGAAGACCCATCAGCATCCTGAAGGCATTATTATATTGTACCCGAAGGGCATTGTAGGCTCTCTGCGTGTACTTAACCCATAGACTGCACGTGTAAAATGACTGGCAAAAAGCTTTGAAAAGTGTTATCTTAACTTCTTCTGTAACGCGTGCAAAGCTACGGGACAGCATGTTACAGCGAACCGCCAACGCCCTTCTTTCTCTTTCTATGTCCGCATCATCAGTCAGATCCTCAGTTAAAACGTGACCAAGATACTTAAATTGATACACTCTATTTAACTGTACGTTCCTTAATTTAACAGGTGGAATCGTTTCAATTTTTGATCCAGCTCGAAATAACAACACTTCACTTTTTTTTACATTATAAATGAGACCGTGAGTCTCAGCATAAATATCACAAATATTAAGTAATGTCCTCAATGCATTAATCGATGGGCTCAGCAACACCATGTCGTCTGCATAGCTTATGCTGTTAACGAAATGCCCATCAATTGAGCAGCCGACACCAGCGTTGCTGAGCTCAACGATTAACTGGTTAATGTACAGGTTGAAGAGCGCTGGTGAAGTTAGGCCACCCTGTCTCACCCGCACTCAACCTGTACTCGTTGGACAGTGCATCTGTCCATCTGACCTGATTTATTTGATGGCCATACCAGTATTTAAATATTTCAATCAACTCGCTTGGTAAGGCCACTTCACGCAGCTTCTTCCACAGAATATCATAATTAACTAGGTCAAATGCCTTTGACAGATCGAGGAAGGCAGCGTAAATTGGTGTTTTCCTATTGGTATAGTACCTAACAGTATGCTTGAGTGTTAATATTGCACTCTCAGTGGAGAGACTCTTTTTAAATCCGAACTGAGCATCATGTAATTTTAGATATCCACTGAGATGCCGCTCAAGCAGACTGTCAAGCACCTTAGCCATGATAGTAGCTAATGAGATGGGCCTATAGTTCTCTTTGTCAGATATATCCCCGGTTTTATTTTTTACTATAGGCACAACAATAGTTCTCATCAGCTGCTCAGGAAGATAGGAATGTCTCATGCAAAGGGTGTAGAAGGTAGCTAGAAGCCCGGAGAGATGAGGCCCCGCATGCAGAAGATGCTCAATGCTGAGGCCATCGTGGCCCGGCGATTTACCCCTAGTCATGTTTTTAATTACGTCGAAAACTTCATTCGGCGTAAAGCTAATTGGCTCGCCCGTGCCCGTCTGGCCGTCCTCAACATCTGAGACTATCCGCGACGATATGTTCGGTGATATTACTTTAAAATGCTTTTGAAATAAGTTTGCTATCTCTCCTGGCTCATTCACTCCCTCAATACTCACAGGGATACTCGGCTTAGGATTCACCTTTTTTGTTTGTTTCCAAAAATTTTTAAAGTCTTTGTTTTTATGCTTTTCAACTAACATGTCCATTTTAATTTGATGTTCATTATTTTGACAAAATTTTAATTTCTGTTTAAATAACTTTCTTGATTCATACATTTCTTTATACAATTTACCACTAATAGGTTTTCCATGCCACACCCAATTTATAAATTTTTGCCTAGCATCCCGGTGAGCATCCCTAACATGTTTATTCCAGCCAACAATACGAACGCCCTTCCGACACTTTCCTTATTATAACTAAATATAGCGGCCTCTGACAATGATGCAACAATTTTATTATACATTACATCTATGGATTTTTATGATCAAGGTTATAACACATTCTATTACAGCAAGGAATAAGAGTATAGTCATTTAAAGTATTAATATCTCTTAAATTTTTATACAAAGATCATGGTATGTTGCAATTTGACCTTCATCTCTATGTCCCCAAACTACCTTGTTTATGCTTAACCTATTTTGCGTTTGAATTTAGGTCTGACCATCGATAGTCACACTGTATCTCAGTGGGAAGTGATCCGACCAATAAATGTCGTAGTGTATATCCACACCGACCACCACACTCCAGGCGGCGTTGGTGACGACACAATGATCTAGCCAACGCCTGCTACCGTGCGCCTCACTTATAAAAGTATAGGTATCTGAGTTTTCACCTAATTTTGACATATCAGCACACAACCAATTTTGATCGAAACAAAAGCTAATTAATTCCTTACCGAAACGTTCTCCAGGATGTGCGTTAAAGTCCCTAAGATAAAACGGATTCTACATTTTGATTTTCAACAATCGCCGCAATTTCACTCTTTTGTTTAACCTATTTATGGACTGTTGTTTGCAAACTTTGAAAGTTGAAGAATGTGGGTTGAGAATGGGTGAGTTAACCGTCAAATTCCTTTTGTACGCCGATGATCAAGTCATATTATCATCGTCGGTGGCCGAGTTGCAATGATGGTTACTTTAATGAACTGGTCATTAAAAGAAAGGGTATGAAAGTAATGAAAGTAAAACGTTATGTGAAATAAGAATAGAAGGAGTTGATTGAGCAAGTGGATGAGTTTGTATATTTGGGATGTTTATTTAGTAGGGATGGTAGATATGATAAGGATAAAGAACGACGAGTGAACGCAGGAAATAGAGTGAATGGGGCTCTACACGCTATTATAAAGAGTCAGAATGTGTCAAAAAAGTCACGTTTGGCAATTCATAATGCTGTGTTAGTCCCTACTTTAATGTATGGTAGTGAAAGTTGGGTCTGACAGAAGAAACATGAGAGTAGAATAAATGTTGTAGAAATGCGGTCATTAAGGACTATGCTAGGGCTGAATCTGAACGACCAGGGTAAGAAATGGTGTGATAAGAGAAAAGTGTGGTTTGCAAGATGATGTTGTGACCAGGATTAAGAAAGGAATGTTTCGTTGGTTTGGTCATGTAGAAAGAATGAACGAGGAAAGAGTGACAAAGCAAATTTATGTTGCAGAAGTGAACGGAAGAGTCGGGAAGGGACGCCCTAGACGAAGGTTTATCGACCAAATTGGCGATATATTGAAAATGGGCCAGATTAGGAGTACCCTTAACCGACGAGCGTGTATGCGTAGATATATGGGTGTAAAGGAGGCAAGAGAAGTGTGTCAGGATCGTGCCAAATGTAAGTCCGTAGTATCTGCCTACCCTCTGGGTGACAGGCGTGAGTGTTTATGTATGTAAAATATTTTTTGTCTGTATACTTTCTTTTGAGAGCCGCTATTTCTTTTTTTTATTTTTCTATTTTGCTTGCCTGCTTTTTACTCTCTGCTTCAAATAATAGTAATTTCGTAAATATAACATCCGTGATTTTGACATATTTACTTTTGATCCTTTCTAAGTTCTTTTGATATATTTCATTATACTTTTCAGGATTGTTTAACCTAAGTCTTTCTCTGTACTTACGTTGTCTTTCTGCGGAGTCATCGGCATTCCTGTATAAAATAACACACGGTCTCATTAATTCAATATTCATATTTTAACAAAATTACTTATCCATAATACTTGTACCTTTTTGCTACTTTATTTAGTATTCAGTATTAATTTATTATTAAAAATACTTTTATTCTGTCTTTTATACTTTAATTACTATGAATTTTTGTACTAAATTATATTACCATACCTAACAATATAAATTATGGTAATTTCGTAAATTATAGTAATTTCGTAAATTATAGTTATTTATTTTTATTTTTGAAATAATTAAAAATAATGTACAAATAAAATGAATAAACGAAGCATTATCCGTCAAATTATATAAACATAATAATTCTGTATGAAATCAGCTTTACTTCATTTTTGTTACATCATTTTTGTTACGCAATAAAAACGTAACAAATCATTAGAAAAATGAAATCAACCACAAGTTGAATTACAACCTCAAACATTTGGAGGATATAAAATATATTATTGGATTTATACAGCTTCTTTTTAGTAGTTGGTCAAAATGATTCTTTAAATTTACGCAAAATAATAAGAGATAGCCTTACCGTTGTTTTATAGCTGAACAACCTAAATGAAAGATTTTTAGTTGAAAGACACTTTTCTTGTTGGTGGCACCCGCTGTCAAAATGGTGGACAGACGTTCTGTTGTCATCTGATTGGACGCTTTTAAATGGAGAATGTTGCCAGTTGAAAACCCCAAATATCTACTAATATTGGTGTTACAATAAAGAATAACACATATATTGAAGATACAAGACATATATTGAAACAATGTTATTATTATTATGCATTAGGTAATTAATTAATATTTTATATCATTTACATCATAATTAGAGTCATAAAGATATTGTGCAACTAGAACATGTAAATTATATGTGAGCAGTTTCTTCATGTTTTTTTTTGTTAGGCGCTTGTGCTTAGAGACACGAGGTTGCTATATGAAAATATTATGAGACTGAAGAAGTAAACATCATTTTTTAAATCACCTATTAATAATGATCTGAAATGTTGAAACCCATCAGCAAAAAGAGTTGCTCAAGGATAATAATACTAGTTTGATCACTTCAATGCATTTTTCTTGGATAATATTCACGTAGACGTTTTCACACAACAAAATGTACAGAAATTTTGAAAATCACCCAAATATCAAACTCAAAGACAAAGCTCGAACAAAACAACAAAGAAACTGGTCGATACAACACAAAGTAAACTTGTGTAACGCTACGTTCATAGCGTCTCTCTCGTCTAAAGATACAGTCTTTGATCGCAGCTTTAATAAATTAGTTGGTTCAACTTAAGGAAAAACGCAGCCATCTAGAGCTCTTTTCAGTTCAGTTAATCCTTTCATGGTGGAAGACGAGGTCATTCGGAGAATTAAATTATTTATTTAAAAAGTGTAAATGTAGTCGTTAAAAGAAATAATCGCATAACTCAAATACGAAATATTTTTTTTAAGGAAATTTCAACTTTATATAGTAGATAGTGAATTTAATCTATACAGAGAGAGATAGAGAGAGAGAGAGAGAGACAATCTTACATCAACATACTTTAATGAAAATATTGGCAACTTAAAAATTTATAAAGTACGCAAAAATTATAGAATTACTTATATGTTTCCATGATTCATTTAGTTAGGTTGCGTAAAATCAGTGTAAAACTTTGAAAAGAAAAATTGGCGGTATACGTTTTGGCAACAGAGTTAAATAAAATGGAAGTTTCTTTAACTGAAGCACTGATTACATAGTACATAGCGCATTTTTAATTAGTAATTTTGTAGGTAAAGGCTAGGTAAGTTTGCAGCCTATATACGACCTACTGCTGGGCACAGTGCCTTCTCTCTTTTATAAGTCTCTTAAATTAGTACGCCGCGCTGCTCCAGTACGTGTTGGCGTACTTCACATTTATTCGAAATTTTTACTCCTCAGAAGGCAGTTTTCCTCACGATGTTTTTCTTCATCGTATAGTACGTAGTAAATCAGCACTTATAATTGTAATTAATAATTTCATTGTTGCGGGTGTCATTCGAACGCTAGTTGGTCGCGTACAGTGAAATCACAGCAAACGATTAACCCATAAACTATGTAAAAATGATTAAATGAGAAGTATTCAGTGGGAGCTATTTCTCAGAGATTTTTCGTATAGTGGCATTATTATTTCTCATATTTACGCGAACAAAGCTGCCATTTTTGTAACTTCTTCTCCTTTTCATCAGCTCGTAAAAGTCTACTGCTCTCCCATTGTAAGGAGCAGCTTTTCTTTGACGCTGCTGCCTGTCGCCCATCTGAGTATTTTACGTCTGGAGTAAACGAAATGATTATAACGCCATCTATCGTAAGACATAAGATTTTACTCGGAAATTTTAAATGGGGAGATCATTGAGTTCTGTACATATATATCGATGGGGGTGATGGATTTTCTAACGCAACCCCACACGGGTATTTTTGTAACTAAAATAATCAAAATGTGATGACATACCTGCAGCAGCGTTAGGGAGCGAGACATCTGGGTACTGCGATTGTTGATATGCCTGTCGAGTATGTTGATTAAAGCAAAAAGTTCTTCCTATGGGACGACGACATTATCTAGCAGTAGTTAAAAGACTAATAAAAAAACGTATGGCGTATGGTATACGTTTTTACTTTTTATACATTAAAGTCACTTCCGACAGTACTCACAGAATCAGGCGTTACTTTGTAGAAATCCATTATAATGAACATGTTAAACATTAATTAGTTAAGATCCGTGTAAAAATAAAATGATGTGTCTTACCTAGTTTGAAGAGCAATTTAATACTTCTGACAATGATATGTCAATATTGTAATACAAACGTTTAATAAAGAAAGTAGCAAGATAATGTATTTTAACGCTGTATAGCCAAACTACACTTTTTTATGGTTGCAGCAAGAGTAAGTTTTAGGGAGCGTAATATAATACTGATACTGGAATACCAGCGTAAAATAGCAGCCTCATGCCGCTGTGTTTCGTATAGTGTATAGTAGAGGACTGAAGTTCCTTTTTACTAAAAACGAGGCATTCCATCTTAATCCTCACGCATTCTGCTTTTTGATTCTTAATCGAGGGTAGATGTAGGTGTCTGTGGGCCTCATCATCCACTTACTATCAGGTGGACTGTGTGCTCGTTTGTCACCCTTATTTTATAAAATATATTGTAATACTAGCTGAAACCCGTGACTTCGTCCGCGTTGCTTGATATATTAACAAGGTTTTCGTATGTGCGAAGGAAAAAACATCAAAATGATCGCAAGCAAAAATATACTTTGCTTACAAAGATTCTTTGTAAGCAATGTTATTGGTTGCTCCGTTTGTAGCTAAAATATATAAATTATCTTAACGCGAGAGCAAGCGACGTACAGTTGACCGTGTGAAAAGCCCCGTATAAAAATCGTTGTTTCTTAAAACTTTAAAAAGTTTATATTAAATGAAGATATCGATATTTTTTTTAAAGATAAGGGCCATGTGTCTAAGAAATTAAACTTAGAAAATATAATTGAAATCTATCCAATAGTTTTTTTGCGCGCACAACTGCAAACCTCTATCATTTTATTTATATAGATTAACGTCTAATAAAATAAATCGTGCGTGTAATTGTGTACACACGTATGAAGTAAAACTTCTTTACGACATATCATTCGTCTTTTATTAAATATTTTACATAAGTAGGTTAAATAATAGTATACTCATGCAGCCTCGGCGGTGAAACGTTACAAGAAAACGTGACGTTTTGTTTTTTAATACCGTACTAAATTTCTCCACTACATCGATAAAGAATTTTCACTTCAAAAATATCATGATAATAATATAACTCAATATTAGTGTGTCTGACACGCGTACTTACGGGTACATTGATCGCGCCATTACAATCGAACTGAAGTTGGGTTCTATTAAAAGTATGAACGATTGAGTGTAAATGGACTGCGTGTTAGTGAACAGTGAACAGTCGCCCGCTCGCAGCAAACTTGGCTATCACGTGCCCTAAGCTTCCAAATGTTTGCCTTTGATAGCTAAGTTTAATTTAATGGCAATTCGATATCCACACTGTTCAAATAAACAAGCATTTTACTGGTAACGAGGTTTTTGGTATGTATAAAAAGGGTTATTATAATATAAATGAATACATGGTTGATAATAATTAATAACCCCTGGGAATGAAGTGGTCGCTTCCAAGCTGTTTCTAAATAAAATTTTGTAAATAGTTTGTAACCATTCATATTGTATAATTTACTTTTTTTAAGGACCCGCTAGGTCTCTTGCTGGTTCTTCTCAGGACAGAGAGTTTTTCCGAACCAGTGGCAAAGTAAAAAAATTACTTTCAATAATAATTACATGTAATCTATATTGAATAAAAATTATTATTTTCTATTATATTCTATTGTATTTGATTCGGCGAGTCTGAAGGGTATAGATAACTTAGTATCATTACATTTCGCCTCACAGCCTCTGAGACCTAGTTTGTTTGAAGTTAGTTGCATGTGTCCAGGGTTTTAAGCGTGGGGTTCATGTCAGTAGCATACCGAGAAACTAACGCGATTCCCGCTTCGACAGTACTAAATATCGCGTTGTTTCCCCTACTAGCCTACTACCTACCTACTGTAGGTGAACGCTGCGCTTGTGTGTGTGCGATGCGAGATGCTTGTATGAAGCTTCCGCAGTCTCATTCACTTTGCCTATTATTTGTAACAAAATTCCAAAAGGCCTCACAAAATTTAATGCAAATATCTATAAGACCGAATATAAAAATGTTCAATTTTATAAAATTTAAGTGACAAACGAATTCAAAGGACACCTGATGGTTAACATTTATAGGTGTTTTGAATTACGCTCTTGGGAATTAGAGCTGTTTTAGCAGGGTGAAGACAAAGAGTATCTTCGTTATGTCGGTTTCGAGGTACTTTAAAATAACAGCCAATCAAAAGTTGGCCATAGGCTTGCCTCATATATTGCCTCATAGGGAGAATATTTGCCATAGTTGCCACGCTTGGTAAGCGGGTTTGCAATTGCAGTTTTTTATTTAGCTGTTATCAGGAAGATGCCGCTGCCCATCTCCTGATTCAGTTTCCCTCTGTCGCCTATTATGACACCCACGGGATTTTTATAGAAGATATATAGAAGATAGTGGATGTCCATACACCGCCATTACACGATAAGTAGATACCTCTCATTGAGTTCTATGTACTACGTACTAGAGAAGCTATTCCAAACAAAAAATGTGCACTACTCTGTTTTCGCGCATGCGTTGCGCCTGCGCGGTCAGTTTTTGTACTAATAGATTAGGTAGGTATTTAAATGAAGAAATTTATTTTTTCTATTGTAATATTATTACCTACTTATTAATTTGACTACTGAATTATTATTTACGTTCAGGTTTAATTAAACTTTAATTTGAAATCTCGTAGCGCAGCTCCACACTATGAATATTGAAGCCACACTATGCGTAAGCATCATATTAGTCTGTGGCCACACTAAATGACACTAAAGGTGTACGGATTGCAGTACAGTTCATTTGAACATAGTGAATGTTCGGAATGCCAAATCTAGTGCGTAGTACATACATATCGATGATACCTCTACATACTACTTTATTATGACATAATTAGAGAAACAAGCACAGTTATATTCTCATTATATAATAAAAGGTCGAATGAGTAAGTTGATATTAATAGAACCTTTAAAGAGCCTCCGTATTCGGGTATCCTAATATAGAAAATGTGGGTAACATAGAATAGACGGAAAATTCTTATTCATGAAACGTCCACTTTTCATAAGAGTTGAATGCAAGTACTAAGCCGGTCTAAGCTTCTTATTGCGCGCTCCGTTAGAAAGATTACCGATGTACTCTTACTAGAATGATTCCCACGCAATATTACTGAACGTAAAGGGGCATATTACTTGAAAAAAAGTTTTGTGGTGAGATTTCGTCTTACGAAGACATACACAAATATTCGCGTGATAACATAGAAGCGCTCAATTGTGAAATAGTTTTAAGCTCTTAGCCGAATTCGAAAAGGGTTCTATATTCGACTGTATGTTCTGTTGTATGTAGGTATGTAACTCGATATCTTCATTAATTACTGTGAACTGATTTTAATACTTTTTTCATTAAATAGGCTATTCATCAATGATGGTTCTATTTAAGGCCTTAAAAGCCTGAATAACCTTGATGAAACGGAGCTTAGAGATTACAGGACTACGGAGCAGGCACACTCGCACGGAGATATTTACTTTCGGAGAAAAACAATATTTTCACGAGAAACACACGAAATAAAATAAAACTCTCAATTAAGAATATTAATTATATTTTTAAGACCTCTTTTTCTTTAAAAACTAACTTGAGAGTTTATGAAAAAAATACTCTTTGGGTATTTTTTTTTTCTAAAAAGTGGTTGACGAAAATACAATTTTATTTAATTGTTTTATAAAATTGTTAAATGTTCGTTACCTTTTTTTCATTATAGTTTATTTTTACGCACTACCTCCTATATGTTTATCTCTGCGTAGGGTAATGATTGACTGGGAAAGAACCGCCATTATGTACGATTGTGCATAAAAGTTTAAATAAAAAATAAAAAAATCCTCATCTGTCATACAATATTTTAATATCTTTACAAATTAAATTAACAATTATTGTGATATTTTTTACTTAAAAGCATGATAATACGTATATGTACTGAGAGTTGAAAGTTAAAAATCTATCTAATTGCTGTCGAAATTCGACTACTAGACGACCGCGAGTTATTCAATTCAGAAAATCGAAACTCCGGTTTTGTTTACGATAAGACCGGTTTTACGAACGATCTGGTAACCTATTGAAACTTCGGAGTTACACCAAAACCATAGTTCCAGAGTTCAAGATCTACCGGAGGTATCGGACCTATCTAATAGATATTTACACTTTTTATAGATTTTTACACTTACTTTGTTATCAAGTATGCCGTATACTTACTTACAATAAAAACTTATTGTAAATCATATATCCATCCATCCACTACACTCCCAAAAAAGTCCACTACTGAACATAGGCCTCCCCATGGGGTGCAAGTCAGAAGTCCTCCACGTGTGCCTGGTAGTTGCGGGTCCCTCTAGATACGTCTGGAGGAAGAGCAGCTACTAGGCCGGCACACCTGGGCGCGGCAGTAATCTTCCTCGAGAAATGAGAAGAAATTCTTACTCCTTGGGAAGGTTACTGCCGCGGCTAATTATTCTGTCATGGGTGGGGTCCGTCCCGGACCAACGGCGCGTTCCACTGCGTGACCTCTGATCAGCAGAGGCATAGCAGAGGAGTGAGGCAGGCTCGGTGTGCACCACCCTGCCTCCGGGCAGACAGTGAAGGATTCATCCTTTGCTGTCACCGCCGGTCTCGTAATCCCAGTATCGAAGTGTCGTGGATCATGTCTCGCGGCTTTGATTGGGACCGAGGTCTTGGCTTAACCGCCCGGACCGCGAGGGAGAAAACCTCTATAAAAAGTTACCCCGAATCTCAAGCGGCGACGCACCGCGAGGGGATGGATGGCTGACGGGGTTCTACGAACAAATCAGTCGATAGTGCGCTCCTCGCCAGGGTACCTGCAGACCCCCTGGCGAGTAATAAATCCTCTAAATCTGCTTACCTTGGTAAGGGGTCACTGCCAAGGTGGACCTTTAATTACTCCCATACTCGTGGGTACAAATATGGAAATAAAACCAAAACCGCCGACAACGGCAAAATAGAGGAGGAGGAACGATGCGGGACAGAGTCCGACGCCGCATCGAGCAGCGTGGGAGGCTCAGAGAGCTCCCGACGCGTGGAGCCTGGGACCGCGGAGACCAGTAAGTTCTTCCGCAAGCGGTCCAGGCGGGATGGCGACCAGGGGTCGTCAGCCGATGAAGAGGAGGCTTCGGCCCGGAAAATCCCCACCAACAGGCGGGGCGGGCTGAGAGGCAGGAGGGCCCTCTGACAATCAGAGGCCGAACAAGCGGCAAAGCATGCCGAGGAGGGGCGCCACCGGGCGATACGGCTCAGGTATCAGGCGAAGAGACGGATGCGACTGGCGGCTCCGAGGTGGAGCGTAAGGCCAGATTCGCAAAGGAGGTGGAGGCCGCGATCAAGGTCGTGGCCCACAAGCAAAAGGCCTCCTCAAAGTTAAAGGCCATTCCCGCGGCCTCCGCCTCCATCATGGCGGCTGCGGAGGCCAACTTGGTAGCGGAGCTGCGGGCGGATGTGGCCCGCCTGACGTCCGCCATGGAGACTCTCCAGAAGGAGAACGAGAAGCCCGCGCAGACCTGGCCAGTCTACGTGAGCCTGCCTCTCGCGCGGCGCCCCAGACGCAGCGCCCAGCCAGCCCGTGCCGATGGAGAACCAGGTTCTGAACCTGGTCCGGCAGGAGCTGGCTGCCTTCCAGCACCGGTTCTCCGTGCTGGAGGGCATCGTCCTGCGGCCCCCCCTAGGGGCAAACAAGACGGCGGCGAGGCCGGCAACGGTCTCGTACGCGGCGGCCACAGCTGCCGCATCCAAGCCGGGGCCGTCCAGCCAGCCTTCGGGCGGCGCTGCTGCCCTCCCCTGAAAAGCCGGCTCCGGCAAAACCGGTACCGGCTGAACCGGCTCCGCTAAGCCGGCAACGGGAAGGAGAGGCAAGGCGAAGGCAAAAGGGCAAAGCGGCAGCACAGGCGGTGGCTGCGCCAGCCCCAGTGCCTGCGGCGATGTGCCAGCGCCAGCGCAAGCCAGCTGCCGCCGCCGCCACCGCCCTCAGCTCCCTACACCTCCGCGGCTGAAGCCGGTTGGCAGGTGGTCGGGGAAAAATAAGGGAAGAAGGCAGCCAAAAGGCCAAAGAGCAGGAGCGGCAGCGCCAGTTCAGGCGCGCAAGATCGCGGCTAGGCTCCGCGCCCCGAAGACCGCAGCTGTAGTGATTACACTACAGCCGGACGCGGAAAAGAAGGGCGTTACCTACCGCGATCTGCTCGCAAAGGCGAAAGAGGCGGTGGATCTCGGGAGCTCAGGATCACCGGGGCCTCGGCTCAAAGTCACCAGACGGGGCCCGTATGCTGGAGATCCCCGGGAATCAGTGGCGCGACCGCGGACGCCTGGCTGCGAAGCTCAGAGCGTCCCTGGACGCGGACGAGGCCCGAGTGTCCAGGCCCGCCGATGCGCAGACCTGCGCACCGCGGGTCTGGACGACTCGGTATCGGAGGAGGAGTTGGTGGCCGCCGTCGCCAGGTCCGGGGGCACTACTGACCAGATCAGGTCAGGCGCCATACGCCCGGTCCAACAGGGTATGCATGCCGCCACGGTGTGCTGCCCTGTTACGGCGGCAAAACCATAGTGGAGGGCCGAAGGCTTCTGGTGGGCTGGGTCTCAGCGCAGGTTAGCTGCTGGAGCCCAGACCTCTGAGGTGCTACCGCTGTCTCGTGGGCACCACGTATCGGTGAAATGCGCCCGGAGGTTGACCGCAGTGGCCTTTGCTTCCGCTGCTGTCAGCCCGGACACATATCGGCGACCTGCTGCGCCACGCCGCACTGTGATGCATGTGCGGCGACCGGCAAGCCAGCCGATCACCGGGCCGGAAGCAGGGCCTGCGTGCCACCCGCCAAGGCCAAGGCCGCGGGTAGGGGAGGGCCCTCCGCCGCCACCGCCTCTGTGGCCACCGCCGCAGTCGCGACTGCCGCCGCCGCCGCTGTCGCTGTCGCTGCCGCCGCCGCCGCGACACCGACGCCCGCAGAGAGGCGCCCCGTGGAGGAAGCTGAAATGGAATGCCTATAACGGCCCCATTAAGCTTCCTCCAGGCGAATATCAACCACTGCGCCTGTGCTCAGGATCTGTTGCTCCAGAGCATGGCGCAGTGGTCGATTAACATCGCTGTGGTCGCTGAGCCGTATTTTGTCTGGCCTAGGGAGGACTGGGTGGCGGACCTTAACGGCTCAGTGGCCATCATTTCTTCAGCCGCCGCCGGTACCCCGACCCCTGAAGGTGTCAGGAGGGGTCAGGGGTGCGTAGCAGCACGGTTCGGGAGTTCGTCATTGTGGGGTGTACTTCTCCCGAACCGATCTCTCGCCGAGTTTCACAACTCTTTGCAGAGCTGAGAGCAGTCGTCGTCGGAAGCTATCCTCCCCGTACTTGTCCTCGGGGACTTCAATGCCAAGAACTTGGCTTGGGGTTCTCGTCGTACAGATGTGGGTAGGATGGTGGAAGACTGGGCTCTGGAGACAGGCCTGGTCGTCCTAAATCGGGGTTCTGTCCCCACGTGTGCGGATGCGGGGCGAGTCGGTGGTGGACATTTCGTTCGCTAGCCCGCTCTGTCGCCGCGTGCCATTGACTGGCGTGTCATGGAGGGTGGAGACCTACTCCGACCACCGGTACATCCGGTTTGACGTCTCCACCCAGCCTCGAGCGCGCGCCAGTCCTACAGGCCCCGAGTGGTCCGCGTTGGGCGCTGAAGCAGCTGGACCGGGAGCTCCTCCTGGAAGCCTCGATCGTGCAGGCCTGTGTCATCACCGGACAGGCCTGCCGACGTCAATGATGAGGCAGGGTGGTTCCAGGAGGCCATGTCCGAGATATGTGACGTGGCAATGCCCGCGTCCGGCCAGGAAGTGCCCGGCGTCAGGTGTATTGGTGGTCGCGTGAGCTGACGTCTCTGCGCGAGGCGTGTCGCCGCGCGGCACCTGTACGCCAGGTATCGCAGGCTCCGCATTCGTCCACCGAATGCGGCAGCCATTGAGGCGGGGCTGTACAGAGGATACAGAGCGGCGAAGACCACCGGGAGGAGGTTGTCCTGCGGGCCCGGGATCGGGCCCGTGAGGAGATGCTGGAGACTCGATAGAGATCCGTGGGGGCGCCCTTACAAGATGGTGCGGATAAACTCCGCACGGGTGACAACGCATCTGCAATTTGATTCTTTATTGAGGATAGATGTAGATGTCTATGGGTCACAGCAACCACTTACCATCAGGTGGACTGTGTGCTCGTTTGTCACCCTATACAATAAAAAAGCCCATATCCTTTATTAGTTTCCCCCTCTGTCGCCTCTTTCAATCCCCACGGGGCGATAATGGGTAGTGGATATTCTTACACCGGCACTGCCTACCTATACATTGTAAAAAGTGCGTAACGAAAATTGCTGTCTAGAAGCAATTACAGGCGCTATTATGCTTTTACGGCCCTTAAGCTATATTGCTGCAAACCTAAACGTCAGCGATATGTACAAGAAACAACGGACTCTGTGCCTAATGTTTTTTTGTAATAAGAACTAATCTTCTACGCAGATTGAGATACGAATCACGTCCATTAATTAATGATAAAGGATTGTATCATTATGTACCAATCCCACAAATAGCGATTTCCTCTGTATGTTTGCTCGTAATAGTTGAATAAGATATGTAAGGGTATTCAGGTACATTTTTTTTATCTCCAACCCCGAACCCGGGACTACATGATCCTCAGTCCGTTTGGTACTAAGCCAAGGATGCAAGAATGAATAAATTAATTAATTCATACATATAGTAGGACTCGACCTGGCAATTTATAACGCACGCACCCTGAGGACTGACGAGAAGATCCTGGAGCTGGAAGAAGAGATAGACAAGTTGCGCTGGAATATTATAGGATTATCCGAGGTCCGAAGAGAGGGGGAGGACACAGTAATCCTCGAACCGGCAACTTGTTCTATCACCGGGAGGGCGACCATCTGTCCCAAGGAGATGTCGGATTTATCGTCCACAAGTCTCTCGTTAACAACGTTGTAGAGATTGGGAGTGTATCGACGAGGGTTAAGTACCTTATACTCCGAATAACCAAACGGTATTCGCTGAAGGTCATACAGGTTTACGCACCAACCTCGGCACACTCCGATGAAGAGGTGGAGGAAATGTATGAGGATATCTCTAGAGCCATGCATTCCTCCAAAACCCACTATACGGTGTTAATGGGACTTCAGCGCAAAACTAGGCACAAGAGAGAACGGTGAGCTGAAAGTAGGGAAATTTGGAATAGGGCAACGGAACCCAAGGGGCCAACTTCATGGAGAAAGAGGGACTGTTTATAATGAACTCTTTCTTCCAGAAGCGGCCCCACAGGAAGTGGATCTGGTTTGGCCCCGACGGTTCGACAAAAAATGAGATTGACTTCATTATGACGACCAGATGACAACTGTTCAGTGATGTCTCAGTGATAGCGAGGGTGAAAACCGGCAGCGATCACCGAATGGTGAGAGGCACACTGAACCTAAACGTTAAGTTGGAGAGGTCACGTCTAATAAAGTCAAACGCTCTGTCCCCCTCATGCTCTAATCCAAAGTCCCGAAACCTTTCAGCTCGAGCTACGAAACCGTTTTCAGTGCCTAGAAGATTGCAATGCAGTGGACGATATGAATAACAAGCTCGTTGAAACTGGTCATGCGGTCGAAGCTAAGTTTTGCAAGACCCGCCGCAGAAGAACACAAAAACTCTCCGATAACACTTTTAATCTCATGGCTGTTAGACGATATGAAGCTGCAGTATTCAGTAAATTTGACATCATACAGGCAACTGTACAGATCTCCAAATGCATGCGGCGGGACTTACGCAACTTCAATACTGCTCGTATTGAAGAAGCGATCGAGCGGAACCAGGGCTCCAAAGTCTTTGCTAGAGATCTGTCTGCCAGAAAGAGCCAACTGTCGAAGCTGAAGACCGAGTGTGGAAGTGTCGTTTCCGGGACACCCGAGATTTTGAGTGAGATTGAGATGTTCTATGAGCAGCTGTACACATCATCGTTGGAGCCACACGCAAGTGTGAGTAACGATACAAGAGCGAGTCTTATCCGACACTATTCTGATGATATCCCGGACATCAGTCTGAGCGAGATTAGAATGGCTCTCCAGCACCTTAAAAACGGCAAGGCCCTAGGCGAGGATGGAATTACAGCGGAGCTTCTGAAAGCGGGTGGAAAACCGGTACATGAAGTCCTTCAGAAGCTCTTTAATTCCGTCCTCCATGGTGTCATTACACCGGAGGCGTGGAGCAGAAGTGCGGTGGTCTTGTTCTTCAAGAAAGGCGACAACGCTCTCTTGAAGAACTACATACCGATTTCCCTTCTGAGCCGCGTCTACGTGCTGTTTTCGAGAGTCAATACGAATCGTCTCGCACGCAGACTCGACGACTTCCAGCCTCCCGAACAAGCCGGTTTCCGAAAAGGCTTTAGCTCCATAGACCACATACGTACCCTTCGGCAAATTGTACAGAAGTCCGAGGAGTACAATTTGCCACTATGTCTGGCGTATGTGGACTATGAGAAAGCCTTTGATTCCGTCGAAATTTGGGCGGTGCTGCAGTACCTTCAGCGGTGCCAAGTTGACTGTCGGTATATAGAAGTGCTGAAGTGCTTGTACAGTAGGGCTACGATGGCTATCCGAGTACAGAACCAGAGTACGAAACCTATCCAACTGCAGAGAGGTGTAAGACAGGGTGACGTTATATCCCCGAAACTCTTCACCGCTGCATTGGAAGACGTTATCAAGCTTCTGGACTGGAAAGGATACGGTATTAACATCAATGGCGAGTACATCACTCATCTTCGATTTGCCGACGAGTCCTTAAGGCAGAATCGCTGGAGGACCTAAGCACTATGCTCAATGACCTCAATAGTGCCTCCCAACGGATAGGTCTTAAGATGAACATGGACAAAACAAAGATCATGTTTAATGTCCATGTCACACCTATGCTGGTAGTTGTTGGGAGCACTAAGCTCGAAGTTGTTGACGAGTATGTTTACCTGGGACAAATAGTCCGACTAGGCAAGTCCAACTTCGATCGAGAGGTCAATCGACGGATTCAACTCGGCTGGGCAGCGTTCGGGAAATTACGGCACATCTTTCGTCAGATATACCTCAAAACTTGAAAACGAGACTGTACTACCAGTGCGTGTTGCCAGTGATGACCTATGTAACTGAGACGTGGTCCTTCACTGCTGGCCGGATGAAGAAGCTCAAGGTCACTCAGCGAGCTATGGAGAGGGCTATGCTTGGAGTTTCTCTGCGTGATAAACTTAGAATTGAGGATATCCGCAGTAGAACCAGAGTGACCGACATAGCCCAACGGATTAGTAAGCTGAAGTGGCAATGGGCCAGCCATATAGCTCGAAGAACCGACAACCGATGGGGAAAAAAGTTTCTCGAGTGGCGGCCTCGTACCGGCGGACGAAGTGTAGGGCATCCCCCCACTAGATGGAGTGATGACCTGGTAAGACATGCAGGAAGTCGATGGATGCAGGTGGCTCAGGACCGTGCTTTGTGGCATTCCTTGGGGGAGGCCTATGTTCAGCAGTGGACTTGTGAAGGGCTGTAATGATGATGATGATGATACATATAGTTCGATAATACAAGTCGGCAACAAATGCAATTTCAAAGTTGTAGGCAAACTGTGCAATCAAACGGCATCCATTGTGCGAGCGTTTCCACTTAACTCCATTAGAATGAACTCAATAAAAGTTCAATGACATCGTTGTTATCAGAATCAGATGGAGTTCGTTAACGAACTTTATTTCAATCAAAGTTTAACTAACTTCATTACAAACAAACGTTTTGTGTTTCAATAGATAGAGATTTCGTCTCCAAAGGATAAGCTTATAACAGAACAAGTTCAATTTAAATAAGTTTTTTGGGAATGTAATTAGATTTCCTCTAAAAGCTAAGAAAAAATTTATCACAATGATTTGAATTCAAAATTAAAATTATTTATTGTGAACACATTTTATAATATATAAGCTGCAACAACCTGTTTCACCCCCTAACCTAAAGGGTTGAATTTTCCAAAATCCTTTCTTAGTGGATGTCTACGTCGAAATATATATATATTTCGACGCATATTATATTATGCCAAATTTCAAGTCAATCGGGTGTATAGTTTTGGAGCTATTGTGATGAGCGAGTGAGTCAGTGGTGTTTCGCTTATACTCGTATATATATATACTCAGCGGCACAATTAACCGCCCACCTTGATTTTTTACGATTTTGGTTAAAAAAAATTGTGGCTTTACTTGTGAATGTTATTTTATAACGTAGGTATATTGAGTAAAATGAAAGATAATATTGTTTTAATTATTACGTTTATTTATAAAAAGTCTGAAAACACTTTGACCGTAAATTAACAAATGTGATGAAATGGCTTAAAAATAAAAATCTGCTGAATAAATGAATTCTAATAGTGCGTATTTCCACCTCTAGCCTCATGACTTCCATCAAACGGTTTGGCATGCTGTCGATGACATCTTTGATCTGTTGTTGTGGAATGTTCTGCCACTCCTCAATCACGGATTGTTTTAATTCATCTATGGTGGTTGGAGCTGGTATGCGGCTTCGAACACGTCTTTTTAAATTGTCCCATATGTGTTCAATAGGATTTAAATCTGGGCTCCGGGATGGCCATGTTAATTTTCGAATGCCGACGGTATCCAGGTACGCGGTAACAACTCTAGCAACGTGGGGCGAGCGTTGTCCTGCATTAATAAAAATCTTCGCCAATAAATGGAGCAAATGGCATTACATGAGGTTCCAATACTTCTGTTACATACCTCTGAGCATTTATTCCACCTCTTTCGAAGATAACCAAGTCGGTGCGTGCTTCGTAAGTAATGCCGCCCCATATCATGATAGAGCCACCTTGGTAACCTACTGTTTCCACAACAGTACATGGTGCAAACCTTTCATTCTTGCGTCTGTATACACGCTGGCGACCGTCAGGACCGTGCAAGCATATTCTTGTCTCGTCAGTAAACATAACATTCTTCCATTGTTCCATATTCCAATCGGCGTGCTCTCAGGAAAAACGAAGTCTTTCTCTCCGGTGGCCTACGAGCAATTGTGGCACTCGAGATGGTCGAAAAGCTCCAAGGGCATTCTCTCCTAGTCTTCTTCTCACTGTTCTTTCACTCACTTGAACATTGCGAACCTCACGAAGTTGGTTTCGTGCCTCAACAGCTGTAGTGAACCGATTTCTTAGAACATTGGTCACAAGAAATCGGTCGTCACGAGCAGAGGTGCATCTTTTTTCGGCCCTGTCCTGGTCTTCGCTCATAAGAGCCAGTTTCCCGAAACCGTTTCACTGCATCCCTTAAGGTGGTACGTGCGACACAAGCTTCCGCCCACGTAACACTGACTAAACCCTTCGTCGATAAGAGCGACGGCTCTCGCCACTGAATTAGCATCAAATGGCATGTTTGTGATGTCCAAACACTAGCTTTAAGTTACGAAACCAAAACAAACTCAAATTGTTTACTTTTAATGCCACTGAAGCAATGTAAGCAGTATGGCAACGATAACGATAATGAGACGAAGTTCGATATTTGTCCTATTCACAACTTATGCGTAAAAAAACAAAGTTAAGTGGGTAGCTTGTAATTTTTTCGTCACTACATTTCTTTCACACTTGACTTATTTATGCCCAATAACTTACAACTGCGATAACATCAAAATTTGCCACTTTAAAAGGGTGGGCGGTTAATTGTGCCGCTAAGTGTAGTTATCTAATATATATATATATATATATATATATATATATATAGATAAGATACTATAAAGATAATAGCATGTTATTAAACAAAAGTCTTCTGTGACTGTGATCCGCCTGTTAGAGCATATAATAACAAATAAAAAAAAATTGTACCACCGACTTCAATATAAATTATTGAAGATAACTCAAAAACTATTGGTCAGACCTTGATTAAATTTACATGGAACTACATGAGAAGCACTAGATTTCAAATAAAAAAAGAATAATCGAAATCGGTTCACCTAGAAAAAAGTTATGAGGTAACACACATAAAAAAAAGAACATACAGTCGAATTGAGTACCTCTTACTTTTTGAATTGGTAGAAAATCTATTTTGATGTATAAGGACATACCGAAGGGTCCCCGCCATTTATACATGAAGTGTAGAGACAAAAGTCAGCCCTTTGCAATATTTTGCATCCGGACGTTGACATACTTTTTCCCTTTTCTTTACCTGCCTCTTCAAGTCTATTCCCCACGTATAATGACGACTTTAATAATGAAATGAAAATTATAGATTTTGTTGTATCTGTGAATATCTTTAAAACGCTTTATGTGAATTGAACCACTGCCACTACACATATCAAAACTCCAAGATTCACAACCCATTTTGCATAAATCAGACCAAAAATTTATATCCAAAAGCTGGAGCTAGCCCGTGTTAACTATGACATCGGGACGTAAAACACCTCAGTCTCTCGTAAAACTCGAAACGTCGAGAATTAAAATAATTCAAATTAAACGCGATAAAATCCGTAAAGTTTTATTTTAATGAAAGTCAAAAGTCTAAAATTACATAAATCAAAAATTCATATAAAAAGTGATAAGTGCTCGTCGTTAATTTCACGCGAACAATTCCAGTTGGATTCCCGCCTGCACCGATGAAATTGTTAATCACAGTTTTAAGTGCTGATCATCGCGTTGCTCGGCGGTAATAGAGGACATCGTGTGAGAAATAAAACATTTCGCGAACACCCGTTTTCTTTTTCTTTCTTTTCCTTTTATTAGGTAATAGGACTGCTTTTCTGCCTAGCAGTCCGTCTGGGTAGGTACCACCTTCTCAATTATTTTTGGCGCCAAGCAGCAGTGCAGTATTTATTTATATGAAATATTGTACAATATCATAGTCACTCTCACAGTAGTCCTGTATCTTCGAAGCGGTTTACGTACATAAATTGCACAAGGACACACATCCAGATCCGGAACAGTTATTGGAAGCCGCTTGTATGGATTATCTCGTTCCGTATGGGATTCGAACGAGTGTTCTTGCAGCGTCGTGGCCAAACGCTTAGACACTACCATACGGAGTTGCCATATTTTCGTACATTAAGGCCGGGTTCACGGATACCGTTTTAGTTTATTACATCTCCGTTGCGGGGCTCAGACTTGGACCATGAACGTTAGCTTGGACGCAAAATTATACGCGATCACGTGATTGATACGCCGTTGTGACACCGTATCGGATAAATCCCGTTCTGCACAAAACCCCATATCTGGTACATCTGGGTATCAGATACACGATTGGTGATATGGACTTATTTTGAGACTGTTTCGTATACGACGATGCGATATGATACCTGTTACGCAACCCATCTCTAGTTGGTTTTCCCTGATCAAAAAAGTGGATACTATACGCTGCTACACAATCTTGAAAGTTTGGATGTGGAAAAGATGCGAGGATCGGAGAAAAAATTGTATGGTCCACATATAAAGGACGGAATTCTGATACGCTGACATGATATGATATGGTTAAGTGTGGACACGTATTTTGACACGGCTAGTGAGCCGCATCACGTCAAAAACGTGTCACCCACTATACGATATGGTCAAAATGGACGTCTATACTTAAAATATAAGCACTCGATACGATACACCTGATCAAGTAACGTCAAGAAATGTGAACCCGGCCTTAAACGTTAGAGCACAGAACACATAATAGTATAGTTAGTGCCCGTTGAATATTTCATTAATTACCGTACCGTTTTAACACCACGTAGCGAAGGACAAGGGCACGTTATTCCTAAAATTAATGTGTATTCACTAACTTTTCCTAATTTTGCTAATTCCACTCTGTTGTGTTGATAATTCATATGAAATGAAAGGAAATATAATCATTTCTTCGACGTCAGTAAATACAATTTCGTTTGCCAAATGTTATTTTTTCAAATCTACTACTCCTTACAGCAATTATTGGAATACTCATATCCTCGGACAACATATGTATATACATGGAATGCCTCGTTTTATTAAAAAGGGTCTGCGGTTCTCTACACGTACTATACGATACACAGCAGCAACAAGCTGCTATTTCAGCGTGGTCCTTGCTCGATCCAGCGGACCCATTCGTGCTACAATCATTATATAGGTTCAACACGCCTCTAACATAAAAAACGTTATTACAATGCAGAGAAAGTTATGCACTGTGTACGTACGGCTTAATATGGTATTATAACAGCATCGCACTCTCCTTAATCAAATCTTACATTGATGTGGCGAGAACCTTCCGTCTCAGACCCCTTCATACTTTAACCTTAGATCGGCTCATGCGATCTACGAATACCTTGGAAACTTTAGACTTTGGAGTGCAATAATTGCGAGTATAGATTTTGAACTGTATCTGACTTTTTTGATAAACAAGCTCTCTAGTTAATTATTAGTGGTTATGTAGCATATAGTCATCACAACTTCAAACCAAGAAAACTTTACAGACTGTGATTATATTTGCTCTCAATACCTTCAAACAGTGTACTTGCTTGCTACTGTTGCTTAAGGATTGAAATAGGTAAAAATTTGATCATCCTAAGCATATGCTTACATAGAAAAGAAGTCCTGGTATTAATAGATAAAATATTATAACATATAGGGTCTCTGTGATACCTTATTAATCTGTGGTACGAATTCTTAAGGTGTGTGTATCTGTACCTGAAACAAAAGAACAATGAAGTAGGTAAGTCCTTTGATTATATTACCTTCTTACCTTCTGGTAGAGAGTAACACTGTTCTGTGGGTAACACATAAGCATCGTTATCTCTATCAGCCGTAAAGGTGGTAGTGCCATGCTATATATTGTAGTTGTAGCACGAATGGGTCGGCTCGACCGGGGAAGGACCACGCTCTCACAGAATACCAGCGTAATATAGCAGCTTAATGCTGCTGTGTTTCGTATGGTGAGTGTAGAGAACCGGAGACCCTTTTAGTAGCAGAAACCTGTTTCTGCTGATAACCACTAGAGGAGGAGACAGGGAGTACGTGACGCAATGAAAATCAAGGACAATTACTTATCCTAGATTTTCATTGCGTTTCCAAAAACTTATTGATCAACCTGTAGTATTTTAGTTTTTTTCATTATGTCCCCTTTCGTGGAATGAATCCCGTTTTTTTATAAATAGGCAACGCTAATAAATGTTACAGACGTGGATCAGTTATTGGAGATATCCATGAGGTGAAGTGCAAGCAGAAATACCTCTGTCTCTGTTAAAATTTTTATTATCACCTATTTTTAGATTTGTTTTAGAGTTTTAGAATTTATATCAGCTTCCTCGAAATATTACTAGCCTTGCGGCACTATCATACAACTCACTGACATTCTATTTATCCAGGGCAAAAATTGAACCAACTCGCAAACTTTATTCGTTTACTTTTCCGCTCCTCATCTTTTTCCTTTTGATAAAACGCCACTGAACTCGAATAATGTTCCGCGAAATATTTAACGAGGGCTATTTTTATCAAGCGTAATATTTTCGAGAGATTTATTATCCAAAGTTTTTCTTGAAGTGTTGTGTTGTGGGCTGTAAGAAGTAGGAATTGTAAATAACAACAACAACAAACTGTGTATAATTTTTTATTAAAAAGTGTACTAATTAGGGTGTAAAATAATACGTCATTATTATCATCATTACAGTCCATCAGAAGTCAAATGCTCAACTAAAGCCTTTGTGGTATTCCTTGGGTGAACAAGGAATATTAGCGAGACTTTTTAAAGAAAATAATTTAAAATATAATATTCTAAACGTATTATATTATTGATTAACAAATACAAATAAATAAATTAATAGCGTCTGTTAAAATGAAGCGTCATTTAAAATAAAATAATATTTCTTTCATGGTAAGATAAGAAAAAGTGCGAGGGAGATGGATATTATTCCGTCTCGCTTCCTTATAGCCGCCAAGGCCGTCTACACTACTTTTTTCGCCTAGCCCCCATCCGCCAAATTCGTACCGTCCGATACAGAACTTCGTTCCAAAAAACTACAACGTGAATCTTTAAGAATTGAACTAGTTGCAAATAGTTGTAGTAAACCATTCGAGGAAATTTATATCCACCATCGAACATTGATCTACTCGCGTGTATGTAGGCTTACTGATAACATCGACTGCTGGAAGTGTTCCAACGGAACACAATTTGTGCCATGAACGACGATGCTTCCGTGTTACATTCACATATATTTTAAGTAGCAATTCATTACTGTCCCCTGTTGAACTTAGGCCTCCACCATAAATTACCTCATAGGAGGATTACGCCATAGTTGCCACGCTTAACAGGCGATTTGGCAACCGCAGTTTTTATAATTTTAGAGTTGTTATCAGGAAGATGCTTCTGCCCATCTCCTGTTTCAGTTTCTCCGTCGCCTCTTACGACACCCATGGGATATGTGGTAGACGATATTCTTGAACCGCCACTACACGGCTTAAGTAGTAACATGTTTAGAATTTATACAGTCTGCAAAGTTCAACATTGACTTCTAACTCAATATTCGATAGTTGAACAATTCCAAAACACAAGCCGCGACGGGGGATCGCTACTAAGCACACTACCGATAAACAACCTCCTCACAAAGTTCAAAAACTTTGGAGGAGGTTGTATATTATTAAGTTTGTATAAAAGGGTTATTATAATATTAAGGAATTTATGTACGATAATAACCTCTGGGAATGAGGTGATCGCTTCCAAAGTATTTCTAATTTGTTTTGTGTTGTTAATTTATTTATTTATTTATTTAAACTTTATTGAACCTTACACATTAAGTAAAGGAACAAAAGGCGGACTTAATGTTAAAAGCATTCTCTGCCAGTCAAATATAATTAAAAGTATTGTAACATATATATTTAAAAGTTAAAGTTACACCCTATATACGTCCCACTGCTGGGCACAAGTATCCACTCATTTCTGAGAAGGTTTTAGGGCAAGGAAATGTCCGCCGCGCTGCCCCAATGTGTGTTGGCGAACTTCACATATCTTCGAAATATTTTTTTTCTTATTTCTCAGACATACAGGTTTCCTCACGATGTTTTCCTTCACCACCGAGCACGTGGTAAATCAGCAACAATTTCATTGGTGCCGACGGGGATCGAACCCGAGTTGCTCGCGTACTGTGAAATTTACAGCGAGCGCTTAGCCCCTGAGCTACCACCGTTATATGATTGTAAGGTGTTATTTTAAAAAAAAGTCCCACTGTGTTTCTTGCTTGTTCTTCCCAGGACAGAGGTTTTTTTCCGAACCAGTGGTAGATTAAACAAAAGAGTGAATTTCAAAAGTATTATTTATAATCTATATTGAATAAAAAAGTTTCTGTTTCAACCCGGTTGCGTGGCAATGTTAACGAACTAGAGCGACTAAAAACTAGTCAGTAAACCAATAATTCTATACTGGAATTCAAAGAGATAAACATATCTATTTTTATTGCACTAAGATGCAATTCGGTCTGCTCATGCTATCGACTACCGATTTTTTTTGTGTAAATTAGGCTATAGAGTCAATTTTAATTTTACATCATTAAATTCTTCAACATCATGTATGTGTAGAAATATAGATGTGAAACAAACAAGAAAGTTAAGTCAATATGGTGACAAATCGAAGTCCATCGTCTCTGCCTACTCCTTTGGGTCTGGTTTATGCATCTTCTTCATCGGCCCCAAAAATAACCACTGCTGGTTACAGGCCTCTGTCGGTTATGAACGGATTTTACTATTTTTTTAAAGATTAAGGATGATGAACGAGCACATAGTCCCTGATGGTAAGTGGATGCTGTGGCCCACAGATCCACATCTATCCTCGATTAAGAATCAAAATGCAGATGCGTTGCTACCCCTGAGGACTAAGATAGAATGCCTCGTTTCCTATAAACGGTCTTCGGTTTTCTACACTCATCATACGAAACACAGCAGCATTGAACTGCTATTTTGCGATGGTATTTTGAGAGCGTGGTCCTTCCCTGGTCGATCTAACCCATTCATGCTATGACCATAATATAGCTGCAGCATGGATTTACCACCTAAAACAGGTACTACACACCATTCTGTACAGGTAACATATCCGTGCAACAGATATCATAATTTCTCCTCAAGAAATGCAAGACGAAATGAATCGAAAGCTATGTACATAGAAACGTGAAAATATGTTGAATTTTGATTTATTAATACCTCATATGTCTCAGGAACGTGCTTCGTGGCATTACTTTAGGGAGGCCTGAAAGGTTTTTCTTTAATAGGATTGTGAAGTGCCAATACGCGGCGCGATTAGGTATTTTCAAAAATATTTATACGTGGTAGAGCCATGCTGCAGCTATATTAGTAGTATAGTTGTAGCACGAATGGGTCGGCTCGACCGGGAAGGACCACGCTCTCACAGAATACCAGCGTAAAATAGCAGCTTAATGCTGCTGTGTTTCGTATGGTGAGTGTAGAGAACCGGAGACCCTTTTACTGGAAAGAGGCATTCCATCTTAATCCTCACGGGCGACAACGCATCTGTAATTTGATTCTTTATTGAGGATAGATGTAGATGTCTATGGGTCACAGCAACCGCTTACCATCAGGTGGACTGTGTGCCTGTTTGTCACCCTATACTATAAAAATTTTTTTTCAAAATGCTATCTGTTTCATACCGCTCGATTTGCAAGTCTTGAAGGCCTTTGCCAACATTTGTTTTCTACTGAATTCAAAAAGAGGAGGTACTCAATTGACTGTATGTACTTTTTATGTGTTACTCATAACTTTTTCTAGGTGAACCGATTTCTATGATTCTTTTTATTTGAAAGCTGGTGCTTCGTGTGGTTCCATTTTTTTTTGAATAATCATAAATTAAAATTGATCAAGGTCTGACCAATAGTTTTTGAGTAATCCTTAATAACTTAAGTATATTAAACTTTTACTTCTTTTTGAACTTTACTCATTAGATTTAGTACACCTTATTCTAGGTCTGTAGGTTTTTTTTTTTAGTAATTCAGCTTAGTTTAATTACAAAAAAATAATAACGCTCGAGGAAGTTTTTAAGTCAAAATATGTATATTTAGATGCTAATAACTTATATTGTACACAATATTTCTTTAAAATATAAACGTATGGACCTAGTTTTTCATTATATCTACAACTACAACATTTCCACAAATTATGAAAACTGGACTGTTTACGAGGGGGAAAATATTTATCGATTTTTGTATGAAAATTCTTATCTTCACAATCCTTTGAATGATAATGTTATGGCCTATAATATGGTAAACTCAGAGTTTTGGAGCAATGGGGCCGGCCCGCTGTTCCAGTGCATGTGGGTGAAGTTTACGTTTGCGGCATCCACTTACGTCCATGTGGACTATGTTATTTTTTTTATAGGATAGGATGACAAATGAACACACAGTCCACCTGATGGTAAGTGGTTGCTGTGACCCATAGACATCTACATCTATCCTCAATAAAGAATCAAAATGCAGATGCGTTGTCACCCGTGAGGACTAAGATGGAATGCCTCTTTTCCAGTAAAAGGGTCTCCGGTTCTCTACACTCACCATACGAAACACAGCAGTGTTAAGCTGCTATTTGACACTGGTATTCTGTGAGAGAGTGGTCCTTCCCCGGTCGAGCCGATCCATTCGTGCTACAACTATATAATTAATATAGCTGCAGCATGGCTCTACCACGTGGAAAATATGTGCTCGTTTGTCACCCATATTTTATAGAAAAAAATGAAGTATCATTAGAAGTCATCAATAATCATACTAATAATGTTTTATATTTTTATATGTTTTACTTTTTTATCTTCTAATCATAATTTCAAAGAACTTCACATTAATAATACGTAATACAACAAACACAAAATTATAATATCTTGGATATAATGTCCTTTAATCTATTTAACTAAACGGTGGCTTACGCGATTGTCAAAGTTAAGTATCGCGTTAGGAGCGGTCTACAGTATAAATGACATTTATTCGGAAGCCACCTAAGCTATAGATGTTTATCGTCGCTTGATGGCGTTAGATATATTAGAAGAGATTGGATGATTTGCGAATTGTAACAATCGTGTTGGATACCAACGGAATTTAGTCAAGTACAAAACGAATAAACCCTTAATGTAGATTAATAAGTGCAGCCTTAACTAGCATTAACTTTGGCATAGATCTTTACTGTTCAAACGCTTTGGCTTTGGCTTTGGTAGATAAATTCTTCAAATTTTCATGAACGATAATAATTTGCATTTAATAATCATCATCATCATCATTCATCCTCCCCTCCCCCAAGGAATGCCACAAAGCACGGTCCTGAGCCACCTGCATCCATCGACTTCCTGCATGTTTTACCTGGTTAAGTTAAATTAAACAAAATTAATTAAACAAAAGGGAGACTTTCAATAAGTATTATTTATAATCTATATTGAACAAAAAGTTTCTGTTTCTGTTTCTGTTTCTAGTGGGTGGCCGCCCCATACTTCACCTACCGGTACGAGACTGCCACTCGCAAACCTTGCTTCCCCCAGGTTCTTCGAGATACATATCCCCCATGACGAGAGTTACATTTCATAATGATTTCTTATAATTACAAAAATCGAAAATGTTATCGCGTTCAATTTGTCTATTTTTATTACTTTTTTTTTAATTCCGTAGAGATCGCACCAAAAATTCGGACGTCAAACAGAAACATTTAAGTTAAAAAGTATATAAATAAATACTTTGATCGCTATAAGCATTAAGTCACAGGGCCGCGGTTTCGAAACCTGTGCGTTAACAATTATTTGTGGGTCAAACAAACAAGTGTTTGTATGACCCGCAAATAATTGTTTCAAGTCTGGATATTTCGTGTGCAATTTATCTTTTTACAAGGCCTCCATGATACAAGAGAAAATCTTAATGTGCTGATATCTTTTATGTAAAACACTTAACAGACACAAGGCCTTTCAACAAAGACGTGTTCTAAAAGAAACCAATTGGTCCACAAAATAAAAGTAATTACAGACTGTGAAGCATTCCATCTAAGTCCTCAGAGGTGACAAAGCAACTGTTGCTATTTTGTTGTTTAAAATTGCTTGCAGGGTGGAAACAAATCAGGAGATGGGCAGCAGCGTCTTCCTAATAACGACTAAAAGAAAAATTGCGATTGCTGACCCGCTTGCCAAGCATGGCAACTATCGCAAATATCCCTATAAGGCAATTTATGTGGCAGGCCTATGTTTAGCAGTGGACTTTAATTAGCTGTAACGGTAACGGCTTGCAGGTCCTGCAGTGGCCACTTACCAACTGGTGGACAATAAGTTCGTTTGCAGTTCATTTTTATAAAATAAGACAAATTATGAAAAAAGAAAACTTTCAGAAATCGAACCCAGGGCCGCCAACTTTGCAGTTATATTAAATAAACGCTAACAAGCTGAATTAGTTGAATTATTCCCTTTAAGTGAAACTTGTTTTACCTTATAAATAATGTAGTTAACAAACTGTTTCAAATGTTGGTTACAAAGTAATTGTCACGGATGAGGAACATAACATCTGTGTTGAAAAGCCGTTGACCGCTGAAGTTACCGCAAGCGTTCAACCAGGCATTTACGTATTAAATTAATGAACGTTCGACATTGTTTGATAGTGGCACATGACGACATTGTAATGTCTACTTGATACTTGCTTATGTGACTTTGCTTTTAGTTATAACGTAGGCGCTTTTGATATTTTCTTAGTTTTACTGAGGAATCATTATTGAGCAAGTGGTAAAGTTAAAAATTTGTACAACCGACTTTCTTATAAATGAAATGAGAACATCAGCAATTGACTTCGAATCAATTAAATACGCATTATTAAGGATAACTCAAAATTACTGGTCAGATCTCGATCAAATTTATTTGGGACCACATGAAAAGCACCAGCTTTCAAATAAGAAAAAGAATGATCGAAATCGTTTCACTATCGTCATTAACACACATAAAAAATACAGTCGAATTGAGAACCTCCTATTTTTTTTAAGTCGGCTGAAAATTTAAGTAAAGCAAAGTTACAGCCTATTTGCGTTCCACAGCTGGGCAAGCGTGTTCTCTCATTTCTGAGGGATGTTCGCTCCACTGCTTCAAATGCGTGTTGACAGAGTTCACATGTCTTCAAAATATTGTTTTTATATCTCAGACATGCAGGTTTCCTCACGATGTTTTCCTACACCGTCGAGTACGAGGTAAATCAGCACTTCAAATTTACTTCTCATAAGCGCCGGCCGTCTCTTTCCCGGGAAAGTAAGTACCTGATAATCTCTGATAATTAGTAGTTATTTGTTACTAGATAATTTTAAATTATGCCCTAAAACATATGTTTAAAGGTCGGTTCCATTACAGGTCACCAAAATAAGGTGACAGGTGAATCCCTTCGCTATGATGCGTTTTCTGAGATGACACCGCTATTGCTACGTAAAATGACAGCATCTAATTGCGTCATGGCTTTGAATACAGAGAAGGCCGGTCGACATACGCAGGTGATGAGGTAATTGGGCTTTGATAATGGAAAATTTCAGAAAATCATTAACTCACACATAAATTTTCAACGGTCGTTGATTCTTCCGTTGTAACGTGCAAGTTTTTATAGACCTTTTATTCACATTTGTTATAGAAAATTATGTGTTTATATTTAGGAATAAAGTTTAAGATTTGGGTTGTCTGGAAGAAATTGCCATCAAGCAATAAGAGAGCCTTTTGTTTTCCTTTAGTATTTGTATATTTTGTTACATTTTATTACCACGTTTTTATTTCGTGTATGTCTGTTGGGGTCAAATTTAGTACTCGATTTTCAACTAACTTCCCGATGAGCTAGAGAGATGCTCTTTTGAACATGAAAAAAAAATTAAAAATGTTTACACTAGGTAAGAGCCGTGATAGCTCAGATGGTTAGCGCTCGCTGTAAATTTAACAGTATGTGAGTAAACCGGGTTTGATCCCTGCCGGCACCAATGAAATTGTTTTTTGCAATTTTAAGTGCTGATTTACAACGTGCTTGGCGGTGAAGGAAAACATCGTGAGTAAACCTGCATATCTGAGAAATAGGAAAAAAATATTTCGATGACATGTGAAGTTCGCCAACACGCATTGTGAACAAACAAACGTTTTATAATAAGTTTTAATATAGATTATTGTATTATATTGTATGCACATTTATAACTATCAATTGTAAAGATACTGCAATTGCCGACTGATTATTACGACGTAACCGACGCGACGATACTCTCAGTAGCTAGTCTTGTCTATTTTAGTTATTTATGAGACAGTCATGTCGCCCTCTTAAAGAAGCTAAGACAGTAAAGCTTTTACAAATTTACAGAACAGGACGAGATGTGAAGACGAATCAATACAATACAATACCCTTTATTGTACTATAAAAACAACATAGAAAGAAACAAACACAGTGAAAACAAAAGACAACGTATCTGCATTTTGATTCTTTATTGAGGATAGATGTAGATGTCTATGGGTCACAGCAACCACTTACCATCAGGTGGACTGTGTGCTCGTTTGTCACCCTATCCTATAAAAAAAAATTTCAAAAATGCTATCTGTTTCATACCGCTCGATTTGCAAGTCTTGAAGACAATTGCCAACATTTGTTTTCTAACGACTTCAAAAAGAAGGACGTACTCAATTCGACTGTATTTACTTTTTTATGTGTGTTACCTCATAACCTTTTTTCTAGGTGAACCGATTTCGATGAATTTTTTTTTATTTGAAATCTGGTGCTTCTCATGTGGTTCCATATTTTTTTGAATAATCATAAATTAAAATTGATCAAGGTCTGACCAATAGTTTTTGAGTAATCCTTAATAAATTAAGTAAATTAAACTTTACTTTTGAACTTTACTCATTAGATTTAGTACACCTTATTCTAGGTCTCACGTTTTTCTTTTTAGTAATTCAGCTTAGTTTAATTACAAAAAATAATAACGCTCGAGGAAGTTTTAAGTCAAAATATGTATATTTAGATGCTAATAACTTATATTGTACACAAGATTTATTTAAAATGTAAACGCATGGACCTAGTTTTTCATTATATCTAAAATACAACATTTCCACAAATTATGAAAATTGACTGTTTACGAGGGCAAAATATTTATCGATTTTTGTATGAAAATTCACATCTTCACAATCCTCTGAATGATAATGTTATGGCCTATAATATGGTAAACTCAGAGTTTTGAAGCAATGAGGCCGTACCGCTGTTCCAGTGCATGTGGGTGAAGGTCACGTTTGCGGCATCCACTTACGTCCATGTGGACTATGTTATTTTTTTGTAGGATAGGATGGTAGGTCTATTCCAGTAAAAGGGTCTCCGGTTCTCTACACTCACCATACGAAACACAGCAGTGTTAAGCTGCTATTTGACACTGGTATTCTGTGAGGGCGTGGTCCTTCCCCGGTCGAGCCGACCCATTCGTACCACAACTATACTACAATATAGCTGCAGCAAGGTTCTACCACGTATACTTACATCTATGTGGACTATGTGCTCGTTTGTCACCCTTATATTATTTAAAAACTATGAATATGACGTATCATTAGAAGTCATCAATAATCATGGTAATACAGATGGTATTTTTATATTATTTTAACTTATAATCATAATTTCAAAGAACTTCACATTAATAATACGTGATACAACAAATAGAACATAATATAATAATAATAATATCTTGAAAATAATGTCCTTTAATCTATTTAACTAAACGGTGGCTTACGCGATTTTCAATGTTAAGTACCACGTTAGGAGCGGTCTACAGTATAAATGACATTTATTCAAGGGTTCCCTTCGGAAGCCACATAAGCTATAGATGTTTATCGTCGCTTGATGGCGTTAGATATATTAGAAGAGATTGGACGATTTGCGAATTGTAACAATCCTGTTGGATACCAACGGAATTTAGTCAAGTATAAAACGAATAAACCCTTGATCAAATGATCCCTTAATGTAGATTAATAAGTGCAGCCTTAACTAGCTTTAACTTTAGCATAGATCTTTACTGTTCAAACGCTTAGGCTTTGGCTTTGGTAGATAAATTTTTCAAATTTTCATGAACGATAATAATTTGCATTTAATAATAATAATCATCATCATTCATCATTACAGCCCTTCACAAGTCCACTGCTGTACATAGGCCTCCCAAGGAATGCCACAAAGCACGGTCCTGAGCCACCTGCATCCATCGACTTCCTGCATGATGTCTTGCCTGGTTAAGTTAAATTAAACAAAATTAATTAAACAAAAGGGTGACTTTCAATAAGTATTTTTTATAATCTACATGGGGTTATAGTGGGGCCACCACACTTCACCTACCGGTACGAGACTGCCACTGCAAACCTTGCATCCCCAGGTTCTTCGAGATATATATAGCGAGAGTTAGATTTCATAATGATTTTTATAATTACAAAAATCGAAAATGTTATCGCGTTCAATTTGACTATTTTTATTACTTTTTTTTTAATTCCGTAGAGATCACACCAAAAATTCAGACGTCAAACAGAACCATTTAAGTTAAAAAGTATATAAATAAATACTTTGATCGCTTTAAGCATTAAGTCGCAGGGCCGCGGTTTCGACACCTGTGCGTTAACAATTATTTGTGGGTCAAACAAACAAGTGTTTGTATGACCCACAAATAATTGTTTCGAGTCTGGATATTACGTGTGCAATTTATCTTTTTAAAAGGCCTCCACGATACAAGAGAAAATCTTAATGTGCGGATATCTTTTATATAAAAAAAAAACACTTAACAGACACAAGGCCTTTCAACAAAGACGTCTATTTATTAAAGAGGCAACGGGGAAATTGATTAACTTGTGAACAGCCTATAAAAGCACCCCTTTCTATTTACGTGTTCTAAAAGAAACCAATTGGTCCATAAAATAAAAGTAATTACAGACTGTGAAGCACTCCATCTTAGTCCTCAGAGGTGACTAAGCAACTGTTGCTATTTTGTTGTTTAAAATTGCTTGCAGGGTGGAAACAAATCAGGAGATGGGCAGCAGCGTCTTCCTAATAACGACTAAAAGAAAAACTGCGATTGCTGACCCGCTTGCCAAGCATGGCAACTATCGCAAATATCCAGTGTACTTTAATTAGCTGTAACGGTAACGGCTAGCAGGTCCTGCAGTGGCCACTTACCAACTGGTGGACAATAAGTTCGATTGCATTTCATTTTTATAAAATAAGACAAATTATGAAAAAAGAAAACTTTCAGAAATCGAACACAGGGCAGCCAACTTTGCAGTTATATTAAATAAACGCTAACAAGCTGAATTAGTTGAATTATTCCCTTTAAGTGAAACTTGTTTTACTTTATAAATAATGTAGTTAACAAACTGTTTCAAATGTTGGTTACAAAGTAATTGTCACGGATGAGGAACATAACATCTGTGTTGAAAAGCCGTTGGACCGCTGAAGTTACCGCAAGCGTTCAACCAGGCATTAACGCAATAAATTAATGAACGTTCGACATTGTTTGATAGTGTCACATGACGACATTGTAATGTCTACTTGATATTTGCTTGGCGTGACTTTGCTTTTAGTTATAACGTAGGCGCTTATTGATATTTTCTTAGTTTTACTGAGGAATCATTATTAAGCAAGTGGTAAAATTAAAAATTTTGTACAAACGAATTTCATATAAATGAAATTAGAATATCAGCAATGTAATCGAAGTCAATTAAATACGCATTATTAAGGATAACTCAAAAATTACTGGTCAGATCTCGATCAAATTTATTTGGGACCACATGAAAAGCACCAGCTTTCAAATAAGAAAAAGAATCATCAAAATCGGGTCACTATCGTCATTAACACACATAAAAAATACAGTCGAATTGAGAACCTCCTATTTTTTTAAATCAGCTGAAAATTAAAGCAAAGCAAAGTTACAGCCTATTTGCGTTCCACTGCTGGGCAAGCGTGTTCTCTCTTTTCTGAGAAGGTTTTAGGGCAAGGGAATGTCCGCTCCACTGCTCCAAATGCGTGTTGACAAAGTTCACATATCTTCAAAATATTGTTTTTATATCTCAGACATGCAGGTTTCCTCACAATGTTTTCCTTCACCGTCGAGTACGAGGTAAATCAGCACTTCAAATTTACTTCTCATAAGCGCCGGCCGTCTCTTCCCCGGGAAAGTAAGTACCTGATAATCTCTGCTAATTAGTAGTTATTTGTTACTAGATAATTTTAAATTATGCCCTAAAACAAATGTTTAAAGGTCGGTTCCATTACAGGTCACCAAAATAAGGTGACAGGTAAATCCCTTCGCTATGATGCGTTTTCTGAGATGACACCGCTATTGCTACGCAAAATGACAGCATCTAATTGCGTCATGGCTTTTGAATACAGAGAAGGCCAGTCGACACACGCAGGTGATGAGGTAATTGGGCTTTGATAATGGAAAATTTCAGAAAATCATTAACTCACACATAAATTTTCAACGGTCGTTGATTCTTCCGTTGTAACGTGCAAGTTTTTATAGACCTTTTATTCACATTTGTTATAGAAAATTATGTGTTTATCTTTAGGAATAAAATTTTAAGATTTGGGTTGTCTGGAAGAAATTGCCATCAAGCAATTAGAGAGCCTTTTGTTTTCCTTTAGTATTTGTATATTTTGTTACATTTTATTACCACGTTTTTATTTCGTGTATGTCTGTTGGGGTCAAATTTAGTACTCGATTTTCAACTAACTTCCCGAGGAGCTGGAGAGATGCTCTTTTGAACATGAAAAAATAAAATAAAAATGTTTACACTAGGTAAGAGCCGTGATAGCTCAGATGGTTAGCGCTCGCTGTAAATTTAACAGTAAGTGAGTAAACCGGGTTCGATCCCTGCCGGCACCAATGAAATTGTTTATTGCAATTTTAAGTGCTGATTTACCTCGTGCTCGGCGGTGAAGGAAAACATCGTGAGTAAACCTGCATGTCTGAGAAATAGGAAAAAAATATTTCGATGACATGTGAAGTTCGCCAACACGCATTGGGGCAGCGCGGCAGACACTTCCTTGCCCTAAAACCCTCTCAGAAATGAGGGGAGGCCTGTGCCCAGCCGTGGGACGTATGTAGGCTGTAACTTAACACTAGGTAACCCTGTATCGTGGTACATAGATCATAATCGAATGTCTATGTAAGAATGTGAAGAAATAAACGTTTTATATTAAGTTTTTAATATAGATTATTGTATTATATTGTATGCACATTTATAACTATAAATTGTAAAAGATACTGCAATTGCCGACTGATTATTATGACGTAACCGACGCGACGATACTCTCAGTAGCTACGCTTGTCTATTTTAGTTATTTATGAGACAGTCATGTCACCCTCTTAAAGAAGCTAAGACAGCAAAGCTTTTACAAATTTACAGAACAGGACGAGACGGGAAGACGAATCAATACAATACAATACCCTTTATTGTACAATAAAAAACAAAATAGAAAGAAACAAACACAGTGAAAAACAAAGTCGGTATTATTGCTGTAAAGCAATTTCTTCCAGACAACCTAAAAAGGAAATAAAAAGAAGTCAAAAGTTAATTAATGGCTAACGTGCACTATAAATTAGTTATATTTTTTACGTGGTAGAGCCATGCTGCAGCTATATTACTGGTATGGTTGTAGCACGAATGGGTCGATTCGACCGGGGAAGGACCACGCTCTCACAGAATACCAGCGTAAAATAGCAGCTTAACGCTGCTGTGCTTTGTATGGTGAGTGTAGAGAACCGGAGACCCGTTTTACTGGAAACGAAGCATTCCATCTTAGTCCTCACGGGTGACAACGGATCTGCATTTTGATTCGTAATCGAGGATAGATAAAGATGTCTATGGGCCACAGCAACCATTTACCATCAGGTGGACTGTGTGCTTGTTTGTCACCATTATCCTATAATATATATCTATATAGAGGCCGCCACTCGAGAACCTTGTTTCCCCATCGGTTATTGGTTCGTCGAGCTATATGGCCGGCCCATTGCCACTTCAGCTTACTAATCTGTTGGGCTATGTCGGTCACTCTGGTTCTACCGCGGATATCCTCATTTCTAAGTTTAACACGCAGAAAAACTCCAAGCATAGCCCTCTCCATTGCTCGCTGAGGGCTATGCTCCTTGGGCTTCCTCATCCGGCCAGCAGTGAAGGACCACGTCTAAGTTCCATAGGTCATCACTGGCAACACGCACTGGTTGTACAGTCTCGTTTTCAAGTTTTAAGATATACCTGACGAGATGTGCCGTAATTTCACGAACGCTGCCCAGCCGAGTTGAATCCGTCGATTGACTTCTAGGTCGAAGTTGGATTTACCTAGTCGACTATTTGTCCCAGGTAAATATAGTCGTTAACAACTTCGAGCTTAGTGCTCCCAACAACTACCGGCATAGGTGTGACATGGACGTTATACATGATCTTTGTTTTGTCCATATTCATCTTAAGACCTATCCGTTGGTAGGCACTGTTGAGGTCATTGAGCATAGTGCGTAGGTCCTCCAGCGATTCTGCCATAAGGACTATGGCGTCGGAAAATCGAAGTAAGTGATCGCCGTTGATGTTAATGCCGTATCCTTTACAGTCCAGAAGCTTGAAAACGGGGATCACCCTGTCTTACACCTCTCTGCACTTGGATAGGTTTCGTACTCTGGTTCTGTACTCAGAGCCATCGTAGCCCTACTGTCAACTTGGCACCGCTGAAGGACTGCAGCACCGCCCAAATTTCGACAGAATCAAAGGCTTTCTCATAGTCCACATACGCCAGACATAGTGGCAAATTGTACTCCTGGACTTCTGAAAAATTTGCCGAAGGGTATGTATGTGGTCTATGGTGCTAAAGCCTTTCGGAAACCGGCTTGTTTGGGAGGCTGGAAGTCGTCGAGTCTGCGAGACGATTCGTAATGACTCTCGAAAACAGCACGTAGACGCGGCTCAGAAGGGAAAACGGTCTATAGTTCTTCAAGAGCGAGTTGTCGCCTTCTTGAAAACAAGACCACCACACTGCTCCACGCTCCGGTGTTGTGTCACCATGGAGAACGGAATTAAAGAGCTTCTGAAGGACTTCAAGTACCGGTTTTCCACTCGGTTTCAGAAACTCCGCTGTAGTTCCATCCTCGCCTGGGGCCTTGCTGTTTTAAGGTGCTGGAGAGCCATTCTAATCTCGCTCAGACTGACGTCCGAAATATCATCGGAATAGTGTCGGATAAGACTTGCTCTTGGATCGTTACTCACACTTGCGTGTAAAGCTGCTCATAGAACCTCTCAATCTCACTCAAAATCTCAGGTGTCCCGGAAACGATGCTGCCATTCGGTCTTCAGCTTCGACAGTTGGCTCTTTCTGGCGGACAGATCTCTAGCAAAGACTTTGGAGCCCTGGTTCCGCTCGATCGCTTCTCAATACGAGCAGTATTAAAGTTGCGTAAGTCCTGCCGCATGCATTTGGAGATCTGTCTGTTCAGCTGCCTGCAAATCTACTGAAGACTGCAGCTTCATTTCCCGTCTAACAGCCATGAGATTAAGAGTGTGATCGGAGAGTTTTGTGTTCTTCTGCGGCGGGTCTTGCAAAACTTAACTCCGACCGCATGGACAGTTTTCACGTGCTTGTCATTTCTTATCGTCCACTGCATTGCAATCTTCTAGGCACTGAAAACGGTTTTGTAGCTCGAGCTGAAAGGTTTCGGGACTTTGGATTAGAGCAAGAGAGGGACGAAGCGTTGACTTCATTAGATGTGACCTCTCCAACTTAACGTTTAGGTTCAGTGTGCCTCTCATTTTGTTTTCTCTTTTTGTCGAACCGTCGGACCTTGACCAGGTCCACTTCCTGTGGGGCCGCTTCTGGAAGAAAGAGTTCATCATAAAGAGTCCTTTTTCTCCATGAAGTCGGCCAGCTGCTGGCCTCTTGGGTTCCGTTGCCCTATTCCAAATTTCCCTACCTTCAGCTCACCGTTCTCTCTTGTGCCTAGTTTTGCGTTGAAGTCTCCCATTAACACCGTATAGTGGGTTTTGGAGGAATGCATGGCTCTAGATATATCCTCACACATTTCCTTCACCTCCTCATCGGAATGTGCCGAGGTTGGTGCGTAAACCTGTATGACCTTCAGCGAATACCGTTTGGTGATTCTGAGTATAAGGTACGCAACCCTCGTCGACACACTCTCAATCTTTACAACGTTGTTAACGAGAGACTTGTGGACGATAAATCCGACACCTCCTTGGGACAGATGGTCGCCGTCCTGGTGATAGAACAAGTTGCCGGGTTCGAGGATTACCATGTCCTCCCCCTCTCTTCGGACCTCAGACAATCCTATAATATTGCAGCGCAACTTGTCTTTCTCTTCTTCCAGCTTCAGGATCTTCTCGTCAGTCGTCAGGGTGCGTGCGTTATATGTTGCCAGGTCGAGTCGTCTTAGGTGGCAACCGAACCTCCACCGGAGATTCTTAGCACCCCCTGCCCCGCCGTTACCATGGTCGCCACCGTAGCCAGGAATAGCGGGGCCGCTGGGGACTGGGGGCCGTCTCTTCGTAACTTTAATCATGGGGGGTATATTGCCATAGTTGCCACGCTTGGCGAGCGGGTTGGCAACCGCAGTTTCTTTATTGTTGATTTGCTGTTATCAGAAAGATGCTGCTGTCCATCTTCTGCCTCAGTTTCTGTCGCCTCTTACGACACCCACGGAAGATTACTTTTAAAGATTACGTTATTTTACCCGCCACTAAACGGGACGAGTGTGGGGCGTCCCCACTAGATGGAGTGACGACCTGGTAAGGCATGCAGGAAGTCGATGGATGCAGGTGGTTCAGGTACGTGCTTTGTGGCATTCCTTGGGGAGGCCTATGTTCCGCAGTGGACTTGTGAAGGCTGTAATGATGATGATGATGATGATGATGATGATGATGATGATATTTTTATCAATATCCCAGATGGAAAAATATAGTTATATATTTTTGCATTTTTTTTAAGAAGATGACAAATGAGCACCACACCATCTAGTGGTGATTAACCATAGACACGTAAATCTATACAAGATTAAGAACCAAAATGCAAATGCATTGAGGCCTAGGGAGGATACCTCGTTATCAGTAAAAAAGGGTCCGGTTCTCCACACTCATCGTATGAAACACCGCTACATTATGCTTCCGTTTTACGCTAGTACTTTGTGAGGGCGTTGTCATTCCCCAGACGTAGATGTGCCACGCCATTCGTTCTACTGGTATAACAAAGCTGCAGCTTGACTCTACAATATATAGTTGAAAAAAGAGAGCATTATCAGTGCGACGATGTCAGCTTTGCGGTTAATAAGTCGTATTTCCAGTGGGGTGAGCGTAGGCAAACGCACTCTTTCAAAGACCTGATATGAATTGATAGCTTCATAAAGAAACGGAGATGTTGTTTAAAAATTGATAAATTATCAACAGTAACATCCAGACCATAGACGGGGAACAGTGCCAAAAATGATGTCTGGTAGTGGAGCGACAATCCGCCTGCCAAGCGTGTCGAATATGGCAAGTACTCACTACAAAAGGTCCTTGTCCAATGTCCAGCAGTGAACTGTTAGGAGCTGATTAATGAAGAAGAAGAATATTGTTTTATATAGGGTCATAGTTATTATAGTATAGAATAGAATACAATAATTCCTTATTCGATATAAATTGCACGTAATTCTTATTGAAAGTCATTTTTTACTTTACCACTGCTTCGGTAAAAAAAAACTCCTGGGAAGAACTAGCAAAAAACCGAAAATTCTTTTTTCAAATTAAAATCATACAAAAAAAAACTACTTACATAACTTATTTAAGAAACAGCTTGGAAGCGACCACCGCATTCCCAGGGGTTATTATCAACCATGTATTCATTTATATTAAAAGGGGTTATCCCTTTTATACAATTTTTGTTTAATAAAATATTTAAACTTGGTAACAGACAGACCTTGTATATTTTCTGGGACTTTGTTGTAATAGCGTATATATTGCCCCATGAATGAATTACTCACTCTGTGGTATCGAGTATCTGGCATCACTAGCTTGTGTTTGTTCCTGGTGTTTACAGAGTGTATAACACTTTTTTTGATGATGGCATGCACACAGACATCTAATAAAAATTCTTCATAGATAAATCAATGACGAATGCAAAAACTATATCAAGCACTCATCCATAAATTATGGTGTGTTTGATTAGGTCCAGCCGTGTCGAGTTAATTTAAAGGACAGTATTTTGAGGGCATCCATTTAATCAAAAATAAACCAATCGGATATTGTAGTGTAGTGAATCGAACAAAAGTTGTGTTTGGTTTATCGAACATTCCCAAAAATTCCCGTCAATACCGTTGATTTCCCCAACCGAACATAAATAATTCATTAAAATATTAACATTTTCTGAACTATTCACGTGAAGAATTCGTGATGTTAAACCCTATAATAAATAATTAATAAATATTATTCTTTTCCCTGACTTTAGAAATAAACATAATATTACCCGTATTAACTATTACGGGTTAAACATATAAAATTAGGATAACTTTAAATTACTAAATATAAATAGATTATAAATAAATGAAAAAAAATATTTTAGAAGAAATATATCAAAATATCATCTTGTGAATTTTAACTACGCCTTGTTTTTATTATATTTTCTTAGATAAACCAGCTAAAAGTTAAGTGGTTGAAAGTTAAAACATGTTTTGTTTTTAATATATGTGATATTTTTTTATAACGTGACCAGTAAAACACCAAGATCGGCGACGGTAGCGAGAGGTGGTACTGCGATCCCATTGACGGTTAATGCAAATGCTGCCTACAACCAGAGAGGCCCGTGTATAGATATGACTTAAGAAATAAAAGAATCTATAGTATCTACTTATATACAGTGTTGCTACAGATGTAGTCTATTGAAACTTAACAAAATCGACAGTAACGTAAAATAAATACACTTCGGCTTATAGGTTGACAATAACATACAAGGTAATATTAAAAATACAATATTTACAAGGCCGTCCTTTATGCACTGGAAGACGGTGGCGGGGCGGCGGGAACAGTCTTCGGCTCCTCGACGACGTCGGATAAACCGCTCGGAATAACAATAGCAGTGATGTGATTATATACATGTGATGAGATAGATGGTTGTTAATTTAAATCAATCGATTATTCCGTTTATATGATCGCAATTGAATAGTAATCGGTGTTAATTGATTTTGGTCGCTTATGGTATCGACTGGCGGTTGTGAACGGCTCCCTCGCGCCCTTAAAATCGCTAGCTATTAAAATAGTGCTATGGTACCGTCTTGTACTGTTATTTATTTTGTGATATGGCTGCTCACAATTTTATTCGACTGTTATTTATATTTAATTTTTATTTACTTTAAAAATGAAACTTGCAACTGATTATACAGCTTTTTATTTTTTACTTATTAAAAGCCAGTGCTTGAACATAATCCCACTTGGTTGTAAGTGGTAATGAAGCCTACATGGTAAATTGCACTTACTTAGCGTAACAAAAACCTATTAACTCTTTCCTTGAAGACACCCATTTAGTAATCTGACGAGAAGACAAACGCCGGCACATTTAATTCACTTCTTTGCTGTAGGCATTACGAAATACAAAGCGTACCGTTTGGTTCGAAAGCGTGAATAACAAAAACGAAGGGTGAAGGTCCGCCGCCCGCCTGGTTGTCCGACAGTGAAACGGGGAGGGATGAATTAAGGCATGTAAACGTAGCGCCCACTCTCTGAAATGTAATGTATAGAATTATACCTAGAAACTGACTTTCCTGCACCTGTGTTTAAAGCTGCCAAGATTGGTTTCAAACAAATCATGATCACCAATAAGTTTCTGAGCATGGTTCTCCACTGAGTCCAACGCTAATAGGTGGTATTTTAGAGAAAATTTATGAATGGACTGAGGTGAGTGTATCCTTTAGGCCGTGCTTGGTATTTAGTTTGAGCTACTGTCGCTAAGGATACCGTTATAAATGTTCGTCTTGCAAGCCAATACTTCCGTGCCGCTGCACGCTCGTCACTGAATTTCTATAGAAAACTGTCTTATGTGAGTTTCCTTTTAGTTTTGTTTATCGACCTGTAAAATACACTGCTGGGCTGCGCCTTCTCGTTGAACGCTTTCTTGCCCAAAACCCTCTCAGAAACAAAGGAGTCCTGTCCCAGGAGTGGAACGTACGAAGGATGCAACTTTACTATAGCTTATTAAGTTAAAAATGGAAAACTAAAATATCTCAGAGTTGTTCATTGTCATCACTTAGAAAGTGCTGTAACTTTACAAATACAACATAATAGTATAATATCTTCCGATAGAAAAAGATATCTGATTTTAGAGTCAACTTGAATAAACACTATCATTAATATTTGATTGTTTATTGTCACTGTGGATTTTATTTCTATAATAATTTTGTGCATACATCATATTTTATTCCGCGAAACACACGGTCAATCAATCGAACTTGAACTACATGCATGTATGTGTTTTGCCCTGTTTTGCTAATCACTGAATATTGATTGGCAAACAGTTACAATCGCTTCGTAGAGACGGGGGCTTTGACCACGCTCCTAGAGTTTTTCTGAAGCGTTTTTTATAAAAAAGGTTATAAACGCCTGATGGTAAGTGGATGCTGTGGCCCATAGACAACCTACGTCTATCCTCCAATAAGATTCAAAATGTATATGCGTTGTCACCCTGAGGACTGAGATAGAATGCCTCGACTAAGGACTTTTGTCAATAAAAATAATTTTGGCACATACATAATTTTGTGCATCACCATCATAATTTTGTCATCCATCTCAATCGAACTCGACATACTCAATACTGATTGGCAAACAGTCACAATTGGAGTTGCTAAGAGAAATATCAATAGCAATTTCAATAGCATCAACTCTTCTTTTTCTTCCATGCGTTATCCTGGTTACTGCCACGTTCCGCTCTCCTATACAACTGTATCCACTTTGACCGAACTGAATCGCGTGAAGCGTCCTCGGAAATGCGTCCAATGACTCTCATATCCGACTTTATGACGATCAACCAACTCTTTTGGGTCTGCCGTGTGACCTTGCCGATGCCACAACGGTATTAGTATTCATATTACGTATTTATTCACATCGCTTTAAGTTTTTTTTTGAATAAGGAAAAGTCTTGGGCAGTTGGCAGAACACTAGTGCACGGAAGTTATTGCATAGTCTGAAATCGTCTAGAAGAACATACATAAATAAAGCACTTACTTTCAACGAACGTAGAACAAGATCATAAAAAGCGTAAGTAACAAAATAAAGGATAGACGTTACACGTAAGTGTCTTATAAAACGAAACTTCATTCACTCGATCTACAATAAGTAAGCAGGCCTGAAGATATGGGAACCTTGTGCGGCAATAAAAGTGATAGTAAAAGAAAGCTGAGCGGGAAACAATGCTTCTTATTTTGTAACTTCCGATTCATAAAGTTTATGTTGTGCTGGTGTAATCAAGCCTGCGTATCGACAGGCATAGCTATCGTAAAACGTTATTCTGAGGACAAAGGAGATTCAAAGATACGACATTCAATTTTAGTTTGTTTTTAAAATAAAATCTTTATACTTTATGGTATTTTTAATTAAAAAATACTCAAATTTATTGAGCTCAGCTGCCTTTTGACTGTCTGTCTGGGCAGAACCGATTGTAATGAAACTTGACGAACAGATAGAGGGCAATGCCAGGAGTGATCTAGGCTATATTTTACCCGAAAACTTGGATGTTTTCGAGGAATCGAGAAATCGAAATTTTTAAAAATAAATGGTCTTTTCTAATAATCTTAAATCTGTGTATCGGCGTGTCGCTGGTTACCTCAAGGGAGAATCCATAATCCCATGTTCCGTGGCAGTCGTAAGAGGCAACTATGGGAAAATAAAGAATGATCTTATGGCCCTCGATATAATTACAACGGTAACATTCAGAACGGTGACTGAGAGTATGGTCAAAGGTATGAGACGTCTGATACTGGTGATATAATATTTTGAGGTTATAAAACTTATGACGTAACATTCTTTTTTATAATTAGTTAAACGTAGAAGAACAGGGTAACTACTGAACACTAGCAGGTACATTCTATATGAATCCTCAAGGAAAATTTAATGTACAATTTATATCTTCTTATGGTCTTTAATTCACCGTGTAGTGTAAGAATATCACCCCCATATCGTTCCTATTTATTCATATCACCTTCTATAAGATTCTAAATCGAGGATAGATGTAGATGTCGGCCACAGCATCCACTTACCATCAGGACTGTGTGCTCGCTTGTCACCCTAATACTATTAAAAAAAATAACTCTCTCCTATAGATTGCCACAAAGTACGGTCCTGATCCACCTGCATCCATCGACTGCATGTTTCATTCGATTTATGGAGTAAGAAACGCACAAGTAGATTATTTTTACAGGCTTTTATTTAATCAGCATTCTTCGTAGTCTTTCCGCTTTAATTTTTATAATCATATTTTAAAGCACTTTTTGTCAACCGATGAGTTGAAATTTGACACACTTAATGTAACTTAACTTGTATGACAATGCAATAATATGGTATCATAGAGCTGATCTGATGGTATTATTGCTAGCAACGCCTATGAAAGCCTATTTAAAATAGATTATTTATTTATTTTACTCTCCATACTTGTATTTAATATGCAAGTATATTTTATTAGGTTAACTTGTATAAGTCAAGAAAGTCTAACGAAGCTCATTGTGTGCACGCAATTCTATCTTATAAATAATCATCTAATTTATAATATTTATTTTTCATTATAATGCTATTTACGTGCGCCTTGAATTTATTTATGTAAAGGAAAATCGGTAATATTACACGGAATCTTGTTTTAACAAGCTTAATGGTTAAAACAGTAATTAAATAAATCCGATTGCACTATAAAAAACCTTTCCCTCCCTTTTTTGTATTTGCAAATGCAATATATTAAATACAACGAGACCTCATATACAGAGAGTGCCAAAGAAATAAACATACATACATAATATAAATACTCGAAAACATCAGCCTCCTTCTGGGATAGCGGATAAAAACAAGGAAATAATATCTTAGATGAAGGTCACCAAGGAAATGTTAAAAAAGGACCACCCCATTGTGTCGAACATGAGAATCCCGGGATAAAACAGTTTTGTCGCGCCCCCACACAACGCATTAGACGTGCACCCAAGCGAGATGTTACAATTAATTAACTACCATTTGGCGTCGTACGTTTGGTGCTTTACTTTTATCAATTAAGCTTTCTTAAGATGTTTAAATTTATTACGGGCCATTCTTATAAGTAACGTATTTTATTAAAAAGACAATTAAATGAAATAAATTTGAGACAATTAAATAAAAAATTACGCCTAGAGAGTAATTGTGTTCTGTGAATTACGCTCTGTCGTTGATAGTAATGAGCAAAAAAATAACTTAAAAGAGTTTATTCTTTTATTTGAAACATCCCCATCTTTGTGGAATTCGAAAGATAAATATTATTTAAATATTGTTAAAAACAAATGAAGACCTATTTATGCAACCACAAGACCATATGGTTGTTAGGGTTTGTACCTAGAGGGGGCTGCATAAGCTTTGGGCAGTGTCCAGTAACTGTAGAGTCAGCGCTTTTGGTTGCATGAGGCAGAGCTCGTGGGAGCGGCCACTTCGTTTTGACATGGACTTCTGTCAACTTTGTAATTCGAAATAAATAGATTTCAAATAGTTTAAAAAAAATATTTTTCAACGCGCATGCGAGTACTATAGCTATTGCTGCCTTTCTGTTATTATCCATGATTTATTTGTAATTTATTCAATTTTCTTATACGAAACATCACTTCACTCTTGTAAATTCAACGGGATACTGATGATGATATTATTGACAATGTAATAGCCCAATTTCAATACTTGCGATATTGCGATACTAGGATCATGATAATATTGACAATGTAACATGCCCCATTAGACGTGCACCCAAGCGAGATGTTCCAATTAATTAACTACCATTTGGCGTCGTACGTTCGGTGCTTTACTTTTATCAATTAAGCTTTCTTAAGATGTTTAAATTTATTACGGGCCATTCGAAAAGAAACGTCTTTAAATTATTAAAAAGACAATTAAATGGAATAAAATTAATTGTTGCGGATTTTATTATTGTGTTTAATTTTAGCTTTTTTAATTCCCGACGCTTCGGGCACTTTACAGCACTCATGGTCACTGAACTCAGTCCTGAACATGATGGGAATTCTACAGTATGTCACCACGAGGACTGATACTATAAGTACGTAGTACTATTATTTGTACTATGCTATAAGGTCGTTCTGCGTAGATCAGACCAAAATTAATACACGATCGCGATACACACCATGTGTTTGACCAACGGGGTGGTGAGGACTGAGGTGTTTGAAGCCCTGATGACGAAGGCTACCTTCAACTTTTAGTTATTAATTTTTGACATACTGCAGACTTCCCCTCATATTCAGGACCGAGTTCAGTGACCATGAGTGCTATAAAGTGGCCGAAACTTCGGGAATTACAAAAGTTTGAATTAAATGCGAAAAAATATCTAGTTACTTTTATTCCATGTGTAGTATTCGCGTAAACATATGAAATCATTATAAGACAGTTAAAGTAAAGTTCCAGATTATTTTTAACGTCCCACAGCTGGCGCAGGCATCATTTCCGTCTCTCATTACTTAAATGGTTAGAGCTTAGTCCGCCGCGCTTCGATCACATAAAAAAACTTACATCTCACTTATGCACGTTTGTGTATTCGCTACAAATTTTAAAACTAAATAATGAATTTGAAATGGTTTTCATCATTATTAAAAAATATCTCGAGGACGATTTTCATGTATCTATTATACGTATATTTCATATCAGGATGTAAGAATGATTTATAAACGTGGGCGTTTTGCAATCAAGCCGTGATAATATCCCTATGGATATTTTTTTTATTTAGGATAAGGGTGACAAACGAGCACACAGTCCACCTGATGGTAAGTGGTTTCTGCGGCCCATAGACATCTACAGCTATCCTCGATTACCAATCAAAGTGCTGATGCGTTGTCACCCGTGAGGACTAAAATGGAATGCCTCGTTTTCAGTAAAAAGGGTCTCCGGTTCTCTACACTAACCATACGAAACACAGCAGCGTTAAGTTGCTATTTTACGTTGGTATTGTGTAAGAGCGTGGTCCCCCCCCGGCCGAGCCGACCCATTCGTGCTACAACTACTCTACTAATATAGCTGCAGCATGGTTCTACCAGGTAAAATATAACTAGGTATGTACCGTAATATATATGACAGCGGTTCCTAACTGTCTTACTAGAAATATAACTTGATACGACCACGATCTAGTAATATAACTATCGAACTAGATTGATCTAGTGAAAGAATTAAAATTGTAAACTGAATGTACACAATTATAATCATTCATCACTCGTGTTACTTGTGTAGATGAAATGTTCATGGTTTTTGTGAAATATCGTCATGTGATGAAGGTTACGGATCGCAACTGTTGTGCAATTAATGCAATAACGAAAAAATGTTCAGAGTGAAAGAGATCTGATGACAACTTAAAAAGAGCTGCTGAAAAAATAAAAAAGAGTCCTCTAACTAATTTTGCGACATTGACATTGGATTTTAAGTTCCTGTTGAATTATTGTTCGTATTACTTTTTGACAGTAGGTCAAGATGCGCCTGGGGTAGCCCCTGGACCACCCTAAAGCCGCGTAAATTATAATGATAAAAATATAATATTGAAAGAATTGAAATTTTTAATTTAAAACTTTCAAAAAGTAGTTAAAAGTGTTTTTTTTTAAATATAATGTGGGTGATAAACGAGCATACGAGGCTGATCAAAAGTAATGATAATCGGTTACTTCCGGTCCGCATAAAATCCAAAAAATATTTTTGCTTGCTTATATACTCACTACGTCACCCTAAAAAATCATATAAATAGATCACGATTTCCGGAGATACATTCATTTGAATACGAACTGTCAAAGAGATAACATCAACATGGAGAAAACGAAATTAGAGCTGTCATCAAGTACTCTGTTTGAAAAAATGTCTTCAAAAGACATACACAGTGACTTAGTGGAAACATTGGGGACTCTGCTCCTCCATATTCTACAGTTGCACGCCGGGCCAAGGAGTTTAAACTGGGCAGAACATCCACTGAAGATGAACATCGCGAAGGACGCCCATCCACGTCCCTCACTGAAGACAACGTGAAAAAGTCGAAGATGTTGTGTTGGCAGATCGAAGAGTGACCATCAGGCATGTAGCTGAGGTCACAGGGATCTCATATGGCAGCGTTTAAAGAATCCTTGCGAACGAGTTGCATATGAAAAAGGTCTCGCGTTGGGTACCCAGAATGTTAACCGACGAGCAAAAGAAAATCGAGTTGACATTTCGAGGGTCAATCTCGAAAAGTTCCAAGCAGATCAAGAAAATTTTTGTTCCGTTTTGTAACTATGGACGAGACCTGGATCCACCATTTTGATCCTGAAACGAAACAACAATCGATGACTTGGAAGCGAGCCTCACCGACGCCAAAGAAATTCAAAGTTTCAAGTTCGGCGGGAAAGGTTATGGCATCTGTTTTTGGGACGCTCAAGGCATAATTATGGTGGAATATTTGGAAAAGGGCCACTATTACGGGCTCTTACTACGCAGACCAAATAAGAAGATTACGAGAGGCCATTATGAAAAAGACGCGGCAAACTGCGAGCTGGAGTGCTGTTTCACCAAGACAACGCACCGGCTCACAAAGCCGCAGTTGCGATGGCTGCCATTCAAGAAACGGGATTCGAACTGCTCGAACACCTCCTATTCGCCAGATCTAGCTCCTAGTGATTTCTACCTCTTTCCTCGGTTTCAAGGAACGCCTTCGAGGCAAGAAATTGAAGACGATAGCGAAGTAATGGCCGCTGTTGAAGCGTTTTGGAGGGTCAAGACAAAGAATTTTTTTCAAAGGGAATCCTGGGTTTAGAAAAAGATGGACTAAATGTATTGATTTGTTAGAGAAAATAAATTATTATTTTAACTTTAATTACCGTGTTTTATTTTCATTATCATTACTTTTGGGTCACCCTCATAGTCCACCTGACGGTAAGTGGATGTGCTGTGACACATAGACATCTATTTATCCTCGATTAAGAATCAAAATGGAGATGCGTCGTCACCCTTGAGGACTAAGATAGAATGTCTCATTTCCAGTAAAAAGGGTCTCCGGTTCTCTACACTCACCATACGAAACACAGCAGCATTAAGCTGCTATTTTACGCTGGTATTCTGTAAGAGCGTGGTTCTTCACCGGTCGAGCCGACCCATTCGTGCTACAACCGTAATAGTTGCAGCATGGCTCTACCACGTAAAAAAATTCTGAATTCGGATCTTTAAATTTTCTATAATTAAAATATTCTTTATTTTTAGTTCTTGAAGTCAGCTTTTCATTTTTATTGAAAGTATAATTTTTCTTAATTAAAAATAAAATACTAAACTACATCAAAGAAAAAGTAACCAGCACTAAGTCTTTTTTATTGTCGGCTCTCTGATGAAAAAGAAGTTCTTTTACAGCCTATTCACAAGTTTAAATTGTTCTCGGGTCGCATCTTTGTTAACAGCGTTGAAGGACTTCGTTACCGCAACTTAAGCAGCCGTTTATTGTTCCAACTCTTTATTTTAATTAAAAGTTTTTTTCTCTCGCAAAAGAAACAAATGACATCGTATAATAAAAACACAATGTTTTTATTATGCTATGTGATGGTTAGTGGCTATTAGTGGCCATGGACTACAACCTAATTCAAACGATGAATACTGTGACACAATTAAGGATGGACTACTTCGCAATTCGTAACTATACTGACTTTCTTACTTTAATATTACGTAGTAAAGCCTTTCTACAGCTATATTATGCTACAGTTAAAGGAAAGTAAGTCCAGAACAATTTAGAACAAAGCGATTACTGCACTAGCGCGCGTTATTACCGTTGTACGAGCAGTGAGCCGACATGCAACGTGCATCTCCGGCTGCCTCGTATCAAAACCTGGTAAGCGCTTAAAATTTTATTTTATAGGGGAGCACTAAAATTTAAACCTTAAGAGCTTAGCCGCTGAGTTTCCAGCTATCACTGCAGCTGCCCACGGGCAACCCGGGTTCTGACCTAGCTGATATTGTCAGTTGCAATTTTAAGAGCTACTTTTTTATAAAGGAGGGGGCAAACCAACATGCGGCTCACCTGATGGTAAGTGTTGCCCGCTACACATGAACAACTGCAACACCTGGGGAATTGCAGGTGCTTTGTCGGCCTTTTAAAAAGGAGTCAGCCCGTTTCTTGAAGGCCCCTAAGTCGTATCAGTCCGAAAAAATCGCAGGTGGTAAACGGTTCCACAAATAAGTCGTGGGAGGAAGGAAACTCCTAGTAAATCGCACAGTGGTGGACCACCAAGCATCCAGATGACGTGGATGGTATAATCAAGTTTGTCATGATGTGCGTTTACCACATTTCTTTTAATTGGCGATGAACATGCGTGATAATTTTGAACATGTGGGTTTTGAACTTGTGAATGAGGGTCTGCTTGGGTTCATCATAGAGCGTCATAGAGCATTATTCAATAACTGATGGGTCTGTTATTGTTTTTTACTCTATATAATCGTATTATGCTATTGTAATATTCACTCTTAAAAAATACAAAAAAAGAGGGGACCTGCGGAGTTTCTTTCGGCGTTGCTTCTCCAGTCGAAGGTAGTTCATTCCGAAACGTAAGATTAAAAATAGTAGATTTAAAAAAAATACATTTGGCAGCGTAATTTGAACAAATAAAATATAATATTTCATTTAATTTCTTGTCATTTAATACATGTATTTTTTCCTTTTTAAAATGTTTCTTACTGGGTTTTGATATGAGTCAGACGTACCGTTTATTGTGGAATAATTTTGTCCAAAAAGAATGTAAGGCGTGCATCATAAAACTTGTGATTATAGGTGAAGCATAGGCAGATTTTTTGAGATTCTTAAGAAACTAACTCTCCAAACATATCAAAAATTCTAATGAGATGCTAATCTATACATATAAATAAATTTGAAGGGTCTGTCTGTAATATTGACTTCTAGTAAGCTCAGGGGGTTATTTTCATGCTATTAAGACATAAATAACATTTTTTTAAATATTTGTCTGTGTCTGTCTATCGGGCTATTCTTCGGAATATCTGAACCGATTGTGATGAAACTTTGAGAACAAATAGAGAGCAATGCTAGGAGGGATCTTGGCTATATTTTGTACGAAAAACTTTGAAGATTTTTCGGAAAAAAAGAAATATTGATAAAATTAATGGTCTCTGACTCTTTCCTTGATATTATTAAATCTAAGCAACGCTACATTAATATAGTTGCTAGTCTTCTATAATATTGTAGTGACAAACAAGCTTACAGTCCATTCGATTTTTGACTGTTGAAGCTGATGGATGGACACCAAGAACCAAGTTAGTGTAAATGTTTTGACGTCTCTGATAACTAAGATGGAATTCCTCACAGCTGAAGATCTACTAACCTCGTACTCGTCTTCAATCCAGAACTCCCAGGCGGGAAAGCAACCCTATCACCTCGATTATCACTATCGACTGCTCCAGTGTTGCAAAAGTTCATCTACAGCAGCGATCATGTACCATTAAATGAGTAAAAACCTCGTATAATGAGGCCTTTACAAATTTTACTAGAACCGTTGAATTTATTTATAGTGTATTCGGTTTTCAAAGTCAAAGTCATTGTTAAAACATTTCAATTAATTTTGGCTTGTTTAAAGCTCTTATGAACGTCAAAAGTTACACCGGTTCGGAAAACAAAACCTTTTAAGAGAAGAACCCGCAAGAAACTCCCTGTCTTTGATTTATTTTAATTGCCATGTTACAATTTCGTTTACAATGTCAAATGTATATAAATTATCAATAATTATTTAGTTTAATAATAATGAACATAACAGGCAAGAAACTCTAGGATCTTTGGTTTTTTATTGCCGTTCTTTTTATAGAATTAGGGTGACAAACGAACACACAGTCGACCTGATGGTAAGTGGATGCTGTGGCTCATAGACATCTACACTTATTCTCGATTAAGAATCAAAATGCAGATGCGTTGTTACCCCTGAGGACTAAGAATGCTTCGTTTCCAGTAAAAAGGGTATTCTCTACACTCACCATATGAAACATTAGCATTAATCTGCTATTTTACGCTGGTATTCTGTAAGAACGTAGTTCCACCCCGGTCGAGCCGACCCATTCGTGCTACAATCATTATATAGCTGCAGCGTAACTACCGCGTAAAATAAGTACAATTTCGTTTCCGAATGTCAATTTTATATTAATTATCAAGATCAATTATTAAGTTTAGTAATAATATACTTAACATAATTGATTCAGGTTGAAATTCTCATGGAATCTCTGTTGAAGTATAACTTTGCGTTAGAAAAAAATGGTTTACTGACGTCGAAGATATTTCGTCGAATTATGAACCTTTTTGAAAGTTTGTCAAAGGTACTAAAAATACTATAAAGTCGTTTTATACCTGTGGGACGCTGGTTTTGTTCAAAGTTGTCGGACCTTTTAAGGTGTATTACCTGAAACAAAGATATTTTTTATTAATACTTAAATACTTTACAATTGAAGCTAGTTAACTGCAAGACAACGGTTACTTGAAATTTTGTAACGATTAAGTAATTCATCGTCATCATCATCATTTCAGTCCTTCACAAATCTACTGCTTATATCCACTGAATATTGGCCTCCCCGAAGGAATGCCACAAGCACGGTCCTGAACCAACTGCATCCATCGACTGCCTGTATATCTTACCAAGTCGTCACTAAATCTAGTGAGGGCTATCCAACGCTTCGCTTATTGCTACGAGGTTGCCTCTCGAGAACTTTTCTTCCCGGTCGATAGTCAGTTCTTCGAGCTATATGAACACTTCAGCTTACTAATTCATCGTAATCGGTGTTATTTATTACTGGTTCTAGATTTAGAGACTTAATAGTAAGTATAATTAGTAGTAATAATTATTCAGTCTTTCTAAGGCTTTCGACTGTGTTCACTATGAGACATTAATCAGGAAGCTATATCATTATGGTGTAAAAAACATAGTGATTAAAGTTATTATGTCATATCTAAATAATAGAACGCAAACAGTTGTTATTAATGGATGCAGTTCTTCCGGATCGGTAGTATCTATGGGTATTCCTCAGGGCTCAGTTCTTGGTCTCTTTCTGTTCTTAGTTTATATTAATGAGTTACCTTACTTGATAGGGAATAACCATGATATAGTATTATTTGCTGATGATACTTCGTTGATTTTCCGACTAAAAAGGCAATTATTGAAATATGACGAAGTGAATAATGCTATATCAAAAGTATTGTTTATTAAAATATATAGTATGTATTAAATATATAAGTATATATATATATATATATATATATATATATATATATATATATATATATATATATATATATATATATATATATAAGTATGTATTAAATTCACTACACCTAATGTTAAAGAGGTGAATACCGGTGTGATTTAAGTGGGGAGGAGGTGGGTCTTGTTGAATCCACTGTTTTTCTCGGAATTACAGTTGACGCGAAGCTTCAATGGGGCCCTCATATATCTAAACTAGCTAGTAAACTTAGTTCTGCAGCATATGCTGTAAAAAAGATTACAGCTAGATTAGTTTATTTTAGTTATTTCCATAGCATAATGTCATATGGAATCTTGCTATGGGGTAATGCGACTGATATTGAAACTATCTTTGTTTTGCAAAAGAGCTATAAGAGCAATTTATAGCTCTTTGCAAAACAAAGATAGTTTACCTAGGTTTACCTAGGTCCGAAGGAATCCCTTAGAAAAAAATTTAAAGAAATAAATATATTAACTTTGGCCACTCAATATATTTACGAGAACTTATTGTATGTACACAAAAACAAAAAAAGTTTTATTAAAAATAGTGATGTACATTCTGTGAATACTAGGAACAAGCACAAGTAAGTTATACCAGCTACTCGACTCCAAAGAGTCAGTAACTCCTTCATGGGGCAATGTATATGCTTTTACAACAAAGTTCCAGAAAATATGCAGACCTTTTCTATCAAAAGGTTTAAATTATTTACTAAGGAAAAACTTTTTTTTTAAAAGTCCCGCTGGGTTTCTTGCTGGTTCCTCCCAGGGCAGAGGTTCTTTTTGCGAACCAGTGGTAAAAGTAAAAAATGACTTTAAGTATTATGTACTATAATCTATATTGAATAAAAATGATTCTATTCTATTGATTCTATTCTAGTAATCATATTAAGATGTTTGTATGATGCTCTACGTATAACTCTCGTTACACGACTAAAGGCTAGGTGGCAGATCTCTAAACTCGACATTTTACAAAAATATTTATGCAATAAATTTATCTATCTATAATTAATAGTAAGTAGTACTACAATGTAATCAAATATCTTTCTTTTACTTGTCATCAGTCATTACAAGCTACACAAGATGTGGGCTTCACCACTTAACACAAATTGTACAAGCATGTTGTTTTAATATAATTATTATAGACAGTAAGGTCACATCTTTAAGTCTGTTAACCTTAAGCCTGAGTGGGGAGCAGGCAACGTTAAAATAATCTTGCTAACCCCTACTTAAATACAGATTAGAAAACTCGACAGTTGTTTTACAACTTTACCCAAAGTTTGTATCGTAGCAGCCCTAGACGGCTTAGTAAACTTCCACTGCTAGACATGACCAAGCAGCTGCTTTTATACAAGCAAGAATAACAAACCGAGAACTAAGTCTATCTTATGATAATTGAATGCTGTGGCCTATAGATACATCTGTTCTATATCTATTCTCGATTAAGAATCAAAGCAAAAGTGAAAAGTCTGGTTATCCGTAAAAGATCTACAGATCTCGTCTTTCACCAGACGAAACTAAGTTCTGCTGTATTTGACACTGGAATTCAGTGAGAGCGTAGTCGTTCTCCGATCGAGCCGATCCATGTGTGCTCCAGTCCATCTAGCCTCTACACGAGAAAAGAACCTGTCCTCTTAAAAGAACAGTTGGATCACTTATTGCGGAAGTGACAACCGTTGGAGCAAACATGCCATGAGGAGAAGACCGTACTGAGAGGAAAACACATTATGTTTCCCCTGCACAAATTGTGGACGCCCCCTGGCTAGATGGAGCAACGATCTGCGTAATGTGGCAGCAACTGGATGCGTCAAGTTCAAGTTCAAGACCATGCTAAGCGCGTTTGAGAAAGAGAGAGAGAGAGAGAGAGAGAGATAGAGAGTAACCGTCAGTTGAGGAATATAAAATGTTCCATTTTCTTTAGGACTAATTCAGATTTTTTAAAGTATTATAAATTTTGATAAATAATAAACAAGACAGTATTCAAGAGGAATACCATAAACTAGAATCCTTTTTCAGATAAAACATTTATCGGACAAAAGCGTTGTTATCTGATCTTGTATTTAATTAAAGACTAAGTTAAAATAACTAAGCTATTCTTTGATGCAGATCCTTTGGGATAAGAAAATGTAAAAGTTAAGAAATAAAATATTTTTCTTTGAGTTTTAAACAGAATGAATATGAAATAAAAAACGAAACAGTTGATGAATTATTACGTGGTAGAGCCACGCTGCAGCTATATTATGGTTGCAGCACAAACGGGTCGGCTCGACCGGGGAAGGACCACGCCCCCACAGAATACCAGCGTAAAATAGAACCGAGACTACATTTGTAACGACTTTCAAAGAACAAATACTTGGAAGATATTGTGTGAAGATCGCTAATATGTAGGTACTGGAGCAGCGCGTCAGACCATCTGCTCCGAAAACCCTCTCAGTAATAAGAAACCTCTGCCCAGCAGTGGGAAACATGTAGGCTGTAACTTTACATTCGTATCTATTAGATTTTAATATATTTGAAAAATAATTTTCCTAAGCAATAATCGCTGTTTAGTCGCGACGTAAGTATATCCACTACCCTATATCATCCCATGGGTGTCGTAAGAGGTGACAGAGGGAAACTAAAACAGAAATGAGCAGCAGCTCCTCGTTTACTAATAACAACCAAAATAAAAATAAACTGCAGTTATCAACTTGCCTGCTAGGGGTGGTAACTACGGGAAAATCCCCCTCTATAAGGCAATCTATGGGCGAGGCTTATGCTCAACAATTTTACTTAAAATTCATGAAAATTTTAATATATATGATAAAATCGTTATAAAACTGTTCATTCGAATACAACCCGAGTTCTAAGGCGATTTATCAGATGAAAGGAGTAGAATAGCACAAAAACAAAAGCAAAAAATCTTTAAGAGCACAAAGTGAAGACGTCTTTAAAGAATAAAATAGTATACCTTGTTATAACTTGAATATGGACAGCATAGAGATAGTCGTAGATGGATGTTTATATTCAGCGTTAGAGTTTTAAGACCTTCGAATAATATATATAATTATTAATATATTTAAGACGGCTGGATCTTTTCTCGCTCAAAGGCTAAGTATTCTTCTGCGTTCGACTTCTTTATAGAATCGGCTACCAACGTTTTTCCGAAACGATACGACTTAGGGATCTTCAAAAAGCGCCTACTCCTTTTAAAGGCCGGCAACGCACTTGCAATTCTCCTGATGTTGCAGTTGTGCGGTCGGCGATAGTTACTCACCATCAGGTGAGTCGCATGCTAGTTTGCCCCACATTCTATAAAAAACGCGTGAAAATCCATCAAGAAGCGTGCTAAAGAAACAGATAGATATTTTTTATAGAATAAGAGTGTCAAACGAGCACACTGTCCACCTGATGGTAAGTGGATGCTGTGGCCCAAAGACATCTACATTTATTCTCGATTAAGAATCAAAACCACCCCTGAGGGCTAAGATGGAATGCCTCGTTCAAAGTGAAAAGGGTCTCCGGTTCTCTACACTCACCATACGAAACACAGCAGCATTAAGATGCTATTTTACGCTGGTATTCTATGAGAGCGTGGTCCTACCCCGGTCGAGCCGTATAGGTGCAGCGTGGTTCTACCATGTATAAAATACATACATACAAACATACATACAATCAAAAATATTATCCTCCTTCTGGGGCAGTCACGTAAAAACAAAAAGTGAATACTTATGTATATTAATGAGGACATTGAAATAATTTATGTGTATAAAGTTTTTCCATCCACGTTTTTATTACAGTGTCATTATAAATTTTAACGGTTATTTTTCCGCTATTCGTCTTTTTCCTCCGTGATAAATTGCTTCTGAACTCGGTGTGGTGTTCCAAGGAATAATTTGACAATGGCTATCTTCATCACGCATAATGTTTGCTGGAAAGATTTATTGCGGAGACTTTTGTGTGATTAATTTAGCTCGTGGTGTATTTGCGAAAGAAAAAATTACATATAGTACGTGACGTTAATATGGTCATCCGGTTAATAAGGCTACTTTCTTATAACTCCAAAACTACAGCCTTGTTTGCATAGATGGCTCTCTGATACGATCAGTCAATCAAATAATAATGGGTCAAAAGGGCGCTGCTTTATCGACGCTATTTTGATAGTTGACATTATAGTAAATTAATATTTAAATCGATTTTAGTATTGTGTAGTGCAGTTAGTTTTTTTAAGTTGATTTTTCGAAGTGCTCCTAATCATTTCCAAAGCTTGTTTGCTATTTTTTTCTTAATATGTTAGTTAACATAATTATTTTTCTTTGTATTATATAAGTAAGTCAGCAATATTTTTTTTTATTTATTGAAATTTAAAATTATTCTATCAATAAATATTTACTAAAAATTTGAGGTTAGGTTAACTTTTCACTAGCCAGCTTCCCAAGGTCAAGGTGTCACGGATTTATTGGTAAGTGCAATGCGTCAAGTAGTTGTGCGTTAATTTTTTTATTAAAATGTATACTAAAAAAAAAATATTTTATCCCGACGTAAAAGAGTCAGCCCGCTATAGAGACTAGTTTAATGCCCAGTATTGCTTTAGGTTGAGTAAATTTTTGTAAACGGTACTCGCTACGCTTGTGGACGAGGGTTGGACATTGTCTGTATAACCAAACTTCTTTATTAATATTTCGAGAAAAGTAAAATTTTGTTTGTTGTATGTAATTTTGTCAAATCTACAAAATTTTCGAAATAGGTTCTTCTGACCGGAAAAGAAAAGTCGCAAGAAATTCCGCAGGCTTTTTTGTTGTTATATTTCAACTGAGTTCAAAAACGAAACGTCGACGCATTTGTTTTTTTTTTTGTATTTTCACCGATTTGAAATTGCTACTCCGACTTAAGTGATCTTTTTTTTTATTAAGGTTATTACCTACTTTAGATTTTAGAGGGGTCTTGTATAAATTTAAAGAAATAATTCCATCTCTAAGGGTAAAAATTGAAATGAAAATTTTAATGTACATGTTAAAACGACATTCTAGTGTTGTGATATTCCTTAGACTACTCAAAAGGGTAATTTTATTTTTATTTTTTTATTTATTAACACAATACAGTTTACAGTTGTGGAGATAAAAGTTTCTTAAAATTAAATGATTAAGTACTAAACTGTAAGCCAAAATATGTGTTTATGAAGTAAATTATAAAGAGTTACATCTGCTAAAGTTATAAATCATTTAATAAAAAGTGGCTTTCCAATCAACCATCCAGCAGATTACTAGAGGCCTGTTACAGATTTGAAGCTAGAACAAAAGTATATAAGTATAAGTATATAGATTAGACCAATTATTTCAGTTATTTTAGAATATCACGGATAGATCTATTGAAGGCATTTGGATTTGAACCTAGAAGATCAATATTTGGATGGTCCTGGGATATATCATAGTAGAGGCGACACATCCTAACTACTGGGTTGTAATATGATGTGTGTTGTTACGATACACTTGGAGTGAAAATAGTTTAGGCTTGCGGTCACGGGCCCTGTAGAGAGTGTTTATGTTAATCGACGCAAGCAGGACGGAGAATCAATCGTAGAGTGTACTACTTTATGTAGATACAGGGTATTTTGAAACGCTCCCGAAAACGAAGACAGATGATAGTACTAAGGATACCTATGATGATGGGTCACAAAGAAATTGATCCTGAGGAAAAAATCATCTTTTCACAACGTTTTATTAACTTTATATGGGACCACAGGAAAAGTACCAGCTTTCAAATAAAGGAAGAATCATCGAAATCGGTTCACCCAAAAAAAGTTATGAGGTAACACACATAAAAAAACATACAGTCGAATTGAGTACCTCCTCCTTTTTGAAGTCGGTATAAGTTTGGCAACTATGTTAAATTGTCCCCCAATGGTAATGTATGGGGAGGCCTATGTTCAGCAGTGGACTTTTAAAAGGCTGTAACGGTAACGGTAATTTCAAATAGTATTTCGGTTTATGTTTTCAATGTTTTGTATGTTTTATGTATGATAAATTATGTCGCGAGCTACTATACCGCATGTTATTATTGTACCGCCTGAAAAAAAACTGGGCGTAACAAGTGAACGAAGTGGGGGCCAAAAAATTTCTAGGTATGCCATATACCTAGAATTTTTTTACTTTATTTTTTGATATATTAGTTAACATATTTTTCTTTGTATTATATAAGTAAGTCAGTAATTTTTTTTTTTTTTTGAAATTTAAAATTATTCTATCAATAAATATTTACTAAAAATTTGAGGTGTCACGGATTTATTGATAATTGCCATGCGTCAAGTAGTTGCGTGCGTTAATTTAAAAAAAAAATTAATAATATATTTTATCCCGACGTAAAAAAGTCAGCCCGCTATAGAGACTAGTTTATTGCCCAATATTGCTTTAGGTTGAGTAAATTTTTGTAAACGGTACTCGCTACGCTTGTGGACGAGAGTTGGACATTGTCTGTATAACCAAACTTCTTTATTAATATTTCGAGAACCTGTCTTCCCCATGAAATGAAATAAATTTATTTCTTTGGCGTAAGAAAGTAAAATTTTATTTGTCGTATGTAATTTTTTTCGAAATAGGTTCTTCTGACCGGAAAAGAAAAGTCGCAAGAAATTCCGCAGGCTTTTTTGTTGTTATATTTCAACTGAGTTCAAAAACGAAACGTCGACGCATTTGTTTTTTTTTTTGTATTTTCACCGATTTGAAATTGCTACTCCGACTTAAGTGATCTTTTTTTTTATTAAGGTTATTACCTACTTTAGATTTTAGAGGGGTCTTGTATAATTCCATCTCTAAGGGTAAAATTGGAAACGAAAATTTTAATGTACATGTTAAAACGACATTCTAGTGTAGTGATATTCCTTAGACTACTCAAAAGGGTAATTTTCTTTTTATTTTTTTATTTATTAACACAATACAGTTTACAGTTGTGGAGATAAAAGTTTCTTAAAATTAAATGATTAAGTACTAAACTGTAAGCCAAAATATGTGTTTATGAAGTATATTATAAAGAGTTACATCTGCTAAAGTTATAAATCATTTAATAAAAAGTGGCTTTCCAATCAACCATCCAGCAGATTACTAGAGGCCTGTTACAGATTTGAAGCTAGAACAAAAGTTTATAAGTATAAGTATATAGATTAGACCAATTATTTCAGATGTTTCAGAATATCACGGATAGATCTATTGAAAACATTTGGATTTTAACCTAGAATATCAATATTTGATGGTCCTAGAATAAAATAGTAGAGTGTACTATTTTATGTAGATATATAAGATCGAACCTTATGCGTCTCGTTTCCAGTGTAACCACGTGAAAAATTAAACAGATTTAACTGAATAAAAAGTAGAACCGACTTCAAAAATTTAAAAAAGTAAATAGTTTCCTCATAGTAGATTTTAGTCGTAATTCTTTGATACACTGCACCGACTCTAGAAGCAATAATTTGACGGCTCCGTGGCGCAGTGGCTTAGCAATGAGTTGCAGCGCTACGGGCCGCGGGTTCGAATCCCGCACGGAACAAGTATTTGTATGGTCTACGAATTATTGTTCCTGGTCTGGATGTTTGTCTTTGTGAAATTTATGGATGTAATCTGCCCCCACGATACAAGAGAAAATACTAGTGTAGAGGTGAAGTTTTTTCAAAGAAAAAACTTGTTTTATTAATTTTTAATTTTGAAGTCTGGTTTACTTTTTCACTGCCATGTAGTGGCGTTGTAATAATATCAACTACTCCATATCATCCCGTTGGTGTCTTAAGAGGCGACAGAGGGATACAAATCAGGATATGGGTAGCAGCGTCTTCCTAATAATGACTAAAAATAAAAAAAACTGCGGTTACCAACCCACGTAGCAACCATTGCAACTATCCCCCCTATGAGGCAATCGATGGGGGAGGCCTATGTTCAGCAGTGGACTTTAATAGGCTATAACGGTAACGGTCTACTATTTATTAAATGTTGAATTATTCATAGATAATATTACATTGCATATTTTATACAGAATGGAAAATGATAACAGACCCGTCGTTAACTGAAGCAAGTCCAATAATGTACTCATAAAATGGACCATTAAAATTGGGAGCTTATCAGTGAACAGCGGAAGAACCTATCGGTTGTCGGTTCTTTGTGTATTCTAATTACAAGTCTATCATAATAATCATTTTCAAGTTATTCACTTTTGAAACCGTATAGTTTTGTTACATGCAAATATTTATATTAAAAATTTTTTCATGTTAGTAGTAACTAGTGGCTGTCACGTTAGTCCAGTGGCCGTAAACCATAAGGTCCTGGGATTGAATCCTGATTCGGGCCTAAGAAAGTTATTGACTTTTTTACACTCGGGCAATATAACCCTGTCCTGCGCTTTCCTGATATGTCTTGGACAAAGTTAAAAAAAAAACTTTGTGTTATTTCTTTATAGTAACATGCTTCTAGTTGACGATAGGTAATATTCTGTTTTATTTTCTTTAACTTCATTTTTTTGACATATATCCTTACATTAATATTATCCGTACTTATAAAAAAAAAACCAAAAAAGAAGGTACCTAATGATTTATTATATTTACGTGAACACTACAGATTGAATAAAACTAGTTTTACGGATTTTATCGCGCTTAATTCCACTTAAATTTAATTCCCGACGTTAACTTTGACATCGGGACATCAATCGCCCCAGTCCCCCTATGACCATGGTGCTCCAAAGCACCCGAAACGTCGGGAATTAAAAGTAAGTAAGTAGAATCAAACACAATAAAATCCGTAAAAGTAGTTTTATTCAAGAAGATACCCACCAAGTTTCGTTCTTTGTTTCTTCTCCGGTCAGAGGAACCTCGTTTTGACATTTGAGTTGATACTTACATAATCCATGCAAGTGACTTGCATACTATACTGGTAATGATAAAAATACGCTATAGTGAAATTTTGCTCATAAATTTTCTGCATGGCTTATGCATAAATAATGCAGTTAATTGAAACCGGTAGTTACTGAGAGCTGTGCGATCGCAAAGTTTAGCGTGCCACTTTCAAACTATGCAAAATCTGAACGGGAAACTATCCAATTTGTAATCACGTTCTTTCCAATAAGCGTTCAATGTATAAAAATACTATAATCTGAGGAATAATGATATATCTAGTTTATCTATATATTACTACGTGAGGAGAAAACCTTTTACCCCTTTCAAAGCATATTGAGCGTCCGGAGGAATGTGATATAGTAAAATTTTATATTGAGGAAGAGTGCAGAAAGTTAAAATTTATTCATATTGATATGTTACAAATACATTAAATTAAATTAAATATTACATCGTTAACGTTCATACTGCTAATCTCAAACACATAATAGTCTTTTTTTCTTATATTTACGCGAAGTTCTTTTACAGATTTTGTCGCGTCATCATCATCATCATTACAGCCCTTCACAAGTCCACTGCTGAACATAGGCCTCCCCCAAAGAACGCCACAAAACACGGTCCTGAGCCACCTGCATCCATCGACTTCCTGCATGTCTTACCAGGTCGTCACTCCATCTAGTGGGGACGCTCTGCACTTCGTCCGCCGGTACGAGACCGCCACTCGAGAACCTTTTTCCCCATCGGTTGTCGGTTCTTCGAGCTATATGGCCGGCCCATTACCACTTCAGCTTACTAATCCGTTGGCTAGGGTCGGTTAATCTGGTTCTACTGCGGATATCCTAATTTCTAAGTTTATCACGCAGAGAAACCCCGAGCATAGCCTCTCCATAGCTCGCTGAGCGACCTTGAGCTTGCTCATACGGCCAGCAGTGAAGGGCCACGTCTCAGTTCCATAGGTCATCACTGGCAACAGGCACTGGTTGTACAGTCTCGTTTTCAAGTCTTGAGGTATACCTGAGTAGAAGATGCCGTAATTTCCCGAACGCTGCCCAGCCGAGTTGAATCCGCCGATTGACCTTTCGGTCAAAGTTGGACTTACCTAGTCGGACTATTTGTTCCAGGTAAACTCCCAACAACTACCAGCATAGGTGTGACATGGACGTTATACATGATCTTTGTTTTGTACATGTTCATCTTAAGACTTATCCGTTGGGAGGCACTATTGGGGTCATTGAGCATAGTGCTTAGGTCCTCCAGCGATTCTGCCATAAGGACTATATCGTCGGCAAATCGAAGGTGAGTTGTGTACTCACCGTTGATGTAAATATCGTATCCTTTCCAGTCCAGAACCTTGAAAACGTCTTCCAATGCAGCGGTGAAGAGGTTCGGGGATATAACGTCACCCTGTCTTATACCTCTCTGCAGTTGGATAGGTTTCGTACTCTGATTCTGTACTCGGATAGCCATCGTAGCCCTACTGTACAAACACTTCAGCACTTCGATATACCGATAGTCAACTTGGCACCGCTGAAGGGACTGCAGCACCGCCCAAATTTCGACGGAATCAAAGGCTTTCTCATAGTCGTAATGACTCTCGAAAACAGCACGTAGACGCGACTCAGAAGGGAAATCGGTCTGTAGTTCTTCAACAAAGCGTTGTCGCCTTTCTTGAAGAATAAGACAACCGCACTTTTGCTCCACGCCTCCGGTGTAGTGCCACCATGGAGGACGGAATTAAAGAGCTTCTGAAGGACTTCAAGTACCGGTTTTCCACCCGCTATCAGAAGCTCCGCTGTAATGCCATCCTCGCCTGGGGCCTTGCTGTTTTAAGGTGCAGGACAGCCATTCTAATCTCGCTCAGACTGACGTCCGGAATATCATCGGAATAGTGTCGGATAAGAGTTGCTCTTGGATCGTTATTCACACTTGGGTGTGGCTCCAACGATGATGTGTTAGCTGTCCATAAAACCTCTCAATCTCACTCAAAATCTTAGGTGTCCCGGAAACGACGCTGCCACACTCGGTCTTCAGCTTCGACAGTTGGCTCTTTCTGGCAGACAGATCTCTAGCAAAGACTTTGGAGCCCTGGTACGAGCAGTATTAAAGTTGCGTAAGTCCCGCCGCATGCATTTGGAGATCTGTTTGTTCAGTTATCTGTAAGCTGTCAAATCTACTGAAGACTGCAGCTTCATTTCCCGTCTAACAGCCATGAGATTAAGAGTGTGATCGGAGAGTTTTGTGTTCTTCTGCGGCGGGTCTTGCAAAATTTTGCTTCGACCGCATGAACAGTTTCCACGAGCTTGTCATTCATATCGTCACCTGCATTGCAATCTTCTAGGCACTGAAAACGGGTTTGTAGCTCGAGCTGAAAGGTTTCGAGACTTTGGATTAGAGCACGAGAGGTTGACTTCATTAAACGTGACCTCTCCAACCATTTAGGTTCAGTGTGCCTCTCACCATTCGGTGATCACTGCCGGTTTTCACCCTCGCGATCACTGAGACATCAATGAATAGTTGCCGTCTGGTTATCATAATGAAATCAATCTTTTGTCGCACCGTCGGGGCTCGATCAGGTCCACTTCCTGTGGGGCCGCTTCTGGAAGAAAGAGTTCATCATAAAGAGTCCCTCTTTCTCCATGAAGTCGGCCAACTGCTGACACCTTGGGTTCCGTTACCCTATTCCAAATTTCCTACCTTCAGCTCACCGTTCTCTCTTGTGCCTAGTTTTGCGATGAAGTCTGCCATTAACACCGTATAGTGGGTTTGGGAGGAATGCATGGCAGATATATCCTCATACATTCCTCCACCTCCTCATCGGAATGTGCGGAGGTTGGTGCGTAAACCTGTATGACCTTCAGCGAATACCGTTTGGTGATTCTGAGTATAAGGTACAACCCTCGTCGACACTCTCAATCTTTACAACGTTGTTAACGAGAGACTTGTGAACGATAAATCCGACACCTCCTTGGGACAGATGGTCGCCCTCCCGGTGATAGAACAAGTTGCCGGATTCAAGGATTACCATATCATCCCCTGTCTTCGGACCTCAGATAATCCTATAATATTCCAGCGCAACTTGTCTCTCTCTTTTTCCATCTCCAGGATCTTCTCGTCAGTTCTCAGGGTCCGTGCGTTATATGTAGCCAGGTCGAGTCGTCTTAGGTGGCAACCGAACCTCCACCGGAGATTCTTAGCACCCTGCCCCGCCGGTGCCATGTTCGCCACCGTAGCCAGGAATAGCGGAGCCGCTGGGGACTGGGGCCGTCTCTTCATAACTTTAATCATGGGAGTATATTGCCATAGTTGCCACGCTTGGCGAGCGGGTTGGCAACCGCAGTTTTTTTATTGTTGTTTTGCTGTTATCAGAAAGATGCTGCTGCCCATTTTCTGCCTCAGTTTCCCTCTGTCGCCTCTTACGACACCCACGGGAAGATATGGGGTAGTGAGTATTCTTACCCGCCACTACACGGATAATATATGTCGTGTATATATCTTATTTTATATTCCCGACGTTTCGAGCACTTTACAGCACCTATGGTCACGGGGGGACTGAGGTGTTCGACGTCCCAATGTCATAGTTAACCAAGCAACCTACCGTGACCATGGGTGCTGTAAAGTGCTTGAAACGTCGGGAATATAAAATAAGTTAATAAACGTGATCATATCTGTAGAAACTAGTTTTATTTAAACATAATAGTCTATTGTCACCAGTCGTTCAGAGTAGAGATTGGCGCCAAAGAATTTTAAAATGTTGCCAACAAATAATTACTTACAGATTGACTGAATCAGCTGTGAACAATTTTGTGTGATCTATTTACTTATATTTACATTTAATTGTCTGTGGAGTGTATGTCAAAGTAAAAAAGCGTTTATTTTATATTTTGTAGGTTTATGAGATTTCTGTAGAGCCGTGGTATAATCTACGTGGTAGAGCCATGCTGCAGCTATATTAGTAGTATAGTTGTAGTACGAATGGGTCGGCTCGACCGGGAAGGACCACGCTCACAGAATACCAGCGTAAAATAGCAGATTAACACTGCTGTTTCGTATGGTGAGTGTAGAGAACCGGAGACCCTTTACTGAAAAGAGGTATTCCATCTTAGTCCTCACGGGTGACAACGCATCTGCATTTTGATTCTTATTGAAGATAGGTGTAGATGTCTATGGGTCGCAGCAACCACTTACCATCAGGTGGACTGTGTGCTCGTTTGTCACCCTATCCTATAAAAAATACATTTATATACTGAGAGTTGACAGTGCAATACCGCTTGCCGAATCAAACTAAAATAAGTGAGGGCAGGTGATGCAACTTTGTATGAAAGCTGAAAAATCTGCACACAATCATGATTTTGTCAATGTGCATGTTGCTTGTATAGCGAGAAAATATCGCTGTTTCTTTCCTTCATGTTGTTTTAAATTGCCATTTTAAAATTAGATACAAAAATTCATATTATATCGGAAGAAACTAAAATTTTAATTTGTGTTGCTTTTTTGGTTTGTTTTAAAGTATAATTACATACATATAACTCTGAGATTTGCACAATTAATTTACCTATTAATTGATTAAAATTAAATTATTAAATATTAGCAGAATTCTATCAAAAGAAGCCATGAATTAATAGAAGAAGAATGACATTTGTTTGTCAACATCTTTCATATTGAAAATATGAAGGATGTTGACAAACAAATTAATAATATATATTTTCTGAAATTTATTCAAATTTATTTCATAGGTTTAGATTTTAATATTTATTACAGATTTTGCTTAAATTTAGTTATTATGGGCTCAGAATACTTATTTTCGTTTGTAGGCGAATACACAGCCATAATATCGTCGGAATATACAGTAAAGATTTTTGTGAGATGTTAACTCTGTATAAGATATTGACTATAAATGAATTCATTATTTCAAAATTTTATGCACGATGTGTGATCATCATCTAAAGTAAGTTAAGTGTTGTGCAAATAAAAGCACAAAATCATCTGATCACTTTCTGCAGGTTTCTATAATAGGAACAGAAAACTTATGACAATATTGTGGTAAGTCTATAAACATTTTGAATTTATTGACCGTTATTTGTAGGTATGATTACTATATTGACTCGAATTGTATCTGTTTCAGATCACGTATTTCGGCTGAGTTAAGTTTTCACCATGAGAATTTTGTTGATTTAAATTTACGTTAATGTTCTGTGAAGAATAATTCTGACAATAACATGTGTTATATATCATTAACAAGCATGGAAATATTATATATTATAAAACAATCTGTCTTCCAGAAAATAAAATTACATAACTATACATATTTATAGTTTTATTTTATCTCACATACTATCTAGAGATTCGAGTAATTTTGGTGCAACCTCTCCAATGTATGGAATTTACCCATAGGTTTGTGAGGCTTGAGCCAAAATTACTCGAATATGCCTTAAATAAAAGTTCAAAGTACAAAATACAAAGGTTTGAAATTCCCGCTAAAAAGTTTTATATGGGCGCTCACCGTAGCGCTTTTAGTGTACACTCATAAAGACGTGTTTCCGTTTTTAGTATGAAGTTGGCGTTCTTCTCTTGGTAGAGAGTAATTGTGTTCTGCGAGTGAGGTGATTTTACGTTTGTCTTCTCTCAAACAATTTGTTAAACTCTTTTATTGCAACACACGTACACATTTTGACATTTAATTTACAATGTCTTTGTGCGTCTTTGGCGTCCGGAATTAATTGGCCTTTTGACACAGATATGTCCGTTTTGATGGTCTTATAAAGTAAAGTTACGGTTTTGACGAACAATAAATGTCACCGTTTCCCCTAATGGATCGACCTGGAAACATCCACTTCAGCATTTTGTTGAGGTGTTTTCGTCCTTATTTTCTTGTGATGAAAGGTCGTTATCAATGATTTTTTTTAGAAGATATACTCGTATTATCGTGAATTGCTTCAGCATTATTTTTAAATTGTTATTGAAAAATAAACTCTTTTGATTATTTTTAATGCCCGACAAAAACAGAGAGTTGTTAAAGTTTAACGTATATTTGTGTCTGTCTGTGGCATCGTAGCTCCCAAACAGATTTAAGTTGTTTTTGGTTGAAAGGTGACTTGATCTCTCGATCAATCAATCATAACTAAGAACACTCTCATGTTAGCTATGATTCAAGAAAACCTATTCAACCGTTTGAAGATCATCAGGTTTTTTTGTTTCGGGCGTTTTTTTAAAGTTTGAATTTAGTAGTATTAAGTAATTTGGTAGTATAATAATAGTAGCCACTATTAGTTCCTTATTGGTACCTCTTGGGAAAATGCTTATCTACGTAATATTCACAAGAGGCGAGCAACTACCGGGGCCACGATTCACAAATACAACCTTGTTATTATTATATGCGACAGGCACCAATGATATCGTTTAATGCAATGTTATTGCTGGATTACCACGCTCACGGTGGTGAAGGAAAACATCGCTAGTAAACCGTCCGTCACACACTGAGATGTATCTTCGAAAAACACATGAACATTCTTGTAATTTCCCATGGGACCACTTACGATTCTCTCCTAAAAACAATATACTCGTATATAGCTACATAATATTATATATTCATACTACCAATATGTTGGGGATTTCGATGGGGAAATGTATTACTCAATATAATCCTGTCGTAATAGATGACAGAGGGAAACTGAACGAGGAGGTGAGTAGTAGCATTTTTCTGATAAAAGATTGGCAGCGTGGCAGCTATTGCATATTACAAGGATATGAGAAATACAAAGAATTGAAATTTTAAAAACTATTAATACTGAAACAATTAGCACTTTTCCAAGTACGATAAAATTAAGAACAGATAAAGATGGTGTTCACCCATCAATTCGAACTTCAGCTACCACTCAGAATTAAAAAAAATTCAGCGTCACTCCCGAAATTAAGACAAATTTAAAGACGTTCCCACTTCAAAATGCGTCAAGTCATTTAAGGTGAAAGAGTTGACAAAGAACAGCCAAATATATAATTTTGCCATGGATGGGATAGGGAATACATTTAACCGGGCGAGGTTTACACGTGTTAGAGCCACGCTGCAGCTATATTGTGGTTGTAGCAAGAATGGGTCGGCTCGACTGGAAAAGGACCATGCTCTCAAAGAATACCAGCGTAAAATAGCAGCTTAATACTGCAGTGTTTCGTATGGTGAGTGTAGAGAACCGGAGACGTATGGTGAGTTTTTAACTGGAAACGAGGCATTCCATCTTAGTCCTTAGGGGTGACAACGCATTTGCATTTTGACTATTAAAGACAGATGTAGATGTCTATGGGTCGCAGCATCCACTTACCATCAGGTGTATTGTGTGCTTGTTTGTTACCCTTATTCTATAAAAAGGTGTTCAGTCTGAGGTCAACACTCTGCCAAGTAAAACGGGGGTTCTATTAATGTATAGTACCTGGGCACCCGAACCTTGCTCTCGTTAAAGAAAAGTATTTTTTTCAGGAATGAAACCTATCTCGACAAACTTGGAAAATAAAATTCATTCAAATCATTAGAGTCGTTTCCAAGAAACCAATTACATAAAAATACAAGAATTGACTGGGTTGACTTGAAAAAAATGCCAAAAGGCATTGAGTCCGCCCTTTGTAATCCTTTTTATTAGGTGTTGTATAAAATACAGGGTAAATAAGAGAAGGAATTGCTCACTTAAAGTATATTGCAGTAGTTCGGAAACTTCGATAGCGTGATATATGATTCGGTTGTTGTTCGGTCCGTATTTGTCCTAGTGAAGCTGTGGCAACACATACTTACATACATACATAACATAAACACTCACGCCTGTCACCCAGAGGGGTAGGCAGAAACTATGGACTTCCATTTGGCACGATCCTGACACACCTCTCTCGCCTCCTCCACGTCCATATACCTACGCATACACGCACGTCTGATAAACTTAGAAATGAGGATATCCGCAGAAGAATTAGTAAGCTGAAGTGGCAATGGACCGGCCATATAGCTCGAAGAACCGACAACCGATGGGGAAAAAAGGTTCTCGAGTGGCGGCCTCGTACCGGCGGACGAAGTGTAGGGCGTCCCCACTAGATGGAGTGCGTGGCAACTATGGCAAATATCTCCCTATGAGGCAGTATAGTATATTTTATAGGTATTGGCTCCAAGCTAATGAAAAATTTGATAACCCGTACGGAGAAATAATAGTATAGACGTAGGGTTAATTCAATTTAATGCACAATTATGAAATTAGAACCTTATTAAGTTTTTTTTTTATCAAAATCGGTTCAGCAGTTATTTGTTATAAATAAGTTATCTAAAGAAATGGAAAACTATTTTATCTTTTTTTTAAATAGAATAAAGGTGACAAACGAGCACACAGTCTACCTGATGGTAAGTGGATGCTGTGGCCCATTGACATTTATCGTCGATTAAGAATCATAATTCACATGCATTGTCACCCTTGAAGACTAAGATAGAATGCCCCGTTTCCTGTTAAAAGGGCTCCGGTTATCTACACTCACCACACGAAACACAGCAGCATTAAACTGCCATTTTACGCTGGTATTCTGTGTGAGCGGCGTCCTACCCCGGTCGAGCCGACCCGTTCGTGCTGCAACCAAAATATAGATGCAGCATGACTCTACCACGTTAAAAACTTTATGATTAATATTCTGTACTATTTGCTCATCTCATGCAGGTTCTAAAGTATTTTAAATATTTGAATTTGAAATATTTGATGATCAGGTTTTCAACGTAGGATACATTTTGCCCCTTTTTACAGCGAAGTTTGTAGTGTGGATTTCAAGGGTCGCAATCCATTTCTATTATACATATGTTCATGTCATTAATATCTACGACAAAATTAACTTTAAACTTTAGAGTAATTTCATACATACGTATGCTTTAAACATAAGAAATAAATAGTTTTCAATATATAGGTACATAAGTTAGTTAGTTTTAGGTGCATTATAAGAAACATGTTGTTGCAACGTTGCTTAATATATAAACATTGTATTCTCAGCAACACAGAGTCACGGAGTGTAAGATACGGTTTGAGGAAATAAATCAACTTGGCTTTTATATATTTCACTGACTCTGGAGTAGCGTATTTCTGACTTGCAAAAGCTATGCACATAAAATATAATTTCGAACAAAGGTTAAGTTGTTACTACTACATGATAAATATTAGGTCCTTACATATGAAATTAGCGTTTTGTCGTAATGGCCACTTTGATCTGAAATATCTCCTCTTTGGTTATGAATTCCAAATTCAAATTTATAAATGCATTTAGCTGGTACATTTGAGTTTTGAAAACAGTCATTCATTTGTTTTTTCCTCATTATTTTATTCTTTGGTGTCGCTTATTACCGCACAATGGAAAACATGAATATCGTTATATTTACGAGTACGAGTTCTACCGTGGCACCAGCGCTGCAGAAACAGCTCAAAGGATTAATGATGTGTACGGCGCTGGTGTCGCAAAAGAACGTTTTTGGTTTCAAAGTTTTCTTTCTGGAAATTTCGACCTTCAGAACCAACCCCGTGTACGGCCGGAGACCAAAGTGGAAAATGAAGGATTAAATGTTATTGTGGAAGCGGATCCATCACAAAACACTTCAGAGATAGCTGCAGGCTTCGGGTAAGTGATAAAACTGTATTAATCCACTTAAAGCAAATCGGGAAAGTAAAAAAACTTGAACGATGGGTACTTCATGAATTGAGTGAATCGAACTTGCAAACACGCGTCGACTGCTGTGTTACTTTGCTCAACCGACACAATAATGAAGGGATTTTAAATCGAATCATTACTTGTGATAAAAAGTGGATACTGTACAATAATCGGAAGCGCTCGTCGCAATGACTGAATCCTGGAGACCCAGCCAAATCCTGCCCTTAAAGAAAATTGAGTCAGAAAAAGTTACTTGTGTGTTTGGTGAACTAGCGCCGGTGTCGTTCACTACAGATTTCTAAAATCTGGCCAAACGATTACGGCAGATATCTATTGTCAGCAACTGCAAACCATGAAGGAAGAACTAGCTGCTAAATAAACGAGATTGATCAATCGCTCTAGGCCACTGCTGCTTCACGACAACGCAAGACCACACACTGCACAAAAAACAACCACTAAGTTAGATGAGCTACAATTGGAATGTCTGCGACATCCACCGTACTCCCCGGACCTTGCTCCAACAGATTACCATTTTTTCCGGAATTTGGACAACTTCTTACAAGGAAAAAAATTCAACTCCAATGCGGCAGTCCAAACCGCCTTCAAAGAGTTTATTGATTCTCGCCCCATGGTTTTTTTAGTAAAGGGATCAATGAACTACCTATGAGATGGCAAAAGTGCATAGATAACAACGGTGCATACTTTGATTAATTAAATATATTTTACAAAAAAAATTGACTTTATATTCCTCCCGTACAAAACGCCAATTTCATATGTAAGGACCTAATATTTTAAACTACTTCAGTTGTATTGAATAAAACAAATTTTACGGATTTTTTTTTTCTCTTAAAAAACATTACCTACCCTCACTTTAGGATTTTCTCCTGTATCAGTTTACAAACACAAATTGCACAAGAACAAGCATCCAGACTTGGAACTTATTTGTAGGCCATACATATACTTGTTCCGAGCGGAATTCGAACCCGTGGCCCTCAGCGCCACAACTTAATGCTAAGCCACTGCGCTACGGAGCTGTCAATTTTATTGCATTTAATTTAATTTTATTTAAATTCCTGAAGTTTTGGGTGCTTTACAGCCAATTCCAAAAATAAATATCTAAAAGATGAAGGTTATCTGGGTTAACTATGACATCAGGACGTCAAACACCTCCCGCCTCCTCCCTCCCGTGACCATGAATGCTATAAACATTGGGTTATATGTACTACGTACTATTTATCGATGGCTATAAAGCACCCGAAACGTCGGAAATTTAAAAAACAAATTTAACGCGTTAAAATCCGTAAAATAAGGTTTATTCATTGTGCAGTATTCCTGTAGATATAAAAATTATTATTTCGATTGTGTCTTCTCATTCTTCATGTCATCCCGTGGACGTCGTAAAGGCCAACTATGGAGGAGGCCAGAAAGATCTAATAGTCCTCCGGGAGATAGTTTTTTTTTCATAAAACAAGTTACAAACGAACTTACAGTTTCTGGTAAACTTTAAGTTCGTTTGTAACGATGGAAATGGAATCGTTACAAACGAAATTAATAATATATAAAACGAATGGAAAGAGCCAGGAAACTCGTAGTACTCGTAAGCATCAGCCTTCCCTACCCCACGGTGGATCTGGTCTCTAGCTCCGCCGCCGAGGGTAGGGGGAGCGGCACCTCGGAATACCGTCACTTCTCTCCCCCCACCACAACGGTGCGGGCCCGCCAGAGTCGCGGAGGATAGGGCGAGTGGCGTATCGCCGTACCAACACTTCTCTACCCCCGCGACTCCACCTCGGCTGCATGGAAAGGGGGAAAGAACGCCACTCCCGCCACAGTCCACCAATGCGCATTCGGAGTGGGCTAAGCAAGCCACTCTCGGGCCGGCCCTAAACAGCCGAGTGGGTTTCTCTTGGCTGGCTACTGCAGTTGACTGACACCTGCAGCCAACAAAGAAGGCTACAGATGTGTTGTCACCTCCAAGGACGTAGATGGAATGTCCTCATAACCTGTAATTATACATGCTCTTTATACGCTTTAGATCGAAACACAGCAGTGCACTGGTATTTGGCGCAGAAATATGTATACGTGGTACCTACTCAGGCTGTCTCTTAGGCAGAAAAATAATCCTACCACTTAGTCTCTTCTCTACATAGTATAAAAACAAAGTAGCTTCCCACCATCTGTACGCTTAGACATTTTAAACTATGCAAAGGATTTTAATGAAACTTTTATCTATAGACAGAATGTTTTAAGAGGAAGGTTTATATTTATAATACATGCATTTTATATATATTATATAATTCTTCTGTCCGTGTGTATGTGACTGAACTCCTCCTAAACGACCGATTTTGATGACATTTTGTCTATGTGATTAAGTTGAATAGAGAATGGTTTAGATTCACAATTGGACTCGGTAGGTGGCGTCGTTGTAGAGATCCAGAAATCAACCGTGCGAAGCCGTGGCGGATCGCTAGTATTTTATATTAGCATTACAAATCACCGTTAAAGACATAATATACTACATTACTAGGAACTCAGATAAGCTAGAAAGTTTAACTTTAAAGTTCTTATTTAACTTCGGATACTCACTCGGAAACCCTGGCTATTTGCGTTTACTGTTTACACTTTACTTAATTAACGAGGTCCAGTGTAAGAGTTGTTATTTAAATTTATATAGTAATATATTTGTGTATTATTTGTTCGATATGACATAAATGTTAAGACCGAAGAAGACGAGCAGCTATAACTCGGTAAGTATAGTTATTCTATTTCACGATGAAGGTTTGACTTCGGTTGTTGTTAACCGTGCACATACACATTGTGTTAGTGTGCGTAGGCCTCGGGAGCGCTACTCCCGTAGGCGTATTACGTATCTTGCAGAAGGCTAGCGATAGCGAAATTAGCACAATAATTGCTGATAAATCGCAAATTCGTATTATGTGTCAGCGATAACCAAGCCCTAGCTAACTAGCGACCACAAGGCAGCGCTGTCCCTAGTTAGCTTGGTTATCGCTGATACATAATACGAATTTGCGATTTATCAGCAATTATTGTGCTAATTTCGCTATCGCTAGCCTTCTGCAAGATACGTAATACGCCGGCCGAGCGCTCACAGCCTGCGCACGGCTAACAACAACCAAAGTCAAACCTTCATCGTAAGATAGAATAACTATAACACTATTCAGCCACAAAGCAGCAGTACGTGCACTGCTGAGTTTCGGTGTGAAGAGTATAGAGAGCCAGTGTAATTACAGGCTGTGAAAGATTACACCTTAGTTCTTATATATGACAACGCATCTGTAGTCTTCTTTGTTTGAAGTTAGTTGCAGATGTGCATGGGCCGCAAATAGTCATTTACTATCAAGTGGACTGTAAGTTCGTTTGTCACTTTAATTTTATAATAACTTAAATAAAATAAAAATAAAACCCAAAACAAAAAGAGCTGATGATCTTCCAAAGTTCCAATCATTCTGAACAGATTTTCTTTAAACATAGCTAGGAACTCACTCACATTTTCGATAAAGACACCTTTAAACGAAAAAAAACCTAATCAAAATCAGTTTATCCGTTCGGTGATTCTATGATGCAACAAAGAGACACACAGATACACAGATATACACTACAAACTTATAACACCCCTATGTTTTCGTAGGGAGTTAAAAAGCGAATTTGCTTAACTTTGCCCATACAATCCTGAGCGTATTGTAAGAATCAATAATAACATATATATATATATATATTTCATTTATTTATCACTTTACAAAAAAAATATAGATACAAACAAGTAAATGGCACTGATAAAAACGACTGAGGTTTGTCGACAGTGCCAAATCCACATCAAACAACCATATTTTAAATTAACATAAAAAAATAAGTATGAAACGAAAAAAGAAAAGAAATTAAGCAAGTTTGCGTTTATAATAATATTGATCATAATTAGCACTCATATTTGTAGAAGAAAGTATGTTTTTCAATATTACCTGAAGTTAAGTTATTCTTTAGAGTGGAGGGTAATTTATTAATTAATCGAGGAACCAGGTATCGCGAGGTCCGTTCGCCGTACACGTGATTTGCTCGTGTCGTCCACATGCACCCGCGAGCAATGAAATGTGTGTATATAGTGTGGTCTATTTTGTTGCATAAGTTTCTATTGAAAAATTGTTCTTTTAAAAATTATATTTTAATTGGATTCATTATCTCTAAATTGTTTTCTAACTGACTTTGATACGATAGGTTTTAATATGCTGTAATTTACGAGTATATATTATATTATTCAAATAAGTAACATACGTGCGACCATAGATACTAAGACCGTACTGAACATATGCTTGTGCTAAGGCATTATATAACATAAGTTAAACTTTATAAGGAATTCTGTCTTTCAAAATAGTTATATTCATTAGGAAATGTCGCAACTTACTACACATCCGTTCAATATGATGTACCCAATTGAATTTGCTATCAATGAAAAGTCCTAGGTATTTATATGAGTTAACTATTTCAATAGTGGGACAATTGCAGGCACCCAAATAGGTTGTGTGTAAACAGGGGTGAGTGTGAGCTATTATGTTTCCAATTGGAACATATTTGGTGTATGGTGACTTTATGTGCAAGAGCTTAGTTTTATTTGCGTTTATAACTAGGCCAGCATCATGGCACCATTTGGAAAGATTATCAAAATCTGATCTGGAAGATCACTTGGCCATAGATGGAGGCGGTAACCGTTTTATATACCACGGGTTATTTATTTCATTTATAAGAATATATTTTGTAATAAAACTTTGTAAAAAAAAATTTGTACATAAGTAATTATGTTGGTAAGTACCGATGTATATATTTTTTCTTTTCTCAACCCTAGGATTTTCCCCTGAATCGTGGCGGCCTTTCTCACATATGAACATGAGCAAACATCCCTACATGAAACAATAATTTGTTGACCATACATACAAACACTTACTCCATTCTACTAGAGAGGTCTCACTAGTGTCGAGACAGCTAGATTAGTTTATTTCAATTATTTCCATAGCATAATGTCTTATGGGATTTTGCTATGGGGAAATGCGGCTGATTTAGAAACTATTTTTGTTTTACAGAAGAGGGCCATTAGAGCTATTTACAACCTAAAACCGAGAGTCTCTTAAAGAAAAATTTAAAGAAATAAATATATTAATTTTGGCCTCTCAGTATATTTACGAAAATTTAATGTGTGTTCACAAAAACAAAGTTAGTTTTAGTAAAAAAAGTGATATACACTCTGGAAACACTAGGAACAAACACAAGCTAGTGATACCAGTTTCTTGACTCCACAGAATCAGTAACTCATTCTTGGGGCAATGTAGACGCTATTACAACAAGGTCTCATAAAATATACAAGCTCTCTCTATTACTAAGTTTAAATATTTTCTTAAACTAAAACTGTATAAAAAGGGTTATTATAACATAAATGAAGACATGGTTGATAATAACCCCTGGGAATGAGGTGGTCGCTTCCAAGCAGTTTCTAAAATAAATTTTGTAAATAGTTTGTAATCATTTATATTGTAAAATTCATTTAAAAAAAAGTCCCGCTGGGTTTCTTGCTGGTTCTTTCCAGGATGGAGGGTTTATTCGAACCAGTGGTAAAGTAAAAATGACTTTCAATAAGAATTACACATGTGATCTATATTGAATAAAAAATTATTTTATTATATTCTATTCGGGAAGCCTAATTTTCTAAACCACACGCTTAAAGTATAGCAATCACACTGTTTACCACTTCATATCTGAGCCATCATATACATCAAGTTATTATTTGTGTTATAATAAACGTTAGCCGAGCTTTCTCTTTCTAAATTATAATAAAGAAGAAACCCCTTTTATTTAAGCCTACAAAAAATATGATAATACTTCGTACACAGTAAAGGTAAAAGTAAAAAGTTAGACGAAGATCAACGTTCCTTTTTAAATAAAGAAAGCCTTGAAGTTTTTTCATTTATGTTATTTTTAAATAAAAACAAGAAAAAATTATTCTAATTCTGAATTTTTATTGTTCGAATTATAAACAGGTAACAATAAAGCTTCATTAACAGAGTTCTTTTACAAGTTGTTTTAATTTAAAAAAAAAAATACATAGTAGTATGTAGTTTTGTTATATTTTAATTTTTTGTAACTATTATTACTATTAATCCTTCTGTATAAGGGAATGTAAAGGTGTGCCACCTATTTCTCTAAATTTCAATGTTAACTGCTCTACTAAACAGCATGGTGTACAATATAACCAGCAGAAGCCATGTGAATTTCTTTGCATTTCCCATACTTACCATACACACTGGAAAAAGCGGCGTAGTATCTCGCTACCACCACATGCCAATCCATCAATTTGGTTTACTACTTTAGTTTAATTTTATAGTTTTTTTTTTGATATGTTAAAGTTAGTTGTGCTCACACATCAATTAGAGTGATGCAGTAGTCTCGATTATATGTTTATTGTGTGTTAATGGGAGTGTCCAAAACCCCATTTCAGCCCGTGGATGTCTTGTGTAGAGTGCAGATTGATGGGTGACTATGTGAAATGCCAAAACCTAATGGCCACCGATAGATGGCAGTGTAACCGTTTCGTTTACGGCAGACGTGAGATACTTAGATTGGCAAAGGAAAGCAGCGTCAAGGAAGCGAGACGTCTGGTACTGCGATCGTCAAACCGCCGGCAATCGTAAAGATTAAGACAAATCCCCCACCTCCAAACCGAATTTTGGTCACGGCAGCCAGTCTTAACAGAAACAGAGACGTTACATAGAGTACAGGATTATAGTGCCCAAGTGTATGCGCAAGCACAAGTGCACTCTCTATCTCCTCTCTATCATAGTCCGATGGAACCGTGAAACGGCCGGAGAGAGGTCAGGCTCGGGTACAACGGCTTTACGTACTTTTGGGGGCACGGGTATGAAACACCGCCAACTTCCTGACGCCGAGCCGCTAATGAGAATTTCTTGACAGAAAAATCCGATAACGATAAGTTCTCTCTACAAGGGATGTGGCCCATGTCCAGCAGTAGACTTTTGCGAACTGATGAAAAATGCAAAATGTGTGCGCGCCAAATATAAATAAATAGAGGAAACGTGGTAAAGCCATGCTGCAGCTATATTACTGGTATAGTTGTAGCACGAATGGGTCGGCTCGACTGGGGAAGGACCACGCTCTCACAGAATACCAGCGTAAAATAGCAGCTTAACGCTGCTGTGTTTCGTATAGTGAGTGTAGAGAACCGGAGACCCTTTTTACTGAAAACGAGGCATTCCATCTTAGTCCTCACGGGTGACAACGGATCTGCGTTTTCCATCAGGTGGACTGTGTGCTCGTTTGTCACCCATATCTTATAAAATAAAAGGAATCCACTTATTTTATAAAGTTATATCACAGCAAGAGGTACGACAGAACTGCTAGGATTTTAAATATTTCCGCGAACTCAAGGCCCCGGTTACTTTATAACGTGGAATACAAATGGAAGTAGAATTTCTCTGGTTTGCTCAGATAGCTTATCGTTCAGTTGTAAAAGAGTCTTAAAGTAAGACCGCTCGAGTAAAACCTCAATCATTTGAGCACTGATTTATTGAGATACTGTGTTTAAAAGGATCTTAGTTTTCGAAATATTGCCGTTGGGGATGACTGTAGACTGTCGCTCAGACTTAACGTGGTAGAGTCACGTTGCAACTGTATAATGGTTGCAGCTTAAAATGAGTAGGCTCGACCACGACCACGCTGTCACAGAACACCAGCGTAAAATAAAGCTTAATACTGCTATGTTTCGTATGGTGAGCTTGGAGAGAACCAGATACCCTCTTTACTGGAAACGAGGCATTCCATCTTTATCCCCAGGAGTGACAACGCATACACATTTTGATTTTTAATCGATAATAGAGATAGATGTCTATGAGCCTCTGCATTCATTTAAAATCAGGCGCACTCTATGCTCGTTTGTCATCCTTATTCTATAAAAAAAAGGACTCAATCTCTTGGGCTGTAGATTTGGCCATTTAAGGTTAATACTTTCTAGAGCCAGTACGTTACGTCGTAGAGCCACGATGCAGCTACGTTATGGTTGTAGCATGAATGGGTCGGCCTAACCGGCGTAATCATAATCACAATCATAATCTTTATTGCAATCAAATGGTAACAATGGATGTGATGTTTTAAAAATAGTCCGCATTTGAACCCAGGGTAGAACCACGCTTTCACAGTATACCAACGTAAAATAGCAGCTTAATGCTGCTGTGTTTCGTGTAGTGAGTGTAGAGAACCGGAAACCCTTTTTACTGGAAACGAGGCATTCTATCTTAGTCCTCAGGGGTGACAACGCATCTGCATTTTGATTCTTGATCGGGGATAAATGTAGATGTCTATGGGCTACAGCATCCACTTACCATTAGGTGGACAGCTTGCTCGTTTGTCACGCTTATTCTATAAAAAGCTTATAGAAGATAACAGCGAACGAGCCATGTTTTTGCCATTAGTGACATAGATGAGTTAGCTGTTAGTCTGATTATAAACACTTTACTGGGTGGCAGGATTCCGTCTGTGTAGCTACCATCCTGTTTTCTATTTCTGCCATCAAATACCAGAGCGTGAACTGCTGTGTTCCGATTTGAAGGATATAGAGAGCCAGTATAATTACAGAGCATGAGGCATTCCATCTTAATTTTCTGAGGTGACAACGCATCAGTAGCTTTCTTTGTTTAAAGTTGGTTGCAGGTGTCCATGGGCTCTAGTAGACACTTAGAGACGAACTTACAGTTCACCCGATGCGGACTGTAATTTCGTCTGTCACTTCAGTTTAAAGACAAGTTGAGCAGCAGCGTTTTCCTGATAACAAATGAAAATAACAAATAACTGTGGCAACTATGGCAAATCGCTACGTTCAACATGGTCCAGCAGTGATCTATGATAGTCTGTAACGACGTACATACAATAATATAAAGATATGTATCATACTACACGTCGTGAAGATTCCTTACAAAATATATTTATACAAAAATTTCATTCGAACAAATATAAGACAATTTTACTTACCTATCAAATCCATGGAACCATAAAGACATTACAAGATTAAATAGTAATAAAAAGACCAGTAAAAGAAAGCTGAGGAAGCAACAATGTAATTAATGACATGGTTTCCAATTCATAAATTTTATGTTATCCTGGTATTGTCTTGCGAGTGTATGATAAGAATTTGCTGCTTAAGATGAAATAAAGATTTAACGATTTATATTTTTTGTAGTATAAGTGTGACAAACGAGTATAAAAATCCACCTGATGGTAAGTGGATGCTGTGACCCATAGACTTTTTATTGACAAACTAGCTGGTACCCAGCGCGTTGCTGCCGCAGAAGAAATAATTGTGGAAATATATTTTTTTATTTAGAGGAGTTACATTATTTAATTAGGAATTATTATACATTCATAGAAATTGATTGATAAATTTGTCGGTACGATACCTACGCCACCTACTGTAAGTTAATTGTACTGTAGCTACAACCTTCGCGCAAGTGCAAGCAAAGGATCAACAAATTTTTACCACAATCTCATGAACGGTATGGCTGCGCATGTAATGCGAACAAACAAACATTAATTTTTATATATTAGAACAAGGTTTCCCTGTAAAATGTAGACGTATGAGTGTAGAAATGTCAAATTTAAGAAATAAGATGCATACCGATACAGTTGGTTCGTTCGTGACATACCTCAGACACAAGATGCTACAGATGCGGTTACTTGTAGTTCGTTCGTGACATGCCTAGTATATAAGATGGTACAGATACAGTTGGTTTGTTCGTTCGTTCTTGGAATTGGTGCCTGTTAAGATCATAACTTTTGTATCGCCGACAACCCTGATAGTCGTTTAAACTAAGTTTACAAGTGGTAACATTAAAAAATTTGTACAACCTACTTCAATATAAATTATTAAGGATAACTCAAAAACTAATGGTCAAACCTTGATGATGGGACTTTATGGGACAATGGAATTTATATGGGACCACATGAAAAGCACCAGCTTTCAAATAAAAAAAGAATCATCGAAATCGGTTCAGGTGTATTCGAGTAATCTGTGAACAAACATAACAAAAGATTCAGACAAATTGAAAACCTCCTCCTTTTTGAAGTCGGTTGAAAAAAGATGAGATTCCGATTTTTCTTTATAGGTATTTCAGCGTAGATAGTGAACTGAGCCCTTCATTTCATTTCGTACACAAGCAGTTTACAGAAAAGTAAAATAGAATAATAAGTATATTATCAGCTAAGAAACGATATTCAATCTCATCAATTACGTCAAAGGCCTTTGATTAGTACCCAGTAGTCGTGGTGCAGCCCAAGAAAGTGTTGGCGAATTATTTTATTTTATACTTTAATAAAAATGTACATACTCCTGAAGAGAGTATAATATCTACCATGTTCTGTCCCAATAATTAAAACCTGTTTTTTTTCCAATAGATTTTCTTATTAAGTTTGTTTACCAAAATTAAGTTGCATGACTCAATCTGTAAATGTTATGTACACTTGTTATTGATAAATACATATCAGAGAGTATAAATAATGTGTGTTTTTGTGATAATGTCATATATATATCTATTTTAAGTGTACTTGTTAAATAAATAAATATTTAACGTCTTCGAAATGTTTTATTTTCTTAGACATGCTGGTTTCCTCGTGAAGTTTTCTTCAATTGACATCACGTAGTAAATAAGTAATTATTTCAAAAAACCCAGCATCTATGCTACCGACGCTCTTATATTGAATAAAAATAGGTCAAACATCACAAGTTTTCATTTTCATAATTAAGGTATTCCTATTCAAAAGACACCCATAAAGCTCTAGTGCCGTTGAGTTCGTGCACTAATTACATTAATAAACATTTAAAACTGCGACCCCCTTTCGACAATTTAAATTTCTGAGCGCGCCTTTAATTGCTGTTTTAATTACAAACGATCTAATTAATGTAAATTTATCTTTCGTATTATTGGAGAGCAATTCAGAAAATTTTATTAAAATATTATATATTAAGGATCGTTAGTAAATGTCAAATGATTACCGGTAATTGTAGGGTAATATCCCTTGCGTCAATACATAAAAACACTTCTTGTAAATGTTAAATATCTCGAGTTAAATCTTAATGATGAGAAAAGTTTTTGCCAAATCCTGATGTCAACCACTTACATGATAGAAAAGGCTAGATAAGTTAACTGTCTACTAAAGTAAGATTTAAATAAGATTAGGGCATTATAGGGTTAGAGGTCCAGAATTCAAATGTATAGGATTATATTATAAAATATGCCGTGAGATAGATTTTGTATTACTTCGAATCGTGTTATAATAGTTAAGTCATTAGCTTCTGAACGTCCGTAAAAATATTTATACTTCGAGGGCATGTGATCTCCACCCATATGCATTTGGATTTGTAGCAGCTTCCCTGTCCTTTCCTGCACTCGGCAATTGGAGGAGGCCTCAGCCTAGCAGTGGAAGCTATGTAGACTTTTTTTCACTTTACATGCGGCTGCTAGTAGGTGCAGGTGTAATAAGACAGGAAATACCCTTAAAGCAACATTACCTAAGAACAAAGACTAACCTTACTTAATATATTGTGAATGTCTTTCACATAATCTGCTGTTACATAAGCTGTTACAATATCATTAAAAAATCATTTTTTGACCCGAGTTCCAAAAACGAGTATTTACTATATTCGATGCGTCAGTTTTTTTTTTATGTTTACCAATTTCTCGGAAACGGGGTTTTAAATCCCTAACACACTGTCTTATCACCGACTACTAAAGCTTATATGTGGTTATATATTTTTTGTTTTCGATGTTATTTTTTCTTTTTTTTTAAAGTATTATTTATAAAACAATCATCTTTAGTATTATTAAGTATAATCATTTCAAACACTGTTATTACAGACTGTGGGTCGTTAAACATGCATTACTCTATATAAACCAGCATCGAGTGCTATCATTATAACATTATTGCCACAGATCATTACCTCTAGTCTGTACATTCCATTACCCAAACGGGGATTAATTTAAGTAGCGCCCTAGAACCAGCACAATATGGCGTGTGATTATTAAAAAATGACTTGATGGTACGTGGAAATACTGTGGTCCATATACATCTACATATATATTCTCCATAGATCCGTGGTAGCGCTCGCTGTAAGTTACACAGTACGCGAGCAACCCGGGTTCGATCCCCGCCGGCACCAATGAAATTGTTAATTGCAATTTTAAGTGCTGATTTACCACGTGCTCGGCGGTGAGGGAAAACATCGTGAGGAAACCTGCATGTCTGAGAAATCAAAAAAAAAAATTTCGGAGACATGTGAAGTGCGCCAACACGCATTGGGGCAGCGCGGCGGACATTACCCTGACCTAAAACCCTCTCAGAAATGAGAGGAGGCCTGTGCCCAGCAGTGGGACGTATATAGGTTGTAACTTTACTTTACTTTTATATATTCTCCATTAAGAATCAAAATGCAGATGCGTTGTCACCCCCTGAGGGCTCAGTTGGAATGCCTCGTTTTCAGTATAAAGGGTCTACGGTTCTGTATACTCACCATATGAACACTGGTATTCTGTGAGAGCGTTGACTTCCCTGGCCGAGCCGACCCATTCGTACTTTATGTAGTGAATCTTTATGCAGTGTTTTTAAATCTATAGTTGCAAAAAATGGTTGCAAAATTGCCCACGCAAGTAATACAGTTTAGTAATTACATTTACGTACCTTTCTCACAAAGTCTCAAGCATATTTTTTTTATAGGATAAGGGTAACAAACGAGCACACAGTCCACCTGATGGTAAGTGGTTGCTGTTGCCCATAAACATCTACATCTATCCTCAATTACGAATCAAAATGCAGATGCGTCGCCACCCGTGAGGACTAAGATGGAATGCCTCGTTTCCAGTAAAAAGGGTCTCCGGTTCTCTACACTCAACATACGAAAAACACCAGCGTTAAACTGCTATTATACTTAGACAATACTTGTAGTACTTAAAAATAGGTTTGTTCAATAAATAAACATTTATTTCATTCATTATTCATAACAGCCAATCAAAGTCCATTTTACCACAGCTGCCACGCTTGGCCGGCGGGTTGGCAACTGCATCTTTTTATTATTTTAAATTGTTATCAGGATGCTACTGCTCATCTCTGACAGCTTTCCTGTATCAGTTTTCCTCTGTCGCCTCTTACGGCACCCACGGAACGATATGGTGAAGTGAATATTCTTATACCGCCACTACACGGTTGCTAGTTAATAAAAAAATCCAATATTTTAGAAAAAATACATTAATCTTTACACTTTTCCCACAACTACGTTTCCTCACCAAGAAATGTGATAAATATTTCACCTCATTCATAACTGGCACCGCCCTGGTGTCAGAAGGTGAAAACCATCGTTGTCAGTTTGATGTTTTTAAAAAAATAGTACAATTTTTATTAAAATTTCCTCTTTTACAACCGACTTCAAAAAAGGAGAGATTCTCAATTCCACTGTATTTTTTTATGCGTGTTACCTCATAACTTTTTTCTAGAGGAAACGATTTTGATGATTTTTTTTTTATTTGTGCTTCTCCTTATAAATTCGATCAAGATCTGACAAGTAGTTTGGTTATCCTAACTAACTCGTATTTAATTGACTTCGACTACAATGATGATGTTTTAATTTTATTTATATTGAAGTCGGTTGTAATTTTTTTATTTTACCACTTGTCTTCTTTAGCAGCCAGTAAAAGTCCACAGGTGGACATGCTTCTCCTCTTGAAGGAATGATTCGCCTTAAGGCGACACCGCGAGAAAATGCACCTCCTTTCATTGAATAGTATAGGACTATGACACGACTAACGAAACTGATATTTCGATATAGGTAAATTCATGTCTTAAACTTGAATTTGCGTGTTCAAAAACACGATTGTATAATTTTGACTCGATCATAATTATTTGCGAAAACACCTCTAAAAAATTACTATAGTTGAAATTACAACGAAATTACTTAATCTATATGCTTGGGAATCACTCAAATACATTCATACGAGGGTGGATTGAAAAGTACTCGGCCTAACACAGATCCATTCAATTCTAAAAATCAAATCTACCCACATTATTTAGTTCAGTTCAGACTAGTTCATTGTGTGAAGTTCGAAACGTGTGCGATAATTAGTTGTGATTTTATAAATTTATTAACAAAGTAATCGGACATAATTTCCATGAATGGAGCAAATCGAGCAGCGTGCCGTCATTAAGTACTCCATAAGAAGGCTATCATCAAAAGCCATCCATGATGACATGGTCAGTACATTAGACGATTGTGCTCTGTCATATTCATCCGTCAAAATGGATAGCAGAATTTAAGCGTGGTAGAGAGTGAAAGATGAACCTGCCTGAAGGCCTTCGACGTCAACTACTGACGAAAATATTAAAAAGTACTTGATTTAATAATGGAGACCGCAGATTAAAAATTAGAGAGATAGCTGAGATTATAGGCATCTCTTATGAACGAACCAAAACATCATTGTCAACGAGTTGGGTTTCTAAGGTGTCTGCGAGGTGGGTTCCGACTGCTTTCAGTTGAACAAAAAGGACGCGATTGACTATTTCACGCGACTGTTTGGGAGTTATTTGAAGCCGATGCAGATGATTTTGAATCGTTTTGTTACTATGGACGAAACATGGGTTCATTACTGTACACCGGAAACAAAACAACAATCAAAACAGTGGAGAAGACCTGGTTCACCACCCCAAAAAGGCTAAGTCGATTTTGTCGGCAACAAGATGATGGCTTCAGTATTCTGGGACTCGAAAGGTGTGATTATGATTGTTTATCTTGAAAGGGTCAGACTATAAACTCTGATTACTACTGCACCTTACTACGTCGTTTACGAGAGGAAATAAAAGAAAACGTCGAGGAATGCTCAGAAGAAAAGTCCTGTTTCATCAAGATAACGCCTGTGTTCACACGTCAGTACAGTCAATGGCTAAAATTCACAACTGTGGCTTTGAACTGTTACCGCATCCGCCGTATTCACCTGATCTGGCACCATCAGACTTCTTTCTGTTCTACAACCATAATATAGCTGCAGCTTGGCTCTACCACGTTTGAATATGTTTGCCTCGTTGCCTATAGTTAATTAGACAATACTATTAGGTACTTGTAGTACTTAAAAATAGTTAGGTTTGTTCCATAAATAAACATTTCATTCATTCATTATTCTTAACAGCCAATCAAAGTCCATTTTACCACAGCTGCCACGCTTGGCCGGCGGGTTGGCAACTGCATTTATTATTATTTTAAATTGTTATCAGGAAGATGCTACTGTTCATCTCTGACAGTTTTCTGTATCAGTTTTCCTCTATCGCCTCTTACGGCACCCACGGAACGATATGGTGAAGTGAATATTCTTATACCGCCACTACACGGTATTACTAGTTAAAAATCAATATTTTAGAAAAATACATTAATCTTTACACTTTTCCCACAATTAGGTTTCCTCACCAAGAAATTTGATAAATATTTCACCTCATACATAACTGGCACCGCCCTGGTGTCAGAAGGTGAAAACCATCGTTGTCAGTTTGATGTTTTAAAAAATAGTATAATTTTATTAAAATTTCTTCTTTACAACCGACTTCAAAAGGAGAGATTCTCGATTCCACTGTATTTTTTATGCGTGTTACCTCATAACTTTTCTAGGTGAACCGATTTTGATGATTATTTTAATTTGAAAGCTGGTGCTTCTCCTTATAAATTTGATCAAGATCTGACAAGTAGTTTGGTTATCCTAACTAATGCGTATTTAATTGACTTCGACTACAATGATGATGTTCTAACTTCATTTATATTGAAGTCGGTCGTAATTTTTAATTTTATCACTTGTCTTCTTTAGCAGCCAGTAAAAGTCCACAGGTGGACATGCTTCTCCTCTTGAAGGAATGATTCGCCTTAAGGCGACACCGCGAGAAAATGCACCTCCTTTCATTGAATAGTATAGGACTATGACACGACTAACGAAACTGGTATTTCGATATAGGTAAATTCATGTCTTTAACTTAAATTTGCTTGTTCAAAAACACAATTGTATAATTTTGACTCGATCATAATTATTTGCGGAAACACCTCTAAAAAATTACTATAGTTGAAATTACAACGAAATTACTTAATCTATATGCTTGGGAATCACTCAAATACATTCATAACATCAATGTTCGTAATTTGCTTGCTCATTATTTTGATTACTTGAATCAATATTTTTTTTTAAATATTTTAAGATTCTAAGCGATTTCTAAGCGGTCTTAATCGTCGCGGGCGCTACGCAATTTTAGACCTTATGACGGCGTTTTTTAAGTTTATATAGAAATTATGTACTCACTCAGGTCAGTCCGGCGATAGCCGTCTTAACAGTCACGCTTGGCGAATGGATTGATAATCGCAGTACCAGACGTCTTCTATGTGGTCATGTCCCATTCTGTTACCTATTTCTGCCGCCAAATAGCACTGCTTGCACTGTTGAAGGGTACGAGGTTACTCGCTGTGAGACATTCAATCTTAGTCCTCAGAGACGACAAAGCATTTCTGTAACTTTCTGGTTGAAATTTGTTGCAAGTGTCCATGGACTGCAGTTACCACTTACCATCAGGTGGACTATAAGTTCTTTTGTCGTTTTAGTTTCATAAGAAAAGGCTGCTCTGGTTATTTCAAGCCTGGCGTAAACAAGATGGTTAAACAGTCATCTGTGGGAAACCATCAAATTTTGCCATTATATATAGTCGCCTCTTACAACATCCACTGGACAAGATAGGGTGATGGATTTGCTTACGTTGCCATCAACTCAATCAGGTATTATTTTGAAATTAATCGATTTGACTAAGCCATGTTTTTGAGACTATAACATCATTTCTCATTTCTTTTCGGAATATGCAAAACGAAAAACTTCACCAATAATACACAAAAACACACAGACATTAACTTTTATAACTTAAATTTAAAACTTTAAAACCCCCGAAGAGAACTCTGGCGCAACTAACAAAACAGCTGATGACCTTGAAACGGCTGAACCGATTTTCATAAAATATATCTACGAACCACCGCTAGTAAACCTGCGTCTAATTTTAAAAAAACGCACCCAAATCGGTTCACCCGTTTAAGACCTATGGTGCCACAGACAGACACACACACGTAGCGGTCAAACTTATAACTCGGTGAACTTCAAAACATGAAAATATGTTGAAATTTGGCCTTACAAATATCGGAAATATCACAACAACGTCCAAATTAGAAGTTAGCAAAATATTTGTCTCCGTAAGATACAAATGTTCATACACCTACATAAATCCATTGAATTATTATGGTACATAAATCACGAAGTAAAATAACCAGTACGCAATTATCTTTAAGGAGAATGCAAAGTAAAAGACATTGCTTTGAAGCCAGCAACTTGTCTTCCCTAGAGCGTCGGTTTCCTGCGTGCAGTTTCACTTCCTCGCTGAGTTTTACAGGCATACTTATAGTGAAAGTTACAACGCTGTTGTGTTGGTATATAGTTGAAAGTTTACTAACTAAAAGCAACCTTTAGATTGTGAACTGCAGGAGGGATTGTGTACTCGAAGGCTTTAGCTATCACTGCAATACTTCAGTATTAAATTAGTTAAATAGTACACTTAAATGTGTATAATTGATAGTAGTTAGTGCCTAAGCGCTCGCCGTAAATTCCACAGTACGTAAGTAATCCGGATTCGATCCCCGTTATCACCAATGAAATTGTTTATTGCAATTTTATGTGCTGATTTATCACGTGCTCGGCGGTGAAGGAATATATCGTAAGGTAATCTGAATTCTATTCTAATCTAGGTACCTTCACTTCCGACTACACATGTCTTCGAAACATTTTTTTAACTTCTCAGACATGCAGGATTCCTCACAATGTTTTCCTTCACCGCCGGGCACGTGGTAAAGCAGCACTTAAAATTGCAATTGGTGCCGGCGGGGTTCGGATTCGATCCAGTTGCTCGCGTACTGAGAAATTTACAACAAGTGCTTAGCCCTGGTGAATTTGAACACACAAAATATCACGGGAAAATGAAAATGTCACGTAAATATAAGCATTAAGGTGTTTCTATTATAACGCAAGGGAAGCCACGGTCACATGCTAGTAAACTACATTTCTTATACGGATACGGATCCGTCAACAGGAGATTACGGTACTACGTCTCAACAGCTTGCACGTAGTGCATCCTGCTTTATGATTGTGACTCTAGCAACAGTAAGACGGCGTACTTAAAAAACGACGAACCTAAACCATAAGGAGCAAAGGGTTTTGAGAAATAAGTCTAGACTAGAGTTAATTTTTGAGGAGATATAATTATGTTTATGATCATTTAATAGATCAACGGTGAAAGGTTCGAACTAAGTGTCTTGGAACGGTCATAATATACCCAAAACTTTTTGTATTTACGTGCACATAACGCCTTCAGTTTTGAACGTAAACGTATGTACGTAAAGCAAGGCATATACGCTTGGCATGACCTACCTGTCAGTCATATAGTAATCGTTAAGTAAAATGAAATAGCAATGCATCATGTGTCACGAAAAATATTTTTACTTCGACACAAAAAACTTGATGGATTATCAGGTTTACCTTCGTCAATACATTTGCCGGCGAAGCAATTTTTCAACAAACGACGCGGGGACCGACGAAATTCGTCTGAACGGTACAGATAAAGGCAATTTTCTGAGAGTGTTTGTTTTACTAAAGCAACATCGATGCAATGAAGTTTGAAAAGATATATGTCACTTCTTTTTTTTCTTTGCTATTGGAACTCGCACGATTATACTTTTGCCAGTGTCAAGTGATTAAAAAAAATGCTTTATAATTATTTGTTTAAAACATTATTCACAAATGTTGATGCGTCACATTGCGGAGTTTTTGAGTAATGATAACATCTCTATCAAAGCGCCAAAGCAGGTAAATAATAACACAGATAATAGTTTTATATCACCATCGGAGTACTTACTTTTACGTATAAAAATGCACGTCATACCAGGAACATTCTACAGGAACTGTAGCACCGACGACCAGTCTCGGATACAATTCTAGTAGAATCCTCACCTAACTTTAAAAAATAAAGTTAATAACTTTCTATACAAGTGGTAAAATTAAAAATTTTGTACAACAGACTTCAATATAAATACTAAATAGAATGAGAACATCATCAATGTAGTCGAAGTGATTAAATACGCATTGTTAAGAATAACTCAAATTTATATGGGACTATATGAGAACCACCAGTTTTCAAATAAAAATGAATCATCAAAATCGGTTCACCTAGAAAAAAGTTCTGAGGTAACACACATAAAAAATACATTCGAATTGAGAACCTCCTCCTTTTTTTGAAGTCGGTTGAAAATCGTTAACTTTCACCATGTAGAGGTGGTGGTGTAAGAATATCCACTACCTCATATTGACCCGTGGGTGTCGGCAAGTGGTAGGCAGCAGAATCTTAATGATATAACTCAGAAAAATAAAAATCAGCGGTTGCCAACGCGCCTGCCAATCGTGGCAACAATGGCAAATTCGGGGGTATGAGGAAACCAATGGGGGAGGCTTGTAATTAGTGGACTTTTGATAGGCTGCTTTGTTAAAAAATAAAAAGGTGTCCAAACAAAATGAAAATAGCAAACGCTCATGAAACCAAACATTATGAAGTTCTTATTCTTCTCCAGTCTGAACATGGGCCTTATCTATCAGTAGCAATTAAGTTAATGCTTAGCAGGTGGATGCTGCTCGCTGGCAATATTTTAAACATGGATTGAACAAGATGGTCACACCGCTATCTATCGAAAGCCATGAGATATAGTCGCCTCTCACCCACGGAACGAAATGGAATGACTCTTCCATTATGCCGATATCACACGGCCAATTATGAAGATAAACTGGTATTTTTTAAAATGTTACAAATGTTGTATGTGCTGTGAATTAATCACAGATTTTGTAAAATTAAGCCAAGTGTGCTTTCTAGAGATACAAGTAAACCACCATTCAACATCAGGTGCGGTTATAGTCAAACACTGACTTAAAGTAAAGTAAAAAAAAAACAATCGAGTTTGGATGAACTAACATGCAGTAAAAATTTCCAGTCTTTTGCAGTGAACTAAAATAACTTTTTACTCATTTTGGCGAGTCCGAGAACCTTCAACTTTTGTTTGATAGAATATAAAAAACCACAGAGTTTATTATACCTGAGGATGTCTTGTTTAGAGGCGAAACAGGAAGAGAGAGAGAGAGAGGTTGTGTGACTATTCTAGTGTAATGATGTTGGGATTAGCGGTGACGTGGACAGTGCACGCAATGGAGGGAGGGCTGAAGGTGATCTTAAAACAAGGGAAGACGCATCATTACATTTTATTACGCCGATCTTAGCTAATAAATTTTTAACAAGTTTGATATTATGAATTTATGCAAAGTAACGTCTGGTTCTATTGATTATCTCATAAAAAAAACAGCTTTTATAAAGAAAATTTCTAACTTTATATATTTGAAAAAATTCTACCCTTGAGCGGCTTCCAAGAATTTCCTATAAGTAATTTGAAACTTCAGTTTGCAAGCTAAGTTTCTTACCTAACTTATATATTACACATTCCAGGAAATTTTCTGAGTGCTATGCTATTTTGAAATATAAAGTTTAGAGGAAAATCACCCTAAAATCTTTAGGTTTGATAACTTTCTTTCCCTACTTACTAAATGTTCAGTACGTGGGGACTTGGTGCGACAAAGGTAATATAACTTTTGCTGTTAACATTAAGTGACGTGGTATTTTTTAGTGTCTTTAAAAATGAACTCCACGTTAGAATTTTTCCGTTTTCACATATAAATTGCACTTTGTTATTTTGTTTAATGAGTTATTATTCCATACACCTAGACCCTGAAAAATAAATGATATGTCATACAATTGTTATGTGCGGAATTCAAACCCGCGACCTACAGCGCCGTTGCCAAACGCTTAGTAACTGCGTTAATGAGACATTAAATATCTATACAATATGTAACAAAAACTCCGTCCGATCTGAATGGTGCCCATACTTTTTTTCTCTTTTTTTTTTAAGAATGAATATAGAAATGTTATTGGTATTTAAAAACATATTTTTAATATAACTAGCTTAAAATTTATAATGTTTTTTTTTTAAATTTGGCAAAACCGTCGTCGGCGGCGGTATCTTTGAACGAGTGTGTAAGCTTTCCTTTCTTAATAACCACGTTTTTATTAAATCGCTTTCTTGTTTGTACGGTACAAATTTCGCGATTGATTTTAAGCAAACTTCCCGATGAGCCAGAAACTTTAAACTTGAAATATATCTCAGAGCTGGATGACAATGAAATATAAACTCACTTTCTTGTCTGACTGTCTGTTTGTTTGTTTGTCTGCTCGGTTCAAATTTAGCAATAGGTTTTAAACTAACTTCCCGATGAGATAGAGATTTGAAACTTTAAATATAGTTTAGGACTAGAAACGTGGTAAATTTTCTATTTTGAATTATAATTATTTAGAACTATAACTATGTATCCGCGACTCGTCTTCGACACAGGCACTGTATCACGGGGAGCCGGACTTTTTTATTTTAGTAGTAGTTAGATAAAGCTTATTTTTAAATCAAACTGTATTATGACATAAAACCGGTCGAGTACATGCATAATCCATTTCTTTTTATTTTGTGAATAAAGCCATGAGTCCTATTAAGCAGTGAAAGCCTCCTGCCCAATGGCAAAAACGCTATCGAAAAACGACGAAATATAAGGGATTAAGCATTTTAAAAATGCCGCTTCAAAAGCTTTTAACTATTTATTACCCAACACGACACACAATTTTTTTCCTCCAAAAATAATCCCTTAAGTAGAACAATCGTATTTGTAACCTCACGTATTTATTTAAAAAATTAAGCTAAATATCAATTAATCATCATCATCATCATTATTGCCCACTTCACAAGTCCACTGCTGAACAAAGGCCTCCCCCAGGGAATGCCACAAACCAGGTCCTGAGCCACCTGCATCTCTTACCAGGTCACTCTATCTAGTGGGGCGCCGCCCTACACTTCGCTTTCCGGTACGAGGCTAGCCCTCGAGAACTTTTCTTACACATAGGTTGTCGATTCTTCGAGCTATATGCCCGGTCCATTGCCACTTCAGCTTACTGATGTCAGTTACTCTGGTTCTACTGCGGATGTCCTAATTACGAAATCAATCACGCAGAGAAACTCCGAGCATCGCCCTCTCCATAGCTCGCATTATTGAGCATTTTACATAGAAAATATCAGTTCTATATGAAATACTCTCAGAGAAAAAACTTCTGTGATAGACAGACACCGAAGTAATTCTATAAGTGTTGAATAAAACTATTTTTTACGGATTTTATCGCGTTTAATTTACTATTTTAATTCCCGACGTTTCGGGTGCTTTACAGCAACCCATGGTCACGGGGGGGACTGAGATGTTTGACGTCCCGATGTCACAGTTAGCCCGGCTACTTTCAGTTTTTTAAAATAAATTTTTTGGTTCGATCTACGCAGAATGAGATTACAGTATCTTGAAGTCTTGCAGTGGTATGCTTGGGTTTGTATTTAATTTTGTTAATTATAGGATCCTAAGGAAATGGCAGCACCCATCCATCTTCTCTATTGAAATTAGGATGTTTTTTAAATTCAATAGCCTCGCGTATCATCCTTGGTAGGAATCGGCGTTCTTTTGCGAGATTTGTAGTCTATCAAATCTGATGTAATGGCGGGATGATCTTGAACATGTTCACAGACTTCCCGAGCATCGGTGCTTCACGTCAGCTATATGTTCTTTCAGGCGGGTTTTAATGGATCTTTTGTTTGTCCTATGTAAGAGACCACACTCTCAATCAAGCTTGTACACTCCTGCATCTTGTAGAGGATATTACACTAATTGTGTATAGGAAAAGACCCATACCAACCGATATTTAAATGGTGAATTGTGGTGGTTAAGAAAAGTTTAAAATTGCTCTGTCTCCCTTCACTAAATGACAATAGAAATAGACAGGTATATGTATCCCTTTCTACTGGAAACGATGCATTCAATCTTAGGCATAAGGGGTGACAATGTATCTGCATTTTGTTTCTTAATCGAGGATAGGTGTAGGTGTCCATGGGCCACAGCATCCACTTACCATCAGGTGGACTGTGTGCCCTTATGCTATTAATAAAAAAGAATTAAGTACATAATTTAAGTAGGCGATAATAATCAACGATTACAGGTAAGGTCGTATGTATAATATATCTAATTTATTCAGAAAATAATAGAAAACTGGTTTGTAAATATTTGTGATTGTGATTGTAAATATAGTGGAGATTTTTCCCGATATAAGCTTTTTGCTGAGCTTTTTGTGCAAAGAAAACTTTCATGATAAATAAGTCTGTAGAAATCGTTTTTGGCGTATTTTCCGTTACATAAGATTGCTAAAGGAAAAGTTACTTTCGCTTACGTGCTATTAAATCACTTGATTGACGTCTCATGGAGCACATCAAAGAAATATTCCTTTCTTCTATTTACATACCGATTTGTTTCAAAGGAAACTTGGATCACAATATCTGTGTCATTCAAGTTTGTCATAAATATTTTTTGTGAAAAAAGCGACCGTAAATAAATTTATTTTAAGTAACTTATTACTGCGGTTGCCAACCCGCCTGCCAAACGTGGCAAGTATGGCAAATATCCGTATGAAACATTCTATGGGGGGCCTATTTTCGGCAGTTACTTTTATAGACTGTGTATATATATATATATATATATATATATATATATATATATATATATATATATATATATATATATATATATATATATATAAATAATATATATATATATTATAGGATAAGGGTTCAGACAGTCCACCTGATGGTAAGTGGTTGCTGTGGCCCATAGACATCTACATCTATCCTCGATTACGAATCAAAATGCAGATGCGTTTCCAGTAAAAAGGGTCTCCGGTTCTCTACACTCACCATACGATACACAGCAGCGTTAAGCTGCTATTTTACGCTGGTATTCTGTGAGAGCGTGGTCCTTCCACGGTCGAGCCGACCCATTCGTGCTACAACTATACCAGTAATATAGCTGCAGCATGGCTCTACCACGTATAAAATATAACCCCTCAGCTCAATAAAAGGCAGTAATTTCGTTGTTATAGACACACACTTAAATTTTATTTATATGTGTACCAGTAATATAGCTGCAGCATGGCTCTACCACGTAAAAAATGAGAGCATCATCAATGTAATCGAAGTTAATTAAATACGCATTATTAAGGTTAACTCAAAAACTACTGTTCAGGTCTTGATCCAATTTATATGGGACCACATGAGTAGCAACCGGCTTTATAATAAATAATCAAAATCGATTAATCTAGAAAAAAGTTCTGAGGTAACACAGTCGAATTGAGATCCTGGTCCTTTTTTTGGAGTCGGTTAAAAAAATGACGTCTATTGGTTGAGTAGACTTTTTTCTAGCTCCATAAAAATTATTCTTCGCTATTTACTGATACACAGGGTTATTTTGCAATAACCGGATAAATTTGCTGAGAAGGTTCAAAATAAGTAATATAGGCAAATAGTGGAGAAAAATTAATTAAAAAAAATCTCAAACATTCTGTCCTTTTTATCCTTTAAATTCAAAATGTGTGGTAATGAATTATTTTAACAGATTTTACTGCGCACGGCACACATACGTAAGGGTCGATCGGTAGCCAAAAACGTTGTTGCCCATAAATCGCATTCAATTTGGGATAATTTCAAATAAAAGTAGAAGTCTTATTTACTCGTATTTTCAAAAACTGCACTAACGGTATATCATTATTTATATATTTGAACTGAAGTTTAAAATTTGGCTACTCTTTGAAAAATAACCCTGTATAGCAGGATGTTACTTAATGTGCGCTTAATTAACTAGTAGCTGTGCCAGCAATGTCATACACGCAAACATATATTTGTGTATCATCTACGCAATCTACTAACATGCACAAATTAAACTTTGTTGTGGATTAGGTTTAATAAATTTTAATTAATCTATACATATTACATATGAATGAAATTGAGTCTGTCTGTAATATCGAAATAACTGCATCTTATTGAACTATAACTATATATAGTAACCACTTTTAAACTTTTGTCTGTCTGTGTCCGGGCTGATCTTCGGAATGGCTGAACCGATTGTAATCTTTACAAACATATGGAGAACAACAACAACAATGCGAAGAGTGATCTTAGCTATCTGTATAAATTCGAGGTGTATAATTTATCCGAATAAATTGGAGTTTTTTTTTTTGAGAAATCTAAAAACTGATAGAATAAATGATGATTACCTTAAATATAAATGAGGCTAAGTTATTAGATCCCACTCAGGTGAAACTGGAGCGAGTCGCTAGTCTTAAATAACTTAAATTAAAAAAATTACAAATCCCCGAAACAAAAACTGCCGATGATCTTCGAACGGCTTAACAAATTTTTTGAAACATAGCTAAGAACACTCTCGATTAAGACACCTTTCAAACAAAAAAAAACTTAATCAAAATCGGTTCATCCGTTCAGGAGCTAAGATACCACAGACAGACACACATACACAGATATACACCACAAACATATAACACCCATCTGTTTTCTTCGGGGTTTAATAACATACATGTAATATCATGAAATCGTTATTTGCAAATAATTTGTGAACATGTGAACACCGCCAGCACTCATTGGGGCTGCGTGTCGGGTTCTTTCCTATTCCTAAATCTTCTTAAAAACGAAAGGTATCCTGTATCAAACAATGGGACGTACATATATAGCCAGTTAATTTACATTTTAAATTTAAGTGCGTTATACAATAACATTAAAGATGTTTACTAAATACCTTCACAGTCAGGAAAATGTATTAACGTTCCTGTAAACAAAAAGTGTCATTAATATCCCTGAAATACATCAGAAGGTTAATTGTTAAAAATAATAATAGTATGAGAGCGAATGTTCTCCTGCTTACGCAATTAATCATTATTTACACAGAAGTGTAACATGAGGGACGTAATTACATGAGAACACCAAAGTATGCAAACCATCAGCAACACTATCCATCTCATAGTAAAACAGAGCAGCCTTACAGCAAACACCATCTTCCTTGCCTGCACTAGAAGAATTAATACACTCGTAGAATGACTTAAGTGGAATCTCTTGCACACGGCGCCTATTGTGAACTTTATACTGCACAAACGAGTGGAGATTTAGCAATCTACCCTCAATTCTACCCCGCCACCATTGATATTACGCTCCACTAGAGTGATGCAACCTCTCGCTCACTCTCATCCATCCGAGTTCATAGACGCGCCGACAAATATATTTTTTTTTATAGGATAGGGTGACAAACGAGCACAAACGTGCCGGCGGGGGTAGGACCCGGGTTGCTCGTGTACTGTGAAATTTACAGCGATCGCATAGCCCCCGAGCTACCACAGCTCTCACATTTATATACAGCCCAATATTTTTTATTTGCCATAGTTGGCACGACCATTTTTCCTCATACGTATGAGGCTATCTAAGGGGGAGGACTAGGTTCAGCAGTAAACTTTTGATAGGCTGTAATGGTAAGTATCACTCGACTTCAAAATATCTCTTCAACTGCAGCAAAAATAACCGATTTTAAAAAGTGTGTTAGCCAAGTAAATTAACACATAGCCATTAATGACACTGACACCAATCACCCCTAATTTTGCGTTTCTCAGTAAAAGGTACAAGAGCTAAGTGGTATTTACGACCATTAATGTAACGGTTTAAGAGTAATAAATGTGAAATATTATTTTTTCAGTTTTTTGAACTTTCTAAGACAAGTGTTAAGGTGATTATTTTATGTCCTCCAGACAGAATTTTGGCTACGGCGACCAGTCTTGTCGGAGACTAAGCATCTGCGTAGGGCAGGATTATAATGCACGGGTGAGTGCGCAAACACAAGTGCACTCTCTGTTCTCTCACACTCACACGACAGAGACGACGCGACTAGAGAGCGATCAGCCGCGGGGTCAATGATTTACATGCCTTGGTACAACACCGCAAACTTGCGGTCTCCGGATGCTACGGAGAATTTCTTGACGGAAAAATCTAATAACTGATTTTGGCCCGACCTGGATTTAAACCCGGTTCCCCATGATTAGCAGTAGCGTTAACGACCACTATACCAACAAGGCAGGTAGGGTTAAATACGTGTAGTAGAAACTGTTAAACTAATCAGAGCAAGCCACTTCGTAACGACTGGTTTTTGTTATATAAACACCACTCTACAAAATTAAAAAGTAGGATTAAATGTTTGTAGGTATAATATATGTATGTAATATTACTATTACATATTCCATGATATAACTCGCAAGTTGGTACGTTTATACTTTAATTTAATTATCTCATTTCAATGTTAAAATTTATACCATGTTAACTTTAGAATGAGAGTTTATTTAAACAGAGAAATAGCGTTTCTCAAAAATTTTCGACCATCCACTAATATTTACGCTAAGACTTTATGATATTATAAATTTTCAAAAAATAAATAAGATTATCTTTATATATATTTGTGAATTGGTCCCTGGATGGTTTAAATTCACAATTGGACCTGGTGGCGCTGTTATCGAGATACAGAAATCACCCGTGCGAAGCAGGATCGCAAGTTTAATGTAATAATCAAAAAGATGCAAAAATATTTTATTTATTTATTTATTCAGACTATAAATAGCTATCTTCTAATTAGCCCTTATCTGTTACACATACTAAAATTTTCGACTAATTATTTTAAAGACTGGTATATATAAATTATTTCATCACCTTTAAAAAAAGTATTTTATGGTTTCATTACATAAAGTCCTTTGCTTTTTTATATATAAGAGGGGGAAAGCGAGCATGCGGCTCATCTGAAGGTAAGTAACTATCACCGCCCATGAAGAAATAATAAAATAAACAGAGAATAGGATCTTTAATACTTCCAAACCTCCTATCGTTAAACGTTTCATAAGGTGTAGATATAGATAGACTATACCATATCTGATACCTCTGCTCAAACCTTCTTAAAGCGCCATAATAAGTCCATTGTTCAAATCATCACAAGAACAACAAGACCAAGAATAAATGAAAGAAAGATTACACTTTAGTTAAATACGATGCACCAAGATTAATCTTCCAAGATGAAGTAGGTAAAAGATCTTTTCGGGGAAGCTTATTAGAAATAAATGTTATAAAGGGAGGAAATAAAGGTGTGGAAGGTATGAAGCTAACATATGTATATGTTATTTAAGATTGACAAGAAGCTAAAAATATATCTGATTTTATATGGATGCGTGGCCCATAGACATCATCTCTCGATTTAGCACCAACATTTTTTTTTTTATAGAATGGGGGTGACAAACGAGCGCACAGTCCACCTGATGGTAAGTGGATGCTGTGGCCCATAGACATCTACATTTATCCTCGATTAAGAATCAAAATGCAGATGCGTTTTCACCCCTGAAGTCTAAGATGGAATGCCTCGTTTCCAGTAAGAAGGGTCTCCGATTCTCTACACTCACCATACAAAACACAGCAGCATTAAGCCGTTATTTTAAGCTGGTATTCTGTGAGAGCGTGGTCCTACCCCGGTCGAGCCGACCGATTCGTGCTACAACCATAATTTAGTTGCAGCGTGGCTCTACCACGTAAACTACAAGCATACAGATGTGTTGTCAACCCTGATGGCTAAAATGGAATACCTCGTTAACTAGTAAAATTTTACATTTCCGAGTACTACTGTCACTCTGATAGAACTCGGGGCTTTACTGGTTACGCCTTTCCTGCAGCTAAAGTCATTACACACACACACATCTAAAATGACTGCCCATGGGGCAATCCTAAATTGTCTGGGATAACAACGTATTGTGTCCTTCTTTGTTTGGGGGTTGTCAAAGGCTGCCACTTACCGTCATATGGGATAGCCCGTTTGTCACTTTAGTAGTGTTATAAAAATATGATGTCCTCTTTGCGACTTCCTAATTTAACAAAATAACTTTTAACAAAATAAACATTAACAATAGAGTATTTTACACCATGTAAAAAAAATAAAAAAATATATATTTATGACAGATTTTGTATAAATTAAACGAGAAATATTGATTTCTATTGATAAAAACGCATTATAAATTTTATATTTCAATTTTAAGAATATTTTTTTATATGTGCCTCAAATCTGCAAAACGGTGTCCGCCATATTAGATAACGTCGTGACGTCACTGGAGAAGAGAAGTTATTTCGAAATTTTTCAAGCTATCATTACGATTGTTGAGTTTTATTCCGAATTTTATTTAAAAGGCATCATGGAAGACGGATTCGTAAAAGCAGAAAGTACTAATTTTTATTCTATTAATTCGAATTCGTTTAACAGAACCTATAATCTTATATTGTGTGTAATTTTCCATGTCATTTTTCAGCTAAAACATGTAATAATCTTTATGACATTTGAAATCAAAGCGAGTTTATTACTTCGCTTTTAGCACTAATGTTATAGATATTATAATATAAGCTTAGGTGAGAAAAACTTTTTGTTATTTTTTTGTACAAAACATATCATTATTCCCATCATCATCATCATCATCATTACAGCCCTTCACAAGTCCACTGCTGAACATAGGCCTCCCCCAAGGAATGCCACAAAGCACGGTCCTGAGCCACCCGCATCCATCGACTTCCTGCATGTCTTACCAGGTCGTCACTTCATCTAGTGGGGACGCCCACACTTCGTCCGCCGGTACGAGGCCGCCACTCGAGAACCTTTTTCCCCATCGGTTGTCGGTTCTTCGAGCTATATGGCCGGCCATTGCCACTTCAGCTTACTAATCTGTTGGGCTATGTCGGTCACTCTGGTTCTACTGCGGATATCCTCATTTCTAAGTTTATCACGCAGTGAGACCCCGAGCATAGCCCTCTCCATAGCTCGCTGAGCGACCTTGAGCTTCCTCATCCGGCCAGCAGTGAAGGACCACGTCTCAGTTCCGTAGGTCATCACTGGCAACACGCACTGGTTGTACAGCCTCGTTTTCAAGTTTTGAGGTATACCTGACGAGAAGATGTGCCGTAATTTCCCGAACGCTGCCCAGCCGAGTTGAATCCGTCGATTGACCTCTCGGTCGAAGTTGGACTTACCTAGTCGAACTATTTGTCCCAGGTAAATATATTCGTCAACAACTTCGAGCTTAGTGCTCCAACAACTACCGGCATAGGTGTGACATGGACATTAAACATGATCTTTGTTTTGTCCATGTTCATCTTAAGACCTATCCGTTGGGAGGCACTATTGAGGTCATGAGCATAGTGCTTAGGTCCTCAGCGATTCTGCCATTAGGACTATATCATCGGCAAATCGAAGGTGAGTGATGTACTCGCCATTGATGTTAATGCCGTATCCTTTCAGTCCAGAAGCTTGAAAACGTCTTCCAATGCAGCGGTGAAGAGTTTCGGGGACTTCGTCGCTCATCACCTGGTGGAACAGGAACACATCGGGCGCGATGTACATTTGCTCCATTTTTATGGGCGCCAATTTCAGGAAGGGGTGATTTTCCGTTAAGTAACTGCATTTTAGTCTAAACAAAATGGTATAATTTATCACTCTTCTTTTCATATTTTTTTGTCATTAATTCCTCATCACCGCCATTACAACTAAAATATATTAACCTAGAAGGTACTTGGAGAAACAATTTATTTAAACTGTTACCATTATGGTTACAGCTTATCAAAAGTCCACTGCTGCACATAGGCCTCCCTTATAGATAGCCTTAACTACGATGACATGGCCCACCCCTCCAAAATTCAAAACGTTTGAAAGTATGTAAATACTTTCACAAACACTTTCAAACGTTTTAAATTTTGGAGGGGCGAGTCATGTTATCGTAGTTAATCTCTATATTTGCTATAGTTGGCACACATAGTCAAGTTGACAGTCGAGTTGGAACCGCAATTTTTTCGTCGTTATTAGGAAGACGCTGCTGCCCATCTTCTGGTTTATTCCCTCTGTTGCCCTTACGACACGTACCGGACGATATGGGTTAATAGATATTCTTACACCGCCACTACACGCTCAATTTGTTTGAATTTTGCTGATTATTATGGAAAGTTT